>OY728133.1:1384755324-1386164145 GCA_963277665.1 Viscum album
CTTTTATGTCGTCTGATTTCAGGCCATTCAGACTTCATTCGGCCCATTTGGACCCCCCCCCCCCACGCGCGTTTATCAAGCGTGCACAACACTTAAAGAACGCATAATGAGCCCTACGGCGCAGACTGCACGTTCGATTGATGTTCCGTCTGCGCGTTCACGTCGCGAATAATAATTGGATTGTTGTCCTGTGATTTCAGGTCAATCTGATGTCGTCCGCTATGATTTTGACCGTTAGACACCCGTTTTCACCATTTATGACACCAGAACGGCGTTCCTGGTGACCGTGGGCACACTGCACATCCGATTGACATTCCTTCTACTCGACCACATCACAATTTACTCACCCTTTGATGTCATCTAATTTCAGGCCATTCGAACTTCGTTCGGCCCGTTTGGACCCCCCCACGCGCGTTTATCAATCGCGCGCAACACTTAAAGAACGCATATTGAGACCTATGGCGCAGACCGCACGTCCGATTGATGTGTCATCTACGCGTGCACCTCACGAATAATAATTTGATTGTTGTCCTGTTATTTCAGGTCAATCCGATGTCATCCGCTATGAGTTTGACCGTTAGACGCCCGTTTTGGCCGTTTATGACACCAGAACGGCGTTCTCGGTGACTGTGGGCACACGACACGTCTGATTGACGTGTCGTCTGCTCGATCACATCACAATTCACTCACCCTTTGATTTTGTCTAATTTCAGGCCATTCGGACTTTGTTCGGCCAGTTTGGACCCCCCCCCCCCCCCCACGCGCGTTTATCAAGCGCGCGCAACATTTAAAGAACGCATAATGAGCCCTACGGCGCAGACCGCAGGTCCGATTGACGTGTCGCCTGTGCGTGCACGTCGCAAATAATAATTGAATTGTTGTCCTGAGATTTAAGGTCAATCCGATGTCGTCCTCTATGAGCATGACTGTTAGACGCCCGTTTTGGCCGTTTATGACACCAGAACGGCGTTCCCAGTGACCGCGGGCACACGGCACGTCCGATTGACGTGTCATCTACTTGACCACATCACAATTCACTCACCCTTTGACGTCGTCTGATTTCAGGCCATTCGGACTTCGTTCGGCCCGTTTGGACCCCCCCCCCCCCCCACGCGCGTTTATCAAGCGCGCGCAACACTTAAAGAACGCATAATGAGATCTACAGCGCAGACCGCACGTCCGATTGATGTGTCGTCTATGCGTGCATGTCACGAATGATAATTGGATTGTTGTCCTGTGAGTTTAGGTCAATCCGATGTCATCCACTATGAGTTTGACCGTTAGACGCCCGTTTTGGCCGTTTATGACACCAGAACGGAGTTCCCGATGACAGCAGGCACACGGCACGTCCGATTGATGTTCCGTCTGCTCGACCACATCACAATTCACTCACCCTTTGATTTCGTATGATTTCAGGTCATTCAGACTTCGTTCGGCCCGTTTGGACCCCCCACCCCCCACGCACGTTTATCAAGCGTGTGCAACACTTAAAGAACGTATAATGAGCCCTACGGCACAGACCGCATGTCTGATTGACATGCCGTCTGCGCGTGCACATCATGAATAAAAATTGGATTGTTCTCTTGTGATTTTAGGTCAATCCGATGTCGTCCGCTATGAGTTTTCCAGTTAGACGCCTGTTTTGGCCGTTTATGACACCAGAACAGCGATCCCAGTGACCGCGGGAACACGGCACGTCTGATTGACATGTTGTCTACTTGACCACATCACAATTTACTCACCCTTTGATGTAGTCTGATTTCAGGCCATTCAGACTTTGTTTGGCCCGTTTGGACCCCCCCCCCCCCCCACGCGCGTTTATCAAGCGCGCGCAACACTTAAAGAATGCATAATGAACCCTACGGCGCAGACCGCATGTCCGATTGACGTCCGTCTGCGCGTGCACATCGCGAATAATAATTGGATTATTTTCCTATAATTTCAGGTCAATCCGATGTCGTCCGCTATGAGTTTGACCGTTAGACGCCCGTTTTGGCCGTTTATGACACCAGAACGGTGTTCCCGGTGATCGCGGGCACACAGCACGTCCGATTGACCTGTTGTCTGCTCGACCACATCACAATTCACTCACCCTTTGATTTCCTCTGATTTCAGGCCATTCGGACTTCGTTCGGCTCGTTTGGACCCCCCCACGCGCGTTTATCAAGCGCGCGCAACACTTAAAGAATGCATAATGAGCCCTACGGCACAGACTGCACATCTGATTGACGTGCTGTCTATGTGTGCACGCCGCGAATAATAATTGGATTGTTGTCCTATGATTTCAGGTCAATCCGATGTCATCCGCTATGAGTTTGACTGTTGGACGCCTGTTTTGGCCGTTTATGACACAAGAACGGCGTTCCCGGTGACCGCGGGCACACGGCACGTCCGATTGATGTGTCGTTTGCTCGACCACATCACAATTCACTCACCCTTTGATGTCCTCTTATTACAGGCCATTCGGACTTCGTTCGGCCCATTTGGACCCCCCCACGCGCATTTATCAAGCGCGCGCAACACTTAAAGAACGCATAATGAGCCCTACGGCGCAGACCGCACGTCCGATTGACGTGTCGTCTACGCGTACACGTCGCGAATAATAATTGGATTGTTGTCCTATGATTTCAGGTCAATCTGATGTCTTCTGCTATGAGTTTGACCGTTAGACGCCCGTTTTGGCCGTTTATGACACCAGAACGGCGTTCCCGGTGACCGCGGGCACACGGCACGTCCGATTGACATGTCGTCTGCTCGACCACATCACAATTCACTCACCCTTTGATATCGTCTGATTTCAGGTCATTCATACTTCGTTCGGCCCGTTTGGACCCCTCCACGCGCATTTATCAAGCGCGCGCAACACTTAAAGAACGCATAATGAGCCCTACGGCGCAAACTGCACGTCCGATTGACGTGTCGTCTGCGCATGCATGTCGCGAATAATAATTGGATTGTTTTCCTGTGATTTCAGGTCAATCTGATGTCGTCCGCTATGAGTTTGACCGTTAGACGCCCGTTTTGGCCGTTTATGACACCAAAACGGCGTTCCCAGTGACCACGGGCACACGACACGTCCGATTGATTTGTTGTCTGCTCAACCAAATCAAAATTCACTCACCCTTTGATGTCATCTGATTTCAGGCCATTCGGACTTCATTTGGCCCATTTGGACCCCCCACGCGCGTTTATCAAGTGCGCGTAACACTTAAAGAACGCATAATGAGCCATATGGCACAGACCGTATAGCATCCCATCTTTTTATAACATAACTTTTCATTCCATTACACGGAACTGAGGATCTTTAAGGTTTAGTGTCTTGGAAACAAGGAACATAAAACAAAAACAAAAAAACATTCTTCTTAAACACTTGAAAGGCTTCTCCTCATGTTCACCCTAGGCTCATTACTGCATCTCATAACCTGGGGACATACATCAAAAGGAAGGGTGAGCAGAAGGCCCAGCAAGGGAAACAAGTGAAACATTTTACATATGAACTTGAGATACATCAATAAAGTCATGAAAAGAACTTTAAGGCATGAAAATGAAATCATGAGGCATATCATAATAAAAATAAAACTTTTTCATAACTTGAAGATGTGGCTACATCATTTAACATAGACAATCATGAACATATCACCAAGGTCCATCCCCAAGGTGTCATTTTAAAATTACCAAGGTTATTCACCAAGGTATCGTGAAAATTGTAATCTCTAGTGGTTACATCATTACCCAATGCATTGGAGCGCTATCAGGGCGCACCCTTAAATTTGCCTTTATTATCATGTGAGCCACATATATCATCATCAAACATTTCATAAATAACCCACATAGCATAAAATAAATGGGTTTCATTTCATAATCATAACGTTTTAAAAACTGCTTTAAAGACATGATCTTTACGTCACTTTAAACCCACAGAAAGGGAAAGCGGGTCTCATGTATGTAAATCCCAGAATTTAAAATGGAAAATTTTGATATATATGTGAATAAACTTGTAGAAATAAGAGCTTTAAGTATTCACTTTATAACATAAAATAATTTTTGAGAAAAGAGAGAGGCATTTTGAGGGAAAAAATCTGCAGCATAACGGCTAAGTTTCGGGGTTTTAGAAAACATTGAAATGAGAGGGGACATGGGTCACCCTTTCATAAATGATCCATAAAACAGTAGGGTGAAAGAATAAGAAGGACATATGGACATGGTAATGAAATTTTAGGGACATACCATTTTAAATGAAAAACATGGAAGGAAACAAAATTAGATTTCTCTTATGAAAATTCGGCAGCCTTACGGCGTCACTTAACTTCAAAAGAAAATGATTTGACAAGATCAAATAGGGTCCCTCATCATATGATCATAAGAGATCAGTATGATAGATATATAGATAATTCCCCAACATAACAAAAAGGAACTTGAAAGAATTGACATGAAAGTAGAACTTTAAAACGAGAAGGGTGAAGAACCACTTAAAAATTCGGCAGCCTAACGGCGCCACTTAAAACATCAAAATACTGAATTGAAGAGATCAAATGGGGTCTCTCATCATATGAACATAAGAGTCCAGTATGATATATATAGAGATCATACCCCAATATAACAAAAAGGAACTTGAAATAATTGACATGAAAGTAGAACTTCAAAACGAGAAGGGTGAAGAACCACTTAAAAATTCGGCAGCCTAACGGCGCCACGTAAAACTTCAAAATACTGAATTGAAGCGATCAAATGGGGTCTCTCATCATATGAACATAAAATATCAGTATGATAAATTTAGAGATCATACCCCAACATAATAAAAAGGAACATGAAAGACTTGAATGAAAATAGAACTTGAAAACGAGGAAGGTGAAAGAATCCCTTAAAAATTCGGCAGCCTAACGACGCCACTTAAACATTCATAAAACGAATTGATGAGAGCAAGGGGGGTATCTCATCATATGAACATGAAATAGGCAGTAGGATGAATATAAAAGAACATCCTCCCACATAAGAACATGGAGTATAAAAGAAATGACATAAAAGAGATTACTTGAAAAGAAAGAGAGAGGTCGGATCCCTTACCTTAAAACGTGACTCTTGAAACTCAAAGGATTGGACCTTGAGGGCTTGGGGGCACCTTGGGAGGACTCCTTGGAAGGTAAGAAGACCAGAACTTCGTTGGGGGAGAGTTGGGAGTGAAAACTAAAGGAGGAAAGGGTGGGTATTTATAGGGAAAGTGAGGGGACAAAGCATTAATGGCCAAGGGACACCTCACTAGTGGTTTTGGCAAAACCATGGGCTTGCCCATGGTATTTGCCCATGGTATTGGCCACTTGGGACACCTCACACCTTATCTTACTATTCATAATTCGACCATATTGAATATATACTTAATACATCATTTAATGATGTCATTAAACACCCGTAACTTAAAAACTATACTTTCACTATTCACCGAAAATTCAACTTTCTCAGAATAATCCCAAAATTTCACCTTAACCAAATATCAATGCTATGATTTCAAAAATGAACTCCATTTTATAAAAATAATTTTCTAAATATTTTTAATTTTATTTTTAAATAAATACACTATTCATCGAAATTTCATTTTTTCAGAAAAATCCCCAAAAATTACCATAACATAATATCGATGCTCTGAGTTCAAAAATAAAGTCATTTTTATAAAAATAATTTTCTAATTATTTTTAATTAAATTTTTAATTAAAAAACACTATTCATCCGAAAAAACTAATACTTGAATAATAATTAATGAAACCGTTATTTAACTATTTTATTGAATCACATTACTTAATCAAGGTGCCTAGGTTATTTTAAAACTTTCTTTAAGTGAGATTACTAATCCATTTGGTCATATTACTAATCCTAATCATAAAATCACTATTCATAATTTACTATTCATCAAAAATCAAGTTGATCTTATTAGACTCCAAATTTCGTACTGAACATAATTGTAGAAGACCATTTTTCAAAAATCATTACACATTTTAAGTTATTTAAGGTTTACATAAACATTTTTTTCAAAATATTCTTTTGAAAATTCATCAAAAATATGCATACTATTTTTATCCGGTTATTTGAAAATTCATAAACTTCATCATAAGCAGAAATCCCAATTTTTATTTAAAACAAGGATTACACAAGGCAGTTACGGTCTCGTTACATAGCCCCTTATAATACCAGCATAGGACCTAAGAGTAAGGTGTGCTAGGGTGATAGAATCTTGGGGCGGCTCGGTCAACATTGCCCGAGTAGTAATTTCTATCAGTTTGAACTTCTCGCGAAGGCGATTCCGTTCTAGCTTCACATGATGAAGTTCGGCTTGGGTTTGGTCCAGAGCAAAGGCCAATGGTGCTACCTCCTTCCCAAGCTCTGTTAGATGGGCTTCGATCGGTCCATGACTACTAGGTGAGGCCATCAAATCTTCTTTCTATAATAATCAACCAAGATTACTTATATATAGAGACAATAATCAAAACATTTTGTTCCTAGCGGTCATATTGACCGATGGTCATATAACAGTCAAAACCAATGGTCTCATTCTAATTATAATCATGTTTAACAAATAAAACATTTTTTTTTGAGTAATAAAAATAACGCATAAAATTAGGAAACAATATTTATTGAAAATTTCGGGTCGTTACAATCTTCCCCCCTTAAGAAATTGCGTCCTCGCAATTTTTTTAAAATTGGGTTTTGAAATTTCATTGAAACTCCCACATCGGAAAAGGAGTCAGTAAAACTATTACTTTAAAAGAAAGAAAGGGAAGTACAAAGGTCACCCGAGTTAACCCACACTAGGGTTCCATGTAGGAAAACATGGACATGGAGGAAAAAACAAGGGTCAAGTTCTGAGGGAGAGTGATAGAGAACATGATTAGGAGAAAGTTAACCATGAGAAAATCCCAAACTTATGATGTGTGTAAACGGTCTTTGATTACCTAGTAGGAAATGTAAACCAACAACATTTTTGTTTTACGTTTCTTTTCATAATTTTGAGGATTTCATTTACTACATAGAACAAAAACATAAGAAAATATACCTACCTTCAAGTAGAGTTTCATCCTTTAACAAGTCCCTACCAACACTAATCTTTTCTCCAAATGATGAGAATTCAAAAACACTTGGTCTCATAAAAGCACAAGAATCATCTTCTATAGAATCACATAATCTACAAAAGATTAACTATCTATTTCTTCTATCTTTAAACATTATCCCAAAAACAGAAGGGTTAAGGTAAAACAACTCTTCAAAAAGAAAGAATCCCATAGGAATGGAAACTACTTTTAAATCATAAAAGTTCCATGGTACTACCCAAAGTTCATCATAGACCATTCCATAAATAACGGTCCTTAAAATTCCTCAAAACAAACCAAACTAAGATTGAAACCCAAATACAATAAGGATTTGATAACATAGTCTTCCAAAACAACTTCATTGTTCATCTCCAGACAACATCAACCACTCCTAACATCTTATAAAAAAGTAGCTAACCTAAACATATTTTACCCAAGATAGGTTAGTCATTCCCATAAGTAACCTAAATTACTATAAGTTCACCTTAAATTCATCGATTCTTCAAAATATAAGTCAACCTTACTCCTCAATGAAAATACCGTAGTAATCTATTTACCTCGATCAAATATGGTTCCCAAAATAATGAACGTCTTCCAAAATAATAATCATATTTTAATCCCCTAATCATCCCTGTCATATTAATACAAAAATTGTCGCATTTCCTATCACATTGGTTGTCGGAACATGTTCTTCCATTTCCCACCATTAACTAAGAAGAGAAGCATAATTAGGGGCTTAAGTACTTAGCTAATAATCATGAAAAGGAACTGAAAGCATATAAGGATAACTTGTATATGAAAGGTATACCCTAACTTGTGATCTCCTAGGTTCCCATCTAGGTTATGAATGATCATATATTCTTATGTGAACCTTTATTTTATTTTATCTTTGTTCCTTTAACAATGGTTCATACCAAGCTTATGAATTTACCAAAGCATATCCCCCGGGAGTGTCGTAACCAAGAGTGCAGCAAGGCCCGTTATCGTGTACCAGTTCCCGTTTGAGTCTAGCTCAAAGCGGTGTTTTCGGGTTTTACCCCTATGTACATCTGTGCCAGAGCCACCTCTACCTGCTCGTATCCAGACAGGGATGTATTTTGCTTGGCAACCCCTTACTCAATACTCACCAAATACCAGGAAGATTTCCTATATTAAACTTTTCTATAGGGTTCCTCCTAGAGTTTTCATATCCTAATTTCCACAAATAACTAAACCATCCTTTGATACCAACTATAGCATCCCGTCTTTTTATAACATAACTTTTCATTCCATTACACGGAACTGAGGATCTTTAAGGTTTAGTGTCTTGGAAACAAGGAACATAAAACAAAAACAAAAAAACATTCTTCTTAAACACTTGAAAGGCTTCTCCTCATGTTCACCCTAGGCTCATTACTGCATCTCATAACCTGGGGACATACATCAAAAGGAAGGGTGAGCAGAAGGCCCAGCAAGGGAAACAAGTGAAACATTTTACATATGAACTTGAGATACATCAATAAAGTCATGAAAAGAACTTTAAGGCATGAAAATGAAATCATGAGGCATATCATAATAAAAATAAAACTTTTTCATAACTTGAAGATGTGGCTACATCATTTAACATAGACAATCATGAACATATCACCAAGGTCCATCCCCAAGGTGTCATTTTAAAATTACCAAGGTTATTCACCAAGGTATCGTGAAAATTGTAATCTCTAGTGGTTACATCATTACCCAATGCATTGGAGCGCTATCAGGGCGCACCCTTAAATTTGCCTTTATTATCATGTGAGCCACATATATCATCATCAAACATTTCATAAATAACCCACATAGCATAAAATAAATGGGTTTCATTTCATAATCATAACGTTTTAAAAACTGCTTTAAAGACATGATCTTTACGTCACTTTAAACCCACAGAAAGGGAAAGCGGGTCTCATGTATGTAAATCCCAGAATTTAAAATGGAAAATTTTGATATATATGTGAATAAACTTGTAGAAATAAGAGCTTTAAGTATTCACTTTATAACATAAAATAATTTTTGAGAAAAGAGAGAGGCATTTTGAGGGAAAAAATCTGCAGCATAACGGCTAAGTTTCGGGGTTTTAGAAAACATTGAAATGAGAGGGGACATGGGTCACCCTTTCATAAATGATCCATAAAACAGTAGGGTGAAAGAATAAGAAGGACATATGGACATGGTAATGAAATTTTAGGGACATACCATTTTAAATGAAAAACATGGAAGGAAACAAAATTAGATTTCTCTTATGAAAATTCGGCAGCCTTACGGCGTCACTTAACTTCAAAAGAAAATGATTTGACAAGATCAAATAGGGTCCCTCATCATATGATCATAAGAGATCAGTATGATAGATATATAGATAATTCCCCAACATAACAAAAAGGAACTTGAAAGAATTGACATGAAAGTAGAACTTTAAAACGAGAAGGGTGAAGAACCACTTAAAAATTCGGCAGCCTAACGGCGCCACTTAAAACATCAAAATACTGAATTGAAGAGATCAAATGGGGTCTCTCATCATATGAACATAAGAGTCCAGTATGATATATATAGAGATCATACCCCAATATAACAAAAAGGAACTTGAAATAATTGACATGAAAGTAGAACTTCAAAACGAGAAGGGTGAAGAACCACTTAAAAATTCGGCAGCCTAACGGCGCCACGTAAAACTTCAAAATACTGAATTGAAGCGATCAAATGGGGTCTCTAATCATATGAACATAAAAGATCAGTATGATAAATTTAGAGATCATAACCCAACATAATAAAAAGGAACATGAAAGACTTGAATGAAAATAGAACTTGAAAACGAGGAAGGTGAAAGAATCCCTTAAAAATTCGGCAGCCTAACGACGCCACTTAAACATTCATAAAACGAATTGATGAGAGCAAGGGGGGTATCTCATCATATGAACATGAAATAGGCAGTAGGATGAATATAAAAGAACATCCTCCCACATAAGAACATGGAGTATAAAAGAAATGACATAAAAGAGATTACTTGAAAAGAAAGAGAGAGGTCGGATCCCTTACCTTAAAACGTGACTCTTGAAACTCAAAGGATTGGACCTTGAGGGCTTGGGGGCACCTTGGGAGGACTCCTTGGAAGGTAAGAAGACCAGAACTTCGTTGGGGGAGAGTTGGGAGTGAAAACTAAAGGAGGAAAGGGTGGGTATTTATAGGGAAAGTGAGGGGACAAAGCATTAATGGCCAAGGGACACCTCACTAGTGGTTTTGGCAAAACCATGGGCTTGCCCATGGTATTTGCCCATGGTATTGGCCACTTGGGACACCTCACACCTTATCTTACTATTCATAATTCGACCATATTGAATATATACTTAATACATCATTTAATGATGTCATTAAACACCCGTAACTTAAAAACTATACTTTCACTATTCACCGAAAATTCAACTTTCTCAGAATAATCCCAAAATTTCACCTTAACCAAATATCAATGCTATGATTTCAAAAATGAACTCCATTTTATAAAAATAATTTTCTAAATATTTTTAATTTTATTTTTAAATAAATACACTATTCATCGAAATTTCATTTTTTCAGAAAAATCCCCAAAAATTACCATAACATAATATCGATGCTCTGAGTTCAAAAATAAAGTCATTTTTATAAAAATAATTTTCTAATTATTTTTAATTAAATTTTTAATTAAAAAACACTATTCATCCGAAAAAACTAATACTTGAATAATAATTAATGAAACCGTTATTTAACTATTTTATTGAATCACATTACTTAATCAAGGTGCCTAGGTTATTTTAAAACTTTCTTTAAGTGAGATTACTAATCCATTTGGTCATATTACTAATCCTAATCATAAAATCACTATTCATAATTTACTATTCATCAAAAATCAAGTTGATCTTATTAGACTCCAAATTTCGTACTGAACATAATTGTAGAAGACCATTTTTCAAAAATCATTACACATTTTAAGTTATTTAAGGTTTACATAAACATTTTTTTCAAAATATTCTTTTGAAAATTCATCAAAAATATGCATACTATTTTTATCCGGTTATTTGAAAATTCATAAACTTCATCATAAGCAGAAATCCCAATTTTTATTTAAAACAAGGATTACACAAGGCAGTTACGGTCTCGTTACATAGCCCCTTATAATACCAGCATAGGACCTAAGAGTAAGGTGTGCTAGGGTGATAGAATCTTAGGGCGGCTCGGTCAACATTGCCCGAGTAGTAATTTCTATCAGTTTGAACTTCTCGCTAAGGCGATTCCATTCTAGCTTCACATGATGAAGTTCGGCTTGGGTTTGGTCCAGAGCAAAGGCAAATGGTGCTACCTCCTTCCCAAGCTCTGTTAGATGGGCTTCGATCGGTCCATGACTACTAGGTGAGGCCATCAAATCTTCTTTCTATAATAATCAACCAAGATTACTTATATATAGAGACAATAATCAAAACATTTTGTTCCTAGCGGTCATATTGACCGATGGTCATATAACAGTCAAAACCAATGGTCTCATTCTAATTATAATCATGTTTAACAAATAAAACATTTTTTTTTGAGTAATAAAAATAACGCATAAAATTAGGAAACAATATTTATTGAAAATTTCGGGTCGTTACAGACCGCACGTTCTATTGGTGTTCCGTCTATGCGTGCACGTTGCAAATAATAATTGGATTGTTGTCCTGTGATTTCAAGTCAATCTGATGTCGTCCGCTATGAGTTTGACCGTTAGATGCCCGTTTTGGCCATTTATGACACCCGAACGGCGTTCCCGGTGACCGCGGGCACACGTCACATCTGATTGATGTGTCGTCTGCTTGACCACATCAAAATTCACTCCCCCTTTGATTTCGTCTGATTTCAGGCCATTCGGACTTCATTCGGCCCGTTTGGACCCCCCCCCCCCCCCCACGCGCGTTTCTCAAGCGCGCGCAACACTTAAAGAACGCATAATGATCCCTATTGCGCATATCGCACGTCCGATTGACGTGTCGTCAGCGCGTGCACGTCGAAAATAATAATTTAATTGTTGTCATGTGATTTCAGGTCAATCCGATGTCATCCGCGATGAGTTTGACAGTTAGACGCCCGTTTTGGCCGTTTATGACACCAGAACGGCGTTCCCGGTGACCACGGGCACACGGAATGTCTGATTGACGTGTCGTCTGCTCGACCAAATCACAATTCACTCAACCTTTGATGTCGTCTGATTTCAGGCTATTCGGACTTCGTTTGTCCCGTTTGGACCCCCCACGCGCGTTTATCAAGCACGCGCAACACTTAAAGAACGCATAATGAGCCCTACGGTGCAAACCGCATGTCCGATTGATGTGTCGTCTGCGTGTGCACATCGAAAATAATAATTGGATTGTTGTCCTATGATTTCAGGTCAATCTGATGTCGTCCTCTATGAGTTTTACTGTTAGACGCCCGTTTTGGCCGTTTATGACACCAGAACGGCGTTCCCGGTGACCGCGGGCACACGGCACATCTGATTGATGTTTAGTTTGCTCGACCACATCATAATTCACTCACCCTTTGATTTCGTCTGATTTCATGCCATTCGGACTTCATTCGGCCCATTTGGACCCCCCCACGCGCGTTTATCAAGCACGCGCAACTCTTAAAGAATGCATAATGAGACCTACGGTGCTGACCGCACGTCTGATTGATGTGTTGTCTACACGTGCACGTTGATAATAATAATTGTATTGTTGTCTTGTGATTTCAGGTCAATCCGATGTCGTCCGCTATGAGTTTGACCGTTAGACGCCCATTTTGGCCGTTTATGACACCAGAACGGCGTTCCCGGTGACCGCGGGCACACGGAACGTCAAATTGATGTGTCGTATGCTCGACCACATCACAATTCACTCACCCTTTGATGTCGTCTGATTTTAGGCCATTCGGACTTCGTTCGGCCCGTTTGCCCCCCACGCGCGTTTATCAAGCGCACGCAACACTTAAAGAACGCATACTGAGCCATACGGCGCAGACCGCACGTCCGATTTACGTGCCGTCTGCACGTACACATTGAGAATAATAATTGGATTGTTTTCCTGTGATTTCAGGTCAATCCGATGTCGTCCGCTATGAGTTTGACCGTTAGACGCCCGTTTTGGCCGTTTATGACACCCGAACGGCGTTCCCAGTGACCGCGGGCACACGGCACGTCCAATTGACGTGAAGTCTGCTTGAAAACAATTAAATTCACTCACCCTTTGATATCGTCTGATTTCAGGCCATTCGGACTTCATTCGGCCTGTTTGGACCCCCCCACACGCATTTATCAAGCGCGCACAACACTTAAAGAATGCATAATGAGCCCTACAACGCAGACCGCACGTCCGATTGATGTGTCATCTACGTATGCACGTCGTGAATAATAAATGGATTTTTGTCCTGTTATTTCAGGTCAATCCGATGTCGTCCGCTATGATTTTGACCGTTAGACGCCCATTTTGGCCGTTTATGAAACCAGAACGGCGTTCCCGGTGACCGCGGGTACATGGCACGTCCGATTGATGTATTGTCTGCTTGACCACATCACAATTCTCTCACCCTTTTATGTCTTCTGATTTCACGCCATTCGGACTTCGTTCGGCCCATTTGGACCCCCCCACGCGCGTCTATCAAGCGCGCGCAACACTTAAAGAATGCATAATGAGCCCTACAGCGCAGAACGCATGTCTGATTGATGTGCCATCTACGCGTGCATGTCGCGAATAATAATTGTATTGTTTTCCTGTTATTTCAGGTCAATCCGATGTCGTCCGCTATGAGTTTGACTGTTAGACGCCCGTTTTGGCCGTTTATGACACCAGAACGGCGTTCCCAGTGACCGCGGGCACACAGCATGTCCGATTGACGTTCCATCTGCTCGAACACATCACAATTCACTCACCCTTTGATGTCGTCTGATTTCAGGCCATTTGGACTTCGTTCGGCCCGTTTGGACCCCACCACGCGCATTTATCAAGCGCGCACAACACTTAAAGAACGCATAATGAGCCCTATGGCACAGACCGCACGTCCGATTGACATGTCGTCTTCACGTGCATGTTGAGAATAATAATTGGATTGTTGTCCTGTGATTTCAGATCAATCTGATGTCGTCCGTTATGAGTTTGACCGATAGACGCCTGTTTTGGTCGTTTATGACACCAGAACGGCGTTCCCGGTGACCGTGGGCACACGGCATGTCCGATTGATGTTCTGTCTACTCGACCACATCACAATTCACTCACCCTTTGATGTCGTCTGATTTCAGTCCATTCGGACATCGTTCGTCCCGTTTGGACCCCCCCACGTGCGTTTATCAAGCGCGCGCAACACTTAAAGAACGCATAATAAGCCCTACGGTGTAGACTGCACCTCCGATTGACGTGTCGTCTGCGCGTGCACGTCGCGAATATAAATTGGATTGTTGTCCTGTGATTTCATGTCAATCCGATGTAATCTGCTATGAGTTTGACCATTAGACGCCAGTTTTGGCCGTTTATGACACCAGAACGGCGTTCCCGATGACCGCGGGCACACGGCACGTCCGATTGACGTTTCGTCTGCTCGACCACATCACAATTCACTCACCCTTTGATTTCATCTGATTTCAGGCCATTAGAACATTGTTCGGCCCATTTGGACCCCCCACGCGCGTTTATCAAGCACGCGCAACACTTAAAGAACGCATAATGAGCCCTACGATGCAGACCACACGTCCGATTGACGTTCTGTCTGCACGTGCACGTCGCGAATAATAATTGGATTTTTTTCCTATGATTTCAGGTCAATCCGATGTCATCCGCTATGAGTTTGACCGTTTGACGCCCGTTTTGGCCTTTTATGACACCAGAACGGCATTCCTGGTGACCGTGGGCACACGGCACGCCCGATTGACGTGCCATCTACTCGACCACATCACAATTCACTCACCCTTTGATGTCGTCTGATTTCAGGCCATTCAGACTTCTTTCGGCCTGTTTGGACCCCCCACGCGCGTTTATCAAGCGCACGCAACACTTAAAGAACGCATAATGAGCCCTACGGCGCAGACCGCACGTCCGATTGACGTTCCGTCTGCGCGTGCACATTGAGAATAATAATTATATTGTTTTCCTATGATTTCAGGTTAATTCGATGTCGTCCGCTATGAGTTTGATCGTTAGACGCCCATTTTGGCCGTTTATGACACCAAAACGGCGTTCCCGGTGACCACGGGCACACGGAAAGTCCAATTGACGTGACGTCTAATCGAACACATCATAATTCCCTCACCCTTTGATATCGTCTGATTTCAGGCTATTCGGACTTCGTTCGGCCCGTTTGGACCCCCCCCCCCCCACCCACGCGCGTTTATCAAGCGCGCGCAACACTTAAAGAATGCATAATGAGCCCTACGGCGCAGACCGCACGTCCGATTGACGTGATGTCTGCACGTGCACGTCGCGAATAATAATTGGATTGTTGTCCTGTGATTTCAGTGGGAAATAATGCATCTGTTTAACGGCAACTTGTTTCCCTTGATTCAAGACTCTCCCAGGAAGAATCTGACTACCTTGATTAATCTCATTGGTCTTCCACCTGGATGTATAGAAAACAGTACAATTATTTAATTGTGCATTCTCTTTTCGGAACAACATACAATTATTGCGACATGCATCAATTGTATCATATGTAAAACCAAGATCATCGATTAACTTGTGAGCTTGATAGAATGACTCTGGAATCTCCGCTCCAACAGGGAGTACCTTCTTCAATAATACCAACAACATGTCGAATGAGGTGTCTGACCACTGATTCAAGGCCTTCAGGGGTAATAGTTCAACGATGAATGACAATTTACTAAATTTAGTGCATCCAGGATATAATTCAGTATGCGCATCGTCAAGAATTTCAAAGAATTTCAATGCTTCTCCATCTGCATAAGAATGAGGATTACTCAATCCAACATCGTCATTTACGACATTACTGTCTTCAGATTGAAACTGACGCATCATATCATTCAGCATTATGTTCATCGGATCAACTGTTCTCGAATCAACATTCATATGAATATTTTCTGAGTGATGACATGAAACGGAATCTTCTCCATGACGCGTCCATGTCTTATAGTTTTTCAAAAACCCATTCAAAAACAAATGTTCTCTAACACTATCTCGTTTGAAGAGATATCTATTTTCACATTTTCTGCATGGACAACTAATCATATCGCTTGGAAATTTGTTGGTGAAATCCATAAATCGCTTAATCCCCTCATAATATTCAGCTGAAAATCTATCTTGCATATCAATCCAACTCCTATCCATATCTGTATTTAATAGAAATCAAACGTTAAATATCTTATTTAAATTCTAAAAAAAACACATATCATTAAACTTTAAAAACCAAATTTGGATAAAAAAAATTACCTACGGAGGACTCGACCGTGGGTAACGGGGTCTGACTTGATTGCGGATCCATGACAGTGCAATGACTTGACGACAGAGGTTCGATGACCGGACTCTAATGGAGTGGAACCATTGGATGAAGCATGTAGGGTTCTACACGGCGGGGCACAATGGACCGGAAGGGTCCAACGGAGGAAGGAGGACTTTTTGGAGGGATACAACGGGGCCGCGAGGGGACGGCGGCGGTGGGGCTATCCAAAGGTGCAGCGCGGGCAGGGGTGGGGGTTGCTGGGTCGCGGGGGTGTAGGGGTCACGGGGACGCAGCGCGGAAGCAAGGCGGTGGGGGTCGTCGGGGTGCAGCGTGGGCAGGGAGTGTCGGGGTCACGGGGGCGCAGCGTAGAGGCAAGGAAGTGGGGGTTGCTGGGGTTTCTGGTGGCGCAGCACGGAGGCAAGGGGGTGGGGATCGCCGGGGGTCGGGGTCACCGGGGGTCGGGTCTCCGGGGGTTGTCGAGGTCGCCGTGAGGTCGGGGGTTGGGGTCGACGGGGGTCGGGGTCTCCGGCGGGGTCGGGGTCGCCGGGGGTCGGGGAGGGGTCACCGGGGGTCGGCCTCACCGGGGGTCGGGGTCGCTGGGTCGAGGGGTCGGGGTCGAGGGGGTTGGGGTCGCTGGGTCGGGGAAGGGGGGGTCGCGGGGTCGAGGAGGGGAGGGAGGGGAAAATATGGTTTTTTTAGGAAGTAAAGTGCAGCGGCCACCATTTGGCGGCTGCTTTTGATAGTATTAGCGGCCGACAAATGGCGGCCTCTATAGGTGCCCCGCCTCGAAAACCAGAAATTCTAGTAGTGTTATAAAAAAAATATTTGATCCATTACTTGTCTTTCATTACTTATCAGTTAATTATGGACTAATAATTTTTTTGTATTTTTATCGACTTCCTTCTATGAAAAACAATGTAATAGACTAATGTGTAAGAATTATTTTAAAATTAAACCCTTAGGATTGCATTTATAAGGCCCCGTTTGACATCATTTACTATTATAACCAGTTTTTTTATTTTCATTTTATAAAATTAATTTAATTATAACCTATTGAAGATATATATATATTGAATACATTTATTTTATATATGCTACTTAATTTTTAAATAAATGTATAATAGAAAACCAATCATCAATTAGAAACAAAAAAATGATTTTTCATTGTATTATTTCCTTTTTTTGGTATTCATTAACATTAAACTATATTTACAGATTATATTTTTTTTTAAAATATGTTCATAGTAGAATCTAATTATCATTATAGTATTTATATTTATCAATTTTTCAATGTAGGAGTAGGCTACATAGAAGTTTAATGGAAAGGTTCAATTCAATTTCTACCAATTCACTAATGTTGGAGATCAACAACACTTTATCATATTGATTACTGTATACACTTGAAGTCATATATTGTTGTATGATTCTAAATTCTTCCTTTGTGTTTGAACCTTTTAATTCTCACCCTCTATGACATAAGAAGATTATTTTTGTTTCATCCATTGAATTTTTTTATGTTAGTGTGCATTTCTAAGGCTCTATCTGAAATCATTTATTGTAACTACTCATAACAGTTAAATTTGAATTCATGCTTCTTGAAAAAGGGAATTTCCTCAAATTATACTTTTTATTAATGTTGTCTTCTATTTGACTATTTCATTTTTCATTTGATATATACTAACCACCATTAAATATTTTACTATGGGATCTTCATTATTCAAAGAGGTCATGAAAATGGGTGAAGTGTACTGTAGCACCCCAGGTTTCAAGTAAGTAACCCTTTATTTATGTATTTTATGTATGTAAAGTTTTTGGGTGATGTTTGGGAGGGTTTGGAGGACTTTTGAAAAAAAATTAGGGCTTTTCTAGAGGTGCACAGTTTGAGCATGGTCAGTATAAACTATGAAAATCCTTTAGGAAACCATAAAAAGTGAGAGAGAGGCTACTGGGTAGGTGTGCTATTAGGTTCACAGTTTGGCCAAACTATATGGCCACCCAGGAGTAGCCGTGAAATTTGGAATAGAGGAAAAAACGTGGTTGGTGCATGGTTTATCTAACTATCAAATCCAACCATGCAAAGGGTGTTTAGAGGTAGTGGTTGGGGAATGGTTTGCATATGGTTTTCCTAACCGTGTGATCCAACCTTTCATTGTTAAAATTTAGATCCTAAAAAAGTGGATCTCACTCAGATTTATTCCTAAACCTATCATTTTTCACTTATTTTGACACTAAATCAGATTTATCTCCTCCTAAAGGATATAGATATGTTCCTCTTTAATCCAGGAGTGATACTTTGGAAAATCTTCTTGCGTTGAAGGTTGGATTTCTTGGTAAGTCTCTGTTCTTGGTAGTTTTTCTTAGTTCTACTCTTCTTCCCTCTCTTAGATTCATATATATAGTTCATTGGAGATATATCTATGATATTTGATATCAATAATGATGATATATGTTTGTGTTGATGTTAGGGAATGATATCTAAATTGTTTTTTTGGATATTCAACCTTGTTTTGATGAAGAATTTGTTCCATTCCTTGTTTTCACCATAATTTCCAAGGTAGGTGGCTTTACTATTGACTCCTCTTATTATAAATTGAAGTCTTAGTCTCAAATTATTTGAATTTCTTGAAATTGATTGTGAATATGATGTGAAAATCATGGTAAAAACCCTCTTTGGTGTTGTATTGTGGATTTGTGAAAACTGGTTGTTATGAAAATTGATTTGTTTATGGATTTTAAAATGAAGATTTTAAAATTCAGATTTGTTTTTATTCAAGGAAATGTTTTGATGGTGACGTTTTTAATAAAATAAATGTCTTATTTAAATGTATTAAAATGGTTCGTTTGACATGGATTTGGTTTACACAAGTTGGTGTGAGTTCATGCTTTCAACGTGATCCTGAATAAGGGGCATATACCATTGGGGTACAAGGGAGGTGGCACTGGATAAGGGGTGTGTTCCATTAGGTAACAAAGATATTGGCCACTTAGTGATGAATTTTTCGATGAAAAATAAACCACTCATGTGTATGGAACTATCACTGAAGCATGCATATGTGTTTGTGTTTGAATCATGGAATGGGTATGCCAAAAAAATGTAGAATAGTTTAAAGCATTGTTCTTTTGTTTTACATGGAAACTATTTTGGTTTTTAAATGGTTTTGATTTGTTCTTTATTTGGTTTGATATAAACTGATGAAATTATCTTAAATGGTTTTATATGAATTATTTTATATAAATGTGATAACTTTTTCTATATTAGTGGTGTGAGTAGGGAAGTAATTTGGGAAAAACCTATTGAGTTTCATTACTCACCCAATACCTTGGCACTTTGGTGCTTTTAAAGATGTTATATATCAAGACATAGGTAAAGGAAAAGTATCTCATTTCTTTAGTGATTCATCATGATACTTTGAGCATGGATTGTGGAATTGGAGATTGGAGCATGTTGGGAGCTATAGAGTTAGTTTCTTTGAGTCTTTGAGATTTCTGCGTTTTTTCTTCCACTTTGTATTTTGGTATTGGTTTTGGGTTCCGCACTATACTCTGATATGGGTTATGGTATATTATGGTATGGTTTCCTTTTTGTATTACATTGAGTTGTTTTACATTTTTATCATGCATCATATTGTAGTTGTTGGTTATGGTTATCTTTGTTTGTTTCTTTTCAATTCAAAGGTAAAATAATTCCCCAGTTATATTGAATCCCTTGGAATTTATTGACATCCTTTGGAATCTTGGGGATTTCACCTAAGTCCAAGTAATATCCTACTATATTCTTAATCCAATGAGGAGGGGAGATATGTTACAAATGGTATCATTCTTGGTCGGTAAAAATATTTTGGGACAATTGGTATTCATTTGTTGGTCTTGGAGTTGTAAAATAATTCTTGATTAGTCTTTGAGTTGGGATGGTAGAAAGGAGTAGTATTGTTAGGAGGTGAAATATTGAACATAAAAAGATGTTGTTGAACTATTTATGTTGAAACTAAAGTTACCAGGGAGTTGGGTACATAATGTTTTTAGAAACACTTATAAGAGTGTTATCTCATTGTCATGGGTTTATCCAATGAGAATATCATGACATTCATTGACAAAAATGGCTTCCCACTAGGAATCCATATTTCATTTTGAGTAATGATTTATGATTTGGTGAAAAAATTTTAATTTGTTAAAAATGTTGAAATTGTTTTCAAATATGATATTTTGAAAAGGGTATGGTTGTGGTATTTTGAAAATGGGTTGATTTTCAAAATCATGGTAGAATTTTCAAAAATGGTTGAATATGGAAAATTTATAATTTTGGAAAGTATTGTGTGATAGTTTTGATATTGTAGAATTTTAAATTTTTAAGTATTCAGTTGCTAGAGAGTGAGACTTATGGTGTTTTTTGTTTTTAAAGAAAATGGAACCCTTTAGGCATTATAGAAACCAACCAGAAGAAGCTGCTAAGAATGTGGTTTCACCTGAGCCACAGGTGAACCAACAGGTGGTTCAAAGTATTGTCCAAGATTTCGAGGTTGTGGATAGAGGTAACTGAAGGGATGAACCAAGGTAAGTGGATCATTCCGTTCAGTTCCATAAGAAGAATCCACCCATATTTTGGGGTGATTCAGAACCATAGATGGTAGAGGTGTGGCTGAATATGATGAATCGAATCTTTGATTTCCTTGGCACACCAATAGAGCTTAAAGTCAAGTTGGAAATGTATATATTAGAGGATCATTCATGCCAATGCTGGGATTTAGAATTTTAGGCTAAATTAGACCAAGGCATTGCATGGGAGGATTTTGAATAATTTTTCAACAAAAAAATATATCCTCACACATTCAAAATCATTAGAAAAATGTATTTCTTCATCTTTAAGCAGGAAAATATCTATGTTATAGAGTATGCGGCTAAATTCATGAATTTAGTGTGATTTTCACCAGAAGTTGTTGCAAGTGCATCCTTGAAGGCACAAATTTTTGAATTAGGACTAAGGAATAAGATTCGCTCGAATATTTTCATGCTTTGTATAATGGATTATCATGAGATAGTCAATAGAGTGACGGTTGAATAAAGGGACATCCCAGGTGGTGCGGATGGAGGGAGAATGTTTATAATTATAGGAAATGGTGGGAACTCTAATACTGGGAACAAGAAAAAGAGAGACACTTATTTCCAAGGTAGTGGGATGAATCAAAATCATATGGATGGATCAGTGAATCTTCCTCCAAGACCCAAGAGAAAGTATGACTATTTTTATAGTGGATATTTTGATCACATGTAATGAGATTTTATGGTACCACCAAGATCATGCCACAATTGCAACCAGATGGGTAATCTTCAGTACTATTTTCATAGTGCTCTAAGGTTGGGTGTTTGGGAAAACTCTCATGTTCCATAGATGTCATATGCTTTGATAGGATGAGGGTATCAGAATACCTATTGTCAGAAAAACTAAGCTAGACATGGTTATTCCAAGAATATCATGACTCCTCAGCAAGGGCAATCTCAATAGGACAATAAAGAACAAAGTGCAGTGAGTAAGAAATTATATAGAGATAAGAAAGTTATTATGGATGATCAATATAAAATATTGATAGTGTGAGGTAATATTATTTTAAATTTTACACTTACACAATATTTGTTTCATATGGGTGTATCCCATTCATTTATTACTTCCCATGATATTGAATTGCTGGGTTTAAATGTTGAGATGATGCCTTCTGTTTTGAAACTTCAAAACTCCTCTTGGTCAAAGACAATGTCAAACCTTTATGTGTAGAGAATTTTCTATAACTGTTTATAGAGTTAAGTTGATATGGGATTTATTTATGCTTTATATTAATGTTTATGACATAATACTAGGTATGGATTGGTTGACAAAGTTCAAGGATCACATCAATTGTTATACGAAAAAGGTTAGTTTTACGACTGATGATGGCATCGAGCATCTCTTTAAAGGATAAAGGAATGTAAAGGTAGGTGCAATGGGTTTGATATCATTGGTAGTTGGATCGATCTAATAATAGTTATCATCTTTGACTTTGGAATAGATGGAAGAGACAAAGAATAGCAGTTTTCCAGTAGTTTTTATCAGTTTTTGGATATTTTTCCTAAAAAATTCTCTGGGTTTCAACCCATAAGATAAGTGGAGTTTATTATTGATCTCTTATTAGGGACCTGTCCTATTTCCCTTCAATATTATCTAATGGAGCCAATAGAGTTAAGGGAATTTAAATTCTAGTTGGAAGAGTTGGAAATCAAAGGGTTCATTCGTCCTAGCACATCTCTATGGGAAGCACTGATCTTGTTTATCAAAAAGGTAGATGTAAATATTTATTTGTGTGTATATTATCATAAGCTTAACCAAGTTAGGATAAAGAATCGGTATCCACTTCCACACATTTATGATTTTTTTCAATCAATTGAGGGGGTCTTAGTGGTTCTCTAAAATCTACTTGTGATGAGAATATCACCAATTGGGGGTTTGGAAGGAGGATATTCTAAAGACATATTTCATAAGTAGATATGGCCATTATGAGTATGTGTTTATGCCTTTCAGTCTTAAAAATTCACTAGAAGTATCTATGGAATTGACAACTTGAATATTTTAAATATATTTGTATTTTTTTGGTAGTGTTTAAAAGTTTTGTAATTTTTTTGTATCAATCACTTAAAACTTGATACAACATGAACGTGGTTGTTGTTTTGTTTTTATATGTTATTTTATTTATGAAATTTCATTTTATCCATTTTAATTCATCCACATATTGACCATGCATTATACAATATGAGTAATAGTTAAGGATGAAATTTAATTATGTTTTTTGGGTGTCCATTTTTCCAATGGATTATATTTAGTGTTGGATAATAGTTTTGGTCGATTTTTTTATAATTATTCGAGATATGGTTTGATGCTTATTTTTTATAATATACTATGAATTTTCATTTCTCTCTACATAAACTCTCTCATTCTCATTTATATTTTTTCTTGCTTCATTTATGCACTTCTATCGTACCTAGTTTAGTGATATCATAATGTTTCGGTGGAAACCCCCTTCAGAGCTTGAAGAAAAAATTTCAATAAAAAAACTATGTATAAGGATCTATTGTCAACACATGAAAATGAGGTTCAGGTTTGAAAATTTATTTTATGCATTTTAATGAAAAATAGTCTTGTATTGAGGAATTACAGATGTCATTCCACCCCCTCCCTCATAAAATTTACTTTATATTTAGGATTGATGTATGTCTCTAAATGATAAGTTACCATTCATAATATTCTTATGAAAATCATCAAACTTCATATTTACATGTTCATATTTTATTTCTACATAATATTAGAATAAGAGATTTATTTTATTTATTTCTTTTTCTATGCATTATAGGAAAGATTTATTATTTTTCAAATATATAGTAAGTTATTTTATGCCAATAGGTAATACATCCCATGTGAACAGATAAATACCATATTAAGATTATGCATATATACACTCATTTTCACATTTTCTCCTTTATTTTATGTTTTCAAAATTTCTGAAAACATATTCTATGAAATGTTTGAAGTAATGACCTAAAATTTTAATATTTATACTCTCAAAATTTATCTATAAGAATCTGTAACTGAAATCTAATTTTTGTCATTACTATTTGTCAAAATATATAAATTTATATATTCTTGAGTTAAATTTACCAATATGAGATCATTTTAAAAAAATATGATATGACTTTTAATTCTTTATGTTGAAAAAATAAATCTACAACTGTGATTTATTATAGTCTCTATAAATAAATTGATAGTGTCTTATTGAATATAAATTCAAAAAATATCTATGTTTTATGGGATGATTCTTTCCATGTTTTCCTATGTATATTTTATCAATATAGTTACACCAGTGAAAAAGGTATTTGACAGCAACCAATTTTTTATCTTTTTGCTTTTTAATTTTTACTTTTATGATAATATTCAGATTTTGGATTCTGATCTTTTAGTCTGCATTGATAATTACTATTATCTTTAAACATGATGGTCTTTATAGAAAACCCCATTGCATGATTTTGATGATGAAGGTTCACTAAAACTTGAGGTTGTTATGGGTTCTGATTTTGTGACTTCAAGTGAATCTTCCAATAAATGATAATCTTCCACCAACACAATCATCAAAATGAATGCTAGAAAAAATTACTGACATTTTATCACCCTCTTATAATTTACCATTTTATCAATTTTCTTAATGATTATTAGAATAGATATCATGTATTTTTTTCCTCTTATAAATCCATTTTTTCAGTACTATGTACTTCAGTATAAAAAGTTCATTGTTGTAAATAACTTTCATTTTTTTGATCATATTCATCAAAATGTAAAACAAAACATATTGGTCAATAGACCTGTGCATTTTCACGGTCAAATTACTAGTGGTTTTAATAGTGTGCATTGTATTTTTATATAGTTTTGGTTTTCAATGAGTGAAACTATTTTTTAAAGTTGATATTGATTTAAAATAATGTGTTAACCTCAAAGTGATTTAAAAAGGCAGTTTTAAATGAATTTCAAATGTTTATTTGAAATGAGTGTGTGGTTTCACCTTTGGTGAAAATTACTTAATAGATATTTTAAATGTTTTGATGTAAAAAAGGTTTTGGCCTTGTTATGGATTTCAAATAGGAAGACCCATGTTCTAAGGGTGGATTTGAAATTTTATAAATGAGTGTGTAATTTAAAATGGTTTGAAGGGTAAAATATGTTGAACCTTGGAAATTGGTAAATGATGTCATGTTTTAGAATGTTCTATTGAGGATATGCATCCATAGTTTAGTTTTTGGATAAATGACCTAGGCATCAGTAGTATTTTGCATTGTTTAGGATGTTGGACTGATGCTCTGCATCCATGATTTAGGTTTTAGACTGATTATTTAGGCACCGGTAGTATTTTACATGGTTTAGGATATTGAACCGATGCTTTGCATCCATGGTTTAGGTTTCATACTAACGCTCTAGGAACCAGTAGAATTATGTATTGTTTAGGATATTGGAACAACACTCTACATCCATGGTTTAAGTTTCATACTGACACTCTAGGAACCCATAGTATTTATTCATGGTTTAGGATTCAGACTAATTATCTAGGATCCAGTGATATTTATATATGATTTACGTGTCAGACTAATTCTCTTGGCACTGATAGTATTCAAACATGGTGTAGGTACCTTTGACTGATGCTTCTTAGTACCAAGAATTGAATAATTAATGGAAACACTTTCTTCTACTTAAATTATATATCACATTATGATTTATCTCTCAAACAATCAGCATTAACCAAAGTAGGTTTGGTTTACCTAGGTGTCGCCTTTGAAACCTAGGGCCAACGAGATAAATAATAGATGATGTTTTAAAACATATATTTATTTATTTATTGCCTTTTATTCCATTTTATATTTTCATACACTTTTTATCATACTAGTTATTTCTTTAGACACTATTGGTGGTGTCATACTAATTTGTATTCACACCCTGCTCGGGTGGCCATGGTACTTGGGTACCTGATTAGACCACTCACTTTTCATTGATGCAGTTTGGGTAGCAACTTGTCTTGATGTTGTGGTTCAAGATGAGGTAACTCAAGTGGGATTGTATACTCATACTGAGGTCAGGCTCAAATATGTATTTGAGCCTTGTATGATTTTATTTTGTTCTTTTATTATGTCTTTACCTATTTATGTAACTGTCCCAGTGGGTGGTCAGTTATATATGGAAGGGTTGTTCAGGACTTTACTGCATTTTATTTGTTGTTTAGTATTGTTTATATTTATATTTTTCTATTTTAATTTTATTTTTTATGTTTTATATTTAGTAATACATCCATTACTTAGAAATCTGATGCTTAATGTTTGTAAATGATAATTGGTTATTTTTTATTTTATCACATTCTCTGATCAGGGGGTATAGTCTCTCATAGTACTACCCTAAACCCTTGTTGCTAGTTAGCAGCCTCTATCATATGGGGAGGTGATCCTAAGGCCATGTGGTAAAATATTTTGGCTTCTATTTGGAGTGACCTGGGTTGGGATGTTACAAGACCCTTCCTTTTATTATCCATATATCTATTTTTCATACTTTTAGCTTCCTTGATATGACTTTGAATAGTTCCCACTTTTATCATTGTATGCTCAACAAGTCCTGAGGCTAAAAACATTATTTCACCAACTTCATCCCAATAGGTTGTTGTATGACATATTTTCTCATACAATGCTTTATACAATACCATTTGAATGATTTAATGGAAGCTATTATTATAATAAAATTCTATCCAAGGTAAATACCAATATCTCGTACCTTATAAGTTTAGATATCAGAAATTCAAGTACCAGTAGGGATAGATAAGCCACATAATTTAGAGAAGCCTATTTAGTTAAAAATATCAACCAAATTTAGGCATAAAATTTAATAGTAATGGGATTATATGAATTTTTTACTCCTAACAGATGTAGGAGATCCTGAAAATTTAGAGGAAGTTGCTTGTCTTAGTGACTCTAAGAAGTTGGAGTCATCTAAGAATGAGGAGATGGATTCATTATAGTCAAAAAAACTTGGAAGATGGATGGAATTCTGGAGGGTAAAAAGGCACTTGAAAACATGTGGGTTTACTAGATTAAGAAAGAAACATAAGGAAAGAAAATATATAAATCGTAGATTTTAGTGAAAGGGTTTCAATTGTAGTAAGGATTACATTTCTTATATATCTTCTCACTAGTAGTAAAAATTTCTACCATAAGAATAGTGCAAAGTATATTTGGATCAGAATATTTGTATTTAGAGTAAATAGATGTTAAGAAAAATTTCCTTCATGGTGAGTTGGATGAGTAAATCTACAAGAAAATTCAGATTCATTTAATAGTATAAGGTAATAATAATTTTTTTTTAAGTTTAGTAAAATTTTGTATGTCTTGAAGCAAGCACCGAGATAGTGGAATCATAAATTTAGTAGGTTTATGAAAAAATAAGGCTTCAACAGATATAATTTTGATCATTATTGTTATCGAAAGCAATTTATTGATGGGAAATTCATCATTTTATTGTTTTATGTCAATGATATATTTCTAGTTGGACCGAAGGTTCTAAAGATTCAAAAATTAAAAGATAAATTGTCCATAATCCTTGAGATAAAATATTTCAACAAGTCAAGAAGATTTTGGGGATAAGGACAAAAATAGATAGGAATACCAAAATTTTGGTTCTATCTTAAAAGGATTTTATCTAGAAAATCATTTAAAGGTTTGGCATAGATAAATTCAATCCATTCACTACTCCTACCAAAAACTTTAAACTATAAAAATCTCAAGTACCTAAAATGGAAGAAGAGTATTGGTACATGGAGAAAGTACCATATGCTTTAACTATCAAAAGTTTAATGTATGAAATGAGTTTTACTCTACCAGATATTCATTTTTCAGTGGGATTCGTAAGAAGATTTAAGTCCAACCATGGAAAGGAACATTGGGAATTTGTTAAGTGGATCCTTCAGTGTAACATCCTAGGTATTTATAGAATAATAAATTTTTATGTCTATTAATAATTTTTGAATTTAATATTAATTTTAGTTTAAAGGGGTAACTATGTAAGATAGAATACCCAACACTCAACAATGGGTTTCTCCGAAATCTTATGTTGCACACAACACTGAGTTATACCAAAAAGTAATACAACAATAATATTATTATATTAATAGTAATTAACACCTATCCGTTGTATAGTCTAGAATGAAAAAAATTAACTATATTATTATTTTACATATTTTTTAAATGTTTTTACCTTTATCCAAATAATTTTAGAGGCTTAAAATGAGAATGAATCCAATTTTAAGCATAAATTACTCTAATATTTTTAAAAGGTTATTTTACCTCCTTTTGATGAAGAAACCTTATTAAAAATAGTTTTTGTAAATTTTATATGTTATATTTGATAAAATAAACTTATTATTTATAATCAAGACATCAAAATTTATTTTGGTTGAAATTTTGGTAGTTTTCTGATAAAATCCATATTTTTTATGAATAGTGAAAAATACTGCATTTTAATTCAAAACTGTATTTTCATCTAATTTATTTATATAGTTAGATTGTCCTTTTAATTGTTTTTAAAGTGTAATTGGATTAATTTTTATCATTTAAACCAATTGTGATCATTGGAAGTAATTTCATCTTTAAATTGGACATAAACACATTCCAATCTTTTGATAGTTTTTACTTATTAAAAACCTGCTTTCTGGTTTTGACAACATGAATTAATTTTAAATTAATTACTACAACTTCTGTGTTTTGAATTTGGAAAAATGGATTCCATATTTGTAATCATAAGGTATAAATTTTGTAAATAGGTACCCTTTATTTTTTGATATTATGAATAGTAACTTCAGTAATTATTTTTTTATTTACCATGGTTAGAGGGAAAATCAGGTAAATAAGGGTAAAAATAATATTATAATAATATAAAACTACCTTAAAACATGTCCAAATACTATTTTATGAGATATTTCTGACCATTAGAATTCTTGGTTCTAATTTAGGACCTCATGGATCCACTTGGGTGTGATAATGACCTTTTATAATATTTATTTTAAAGAAAAATGAAATATAACATAAACATGTATCTTCTAACTAAAACAATTTTAATTTGGTTCATATAAATGATCTATTAGACTATAAATATAAACTAGAAATATAAAAATATTTCCTACATCATGGAATTTTATTTATAATTTTTATACATTAAATAAATAAATTTATTAATGACATAATGATGATGCATTGATTACCTTATTAATGAAAGATTCAAATAAATGATATTATAAATATTAAAATAAATGTAATTTGAATATTTTTATACCATCCACGAATTTTCTGTATTAAATTGAAATGTAAGGGATGATTTAGTTCCTTTTTTTGAAGTAATAAATTTTTTATGACTTAAAAAAATCAATTACTAAATAGTGTCAAAATTGACATAAATGAGTTTTTAAAACAAATACTATTTCATTAAATGATATAATTGTATTAAAAATCTAAGATTCAGCCAAATTAAATATATAATTTTAAAAAATTTATTAATTATTCACTTTTGGATCTATTGGAATTTTATAGTAACTATAGTAACCATATATTATTAAACTACAATAAGACATGGTAAGAGTTAATATTTTTAACTAAGGGTTAAAGCTAAAAGATAAGGTTAATTTTGTGACCTAAACTTGTCTAAAACCTACTGGTTGAGAGTATTTCTACTCATCCTCATATTATCCTCAAAATTTATTACTTTATAACTATTATAATTCGAAAATAAATTTATAATAAAATAATATTTCAAGACATTCCCAAAGTGTCCCTCCTCCCTCTTATAAAAGTCCACCAACTATACCCACTTACTAACACCTATAATTCCCCTTGGATCATCCAAATTATGCTCAAATAATATACCAAAATCCATATCTTTCTCATATAATCCTTACTTTGGGTATAAGGAAATTAAAAAAATTCTTTTGGCTCAAATCAAAAGGAGTTACCCGATTTAGAGGTAACGTCTCCTCTTAAGCTCCCTTCCTTTATTTTCCTTCTCCTACCCCCTAACCTATTTTATTTTCATTATATTGTAAAAAAACCAGTATACTAAATATAATAAGATGTTTTTACACTAATGGTTTGACCTACACTTACCCACACCTCCATCTAATGGATATAGAACATATTGTTTCTGTGTACGGCGAACTACTGCCTCACGAAATGATGATTGTTCTATTTTCTCCTACCACCTCTCATGGTGGACATTATGATGGAACTATATTTATATATTATATTTATTATATTTATATTGTATATATTCATCTTTAATTTTTATTTACAACATACCTTTATGATTTCCATAATGTGTAAATAGGATAATTTCATTTGAGGAAGTGTGGACTACCACCCCCTCAAAGTGATACGGCTCCTTCATGCCATAAATGGAACATATAAAGAATGGAGTTAATGAAATTATGTAAGATATATAACATATATACTATAATTTAATTATATTATACCTATTCTTCATTTAGTGTTCATTTTTTTAAAATGACAAAGAAATGAAAGTAGCGTTCATGAATACGTATGGTCTACCGTCTCCATGAACGGTACATTTTCTTTCACATCTCCAAATGTTATGGATTATTCTAAATACATATATATATATATATGATATTTATATGTTATTTAAATCATGAATATCATTCTGTGTATAATGTAATTTTGACCACATGTACAATTTACATCAAAACAAGTTCATTTTTTACTCAAGTACCGAACATCAACAAAATGTTTGATATGAACTTAAATAATTAAGTGATTGTTATAACATGGTAATAAGTGATATAAAAGGAATAATAAACTTGAAAATTTTTCTAAAACAAGTATAAATTTACTTAAGTTTATTATTCAGGAAGAACAAGGGACATATGTGGCGAGTTGGACTCAAGGTGAGGGAAATCTTAACACAATCACCATTCATTGAGATAAATATCCATGTAATTGGTTTTTTTTACAAGAATAGGTGTTAATGACCTGTGATTTTTTTACACTGAATACCCAATTATATTTTTTGTATTTATATTTTTTATACATATTTGTTCCATTGATTTATCTTTAATCTAATGATGCGATCTTTGTAAGGGACATCGTCTCAATCTCCTTTCTTTGGGGCACATATTGATGTTATACACCTTTATTTTTCTATAAGGTGTATATACATACCTTTGACTAATTATATCATTAATTATTATTTTCTTATGAAATTTAAAGTTTTTTATATTGTAATTTTTTAATGATATGTATTCAAGTGTTTCTTATGTGGTAAGGGAATTCTCCACTTCTCTTTTCCTTTCAAGTTCTCTTTTTATGTTTTATGTCTTTCAAATTTCAATACAATATTCTTATTTTCATTTTATTCTATCCATATACTATATTAATACTATTTTATGAAAGTTTTACCCTTTTCACCTCTCTTTTTAATATTTTCTAAAACCATGTTGCAAAGGCATTATGCTGCAGAATTTTCGTCTCAAAAACTCTCTATTTTTCTCAAGAAATTATCTTATTTTATTTATTTGAATACCCAAACCTATTTCATTTCCATGGGTATTCATAAATTAATAAAAATGATATATTTTATTATGTAATTGACATACATGAAACCCTCATTCCCTTTTCATGGGTTATAAATGGCATAATGATCATGTTTTTAAGCACTTTTTAAAATATAATGATTTTGATATGAAAATCATTCATTTTATTCTCTTTGGGTTATTTATGAAATGTTTGATTATTATCTATCTGAATAAAATGAAAATAAATACATATTAAGGGTTCTCCTTGATATCTCTCCAATACATTGGGTAATGAAATTAATCTCTAGAGATGGAAAGTTTTACGATACCTTGGTGAATAATCTTGATAACACTATTGGAAACTAAGGTTTTACCAACGGTTTCAAACCATTGGTAAAGGCTGCCAAACCATTGGTATACTATATACCAACGATTTTGAAAACCGTTGGTAAGTAAGGCATTGAGATAGACCATTACCAACGGTTTTAGTATAACCGTTGGGAATGGAAGTTTAATCCTAGTTTCCCAATGGTTTAAATAACCATTAGTATATAGGAGTATTCCCAACGGTTTGTAAAACTATTGGAAATACTATATTTTTCATGTTTTACCAATGGTTTACTAAAACTGTTGGTAAAAATATGTACAACACTATACCAATAGTTTTAGTAAACTTTTGGTATAGTGTATTTCCAGAATTTGGCAGACCAGCCACCTAAAATATCCTCCACTAAACACTCAACTACATACACATAAATACACTCTTAACAGCAACAAAAACACATGTTATAGCACAAAAAAGCACATAAAAACAAGATACTCTTATAACCATGGAATGTACCACAATTATAATCATGTACATGAACCCAATTACCCTATGCAATACAGAATTCATAATTGAATTCTCAATTGAAAACATACAAAATGAATTATGTAATGAATTCTGAATTCTGAATCAATAACACATAAAAAATGAATTATGTTGCATACAAAATTTTGAATTATATATAACACATATATAATATGACATACAAGGGGTTGGGGGTGTCCCGGGGGGTGGGGGTGTCCAGGGGTGGGGGCAGTCCACGGGGGTGGGGTGTCTAGGGGGGTGGGTTATACAGAATTAAGAATACATAAAAATTTTAATTTTCTATAACACATACACGATTGAATTCAGAAATTAGAATCTAATAACCCCAAAATAAATTATCAATATAATCTGAATATGTTTGGTAGGTTTTCTGTATAATAGTTGTTTTTACTTAAAATGATGTCAATTTTAAACAAAAGACTTACACGTGGAGTGATACCGGCCACACTGTGCCTTGGATTGAGGAGGGGTTGACTTTTACATGTCACAGATGACACATGGATCGTTTTCATAAAGTATCAATAGAATCTGAAGGCATTTGGTTGGTTTTCCATATGCCAGTTTTTGTTTTCACTTAAAATGTTTTCCATTTCAAATAAAGGTGAGACACTTTTAGTGGTGTTGGCCACACCGTGCCTCAGATTGATGTGGGGTTTACTCTTACACATCACATGTGACCCATGGACAGTTTTGAAAAATTATAAACACAATCCAAATATGTTTGTTTGGTTTTCCGTATGGCAGTTGTTTTTACTTAAAATGATGTCCATTTTAAACAAAAGAGAGACAGTTATAGTGATATCAGCCACACCGTGCCTTGTATTGAGGTGGGGTTGACTCATACACTTTACATATGACCCATGGATCATTTTACTAAAGTTTCAACAGAATATGAATGTGTTTGGTTGGTTTTCCGTATGTCAGTTGTTTTTTTCACTTAAAATAATGTCCATTTTAAACAAAAGAGAGACACTTTGAGTGGTGATAGTGACACAGCACCTTGGATTGAGGAAACGTTGACTCGTACACATCACATATGACCAATGGATCATTGTTCTAAATTTTCAATGGAATCCGAATGCATTTGGTTAGTTTTATGTATGTCAATTGATGTTTTCACTTAAAATGATGTTCATTTTAAACAAAAGTGAGACACTTTGAGTGGTTTCGGCCACACCGTGCTTCATATTGAGGCGCGGTTGACTCGTACATGTCACATATGACCCATGGATCGTTTTTATAAAGTTTCAATAGAATCCAAATGCGGTTGGTAAGTTTTCCATATGTTAGTTGTCGTTTTCACTTAAAATGATGTCCATTTTAAACAAAAGAGAGACACTTTGATTGGTACCGGCCACACCACACCTCGGATTGGGGCGGTGTTGACTCGTACACATCAAAAATGACCCATGGATCGTTTTACTAATTTATCAAAACAATCCTAATGTGTTTGGTCAGTTTTCTATATGCTAGTTGTTGTTTTCACTTAAAATCTTGTCCATTTCAAATAAAAGTGAGATAGTTTGAGTGGTCCTGGACACACTGGCCCTCAGATTGAGACGAAGTTGAATCATAAACATCACATATGACCCATGTATTGTTTTCCTAAAGTTTCAATATAATCCAAATTCCTTTGGTCAGTTTTTCATATATCAATTGTTGTATTAACTTAAAATGATGTCCTTTTGAAATAAAAGAGAGACACTTTTAGTGGTACCGGCCACACCGCGCCTCATATTGAGGCGGGGTTGACTCGTAAATGTAAAAAATTACCCATGGATCGTTTTCCTAAAGTATCAACACAATCCGAATGTGTTTGGTCAATTTTCTGTATGCCAGTTGTTTTTACTTAAAAGAGTATCCATTTTAAACAAAAGAAAGACACTTTGAGTGGTACCAGACACATTGTGCCTCATATTGAGGCGGGGTTGACTCGTACATGTCAAAAATTACCCATGAATCCATGTTCTAAAGTATCAACAAATTCCGAATCCGTTTGGTCGGTTTTCCGTATGCCAGTTGTTGTTTTCACTTAAAATGTTGTCAATTTCAAATAAAAGTGAGACACTTTGAGTGGTACCGGCCACACTATGCCTCGAATTGAGGCAGGGTTGACTTTTACATGTTAAAAATGACCCATGTATCTTTTTGTTGAAGTATCAACACAATCCTAATGTGTTTGGTCAGTTTTCTATATGCCAGTTGTTGTTTTCACTTAAAATGTTGTCCATTTCAAATAAAAGTGAGACACTTTGAGTGGTAATGGCCAAACCATGACTCGTATTGAGGAAGAGTTGACTTATACACATCAAAAATTACTCATGGATTATTTTACTAATGTATCAACAGAATCTGAATGCATTTTTTTGGTTTTCCGTATGCCAGTTTTTGTTTTCACTTAAAATGTTGTCCATTTAAAATAAAAGTGAGACACTTTGAGTGGTACCTGCCACATTGTGCCACAGATTGAGGTGGTGTTGACTCTTACACATCTCAAATGACCCTTGGATTATTTTTAAAAAGTATCAACACAATCCGAATGCGTTTGGTCAGTTTCCATATGCCAGTTGTTGTTTTCACCTAAAATGTTGTCCATTTCAAATAAAAGTGAGACACTTTGAGTGGTACCCGGCCACACTGTGCCTCAGATTGAAGTGGGGTTGACTCGTACACATCAAAAATGACCCATAGATATTTATTATAAAGTATAAACACAATCCTAATACGTTTGGTCGGTTTTCCATATGCCAGTTGTTTTTACTTAAAAGAGTATCCATTTTAAACAAAAGAAAGACACTTTGAGTGGTACCGACCACACTGTGCCTTGAATTGAGATAGGGTTGACTCATACAGATCAACAATGACCCATGGATCCTTGTACTAAAGTATCAATAGAATCTGAATGTGGTTGGTCGGTAATTCGTATGCCAGTTGTTGTTTTCACTTAAAATGTTGTCCATTTCAAATAAAAGTGAGACACTTTGAGTGGTACCGGCTACACCGTGCCTCGGATTGAGGTGGGGTTGACTCGTACACATCAAAAATGACCCATGGATCTTTTTTTGAAGTATAAATACAATCCTAATGTGTTTGGTTGGTTTTTCGTATGCCAGTTGTTTTTTCACTTAAAATGTTGTCCATTTCAAATAAAAGTGAGACACTTTGAGTGGTATCAGCCACACCGTGACTCAAATTGAGGAAGAGTTAACTCATACACATCAAAAATGACCCATGGATATTTTTCCTAATGTTTCAATAGAATCCAAATACATTTGGTCAGTTCTCCGTATGCTAGTTGTTGTTTTCACTTAAAATGTTGTCTATTTCAAATAAAAGTGAGACACTTTGAGTGGTACTAGCCACACCGTGCCTCAGATTGAGGAATTGTTGACTCGAAAACGTCAAAAATGACCCATGTATTGTTGTGCTAAAGTATCAACACAATCTGAATGTGTTTGGTTGGTTTTTCGTATGTGGGTTGTTGTTTTCACTTAAAATGTTGTCCATTTCAAATAAAAGTGATACACTTTGAGTGCTACCGGCCACATCGTGCCCCATATTGAGGCGAGGTTGACTCGTACACGTCACAAATGACTCATGGATCCTTGTCCGAAAGTATAAACAGAATCCGAATGTGTTTGGTTGGTTTTCCGTATGTCATTTTTTGTTTTCACTTAAAATGTTGTCCATTTCAAATAAAAGTGAAACACTTTGAGTGGTACCAGCCACATCGTGCCTCAGATTGAGGAAAGGTTGACTCATACACATCAAGAATTACCCATGGATACTTGTTCTGAAGTATCAACACAATCCGAATGCATTTGGTCTGTTTTATGTATTCCAGTTGTTGTTTTCACTTAAAATGTTGTCCATTTCAAATAAAAGTAAGACACTTTGAGTTGTACCGGACACATCATGCCTCGGATTAAGGCAGGGTTGACTTGTACACGTCAAAAATGACCCATGGATAGTTGTGCTAAAGAATGAACACAATCTGAATGTGTTTGGTTAGTTTTCCCTATACCGGTTATTGTTTTCCCTTAAAATGTTGTCCATTTCAAATAAAAGTGAGACACTTTGAGTGGTACCAGCCACACCGTGCCTCATATTGAGTAAAAGTTGACTCTTAAACGTCAAAAATTACCCATGGATCCTTTTCTTAAAGTATCAACATAATCTAAATGTATTTGGTCGGTTTTCCGTATGTAAGTTGTTGTTTTCACTTAAAATGTTGTCCATTTCAAGTAAAAGTGAGACACTTTGAGTGGTACCAGCCACACCATGCCTCAGATTGAGGCAGGGTTGACTTGTACATGTTAAAAATGACCCATGGATCTTTGTGTTGAAGTATCAACACAATCTGAATGCGTTTGGTTAGTTTTCTGTATGCCAGTTGTTGTTTTCACTTAAAATGTTGTCCATTTCAAATAAAAGTGGGACACTTTGAGTGGTATCGGCCACACCATGCCTCATATTGAGGAAGAGTTGACTTGTACACATCACAAATTACTCATGGATTATTTTAATAAAGTATCAACAGAATCTGAATGCGTTTTGTTGGTTTTCCGTATGCTAGTTTTTGTTTTCTCTTAAAATGTTGTCCATTTCAAATAAAAGTGAGACACTTTGAGTGGTACCAGCCACACTGTGCCTCAGTTTGAGGTGGGGTTGACTCGTACACATCACTTGTTCATTTTGAGTGCCTTCACGTGCGGATTAAAGATCTGGGTGAGTCTAATCCTCTCATTGATTTCTCTTTTCGATTAGGGTTTGTACTCTTCTCTCATCTTCTTCCGAAGCTCTGAAACCCCCTTTTCCATTGGGATTTAGGGAGAATCTTGAAGAGAGCTTAGATTGGGAACTGGGGTCTAGGGAGGAGGGTGGGGGATGTTTGGGGTCCAGGTAGGATGGTGAGGGGTTGTCCAGAGGGTTTTCCAGGGTCTAGGGAGGAGGGTGGGGGGGGCTATCTGGGGGACTTTCTGGGGAGCTGTCCGGGGGGCTGTTCGGGGTCCAGGGAGGAGGGTGGGGGGATGTCCCGGAGGCTGTCCAGGGGGTTGTCCGGGGGGGGCTATCAGGGGTCCAGAGAGGAGGGTGGGGGGCTATCTAGGTTCCAGGAAGGAGGGTGGGGGATATCTAGGGGGCTATCCGGGGGGGCTATCTGGGGGGTTGTCTGGGGTCCAGGGAGGAGGGTGGGGGGCTGTCCGGGGGGCTATATGGGGGGCTATCTAGGGTCCAGGGAGGAGGGTGGGGGGCTATCCGGGGGCTGTTCGGGGGGCTGTCCGGGGGCCAGGGAGGAGGGTGGGGGGCTATCCGGGGGCTATCGGGGGGCTGTTCTGAGTCTAGGGAGGATGGTGGGGGGTTATTCGGGGTCCAGGGAGGAGGGTGGGGGCTGTCTGGGGGGGCTATTCGGGGGACTATCGTGGGTTCATGGGATGGTATTTACATATTTTCTAAGCAAATTATTTCAAGGTTAAAAAAATAATTTCATTATATCAACTTCTAAAAAATTATAATTTCATTAAAATAGGGGGATTTCACAGAAAATCATCAAATCAAGTTTTATTATTTATAGATAAAAAAATAAAGATAATGTGACCTACCTAATCCCACATATATTCAGGCATAACAAATCAATAAACATTAAAGGTCAGTAATATCAGTCAAAAATGTAACGGATCAATCTTTCCCTCATCACCATCACTATCATCACCATTATCTTTACCCTCACCCTTTTCCTCATCGTCATACCCATCATTGTCCATGTCCTCCTCTTTTCCCTCATACTCAGCCTTGGCCTCCTCATCGCCCTCCTCCTCCACCTCGGCCTCCTCTTCTCCATTGTCTCGACCACCACTAGAACTGCCACCTAGTACACCATATATAGAACGCATCGATGACATGTATTCCTCACAAGCAGTACTGGCCTCTGGTGGAAGTGTTGGACGTAAAGCTTCCATCAGTTTCATAAATGCAGTGTTTTCCATAGCAGACTATGTTGTCATCTCTGTGGCCCTTTTTTATCCTGTTCTGCCTGTTCCTTAACCTTATGCAACTCGATGACACTACAACTCATACCTGAGGAGTTCCAATACCTCGTCAGAACTATACTCTTCCCAGGCCGGTAGCGTACTCTACCAGGGTGCTCATCACCCAAAACCTAATGTAAGTGATCGTGTGGCCCGAAATTGTTAGGTTCCTAGGCATCAAGGGCCTCTAAAGAAGTCTGTTACAAATATAAATATACTATTAAGTTACAAAATAGAGATTAAAATTTTAAATCTAGAAAGTAAAACTTACAATCTGTTGTTGAGTCGGTTCATTAACCGCACTTACATCTTTCTTCTTTCTACTCGAGCAAAATAGTTTTGCTCTAGGCACACGTCCTTCTATATTCAATTTTTGCCTCTATAGTGACATTGAATGTAGGAAACCATAATTAAAAATAGGATACCAAAAAAACAGTAATTTCATAACTAAAATTATATAACAACTTTAGTAATCAAATAAATTATGGAGGAGGAAATAGAAAGTGAAAGTCGTAAAGAAAGATTATAAACTGTCATACCAGCTGTCTCTCATGATCTGGAATCGTAGTATATCCCAATGTGTGTACGTATTTCTTAGGATCAATGTTTTTTTATTTCTTCCAGATGAATCCTAAATAAAATTCAATAATTAGTATTAATGAAAAACATGAAAATTTTCATTTAAATACTTATAATTTGATTAATACCATAAATTGGCTAGTCACCCAATGAGTAATCATCTGTCAATACTGTTCTAATGGACAATCATCCACGATAGGGACTACCTCCAACTTTTTTCCCACTCTATCACGCCAGCCAATGTACAACTCGTGATTATAAGCTCTCCAAAGCTTGCCTAAATCCTTTAGACGTGCTGGTCGTGCACCCTCACCATCAGAGAAATTAAACCGCAACTAAAACCAAAATATTAATTCATATAAATACAAAAATTAATATATTGCATTAAATACAATGGAGTTTTTTACCCATATATCTTCCCAGTCCTTATCCTTGACTTCATTTGGCAGTTTTCTCCATGAGAGCGGGCTGACAGAAATGATGTCGTAGTATTTGGCAAGCGTCACCAAAAAACTCTGACATTGCTGCCCTAATTTTTCAATCATCTGACTATCTTCATTGTAGTCCACCATCAATCATGTGCATAGGTTCCACACCGCACGCATGCGTGTACACCCCCACCCCTGCCTCTTATCAGTAGATGTATCTGTTATGAAAGAAAAAAAATATTTATCAATACATGTTATAATGAAAATAAATAATGGTGTAACAATTTGTTAGGGTTGTATAAGTATACCTACAGTAGTCTGCTCAATGGGTGTCGTTGGATCCGTAGAAACTAAAGGAACACCCTATACAGATGGAATGAGTTCCAATGTATGCTCCACAGGGGCAGACTCTAGTGGAGTAGGAGTCAAAGAAGATGGAATATAGAAGCCTAGAGAGATCGAAGTAGTAGTAAAAGAAGATGATAGGGATGGATGGAAAAATTCTAGATGGGGAGTGGGAATCATCATCGGATATGGTACAGATGGGTGAGGAGGGTCAGATGTAAAGGGTGGTGAAAACATGGGAGGCCTAAATATCCCGTGTGTCCCTAACGGCACACTGAGATCAGAATGTGGGATTAATGGTATGTCATTGGGAGGGGTAGGGTCTAATCGGGCACGCCGACTATATTGTCTAGCTCTCATACCACCCCCCCCCCATACGAACACCCCGAGTACTGGGACCACTACTCAGCTGCTAATAAAATACTTGTCGCCTAGTATATGGATCCTAAAAAAAATTAAAAAAAATTAATCACATGACATTATGTATAATTTAAATAAATATATTTTAAATAAAATACTCACTGCGGGCACTAGTGGTGGAATGCCCCGCTCGATCATGCGACGATTGTTTTCCATAATCTGTTTCTGTCGCCTCTCTTCAATTGGTTTCATTTCCTGCATTTAAAAACAAATATGTAAGTAAATAGAAAAGGATAACTAATGTGTAACCCAAAAAACAAAATAAATGAGAGGGAAAAGAAAATGTCAAAATTAAGGAAAAATGTAATTTCTTTAGCTCAGGTAGATGATGCAGGTTTCAATATTAAATCAATTTTAATAGAATCAACCTTAATAACCCAACTCGAGGTAAACCAAAAGAATTGAGAACATGAATGGATGATTTTATATATTTCCCACCACAACTTCAGGTTCATAGTCAACTCTGAATATTGAGCTATTGGATTCATCAAAAGAAATAAATGGATTGGTTTCAATGGCAGTAGGGATGGTGTCAATTCCATCATCACCATCATAAAAAATATGTCTTGGAATTACTTCAACTATGACACCAAATTCAGGTTGAAGTTGGTCATTGACATAAAAAACTTGTTTAGCCATTGATTCCAATACATATGGTTCTTCGGTAGCAAGAGTGCGAGTTATATTAATTACTCAAAATCCACAACCATCAATAAATTTTCCTTGTTTCATCCTCGAATCAAACCAATGGCATAACAATCTGATGCACACATTTTCAAAAACCCACACCATCATAACACTATAACAATCTGATGCCTTGACTCCATAATAACCCACATTTTCAAATCGTGGTCTACTATTTGATGCACTGGCATAACAATCTGTTGGGGTAGTAACCATAACACCATCATGTTGTGTTCTCATGTTCTTTTCTTGTTCAGTGACAATAAATTTGTACCCATTTATAACAGTTGATTTATAGTCATGAACCACGGTATTAGGACCAAAATCCAAAGCTCATATTTCCTCAGAGACGGAGTCAGCAGGAAAACTCAATACCTGCAATATAAATGAATATTAAACTTAAATAAATATTTATTTAATTATTTTAAACAGTAATATTTTTACCTTCAATTTTAACCAAGTAGAAAACTCTTTTCTCTGCAAAGTCTCCCTCATTTTCAAAGATAAAAAATGATTCTTTCTATTTATCATTTTTTTATGTTCTCTGTAGATAAAAAATAAGAATAGTTTAGTAGATATATATGTAAGACATACATATTCAATTTAGTTACCTGATTTAGTCATCGAACAAATCACAGTTGAACAAAACTGTGTGATGTTCCATCTCCCGCTCTTCAAGGCTTAATGTATTCAATGTATATGATCCAGGAATTCCTCCTATTTGAGGAAGTGATGGAAAACCGGGTTCAATTTTTTTCATAATTTTCTTCTTCATTTCTCATTGGTCTCTTCATTATTGTAGTAAGATCAGACAAATACATTGAGTAGAAATCCATACATCCTTGAGCCAAGTAACCGTTCACGATAGAACCTTTGGGATGATTCCTATTTCGGACATAAGACTTTAAGGTGTACATATTTCTTTCAGTTGGATACATCCAACGAAAAGAAAAAAGTACTCCGATAATTATTTCAATGGGAATATGGAAAGTTAGATGCAGTATGCATGTGAAAAATGAAGGAGGAAATATTTTATCCAACTCACACAAAATTAATGGGGCATATGTCATGATTTTTTGCAAGAATGACTTGGACAAATTCTTAGCACAAAGATCTATAAACAAATGGCACAACTGAATAATAATCACCCTTACATTATTGGACAAAAGATGACAGATTTCTATTAGAATCAACTTAGGCAGAAGAACGTGATAATAATGAGTCTTCAAAGATTTTAGCTTCAACTCTCTTCTATTGACCCGTTTAGATATGTTGCTTGAATAGCTATCAGGAACTCTAATAGTCTCTAATACTTCCAGAAATGGTTTTTTTCATATGTTTCATCACATAAGAAGCACATGGAACTTTCCATTTATTTTTACTGATACACATAGGATGCAATTCTGGTCTGATGCCTCAATCCACCAAGTCACTCTAAGACCGTAAATCATCTTTTTTCTTTCCCTTAACATTTAGAAGTATCGAAAGAAACATTTCACATATATTCTTTTCAATGTGAATTTTTTCTAAGAAATGACTTAACAAATTGGTTGCCCAATAAGGAAAATCAAAAAAGATACTCCTCTTCCTCCAATTGTAATAGGTTTTAGTGGAAACATTCTTTCTCTTTCCAGATTTCATTTGACCCTTCCCAAATGAAAAAATGAAATCTTTCAATTCATTAAGCACATCAATTCTAGACATACGCTGAGGTGGATCATCGGTCTTTGTGGTATTATCAAATCTTCGACGATTATTTCTATATGGATGGTCCATTGGCAAGAATTGTCGATGTCCCATAAAACTGAAACTACAGCGATGTTTCAGTCTTCTGGATCATGTATTCTTCATACAAACAGTACATGACAGTTTTCCCTTCGTGATCCATCCAGACATCATTGCATAAGCCGAAAAATCATTGATCATCCACATAAGCGCAACACGAATCTGAAATATGTCTTTTGAACATGCATTGTATGTGTGCACACCCACATCCCAAAGAAGTTTCAAATATTTTATTAAAGGTTTCATGTATACATCAATATCAATGCCAGGATCAAAAGGTCTAGATATGAGTATACTCATGAAATTGAAAGGTTTTTTCATACACAACCATGGGGGAAGATTATAAATGTGTATAAAAACTATCCATGTGATGTGTAAAGTAAGCATCTGCCCAAACAGATTGAAACTATCGCATGAAAGACACAGCATCACATTACACACGTCAGCTGCAAAATCAGGATATCGAGCATCAAATCTCTGCCATGCAAATCCATCTGTAGGGTAAACCAACTCATCATTAGTCTCCCTTCTCTTAGTATCATGCCATCTCATTTTTATTGATATGTCATTATACATAAAAAGATTCTCGGATCTGGGGATCAATGGAAAGTGCCACATTACTTTATGTGGCATACAGGATGGTGTTCCATCATATTTTGTCTTCCAGTGGGATGTGCCACATTTTATACAATCATTTCGTTCAGCGGTTTCCTCCCATAATAAAATGCAATCTTTCGGGCAAGCATGAATTTTGTTTCTTAAAAATCTAAGTTCCTCAACTAACTTCCATGCCATATAGAAGTTTGAGGGAATATCTACATCATCTGGAAGTAAATCCTTCAAGAAGGTAAGAATGTAATAGATTTCTATATTAGAAATCCCATACACAGTTTTCTCATGAAACAATCGGATTAAAAATTCCAGCTTATTCATTTTATCGCACTGTCGATATATTGGAGTCATGGCAGCATCATTCAATTTTTTCACCCTTACAACATCATCATTTTCATTAGACACATCATGTGTGCTCATATCGAAGTCTTCTTGGGTCGGAATCCTTTCTTTTTCATGATGACGAAGAAACGGAAACCGGTCATCTAAAAAATTCTCCATTCCAGTCCTTTCATTTTGATCATCAGCAATTTGTGATTTCATTTTCTCCCCATTGTGATACCAAAAAAAGTAGTTTTCTTGAAAACCATATTTGGTTATGTGGTAGCTGACTTCTTCACGGCTCAACCAAGGTCTGCCAACAAAATTGGAACATGGGAAATGTATGTGACCACTATCTCAAGCATTGTGAAATGAAAAATCTAAAAATATCTCCAAATTGTTTTGAAAATTGCTTGAGATCCGATCAATTTCATACATCCAACTTCTATCCATTCTGTAAAAATAATTTTTATAAGTCATTTTGTCATAAACAATTAAATAATATTGAAGTTTAATAGAAAATATAATTTAGTAAATGATAAAGTAAGGAGTTTCTAGTTGATGTAATGAACTATTAAAACAATGTAAAGATGTACTAATTTATTTAATTCGGATGGATTTATAGGAAGGAAGGAGTTCCCACCCTATGTAAAGAGAGAGGCCTCTAGTTTAGAATCCAAGAGGGAATTACCCAAGGCTTCCTAAATCATAATCACTATGAATACAAGGTAGATTTCCTTAAGGTATTCTAAACCGAATCATCATGAATCCAAGGGGATTTCCAAATGGAATTAAAAGCTATATTTTTAACATGAATCCTTGGTTGGTTTCTTCAACGAATTCCAAATCATTAATCAAAGAAAAATTACTAAAAAATTAAATTAAAAGTTATTTCTATTCATTTTCATTAGGTATCATATAAGAGGCACATGCCTCAGGTCCCATTATGTGTTATAGGAATCCCAAATCGTTCACTCATGTTCAATAACTCATTCTTGGCACCTCTATGGTCATACCTTTCATTGCTCAATTAGTTCCCCAAGTCAAGTGTACCCCATGGGTGGATAAAGTTTAGGCTTATACACTAATAGGTTGTTCATGGCTTGTAAAAAGGTTTAATTTCATAAAGTATAGACAAAAACATTTATTTTTAAATTTGAGATTAATAATAAAGTATGACAATGATAACTAGATTACTAAATTAAACTTGTGACTTATCTAATATTGTTATGGATGTCTACACATGCCATCATGGATAGTGAAAAGCACCCCACCATCATAAAAGTGGGTATTGTCCAAGAAAGAGACATAATATACAACGTACAGTGAGAACCATATTTAATTGACCCTAAAGTTATATTAGTACAGTCATCTTAGGAAGCCAATTATCACTCATGACTAACCATGCAACTATAAACAACCTGGAGTGTATGAGTTTTCTCTCTGATCTCAACAACATCATCACACATTCTTACCATGATGTGAATCATGTGGAATATGGATAATATTAACACAAAATTCCTAGAAATACCAAGCCTTCTAAGAACTGGAAATTTATAGATGATATTAACACATAATTCATTTTTAATCAAATTATATTCACTTTACTACTTATCCCTATAGACCAAACCCATAATATAATCATTATATGTGTGCCACTATCAAATCCCAACACACACACCAAAATCAACTAGAAAACAAAAGTCATACACACCCAAATCAAAACAGAAAACCAAAACAGTAGATGCAGAACATTAAAATGAACGTATCACTTACAGATTAGAAGTGTAGAACTTACAGATTAGAAGTCTAGAAATAAGGAATTCACCAAATTTTAAAAAGAAAACATTTTCATTTAAATCCCATTTTTTTAATCCAAACCCATTTGAATGAAATCATTTTCCATCACAAAAATATTTTTCACCTTTAATGTTCACTCATAAAAAATGATACTAAAACAAGACACAACTCCTATAAAATTACCGAAGTGATGAACTAATGGTCATGACTTACCTAGTGACATGGTAGTGAGTTATAACCCAACTAAGAACAACCAAGCATGGTGGATATTGAACTCTTTACTCAGACTCTATATAGGTCAATAATTTATTTGAGATCAATGCATGACAATTTCTCTCCATTTTTCCCTCACCCAAACCATACTAAAATAAAAAAAAAGACACAAAATTAGGACTACCCAATTAAAATAAAGGATTAGAATGGGAAATATTTCATGTTGCTATTCCCATGACTAAATATAGGGTTTCAGCAGTCAAAATCTCCAAATACCTGATAGTCTAGATAAAAAAGGGTTAGCTTTCATACAAATTTTTCCCAAACCAAGATGGAATTTCATCGAACCAGACAACTTCCCAGTCAAGGATTTCCGCAGTAGGATTTCTGCTTCTACGCTTCACCGAAATGAAAACATAAAACCAAAATAGTAGATGTAGAATAATAAAATGAAGTTATACTTACATATTACAAGTGATTAACTAAGAAATTTTGAAGATTGAAGAATTTTGGCAGTAGGGTAAATAAAATCCTTCTCCCTGCTTCTATTTAGTGCTGCAGCCACGCGGAATGGGGGAGCCCTAGCTTTTGCAAATTTGGGGCAAAACTTTACCAATGGTTTTTAAAAACCATTGGGAAAGAAATCCTTTACCAATGGTTTTAAAAAATCGTTGGTATATTATCATTAAAACCACTCTATACCAACGGTTTTATTGAACTGTTGGTATAGAGTAGACTTTTACCAACGTTTTTAAAAAACCGTTGGTAAAAGCTAATTCTAATAAGACTTTACCAACGGTTTACTCAAACCATTGGTAAAAGTAATGTACACCAATGGTTTAAGAAAATCGTTGGTACATAGGTATTGGGAAAACCTCCCTTTCCAGTAGTGTAATTTTTACGATACCTTAGTGAATAACCTTGGTAATTTTTATGAAACCTTGGGGATGGAACTAGGTGATATGAAACCTTGGGGATGGACCTTGGTGATATTCTTATGAATGTCTAAATTAAATGTTGTATCCAAATTTTCATGTTATGATCCAAGTTCTTATTGTTATGATATTCTTCTTTCTCATGCCTTAATGAAATTACTCATGTTCTTATTTATATCTCTCAAGATCACTTGTAAACAGTTTACCTTGTTTTCCCTTACTGATATCTTTGTGCTCATCCCAAGTTTTTAAATGTTTTTCACAGGTCTTAAGATTGTTAAGGACAAAGAAGATTCTATGATGAAAGTATTTGAAGATTTTTCTTGAAAAGAAACCATGTTTCATTTTAATAGTTTTTATTTTATAAAAAAAATAGATGGCAGGTAGACTTATATACTTTGTAATAGTGAAAGTTTATGTAATATTTTGTCCTGATTCTCTAAAACTCTAGAACTAAAAGATCTTTTGGGAATGAATGAAAATAAATTCTATTCAAAATTCACTAGAATAAGTTATGTTTATGGTCGGGTCCTTATAGTTGGTATCAGAGCAAGGTTTAGAAAACTTTGGAGATTAGGATGTCCTCTTATGTGTTTATTATTTTATGGTTGATCCTAATTTTATTTTCTTAGAAACCATTTTGAGGCTTATGTTATAAAATTTCAAGGTGATTAACAGTATTTTTTAGAGACATTTATTTTTTTAGGTAGTTCTAAGTTATTAATTTTTGAATGTAAAATGAAAGGTATGAGATAAAAATTATTTTTAAAGCATTGTATGGTTATTTTTTAAGATGTTATCATATTTTGGGAATGTTATAAGAATTATATAGTTTTAGAAAAAGGGAAAACACACAGACCTTGTGACAACCCATCGTGTTAGACAAGGCTACAGAAATTGAACCCACAATCAAAGAGTGATAGGCCTTTATTGCCTATCACTGACCTATATGAAGTCCCTGGTTAGTATGACTTCATTTTTTTTAGTTAAACGAGTTGATGAAATAAGAATAAGTTGTATTTATAGACATATATTTTATCTAATAGATAACCATGGGATTGGAAAATGATTTGGGAATTAAGTGATAAATGTTATTTTGGAATATGTTCATTATTTTGGGGAATTTATATGATTATGGTAAATAGAATACTATAGAGTTTTATTTGAGGATTAAAGGTTGAATTATTAAATTGTGGACTTATGGAAATGATGAAGTGATTATCCTATCTTGGAGAAGATGTGATTAGGTTAATTACTTTTAAGTATGAGACTTTAATAATAGTCTATGTTATTTAGAAATAAATATTAATATTTATCGTGGAAGATAATGTGGTAAAATACTTATGAATTTTGGGTTTCAATCATAGTTTGGATTATTTTGAATAATTTTAAGGAAATTTGTTTATTGAATGGTATTTGTTGAACTTTGGGTATTTTTTGTTGAATTTTGGAGATTAATAGTAGTATTTATTTTTATAAAAGGATTATTCTTTTTTTGGATTATATGATCTTGTACTAACCATTTTGGTTTTGGTTAATTTCTAAAGATAGGAAAAATATATAGTTCATCTTTTGTGTATTATATGATTCTTTAAAAGTTGATTCTAACACTTCAGGTGTGACCAAATCATCTTGAATACTCATCATTTGGAGAAAATATGAGTTTGTGGTAGATATTTATTAAAGTATAAAACTCTAATTGACAAGTAAGTATGTTTCCTTATGTTATTAGTAAAGATCATAAATAAATTCCTCAATTTTATGAAAAGGATATTAAAAAAATGTTTTTCATTTACTTTTCCTACTGGAAAATCAAAGACCGTTTAACCCATCACAAGTTTATGGTTTTCTGGTTGCTAACTTTCTCCTAATAATGTTTTATATCACTCTCTATCAGAACAATATGGTTAGTTTTTCTTCCATATCCATGTTTTCCTACATGGAATCCTAGTATGTGTTATCTTGGGTGAGCTTTTTACTTCTCTTTCTTTCTTTTAAAGTGATAGTTTTATTGACTCTTTTTCTGATGTGGGGTTTTCAATGAAGTTTCTAAGCCTAATTTTAAAATTGCGAGGATGAAATTTCCAAAATGGGGGAATTATGTAACATCCCAATTATTTATAGAATAACACATTTTCATATCTATTAATATTTTTTAAATTTAATATTAATTTTATTTTAAAGGGGGAATTATGTACGATAGTGTACCCGACACACAATAACTATTTTCTCTGAAATCTTACGTTGCACACAACACTGACTTATAATGAAAAATAATAAAATAATATTATTATTATTATTTTAAATAGTAGTTAATTCCTAGTCATTGTGTTGGAATGAATGAATGGAATTAAATATATGATGATTTTACATATTTGTTAAATGTTTTTACATTTATCTAATGAATTTTAGAGGCTTAAAATGAGAATGAATAAAAATTTAATCATAAAGTACTATAATATTTTTAAAAGGTCATTTTAATGCCTTTTTATGGAGAACCATTTATAAAAATAGTTTTTGTCACTTTCATATGTTATATTTGATAAAATAAACTTCTTCTTCATAAGTGGGACATCAAAATTTACTTCAGTTGAAATTTTGGTATTTTTATGATAAAATCCATATTTTAATGAATGTTGAAATTTACATGTGAAGGATGAGTTAATACCTTTGGTTATAAGTAATAAAGTTTTTATGACTTTAACAAAAATCAATTACTAAATTGTGTCAAAATTGACATAAATGAGTTTTTAAAACAAACAGTATTTTATTAAATGATATAATAGTCCTAAAAATATAATATTATGACAACTAACATATATAACGTTAAAAATGTCATTAATTATCTAATTTTGGTTCTATTGGTATTTTTTAGTAACTATAGTAACCATATATTATGAAAATACAAGAAGACATGGTAAGAGTTAAAGTTTTTAATTAAGGGTTAAAGCTAAAAGATAAGGTTAATTTTGTAACCTAAACTTGTCTAAAACATATTGGTTGAGAGAATTTCGACCCATCCTCATATTATCCTCGAAATACATTACTTTGGAACTATTATAATTCGAAAATAAATTTATAATAAAATAATATTTCAAGACTTTCCTAAAGTGCCCATCCTCGCTCTTATAAAAGGCCACCACCTCTACCCACTTAGTCAAACCTATCAATCCCATTGGATCATAAAAATTCTTCTCAAATAAGCTTCCAACATCCCTAAATTACTCCTATAAGTATTACCATGGGAATAAAAAAATTTGAGAAATCGTTTTGGCTCAAATCAAAAGGAGTTACCCGATTTAGGGGTAACGTAACCTCTCAAGATCCTTTCCTTTATTTTCATTATCCAACCCACTAAACACTTTTATTTACATTATATTATAACAAAAACATTGTCCTAAATATACTAGGATGTTTTTATGCTAATTTTTCTACCTAAACTTACACAAAACTCCATCTAATGGATATAGAACATACTGTTTCTGTGTACGGTGAACTACTGCCTCACGAAATGATGATTGTTCAATTTTTTCCTCACACATTTCATGGTACCCATTGTGATGGAACTATATTTATATATGATATATATTATATTTATATTTTATATATTCTTATTTAATTTTTATTTACAACATAACTTTATGCTTTCCATAATATGTAAATACGATAATTTCATTTGAGGAAGTGAAGACTACCACCCCCTCAAAGTGATATGACTCGTTCATTACATACATGGAATGTATAAAGGATGGTGTTAATGAAATTATGTAATACATATAACATATATATTATACTTTAACTATAATATACCTATGTATCGTTTAGTTTTCATTCCTTTAAAATGACAAAGAAATGAAAGTAGCATTCATGCATACGTACGGCCTACCGTCTCCATAAATGGTGCATTTAATTTCTTATCTCAAAATATTATGGATTATTATAAATACATATATATATATATATATATATATGTTATTTAAATCATTAATATCATTCTGTAGATAATGTAATTTTTACCACATGGATAATTTACATCAAAAGAAGTTCATTTTTTACTCAACTACTGAACCTCAACAAAATGTATGATATTAAATTAAATAATTAATTGATTGTTATAACATGGTAATAAGTTATATAAAATGAATAATAAACTTGAAAAATTTTCTTAATCAATTAAAAATTAACTTAAGTTTATTATTCAATAAGAACAAGGAACATACGTGACGAGTTGGACTCAAGGTAAGGGAAATCTTAACTCAATCTCAATTCAATGAGTTAAATATCCATGTAATTGGTTTTGTTTTTCCAAGAATAGGTTTCAATGAAATATGATTTTTTTATACTTAATACCCACTTATATTTGGTGTTTTTATATTTTTCATACATATTTATGTCATTGATTTATCCTTAATCTAATGATGCGATCTTTGTAAGGGACTTCGTCACAATCTCCTTTCTTTGGGCCATATCTTGATGTTATGCACTTTTATTTTCATATAAGGTGTATATATATCCCTTTGACTTGTTATATAATTAATTGGTATGTTATCATGATATTTAGAGTTTTTTATAATGTAATTCCTTAATGATATGTATTCAAGTGTTTCTTATGTGGTAAGGGAATTCTTCACTTCTCTTTTCCTTTCAAGTTCTCTTTTTATGTTTTATGTATTTCAAATTTAAATAAAATGTTCTTATTTATATTTTATTATGTTCATATACTATATTATGATTATTTTATGAAAGGGTAACCCTTTTCCCCTCTCTTTTTAATACTTTATAAAACCATGTTGCATAGTCATTATGCTGTAGAATTTTCATCTCAAAATTTCTCTCTTTTTTCTCAAGAAATTATATTATTTTATTTATGTGAATAACCAAAAATATTTCATTTAAAAGGGTATTCATCAAGAAATAAAAATGATATATTTTATTCTATAATTAACATATATAGAACCCTCATTCCCTTTCTGTGGGTTATAAATAATATAATGATCATGTTTTAAGCACTGTTTAAAAGGTCACGATTTTGATATGAAACTCATTTATTTTATTCTCTTTGGGTTATTTATGAAATTTTTTATTATTATATATGTGTATCAGATGAAAATAAATACATATTAAGGGTGTGACCTGATATCACTCTAATGCATTGGGTAAAGAAATTAATCTCTAGATATGGAACATTTTATAATACATTGGTGAATAACCTAGGTAATTTTTATGACACCTTGGGGATGGACCTTGGTGATATGACACCTTAGGGATGGACCTTGGTGATATGATTATGAATTTATAAATTAAATGTTGTAGCCAAATTTTCATGTTATTATCCAATTTCTTATTGTTATGATATTTATCTTTATCATGCCTTTATGAAAGTCCTCATGTTCTTATTTATATCTCTCAAGATCACATGTAAATTGTTTCCCTTATTTTCCCTTACTGAGATTTTTTGTGCTAATAAAAAGTTTTTAAATGTTTTTCAAAGTTCCTAATATTGTTAAGGATAAATAATATGCTATGATTAAATTATTTGATTATTTTTCTTGGAAATAAACCATGTTTCATTTTAATAGTTTTTGTTTTATAAAAAAATGGATGACGTGTAGACTTATCTACTTTGTAATATTGGAATTTTATGTAATATTTTGTCCTAATTCTCTAAAACTATAGAACTAAAAGATATTTGGGAGTGAATGAAAATAAATTCTATTAAAAATTCACGAGAATAAGTTATGTTTATGGCTGGGTCCTTATATTTAGTATTTGAAAGGATCAAAAGATCAGGATTTCTATTTGGGGGAGGAAGATCTGTTGCAATGATTTGTTGACTTGGAATTTTTTGGAGATCCAGATATTTATAAGATCACAAAAGAGTTCATATATATCTGTGGAGGAATAAAAGTTAGTTGGATGTCATAGATATAGAAGATTGTTACATTAAGTACAATGGAAGTAGAGTATGTAGTAGAAACATAAGGTGGGAAGAAATAGTTTGGTTAAAGAAATTTCTAAAGGAATTAGGGAGAAGTTAGGAAGGAGGTATTCTTTTTTATAAAATCCAAGTGTGATTCAATTTCCAAAAATCCAATATTCTATGCAAGGATAAAGAACATTGGATAGAAATTCCACTTCAGCAGAAATATGATGGAGGGGAAAGTATTAAATCTCTGAAAGATTACTGGTAGCTAAAATTCAAAATACAGGCTCACTAAGACTTTAGCTCTAGAAAGTATAAGGTAGAATCATGCCTCGGTGATGCTTGGGTGAATGGAAGAAGGAAAATGTGGAGGAACATTGTTACTACAAATGAAAGAAGTAAGTTTTTTTAAGAGGGTGTTGATAAATTTTCCTTGAAACAAGTCTTGAAGTAGGGGATTTTTGGAATGTGATTCCTGGTTTTAGATCATTGAAAATACATTCACTTGAATTTTGTCCTATGGAAGATGACTTGGATTGTTGTGAAAGTAGAGTTAGTACATCACTTCAATAATAGTAGGTTCATCAAAAGTTCATATATTATTATGAAATAAAGGGTGGTCTATAATGTTTGGGAACTTTCTAAAAGTATGTCCCTAGAAAGAAGTCTCTAGAAGTTTTTACCAATGAAATCGATGGAGATTAACAGTGTTTCAGGTGATCAATAGTGACATTCCATATGGATAATCCTCCATGAATGTGGGAAGCTAGTGTGGTCGATTCAACTAGTTGATATTCCTATAAAAGTAAGTGGGGGCTGATCCGGAACAGTACATCTCATACGTGGAATAGTGCATCCTGTTGATCAATAGTGCATGGTAAAGTACATGATGAATTAGAAATTATACAGGGTATTAATCATTCTATAATGAATTACTTCTAATAGTTGTGTCAATTGGTTGTAATATTTTTACTTCTAGTAATATAACAATTCATTGTGGTTCCTCTCATTTATGTTATACAAAATCATAAATCATGTTAATCGCATGTTCTTATTTACTATTTTATGTACTTTTGTTTCATATATTACCATTTTTTGTTTTTCCATTGCTTTATATGTCTATGTTGAGGTATATTCAAGGTCTACATAGTGTAGTAGGTATGGCAGAATGACTTCCTACTTCTAGTATACCTAGTCAAGGGGAGGAAAATCTTTAGAGTTTCAATTTTCCATTATTCTGATCTTCATGTGAACTTCTAGTGGATTGATGATCATACTTCCAGTGGTTTATTGGTAGTACAGGTGATCAGTTTTTTGATGTTGCCCCTCCCAGTAGTTGTGATGGTTGAAGTGGTCACTATATGGAGATAAAGTAGGATGGTCCTAGTGTGGAAGCATTAGAGTAGACCACAATAGAGTATGGTGATGGTTTTTTTAAGTTGGTATGTGTCATAGAATTTATTGGGTTGTGGTAGTGGAAATGTTAGAAAAGGTGGTTGTGGCTGGGATGGTCATGACATGGCGGGAGATGGCCATAGTAGTCCTTGGAAACATGGGAGAAGGCATCCATTCATATTTTTGTATCACTAAGAAAAGAGGATAGGGGTTGTTGGGTTTTCCTCCTAGATTTTCAATCCATATATATTAGACAGTTCCCTACCCACCACATGGTGGGTGAGGATGCAGCTACCAAGCTGGCCCAACTGACCGGGCAGGTGGCCAGACTGGGTTAGGTCTGATTGACCTGACCTGGGGGATATGGGAGTGATGTGGAGTACGTGAGTTCCATGAAAATTGATGGATGTTCCCAGAACCTCCCCATTATATCATGTGAAATGCTCGAGGGTGGCCACATGGCTAGTTTTTCCTATGATAGTCATTTTCACAGTTTTCTCATCAGGTGTCTATTTTGGGAAAATAAATAGATTGTACTGAGTATTTTTACATTTAGAACTCAATGGTATCATCCATTCATCTATAAAATAATTTTTTTGAGGTGGGATATAAATATTTATTATACGGATCCATAGGGACGATGATGAGGTTTAGGCACAACAATCAAATTATTTTCATCCTAAAGGTAAGGTCGGTATTCCCCCATTTACCAAGGCTATGGGATCCTCTATTTTCAAGTCAATTTATAGATAGATTCATTATTCCCAATATACTCCTGGTGAAAGATACATTATTTCATCTTATAGGTAGGATTAGTATCCCCCCATTTACCCAGGGCCTGAGATCCTTTATCTATGGGTCGTTTTATAGGTAGGGTTGGTATTCCCTCCACATCCTAATGGAGAAGGACCCTCTATCTATGAAGTTGGTATTATCAATATCTAAGAGCTTAATTGGGGAACAATATACTCTACTAGTATTAGCACTCCCTCAACTAAGTTTTCTTTTAATGATTCAAGGGTCCCCCACTATAGTTTCAGTGAGGTTTCACAGATTTCTATATTTGGTAGTTCAGATTCTTGGAATCGTGTACTGACTTCGATAGTGGATTTCTATGAGGAATATAATTTTATTCTATGTATCAAGTTCTCTTATTTATAGAACATTTGGGTGGTTATGACAGTAAGGATCAGTACCCTCTAGATTGAGGTCTATTCTCAATCAAGGTGAGGGTTCACCTAGAAACTACTAGAATAGTGACACAGAAAGGGTGGAAAGTTTGGTGTGAAGATTCCTCAAAGGATGAACTCATGATTTAATAAGGAGTGGATCATCCTTTATGGTTTTTAGTGAATATGTGGTGGATAGACTGAGTAGAATAGATATTATGAGGCTTGTGGTTCATTGGGAACTTCTTGGTTTTCTTCGAGATGTGACATATAGCTGGGCTATAATCTTCAGATTTCATAGACTTTTCAGTACTCTTAGAATCACTAGTTTCTCATGAGATTAGGGACTTCATGGGTTGGGGATGAGATTAATGAGGCTTCTTTGTTTCACTGAGACTTCTTGGGGTTGATTATATTTGGATCTCTTCTTGTCTATCTCTCAGTTACTCTCTCATACCAAGGGTTTCAAGTAGATTGATTATTTTTCCTGTCCCTCATGGTTTTATGGAATCCTACTAAGTATGTTTATATTCACCTTGTAATGGGAATTATTCCCACACATGTTGTGTTTATATAGATGATTCAGGGTTAAAATATAGTTTTAGTGGGTGTAGAACTGGTGCGGCTTGTTCGGAGAAGGCACCTGGGGATGCTTGGTGATGCATGGTGGATCATCGTGTTTCATGATAGTAGTGGTGACCATTGTAACTAAAGGTTTATCCAAAATTGTATAGAGAGAGTAGGATACTTTTAAGGTCTTATGGTTATAAAAATAGAAGGATTTTTAGGTGTATAGTTCCTTTGGTATTTTCCTATGTGGAGTTGTTCTTGTATTTTTTTGTCTCATGCATGTGTTGTGCATAGTTAGATTGTTTATATATATATTATAGGTGTTTATGGATATTATTATATATTGGAGATTTGTGTGTATTACAGGTTGATATAGGATAAGGCCTCCCATATTGTGAGGTATTTCTAGTCAGTGATAGTTAACGAACCCTATCCCATTAGATACAAGCTTGAGGTGGATCAATCAGCTTACTGCTAGCTCATGTGGTGTCTCTGTGGGTTGGATCATGTCATATATTTTCCAAATATGATGAATTGTGATATTGATTTAAATTTTATTGATTTTTACTCTTGGACTCGAGTGGTAAGAGAGCATTCATTCATGCAGCATTATCAACATGTTAGATTCACATGATATTTATATGCTTTCTTGTGATTGAGTATATTTATTATGAAATGAGGTTTTGTAATTTAAATTTTCAGCAACAAATTATATAAATTTTTTATATATATCTTGATGGAGACCTTATACTTAACCAATCCATGATTATGTTATGTTTTTATTAAACTAATATTTCGAATCGTATTTATATCTAATTATATCCCTAAAATAGAGTTGGTGGTAAGGGATAAAGAGATTTTTGGAGGTTATTTGAGACCCACATTAAGTTAGGGTGATTTTATATAATAGAGAGGAATTCTTCTCATTACTTTTTATCCTATTTTTTATATCAATAATTTTTATGAATGTGCTTCTGATTTGTGCATTTGGTATTTTTGTGGTAGCCACTACGATAATTGCCTATCAAGCCCTAGTAGGTTGGATACAAGCACACCCCACTAGTTATTGAATTAGAACCTCCATTTGTGACTATAACTCTAATTTAATAGTAGATTTATGAGAAATTTATTGATGTGATCCAGACTACATGAAATGGAGCTTTGAGGGGTGATCCATCCATGTCAGATCTTACCTAAGAGGTTCTATGACACCACCCCGGGTGGGCCTCAAGATTAATTGATGTGGGTTGAGTTTATGAAATCTATATTCGATCATCTAGAGAAACCCCTTGATAATTGGGTGAATATTATAGTGTATATTCTTTGAGGACCTATGAGAAGTTTGATGAATGTATTTATCCTGATTGATCAGTATGTGGGGCTGACCTGTAAGGAATTTCATGCTCACATTTTTTATGATTTCTCTCATGAGATGTTTAGAGTTGACAGAGCTTTGGATTTTATACTTCTAGTTTAGAGTATCATGTCTTTTATGGAATATTATACTCATTTTACTATGGTTATTCACTTTTCTCCTTCATAGGTGACTGATGAGACTGCCAAAGTTCATCTATTTAAGGATGATATGAGACATTAAATTCATTATCAAGTGAATATCTTTTAGTTTCCATCTTCTTCTATGACCATAAATTAGGTCCTTTTTACATAATGGAATCTGGATGAGCATAGAACTTCTGGTCAGTTGGTTTCTTATGCTAGTTCTGAAATAGGATCTTCAGGTAGCTAGAAATGAAATTTCAAGTATTCTCACATGAGTGGTGATGGAACGACTAGTTAGGGCTATGGTTTATTTCTTCCTGATGTGGTAGAAAGTTTCTTCACTTCTAGAAATTGGGGTTATCCCCAAACTTATATACTCACAGTTTAGAAAAAATATGGTTATAGCGCTTCGATCAAAATTTATACCCACGGTTTTAAAACAATTTGGGGTACAGAGCTCCCCCTACACTCCTTTGACGAGACCTAATATCCCCTCCTCCTATGATCCCTAGCCTCCGCAGCCTCCCCTCCCCTCCCCACCTCTGCCTCAACCTCAACCTCCCAGCCTCCACCTCTTCCTCAACCTCCTGGCCTCCACCACAACCCCAACCTCCCAACCTCTGCCTCCTGATCCCCACCTCCCTCCCTCCGCATTCTTGCCTCTGCCTCTACATTCATCTCCATCTGTGCCTCCTCCTATCTACCTCCACCTCCCTACCTCCACCTACCTCCCTCTACATCCTCCTCCACCTCCACCTCCACCTCTACCTCATCTCCAACCCTTACCTGTCTATAAAACCTGATTTATGTGGCTCTCCTCAATTAACAAACAACTCATGCTTCTCAAGACATTCCTTTGCAGCATCTATGATTGTTCGGTCATACAACTACCATCAATAGTTTAAAACCTATTCATTCAACTTTTTAGCAGTCTCAATATTCACCGACTGCAACACAGGTAAGTTCACTTATAAATCTATTAATGTTCCCTTGATTTTAAATTGCATCTTATCTCTTAAATATGAACTATAAAATTTCATTTTAATGTTTCTTTGGACTATAAAATTGGAGTTAATATATTCAGTGGTTCCATAAGACCCCTCCACAAGCCCTAGATTCTCTTAGGAGGCCTTTGGTATGGTGTATCTTATATTGGACTTCTAAAATGAGGTATTTCTTTCATTTTATTATGTTATCCTTCTTGAATTTGACTATGTTATTATGGTTTTCTTTTTCTCATTTGTTATTTCCCAACTACCTACTCATTATATCAATTTTTATATTTTTTACATTCTATTCTAGGTAAATGTTTTAAAAAAATTGTTTTTATATATTGATATATTCATTATTCATTATTTTTTAATAAACCTATGATTTAATTATTCTTTTTTAGTTCTATTAAGATTAAATATTAAAATTACCAATGATATTATTGATGGTGTTTATGTTTCTTTCATTATTTTCTTCGTTACATGTAATTGAATTGCCTATTATTCTCTAGATATTCTTGTCATGTTTGATTTTGATTTCTTTTCTGGTGAAATTATTTTTTATTCTAGATTTTATACTTGTGCTTTCCTACTCATTTGATATGAAGAGTAAATTTTTTGTCATTTGGAAATAACTCAACAAACATTAAATTGGTACACCTATCTTAAACTCCCTCAACATACAGTTTTATATTTTTTGTATTTTACATCAGTAGAATTCCATTGTTGATAACTTGGAAGGTTTCAAAAAATCTGCATCAATTCTCCCCTCAACCTGACTAAATTTGTATAATTTTTTATTCACTTTATACATATATATTTTTACCTGCAACTCGGCATCAATGCAGTTTTTTTCTTACACCGTATTTTCGATTCTATCTTTCTTATTCCATGTTTTTATTTCATATTTTTTTATACTAACAGATGTATTTATTATTTAATATGTATTCTAACATTTTTTATTAAAATATTATGAATATGAGTTTGTTTTACTTTAATCGATTTATGTTTATTACTAATAGTTTTTTTATTACTCTTTCTAAAAAACTGATTAATATATGATGATATGTTTGATGTATGTTTAATTGATACATATCACATGTAATAGTTAGCCATAAACATTTTAGTATAGATTTTAATTTGATGATCATAAAGTGATAAAATATATCATCATAATAAATACATATCAGATGATATATAATATATTAATAGATTATACATTGTCGTTTAATATTGTATATTGGTATACACACCACATTTAATGTTCTTTTTCCTATTATACAGTATCATTTTTTTAATACTGGGTGTTTTTTATATTTATTAAATTTAATGGAGGACCTACCCATTTATTTTTCTGGATGTGATAGCTAAGAAATCATAAACTGTCATTTTTTTAAAACTTTATTGATTTATTATTTATCCCATATACTAAAATGTACAATAATAAATGGTAATTTCCTTCATCTATAATCTATCCCATCTACTATTGTATCTCACTAAAATTTATAGTAATATACCCAAATTTGGGTATCTACCCAAGTACTTGCTCTTATAAATATATATTTTAAATTCAGAACCCAATGTACAAAAATGAATGATTGTTTGGTTTCTCTTAATATATTGTTTTTTCCATTATAATTTTTTTAAAAATAAAATTTTTATATGATTTATAAGTTTTGAAATAAGTTTTCATTATTACAAGTTTAAAAAATGATGTCTTAGTATACTCTACATCTAAATTCCATATATCCTACTATTTCATGTTATCATTTTTTGATGTTTGAGTATCTTTAAGTCAATTTTTCAATAAGATTTTCTATAGGTGGGATTTGTTCTATAATCCCATAAATAATTTTTTGAAGTTTAGGGACACCATATTATTGGGTGATCCTATTTTTTTTTCCAATGATAAAATTCTTAAAGTAGTAGTGTTTTCTTTGGTATGTTTTTTCTTTATGTTGGATTGAATTATGTGATATTTGTGGTTTCCTATTTACTGTTTATTTCATTTTCAATCACTACAACTGAACCCTAACTCATTTTGGTGGTTTTCCTTTTGTTCTATTCTTGATGTTTAGGGATCTTGGTTCCTGTTGAGTCAGGTTCTATCCATTTTCATCAAGGGAAGTGGGTTCTCCATGGGTTTTGGGTATGTTTTTTCCGTTTCAATTCATTTTCATTTTTTAATTTATGGGTTTTGGGGTTTTGGTTTTTTGGTGTTTTCTAGAGTATTTTGGACCTACTGTGGTGGTTTCGGGTTGTCGTTGTCAAAGGAAAATTTCAAATGTATGCATAGGTAGGCATATACATATATAAGTTCCCCCATATATATATATATATATTCACTCATGGTGGTATGAATATATATATTGGGGCTAGGTGTGCTTATTTATATATATGAAAAATGAATACATGTGTAAGGTAAAGGAGTATATTAAAGTATAAGAATATATGCAAGGATCCCCTTGTACATATTTGACCATGAAAATATATACATAGGGGCTAGGTGTTCTTATATATATATTCAAAAGTGAATATGTATGCAAGTGGTAAAGGGAATATTCGAGTTTCTGTTATCATAACCAAAGTGCCTTGAGTTTGAGGTAGGTTCCCATATGTATTGGCCTTTAAATTTATCATTGATTGCTTATATTTCACATCATGTTTTTGTAATAAATAGTGATATAGATTTCTTAGAATAACTTTCCTGAACAAAGTCGAAGAAAACAAAACTAACATATATTAAATTAATCTACATTGAATTATACTAAATTGAATGAAATGGGACATAATATAAGTAGGAAAAACTAAAATAATATGAATTGTATTAACCTATAAAGATTAAAACTAAATATTCCTAAATGATTCTAGAATAAATTAAATTATCCTATACTAAACTGATTAATTAAAACTAATCATATCTAAAACAAATCATATCATGTTGTACCAAAGTGAATTATATATAATCAGTATAATCCAGTTAGACCTCTTCTGACCTACCTCAATTAGGATTTCATCAAACATAATAAACCAAGATAAACCACCAGAAACCAAACCAAATAAGATTAATAACAGTAAACCCCAAAAAAGTTGAACTAAATAAAGTGGAACCATATAAACCCATAGTGGATAGAATAAAACAAAATAAAAAATAGAATCAAACATTTTGAAAAAAAACATTCAAAAACTAACCAAACCTTACTGGTACAAATGTAAATCAGATCAACCTAAAGAGATCCAGAATAATCAAAATCAATAAAATAGAATTCAAATAGAAAAAATTGGATGAAACTAAATTGGACCAAGTCAAACTAATCTAACTTGAACTAATCTGATATTACAAATGATAAATAAATTTAGACCAAATATAATGAATTCAAACAAATATGATTGCAACTAACATGAACTAAAATGAACTAAACCAAACTGATATGAACAAAATATAATCAAAATGAATTGATTAGAACCCAAATGGATGAAATTTTCTAGGATAATATAAACAAAAACAAGAAAAACTAAATCTAATGAAAATGACCCAAACAAACTTGTATCGAACAAAACTTAACCAACATTTCCTGGTTTATGATAATTCAGTACAAACTAAAATGAATTTAAAAAACCTAAAATTAACCATACATTGAAAATTCATAACTAATAAAAAACATAACTGAACTGAATTGAAAATAATCAATTGGAATTGTCATGAAATAAATAAAACAAAATTGAAGTGTACCAAACTAAAGTAATGTAAACTGGATAAAATAGAAATAACTAGCATCAACCAAATTAAACTATACATAACATAACCAAGAAAAATTGATCCTAGCTAAACAAAACCAAAAAATTGGATGGAACCACATCCTCTTGAACTAATATAATTTGTTTCCCACTTTCTTGTAGAAAAATGTTTTGACCCATGGGGCATTTTGGTTCTTATATATTGGGTGGTGACTTGTATAGTCACAGGAGATAGGTATGTTGTAGTTTAGTTTTTATTTTATTTTCTTTATTGAATCATCCACTTAGGCATTTTAATGCTTTCTACAGATGGAGAGTAGTTATATTCTGTGAAGGGGGATAGAAGGGCATTGGAGGAGGCTATGCAGTTTTCTTTGTAGGGGAGGGAGATAGGGGTAGTGAAGGGATTAATTAGTGTGTTTAATTTTTTTCTACCTTTATACTATGTTTCTTCTATTTATTTTCTTTTCCTTTAGCATGGGAATCCGACATACGTATGGCTCATGCCAAAATTTTATTTATTTTCCACTACTGTAATGACTCTGAATTTAAACAAACAAAATTCCATTCTTATAATTATTTCATATAGTATAAAACACATAAAATCACATTTTTAACACAATAAAAACTTTATAAATGAATAATGGATGAAATAAGAAGTATTTATAGAATTTAAAGAACTTATACCAATGAAATGGAAACTTGGCCTTAAGAATAGTAAAATAACCCTTATGAATAGTAAACTAGCCAAATGAATAGTAACCTTACCTATGAAAGTATAAATAAAATATATGCATCTTATAAATGAAAGTATTATATAATTATATAATAGTATAAGTAAATAAGTGTTTTAAAAAATAATAATTAAGTGTTGATATTTTTATAAGTCATAAATATTTAATTACAATTGATTAATTTAATAATTTAAAAGAAAATTTATTTTCTTATAATGTGTTCATAAATTAATATATTTTTTATTTTTATTTTAAGATAATTTTATGATACCTTAATTAATTCTTCAAAGTGTTATAAAATTAATTATAATTTTAAAAACTGTATTTTTTGGGAAAATGATGATTTTAATTAAAAATTAAATTTATCATATTTAGAAAATTATTTTCATAAAATTTAGTTAATTTTTGAATTATACACTTCAAAAAATGCATAGGGTGAATTTTTGGAATTTTTCTAAAATACTTGATTTTTTGGTGAATAGTAAAATATGATGATTTATGATAAAAGCTACATACATGAATTATGGAGTCATATATAATGTATGGATTATGTAAAACAAAAATATCAAAATATCCTTTATTATTTTAATATATTTAGTGATAATTCTGAAAATATTCATATTCTTAGGCCAAAATAATAAACTAATGATTAAAATAATGAGAAAACACCCCTCTCCTCCACTATAAACACCACCCCTCACCACATATTTTCCTCACACCCCTAAAGCTTTGATTCTAGTACAAATTCTGATAAAATAACTTCCAAAGACCATACGCTTCATCCAGGAGCTCTTGGTCTCATAAAAATACAAAAACCTTTTCCCTAAGGAGGTTCTCAATAAGGAGTCAAGTGGTAAAATCATCTTTCTTTTCTTTTAATTTCTTTTCAAGTTCTTTTCTTTTATTATTTTTTCCTCACCTCCCCTTATAAAAATGGTGTGATAACTATATTACCTTACATATAATATAATTTTATTATTCTAATTTAATAATCTATCATCAAACCCCTTCTTCCCTACCTCTTATTCTAAAAATGAAATCATCGTCTATGAGGTGTTGATTTATCGCCTTTGTGGATGACAAGTTTTCATTTTCCTTTATCTCCTTAAAATATGGTCTTAAAACCATTATAATGGTTGAAATATATTTTAAAATTTATTTTTTAACCCTTTTAATGTTCTGTAATTAACATATATACATAATACTAAATGATAAAATAAAATGAGTTTGTTGTGATCGAAAAAACACTAAAATTAATCTAAACAATTATCATTAACAATTTATCTAATGAATCATCCTAATATCTAGAAAAAAATAATATATAATACCAATTAAACTTATTTTTGTTCATTAATAACATATAGTTTTAATTCTATAGAATTAAACTCATTCTACATGAACTTCCATACTCATATACAAGAAAACTGATCATGAAAACTAAGAAAGCAAGCACTCTCGAATGATGAAATTGAACACTATAACTCATAAAAAAGGAAATAAATGAACTTAATAAAATTATAATAAATAAATTACAAGTATAAAAGTTTCTTAATTAATTAATTAATAGATTTAATCTGATTATCCGGGACATTAAGATCAAGTGAAGAACCGTTTTAGACATAAGGTAAGGGATTCTACCCGAACCTCCATTTTTCCTTCAGGTTACTCTTTGTCTCTCTTTACCCAAATGTAATGCTTCTGTATTTTTATATAGTTATTCTAAATAATTTTTATATGTTTAAAAATCATATATCCAGATCATATCATCCCTCTTTTATGGTAAATATATTTTTTAAAAAGGTTCCCTTCTCAAATCTTCCCGATAAGCAATCCTGATTCAAGGGAACTTCTCGATTCCTTACCCATATTCAAGTACACTCCATAATCTATTTTATTACACCATTTTTTTTATAAAATCAATAATTTTATCATTAAAAACTAAATTAGTTCATTTTTAGTTTTATAAAAACAAATATTTCTTTTCCGTTTTAAATTCTCTTTAAAAAATTTCTTAAACCACACTAAAATGTTTCATTTCTAAAGTTTCTTAAACACTCCTTTTACATGTTTCCACATCAATTGGATATAAATCATCATTATACATTCCTATTTTACCTTATTAATATCCATTTATGTTTTTAATCCATTCTTTCATGGAATCATTTATGATATGATCATTTATTATGCCTTGTGACATGATTATGATACCCATTTCTTTCCATGGGCAACCCTTATGTTTATTATTCATGTGGCACTAATATTCATGAACATGTTATGATGGGTGCACCTAGATATCACTCCAATGTATTGGGTAGTGTTTAACCTCATGATACTTCATGTGCAATGGTCTTGGGGGTTATCCTTGACTCATTATCCATGTGCAACAGTCCTAGTGGTTAGCCTTGACTCGTGCTCCATGTGAAATGAGCCTTGACTCATACTTAATACATGTTGTATTTTGTTTCCACATTTCTATGATACCATGTTTATATGATACCATATTATATATGTTATGAATCCTTCTATTTATTCATGTTCCATGTCTTTTTATGTCATCATGTTATGCTTCCTAACCCATGTGATATGTTTTATTCATATGTATATTCCCTTATTAGGATTTTTAGATCATGACTTTTGTTCATGTATTCCCTAAGGTATCCTATGAATATGTAAGGACTCAAAGTAATTTAGGATATCCTTATAAATATTAAATAAAATATGTTTTATTTTGGTTTCATGATGTTTAATTATGTACCTAATCTTCCAAAGACACTAGAATTTATGATCCTTGGCTTGTATTTTGTGGGTTAATTATACTTAGAGTCATGTAATAATATTTTTAAAAGGTTAGGGTTGCTATAGTTGGTATAATAGAAATGTTTAGTTATTTTTGGATATTAGGAACAGATCACTTGAGTAAAAACCCTAGGGATAAGACTAAATATGAGAAAACATACCTAAATTTTGGTTAGTATAGAGTAAGTGGTTTACCAAGAAAATAAATCCATGTCTGGTTACAACAAGTGGATGTGGTTCTAGAATAGATGTACCTAGGAGTAACAACTCTGACAAGGTATTTTGGACCTGACTCAGGGTAACTTGGTACATGACAATAGGTCTTACTGCGTACCTAGTTTGACACTCCCGAGGGATATGATTTGGTAAATTCATTAGCTCATTATGAACCATTATTAAGTGAAAAAAAAAGATACCCATAAGAGTATATGTTAGAAAATATATCATGGATAAAATAGATTGAAACCTATGGAATCACAAGTTAGAATATACTTTTCCTTTACAATTTTATCCATATATGTTCAATGTTTTCTTTTTTCATGCTTATTAGCTAAGTATTCAAGCCCCCTGATTGTAATTTTTTTCTTAGTTAATGGATGTAAATATAATAACCTATTCCAAAAATAAATGTGATAGGCAATTTGATTATTTCCCTAACAATATTCCAAATATTATAGGAACAGGTGCTCAAAACTACGTTATAGTACTTTCTCAACTGGATCAAGTTATAAATAATAACATCAATTGTATGGAACTCCCTCCTTCTCCTAAGAGATATAAAGTTGTAATCGAATCCATTATGTGGATAATTCCTCCCATGTTTAGTGGATCTTCTGATCCCCTCCTCACGAAATAGTTTATTAACTCCATTGAAAAGATATTCTCTATCCTCTAGTGCTCAGAAGAAGAGAAAGTTGTGTTAGAAGTATATCGTTTTTATGGGGAAGCTGATTAGTGGTGGAAACTAATCAAGAACACTAAGTCCAAGGAGGAAATTGATTCCATGGATTGTGAGGAATTCAAGAAAATGGTTTTCAATAAATATTTTCCTTGAACACTCCATCTTAAGATGGAAATAGAGTTCCTTGGACTTAAGTAGAAGGAAGATGAGTCTATCAGGGAATATGAAGAAAAATTTACAAGGAATGAAAGTTACACCTTTGGATTTATCATGAACACTGAAAGCAAAGTAGATCACTTGTTTATAGAACTAACAGTGAGTCTATGAAAAGAGTTAGAAATTTGATCCTTTGAAAACTATAAGGAGATTGTTCATTGTGCCTTTAAGGTCGAAATGGAGATCAAATGCTCTTAGTGGTATCATGGGTATAGTGATAAAAAGAGGAAAATTGAGTTTAATATGGGTGGATCAACAGATAAATCCCATGATGGAAAGAAAATCCAATATCTAACATGTCAAAATTGTGGGAAGAAGCATCATGGGAACTGTCTACAGGAAATTAGTAAATGCTTCAAATGTAGAATAATGGGGCATCTGGATAATAATTATTGAAGGCATGTGAATAATCACATTAATGTGGAATAATAATGGAAGGTTCAGATCAACACTTATCTTATAGTTTAGTGTTTCAACTTCAAGTAACATAGGAATTATGTGAACCATTTTCATAAGCTAAGGATTGTTGGAGGAAATCAACAACAACAACCTCCAAGGTAGAAAGTAAGGGAATATTCTATCACTACTACTGATGTGGAGCCCAAAAATGATGTCATGATAGGTATGCTAACCATTCATTCAAGAATAGTGAATGTACTATTTGATTCTGGTTCTATGAAGTCTTTCATATCTTGAAAGTTTAATAGAACTATTCAAAAACCACCAAAAAAATTGGAGGTTGAGTTATCTGTGAGAACAGAAAATGGAGAAATTACTACATCCAAAGTTTATAAGTCCTAACTAGTTAATTTTTTTGGAATTAACCTCCTATAAAATCTTTTCATACTACCTTTGGTAGAGTTTTATGCTATTTTGGGCATGGATTGGCTAAATTTATACAAAACCAAGATCAATTTTCATGAAATGGAGATCACTCTTCATATCCCAAGGTATCCTCCATTCCTATACAAGTGTAAGGAGGAAGATGAATCTCTTTCAGAATCATCATCTCAAGTGTGGATATTTTTGCCTTATTAGAAAGCATATCTAGCTAAAATGACTAAGAAAAAAGAGAGGATCGTGCTCAAAGACATTCCCATCGTGAGGGATTACACTAATGTATTCCCTAAAGAATTGTATAGTATTCCTTTTTATTGATAGGTTGAGTTCTCAATTGAACTTATTCTCAGATATCTGCCTATATCAAAGACACCTTATAGGATGGCCACCATTGATCTGGAAGATCTGAAGAAGCAGTTATAAGAGAATCTAGAAAATGGATTTATACACCCAACTGCTTCACCATGGGGTACATCAGTCCTCTTCATTAAGAATAATGATGGATTAATGTGCCTTTACATTGATTATCATGAGCTCAATAAAATCACAATAAAGAACAAGTATCCCCTGCCTCGAATAGATGACTTGTTCAATCAATTATGTGGGGCCAGTTATTTCTCTAAGGTGAACCTTCGATCAGGATATCATCAATTAAAGGTGATTAAGGAAGATATTCCCAAGACTTCCTTTCGAATGAGTTATGGGAACTATGATTTCATAGTGATGCCATTTTGACTCACTAATGCTCTAGAAATTTTCATGGAATTAATGAATATAGTCTTTATAGATTACCTTGACTATTTTTTGGTGGTCTTTATTAATAATATTCTGATATACTCTAAGAGCAAGGAGGAACATGAGGAGCATTTGAATACTGTGTTGAAGAATTTGATAAGGGACAAACTATACAAAAATTATAATAAATTTGAGTTATGGATAAAGGAAGTATCATTCCTGGGGAATATAATCATCATCAAAGGGATATCTTTGGACCCTTCCAAGATATCCCAAGCCAACATTTATAATGGAGATCCATAGCTTCCTTGGTCTAGTTGGGTACTATTGGTGATTTTTTAGGAACTTCTCATGATTTTCAAACCCAATAACCAAGATGACTTGGAAGGGAGAAAAGTTTTTTTTGACCAGTGAATGTGAATACTGGTTTAAAGAGTTGAAAAAGAGGCTTATTACTGCACTAGTTCTCACACTAACAACAAGTCGGGAACTCTTTATAGTATACAATGATTCTTCAAAGAAGGTATTAGGATGTGTACTGATGAAAAATGATAAAGTGTTATCCTATGCCTCAAAGTAGTTGAAAATTCAGGAGAAAAACTATCCCATGCATGATCTAGAGTTGGAAGTTGTGATCTTTGTGTTGAAAATATAGTGAATTTATCTCTATGGGGAGAAGTGTGAAATATATAATGATCATAAGAGTCTAAAATATATATTCACATAGAAAGAGATTAATATGAGAAAGAGTAGATGGTTAGATCTCATCAAGGATTATGAATGTTCAATCCACTACTATCTAGATAATGCAAATAAAGTAGTGGATGCTCTAAGTAGAAAGGATTCTTCATCTTTATCAATGATGAGAATTGGGAAGGATCCAATCTTCTTGTATTTTCAAAGGATATACATGGGAATTATTAAGTAAGGAACATCATCAATACTTTCTCAAATGATTGCTCAACTGTCCCTTATAGAGAAAATAAAGGATGCTCAAAAAATGATGTGGAAATTTAGAAGAAGGTGGAAACCATGAGAAAAGAGAAATCCTCAGAGTTCAAATGGATGAGGAAGGATTCATGAGATTTGGGTCATAAATATGTGTACCATCTAATCCAGAGATAAAGAAATAGCTTTTTAATGATTCACATATCTCAACCTTCTCTATTCACCCAAGGAGAAAAAAGATGGATTAAGATATATAAGAGAACTATTGGTGGGAAAATATTAATAAGGAGATCACTGAATATACATCAAAGTGTCTGGTATGTCAGAAAGTGAAGGATGAAAGAAAAAAGTCTATGGGGATGATGCAACCACTACCCATACCAACATGGAAGTGGGAGAACATTACCATGGACTTTGTCACTATACGTCTAAATACATCCATGGGAAACAATGCTATATGGTTCATTTTTAATCATATCACAAATACATACCACTTTATCACAATTTGAGAGGACTTATAATAGCATCCTGCCTTTTTATCACATAAACTTTCATTACATTATACAAAACCGAGGATCTTTAAGGTTTAGTGTCTTGGAAACCAGGAACTTAATACATGAAAAAAACATAAAACATTCTTCTTAAACACTTGAAAGGATTCTTCATTGTTCATACTAAGTTCATTAAATCATATCATAACCTGGGAGCATACATCAAAGGAAAGGGTGAGCAGAAGGCCCAGTAAAGGACACAAGAGAAACATTTTACATGTGAACTTGAGATATATCAATAAGGTCATGATAAATAACTTTAAGGAACGAGAAAGAGATCATGAGGCATATCATAATAAAAATAACGTGTTTCATAACTTGAATATGTGGCTAAAACATTTAACATAGACAATCATTTCTGTTTCACCAAGGTCCATCCCCAAGGTGTCATTAAAAATTACCAAGGTTATTCACCAAGGTATCGTTAAAAATGGTCATCTCTAGAGATTAAGTCTTTACCCAATGCATCAGAGCGCTATTAGGGAACACCCTTAAATTTTCCTTTATTATCATGTGATCCACATATATCATCATCAATAATTTCATAAACAACCCATACAGAATAAAAGAAATGGGTTTCATTTCATAGTCATCACATTTTAAAAACTGCTTTAAAGACGTGATCTTTATGTCACTTTAAACCCACGGAAAAAGGAAAGTGGGTTTTATGTATGTAAGTTCCAGAATTAAAATAGAAAATTTTGATATATATTTTAATACCCTTGTAGAAGAAAGATCTTTGAGTATTAACTTAATAAAATAAAAGAATTTGAGAAAAAGAGAGATACATTTTGAGACAAAAATTCTGCAGCATAACGACTATGTTACGGGGTTTTAGAAAACATTGAAAAGAGAGGGGACATGGGTCACCCACTCATAAATGATCCATAAAACAGTAGAGGGACAGAATATAAAGGATATAAGAACATGGTAATGAAATTTTAAATACATTCCATATGAAATGAAAACCTGGAAGGAAGACAAAAATAAGATTTCTCTTATGAAAATTCGGCAGCCTAATGGCGTCACTTAAAACATCAAAAAAAAGAATTGACGAGATCAAATAGGGTATCTCATCATATGAACATAAAAGATCAGTATGATAGATATAGAGATCATACACCAACATAATAAAAAGGAACTTGAAAGACCTAACATGAAAATAGAACTTGAAAATGAGAAGGGTGAAAGAATCCCTTAAAAATTCGGCAGCCTAACGGCGCCACTTAAATATTCTTAAAATGAATTGATGAGGGAAAGAGGGGGTCTCTCATCATATGAACATAAAAAGGACAGTATGATGAATATAAAATAACATCCCTAACATAAGAACATGGGGCATAAAAGAAATGACATAAAAGAGAGTACTTGGAAAGAAAGAGAGAGGTAGGATCCCGTACCTTAAAACGTAACTCTTAAAACTCAAAGGTTGGGACCTTGAGGGCTTGGGGCACCATGGGAGGGCTCCTTGGGAGGTAATGAGACCATAAATTTGTTGAGGATTATTTTTTAATGGAAAGGATGAGAGGATGTCTTGGTATTTATAGGGGAAGTGAGGGGACAAGGCATTAATGGCCAAGGGACACCTCATTAGTGGTATTGGCAAAACCATGGGCTTGCCCATGGTATTTTCCCATGGTATTGGTCACTTGGGACACCTCATACCTTATATTACTATTCATAAGTCGATAATCCCTTAAAATATCTCATGACATCATCATGATGCAGTTATGATGTCATTAAACATACTGAAACCCTAAAACCGTATTTTTACTATTCACTGAAAATTCAACATTTTCAGAAAAATCCCAAAAATTTACCTTAACATAATATCAATGTTCTTAATTCAAAAATAAACTCCATTTTATAAAAATAATTTTCTAAATATTTTTAATTTAATTTTTAAATAACTACACTATTCACCAAAAATTCATTTTTTTTCAGAAAAATCCCCAAAAATTACCTTAACATAATATTAATGCTCTGAATTCAAAAATAAAGTCCATTTTATAAAAATAATTTTCTAAATATTTTTAATTTAATTTTAAATTAAAAAACACTATTCACCTGAAAAAACTAATACTTGACTAATGATTTCTGAAACAGTTATTTACCTATTTTATTGAATCACATTACTTAATCAAGGTGCCTAAATTGTATTAATGCTTTTTTTAAGTGAGATTACTAATCCATTTGGTCACATTACTAATCCTAAGCGTAAAATCACTATTCATAATTTACTATTCATAAAAAATTAAGTTGATCTTATTAGACTCTAAATTTCATACTGAACACATTTGCAGAAGACCGTTTTTTGAAAATCATTACACATTATTAATTATTTAAGGTTTACATAAATATTTTTTAAATATCCTTTTTCTAAAATTCAACAATAATATGCATTCTATATTTATCTGGACATTTGAAAATTCACAAACTTCACCATAAGAAGAAATCACAATTTTATTTATCTCCAAGGATTACATAAAGTAGCTACGGTCTCGTTACATAGTCCCTTATAACCCCAGTATAGGACCTAAGTGTAAGGTGTGCTAAGGTGAGAGAATCTGAGGGTGGCTTGGACAACATCACACGAGTAGTAATTTCTATCAGTTTTAACTTCTCGAGAAGGCAATTCCGTTATAGATTTACATGATGAAGTTCGGCTTGGGTTTGGTCCAGAGCAAAGCCCAGTGGTGCTACCTCCTTCCCAAGTTCTGTTAGATGGTCTTCGATTAGCCCGACACTACTGGATGTGACCATTGAATCTTCTTTCTATATTAATTAACCAATATCACTTGTATTTAGAGACAATAATCGCAACATTTAGTTTCCAACGGTCATATTGACCAATGGTCATATAACAGTCGAAACCCAACGGTCTCATTTTAATTATACTCATGTTATCAAATGAAACAGGTTTGTTGATTATAAAAATAAAATAACACAAAAAATTAGGAAACAAGATTTATTCAAAATTTCAGGTCATTGCATTCTTCCCCCCTTAAGAAATTGTGTCCTCGCAATTTTTAAAATTGGGCTTGGAAATTTCATTGAAAGTCCCACATCAGAAAAGGAGTCAGTAAAACTATTACTTTAAAAGAAATAAAGGGAAGTACAAAGGTCACCTGAGTTAACCCATACTAGGATTCCATGTAGGAAAACATGGATATAGAGGAGAAAATAAACACTCAAGTTCTGATGAAGAGTGATAGAAAACATGATTAGGAGAAAGTTAACCACCAGAAAATCACAAACTTGTGATGGGTTAAACGGTATTTGATTTCCCAGTATGAAATGTTAACATACAACGTTTTTATTCCTTTTCATAATTTTGAGGAATTCATTTACTACATATAATAAAAACATAAGGAAATATACCTACCTTCAAGTAGAGTTTAATCCTTTAATAAGTTTCTACCAAAACTAATCTTTTCTCCAAACGATGAGCATTCAAAACACTTGGTCTCATCAAAAGCACAAGAATCGTCTTCTAGAGAATCACATAATCCACAAAAGATTAACTATATATTTCTTTTGTCTTTAAACATTATCCCAAAGTAGAAAGGGTAAGATAAAACAACTCTTCAAAAAGAAATAACCTCATAGGAAGGGAAACTACTTTTAATCTTCAAAATTCCATGATACAACCCAAAGTTCATCATAGACCAATCCATAAGTAACTGTCCTTAAAATTCCTCAAAATAAACCAAACTAAGATTGAAACCCAAATACAAGAAGGATTTGATAACATAGTCTTCCAAGATAAACTTTATCGTTCATATCCAAATAACATCAACCACTCCTAACATCTTATAACAAAAGTAACTCACTTAAACATATTTTCCCCAAGATAGGTTAATCATTTCCATAATTAACCTAAATTACTATAAGTTCACCTTAAATTCAATAAATTCTTCAAAATATAAGTCAAAATTTACTCCTCAAAGAAAATATCGTAGTAATCTATTTACCTCGATCGTATAGGGTTCCTAAAATAGTGAACGTCTTCCAAAATAATAATAATATTTTAATCCCCTAATCATCTCTTTTTTTTCAATAAGATCAGTTTCACAACATCAACATGTGGTACATAACAATAGATGTTTTCCTTAATGATATAAAACCATCTTAGGTAGTGACTCAATGTTCTTAGAAAACATTAAAGATATGCTCATAGGGCACGAACTAAAATACAACATGACATAGACAATTGTTGTGAAGAAGTTACATGTACTTTAGTCATCATGATCCATCTCAGCATGGGACTTTCATTGTTCCATGGTCCTTGAAGATTGTTGATTCTCATCATGCTTCTCATCCCTTCCAAGAGAGCATTTCCATGGATAATGTCCAACTTCTCCACATTTACAAAATTAAAAAGTATAAGGTACATTAGATCGAACCTTATCTCTATTCATCACATTATCCATTTTTTTAAAGCAATTGGCTACTTTATGCCCTATCACCCCACACTTAAAACATCTCCCAGTTCCTTTGTCACATTCTCCTTGGTGCCCCTTTCCACACTTTTTGCACAAAGGAAATTGGGTCTTCTTTTACTTATCAACTTTATCAGATGAACGTCCTTGAGACTTCGTCTCCTTCTTCCTTGATGAATTTGGGCATTCAACTAGGTACCAATTATTAATTGTGATTTTTGATAGCTGGTTTGGCATAATCACAGTATGTTCAACTTGATCTCTCATCATCTATGTCATATTAATAGAGAAATCATCACATTTCCTATCACATTGGTTGTTGGGACATGTTCTTCCATTTCCTGCTATTAACTAAGAAAAGAAAGTATAATTAGGGGGCTTAAATACTTAGCCAAAAATAATGAAAAGCAAACTTAAAGCATAGAAGGATAAAATTGTAGAAGAAAAGTATACCTTAACTTGTGTTCCCCTAGGTTCCAATCTAGGTTATCCGTGATCATATTTTCTTATGTGAATCTTCATTTTATTTTATCATTGTCCCTTTAATAATGGTTCATACAAAGCTTATGAATTTACCAAAGCATATCCCCCGGGAGTGTCAAACCAAGAGTGAAGAAAGGCCTATTGTCATGCACCAGGTTACCCGGGGTCAAGCCCAAAACACCTTGTCAGAGTTTTCACTCCTAGGAACATCTGTGCCAGAGCCACCTCTACTTGTTCGTATACAGACATGAATTTATTTGTTTGGAACCCACTTACTCAATACTCGCCAAAATACTAGGAATATTTCCTATATTTAAACTTTTCTATAGGGTTATTCCTAAAGTTTTCATATCCTAATTTAAACAAATAACTAAACCATCCTTTGATACCAACTATAGCATACTTCCTTTTTATCACATAAACTTTCATTACATTATACAAAATCGAGGATCTTTAAGGTTTAGTGTCTTGGAAACCAGGAACTTAATACATGAAAACAGCATAAAACATTCTTTTTAAACACTTTAAAGGCTTCTTCATTGTTCATACTAAGTTCATTACAGCATCTCATAACCTGGGAGCATACATCAAAGGAAAGTGTGAGAAGAAGTCCCAGTAAAGGAAACAAGAAAAACATTTTACATGTGAACTTGAGATACATCAATAAGGTCATGATAAATAACTTTAAGGCATGAGAAAGATATCATGAGGCATATCGTAATAAAAATAACGTGTTTCATAACTTGAAGATGTGGCTACAACATTTAACATAGATAATCATTTCTATTTCACCAAGGTCCATCCCCAATGTGTCATTAAAAATTACCAAGGTTATTCACCAAGGTATCGTTAAAAATGGCCATCTCTAGAGATTAAGTCTTTACCCAATGCATTGAAGCGCTATTAGGGTGCACCCTTAAATTTTCCTTTATTATCATGTGAGACAAATATATCATCATCAATCATTTCATAAACAATCCATATAGCATAAAATAAATGGGTTTCATTTCATAGTCATCACATTTTAAAAACTGCTTTAAAGATGTGATCTTTTTGTCACTTTAAACCCACAGAAAATGGAAAGCGGGTTTTATGTATGTAAGTCCAAGAATTAAAATAGAAAATTTTGATATATATTTGAATACCCCTGTAGAAGAAATATCTTTGAGTATTCACTTAATAAAATAAAAGAATTTGAGAAAAAGAGAGAGACATTTTGAGACGAAAATTCTGCAGCATAACAGCTATGTTATAGGGTTTTAGAAAACATTGAAAAGAGAGGGGACATGGATCACCCACTCATAAATGATCCATAAAACAGTAGAGGGAAAGAATATAAAGGATATAAGAACATGGTAATTAAATTTGAAAGACATTCCATATGAAATGAAAACATGGAAGGAAGACAAAAATAAGATTTCTCTTATGAAAATTCAGCAGCCTAACAGCGTCACTTAAAACATAAAAAAAAAAGAATTGACGAGATCAAATAGGGTCTCTCATCATATGAACACAAAATATCATTATGATAGATATATATATCATACCCCAACATAATAAAAATGAACTTTAAAGACCTAACATGAAAATAGAACTTGAAAATGAGAAGGGTGAAAGAATCCCTTAAAAATTCGGCAGCCTAACGGCGCCACTTAAACATTCTTAAAATGAATTGATGAGGGAAATAGGGGGTCTCTAATCATATGAACATAAAATGTACAGTAGGATTAATATAAAATAACATCCCCAACATAAGAACATGGGGCATAAAAGAAATGACATAAAAGAGAGTACTTGGAAAGAAAGAGAGAGGTGGGATCCCTTACCTTAAAACGTAACTCTTAAAACTCGAATGTTGGGACCTTGAAGGCTTGGGGGCACCTTGGGAGGGCTCCTTGGGAGGCAAGAAGACCAGAACGTCTTTGAGGATGATTTTTTAATGGAAAGGATGAGAGAATGGCTTGGCATTTATACGGGAAGTGAGGGGACAAGGCATTAATGGCCAAGGGACACCTCATTGGTGGTATTGGAAAAACCATGGGCTTGCCCATGATATTTGCCCATGGTATTGGCCACTTGGGACACCTAATGCCTTATATTACTATTCATAAGTCGATAATCCCTTAAAATATTTCATTACATCATCATGATGCAGTTATGATGTCATTAAACATACCGAAACCCTAAAACTGTATTTTTACTATTCACTGAAAATTCAACTTTTTCAGAAAAATCCCAAAAATTTACCTTAACATAATATATATGCTTTGAATTCAAAAATAAACTCCATTTTATAAATATAATTTTCTAAATATTTTTAATTTAATTTTTAAATAAAAACACTTTTCACCGAAAATTCATTTTTTTCAGAAAAATCCCCAAAAATTACCTTAACATAATATCGATGCTCTGAATTAAAAAATAAAGTCCATTTTATAAAAATAATTTTCTAAATATTTTTAATTTAATTTTTAATTAAAAAAGTAATACTTGACTAATAATTTCTGAAACAATAATTTACCTATTTTATTGAATCACATTACTTAATCAAGGTGCCTAAATTGTATTAATTCTTTTTTTAAGTGATATTACTAATCCATTTGGTCACATTACTAAGACTAAGCGTAAAATCACTATTCATAATTTACTATTCATCAAAAATTAAGTTGATCTTATTAGACTCAAAATTTCATATTGAACACATTTACAGAAGACCATTTTTTGAAAATCATTACACATTATTAATTATTTAAGGTTTACATAAATATTTTTAAAATATCCTTTTTCTAAAATTCAACAATAATATGCATTCTATATTTATCAAGACATTTGAAAATTCGCAAACTTCACCATAAGAATAAATACCAATTTTATTTATCTCCAAGGATTACATAAAGTAGCTACGGTCTCATTACATAGTCCCTTATAATCCCATCATAGGACCTAAGTGTAAGGTGTGCTAAGGTGAGAGAATCTGAGGGCGGCTCGGCCAACATCGCACGAGTAGTAATTTCTATCAGTTTGAACTTCTCACGAAGGTGATTCCGTTCTAGCTTCACATGATGAAGTTTGGCTTGGGTTTGGTCCAGAGTAAATCCCAGTGGTGCTACCTCCTTTCCAAGTTCTATTAGATGGGCTTAGATTGGCCCGAGACTACTGGATGAGGCCATCGAATCTTGTTTCTATATTAATTAACCAAGATCACTTGTATTTAGAGACAATAATCGCAACATTTAGTTTCCAATGGTCATATTGACCAATGGTCATATAACAGTTGAAACTCAATGGTCTCATTTTAATTATACTCATGTTATCAAATGAAACAGTTTTGTTGAGTATAAAAATTAAATAACACACAAAATTAGGAAACAAGATTTATTCAAAATTTCAGGTCGTTACACTTCTCACTAGATCAACTGGCACGGATATACATCAAATAAGTGGTAAGATTGTATGGAGTACCACTATTTATTGTATCCGATCAAGATTCTAGATTCAACTCTAAGTTATGGAAAAGTCACCAAAATACTCTAAACACTGAGTTGAACTTTAGTACGGCCTATCATCCTCAAACTGATGTCTAATCTGAGTATACTATCAAACATTGGAAGATATGTTGAGGCATATTCTATGGACTTCAAGGGTGGATGGGACCAACATCTTCCACTGGTCAAATTCTCCTACAACAGTTGTTTCTAATCAATCATCCAAATGTATCCATATCAAGCCCTTTATGGTAAGAGATGTAGAACACTGGCATGATGGGATGAAGATGGTGAAAGTAAGATTCTTGGACTAGAAATGGTCTATGAAATGGTGGAAAAGGTGAAAACCATTCAACATCACATCAAGGATGTCCAAAGTCAAAAAAAGATCTATACAGACAATCGACGATGGGACCTTGATTTTAAGGCTGTAGACATGGTATTCCTCCACATATCTCTATAGAATAGGATCGTGCAATTTGGGAAGAAAGGAAATCTTTAAGTCCTAGGTATATTGGCTCCTTCTAGATCCTTGATTTTTTTGGAGCAGTGGCCTATCGACCAGAACTTCCACCTACCATGTCTCAAGTATATGATTTATTCCATGTATCTATCTTGAGTAAGTACACATCGGATCCCTCACATGTATTGAGTTCATAGGTGGTGCAGTTGGAAAATGATCTCTCTTACGAGGAGCAGCCAGTGAAGATCTTGGATTGTAAAGATAAAGTTCTATGCAACAAGACCACTCACCTGGTCAAAGTACTATAGAGAAATCATAAGTACAAAGAGGCAATATGGGAACCAAGGGAAGTGGTGAAGGGTAATTACTCTCACCTATTTTCCCCTTAGTTTGTAAAACAAAAGTTTGAGGGAAAATTTTCATAAGGGGGGAAGAATGAAACAACCCTGAATTTTATCAATGGAAATTCCCTTCTCATAATTATTTAGTATAGTATAAACCACATAAAATCACATTTTGAACATATTAAAACTTTCTAAAAGAATAATGAATGAAATAAGAAGTATTTCTCAAAGTTAAGAAACCTATACCAATAAAATAGTAACTTGAGCTTAGGAATAGTAATATGACCCTTATGAATAGTAAAATAGCCAAATGAATAGTAATATCACCCATTAAAGTATAAATACAATTTTAGTAATATTATAAATGAAATTATGATATAATTATATCATAGTATAAGTAAATAAGTGTTTTAAAATTTAGTAATTAATAATTTTTTTTTAGTGGTGTTTTGGTCAAAGACCAAAATTGTGTGATTAATTTTATAATTTAAAAGAAAATTTAATTTCATAAAATGTATTTATAAATTAATATTTTTATTTATTATTATTTTAAGATAATTTTATGAGACCTTAATTAATTTTTCAAAGTATTAGAAAATTAGTTATAATTTTAAAATCTATATTTTTCGAGTAAATGATGATTTTAATTAAAAATTAAATATATCATATTTAGAAAATTATTTTCATAAAATGGAGTTCATTTTTAAATTCTACACATTTATAAATGATTAGGGTGAATTTTTTATATTTTTCTAAAATGCATAAATTTTTAGTGAATATTAAAATACGATAATTTATTATAAAAGATAAATACATAAATTATGGAGTCATGGATGATGCATGGCTGATGTATGCCCAAAATCTCATACTATACTTAATTATTTTAATATATTTGGTAATAATTCTTAAAATATTCATATTCTTGAGCCAAAATAATAAACTAATGATTAAAATAATGAGAAAATACCCCTCTCCTCCACTATAAATACCACCCCTCACCACCTCTTTTACTCACACCTATCAAGGTTTTATCCTTGTCCAAATTCTTCTCAAATAACTTCCCAATCCCCTCGTCTGCATCTCGGATCTATTGGTCCCATAAAAAGACCAAAACCTTTTCTCTAAGGAGGTTCTTAAGAAGAAGGATTCAACAGGTAAAATCCCCTTTCATTACTTTTAATTTCATTTTAAGTTCTTTTCTTTTATTATTTTCTCATCACCTCACCTCATCCAAATGGTATGATAACTTCATTATCTAAAATATAATGTAATTTTATCATACTAATGGAATGATCCATCAATAATCCCTGAATCCTCTCCCTCTTATTCTAAAAATGAAATTGTCGTCTGTGAGGTGTTGATTTATCACCTTCATGGATGAAAATTTTTCATTTTCCTTTATCTCCATAAAATATTATCTTAAAACCATTATAATGGTTGAAAAATATTTTAAAATGAATATTTTAACCCTTTTTATCTTCTGAAATTAACATATATACATAATAATAAATGATAAAACAAAATGAGTTTGTTCTGATCTAAAAACCACTAAAATTAATCTAAACGATTGTCATTAACATGTTATCTAATGATACATCCTCATATATGGAAAAAAATTAATATATAAGTCTGATTAGACTTTTGGTTGTTCATTTCTTGAATGGCGTGAAGGGATTCTTTTTTAATGATTTTTTATAACCCCCCTTTCAAGGGATAAGGGGGGACCCTTACAAGGCCCCTAGGCTTAAATATTACATTTCTCGTCGGCTTAGAGACATTACAAGACCCGTAGGTATTAAGGAAATCACACAGACTATGACTAATTGAAACTGCCCCTCCCTGGAATCTGCATCGTGATTAGGTTTCCACCTTTGCATGGTAGTTCGGCTAATTGTCCTGTGCAGAGATGCACAGGCCCGGTACCAATAGCAATGTTGTACCCTCTCATTATTCCAAATCCATTAGCCCTACTCTTGTGAATGCATAATTCTCTTGAATCCTACTCTGGAGATGTTTCCATGTAGAATATTTCCGGGCATCTGCATATGAGGTGGCCTTGAAGGCCTTGAGGTGGCCCAAAGGCCTTCAGGTGGCCCGAAGGCCTTGAGGTGGCATGAAAGCTTTAAAGGTGGCCCAAAATCCTTACTGATTCAAAGGCCTAGGTGGGCCAAAGGCTTTAAGGACTCCAATCCCAAACCGGTGTCCCAAGGTGAATAGTTCCGGCTATTGCAGTACCTACTACAGTAACTCATAATTATGCCTCCGCCTGGTTTTGAACCTGGGTCTCATGGATGCACTTAGAGAGACCTCACCAATTGGTCTAAGGCTCATGTACCAATTTTGGTTGTTCTCAAATAATATATAATTTCAATTTTAGGGAATTATACCCATTCTACATGAACTTCCATACTCATATACAAGTGAATCAATCATGAAAACTAAGAAAATGAGCACTCTTGAACGATGAAATTGAACATTATAACTCATTAGAAAGGCTATAAATGAACTTAATAAAATTATAATAAATCAATTACATGTATAAAATTTTCTGAATTAATTAATTAATGGGTTTAATCTGATTATCTAGGACATTAAGATCAAGTGCATAACCATTTCGGACATAAGGTAAGGGATTCTACCCGAACCTCCATTTTCCCTTTGGATTACTCTTTCTCTCTCTTTATCCCAATTTAATGATTCTTTATTTTTATATACTTCTTATAAATACTTTTTCTATGTTTAAAAATCATATATCTAGATTATATCACTCCTCTTTGATGGGAAATATATATTTTAAAAAGGTTCCCTTCTTAAATCTTCCTGATAAACAAGCCTGATTCAAGGGAACTTCCTGATTTCTTACTTTTTTTTCAAGTGCACTCAATAATCTATTTTATAACACTATTATTTTTATAAAATAATTCGTTTTATCATGAAAAACTAACTTGGTTCATTTATTTTTTTATGAAAACATATATGCCTTTTTCGCTTTAAATTCTCTTTAATATTTTCCTTAAACCGCACTAAAATGTTTCATTTCTAAAGTTTTTTAAACACTCCTTTTACATGTTTCCACTTAAATTGAACATCAATCATCATGATCCAAGACTATTTTACCTTATGAATGTTCATTTATGTTTTGAATCTATTCTTTCATGGAAACATTTATTATATGTTCATTTATTATGCCTTGTGACATGATTATGATACTCATTTCTTTCCATGGGTAACCCTTATGTTTATTCTTCATATGGCACTCATATTCATGAACATGTTATGATGGGTGCAAAAAGATAGTTCTCCAATGCATTGTGTAATTTTTAGTCTCATTATATGTCATGTGAAATGGTCTTGGTGGTTATCCTTGACTCGTGCTCTATATGCAATGGTCTTGGTGGTTAGCCTTGACTCATTCTCCATGTGCAATGAGCATTGACTCATGTTTAAGTCATGTTGTAAATTTTTGACACATTTATATGATACAATGTTTATATGATACCACATTATACATGTTATGCATCCTTCTATTTATTCATGTTATGTGTCTTTTGATGTCATCATGTTATGCTTCTTAACCCATGTGTTATGCTTTATTCTTATGTTTATTCCATTACTGGGCTTTTTAGCTCATCCCTTTTGTTCTGTATTCCCCAGGGTATCTTATGCAGATGTTAGAACTAAAAGGAAGTTAGGATCTCCTTATTAAGATTAAATAAAAGATTATTTACTTTGGTTTTATGATGTTTAATTATATACCTAATCTTCCAATGACACTAGACATTACAATCCTTGTATTTTATTTTGTTGGTTAATATGCTTAGAGTCATGTAATAATATGTGTAAAAGGATAGGTTCTCTATAAATACTACTTTAATTAATTTTTTGTGGGTTAAATCATTCCCAAGTGGTGATTCCTTGATTCCCAGACACTTATTCTAGCCTGTAGGCATATCCCATCCACCTTAGTCCATCCTAGTCATTCTTATATTGGAGTCTAACTAGGTAATTACTTTGTTTGAACCATGGGAGGGCCTAGGAAACATGGAATAACTAGGGAGGTATTGAGTATATCTAGGAATAAATTGTGAATTCATAAGAATAAGTATTGAGGGCCTTGGAATTTACAATGAGTAGATGTGGGATACCATGCAATATATATTGATTTTAGAAACGTTATGGGTATAAAAGGTGGTGAAATGGTAATGTGTTGGGACTGCTAAATGGAAATTCACATTCAGAACCAATTTGATAATGTAATATCATATCATGATCTACTTTACATTTTTAGAGTTGATGATTATACTCCATCCCAATGCAACTATAGAAATACCTCAGTGCCAAAATACATTATCATATACTAGATAGTTTGGTTTGAAATTCCTAGTAAAACCTTCATTGACCTCCCATAGGATTTACTCAAATTTTATTTCAATTATTTCACTTTAAATCACCATTCATCAATTCCAAGAACTAATATGATCATGAATCAACTATAAATATCACTCTACTATTCTTGGTGGATATAATGGTTCAGTAGGATAGTGATAGAGAGAAACTCAACAACTATGATGGGTCGAGTACTAGATTTGATTACTCATCATCTAGGAAGGTTTAAAATGAGTCTATTGAGAGATAAATTTCTTTTTATGCTAATAATTATTAAACACCTCTATTTGTATCATGAAATTAGACTAACAAAACAACTTGATTATTTTGAAATGATGATGTGATTTCAGACCCCAGTTTCTCATTAATATGTGTAGAAGTTTCCCAATAAAATCTTGTGTTCTCAGTTGGTATTTTTGGATCTTAATAGTTTTTTATAGATATCCTAGAGAGCATGGTAGAAGTATAAATTTCCATATAAATAAGATGTTTCATACCACTTTCTCAGTTAATAACATCATTGGTAATGGTGAACTATGGTTGTCTAATTTCACCTTATGAGACTATGTTCTTAAATAGGATTGGTCACATCATACTCTATCTGGAACCCAACTTCCTGAATTAGGGTACAACCCAGTATGGGTGGCCATGGAGTAGTTTGGAAATGGTCTATAGATAGTTTTAACACTAGAATCGCATAGTTTGGGAAGTAATTCAATGAGAAATTGTGATAAACATGATAGATGTCATAAATCAACAAAACTAGACTCAACTAGAAGAATTTTTTGTTATATTATTTCATGTTGATAGGTATAATAGGTCTGTTTTTTACCCATGTTTATATGTAAATTAATTCATGTACAAGTTGGTATGTCAACTGTTTCCATTCACTCATGATATCTACCATGTACTGTGGTTTTTATGTGATTTGTATTTTTTTATAGGTTTTGGATGGAAGGAAGGTTGCTACTGCCTATTTGGGATAAGTATTTATACCCATGGTTCAATGAATTATGGGTATATTATGTCTAGTGAGATAATTTAAACCCATAGTTTTGTAAACCATGTTTATATATATATGCCCATGATTTAACTAAAAATGAGGGGATTATGGAAATCTCCAAGTCTATACCCACAATTTTTATAGAAACCATGGGTATATCTCTATACCAACACCTTTGAAAGTCATAGTTCATGGAACTGTGGGTATATCATATACCTAGAGTTTTAGGGGATATACCCACAGTTCCAAACTATGGGTATAGGTGATGTTACCAGAAGTTCTTGTGTGTTATCAGTGTAGTGGGTTGGGTAAAGTAAGACTACAGTACCACCAACCTCCAATGGAGTGTTGTTCTTTTGGGTAGATGGGGTATATATAGTTCCTCTACTAGATTTCTTCTAAACCTATTATTAGTTGTGGTGATATCCAATCTTGTGGATATATAGAAGGATTAGGTGTGGTACCATAGGGTGGTGGTTAGAGTTATTTTATCCTATCAAGGAATAGAGGTGATCAAGGTTTACAAGGTCATTAGAGGTAACATGGTGGTGATCCTTAAGGTATTAAGTGATCTGGATCCTAGGGAAGAGGCTCAGGGTCATACCAACTTTATGTCATTGATACAACACCTATTTATTGTGACAATGGGCCTTTGACCATTAGAGGTTGGATCTTAGTGGTATCTACCTTAACATCTGCTTTATTTGATACAGGTGAATCGCATTCATTTTTCTCTACTCAGTATGCTAGTGACCTGGGGTTGACCATTGATTATCTATTTGGAGTGATGTCTATTGATATATTCTTAGGGGAATGATATGAGGATATTCATCAATTTTCTGAGTGTGCACTCATGATAAATAGATATCAACATCTCTGGTATTTATTCATGTTATAGATGTGCATTTTTTATATGATTCTAGTTATAGATTGGTTAAATTGGTATCAAGAACACATTGATTGTTATCATTTATGGATATCTTTCACATCTATTGGGGTGATTTTTGAACCCTGTCCAGTGAGTGAGATTTTCAATATGGCTCTTTGGGACCTGACCATCTGTAGGAGGGTATGTTTTGAGCCCATTTTTCCAATGTTATTCTTGATGATGATGAGATACATCATATGGTGCTTCCTATTATTGTTGAAAAGTTCTAAAACATTTTTCGTAGGGAATTTTTGGGGTTTCCACCTAAGATAGGGGTTGATTTTACAATTGATATTATTCTATATATAGAGCCCATATCCATTACTCTGTATAGGTTAACTACTATAGATATTTTAGTATTAAAGGGTCAACTATAGGGTCCTGAGATAAAGGTATTTATTCCCTAGATTATGTCCCCTTGGAGAGATATTGTTTTGTTCACCAATATGACAGATGTCACATTGCACTTATATGTGGATTGTTAGAGGTAAAACCAGGTGATAGTTAGGAATCAATATTCTTTTCCTCATATTGATGTCCTATTTGATCAGCTGAGGGGATTCTAATAGTTATATAAGATTAAATTTAGGTCAATTTATTTTCATCTACATGTGAGGTTATTATATATTCCTTGTACTACATTCAAGAGTAGGTATGACCTATATGATTATATTGTGATATTATTTGGATTGATGAACACGCTATCCATGTTTATTGACCTAATTAATTGGGTCTTCCATCCATATTTGGATTCTTTTTTGGTTGTATTCATTAATGATATTTCAATGTACTCCTGGTTGAGGTAGGATCATGCTCAGTATCTATAAATTATTCTAGGCACCCCGAGATAGCATCATATTAATGCCAAGATTTCAAATTGTCAATTATGGATCAGTGAGATTTGCTTATTAGGGCACATGATATCAAAGGTAGGAATATAGGTGCATCCTAAGAAGGATTATTCCATGGTTTCTTGGAACCATCCTAAGATTTTTTTCAATATTTATATTTTCTTGGGGTTGGAAAGTTATTATAAGATATTCATTTAGGACTTTTACAATTCAGCAGCACCAATGATACCCCGTGAAAAGAAGGGGGGGAAATTCAAGTGGTGTGATCCTTAGAATATATCCTTCCAGGATTTGAAGGTAAGATAGAAATTTATGCCAATTTTAACTTTACCTAAGTTGGGTAAGAAGTATACCCAATATTTTTATGCATTGGGGGATGGTCTTTGATCGATTATGATACAAAAAATGTATTTTTTACTATGGTTTGTGATAGTTGAGGCCATATGTGCATAATTATCTGAACCATGATTTAGAGCTGGTGGTAATAGTGTATGAGTTGTGATTTTGGAATCATTTTCTTTTGGGCGAGAGGCTTGTGGTGTATAATGACTACAAAAGCCTCACGTATATCTTTTCTCATCATGACTTGAACCTTCAGTTGTGAATATGTATTGAGTAATTATATTATTTTGAAATTAAGGTAGAATATACCCATGGGAAGGGGAGTGTTGAGGTTTATGCACTAAGTGGGAAGACTCAAGAATAAATAGTGCATGAGGCTTGTAGCGAGTGGTAGTTGATGAGCAAGTTTGCAAAGGTGCATATTGAAATTTAGGGGTATCATGGAAGTGGGACCCTTATGAATTTGGTTATACCTCCTCACTCCTTGATAGGGTGAATGAGAGTTAATTTTTTTAATAGAATTGTTTTGAGATGAGGGATAATAATTGTGGTTTGGAGATTCCACCTGATTGGTCCCTTGATGTTGATGAGATCTTTTATGTATGAGGTTGAGCTGTGGTTCTGACGAGTATGTTTGATGATCTATTATGGGATTCAAACACCTTAACATGGTTTTCTAACCTAGGTATTACCAAGATTTACCATGATATTCCTAAGTGGTATTCATGGCCCGGGATAAATAAATACATATCAAGGTTTTTTTTGTGATTATTTACTTATCAATAGGTAAAGGCCAAGCTCCAGTAACTCAAAGGTCTTCTCCAGTCACTCCCCATTCCAAAGTGGAAGTGGGATTATGTGACCAAGGATTTTATGATAGGTTGATCGAGGTAACCTCATGGAATTGATGTGGTGTGGGTGATCTCTGATCAATTGATGAAGGTCACACACTTCATAACTATCTAAGAGACATTATTTGTTAGCAATCTGGACTAGTTATATTTTTGAGAGATAGTAAATCTTTGTGATGTGATAAGGAGTGTCATTATTGATTGGGATGCATGATTCAATCCTCGATTATACTAGGGATTTCATAAGCTTCTTGATACTCAGGTGAATTTGAGCATATCATACCATCATCATATTGATGGGAAATCTAAGTATACTATCCATATTATAGAGTACATTTCATAAGTGTGTTTCTTGGATTTCTGTGGTTCATGGGAGATTCATCTTGAATTAGTTGAGTTTACTTTTAATAAGAGTTATCAAGCATTAATTCAGATGGTACCTTTCATGGTATTATATGGTAGGTTATGCTGTTTTCCTATAGCTAGAAGAAAATGATTAATCTATTATTGCATCGAGTCTCATTCAAGATATTTTAAACAATTTTCATTTGATTAGGAAGTGTTTCGTGACCACTAAGAGAGGGAATAGATCATATCAAGACCATAGATTCCTTTGAAAAACTTTTCACGAGGTAGTAAAAAATATTATTTATATTTTTCCTAGTGAAGCATAGTGGCTGACAAGGGTCATCTCTCTTAAAGAGTCTTTGGTTTCAAAATCGATCACAAACTAGTCCAATAACTAATTGTATTTTAGTATTTTTATATTTTATGAAATGTAGTGAAAAAATGGGGGTTTTGTAAATTGAAATAAAATAAAATAAATAAACATACATATGAAAAAAAAGATAGAATGAATGTGTTATAAATAAAGAACTTGGTCACCAGGTTGGCTACTCGGGTTCCTTTATTTTTCATTATTATTGTGTAAATTCTATTTGATTGTCTATCCCATCATACATGAACTATTATCCCCTAATTTAAGTTTAAAACCAATAATTCCTAAGATATACCTTTGGTACCCCAAATATAGCCTCCTATAATATCCAAGAATGATGAACACTCATCAATCGAGAGTTTGGAACCTTCTAAGACCCAGGTCCATCATATGTCATTTCATCCCTCGACCAAACTCAACTCCATCATATGAAAATAATTCTCAAGAGACGGGAGGGAATTATATTTGGTAAGGAATAGAATAAAGTGGTGAATGATATCTTGGAATGATGTACAATCATCACATTACTCCTCAATACACCCATTTCCCTATTACAAATAGAAAATAATCTTAAATAATTAAAGTCAAATAATTCAAGAACACCAAGGAAATCCCCCCAAGTCCATGAATTGATTTAGTCACTCACCATAGTGATTGTGAGAGATCACATTGAAATAAGTGTAAGAGATAACAAATGATAGAGATATATATTGTTAAAATAATGAAAAGTTAAGAAACAATAAAATTAAAATTAAAAAAGACTCTTCAACTAACTTATGGTGTGAATCCTCCAGTATAAATCTACAAACCCTTTTATTAGATGGTTCTCCTTGTATTTATAAAAAATAAAATCACTTTGTGGGTTTGGAATTTCTCTCAAAAATTTATTCCAAAATAACATATGAAATTTGTGCTCAAATAGGTATAAATCTTCCCAAAAGTCTCAAAGGCTTGCATTTTTTTATTTAATCATAAGTGTTACGTCATAATAGGTACTTTTAAACATGAGTTAAAAACCCTTGCTAATTCCTATGCATGTTGATATGAATGTGACCACAATAGTGAAACCCCACAACATGAACACATTTCCAAAATTTGTTAAAGGATTTAAAACTTACAAACATTCATAACAATCCTTGTGAAGAAAACCTAAAATCCTTATGAATATCCTCATCTTTATACAAAAAGGTGATTATTATTACAAAGAACATAATATTTACACACATAGGAGATCATCCTTATTCATATAAGATATATTTCTTACTAACTTCATGGAACAAGAAAATTAGTCATAGTATATTATCCTTAACTTGAACACCTTTGCATTCTGAAAGAACCGGGCATGCAGCAGAAGACCCAAACAGGTGGGATTTTAAAAAAAATCATCGAAGATTGACATAAAAATGTCTATGTAAGTGAATAGAATCCCAGTTTTATCCGAGGACCACCTGTGAAGAGTTTTAAGTACAAAAAATAAACCATAAAATACCTTGTTTAAATCTGAAGCCGTGCACGCTGTCTGCTCGTCATTGGCAATCGTTTCTCGAAGAAACTGACATCGAACTCCTCTAGATCGTCCACACGTGCTTCAACAAATCTATGGGAGCACCCTTAATCATAATTCAGGTGCTAGAACAGAAGTCCAACACGCATTCAACACTCCAACGATCATTGCATCGCTTCACTAGCGATGCCTGAGAGAGAGCTTGATCCGAGCTCCTTAGATCCAGAGAATCTCTCTCTAGATCATGGGAGAGAGGAGAGGAGAGATAATATTCATGAATAGTACTTGGAAAATCCCCTCCTCTTCTATTTATAGTGTTTAATTAAAATTCCTATTATAGCCTCGCCGTCCCCGAATACTTAATGCACTATCAATGACATTTTATGACTACTAAATTGTGTTATAAATATTATTATCATTTTATTATAATATATTAAATATATTACATGATAATAATTGAGTCCAAAACTTGACTTGTCATTCCCATAAATATTAATTGAACCTTGAATAATTTAATATTCATCAATTAATATTTCTTCATGTATTTACTTAAAACACATAAATAAATTTAATAAATAAATTCAATGCTCATTATTCTAAACTTGAATAATATGAATTTATTTATTTCATTAGTGATCTTTTTTCCTTGGACAAATCCCAAACCCCTGTGGTGGGTCCCACCATGTCCAAAACTCATATTCAACTGAATAGGGAAGATTCTCAAATATGCTATTGTGTGTGACCCTCTAGTCCCTTATCTCGATAGTAGTGAACATTATTCATAGACCAAGAGCAGGATCTAGCAACCCATAATGGCCCCTAAAGAGATAAGGATTGTCACAACAATGAAAACCAAACTACGAACACACATTGTGTAATATAATCTCTTTTTATGTAATATAACATAAAGTAGGATTCGCTCACATGTCATCGTCCTTTTCTTTATTTATTGTTTTTTGATTTAATTGGACGGATTTACCTTCAAATGCCATGTCCATGGTCTTGTAAATGTACTTCCATCCTTATCAACATGGCCTGAGATATTTTACTTCCATAACTCGGAAGCGACAAATCCTTTCGTGACCATTCAACCAATGTCATGCCACCAATGACACACCCAACACAAACAACCTCTCCATGAGTTCATTTCCATGGTTTTTATCTTGCATCAAAGTACGCAATCAAATGACACACATTGGTAATGATCTCAAGTCAGGAGACCATTACAAGTGATTGTAGATAGGAACATCCAATGACACCCGAAACATGTGGTGTTACTATTGGTGGGTCAGTCCTCATGATATCACTACTAGAGATCACCAAGTGAGAACTTCATGAGAAGAAGTCTCAATGCTTATGATCCTCCAGCACCTGATAGTCAGACATTTATTGTGTCCAATCAGTAAGATGTATCTAGACCATAGAACATATATTTAAGATTAATTTCATAGTATATTGATAAAACACTATTTTATTGAATATTTCATTGATAATAAATGATATAATTTCCTCACATTGTGTTAAATATGTTTAATTAGAAAGTATTTGGGATTAGATCATTCATTTGAATATTTGATGAAAATTCCAGTTTTACCCTTTATAGTTCACTGTAGTATTTCGAAGATAAATATTTTTATATTTATTATTTGAATTTTAAATTTTTTAACAGTGTTACTAACTTAATTATATACAAATTTTATTCAGGACACTAGAGCTAAAGAGTTCATTTGGTTGTTGAAAATGGGTCATTAAGTCAAAGTTGGGTTGGGCTCTCCAGAATGGAGAAGCTTCTGTATTTCGACCATAACTTCTTTATATGGGCCTGTATTGAGCCCAAATTTGGATATGAGACAGATAACCCATATCCTCACATTTTATCCTTCTGGAAGACCGGCCAAATCATGAGTTTTGGTGGTCAAATGGGCGGTGCAATTTGGAATAAAATATTTGGCTGAATTTCCACATTCACACTTCAAACCACTTGTAACCTCTCCTCCCCTCCCCTCTATAAATTGGAGTTTTTCTCAATTGGATGGGTTGGGACGTGAATTAGGAGATTGGAGGCAGAGTAGAATTTGTTTCACCCAAATTATCCAACCATTGTAAGAGGGGTAGCTCTTGAAGCAAGGATCCCCTCATCGAAGCCTCCTTCTCTTCTTCATTTTGTAATGTTTTCATTTGTGTAATAAACTTCTTTGTTCTTCTTTTATTTCTTATCTTTTCTTATGTTTTGTTTAAATTTATTCTTCTTTTAATCTTCCTCTTTGTTCTGGAATTCTTGAGTAGAAGCGTTATTGGGTTATACCCATTATAAACCTTTGCACATGAAAAACGCTTCTACGATGATTACCCCACCCATGGAAGAGTAGTCTTTTAGTAATCGATCTATCTTCTACCCTCTTCATTTAATTATTTTGAATCATTGATATACTGTAATTAACTTAATATGATCCATGAATTTTGTTTTTAAATTTTAAGAAACCAAGAAAGCAATTGAACAATTAACACAAAAACACGTGAGGTCGGGATTTTGTGTAAATTGTGAGAGCGCGATCTTAATCGGTAATACAAGACCACACGGGATAAATTTGTAGAGTTCAAATATAATCCCTAAACACAATTCATCCTCATTTACAGAATGGATATGTTCCTTAATTTACCACTGACCATAAGTTAATCTTATAACATCAATCAAAGCAGGGTGTTGCGATTGCATGTTCTGAAGTTATCCTAGGGTTAAATTCACATCATCTTCATGGTAAAGTTAATTCTCGTAGGGTTCGGGATTTAAAAAATTAAGGGATCATAATTAAGTGAATGTTAATTTAAATGATAATTATTAATAATAAAGTGAATATGTAGAGTTAGATCGATTACGCCTTTTAAAATAGATTTCTAAAAAACATCTTCTTGTTGTGTCATTTTAATCGAAATTCATTTCAAAATTAAAAACAAAAAAAAAATGCAATCTTCTTCCAGCAAACTACTTCTAGGTTTATAAACTATAAAAAACCACCCCCATACTTCCAAGTAGTGTTTTTATTACCTTTTATTTTGTTTCTAGAATACCTCTGAAAAGTTGTTTTAATTCACTTCCTCCTTTGAGAGACGACCTTGGTCAGCCACTCTGCTGCACCTAAGTACCCCAAAATCACACTAATCATTTGAGGGAGCCCACGACAGCGCTCTTTCATATATCAAGGTTCTAATTATAGAATAGTATCTGCTATAACCTCTTAATACTACAATTAATCTTTGGACATTACCATTTTAATAGTGGCCATAGAAAAGTCGACACTATAATGGTAAGATGATATCATGTATAGCTAACTGTATACATGATATGGTAATAAAAAGCACTAAATAGTTGGGTCTAGGGCACCCACTATTTAAACACTCCCACTTGAACTAGAGCCAACTTTCTAACCAAAATGTTTAGCTAATCACATGATAAAAATCATGTTTCTACTGAGTAATAGCTTTAGCTACTAGGTCTGTAACATTTCTACCGCATGGAAATTTTGATATAGCGACCTCATCTCCTTGAGTAAAACTTCTCATGAGATGGTATCCTGTGTATATCCATTTTTTCCACTATCATAATTTGACATATTTTCTAGTAATAATATCATAATTTTCATTATGATAATACTTTTCTTACTAGGTTCAATTCCAAGAAATGGAACAAATAGTTTCATCTAATAACTACTTCGTAGCTACCTTAGAAACTACAACATACTCGGTATTTGTAGGTATGGATACCACTGTCTTATATGATATTGACTCACTCATAATCTTTATCCTAACTGCGATAGTAGATCACTTTGATCTATGGAAGACAAGTTTGTATCCCTAAAAACTAATATCCTTCTTCTCCATTTACCAGGTACTTATCTTTTGAACTTTCTAAAGTACAATCAGATAGTTCTGACTACTTCCCTTGTAGCGCTCCTAGATATAACTGATATCTGCCTATTATAGAGCATATCCTAGCAATATCAATTCTTGTATATATCATGGCATACATGATTGATCCATCACTTTGATGTATGGACTTCAAATCACCACATTTCTCTTTGTATGTCACAGATATGTCAACCTGAAGAGATAATGCCCTATGACATAGGAAACAATTCATCTCTTGAATTGTTCCAACTTGTATTTTTCAATACAATTTCACTATATGTATGATTTATTGGGACTAAACAACCAATAGATCTACCTCAGTAGATCCTATTCCCTAGAACTTAGGTTGCTACTTTAAGTCAATCACTGGAGAATAAATTTCATCTTAGCCTTAAATAACTTGAATACCAATTTCTGTTTTCCATATGTTTCCAAACATACTTTACTTGGAAAACCTTGATGATCCCACTAACCTCTTGTAGACACATGGAAATCATTTGTTGCAAATGTATATTCTATAATCATGTTTCTTACTTTAATCCTAAACTGGATTTCAGTAACTTGCAACCTTCATTATCATTATGTGACGTGATCATCCATTTCTGGTTGCGTTGTATTGACACCATCCATGATTGGTGGTCATGACATCCAATGCTAATATGATCATAAAAATTAGTTATGATAAATAAAATTCTAACAGATTTAGGCATAATGACTTGGTCAAACCAATCAAGCCTTATTGGTACTACGCTTGTATCATCCATGTATCAACTCACTTGAATACCCACCATAGTATTCAAAATAATAAGCCCCTTTTCACTTTGATATAGGGAATCTATTAATTGAATTTTAGTTGGTCTTATCAATTTTAGCTAATTGACATACACTGCTTACTTTTAGGAAATATTATTCACATTGAATAATAGATCACTAACCATGGTTAATATAAAAACCATCACCATGGTTTTATCCTTCCTACATAGTATGTGTCTCTGGAACATACTTTGTTCCACATGCGCTTGTAGAACTAGTTCATGTGCCAACTATTTGTGCATCTTGAGCATTGACTAAACACAAGTCAATATAGCTCCCACTATCTCTAACAGATATGTGAACCCTTATATAGATATGTAATCTATCACTTGACTATAAATTTTCTATATTAGGGATTTATGTAATATCCTAAGCAACTATTAGGATTATTACACTAAATGCACAATGTGTTTGTCTTGATGCAAGTTTTTTTATGTCCTAACAAACTCTTTGCATCCAAACACATGTCCTTATGACATAATGGATATCCATAATAACATAACTCACATGATATTCATTTTTTATTTATAGTTGTCATATGGTTATGGGATATCGTCGTTATTTTCAAAGCATTTCATGAAATATAATGGAAGTTTCTTCAAGTTGAAACATTGATATTACTTACATCAATACTTTGGTGTATAAAATGTGCATTTAGGAATTACTCCATGCTACATTTTTTTGATCAATGTTAACATGTAAGACTTAATCATTGATCTTACTCATTAACATAAATGTCATGATGTGGATAAGGTAATGTGTATTTAGGAATTACTCCACATGACATTATCATGATCGATGATTACACAGTCAAGATATTCTTCAGAATGTCAGCTCGAAGTAGCTCATATCTTCTGAACATGCACTTACTTCATTTTACCATTCCTTAATTACTTAAAGGAATAAAATGAAGTATATATACCTCTATCTTATGCTTGGAATAGTTTACTTGTTGAACTATTTCCAAAAGATTTGTGACATAACTTTATTTTAAAGGTTCTTTTGTCCAAACTAAAGACATCGATAATACCAAAATAATTTTGTTGTGCCAAGCCTAAATATCATACTTGGTATATTTAGTATGTCCACTTTTATTATTACTTGACAAAGAATTATCTTGTCACAACTGGGTATAAGCCTTAAATTTATATTCATCACTTATTGCCTATGATTCAAGTATTACTGAACGAGTGATTGATTTTTAAACACCAAAAACAACATTCATTACAGAACCTGAAAGAATGTCTCCTTGCATCCAAGGACACATGAGATTAATGTTTGTGGTTATACTCAATAGTATTTCAACACAAATCTTTCACTTGGAAATTATAAAAGTCATATACTTCTCACTATTGGCCTAGGTATCACCCTTTCATACACATGACTTTAATTAAGGTTTCTATACTAACTTGGTTACCATATTAGATTACACATATGAAACCAGCATATTGTATTTAATACCCAAGTAGTAAACTGAAACATTACAATTGATGAATATTTTTTGAAGAAGAAACGGGTAACTTGCTTCTTTAATTCAGTTAATTGAATTTAAACTTCCATTGTTTTATTTTATAATACGCAGTGCAAATAACCTTTTTTAATACCTCATTCTTTGAAGGATGTTGTGAATGTGTCATTGGAATTACTTTCCTTTTGTCCTTTTTGCATTGTCTTTCAATTTATTCTCCATAAGAAGTAAAACTTAACTGTCTTTTATTTTTATTCACTTGGAAAACCTTACCTAGATAGGTAATGAAACATTTACTCAATACTTATTCATTTTATAAATTAAAATGAGACTTGAGTAATGTGTTGAAAATGATATGAGAAAGGGATCCATTTAAAGATCATGATCAATCTTTCAATTTACACATGCAAGTGTAACATCACCTTATTCATATCATTGTTTCGCTTTCTCCTTGCAAACTTCTCAGAGATGAGACTTCATGTAATATCATCTATGTCCTGGTGTAGAGACTGCAACTAACAGTGGATGTTGATGAAATCATAATTATATAACTATCATATGCTTTATACATTAGTCTCTTGTAAGCAATTTCACCCTCGCTTCTTGTGGTAGTTTAACAATGTGGGGGACACTGGAACCTTGAGTTTCTTGTATCATAATACTATGTGTAAGCACTCATATTATTCTTGGATACTCATGCTAGTGTGGACATTTACTTTGTCCAATATTTATCGCAGTTTTTAAACTTGTGGTTTAACTTTCCATTTTTTAACAAAAATGAATTATAGTAGATTAATTCTTTTATCATGATTACCAGTTTAGATATTTTGATTAATTACTTAAATCATTTAATGTCTCCCAGTATTTTATTGAATTCTAGGAACCCTTTATGCTAGAATTGGAATACTCTGTCACTTGAGTATTCTAGTGGAAAGGATCCCGAAACCACCTCTCATAGTCTACAAGCTATGGCTACACCACTACTTGGAGGGTTCAAGGTAGACTTTTGGCTGGACGACCGCTTTAACTTGTAGTTCCTTGATCTGTTGAGTGAAGTCACATCTTCTAAAATCAAAGCTTGATTTACTCAACACTCACCTCTAAAATGATAGAAAATTAGCTATGGCTAATCCTTATTATCACTTTAGTTAAGTCGACCCATCGTTCTTATAAGGAATCCTCGGTAGTAAGAGGCACCCTCAGCTATCGCATGATCGGCACCTCAAAGTGACGGTTTTAGCCAAAATTGAATGACGGAAGGCTGTTATGACTTAATATATCTTTGAGGGTTTTATTATTTTTAATCTGAAAAAATAAATCATTTTCTATTTTAATAAGCATGTACTATGTGATCGCACTCACATTTGATCATGTAAGAAATAGAAATTCCATCACATCACATGTTCATTCTATCTTGCATGCTTGTTTATTATTATATTATGTGATCACGCTCTAACTACACATTCACAAAATAATAAACCATGAAAAATAAAAAAATACAACCTGATCATGAGCTGGTACTAATGGTTGATCCGTTGAGTGAATAACGGACCAACCGAGCCCCTAGGGACAATACCTTTAGTCATGAGGATTGCAACTTAAATAGCAACGTATACCCATCCGATGTATCCAACTCCTGTTTGGTGTGTCGCTGTCACATGGCGCGAAGTGCGTCACACCTCATCTTGTCATTATACAACAGTACTCATATGTAGGAGAGGGGGTCTCATGGTATAAAATTACAACTCTAAGAATGGAAGCGTAGGCCCTTATACAAATAACGACTCTGAGACGACATGAAGATCACCTTTTAAATTAATTAAAATAATTATTACAAAGCTACATAAAATAATTAAATAAATAATTAAATAAAAGAACCATACATACATCGGCCGGTCTCCAGATCATGATCAGCATATGCATTAACTCGTGTATATAAACTAAATGCCGAATTAAAAAATTAAACTTGCATTAAAAATAAACATGAGGGCATTTGATTGAATTAAAAATTCACTCATATTTTTAATCCAATATTTATGTCATTCGGTCCGATTTAATTAACATAATTTCAAAAGTAAAATTAAATTAATTAATTAATTTAATTAATCACCAAATTAAACTAATTACGCCGCAATAATTTTTTAAACCAAAAAATAATATTTAATTAATTTAATTATCTACTGTAATTAAATTAATTATTTTCATTAACTTTTGATTAAATTTAAAATAATCGGGCCCCGTAAACCCCAAGAAGGGCATGTGCGTGTCGGGTCGGACCTGCGCAGGTTTATCCCAGGATTAGCCGACCCCATGCGGGGTGATCTAGGCCAGGTAGGTTTGACCACACCCATTTTTGGTTAAGCGGACCCGCACTGGACCAATTCCGGACAGACATAATAGAATTTGCAGATTACCTCTCACTAGAGGTAGGGTGTTCGGTGGTCTCCATGGCGGATGGCAGTCCGTGGCTAGTCTGGATCTGGGACACCTGTAGGGAGGTCCCGCACGGGTAGCGGAGAAGAAGCGGTCAGCTAGCGGGGGCACCTGGGGCACGCTGGAGGTGTTCAGGGACTCGGAACTGGGATTGTGGTACGGCCTAGACAGAGTGGCGGCGCATTACCTGGAAGGGGCAGACGTGGAGATTGTGTTGCCTCATCGGATCTGAGCTTACCAACAGTAGAGAGGAGGCGGGACTGGGGCACCACGGGGTGGAGGCCAGATCCAGCGGCGTGGCGTCGGCGTGTGTCGGGTGCGGAGTCAGTGTGTCGACCACGGGTGTGGGAAGAGGCAGGCCGCCAGGATGGGTTAACCGAGAGGTAGCTCGGGGTTTCCGGCAAGGTAGAGTTGCGGCACGGGAGGGAGCCACCGTGGGAGACCGATGAGGGAGGAGGTAAAGGCGGAGGGGTGGCTGGGTGCGGTGCAAGGAAGCTGGCGAATCTGAGGCGGGGGGTCAGAGGACTCGAGGCAGGTTGTTGGCGTGGCAGCGCCAGCCTGGTGTGGGGCGTCCACTGCAGCGGGTCTCCACGAGAGAGATGACCGAGGGGGCAGGTCGGCCCCCCAAAAACCTATCCCTTTTTTTCTTTAAAAAGACCTGCAAAGTAGGTCTTCTAAATTTTTTTTGTGTTTTTCCACCAAGACCTGTAAAGTCTTTAAAATTTTCCAAAAGCCTATTTAGGCTTTGGAAAATAATATTATTATTATCATTATAATGTTAAAATTATTATAATAAAATATTATAATAATTAAATTATTTTTATAATAAAATTATTATAATAAAAATATTATAATAATAATAATTAATAATCTTCACTGGAAAATAATATTTTGGTGTAAATGGATTATAAAAAAAATGGTTCATCAATTTAGAACCTCTTTAAACTACCAGTTTTAATCCAAACTTAAAACTTTGGATGACTGTAGAATGGTCATATGGTATCGGATTAATGTGTGGTCTATGATGTTGGGACCGTAACGATGCCTTCTTCATAACTTAATGAGAATTTAATTTTTCAATTAACTTAAAATCATCACGCGTCGCTCTAATACCACTTGAAGGAACCAGGTGTGCAATGGAAGCTCCAAATAGGTGGGATTTTAAAAATTTTCCTCCGATGATCGATGTAAACTTGTCGACGTCAGTGACTAGTAGCCTGGTTTTAGTCGAGGACCACGTGTGAAGAGTTTTAAACACAAAAAATAAATTGTAAAATACCTAGTTTCAATTCGAAGTCACGCACGATATCTGCTCATCATTGGTGATCGCTGATAAAAGAATCCGACATCAAACTCCTCTAGATCATACACACATGCTTCAAGAAATCCATGGGAGAACCGTTCTTCGTAATCTGGGTGCTAGTGTGGAATTCCGACAATGCCTTCGATGCTCCAACGATCACTGCATCGCTTCGCTAGCGATGCCTGAGAGAGAGATCAATCTGAGCTCATTTGATCCAGAGCATCTCTCTCTAGATCAAGGGAGAGAAGAGAGGAGAGAGAATACCCATGAATAGTACTTGGAAAAAGGCCCTCCTCTTCTATTTATAGTGTTTAATTAAAATACCCGGTATAGCCTCACCGGCCTCGAATACTTAACGCACTATCAATGACATTTTATGACTACTAAATTGTGTCATAAATATTATTATCATTTTCTTATAATATATTAAATATATTACATGACAATAATTGAGTCCAAAACTTGACTTTTCATTCCCATAAATATTAATTGAACCTTGAATTATTTAATATTCGTCAATTAATATTTCTTCATGTATTTTCTTAAAACTCGTAAATACATTTAATAAATAAATTCAATGCCCATTATTCTAAACTCAAATAATATGAATTTATTTATTGCATTTGTGATCATTTTTCCTTGGACAAATCTCGAACCCCTGTGGCGGGGCCCACCGTGTCCAAAACTCTTATTCAACTGAATAGGGAAGATTCTCAAATATGTTATTGTGTGTGACCCTCTAGGCCCTTATCTCGATATCAGTGAACATTATTCACAGACCAAGAGTGGAATCTAGTAACCCATCATGGCCCCTAAAGAGATAAGGATTTCCACAGCAGTGACAACCAACCTACGAACATGCAATGTGTAATATAATATCTTTGTATGTAATATCTCATAAATAAGGACGCACTCACATGTCATCATCCTTTTATTGTTTTATTTTTTACCTTCGACTGTCATGGTCATGGTATTATAAAGGTACTACCATCCTTATCAACATGGCCTGAGATATATCACTTCCATAACCCGGAAGAAAAAAAATCATTTCTTGACCATTCAACCAATGTCATGCCACCAATGATGCACCCAACACAAACTATCTTCCCAAGACTTCATTGCCATGGTTTTCATATTGCATCAAAGTACGCAATCAAATGACACACATTGGTAATGATCTCAAGCCAGGAGACCATTACACATGATCCTAGATAGAAACATCCAATGACACCTGAAACATGTGGTGTTCCTATTGGAGGGTCAGTCCTCATGATCTCACTACCAGAGATCACCAAGTGAAAACATCATGATAAGAAGTCTCAATGATTATGATCCCCTAGTACCTAATAGTAAAACATATACTGTTTCCAATCAGTAAGATGTATCTAGACCATAGAACATATATTTAAGATTAATTTCATAGTATCTTAAGGTTCTCATTATAGCTTGGGATCTTCTATAACCTCTTGATACAACAATTAATCTTTGGACATTACCATTTCAATAGTGGACGTAGAAAATTCTACATTATAAAGGTAAGATAATATCATGTATAGCTAATTGTATACATCATATGGTAATCAAAATCACCGAATAGTTGGGTCTAGGTCACCCATTATTTTAACACATTCATGGTGTGACACAACTACTCCTCACATTCCAAACTCCATGGACATCCTCCCTTGGTGTCCTTTATCTTCTATATAGTTATGATTCTCTGATTATGAAGATATATGAATGGAGTAAAAATAATTTATTTCAGAAAGAAAAAAGGTTTACAAAAGACCCCTCCCACACCTCCCTTTATTTCTCACACATGGATCTCTCAAGGCTTTCTCACTAGATAAAATGATCTCTCTTGGATTGGATGATGAATGTAGGAATCTCTCTAAAGGCCCCCTTTTGTAGGAATGGTGGGAGGAATCCATGTTTGATACAACTCCCACACCAACCCCCACCAATCCCCACCTACACCCATGGCTGCCAATGGTATAGTTCCAACACATGAAGTACGCATGGGAGAAGTCTATGGTGGTGGAGTTTGTGCACCAGCCACCAACCAAGGTAACTGGAAAAAAACTCCATCATGTATTCTCTATTTTCATAGTGGAACAATCTCCATAAACAAATGAATTGGCCTAATCCATAGTTGAACTTGCATATCATCACATCTATGGTAGTTCTGTATGCACATAAAGATTCACAGAGGTAATGGGGTAACCTCCCCTACACATCCATGGTTGTTTATGGTATCCTATGTCCTTAACAATGTCAGCACTAAGTTTCATCATTCATGAATAATGTTTCCTCAAGTTTTTTTAGGTGTATTGTATCCATCATAGAGGTAATATCCAGCTTCATCCACAACATTCATGGCACTTTATAGCCAAAAGGTCCCCTTGTAGGCTCAATTAGTTTCCTTGAGCTTCAAAATGGCTCGAACGTGTCAAGTTCGAGCTCTCCAATCATCTCCCATAGTAGTTTAGGTGGAGTTTGATGCATCAATCATGGTGAAACCTTAATTAATATAGAATAATACCTCTATGGTGTTGTTTTATCTGGTCTATGCACATGCATTTAACTTAAGTGAACAGAACCCATGCTTTTCCAATCCTACATCAAAAAATAGTTCTTAAGGTGACTTTTTTATTAACATGTGCACTCCCTATGACCATCATGAAAATATATTATGGTATCCCCGCTCCTGGAGTCATTCATACCACCCCACATAGTGGTTCTTACCTATTTACCTAGTGGGGACCCATGCTGGGTGCATTCTCCTTAGGCTAATTCTAACCCACATTGGCCTTCCTCCATACTTTCTCCTTCCAGGTACCACAATCGAGATTGATTGGATAGCTCTTTGTGGTTTTCCTGATCTCCAATGGTTCTATGTCAGTTGAGCCTAAATTTAATTAGATTTTATCAGGCCTTAACTATGAAAAATAATTTTACTTTCATTTTCTTCTCCCACATTTAAATTTTTTCAACCTTAAAAATTCATCCATAACCCAATAACAACCTACCTCACTTGGATTGTTTATGACACTCTTCACTCAAGAGATATGTAATCTATAGTTATTCTCATACTTAGAAAATTCATGCATCAACATATATTAATGAAAACTTTTTTCCTCTACACCATGTGATATAAAATTGTAATCAATCATGAGAAGTTTACAAGGAGTTTTGGTGTCTAAGGGTTTGTGGGTAAAAACATTTAAAATTTTAAGGCTAAAAAGAGGAGGTTTAACTCTTAAATATAATTATATTAATATTCAAGTGAAAATTTGATAATTCCTCACCTAATCCCCTTTATTAATGTACAACACCACACTAATTTTTTAATTTCATTGGTTATGAGTTGAGAAATAAATGAAATTAATGATTTCATCCTAATTATCCCCTTTTTTAATATCTTTTTTTTCTTTAGAGATAAGATGCAAATGAATGAAGTGAATGAATAACAGACCATGAACTTAATTTTTGAGAGGGACATGAGTCATATAAGTAAGCGTAATAATTTAATCTCATGCCCATTTTTATTTCTTTTCAAAATTTTCTTATTTATATTTGTTTTTTTCAAATAAAATGATTAGAATAAATGAATCACAAGGATAAAATATACTCATACCCATTCCTCTCATAAATTTTCCAAATAGTAACACACCTCACACATCCAACAATGTGTTTCTTCCCAATGAACTCACACGAAAATACCTTCTCCCACTCTCAAACTTGAAATATGCATGCAAAAAATATTAAGAGTTGAGGTAGGTAAGGATAAATAAAATTATAATAAAACTTAAACCTATCAGGAAATTCATGGATTTTAAGAGATAAACAAGGGTAGATATAAAGGGTAGGTCATACATCTAAAAATATGGATATCAAAATAAGTACCTCAATCATTTCATAAACATTTCAAGAACTATAAATATTTGAAATATAATTAATCAAAAGTTCTTGTTCTCACAAAAAATCCAAGTTTCTCCCAATAAAGGGAGAGTATTATAAATAATGTGTCAAAAATTATTTAAAATACCTCACAGGATAGTGAAAAAATAATTTTAATAATTTCTTCATGGGCATGGATTTAAAAAATTGTCCAAATTCATAAAAATCATTGAAAATCAATTCTAGGAAAATTTTCCTCATCAATAATTTTTCAAAAAATCATTTTTTTCAAAAAGATAGTCAAATCTATCAAAATCAATTTGAGTGTGAAAAATGATAATGAATACTCAATGAAACTTAAAGTTCCTAAAAGATAAAAAAACAAAAACAAAAACAAAAACTATTAAGTAGGTTAAAACTCCCCTACACTTAAATGAAACTTCCCATTTGAATCAAATCACAAACAACATACTTATAAGATATATGGTAGGAATAAAATAAGAGGAAGAGATACAATCTGGTTTATTTTTTAATCTGATGGCATGAGTTAAGCTCCTAAGTAAAACCTCCTACAATCTACTAAACAAAATAATAAAATTACTAAAAATTAAAGAAAGTGGTAAATTTAAAAAAAAGTAAAGATAAACTTAGGTAATCCCCCAAAAGGGGTTGTGTTTATACTACCTATAGCCATATAGACTTTTGGTCAATCCCAATCTAAAGGTGGATTAGTTTTTTTAATAGGAACCACCAAAATGAAGTTTCTCTAGTGATTTTCATATTTCATTGATTATGGAGGACTCCATCGATAGAATATATCATATCCCCCCCTTTATAAATGAAGTACAAATTACATAATGGGGGAGGAAAAATTTATAAGCCCTCTACAACTTTTTCCACTACTTCTACAGCCACATATTTATCATCCCAAGATTTCTCATGATGTGTTTCATGAAAATTTTCAACTAGGGGAAATTCATATAATAATTATATTTAAATAAAATTACATAAATATTAATTTTGATATGATTCTCAATTATAGTATCACTTTCTGTCACATATGTGGTTTTCTTTTGACATATTATTCTATTTATCATTGATCCTAGGTTTATACTTTAGTTTTCCCTGGTGTTTTTGGTGAAAAAATGGGAGTTTTTAGGTTGATAGAAGGTGGTGCCTGGCTTGCGCCCAGTTTGTCAATCCATGCACACTTTCCTGGGAAATCGTGCAGCATTTGGTCATTTTTGGACAATGGGAAACCGCACAGTTGGCACACGGTTTATAAAATGTGCAGCATGTCTCTCTTGGATAGTGAGGGGTGCATGGTTGCCACACAGTTTGGAAAATTTTGCGGGAAAATCATGTGTCATATCCAGGTTATTAAAAATTTAAAAATTACATTTGTGTCCTCTTAGGATTTAACCTCAAATCCCCCTTTGATCGCCCCATTCCAGCTTCTCAGCCTTAGGCGCCTCCCTCTCTCCCTCTTTGGTCCCTTGGACTCCTTTAATTTTGTGGTTTTGGTGTGGATTCATCAAGGGATCATTAAGTAAGTGTTTTCTCCCATGGTTTATTCCTTCTTTTAGGGTTTCTCCTCCTCCCTCTTTGGGTTCTTCTTTTCTATAAGGTTATATGACCAAGGGAGGCTTTTATCTTATGTTTTTTAGTAAGATCTTGATGTTTTTTGTTCAATCATTCCTTTTTAGTGTCTTTTGATGGTGTGTTTGTGGTTTTTCACCAATTTCTAGAAGTTTCCAAGTGTGAGGTAGGTGGTTCCATGATATAACATTTTTAGATGCTTTTGATATGCTTGTTTGGATTTATAAATGTGTTCTATGAATGGGTTGTGGGGTGAAAAACATGTTTTGGAAAGAGGTTTGACATGCATATGTGATAAAAATGGGATTTTCAAAGTAAAATTGTTATTATTTGTATGTGCCTTATTATGGTGCTTCTTGAAAGTGTTTTTATGAATATGTGAAAGGTGAGAAATGTGTTTTCAAAATAATTTGAGGTGCAGATGAGTTGAAAGTTGGTTTTACAAGGTAAATGGATTATTTTGGCATGTTGTCCTTTGTTTTGTACCTTGAAATGTGATTTGTGAATTAATTAAATGATGTGAATTACCTTGTGAAATGAATTTGGGTTATGTGTGGATTTGGAAAGGGCTTGGCCATAGGAAATGGTTGAATTGATTATGTTCTTTTCTTGTAATGTCTCCAAATGAGTTTCATGAATTTTTCAAGTGGTGGAAAGTGTGTTTGAAATAGTTTTGATGTGTGTGTAAAATGGAAATTAGTTTGGTTTATGGAAAAAAATGGTGGTTTTCCTATATTGTTTGTGAAAGTAGTGATTTCATTGTGTTCTTGTGATTCTTGGAATGTGTATGTGAAAGTGATGATTTAAGTGATGTGTGAAATGGAATTTGAGCACAAATGGGATCTTGGGTATCTAGGTGGAAATACTAGAACCAGTACTCTAGTGATTCAGAGGTGGAAATCTCAGATTCTTCTGGTAAATAAACACTAGTGGACTTGGAAGTGGAAAATCCCAGATTCACTTAGCAAAATTTATGCTTTCAACACTAACTAAACAAATGATATGATCGGAGACCACTAAGCCCTTGGGATGTTCCCTCATAGTGGTTTGTTCAAGGTAACGTTGTTGGATTTGGATTATTATCTAGAGACCACTATACCCTTAGGATGGTCCCTCCTAGTGGCCCTTGCACAGTAAATCTATTGGTAGTTGAGTTGGAGGATATTTATCATTGAGTTACAAGGTTCTTAATGACTCACTTATTCTAGCTACCCTTACGTATTTACCCATGGTTATATATTGTGATATTATGCTTATGTGATGTGGTACTATCCGTAAGTATATGGTGGACCTTGTGTATTCTTAATTTTGAAGCAATTTTGTTAAGAAATTGTTTTCCTTGAAAGTGTTTACTTGAGAATGGTTTTTCTTAAAAAAAATCTTGAAAATGTTTCAAAGGATTTTATATAAATGTGCATGTTAGTTTGACTTCTAATTTTGTACCATGTAATATTTTCTTTTGAGTGGCATCCTATTGGGTTTTAGCTCACACCCTCCATACACCTTTGGGTATATGTAAGCTTTGTTATGTATGACCCAGCGAAGGGAAATATGCGTCATTGTGTGGTGGATCTGATTGATAGTCTTCCACTTGTTGCAGGTGTTGGTGGTGGTAGCTTGAGGGTGATGCCCCTCATGTTGTACATAGGTTTTTGGGATGTTTTTTGGTTTCCTTTCCATTTTAGTATTTTTTTTTTGGTTAAAGTCGTAAAAATGTTGATTTTGGATATTGATGTACCTTTTTTGGTTACGTTATCAATTACATGTTTTTTTTTGTTTTTTTTGGTTTTTTATAAAAAAAAAATTAAATGTGTGAAATTATTCCCAAGGTATATTGTTGATACTCGAGCACTAGTTTCCAGCCCATGGGGATCAGGAACACCCTTCGGACTATGCCACAGACCAGGTTGGGTGTCGGGTTGGATGGTATCCCGGCTTGGTTCATGACAAAATGGTATTAGAGTAGGTTGGTTATTTAGAGGACCTATCTTACGGATCACCCTATGTTATTTGGTAAGTCAAGGTAGATGGAGTGTGACTATTAGAGCATAGGGTGTAGGTATGGGGGAGTGTTTATCCAACAATTTCTAGAATAAACCTTGAGTTTCCATGGGGAGTCAGGTTTCATTTGGTTTCTTTGGTTCTTGTGGGTTGTATTGTGTCTGAGAAATGAAAATATAGTTAGTTCAATGGTCTTAGTGAGATCACAGGGCCTGGAAAGCCATGTAGAGCTAGGGACATTGTCTAAGAAGACTCTCTGTAATGATGGTGTGATTGTCATGTGGCTACTGACCATATGGCCAAGTCACCCATCAATAGTAGTTTCCCCCTATGATTTGTTTTGGGTCTTTCTTGATTCTGAAAAATTTTCTTGAAAACTCTTGTTTTGGAATTGTGGAAACTAGATTTAAAGTGGTAATGGATTGGTTTTAGGAAGGTGGAAAGTGTATTTTTAGAATCATTTTAAATAAATCTTTAGAAAGTGGGTTTTTATAAAATGATTTTTGGGGTAAAATGAGGATGGTTTTACCAAGATTGGATTTCTATAATTGAAACTTAGTATTTATCAAAATTGTTTTTTTGGAAACAGAAACTTATTTTTAAGAAGGTTTTAGAAGTTTTTTTAAAATGAGAAAAATGGGTTTTTAATCAAATTATTTTGATGGAATGAAATTGTTGAGATACTGAAAATGTTCTGAATGAGGTGAATTGGGTTTTGAATGGAATTTATGAGATTTTTATTTTCAAAGGAAGTGAAATGGATTTAAGTGTAAAGTTTGAAAATGGTTATTGACTTGGTGGTTAGTGAGATTTTGAAAAGCTTTATAAATTTTTAAATGGAATGTGGGTTGAATTATTTGTTTTTAAAGTGGAAATGTTTTGTTTGGACTTTGGTGTTCCCATGGGTGCTCACATGCATGGATATGTGTTGAGGAAATGGATGGTTGATGACATGGGTAGATGATTGCCCATATTGGCATGAGTCGATGGGTTCCTGGGATGGTATGGTAATATGCATATGTGAGTCCTCATGGAATACCATTGGTGATTGTGTAACCCACCAAATTTTTTTTATTTCAAAATTATTTTCAAGTGAAAATTTGTGATGTTTTTATTGTCATTGGTTGTGTGGCTTGTTTTCATGTGATTTGGAAATGTTTATTGTGAGGTATTTTGAGTATAATAACTCTTTATGTTTGAATGGTGTTTCAAGTAAGAGTTCTTGTTGATAAGTTGGTTTTAAAATAGTGGTTAGTGGATTATTTTGAAAAGAATGTTTTGGGAAGCTTTTGAGTTGGTTCCCTTTGTGTGTTTGGTGTTTTTTGTGGTGAGTTTTGGCTGATGGATTAGTTTTATTGGGTTATTGGTTTTCTTAATTGGATAGTGTACACCCCCACAAGATTCTATGGATATTCAAATTGCGGCCATGGGTCTTTCATCATTGTAAAACCCACCAGTCAACCTAAGGATTTCCTTCTTGATTTTTGGAAGTTAAATCCACCTCTCTTTTGGGTCAAATAGATCCTCTCAAAGTGGAAGAGTGTGTGTGGAAAATTGAAAGGATATTTAGTCTCCTCAAGTTTATTAAGTTGTTAAAGGTTAAGATTGCTACCTTTATACTTGAAGGTCCGACCTGGAAGTAGTGTAAGTTAGTTTCACAAAGAAAACCTTAGAAAGATCTTATCTAGGAGTTCTTCGAGGCTTCATTCATCCGGTAGTATTTCTCTGAGTTAGTAAAGGTGATAAAGGGAATGGAAAATTTTTTTTAGCAAGGTGATAAGATGTTGCTTGAATATTTTTATTTCATTTTTTGGACCTATACCCTTATCTTATAGAGTGATCTATGGATGATTACTTGAAATCTTGGCATTTGGAGAGTGGGCTTCATCCTGGTCTACAGTCAAAGGTGTCAGAGCCCATCTTAACCACATTTTCTGATATGGTGAGGGAAGTTGTTCATGTTGAGGTTGTGCTAGAGGGAGTGTTTGATGCAGCCAATCTGCCTCCAATATTTGTATGTGGTGAAGGGAATTATTGTAAGAATTTTCCTGAAGTTATTTGTTCTCATCAGAGAATTAAAAGATCTCTTGATCTTTCTTCAGTTTCTTGTAAGTGTTGGATCATGGTGTTTCATCAGTGCGGCAAGCCGTGTCATAAGAATTTTTCATGTCTAAATGATCTGAAGACCTACAATCTCTTTGGATGGTTAGGTCACTTGCAATGGTTTTTTCAGGGTGTTTCCAAGAGGCGACATAGAGCCAGTTCACAGTTGTAGCATGATGTTTGGGCTCAGTTTGAATTCCCCTTCTATGTATGCCTCTTTGGTTGTGATGGTTGTGTCTGGTGGTATTATATAGTGTTTTTTATCCTAAAATTATAAAATTGGGTGTTGTAGTTCTCTTATGACCTTTCATTTTAATGGAAGTATGTTTTTATTTTGTAAAATTCTGAATCTTTCCATTTTAAACGGGGGGTTTTCTTGTCGAGTGTCTTGTCTCTACTATTTCTCATTCAAAGTGAAAGGGGGTGATGAGTGGGTATCTTTTGAGTCCATATTTTGATGGAAAGAAGGAGTTACGACTGGGGACTTTTAGCTCCTGACTATGAGGCAGTAGATACTTCAAACATTAGGGATCCATCCATATGCCCTGAAGTGAAGTTGGTGCATAGTCAGGAATCCTAGGGGTTTGAGGGACCTTTTTCTAGATTCTATCTTTAGTGTGGGAATGGGGATAGTTTAAGCTTTTATGTGGTATCTTCCTCATCTTGAAAGGTCTTGTTTTATGGAAATATGTGTAAAAACCTCATTTCCTTATGGTGATCATTGTGGATAGAAGGGTTCCTCCATGGTTATTAAGAGGTGTGGTGGTTCCATTTTCTTGGAATTCTAGTGGTGTACCTTTTTGGACGTTGGTTTTCAATTGGTTTCCCTTGTGTGGTTAGCCTTCATGAATCATTTTTGGTTTTAGACCATTTATTTGGTTGGTGTCTCCCTCATCAAGTTATTTCCCTATGTGGTGGGGTTTTTTATTGGCCTATGTGGAGAGTTTCAGGTTTACCGTGTTGATCTAAGTTAGTTGGTTTTTTATGGTGGGGAGACCCATCACGGGTCTCATTGTGGCTTCTTCTAGTTTGTATTGAAGATGGTTGGTTTTTAATGGAGGGGAGTCTGTTCGAGCCTCCCATTTTGATAATCTAGTTCAGTCTCTAGTGTAGTGTGGAATTGAGAAGTTTTTTTTGGAGATGTTGGCTCTAAGTATCCCTTCCAAGTAAATGTGGGACCTTTAGAGTGTGCCCAATGGTCTTTTTTGAATCAAGAATCGAAAAAAAAATTGTTTGAGTTTTTCAAAACTCTTTAAGAAGTGCTTTGGGTTCATTTGTTTATTTCAAGTAAGAGTTATGAGTTTCATTTGGTAATGTTTGGGGTGTTCTTGGCTTGATAGGTAGGATTATGTGGTTGTGAGAATTCCTTTTCTTTTGATCGATCAACTGGTGGTGTTGTGGATTTATAGAGGGAAAAGGTGTATGGTGGGGATTCTATTCTAGCCTCCTATGTTAAATCTTATAAACCTATGTATTCATTCATGGTGTTCTTGCTTTATCCTCATTTTGAGTTTTATTGGGAATTTCCTTAAATTTTGGAGGAGTATCCATTTTGGTCTCTAATATGGCATCGAGTTGACTTTCTAGGGGTGGAAAGTTTTCATGGTGGAGAGAATTTTCATATTCGTGGTTTTATTTTGAGGTATTATTTTGTTCATCATTGATCCTATGTTTATACATGAGTTTTCCTAGGAGTTTTTGGTAAAAAAATGGGACTTTTGGGTTGATATTAGGTGGTGCATGGTTGGTGCATGGTTTATCAAATTGTGTGCCCTTTCTTAGGAAACCATATGGCATTTGGTCATTTTTGGACAGTGGGAAACTGCATAGTTGGTGCAAAATTTGTAAATCATGTGGAAAAATCATGTGGCATGTCCTTTTTGGATATTGAGGGGCACATGCTTGCCGCATGGTTTGGAAAACTGTGCAGGAAAACCATTCTCCATGTCCAGTTCATTAAAATTTTGAAAATTAAATGTGTATCCTCTTAGGATTTAACCCCAAATCCCCCCTTGCTCGGCTCATTCCATCTTCTCAGCCCTATTCACCTCCTTCTCTCCCTCTTGGCTCCATTGGACTCCTTTAATTTGGTAGTTTTGGTGTGGATTCATTAAGTAATCATCAAGTAAGTGTTTTCTCCCATAGTTTCTTCCTTATTTTAGGGTTTCTCCTCCTCCCTCTTTGGGTTCTTATTTTCCAGTAGGTTATATAACCTATGGAGGGTTTGATCTTGTGTTTTTGAGTAATATCTAGATGTTTGTTGTTCAATTGTTCCTTGTTAGGGTCTTTTGGTGGTACAATTGTTTTTTTTGCACCAATTTCTGAAAGTTCCCAAGTGTGAGGTAGGTGGTTCCAAGCTATAAAATTTTTAGATGATTTTGATATGTTTTTATGGATTTATAAATGGGTTCAATGAATATATTGTGGGGGTGTTAAACATGTTTTGGAAAGAGTTTTGACATGAATATGTGATAAAAATGGTATTTTCAAAGGAAAATGGTTATTATTTGTATGTGCCTTGTTGTGGTACTTATTGAAAGTGTTTTTATGAGTATGTGAAAGGTGTGAAATGTGTCTTCAAAATAATTTGAGGTGAAGATGAGTTGAAAGTGGGTTTTACAAGGTAAATAGATAATTTTGGCATGTTGGACTTTGTTGTGTACCTTGAAATGTGATTTGTGAATTAATTAAATGATGTAAATCATGTTGTGAAATGAATTTGGTTTATGTGTGGATTTGTAAAAGTATTGGACCTAGTAAATGGTTGAATTGATTATGTTTATTTATTTTAATGTCTTCAAATTAGTTTCATGAATTGTGAAAGTTGTGGAAAGTGTGTTTGAAATGGTTTTAGTGTGTGTTTAAAATGGAAATTAGTTTTGTTTATGTAAAAAATGGTGATTTTCCTATATTGTTTTTTGAAAGTGGTGATTTCCTTGTGTGCTTGTGATGCTTGGAATGTGTATGTGAAAGTGATGATTTATGTGATATGTGAAATGGAATTTGATCACAAAGGTAATACAAGGTATCTAGGTGGGAAGACTAGAACAAGTATGCTAGTGATTTGGAAGTGGCAAGCTCGGATTCTTCTAGTATATTAACACTAGATGACTTGAAAGTAGAAAAACATGGATTCACTTAGCAGGATTTACACTTGAAACACTAACTAAAAAATGATGTGATTGGAGACCACTAGGACCTTGGGATGGTCCCTCCTAGTGGATTTTCCATGGGAACGTTGTTGGATTTGACTTATTATTTGAAGACCACTAGGATCTTGGGATGGTCCCTCCTAGTGGATCATGCATGGGAAAGTTGTTGGTAGTTAAGTTGAAGTATATTTATCACCATGGTACGAGGTTATTAATGAATCACTTATGCAAGTTAGCCTTAGGGATTTACCCATGGTGCTCTATTGTGACATGATTCTTATGTGACGTGGTTCCATCCATCGGCATATGGTGGACCTTGTGTATAATTAATTTTGAATCAAGTCTGTTGAGAAATGTTTTTCCTTGAAAGTGTTTACTTAAGAATGATTTTTCTTAAAAAAAATTCTTGAAAATTTTTCAAAGGATTTTGTATAAATGTGTATATTAATTTTTCTTCTAACATTATAGCATAGAATATATTTTTTGGGTGGATTAAACCCTGCATACACCTTTGGGTGTATGTAGACTTTGTTATGTGTGACCCAGGGAAGGTAAATATGTGTCATGGTGTTATGGATCCGGTTTCTAGTCTTACACTTGTTGTAGGTGTTGGTGGTGTTGGCTTGAGGATGATGCCCCTCATGTTGTACAGAGGTTTTTGGGATGTTTTGTGGTTTCCTTTCCACTACAGTATTTTGGTTTTTGGTTAAAGTTGTAAAAACCTTGATTCTAGAAAATGTTGTACCTTTTTTGGTTATGTTATTAGTTACGGATTTTTGTTCTATTTTTTTGGTTATTTATGAAAATTTAAATAGATGAAATCATTCCCAAGGTATAATGTGGATACCTAGGTACTAGTTTCCGGCCTGTGGGGATCAAGAATGCCCTTTCGTACATGCCATGGATCGGGTCGGGTGTTGGGTTGGGTGGATTCCTGGCTTGGTTCATGAAACTTTCTCTTCATTGAAGACTTATTCAAACTCTTGATCAAGTTACAGGGAAGTGTACAACTCAATCAGATTTAGAATTTCATAAAAAAATAGTGAAAATGGTTATTCCAATAAAGATAAATTAATTGAATCTAATTAAAGGTTTACTCTCTTGAGTGATTCTATGTTAATACCTAACTTTTGAATGAATGCATTTGGAAGGATTTCATTAGGAGAGGGAAGTGGGTAATCATACAATGAAACATCAATATCTTAAATATCTTCCTGGAATGTGGGAGATAATGAGAGAGACTCTTTAGGTTCCTTGGTCACTTATTGAAAAAAAATTGGAACGTAGGAGGAGAAATTAGTTAGTTCCCCAGCCAAATATTCTATAATTTTGTGCTCAAGGTCCTCTTTAAGATACTTGATGAGACCCACAAACACCTACTCTTTGTAAGATAAACTTTAGGCACCCCTCATTTGTATAACAAGTAAAGAAACAATATCATCCATGGTAAGGGTGAGTTAAACACTGTTTTTTTAGATTTTTTTTTTTTGAAAATGAAGACAATTTATTTACAAACTATAAAATAAAAAACAAGTAATTGATTGTATTATATTTTTGGCAATGGTGCCAAGTTTTTTACACACCTACCGTGGGATGGTATAAAATATTATTTATATTTTTCCTAGTGCAACAAAATGGTTGACCAGGGTCATCTCTCTTGAGGATTCTTTGGTTTCCAAATCAATTACAAATTGATCCAATAAATAATTATATTCGGGTGTTTTTATATTGTATGAAAAGAAATGAAAATATGGGGGTTTTGGAAATTGAAATAAAAGACTATAAAGAAACATGCATATGAAAAATTTAGACAGAATGAATGTGTTAGTAAGATATAAATTGGTCCTTAAGTTGGCTACTCGGGTTCCTTAATTATCCATTATTATTATATAAGTTCAATTTGAAATTACTTCCCATCATACATGAACTATTATCCCCTAATTTGAGTGAGAAAATTAGCATTACAAGGATATCCCTTTGCCACACCAAATCTCACCTCCTCTAATAGTCAATAATGATGAACACACCATTATTGAGAGTGTAGAAACTTCCAAGACCCAGTTCTGTCATATATCATTTCATCCCTTGAACACACTCAACTCCATCATATGAGGAGTATTCCTGAGATAATGTAGGGAGTGATGTTTGGTAGATAATATAATAAAGCAGTGAATAATATCTTTTAATGATATAAAATCATTGCACCACCCATAAATAAACTATAGAGACTCTATTTTTTCTTGTAAGACTTTAAAATGTATTAATAAATATTTTCGGATCCAAGTTTTGAGACGGCACATGATTCTGAGGCTCGGTGAACTCAGAATTAATTTTATAAAAAAAATTATATATTTTATATCACACATGAATAGTTTTTAAAATAAAATGTAATATCTCCTATAGGGGGTCTCAGATCAAAAAATCTAAGACCACAGTTGAATCCAGAGCACGGGGTTTACCCTAGGCATAATCTAAATTTGGTCAGCACTGAACGTTTGGATGAGGCAGTCGTTGGAGGGTACGTTAAGTGAATTAATTAATTAAATTATTTAATTAATTCATTTAATACCTGATACCTAATATCCTCTATAAATATGTGGTTATGTAAAATCTACAAAGTCATCCACATAAGCCCGAGATCATTGAGATGAGGTTTACTTATCCTTCATTGGAAACTTGAGATCGGATGACGACCGAAGACCAAATCGAGTTGGTTGATAGACAACAAACACAATGGATCTTCCCCATCACTAGAGAATTCATTATTCACCAACAAATGATCCAATCTAGAAGTAAGGTATGGGTTCTCTATCTATTAAGTGGTACCTCTTGATGGACTAGATCGAGGGTCCTTTATCTACTGATTGGAACCCCTTAACGAACTAGGGAATGGGTCCTCTATCTATTAAGTGGTTCCCCCTGAAGGACTAAGGCATGGATCCTTTATCTACTAATTGATACCTCCCTAAAGGACTAGGGTTTGGTTCCTCTATCTATAGAGTGGTACCCCCCATGATGGACTATGGTGTGGGTCCTCCATACACTGAGTGTAATTCCCCTATTATACTAGGGTGTGGATCCTCTACCCACTGAGTGTCACCCCATAACACACTAGGGTGTGGGTCCTCCACTTAGATAATATAACCCCTCGACCGTGAATCATAGTGGTGAGGTTTGGTTCCTCCACACAGTTACTTCTTCGAACAGACACGTGAGATATTGGGCATCATTAATGGACCTCTTAGAACTACAGAAAGAATCATCATCCTGGGCTGGGAGTTGTGATATGGAGATCCCCTTTTCTATCTCATCTGTATTTCTTATATTATCATATATATATATATATATATATATATTGGGTTTCATTTACCTCTTCCTTTGGGTTGAACTGACTACTTTTATCATGTCTCCTATTTCTCCCCCTCCGGTTTTCAGGGAGTCCCGCTGGGTATGTATATATTCACCCATGCATAGGATTTTTTCTACATGTGTTATGTCTTATGAAAACGACAGATATCTCAATGGTGAAATCAGAGGAGCATAGGGGTACTTGGGTACATTTGACCATGTATGGTGTTCAGGGATGAGAGATCTTGATCTAGGCTCTCTCAGCATTTCTTTTCTAGTTGTTCTCAGGTTGGGACATCTTTTCTGGTTGGGCATGCATTTTTTACCTTTAATTTTTAGATTACATTGTCATGCCCTTTTTTATTCCTTATAGGTTATTTCATGCATGGTTTATACTCTATATGTTATTGTCTTTTATTATTATTACTTTATACTTATGCATGGAGATGGTTGGGTGTGTACATATAGGTACATAAGGTAAAGGCCTACCATATTAGTTATCTCTTTTAGCACTTGTAGCCATCCCCTGGCCTATAGAGGCGGGATTGGGGTAGTTTTGGATTAGCTTTCCACTGACCAGGAGGGCCCCAGTTGGTCAGGTCATAACAGATTTGTATCAGAGGTGGTTTGACCTCAGGAAGGTGTTTGGAGTTTTTTCCTCTTATGAGGTTTGGTTGGAAACTTAGGGAAATAGTATCAAAGTATATTGAGTGCATCTTTCAGTCCAAGGAACCCAATTTTGGTGCGATGGTAGACATATCCATTTACTAGGACTCTAACTACCTACTTGTCAACTCAGCATACTGAGAAATTGGTTGTAGGGAACATTGGTGCATGCATCATATAGGATTTATTCCTTTGAATACCCTTCTTGAGTCATCTCCCTGTATATATATGCTCATCTAACTATGGTATGTCTTGATTAAATTTTTAGGATTCCTTTTCATGGAAATCCATCCAAGTTATCACTTTAGGATTGTGATGATGATCTGATGAGTGATGAGGCCTCAGTTCAGGGGATATTATGTGAGATCTTTCCTCTAGGTGGGTAGGTAGTAGCAACCCCACCTGTTGAGAAGAAGATTATACCAGCAGAGTAGGCTAAGTATGCGTACGAGCTTAGTACACTCCGCAAGTTCTAGTGGTAGAGTCCACTGAGGTTCTACAGTGATCCAAATCCCTAGGAAACGGTGAATTAGCTTGATTCGGTGATCCAAGTTTTTAGGCTTGTGTGGACCCCTACAGATTATATGGTTGCACTGGAATCCAATCTTTTTCATGGAGCGGTTGGGAACTGGTGGAGTTTAGTCACCCAAACACATGATGATTCGGCACTCTCATGGTCTTACATCCAGTAGTTGTTTTGTGAGGAGTACTACCCTTTGTGCTTGTGTTCAGTTTGGATTCATAAGATTTTGGAGTTGTATCAAGGAGGGATGATGGTTTCTGAGTATGACACAAGGTTTACTAACCATAAATAGTACTACCTTGACATGATTTGGGATGGTTACTTCTAGGAATGAAAGTTTGAGCAGGGTCTCTACAGATACATTTGTGTCGGTGTGGTATCCATATGCATTCCCACATATGTTAGAGTGTTAAAGTAGTCCCTGGTGATGGAAAGCTTCCTATATGAGGGACATCATGCAACTAGAGTTAGAAGTGGGTGTTAGAGGGTTGAGTCATCTGTAGCAGCTAGTAGGTGCCACTCGATAGGGTCTCAGCATAGGAGACCTCCTCATAACTAGAATCATGCACATGGTCATGTGTCTTAGGGACCGCACAGAGGACCATGGCAGCTCTAAGAGGGGTGATATTATGCATGTGATGGGTGAGGCCACATGGCATGTGATTTTCTGATCCAGTGTGTTGAGGAGGCCATAAAGATATCAGATGGACCACCACTGCATAGGAATCATTGTGATCCTGGATCTCTCAGGTGAGGTCAGGGCAGCCCCCAGGGAGGTAGAGCTGGAATAGGATTAGGAGGGGCTCTCAGAGGAGTTTTTGGTGGTGTAAAACATTATGAGATCCTTTCACTATCACCACTATGAGGCCCACACTATACTCAGGGAGCTAGAGTTTGAGGCCGCAAGAAGCTACAGGTGATGGATGTTTATGACCCGGTAGCTCATGATATGATTAGAGGTAAACTATGTGTTTATTATACTCTTGATTTAGTACTAGTAGACATGGGTGTGAGTTATTCCTTCATCTCTTTACTCCTTGTGCAAGAGATGGAGCTCCCAATTGAGATTTTTTCCCAACAACTTTCCCTTTAGGTTCCTATGGAATGGTTTTTCATGGTCTGAGCCTAGATCGATTGTGACCGCAGACAATTCAGGTGCCTTCAGACCGATGGGACGAGATTCTCCTTGGTGGGTGAGAGAGATCTCAGGGTGGAGCAAGTGGGTCTTTCAAGTAGGAATTTGCAACCCATCACCCCTTAGTTTTCAAGTTTATCCCTTGGCACAATGGGATCTTTAGTCATCTATATTCCTTCAACCATGGAGGATTATATGGACATCTTCCCTGAGGACATTTTGAGACTATCTCTAAGGCATTATATGGAGTTTTTCATCGACTTGAACCCATAGACCACTCTTATATCTTCTATAGCATATCAGATGGCCCCTACCAAACTCCAGGATATGAAGGTGTGGTTTGAGGATCTTCAAGAGAATGGTTTTATCAAACCCTGTGTGCCCCCCTGGGAAGCTCCAGTTTTTCTCGTGAAAAAGGAAGATAAGAGCTTGTGACTTTGTGTTGATTATCATTGCCTGAACTGGGCCACGATAATGAACAAGTACATCTTATCGGGTATTGATGACCTCTTTGACCAGTTGTGAGGCACGATATGGTTCTCAAAGATTGATCTCAGGACCATATACCTCCAGTTGAGAGTTCACATGGCTGATATTCTGAATCTGGCATTCTGATATCACTACGGACACTATGATTTCCCAGTGATTCCTTTCAACGTGAAGAATTCCCCCGCTATGTTTATGGTTTTGATGAATTGGATCTTCTATCCATACTTGGACTGATTTGTTTTTGTATTCATTGATGACATACTCATCTACTTTGCGTCATAGGAGGGTCATATAGAGCACTTGAGGATGGTCCTAGACTTGTTTTGAAGGCACCAACTTTATAGTAAGCTCTCAAAGTGCCAATTTTGGATCCATGAGGTTCGCTTTCTGAAACATTTCATTTCTAAGTATGGATTAGTTGTGGGCCTGGTGAAGATTGTTACAGTGATTTCTTGGGAGTCACCCAAGAGCATGTTAGAGGTGTGGAGTTTTCTTAGTTTGGCAGGGTACTACAAGAGGTTTATGGTGGACTTCTCCAAGATTGAATCCCCTTTGACTACCTTAATAAAAAAAGGGAATTCATTTACCTGGACCGAGCAGTACTGTAGAGCCTTTGAGGAGTTGAGGTTGAGGCTAATGAGTGCTCCTATTTTGAGACTACTAGAGGAGGGCATAGAGTAGGTAGTGTATTGTGATGCCTCTAGAGTTGGGTTCAACTGCATGTTGATGCAGAGGAAAGCAATGATCGTATATGGGTTGAGGCAGTTGAGACCTCTTGAGCAAAACTATGTGACTCACAACCTAGAGTTAGCACTGGTAGTCTTTACTCTGAAGATGTGAAGGCACTATCTTCTATGAAAGTGCTTTGTTGTTTACTCAGACCATCAAAGTCTCAGGTATATCTTCATGCAAAGATACTTGAACCAAAGATAAAGGAATTGGTTGGATTTCTTATAGGACTATGACTTTGATGAAGTCTACACTCTTGGGAAGGTAAACATGGTGGAGGATTCCCTTAGCATGAAGTATTGTTCTTGCTTGGTGGAGGAGGCGTCTAAGCAGTTGACTTCATTGTAGCTAACCCTGGTAGAGGATGAGGGTGAATCTTATCACCAAACAATGGTGTTGAATCCTACTCTTATTGATCTTGTGAGGGAGTATCATTTGGGATACATTGATTGCGAGGTCCTCTGTGACCAAATATCCTCAGGAGATTCACTAGATGGATTCTCTGAAGGAGGGAATCACGTCATACTTTTCCAGGGATGGACAGTGGTTCTAGTCGTGATGCAAGATGAGGTGATAAGGAAGTTTCACACTTCTCCTTTGGATTTATATCCCGGTGTAGGGAAGATGTATATGGACCTTCAGTGGTAGTTTTGGTGGGTTGACATGAGGCAGAATATTGCTGAGTTCATCTATCAGTGTCTCACATGTTAGTAGGTGAAGGCTGAGTACCAGGTTCTGAAAGGTTTGTTGCAGCCTCTTGATATCCTAGAGTAGAAATGGGACATCATATCCATGGACTTTGTGATAGAAATTTCACGGACAGTGAGAGACTACAATGCCATCTGGGTGATAGTTGACCAACTTACCAAGTTGGCACACTTCTTTACTATTAGGGAGCAGATTTCGGTAGATATTTTGGGGCAGTTGTACATTCAGGAGATCTTACACCTCCATGGGGTTATCTCTACAATAGTCGCATACCATGATGTATGGTTTATTCCATGGTTGTAGAGAGGCATGCAGGGGTCATTTGGGACCTAGTTGAGGATAAGTATAGATTTTCACCCCCAGACGGATGGGAAGACCGAGCGCACTATCCAAGTGTTGGAGGATATGCTGAGGTCTTACATGTTAGACTTTGTTCAGAGCTGGAAGGATCACTTACCCTTGGTAAAGTTTGCTTAAAATAATAGTTATCACTCAAATATCAGCATGGCACATTTTGAGGCCCTGTACGGGAGACCCTTCAGTCACCCTTATGTTGAATTGAGATCGGTGAAGCATCTCTTTATTGAAATAGTGGGTTCCCTAGACCCAACTATGCAGTACTTTTGATTACCATATCATGTGTACAGTTAGTTATACATGATGTCATCTTACCATTATAGTGTATACCTTTCTGCATCCACTATTATAATGGTAATTTCCAAAGGTTAATTTTCATATAGAGAGGTTATAGTAGATCCCAGACTACAATGAGAACCTCGAGATACTATGAAATTAACCTTAAATATATGTTCTATAGTCTAGATACATATTAATGACTGGACACAGTAGATGTTTGACTATCAGGTGTTGGGTGCTCATAAGCATTGAGACTTCTTCTCATGAAGTTCGCACTTGGTGATCTCTAGTAGTGAGATCATGAGGATAGACCTGCCAATAGGGACACCACATGTTTTGGGTGTCATTGGTTGTTCCTATCTATAGACATTTGTATTGGTCTCTTGACTTGAGATCATTACCAATGTATACTATTTGACTACATACTTTTATGCAAGGCGAAAACCGTGATACTGAAATCGTGGCAATGTAGCTTGTGTTGGGTGCATCGTTGGTGGTATGACATTGGTTGAATAGTCAAGATGGGATTTGTTGCTTCCAAGTTTAGGAAGTTTTATATCTCAGGCCTGGTTGATCAGGATGGTGCTGCCTTCATAAGTCTTTGGCCAAAGCAGTACAAAGGTAAATCCATCTGGTAAGATCAACAAATAATAAAGCAAGAAGAGGAAGATGACACAAGTGTGTGTCCTGCTTATGAGATATTTAATGACAAAGATATTATAGTACGCATTCAGTGTTCGTAGGATGGTAGTCGTTTCTATGACTATCCTTATCTCTTTACGGGCTATGATGGGTTGCTAGACTCTGCTCTTGGTCTATGGATTTATTCACTGCTATCAAGATAAGGGCCTAGAGGGTCACACACAATAGCGTATTCAAGAATCTGTCCTATTCAGCCGAATAGGTATATGGACATAGTGGGCCCCGCCAAGGGGTCCAAGTATTTTCCAAAGTATAGATCACCAAAAGAATTAAATAAATTCATTAATATTCAAGTTATGAATATTTGGGATTGAATTTATTTAATGTATTTACAAGTATAGTAAATACGAGAAAAATATTAATCGAGCGAATATTATTTTAATATTCAAGGTTCGTTTAATATTAATAGGGACAGTGAGTCGATTTAAATGGCTCAGATTTTATCATGTACTATATTTTTTATATACTACAATTATGTGATAAAATAATAAATAATATTGATGCTTTTTAGTTCGTCAAAATTATTTATTTAGTGGATGTTGAAATAAACGGGGGCCAAGGAACCCAACCGGGTATTTCTCAACTCCACTATAAATATAGGAGGAGGCTCTCTCTTATGTTGTACAATTCACTATTCATTCATTCCTGGAATGAAAAATTGAGATCCTCTCTCTCCTCCCGCTTCTTAGAGAGAGAAGCTGCTAATCCAAGAGTTCGGATCATGATCTTCATCAAGAATTGAAGGCATCTCGATGCGGTGATTGTTGGGATGTCGAAAGCGCCATCAGATCTCCACGCTAGCACTCGGAATTCGACGATCGACGCTCCCATGGGTTTTTTGAAGCATGTGTGGATGATCTAGAGGATTTATGCTTTGGATCCTTCAAGCGACGATTGTCATTGACTAGTTGTAGTCGACCACAGCTTCGGATTTGAAACGGGTAAGTTTTCCAATTTAATTTTGTGCACTTTACAACTTACGCGAGATCCTCAGACCTCTCTGGGGCTCATATCGTCGGCGTCGACAAGTCCCGTTGATCTGTTGATGAAAAAATTTGAAATCGTCGGCCCACCAGCTTCTGCTGATGGCCCAGGAACCTAACAGTGCTATCAGATGGATCTCATAAGTTTTCTAAGCCAAATAAAATTAATTTTCATAAAATTAAGTAGAGGATTCAAAGACGGTCCCAACGGTTCAAACCTCACGGTGATCCGATGCCGAATGACCAAGTTATGGTCAGTTTAAATTTTCGGATTGGATCAAATTCGTGGTTTGATCTCGGGTATTAGGTTTTATTCATTTCGAAGAACCGATCAATTTATATCAGTTCATCAGATATAATTAAAATTGTGAAAATTATAAATTTTACAATTTATCCAATTTGCATAATAATTTTATTGTCATAATAATATTTATTTTATTATTATTATAATATAATAATAATAAATTATTATCTTATTGTAATAATTTTATTATTATTAATTTTAAAAGGTTATGTATCCTTGTAGAATTTTTGGGTGTGGAATTTTTGGGAGGAGACTTGACTCATTAAATTTTAAAAAAAAGGGTGGAAGAAGACTTGAAAATAAGTCTTAAAGTAAAAAAACAAGGGGTGGGGGCGGTGCCAAAAAGAAACAAACAACAACAACAAAATTGGAAAGGGGAAAGGGGTCTGCACGGACCCCCTGGTCACCTTCCTCCCCATGCCATAGAAGGCGCCGCCCGGGCCCTTAGTCGGCCTCCTTCCTTTGCAGCATCCAGTCGTCGCAGCGCAGGAGCCTGCCACGCAGCACTTGCCTCCTCTGGTCTGCCTCCGGGACGCCTCCATACTGCAGGCCGAGCGCCAACCGCTTCCCTGAAAACCAAATGCAGTGTGTGACCACCGCCGAAGCACCGTCCGACCTTCACACCTCGCTCCAAGCCGCGCTTTCCCAGATGTCGCCCTCACCCGTCGCCTGCAGCGACCCAACGCAGAAGCCCTGCCACCTTGCATCCGCTCCAGCCAGGTCTGCCACTGTCAGGCGCCCTAGTAAGCACCGCCAGCCTCACCCGGCTTCCTCAGAACAGCAAACCGGAGACGCCGCACTCCGCCGGCTTTCCCTAGGCGTGACCACCAGGCGCAGCAACAGCGCTCCGCTCGCGCTGGCACCCGTTGTGCACAGTCCTGCCTCCCGCTGCCCGGCCTCCCTCCCAGGCCGAAGTGCCAGGTCCCCGCAGCAGCAGTGCTCTGCTCGCGTCGGCACCCTCCGCTCGTGCTTTATTATACCCGCATTCTGGTCTTGAGCATCGACCCGTGTATGTTGCCTTTTATTTAATTAATTATTTAACTATGTGTGATGCTTCTAATTAATTAAATAGACGGTCTACGCATCGTCTTTATTTTTCGGTTAAAATGTATAAAGACCTATGTGTCCAATTCACCTGATGTACATTTATACCCGAGTCCCCCTCGCCTGCGTGGGAGTATCTTTGTACTTCGGATAAAGACAGCGAACGGCGTGGACTCCACCAAGATGAGCCAGTGTTCGATGTCCAAGATGATGCAAGACGACATGTGGATCCTATCAAGACAAGACGGTACTCCAAGACATGACGTTGACCCCGCCAAGACGGGGCAATACTTCAGATGTGAAGCGAACATACAAGACGAGGGAAAGCTGCATCAAGAGTCAAGATTCGACTCAGGTATGATGCCCCTTAGGTTGTTTAGATGCTCAAAACTAGTTGGGTAGTAGTTTAACTTTGTGCACTTATTTATTATTTTATGCATTTTAGAATAGCGGGAAAATATATAAAATAATAGATAATAAAATGTATAAAGAAGCGGTGCATGTTTTTCTATTAAAGTTTAGTTGTGAGCATGACAACATAAATGAACAAATTTAATAGAAATGGATTACATTCATCGAGAGAAACCAATAAAACACTCAATGAAAATATTAAGTCACAATAACCTTCCATCATACAAGTTTGAACAAAATCGGGTGTTCAAGGTGTCGGTCGTGCCATAGTTGAGGGTGCCTCTTACTACCGGGGAGTTCTTATTAGGGTGGTGGGATGACTTAACTAAATTTGTAATAAAGAAATAGCCATAGTGATCTTGTTGTAATTTTAGAGGCAACTGTTGAGTAAATCAAGTAATGATTTCAGAAGCTAGGACTTCACTCAACAAATCAAAGAACCTCAAGTTAATATGGTTGGCTAGCCAAAAGCCTACCTTAAACCCTACGAGTAGTGGTGTATCCATAGCTTGTAGACTATGATGGAGTTACAGGGATCCTTGCCACTAGAATACTCAAAAGTATTCTGATTCTAGTCTAGAGGTTTCCTATAATTTGAAAAAAATAGTGGGAGACATTTAATGATTAAATTAATCAGTAATGTCACATTTGGTAATCAACATTAAAAGTACAATCTACTAAAGTTTATTTTGTAGAAAAAATGGAAAGTAATACCATAATAAAACTGCAATAAATATTAGACAAAGTTAATGTCTAAACTAAGCATGAATTTCCAAAGTGTAGTATAGGTGCTCTCCCACATTACTACTATATCGGAAATTCAAGGTGTTGGTGTCCCAACCTGTTAAGCCACCTCAGCAAGTGAGGGTGTAAAACTGTTTACAGGAGACTCATGAATCAAGCATATGATGGTTCTGTCATAATGCTATCATCAACATCTTATGTTAGTTGTGGTCGCTACATCACGACATGGATGATGTTGCATGTAGTCTCATCTCCAAGAAGTTTCCAAGGAGAAATAGAAGCAAGATTTGAATGTGATGATTGCACTTAGATTGTGTAAAGTGAAAGATAGTTCACAATCTTTCATTCCATCCCATTCTTATACCTTTTTAAACCCAATTACTCTAGTTTTTTTAAGAATACAAATGAATGGTATAGAGTAATTGCTTCATTACATTTAAGGTAAAAAAATTCCAAGTGATAAGAATATTAAAGGTAACACAACCTTTTGTTCTTATGGAGAATATATTGAAAGACAAGGCGGAAAGGCCTATGGAAATTTATGACAAAGGCACCTTCATCATGTCCTTCAAAGAAAAGTGGTCGGTTACTTAACTGGAGGTTATTTGTATAACATATTAGAAATAAATTTATGGAAGTTTAAAAATTCAATAGACTAAAATACAAGAAGTAAGTACCCGCTTCTCATTCAGTTTATATTCATCAATTAAAAGTATTGTTTTCTCACATACTTATTGGGTATTAAATACAATATTCTTTTCACATATATTTATTGAAATATAGTAACCAAGCAAGTAGAGAAACATTACTAGGAGTAAGGTGTCTTCTCTAAGCAGCTGAGAAAGGGAAATTCCTAAGTCAGCGGTAAGAAACACTTAACTTCTAATTTCCAAGTGATTGATTCAAATTGAACAAGTTTTTTAGTATAACCAAAACATTTATCTCAAGTTCCCTTTTGGACATGAAGAGACATTATTCCATGTATTGGAATGAGTGTTGTTTTTGGTAACATACTCAACAAATAGTTCACTGCTACTTGAATCAAAGGCAGTACATGATGAATATAAAATGTAAGACCTACCCAGTTGTGGAAATATAGTTCTTGGTCAAGTAAAACTAAAATTGGACGTCAGTGATATACTCAGTATGGTATTTAGGCTCGTCATAGCTAAACACCTTTGGTATTATTGACATCTTTAGTTTAGACAAAGAAACCCTTTAGAGATAAAGGTATGTCACAAAGCTTTTGGGATTAGTTCAATAAGAGAGTATGAACTATTCCAAATAAAGATAGAGGTAAAGATACTTCATAATATTTCTTTAAGTAATTAAGGAATTTCATAGTGAATTATATATTTTTTTAGAATATATGAGTTGCTTCGGATCGGCATGCTGAAGAATATCTTAACCAAACATTCATCGATCATGATAATGTAGCATGGAGTAATTCCAAAACGCATGTTACCTTATCTACATCACCGTATTGATGTTCATAATGAGGATCGATGATAAAGTCTTACATATTTACATTGATCAACAAAATGTAGCATGGAGTAATTCCTAAATGTGCATTTTATACATCAAAGTTATGATGTATGGAGTATCAATGTTACAACCTGCAACAACTTCCATTATATTTCATGATGTACTTTTCAAATAACGGCATAAAACTATGGCATCCCGCCATTTTATAACAAAAACTTTCATTACATTACACAAATCTGAGGATCGTTAAGGTTTAGTGTCTTGGAAACAAGGATCATAATACATAAAAAAAACATAAAACATTCTTCTTAAACACTTGCAAGGCTTCTCCTTTAGTTCATCCTATGTTCATTATGCATCTCATAACCTGGGGACATACATCAAAAGAAAGGGTGAGCAGAAGGCCCAGTAAGGGAAATAAGAGGAACATTTTACATGTGAACTTGAGATACTTCAATAAGGACATGAAAAGAACATTAAGGCATAAGAAAGAAATCATGAGGCATTTCATAAAATAACATTTTTCATAACTTGAAGATGTGGCTACATCATTTAACATAGACAATCATGAACATATCACCAAGGTCCATCCCCAAGGTGTCATTTGAAAATTACCAAGGTTATTCACCAAGGTATCGTGAAAATTGTAATCTCTAGTGGTTACATCATTACCCAATGCATTGGAGCGCTATCAGGGCGCACCCTTAAATTTGCCTTTATTATCATGTGAGCCACATATATCATCATCAAACATTTCATAAATAACCCACATAGCATAAAATAAATGGGTTTCATTTCATAATCATAACGTTTTAAAAACTGCTTTAAAGACATGATCTTTACGTCACTTTAAACCCACGGAAAGGGAAAGCGGGTCTCATGTATGTAAATCCCAGAATTTAAAATGGAACATTTTGATATATATGTGAATACCTTTGTAGAAATAAGATCTTTGAGTATTCACTTTATAACATAAAATAATTTTTGAGAAAAGAGAGAGGCATTTTGAGGGGAAAATTCTGCAGCATAACGGCTAAGTTTCGGGGTTTTAGAAAACGTTGAAATGAGAGGGGACATGGGTCACCCACTCATAAATGATCCATAAAACAGTAGGGTGAAAGAATAAGAAGGACATATGGACATGGTAACGAAATTTTAGGGACATACCATTTGAAATGAAAAACATGGAAGGAAAAAGATTAGATTTCTCTTATGAAAATTCGGCAGCCTTACGGCGTCACTTAACTTCAAAAGAAAATGATTTGACAAGATCAAAAAGGGTCCCTCATCATATGATCATAAGAGATCAGTATGATTGATATAGAGATCATACCCCAACATAATAAAAAGGAACTTGAAAGACTTGACATGAAAATTGAACTTGAAAAATGAGAAGGGTGAAAGAATCCCTTAAAAATTCGGCAGCCTAACGGCGTCACTTAAACTTTCATAAAACGAAATGATGAGAGTAAGAGGGGATCTCTCATCATATAAACATGAAAGGGCAGTAAGAGGAATATAAAAGAACATCCTCTCACATAAAAACATGGAGCATAATAGGGATGACATAAAAGAGATTTCATGAAAAGAAAGAGAGGGGTCGGATCCCTTACCTTAAAACGTGACTCTTGAAACTCAAAGGATTGGACCTTGAGGGCTTGGGGGCACCTTGGGAGGACTCTTTGGAAGGTAAGAAGACCAGAACTTCGTTGGGGAAGAGTTGGGAGTGAAAACCAAGGGAGGAAAGGGTGGGTATTTATAGGGAAAGTGAGGGGACAAAGCATTAATGGCCAAAGGACACCTCACATGTGCTTTTCTCAAACCCATGTGCTCTCCCTTGGCACTTATCATGGAGTTAGGCCACATGGGGCCCCCAAAACAATAATTCATCACCCTTGGCCGGCCAACCCTTGAAAAAACTCATGACATCATCATGACACAGTTATGATGTCATTAAACATACCGAAACCCTAAAACTGTATTTTTACTATTCACTAAAAATTCAACTTTCTCAGAATAATCCCAAAATTTCACCTTAACCAAATATCAATGCTCTGATTTCAAAAATGAAATCCATTTTATAAAAATATTTTTCTAAATATTTTTAATTTAATTTTTAAATAAAAACACTATTCATCGAAAATTCATTTTTTTCAGAAAAATCCCCAAAAATTACCTTAACATAATATCGATGCTCTGAGTTCAAAAATAAAGTCATTTTTATAAAAATAATTTTCTAATTATTTTTAATTAAATTTTTAATTAAAAAACACTATTCATCCGAAAAAACTAATACTTGATTAATAATTTATGAAACCGTTATTTACCCATTTTATTGAATCACATTACTTAACCAAGGTGTCTAAATTATACTAAAACTTTCTTTAAGTGAAAATTACTAATCCATTTGGTCACATTACTAATCCTAAGCGTAAAATCACTATTCATAATTTACTATTCATCAAAAATTAAGTTGATCTTATTAGACTCCAAATTCCTTAATGAACACTTTTGTAGAAGACCATTTTTTTAAAATCATTACACATCATTAGTTATTTAGGGTTTACATAAATATTTCAAAATATCCCTTTTTCAAAATTCATCAATAAAATACATTCTAAAATTATCTAGGCATTTGAAATTTCACAAACATCACTAAAGGAAGAAATCTCAATTTATTCATCCGAAAGGATTACACAAGGAAACTAGGGTCTCATCACATAGCCCCTTATAACACTGGCATAAGACCTAAGTGTAAGGTGTGATATGGTGAGAGAATCTGAGGGAGGCTCAGATAACATTGCCCTAGTAGCAATCTCCACTAACTTGAACTTCTCCTGCAAGCGTTTTCGTTCAAGCTTGACACGCTGGAGCTCGGCTTGGGCTTGGTCCAAAACGAAGCCCACAGATGCTACCTCCTTCCCAAGCTCTGATAAGTGGGCTTCGTAAGGGTTGAGTCTACTGGATGAAGCCATCGACTCCTCTTTCTGCATTAACCATTAACATCTTATTAAATCAATAAGAGTAAGTTAATATACTACTCAAAAAGATTGGGTCGTTACATTCTTCCCCCCTTAAGAAATTTCGTCCCCGAAATTTACACTTGAGGCCTAGTCGAAAAGGTGAGGGTACTTTTGCTTCATTGTTTCCTCAGGCTCCCAAGTCGCCTCTTCATATTTATGATTCCTCCACAACACTTTCACAAGGTGGGTAGTCTTGTTTCGTAGGACCTTGTCTCTACGGTCCAAGATCTCCACTGGCTGCTCCTCATAAGAGAGGTCATGTTCAAGTTGTACCACCTCTGGGTTCAGTACATGCGAAGGGTCGGGTATGTACTTCCTCAAGAGAGATACATGGAAGACATCATGAACTTGAGCTAGGTTCGGTGGAAGTGCTAGACGATAGGCCACTGCTCCTATGCGATCAAGGATTTCATAGGGGCCAATGTACCTAGGGCTGAGCTTCCCTTTCTTCCCAAACCGCATGACTCTCTTCCATGGAGAAATTCGAAGGAAGACTTTGTCACCAACACCAAACTCCAAGTCCCTTCGACGATTGTCAGCATAGCTCTTCTGCCGACTCTGAGCAGCCTTTATGTGTTGTTGGATGGCATGAACCTGTTCTGTCATCTCTTGCACGAGATCAGGCCCAAGAAGCTTCCTCTCACCAGTTTCATCCCAACAAGTAGGAGTTCTACACCGCTTTCCATACAGAGCTTCATAGGGTGCCATCTGAATACTCGCATGGAAGCTGTTGTTATAAGAGAACTCCACTAATGGGAGGTGTTGATCCCATCCACCTTTAAATTCCATTGAGCATAATCTCAACATGTCTTCGAGTGTCTGAATAGTCCTTTCAGATTGGCCATCAGTTTGAGGATGATAGGCCGTACTAAAATTCAATTCAGTATTCAGAGCATGCTGAAGACTTCTCCAGAATTTTGATGTGAATCTTGGGTCACGATCAGATACGATGGATAGTGGTACCCCATGCAGCCTTACCACTTCCTTCACGTATATCTTGGCAAGCTGATCCAGAGAGAAATCTTCCCGAATAGAGATAAAATGGGCTGTCTTGGTGAGACGGTCCACAATAACCCATATCGCATTGTTCCCTTTGGATGTTTTCGGGAGACCAGTTACAAAGTCCATAGTGATATTATCCCACTTCCATACTGGTATGGGTAGCGGTTGTAATACCCCCTTAGGAAGTTGTCTTTCTGCCTTTACTTGCTGACACACCAGGCACCTTGTAGTGTAATCGGCAATCTCCCTCTTCATGTTATCCCACCAATAATGATCACGAAGGTCTCTATACATCTTAGTGCTTCCCGGATGTATAGAGAAAGTAGAGCTATGAGCTTCATCCATCAGTTCTTTCTTTATCTCCGGAATAGATGGAACACATAGTCTTGTACGAAATTTTAATACACCTTCTTGATCAATATTGAAATCAGGGAACTTCCCATCCTTTACAGCCTCGAACTTCTCCTGCAGTAAAGGATCTTCTTTTTGAGCCTTCTTGATCTTCTCTAGCAATGAAGGTTGAGAAATCATTTGGGATAGGGTTGATGATGTCCCTTTCCTTATAATTCCCATGTCCAGTTTTACTAGATCTTTAATCAAGGGATCTCCCAGGATCCTCATTGTTGCCAGAACAACAGGATCTTTCCTGCTTAACGCATCCGCGACTTTGTTTGCTCTTCCAGGGTGATAATGAATTGAACAATCATAGTCTTTAATAAGCTCCAACCATCTCCTTTGTCTCATGTTCAATTCTTTCTGAGTGAAAATATACTTTAGACTTTGGTGGTCAGTGTATATATCACATTTCTCCCCATAAAGATAGTGCCTCCATATCTTTAGAGCAAAACAACTGCCGCCAGCTCTAGATCATGCGTAGGATAATTCTTCTCATGAATCTTCAACTGTCGAGATGCATAAGCAATTACTTTGTCATTTTGCATGAGGACGCACCCAAGCCCTTTCAGAGATGCATCGCTAAAAATAACGAATCCTTCTCCGATAGAGGGTAGTGTTAACACAGGTGCAGTAACCAATCTCTTCTTCAGCTCTTGGAAACTTTCTTCGCATTCCTTTGTCCAGATGAACTTAACCCCTTTTCGAGTCAACTTAGTTAGTGGATTAGAAAGCCGTGAAAAGTTTTTCACAAACCTCCTATAATATCCCGCTAAACCAAGGAAACTACGAATCTCAGTTACTGTTGTGGGTTGAGGCCACTCCTCCACAACCATTGTCTTTGCAGGGTCAACCGAGATACCTTCATTGGTTACGATGTGCCCCAAGAAAGCCACTTGTTGTAACCAAAACTCACACTTGCTGAACTTCCCAAAGAGCCTCTCCTTCCGTAGAGTTTTCAAAATAACCCTCAGATGATTTTCATGCTCCTCATGACTTTTTGAATATATCAAAATATCATCAATAAAAACTACCACAAAGTTATCAAGGTAGTCCTTAAAGACTCTATTCATCAAATCCATGAAAATAGCAGGAGCATTAGTCAAGCCGAAGGGCATAACAGTAAACTCATAATGCCCATATCTTGATCGGAAGGCAGTCTTTGGAATATCTTCCTTCTTCACCCTCAGTTGATGATAACCAGATGGAAGGTCAATCTTAGAGAAGAATTGAGCCCCACGAAGTTGGTCAAATAAATCATCAATTCTTGGAAGAGGGTATCTGTTCTTCACTGTGATCCCGTTCAGTTCTCTATAATCAATGCATAACCGCATTGATCCATCCTTCTTCTTCACAAAGAGAACTGGTGCTCCCCAAGGAGACACACTCGGTCGGATAAACCCCTTCTCCAACAAGTCTTGGAGTTGTTTCTTTAGCTCCTCTAGCTCCACATTTGCCATTCTATACGGAGTCTTTGATATCGGTTGAGACCCAGGTACGAGTTCAATGGAGAACTCTACCTCTCTTTCTGGGGGAGGTCCAGGTAACTCCTCAGGAAATACATCCATGTATTCCTGAACAATCGGAACATCTTCAATTTGTATGCTCCCCTTCCCTTCTTCCTCATCACCGATTAACTCCATAAAGAAAGCTATAGGAGGTGCTTCTAGATAGGGATCAGTTCGGGATATCTCTCCTCGGAAGATAACTGTAGGTCGTTCATTCAAGACTACTGAGATTTCCTTACTTCTGCATTTGATCTTAGCATTATACTTTGAGAGCCAGTCCATCCCTAGTATAATGTCAAATTCCATCATGGGAATGACTACTAGATTTGCGATAAGATTGTGCTCACCAAAGTAAACACTAGAGTCTCTAAACACTGTTGATGCATGGATAATCCCACTTGGAGTCTTGACTGACAACTCTACCTCAAGCAATTCGGGGATTGATTCTATATTCTTTGCAAACTTGGAAGAAATAAAGGAATGCGTAGAACCAGAATCAAATAAAGCACTTGCTAGTTTTGAGAGGACAACAAGAGTACCTGCAACCACATCGTTCGGAACTTCAACTTCAGTTGTTGTGATAGCGAAAGCACGACCTTGCTCCCTTGGCCTCTGCTGAGGTTGATGGTGATTCCCCTCCACCGCCCTCGGATTTGGACATTGATTAGCAAAGTGCCCAAGCTGTCCACACTTGAAGCATGTGACTTCGGGTAGGGCCGGAACCATCTTTCCTCTGTCGTTAGTGTTGGGAAGTTGAGGCTTCACATCACCACGACAATTCCGAGAAATATGGCCTTCTTTTCCACACCTATAGCACTTTCCACTTCCGATCAAGCAGTTCCCCGGATGCTTCTTCCCACATTTATTGCATGTGGCATGTTGCATATGCTTTCCACCTCTTTCCTGATCAAAACTTCTTCCCAGGCTTGGTTCTAGAGTTCTCTTCTTCTCATTAGATTTGTGAGACCACTGTGTCTCTCCAAACTCTAGTTCAACTTTCATAGCACTTCGAACTATTTCTTCATAGCTATCGTAGTCCCTGTTGGCTAGATTCTTCCGCAGATGTGGTCGTAGTCCGCCAAAGAATATATCAACCTTCCCATTAGGGTCCATGACAAAGCTTGAGGTATAACGGGAAAGCCTTGTGAAGTTCATCTCATAGCTTCCGACAGATTCGTTCTCCTTCTGCTTCAGCTCGAGAAACTCTTTCTCCATTTTCGTTCTCATGGAACGAGGGAAATACTTGTTAAAGAAAATCCCCCAAAATTCTTCCCACTCCATAGCTTCCATCTCTCCTCATGGCTTCGTGTTTTTGATCAGTGACCACTACTGATCAGCTTCTCCCTCTAGGCGGTAAACAGCAAGGGTGACTTTTTCTTGTTCCGAACAATGAAGTACAGAAAAGATCTTTTCAATGGAGCTTATCCATTGTTCCGCAACCAATGGGTCAGTAGATCCACTGAATGTTGGCGGTCGTTGACGCATGAAGGACTCAACAGAAAGTTGTTCCCTTCGTGGTGAGGTCGGCCTCTCAGCTTGATTCAAGTTATTACTCATAACTTGAGTCAGTTGGTTCATCATCCGCATGAATGTTTCCATTCCGGCTTCCATCGGAGGGCCGTCATCACATGGTGCATTGCGGTCACCATCGGCACGGTTTCTCCTATTGCCCGCCATTTTCTAAAAGAATAAAACCTTAGTGAGAAACTTATTTCATTTATGAATCTTTTAACTAAGACTTCATGCTTAGACAATTATACTTCTCTATAATTCCTTCATAATGATTCATAAAAAGCATGTGATTAACCAAACATATCCCCCGGGAGTGTCGTAACCAAGAGTGCAGCAAGGCCCGTTATCGTGCACCAGTTCCCGTTCGAGTCTAGCTCAAAGCGGTGTTTTCGGGTTTTACCCCTATGTACATCTGTGCCAGAGCCGCCTCTACCTGCTCGTATCCAGACAGGGATGTATTTGTTTGATAGACCACTTACTCAATACTTACCAAAATACCAGGAAGTTTTCCTATATTTAAACTTTTCTATAGGGTTCTTCCTAAAGTTTTTATATCCTAATTTCCACAAATAACTAAACCATCCTTTGATACCAACTATGGCATCCCGCCATTTTATAACAAAAACTTTCATTACATTACACAAATCTGAGGATCGTTAAGGTTTAGTGTCTTGGAAACAAGGATCATAATACATAAAAAAAACATAAAACATTCTTCTTAAACACTTGCAAGGCTTCTCCTTTAGTTCATCCTATGTTCATTATGCATCTCATAACCTGGGGACATACATCAAAAGAAAGGGTGAGCAGAAGGCCCAGTAAGGGAAATAAGAGGAACATTTTACATGTGAACTTGAGATACTTCAATAAGGACATGAAAAGAACATTAAGGCATAAGAAAGAAATCATGAGGCATTTCATAAAATAACATTTTTCATAACTTGAAGATGTGGCTACATCATTTAACATAGACAATCATGAACATATCACCAAGGTCCATCCCCAAGGTGTCATTTGAAAATTACCAAGGTTATTCACCAAGGTATCGTGAAAATTGTAATCTCTAGTGGTTACATCATTACCCAATGCATTGGAGCGCTATCAGGGCGCACCCTTAAATTTGCCTTTATTATCATGTGAGCCACATATATCATCATCAAACATTTCATAAATAACCCACATAGCATAAAATAAATGGGTTTCATTTCATAATCATAACGTTTTAAAAACTGCTTTAAAGACATGATCTTTACGTCACTTTAAACCCACGGAAAGGGAAAGCGGGTCTCATGTATGTAAATCCCAGAATTTAAAATGGAACATTTTGATATATATGTGAATACCTTTGTAGAAATAAGATCTTTGAGTATTCACTTTATAACATAAAATAATTTTTGAGAAAAGAGAGAGGCATTTTGAGGGGAAAATTCTGCAGCATAACGGCTAAGTTTCGGGGTTTTAGAAAACGTTGAAATGAGAGGGGACATGGGTCACCCACTCATAAATGATCCATAAAACAGTAGGGTGAAAGAATAAGAAGGACATATGGACATGGTAACGAAATTTTAGGGACATACCATTTGAAATGAAAAACATGGAAGGAAAAAGATTAGATTTCTCTTATGAAAATTCGGCAGCCTTACGGCGTCACTTAACTTCAAAAGAAAATGATTTGACAAGATCAAAAAGGGTCCCTCATCATATGATCATAAGAGATCAGTATGATTGATATAGAGATCATACCCCAACATAATAAAAAGGAACTTGAAAGACTTGACATGAAAATTGAACTTGAAAAATGAGAAGGGTGAAAGAATCCCTTAAAAATTCGGCAGCCTAACGGCGTCACTTAAACTTTCATAAAACGAAATGATGAGAGTAAGAGGGGATCTCTCATCATATAAACATGAAAGGGCAGTAAGAGGAATATAAAAGAACATCCTCTCACATAAAAACATGGAGCATAATAGGGATGACATAAAAGAGATTTCATGAAAAGAAAGAGAGGGGTCGGATCCCTTACCTTAAAACGTGACTCTTGAAACTCAAAGGATTGGACCTTGAGGGCTTGGGGGCACCTTGGGAGGACTCTTTGGAAGGTAAGAAGACCAGAACTTCGTTGGGGAAGAGTTGGGAGTGAAAACCAAGGGAGGAAAGGGTGGGTATTTATAGGGAAAGTGAGGGGACAAAGCATTAATGGCCAAAGGACACCTCACATGTGCTTTTCTCAAACCCATGTGCTCTCCCTTGGCACTTATCATGGAGTTAGGCCACATGGGGCCCACAAAACAATAATTCATCACCCTTGGCCGGCCAACCCTTGAAAAAACTCATGACATCATCATGACACAGTTATGATGTCATTAAACATACCGAAACCCTAAAACTGTATTTTTACTATTCACTAAAAATTCAACTTTCTCAGAATAATCCCAAAATTTCACCTTAACCAAATATCAATGCTCTGATTTCAAAAATGAAATCCATTTTATAAAAATATTTTTCTAAATATTTTTAATTTAATTTTTAAATAAAAACACTATTCATCGAAAATTCATTTTTTTCAGAAAAATCCCCAAAAATTACCTTAACATAATATCGATGCTCTGAGTTCAAAAATAAAGTCATTTTTATAAAAATAATTTTCTAATTATTTTTAATTAAATTTTTAATTAAAAAACACTATTCATCCGAAAAAACTAATACTTGATTAATAATTTATGAAACCGTTATTTACCCATTTTATTGAATCACATTACTTAACCAAGGTGTCTAAATTATACTAAAACTTTCTTTAAGTGAAAATTACTAATCCATTTGGTCACATTACTAATCCTAAGCGTAAAATCACTATTCATAATTTACTATTCATCAAAAATTAAGTTGATCTTATTAGACTCCAAATTCCTTAATGAACACTTTTGTAGAAGACCATTTTTTTAAAATCATTACACATCATTAGTTATTTAGGGTTTACATAAATATTTCAAAATATCCCTTTTTCAAAATTCATCAATAAAATACATTCTAAAATTATCTAGGCATTTGAAATTTCACAAACATCACTAAAGGAAGAAATCTCAATTTATTCATCCGAAAGGATTACACAAGGAAACTAGGGTCTCATCACATAGCCCCTTATAACACTGGCATAAGACCTAAGTGTAAGGTGTGATATGGTGAGAGAATCTGAGGGAGGCTCAGATAACATTGCCCTAGTAGCAATCTCCACTAACTTGAACTTCTCCTGCAAGCGTTTTCGTTCAAGCTTGACACGCTGGAGCTCGGCTTGGGCTTGGTCCAAAACGAAGCCCACAGATGCTACCTCCTTCCCAAGCTCTGATAAGTGGGCTTCGTAAGGGTTGAGTCTACTGGATGAAGCCATCGACTCCTCTTTCTGCATTAACCATTAACATCTTATTAAATCAATAAGAGTAAGTTAATATACTACTCAAAAAGATTGGGTCGTTACAAAAACCATAATCAATATGCCAACTAGAATGAAAAATATATATCATACAAGTCATAGTATGATGAAAATCCATTATGTCATAGATCATGTGTTAGGATGCAAAGAGTTTGTTAGGATATAAACAAACATGCATCAAGCTGAACACATGGTGCATCTAAGTAATTATCCTAACAGTTGCTTAGGATATTACATAAATCCCTAAGATAGAAAAGATGTAGTCAAGTATAAGACTACATTTTTATATAAGGGTGCACATCTCTATTAGAGATAGTGGGAGCTGAATTAACTTGGACTTAGTCAATGCTTGAGATGCACAAATGGTTGACATAGGAACAAGTTTCACAAGTTCATGTGGAAGAGGCATGTTCCACTGACACATACTGTGTAGGAAGAATGAAACCATGGTGATGGTTTTATATTCACTGCGGCTAGTGATATATTATTCATTAATAATAATAAATCCTACAAGTAAGCAGTATATGGAAAATTATCTATGATTGACAAGATCAATTTAAAATTCAATAATTGATTCCATGTATCAAATTGAAAAGGGGCTTATAAATTTAATATTGTGGTGGGTATTCAAATGAGAAGATACATGGATGGTACAATCTTGGTACCAATAAGGCTCGATTGGTTATTCCAAGTCGGTATGCCTAAATCCATTAGAATTTTTACTTGTCATAGCTAACTTCTAAGATCGTTAAATTGGTCATTGGATCTCAAGATCATCTTTCATGGATGGTGTCTATACGACACAACCAGAAAGGGATGATGACATCATATGATTTCAATGAAGGTTTCAAGTTACTGAAATCTAGTTCTGGATTAAATTAAGCAACAAGATCTTAGATCATTCATTTCAAATGAATCTTTGCCTTGTGTCTACCAAAGGTTAGTGGGAGCGCCAATGTTTTCCAAAAGAAATATGTTTCGTAACATATAGAAAATAGATCATGGTCTTACAGTTAGATAAGATTAGAATAAAAGTAATTCTTCAATGATTGACTTAATGTAGAAACCTGAGTTCTAGGGAATAGGATCTACTGAGGTAGATCCATAGGTTGCTTGGTCCTAGTCAATTGTACATAAAGTGGCATTGTATTGAAAAATACAAGTTTGAACAATTCAAGTTTAGAATTGTTGCCAATATCACATGGCATAATCTCTCCAAGTTAACATGTCTGGATCATGGGAAGAGATTAAAGTTTTGAATTGAGTTCTATACGCTTCAGCGATGGATCAATCACATATTCTATGTTATGTACTATAATTGATATTGCTAGGATATACTTTATAGTAAGTGAATATCAATTATATCTAGGAGAACTGCAAATGATGCAGTCAGAGCTATCATCTTGTACTTCGTCAAGTACTAATGATATGTACCTAGTGTGAGGAGAATAAGGTATACTAGTTATGGTGGGACACATACTATTAGTCCCTAGATCAATTTTATCTATTATCGCAGTTACGCAAAGGTGATGAGCGATTCAACCTCATAAAATCTAGTGGTATCCATACCTACAAATACTGAGTACGCTGTAGCTTCTAAGGCAGCAAAGAAGCAGTTATTAATTGCAATGATTTGTTCCAGTTCTTGGAACCGCACCTAGTGAGAAAAGGATTATCATAATGTGAATTATGATATTCTTACTAGCCAAGTTTTCATGTTATGATAATGTAAAAAAGTGATATACTCAAGGATACCTCATCTTGAGAAGTTTTACTCAAGTAGATGAGGTCGCATATAGCAGATATGCCACGCGGCGAAAACGTGGCAGGCCCAGTAGTTAAAGCCATAACTCAGCAGAAGCATGATTTTATCATGTGAGTAGCTAACAAGTTTAGTTAGAAAGTTGGATCTAGTGCAAGTGGGAGTGTTGAAATAGTGGGTTCCCTAGACCCAACTATATAGTACTTTTGATTACCATATCATGTGTATAGTTAGTTATACATGATTTCATCTTACCATTATAGTGTAGACCTTTTTGCGTCCACTATTATAATGGTAATTTCCAAAGTTTAATTGTTGTATCGAGAGGTTATAGTAGATCTCATACTATAATGAGAACCTTGAGATATTATTACATTAATCTTAAATATATTTTCTATAGTCTAGATACATATTACTAACTAGACACAGTATATGTATGAATATCAGGTGTTGGGGGCTCATAAGAATTGAGACTTATCCTCATGAAGTTCTCACTCGGTGATCTCTAGTAGTGAGATCATGAGGACAGACCCACCAATAGGGACACCACATGTTTTGAGTGTCATTGTTTATTCCTATCTACGGACATGTGTATTAGTCTCTTGACTTTAGATTATTACCAATGTATACCATTTGATTATGTACTTTTATGCAAGGCAAAAACCATGGTACTGAAATCATGGTGAGGTAGCTTGTGTTGGGTGTGTCGTTGGTGGTATGGCATTGGTTGAATGGTCAAGAAAGGATTTGTCACTTCCAAGTTTAGGAAGTTGTATATCTTAGGCCTGGTTGATCAGGATGGTGCTACCTTTATAAGTCTTTGGAAAAAGCAGTACAAAGGTAAATCCATCTAGTAAGATCAACAAATAATAAAGCAAGAAGAGGATAATGACATAAGTTTGTGTTCTTATTTATGATATATTTAATGAAAAAGAGATTATAGTACACAGTCAGTGTTCGTAGGATGGTAGTCATTGCTATGACTATCCTTATCTCTTTAGGGGCCATGATGGGTTGTTAGACTCTGATCTTGGTCTATGTATTTATTCATTGCTATTGAGATAAGATCCTAGAGGTTCACACACAATAGCATATTCAAGAATCTGTCCTATTCATCCAAATAGGTATATAGACATAGTGGGCCCCACCACGGGGTCCGAGTATTGTCCAAAGTATAGATCACCAAAAAAAATTAAATAAATTCATTAATATTCAAGTTATGAATATTTAGTATTGAATTTATTTAATGTATTTGCAAGTTTAGTAAATATGAGAAAATATTAATCGAACGAATATTATTTTAATATTCAAGGTTCATTTAATATTAAGCGGGACAGCGAGTCGAGTTAAATGTCTCGGATTTTATCACGTAATATATTTTGTATATACTACAAGTATGTGATAAAATAATAAATAATATTGATGCAGTTTAGTTCATCAAAATTATTTATTTAGTGGACATTGAAATAAACGGGGGTTGGGGAACCCAACTGGGTATTTCTCAACTCCACTATAAATATAGGAGGTGGCTCTCTCTTATGTTGTGCAATTCACTATTCATTCATTTGTGGAATGAAAAATTGAGAGCCTCTCTCTCCTCCCGCTTCCTAGAGAGATAATATATTGATCCAAGAGTTCAGATCATGATCTTCATCAAGCATCGAAGGCATCTCGATGTAGTGATCGTTGGGACGTCGAAGCGTCATCGGATCTCTGCGCTAGCACCCAGAATTCGACGATCGACACTCCTGTGGGTTTTTGAAGTGTGTGTCAATGATCTAGAGGTTTCCTACTTTGGACCCTTCAAGAGACGATCACCATCGACTAGTTGTAGTCGACCGCAGCTTCAAATTTGAAATGGGTACATTTTTCAATTTAATTTTTTTCTCTTTACAACTTACGTGAGATCCTCAGACCTCTCCGGGGATCAGATCGTCAGCGTTGACAAGTCTCATCGATCTACTGATGAAAAAATTTAAAATCTTTACCCCACTGGCTTCCGCTAATGGCCCTGGAACCTAACACTCTTGTTGGGTCAGAGATGGTGAAAGCGATGATGGAAAAGGTTTAGGTGATTCGTGAGTGGATGAGGACAACCCAAAGTAGGTAGAAATATTATACAGATCAAATTCGTAGGCCCTTGAAGTTCAAGAAGGGAGACCAAATTTTCTTGAGAGTCTTCCCACAATGAGGATTGTGGATATTTGATCGGGGAGTAAATCTATCCCCAAGGTTCATCAGGCTGTTCGAGATCTTGCAGAGAGTTGGTGAGGTTGTTTACCACCTCTCCTTACCCCCATGGTTAGAGTGGTTGTATGATGTCTTCCACGTATCACAACTGAGGAGATACATGAATGATCCTACGCATGTTATTTATTGGAGAGAGTTGAACATCAAGGATGGATCCACCTTTACAGAGCACCCGGTGTCAATCAAGGATCGGTAGGATAGGATCCTACATGGAAAAACAATTCCCTTACTTCATGTGCTTTGGAAACATGGGATCATGTAGGAGAGCTCCTAGGAGTGGGAGTTCCATATGTGGGTGACTCAGTATACTCACCTTTTTCTTAGTTTATGCTTTTTGGGGACAAAAAAATTGAAGGGTGAAATAATATAGAGACTGTTTTTTCTTGTAAGACTTTAAAATATATTGTGAAATGTTTTTAGAGCCAGGCGTTGAGACGGTGTGTGATTCCAAGACCCGGTGAGTTTGAAATTAATTTTATAAAAATATTAAATATATTTTATATCACACATGCATAGTTTTTCAAAGAAAATGGAATATCTCTTAAATAGAGTCTTGAGTCAAAAATTTGAGACCATGGTTAAATCTGAAGTGTGGGGCTCACCCTAGGTGTGACCTAAAGTTGGTCAGCCCCAAATGTTCAAATGAGGTAGTTTTTGGAAGGTACGTTAAGTGAATTAATTAATTAAATTATTTAATTAATTCATTTAATACCCAAGACCTAATCTCCTATATATATATGTGGTTATGGAAAATCTCTAGGGTTAGCTGCATAACCCTAGGATCATTGAGAGGAAGTTTCACCATCCTTCATTAGTGAATTGAGATTGGATGACGACTGGTGATGGGATCGAGTTGGTTTGAAAAACACTGAATGCAGTGGATCTTACCCATCGTTGATTAATGAGTTATTAACCAAAAAATGATCCAATATCAAGGTAGGGCATGGGTCCTCTGTCTACTGAGTGGTACCCCATGATAGACTAGGGTGCAGGTCCTCTATCTACTAAGTGTTAGACGCACTAGGGCATGAGTCATCTATCTATTGAGTGGTACCCCCCCCCCCCTGACGGACTAGAACGTGGGTCCTCTATCTATTGAGTGGTACCCCTTCTGATAGACAATATTGTGGGTCCTCTATTTACTGAGTGGTACCCCCCCCCCCCAATAGACTAGAGTGTGGGTTCTCTATCTACTGAGTGGTATCCCCTAACGGACTCGAGTGTGGGTCCTCTATCTACTGAGCGGTACCCCCTGATGGACTATAGTGAGTGTCATCCATACACTGAGTGGAATCCCCCTACCATACTAGGGTGTGGATCCTCTAGCCACTGAGCGACACCCCCTTGTCGCACTAAGGTGAAGGTCCTCCACTTGGATATATTTTTCCCCTCGACTATGAGGTATAGTGGTAAGGTGTGCATCCTCCACACAGTTGCTTCTTCAGAAAAACACACGAGATGTTGGGCATCATTGATGGACATCTTGGAACTGCAGGCAAACTCATCATCCTGGGCTGGGAGCTGTGATATGGAGATCCCATTTTCTCTCTCATTTGGGTTTCTTATACAAGCATATATATATCTTTTTTGTTGGGTTTCATTTCCCACTTTATTTTGGTTGAGGTGACTACTTCTATCAGGTCTTTTATTTCTCCCCCTCCGATCTTCGAGGCGTCCCACTAGGTATGTATATACTCACACCTACATGGGATTTTCTCACACATGTCGTGTCTTATAAAGAAGACGGATAGGTCGATGGTGATTTTAGAAGAGTATGGGTATACTCAGGTGTATTTGACCATGTACAGTGGTCGGGGCTTGGATATATGGATCCAAGATCTCTCAGAATTTTTTTTCCAGTTGTTGTCAAGTTGGGACATCTTTTCTGGTTGGCCAGGTATTTTTCCCCTTTACTTTCAGATTACACTACCATACTCATTTGTATTCCCTAGAGGTTATTGCATGAATGGTTTCTACTCTATATGTTACTAACTTTTATTATTATTCATTTTCACTTCCGCATGGAGATGTTTGGGTGTGTACATATAGGTACATTAGGGAAAGGCATCCCATATGAGTTGTGTCTTTTGACGCTTATTGCCAGCCCCTGGCCTATGGACACGGGTTTGGGGAAGTTGCGGCATGGCCTTCCACTGACCAGGCAATCACCAGTAGGTTGGGTCATGACATACACTCTCTACCCTATTACAAATAGAAAATAAACTTAAATAATTAAAGAGAAATAATTCAGGAACACCGATGAAACCTCTCCCAAGGTCAATCCTCGAGTTAGTCACTCACCATCATAAATGTTAGATATCATAGTGAAGTGAGTGGAATAGAGAGAAAATGAGAGAGAAAAAAATTATTAAAATATTTTAAATTGTGAATATATAATAAATAGAATTACAATAGACTCTTAAACTAACTTCAAATGTGAATACTCTGATCTGAATCTTCACCCCCTTTCAACATGCATCTCTCCTTGTATTTATAGGCATAAAATACCTCTATGGGTTTCGAATTCCTTTTAAAGTATTCCTTTAAAATATTGTATCAAATCTATAGTCAAACAGGTATAAATATTCCCAAAAATATCATAAGTTAATATATTTATTTTTCTTTGATTGTAAGTGTTGTAGTGTAATAGGTACTTCACAATGCTAGTTAAAAACCCTCATTAATTCCTCTATATGATGATAAGAACACAGTTGCGATAGTGAAAGAACATGGCGTGAACATATTCCCAAAATTTGGAAATGGATTTCATCCTTACGAACTTACCTAATCATCCTTATGAAGACAATGCGGCATCCTTATGAACTTCCTCGTCTTTACGCAAATAGGAGATCATTATTAAAAAGATAATCATCCTTATAAAAATAGGATCTTATCCTTACTCAAATAGGAGATCACTCTTACAAACTTCATGGAACAAGAAAAGTATTCATGGTATGTCATCCTCAACTCGAATGCCTTTGCGTGAATTTATTGGAGTGGACACCCCTCACATTCTAAATTCTATGCATAACCTCCCTTAGTATCCTTCATATTTTTCATTCCCCATCTTCCCAGTGGCATGAGCTCCTTAGACAAAGATAGTGGCTTAATCCAGCATTGATCTTGTATCTCATCATGTCCATGGTAGTTTTGTAGGCAACCAAAACTTTATGGAGGCGATGATGACCTTATGTTAAGCTTCCCTACACATCCATGGTGGTTTATATAATCACATGTTCTTCATAGAGGAAGAAACAATATTTATCATGCATGCATGGAATTTCCTTAGGTTGTTGAAAGCGTGGAATGTACAATCCATTATAGAGGTAGTGGAAAACTTTATCCTTGATGTTCATGGTGCTTTGTGGTGCAATAGGTTCCCATGCATGCTCTGTTAGTGTCGTCGAGATTCACAGTGGCTCGAACATCTCAATTTTGATCTCTCTCATCATATACCATAGTGGTTCACATGTGGTGTAATGTAGAAAGTGTGGTGCAACCCTAATCTTTGGAAAAGAAGACCCCCATGACATTGTTTCATCCATCCTACATGTATGTGTTTCACTTAAGTGAACAGTACCCATGATTTTCTCATCCCACATCGAAAATTAGATTGAGAGGCAACTTGTTTATTATGGAAGTGCACCCCATGGCCACCGTGAAAATCTCTTGAGGTATCCCTAGTCCAAGAGTTTATCCTATCACCCTGAACAGTTGTTCTCTCCTCTTCACTCAGTGATGGCCCCCTGGGTACACTCTCCACAGTTCAATGCCAACCTATGTTGACCTTCCTCTATGCTCACCCATTCCAAGTTCCATGATCAAGATTGGAAAGTTTCCTCCTCTATAACTAAAAATACTTCAAAAATATGGATTTTTTGAGTAATACCAAGGAAAAATAAAAATGATTAGAAATCAATAATTAATCCATTTTGATAATTCACACTAAATTATTCCTAGAATATAAAAATGTTGTAATTACCCTAAAAATAACAATTTCATGGGATTTAAAACATTAAAATTCAAGTTAAATTGATGAAAATATTATCTCTTCCAACCGTCCTCTTAAATTTAAGGTAGTTGGTTTTGTTTTCTTACGAGTGTCACCTTGATTAGCACGCCCCTATATTCGAAGGTAGAGGAAGTCAGTGCCTAGATATATGGATCCATTTGATATTGTTAAGAGGGTTAGTACCATAGTATACTAATTAACATTTCCTTGAAGTTTTCATGTTATGCATGATGTATTGCATGTATCTTATCTCAATAGATACTAATGTGATCCTTCTCTTGTGATCAACATCGATGACATTGAGCTGGAACCAGATGTATCATTTGAGGAATAACCAGTTTGTATTGTGGATTAGTGCGAGAAGACTCTTAACAGAAATACAGTCCCACTGGTATGTGTGTAGTGTAAGAATGGGTGTATTCAAGATGATAAGTGGGAATGAGAGCCTGATATATGGGCACAGTGGATGGAGTTATTCACTAATGAGGTCTGGTGATGCTCGACAATGCATATTAGGGATGAGTTTCCTAATGGTGGGGAGGTTTTAACACACCGCATCTATAAAAAGAATGATTTTGATCTAATTTTCACCAAAACTCATGTATTTAGTTGAATTATGAGTGCTAGAGATGTTGATATGGGGTTGGAAAAACATGTTAGGTGTCAAGACATATGTCCTTTGACAAATTCCATTAGGTACCTAGTGACTTGGAATCAGGTACCTCATGGAGGTAGTAGAGGGATCACAAGAAATAGGTGGGCCACCAAGTGGCTGGTGACCCTAGAGCAGGTGAACAGTTCCTATCAAGTACCTAGTGGATGGATAACAAGTACCCAGTGGGATCTTTCTATTTTTATTTTTTAATTTAATTAATTAATGTTATTAATTTTTTAAAAATGAGAAATATTTCTCATTTCTGCCATCAATGTCCTTGAATCTCCTCTCCCTCTTCTCTCCCTCTTTTCTTCCAAGTGTCAGGTTCCCCTAGTCTCTCACTTAATTAAAGTTCCATAAGTCCTTTGGAGTTATCATGGGTGAGTCTATTCATCCTCTTATCTCTCTTTGATGTTCCTCTTGTGATTTTAGTAGTTTTTTTGTTATGAATAATTCTATAGTTTTTGATTGGTTTTATAATTTCTACTGATTGGAGTCTATTCATCTTGTGTTATTCGATAATTAGGCTTTTGTTAGACCAAGGTAGGTGGTCCTTAACCATTCCCAATGGTTCATGCTTATTTCATATGATATGTGATACACAATATTTCCACCCATCTATAATTGACACTAAACCTAATTGAATTATTCTACCTTGACCCGTATGAGTTTTCTAAGGATTTCTTAGGTTGTTATGGGTCTTTTGACTACTACACCTTAATATTATGGTCACCAATGGACATGAACCAAGTGATGAATATACCTTGATAGCTAGTGTTAATAAGAAAATTCAACACAAAGTTACTATTGATGAACGTGAAGATTTCATGTTTCCTAAGACTGTTAAGAAAGCTAATAGAGTCAGCATGGAGAGTTCACCCTTTCATGGAGTAGAAAATAAAGGAGTATCATGGTTGAGAATAAATTCTTAGCCTTTTTTCTCTCATTAAAAAGCAAAGGACATTCCACCTTATTCTCATCTACTTTGTGATTGATCATTATTTGCAAGGAATTGAAGGTGATACAAATATCCAAGGGGATAACTGATAAAAAATATATTGATATTAAAGATAGAATATTTATTCCAAGATTTATATAAGCTTCCATCATGGTTTTATCTATCTACAGCTATCTTGAAAATTACTTGTTGCAAAAGATCGAAGATCGACCTTGATGAAGATAATCAAGATACTATAGTTGGCCAAAAAATTGAAGTTACCATCATGGATGAGATCACAACAATTGGTATTCAAATTAATTGAAATTCAAAAGAAGAACTGATAAAAATATTTAACTTGATGAAGTGAAAGTAGAGATCATCCCTTAAGGGATGGTATTTAAAGAAGTTCTCAGGGCATTATATTTCATTCAAAAATGATATCTATGGAAGGTACTTGTTCAAAAACTTGTTGATGAGGTATGTGGACATTCTCTCATATCCTTATTAAAAGATGAAATGAAATTTGATCTTAAAGGGGGACACTTAAATGAATCAATGACATAAAAAAATCACAATTAAAAAACAAACCTACGAACATTATTTAAAATCGTGGCAGTAGGCCAAAAAATCATGGCTATATGTTATACCCATCATTTTCTTGTTTGTAGCTGTTATGACCATTTCAGTAGGTATTCTCGATAATAATGGTTTAAAACATTGCAATATACTATTTATAGAAACGATTTAAACTATGGAATTATAGATCCACAGTTTGAACTGTGATAGTAGATTATTTATAGCCACAGTTAAAACCTTTGCATTATACTTGTAAATCCACTGTTTAACCCATGGAAACAGCTAAACTCAAATCACAAACCAGATTCTCCATAATACAGCATACCATTCCTTTTGCAAAAAAAACAAAACAGACATCAAACATGCGAAAACTAATACAACACCGCATATAAAATTGTCATTTTATATTCAATAAAAAAAACAAAATGATAGATATGTAAATACATAAACCGTCAGTAATGTCGCTCAAGAGTGTCATCTAAATCCTTATCAACACCATCATTGTCGAAACTGATATCAACAACATTACCATCATTTTCAGCATGTGTACCACCACCACCACCATCATCACCACCAACACTACTATCTTCACCAGCTACACAATCATCATCATCCTCATAAATCAAGCACAGGCTCGATAAACATCTATCCACTATTGTTACACCCTCTAGAGGAAGTGAAGAGAATATATATGGTATCACTTTGAATAATTGGTTATTTTTCTATTTTTTGTTCTGTTGAGACTCTTGTCGAACTTTTTGTTTTGTTGTCTTGATGGCAGCATTTAACTGTTCTTGGGTAACCATACCTGTAATGTTGTTAGAAGATTCAATACCCAAAAACCAATATCTAGATGATGCGATTTTCTATACAAGTTTACAACAAACACTGTCATTGTGCTCGTCACCTAGGACTTGATGTAAATAATTGTTTGGTCCAAATATGTTTGGTTCCTTCTCCACTATAACTTATAGAGCATAGTGTTACCATTTTAATAGATAATCAAAAAATAATAATATAAAACATTAATATAACTTAGAAAATATAAACAAACTAAAAATTTAAAAATAGTATTATAATTTTCTTCTATGTTTTCGGATTCACAGTGCTTTTATCTTTCTTTTTTTACTAGTACAAAACAATGTTGATCGAGATACACATCCACCAATATTCAATGAATGTTTCTGCAAGAAAATTTAGAATAAACCAATGAATATATATATATATATATATATTCAATGTTAAATGATATATTACCTGTGATAATTCAATATATGGCATTGAAGTGTGCCCCAAAGTATGAATATATTTCATGATGCTCTTATTTTTTGTGTTCCTTTCAAATGATTCCTATTAATAAGAAAAAATATACTAACGTTTTAACAAGTCACAAGGGATAAAACATCACCATTTCAACTTAATAATTCAATGAGTTTGAGATAAAACTCAAATATTTAGGTTTTTCAAATTACATAAAACCAAACACACATAAGCACCAAATTTAAATCCCATTAACAAACCAACTAATTAATTCTGATCTATTATGAAATTAACATCTTATATTCTAATCATCCAAAAAAGTCACCACCGAACAATGGAAAAAAGAACAAGAAAACTCTACTTTTTATACCATCATTAATCATTAATTTAACAGATATAAGAAATCTATTTTAAAAAGAAAAGTGGACAAGTGAACTCTATCTAGGTATATTTGAGACATTTCAATCAAGTTCAATACAGTTCTATTTGTTTTGGTTTTGTTCATTACTTATTCTGTATATATAGTTTTGATTTTCACACATCATAAGTATGTCTTGTTTATTGTTTTAATTTGTTAAAGTATGCTGAGTAATATATAATGTACTTTAATGTTTAATATAGGAGGAGATATTCAATATATTATTTAACATTTGGTTTAAACATACTATTTAAATTATTCTTGGTTTGTTAAAACTAAATTCATATTTATTTTTAATTTGAAACATATAATTTTTACTATAAGTTTATCTCTTTGGGAAAGTATCACACATGCATCATGGCGTGTGTAGAATTTACCTATCTTATGATACCAATTAACCTATCTAGTTTGAAAGGAGCATCAACTTGTTACATAAAAATTAAAGACAACCTCATTGAAGAATAATTACCAAGAAATCTCAACTCTCTAATAGATATAATAGATGTGATATTATTTCCCATATCCTTTGCACAACAATTTTATGGGTTCTCCTCTTCTCTAGTTTTCTCAGAATTATTGCAACATTTCCTTGATCAATAAATCATCACTGAATAGTTACAACATCTTCTTCCTCAATTTATACTCATGTCTTATATATTTTTTATTATGTTACAAATCATAAGGCCTCATGTTTTTAACAAAAATCAATATATCATTTAAAAAATTTATTTTTATGTTAAGTTGAAATATATTAAATATTTAATGCACACAAATGTGGTATAATATTTTTATTTATATCATAAAGAGAAAGGGGAATGAAGTATATAAACAATGATTATTTTTTTCACAAACAAATTAGGTGTTCAAGAATTTCATGGGATATAAAACAAATGATATATTGAAGAATTTGTAGGATACTTACAGAGATCCTTGTTGCTTAGGAATGATCTTGGACATTTTATCAGTTTAAAATGTGTAGTTGAGTGATCTTTAACAACATATAGAATACATAGTGGATAAATATTCAAAGGGTGTTACGATGGTCATAGAATAGAAAATCATATTCATGATATACCTTAATATGATATAGGAAATGGGGAGTAGTAAAAAGAAGAAAGATATGTTATCAATGGTTTTTGAAGAATAGTGTCACGACCCACCTTCTTCAAGATGAGGGAAGGAATAGCAAGATGTAGAGACCTTCCTTCCTCAAGATGAAGGATAGATAATGACCCATGAGTCCCGCCTCCAATAGGCCCCAGGGTGGCGACCATAACCAAGGGTATAGAAATCTCACAAAAAAATGACAGGAATTACCATTTTTATAGTAATCAAGATTGGGAGATAAGATGTATCAACCTCAAACAACTCCAAGAAAAATATATATATAAAAACCAAAATCCATCCCACATGCATGTTTAAATAAAAACTGCTAGAAATACAATAAAAACTCCAAAGTAAGTACCAAAATAAAACTAAGCAGCGACATAACAACTATCCCAAACGTCCGAGCTAGTAAAGTCTAGCATGGTCCACGTAATCTCCCTAGAAAATTGAAAACAGTTTTATATACATAGGACGATCATACAAGTATACTCAGTAGGGAAAAACCAAAGTTGCATGTGCACAAGTGGGATAAGCATACTAATGCCCCCATAAGAAAACAGCAGAAACTCAAAAGCACCTAACAAGGTATACTATCCACCCCAACCTCAAAAAAGCATACTCACCAAATAATGAAAGTAAAGTAAAGTAGTAAGCACGTCAAAATTTGAGTACCCTACACCACTTCCCACTGGTTAACTGCTCATCCCTAATGGAGAACGTCCTGACTCTACCACGCTCTTCCACAAGCTCCATGGTCACAACCCGCCTGCACACACCAGGGTCACAAACCACACACATCCTGCCCGTAGACACCTGGGCGACAACCACCACATGTCTCACTCGAAAACACCTAGGCCTCATCCTGAAGATACCTGGGAAACAAACCACCTCTCACACATCCAATATCATAAATTTGGTATTAAACCTCAAGACATTACAGCATTCCCAATGAATCTTGGGCAATAAATGACTAGAAGATTGAGCAGGGTAAAGTAAGTAACCAGCCATCCATCCTCCCACTAGAATGTTGGGAAAGACACCCTCCCCCATAACAATGGGGGTGTTCGGCATATAGTGCTTAACACGGGTGGGGTGCGTATAGAAAACATAAGGAACTCCAAGTTTATATATATATATATATATATATATTGGTAACAAACACTCAACCAATCCTATGGGATTTCAAACATACAACCATCCCACTCAAAATCACCTTTGATGTTACCCCTACATGCACATACCACCACGAATGACGGTCACTTGAACACCACTTCACTACAAGACCCAACTTGAAACATACCCACAACCAATTCATTTAACCAATCGTCATTCTGCATTATCAAAACATTCATTTATTTATTTCCATCCCTACCCGGGCTACTACCGAACACTGCAAACATTATAAGGTGAAGCAACCATACCAACCACTGCCAAGTCAAACAAGGAAGAAATCACCAACAACCTTTTTCAAAGTGATCCTGCCCACTTCATCCTCTCACAAACAAACCCTACATCCCCACTACACACAAAAACGCCACACCCAACACACCCATAACATGAAATAATGACACATTCCATTCCTACAACCCCGCTGCCCAACCATCGCACAAATGTAGTCTCACTGCATGACAATTCCATCCATTCCACAATCAATCAATCTCTCAAACTGAGATACCATCACACAGCCAGTACCACCCCTTACACAAAATCACACCCCCAACCATATCACCACACTACTAACACAAACGCAAGGCCGAACATAACCAAATATAGCACACAGTCACACCAACAAGGCCAAGTTTATTCAGATTTAGTAGCACTCGTTCTTTCTTGACACAGAACAGATTCAATCCTGGGGAATCCATTTATTTAACTGTGTATACATAATTAATTAGATTTCATGTTTATATTCATTTCAAGGTAAAATCAATAATAAGCATGAAGCATCATAGTGCACAAGCAAATATCACTAACGACTATGATTTTCAGAAGCATACAACCCATACAGTCTACATTATAGATCAAAGATAACAGATAAAAGCAAGTGATCCAAAATATTTTCTCCATCCCCATTTATTCCATCCTATTATCTTCTTTAAATTTGGATTCATCCGTTCTCACAAGGAGACATCATTATACCCACCTCGCAAGATACAAAATTAAAAGGGAGACGAAGGAAATCCCTACTTGGAACAACAAGCGACCAAAACTCCTTCTTGCGCCAAAATAGGGGGTGCGCGAGTAGCAGGAAAACTCCAAGGAAAATTGGATCGATGGCTACTACACAACACACGACTCCACGGAAAGGGAAGGCTCTAGGCACACCAAGAGGGAACGGACGTACACTGGGAAGAGAAAGTCTCGGATTTAGAAAATTCGGATCCTATATCAACAGAACGGGAACGGTTTTAAAAGTCATTAACATGGGATCATGGTCAAGAATATGCGGTTCAACTATTTCAAATTTCCTGGAGTGTTAGGATATTAAATATATAATTAATATCCTTAGAAACGCCTTTAAAAATGCTCAAAAAATGATTTACACTCGATTTATGTCAAATAAAATGTAAGAGGGGTGAAACTGGAAAAACTGGGAAAAACTGGAAAATGATTCATCGATGGGTGAGTCACCAATAGCAAGCCACCAACAGCGAGCCAGTGATAGCAAGTCACCGACACTGAGTCACCGATGCTGAGCTACTGATGCTTAGCCACCGACGTGACCTACCGATGTCTGACTCACTAACGCCCTGACTCACTGACGCCCTGACTCACCGACACCCTAACTCACTGACGTCCTGACTCACCGACACCCTAACTCACCGACACCGACGCCCTGACTCACCAATAAAAAAATTGAAAAATTTGGAAAACTCTTGAAATGATCCACTGTTGCCTCCCAGAACACCCCAAACATTGGATTTTGACAAAGTAATGGAACACGGGGGTTCGGGCCATTACATCATAAATCTCTCAAACTATTTTTGCCCTTGAGAATTCAAAACCAACCCAGAAGAAAGAGGGGTCTGAACAACCACCCCGTAAGATATCTCTTAAGGATAAACCACCTTGTTTGAGTGAAACCTCAACATCCAAGAACACCTCCTCTAAGATTTTCCAACCCAACAACCACAAGACATACCACACAAGAACCAAAAGTCACACCGCTCAAACATATGAATCAGGAAATTCCTTCCCCGTGTCAAGATACTATAGACTTTGGGTGGCACTGACTCACTCGCACGGGTTTAATCGCATCTGCATTAATGCATCTTGATTAGGGATCAGGTCCTCCCCTCCTCATACATCAAGACTTTATCATACATCACTTAACAAGGAAACAACTCTTGATATAGAAAACAAAGTTCAAGCATTACATAACAAATAAAAACACATGAGAAAAACTCAAAACAACTTCGGGTATTGGGCATGCATCTGCATCTCTCGCTCCCAAGTACTCTCCTCTAGGCCACCATGCCTCTACAACATGCGAAACAAGGGAATGGTCCTTCCACACGGCACCTTCTCCTAATGATCCTAGATCTCCACTGGTCAATCCACGAACGTTGTGTTGTCCTCGATATCTAACTCTCCCCAATCACTGATATAGGAGTCATCGTGAAGATAACGACGAAGCTAAGAGACATGAAAGACGTCGTGGATCCTCCCCGACTACGGTGGAAATACCAGCTGATATGCCACCTGGTCAACTTTTCCCAACACCTCGAAAGGTTCGATGGACCTAGAAAAAAGCTTACTCCCTCTGTCGAACCTCTGTTGCCCACGTTGAGGGGAAACCTTCAAGAAAACGTGGTCCCCAACCTTGAACTCCAAAGGCCTTTTCCTGCGATCAGCATATGAATTATGCTAGTCTTGTGCTACTTTCATCCTCTCACAAATAAGATGCACATTCTCTATCGTACTATGCACCATGTCCAGACCAAGGATAGTCGTCTCCCCAACTTCTGTCCAGCACAAGGGTGAATGGCACGGCCTCCCATATAGAGCTTTGAACGAAGTCATACCAATGGAAGAGTGATATCTATTATTGTAAGAAAACTCTACCAAGGGAAAATGTCGCACCCAAAACCCACTAAAGTCTAGAACATGTGCCCGTAACATGTACTCCAATGTCTGGATGGTCCTCTCTATTTTTCAATCCGTCTGAGGGTGGAAAGCAGTGCTGAGGTGTAACTAAGTACAAAAGGCTTTCTGTAATCCCCTCCATACTTACGATATAAAATGTGTATCCTGATCCGAGATAATGGATTTTGGAACTCCATGCAATCGCACCACCTCATTTACATACCTCTGTGCCAAAGTATCCACTGCGCTCGACTCCCTGGTCTCTAAGAAGTGAGCCGATTTCATCAACTGATCCACTACTACCCAAATAGCATCACATCCTCACTGAGCCCTGGGTAATATAGTGATGAAATCCATCGATAATTCATCTCACTTCCACTTGGGGACATCTAGGGGATACAATAAACCACCAGGAACTTGGTGCTCAACCTTTACTTGTTGGCACACTAAGCACCTGGCCACAAACTCTGCCACTACCCGCTTCATCCTAGGCCACTAGAACCGTTCCCTCATGTCTCGATACTTCTTGGAAACTCCTGGGCGTAGCGCTTGGGGTGAGCTATAAAACTCACGGAGAAATCCCTCGTGCATTTCTACTGTAACAAACAATTTCTCACAGAACAACATCTAATTATGACCATCCTTCAACCATCCCTCTAGAGAATCACCCCGGTCAAAGAGATCACGCATCACTTCCACCTCTGAGTCTCCCCACTGAGACTCCTCCACATTTTTTCCTATAGATGGTTGTATCATCTTCAGAAATAGGTAGCCTCTGCGGGAATCCATTCCTGCATCTAAGTACAAGGTAGCCAACTCCTCCATTGCTCTCTAAGTATCTGAAAATTCTTGAACTACCTCCTTCTATGACTTCCTTCTCAAAAAATCATCCACAACATTTCCCTTTCCTGAAGTGTAGGAGATCTCAAAATCATAATCCTGGAGAAACTCCATCCACCTTCATTGTCGCAAGTTTAGATCTCACTGGGAAAAGATGTACCTCAAGCTCTTGTGATCCGTAAAGACCATAAAGGGCTCACTAATGAGGTAATGTCGCCATAGTTTTAGTGTGAAAACGACTGCTTCTAGTTCCAAATCATGGGTGGTATGATTACGTTAATGGGGACGCAACAACCTGGAACCATAGGAGATCACTCCCCATTACTGCATCATCACACATCCCAAGCCTAGACGGGAAGCATCGCAAAACACTTCAAACATCACCCCTTCCTCTGGCATCCAGAGCACTAGAGCCCTAACCAACTTCTCCTTTAGATAGCCAAACGCTGCCTAGCACTGCTCACCCAACACAAAAGCTAGTCCTTTTCTAGTCAAATCCATTAATGGAGCTGCTACTCGGTAGAAATCAAGTATGAATCTTTGGTAGTAGTCTATCAGAATGAGAAAACTACGAACCTCTGCCACATTATTGGGTACCTCCCAAGAAAAGACTGCCTCAACCTTCGACGGGTCCACTGCTACACTCTGTTGAGGCACCACATGCCCAAGGAAGTGAACCTCCCATGTCCAAAACTTTCACTTGGATAGCTTTCTGTAGAGCTGGTGGTGCCGAAGGACCTCTAGGACAGTCCTGAGATGCTTGGTATGCTCCTCCTATGACTTCGAGTAGATTAGGATGTTATCGATGAATACAACGACGAACCGGTTTAGGAACTCACAAAAGGCGGAGTTCATAAACCCCATGAACATGGTCGATGTGTCTGTAACATCAAATGGCATAACCAGGAACTTGAAGTGCCCATACCTGCACCTAAAAGAAGTCTTTGGGATGTCACCCTCCTTCACACTTAACTGGTGATACCCAGTCCACATATCGATCTTAGAGAATCAGCATATTCCCCTTAGCTAGTCAAAAAGATTGTTTATTCTCAGGAGAGGGTAACGGTTCTTGATCGTTGCCTGATTTAGTCTCTGGTAGTCTATACACAGCCTCAGACCACTGTCTGCCTTCTTCGCAAACAAGACCGGAGCACCCCACGACAACACACTAGGTAGGATGAAACTCTTCTTCATCAGATCGTCAATCTGTATCTGTAACTCCCGTAAACTCGAAGGCGTCATCTGATAAGGAGTCAACGAAATCAGACTAACACTGGTTTTTAAGTCTATCCCAAACTCAATGTCGTGTTGAGGGGGTAGAGTCACAACCTACTTGGGGAAAACATCTAGAAACTCCCCGAGAACTCTCAGAACCTCCATCATCTCAGAATCCATTAATCCCACTGACAGCTTAACTAACAAGGAAAGAAGAAGCTTCACACGTCGGCTACCCACCTAATAGATTTGCTCGCCAACAAAAGATACATGTTGGCCTTTTCCTTTCACATTTGAAAACATGACTTATCCAAAAACAATCGATAACAACGTGAACCAAAAACAAAAATTCAATTCCAAGGATGACATCGTACGGCTGCATCCATAATAGAAAGAGATCTTCGCTGGATTGATGTGGCCCCAACATCAGTCTACATCACCAGAAAACATCAAACAAGCTGGTCTGACCTCCGACTGGTGTACTCAACACTAGGGACACGGAAAGTCTCTCTATGTCTAGTCCCAAGGCATGGGCCAGATTGGGTGCAATGAAGGAGTGTGAAGCTCTCGAATCAAACAAGGTGCAAGCAAGCGTACTAAAAAAACTGATCGTACCTCGAATGATCTCCGACCCTACTGGAACTACTGCCTCTACGGCGTGTAACTACCCATGCCTAGCTCCTCTACCCCTCGGTTGTTGGTCGGCTCCCTGATCATGCCTTGGTCGAGTTCCCTGAGGAGCACCCTGAGGTCGGCCTCCTCCTGCACCGTCCGCCCTTGGTGGAGCAGGGACCTACTGTCCCTGCTGCTGGAAAGGTCTGGCTGGAAACTGCTGCTGAGGCAGGTGTTGAACCTTCCCACCTTCACCATACTAAGTTCGAGTCAGACACTATCCCTGGAGGTTCCCACATCCTCCGTAAGAAAAACACCTCGACCCTAGGCCTGTGGAAAAAGGTCAAGGACCAGAGGGTCAGAATTGAAACTGTTGGGGTTGGCTCCTCACTGGCCGAAACCTGGAAGGCCCTGACGCTGGAGACTTGTTGCTGATGGCCTTCCCCTTTGAAGAGCTCAGGTGACTTCCCTACCGTGGCAGACCTCCTCACGAGTGCATCCTTTCCACTATTTTAGCCTTATTATGAACCTCTATGTATGTCGGTAGGGTGAAAGGAGTAACTGCATACTGAAGAGAAGGGAAGAGTGCCTCCTCTAAGCACCTCGCCCGAGACTCCTCATCTAGAAAGAGATCTGGAGCAAAATGTAGGAGATCCTTGAACTTTATCCCCAATTCCCTCACCGACATACTCCCCTACTAGAGGGAGAGTAGCTCCTACCTCTTCTTGGCTTTCATCATGGAAGAAAGGAATTCCATCTAGAACTCCTTCTCAAAGTCATCCCACGAAACATCGGTCTCCTTCCTCTCCCCAAGATAAAGTGTCCACCACTGATGCGTTGCTCCCCTCATCTGGCTCACTGCCAGGGGAACCCAGTACTCTATCGGAGCTTGGATCAAGCTGAAAGTTATCACCAGCTCCTCGAGTCAACTCTCTGTCTCCATGTTTGAGACACTACCCTTTTACTTTTCCAAAGTCTATCACTGGAAAGCACGAAACGTCTTCTGCCACTGATCATCCTACTCTACTGGATTGACCCTCCATCGGTCAAATGGGTCAGCCAGCTGACCTTCTACTACTTGTACCATATGCGAGCGAAATCCGGGATCCATAGCTGAAAGGAAAAAAAACAAGGAACTCCTAATCCTGAGTAGTATGGAAATTTTCTATTAAGATGCATTTTAACTCTTTATTTATTTTAATTTTCTGAAAACGCCCAAAACAAACAATAACACAAGTCATCATGATGCATGTACCTTTCCTAGGGTCTCTACCCCGTAATCAGTGTAGCCTCATTTGGTCGTTGGGTAAGGTCATAGTCCTTGCATCGGATCACAGGGGGGGATAAAATCATGTTTCTTAGCTGGTCTTCCCTGGCCTATGTCACGCACCAAGCTCACCTAACAATGTTGCCCTACCAACCCATGCAATTCTCACTGTGCCTAACTCCAAACTTCATCATATCTCTCAACCATTAGCCTCTGATACCATTCTATCACGACCCGCCTTCTTCAAAATAAGAGAAGGGATAGCAAGATGCAGAGACCTTCCTTCCTCAAGATGAAGGAGAGATAATGACCCTCAAGTCCCACCTCCAATAGACCCCGGGTTGGCAACCAGCATCAAGGGTATAGAAATCTCACAAAAAATGGGAGTCATTACCCTTTTATAGTAACCAAGATCAGGAGATAAGATGTATCAACCTCAAAAAACTCCAAGAAAGATATATATAAAGAAACCAAAATTCATCCCACATGCATGTTTAAAGAAAAACTGCTAGAAATACAAGGAAAACTCCAAAGTGCCAAAATAAAACTAAGCAGTGACACAGCAACCGTCCCCAACGTCCGAGCTAGTAAAGTCTAGCATGGTCCGTGTAATCTGTCTGGAAACCTAAAAATGGTTTTATATACGTAGGGTGAGCATACAAGTATACTCAGTAGGGAAAAACCAAAGTCATGCATTCACAAGTGGGAGAAGCATACTAATGTTCCTGTGAGAAAACAGTAAAAACTCAAAAATACCTAACAAGGTATACTATCCACCCCAACCTCACCAAGGCATGCTCACCATATAATGCAAGTCAAGTAAAGTAAAGTAGTAAGCACATCGATATTTGGGTACCCCGCACCACTTCTCACTAGTTAATTGCTCATCCCTAATGGAGAACATCCTGACGCTACCATGCTCTTCCACAAGCTCCACTTTCACAACCCACCCACACACACCTAGGCCCCAAACCAAACACATCCTTCCCGCAGACACCTAGGCCACAACCATCACACGGCTCACCCGAAAACACCTGGGGCTCATCCCAAAGACACTTGGGAAACAAACCACCTCTCACACATCCAATACCATAAATCTGGTATTAAAATTCAAGCCATTAAAGCCTGCCTGATGAATCTTGGGAAATAAATTCTGAGAAGAGGGAGTATGGTAAAGACGGTAACAAGTCATCCATCCTCCCATCGGGGTGTTGTGAAAGACACCCTCCCCCATAACAATGGAGGTGCTCGGCACATAGTGCTCAACACGGGTGGGGTGTGTATAGAAATCATAAGGAACTACAAGTTTATATATATAGGTAACAAACACTCAGTTCATCCTATGGGATTCCAAACATACAACCATCCCACTCAAAACCACCTTTGCTGCTACCCCTACATGCATGTACCACCATGAACGATGATCACTTGAACATCGCTTCACTACAATCCCCAACTTGAAATATACCCCTACCAATTCATTTAACCAATCGTCATTCTGCATTATCAAAACATTCATTTATTTATTTCCATCCCTACCTGGGAAACTACCAAACACTGCAAACATTATAAGGTGAAGCAACCATATCAACCACTGCCAAGTCAAACGAGGAAGAAACCGTCGACATCCTTTTTCAAAGTGATCCTGCCCATTTCATCCTCTCACCACCAAACCTTGCAGCCCCGCTGCACACAACAACACCACACCCAACACACTCATAACATGAAATCATGACACATTTCAGTCCTGCAGCCCGCTACCCAACCACTGCCCAAATGCAATCCCACTACATGATAAGTCCATCCATTCCACAATCAATCAATCTCTCAAACTGAGATACCATCACACTGCCAGTACCTACCCTTGCACATAATCACACCCCCAACTATAGCACCGCACTACCAACACAGACACAAGGCCGAACATAACCACACACAGCACACACCCACGCCAACAAGGCCAAGTTTATTCAGATTTAGCAGCACTCGTTTTTTAATTCCTCTTGATAAAACAGGGGTGATCACAAAACAGATTCAATCCTGGGGCATCCATTTATTTAACCATGTATACGTAATTAATCAGATTTCATGTTTATAGTTATTTCAAGGGAGAATCAACAATAAGCATGAATCATCACGGTACACAAGCAAAGGCCACCAACATCCATGATTTTAAGAGGGATACAACCCATACAGTCCACATTACATATCAAAGATAACAGATAAAAGAAAGCGATCATTAATATTTTCCCCGACCCCATTTATTCATTCCTATTATCTTCGTTAAATTTGGATTCAACCATTCTCACAAGGAGGTGTCATTATACCCACCCTGCATGATACACAATTAAAAGGAAGATGAAGGAAATCCCTACTTGGAACAACAGACGACCAAAACTCCTTACGCCAAAATAGGGGGTGCGTGAGTAGTAGGAAAACTCCAAGGAAAACTGGATTCATGGATATTGAACAACACGCGACTCCATAGGAAGGGAAGTCTCTAGGCACATGAAGAGGGAACAGAAGCACATTGGGAAGAGAAGGTCTCAGCTTTAGAAAATTCGGATCCTATATCAACAGAACGAAAGCGATTTTAAAAGTCATTAACGTGGGATCATGGTCAAGAATATGTGGTTCGACTATTTCAATGTCCCTTAAGTGTTAGGATATTAAAGATATAATTAATATCCTTGAAAATGCCTTTAGAAATGCTCAAACAAAACTTTACACTCTATTTACATCAAATAAAATGTAAGAGGGACAAACTGGAAAAACTGGAAAATGAGTCACTGATGGGTGAGTCACCGACAACAGGCCACTGACAGCGAGTCACTGACATTGAGTCACCGGCGCTGAGCCACTGATGTTGAGCCGCTGATGCAACCTACCGACACCCTGACTCACCGACGTCCTGACTCACTGACGTCCTGACTCACTGATGCCCTGACTCACCGACACCGACGTCCTGACTCACTGACACCGACGCCCTGACTCACCGACACAGACGCCATGAATCACTGACATCAATGCCCTGAATCACCAATAGAAAAACTGGAAAATTTGGAAAACTCTTGAAATGAGCCACTGTTGCCTCGCAGAACACCTCAAACACTAGATTTTGACAAAATAATTGACCACGGGGGTCCGAGCCATTACAAATAGATTCCAATGCCTTTAGAGAATATAATGGATTTTGATGAAAATAATGATAATGGATCTCGAAACCTTTTTCAAATAAACTCAAAACTTTTCAAAACAAAATTCTAGATGCAACCATTTAAGGAATTGTACCTAGCTTGCAGCACGTAAATCAGGCTGAAAAACGGACAATGGTTGTTTCCAAAGTAGCTCAATGCAAGCTAGTGTTGCTGGACCAACGGTCCAAGGCATAGTGATTATACCCAGCTTGCAAAAGGCCTCTAAAGATGATTCAAGGGTGGTTGGAGATCTGGGTGCTCCTACTGCCCAGACCCCTATGCATCTGGATACATAGGATGGCCGCAGCACACCTGCTCAGAACCCATTTTCCAATTTTCACGAACTCACAACCCCATGTATCTTTTCTATTTGTGTGTGTTTCTAATAAATTTATGGAATCATGGATTTGGATTTCCAAATCCATGGTTAACACCATTATTGATTAAAGATGTTCAAATACCTATGATTGGTTATATGAAAACTATAGTTTCAATACAAACAAATCTTTTATTTTATAAACAGGTAATGAATCCTGATTATAAAAAAACTAAATTAAATATACAATTCGGTAAATTACCTTAAAAGCATAACTGCTCCAGTATGCAATTAGGTCTTTGTATTGTGTAAGTGGACATTCGTTGAAAATTGGTATATTTTCAAAATCGATACCTCTTCTATTTTTTCATCCAACATACAAGTCATGTTTGCAGTTCCGCCATATCTCACCCAGTTCCATTAACTCTGGTCTCTTTGATTGCAGGGTATCCATAAAGTTATATTAAATCTGAATATTGAAACAAAATTGTCAATAATACTTTATAAAGAAATTGTAAATTAATTTCAAAAAAATATATTACCTAAATTTCTGGCCAGACACTATCTTTTATTTCTTGTCCAGCTTTTCTCATTATTGGAAAATGGGGTTATACAAACGATTCAAAATCATTGGTATAGGCTGGAGAACCATTGTTATAGTTTATACCAACAATTCTCCAAACTGTTGGATATAATGTCGTGGGTATAGGCCTATACCAGCAATTTATAGTAAATTGTTGGTATAGGCCTCCTTGAGTTTCATTTTACCAATGGTTATGATGAAACTGTTGGTATAGGTCATTACCAACAATTTGAAAACTAGTTGCTAAATCCCTATACCAATGATTTATAAACCGTAGGAATAGCATTTCTTGGCAACAAGATATACCAACGGTTAACTATTGGTATAAACCACCTATAGAAATCACGAAATAGGCAGCAACACCCCCACCTTAGCCAATTACCTGCAAAAAATACCAAAAAAATTGCACCAAACATTACCAACCAATATATAAACAATGATAACATAAGAAATTAATTAATGCATTCAACTAATGATAACACACATTTAAAACATCACATATTCATTCACAACCAATCATCAAAATCATGTGTCATGAATATCAGTTTAAAATGTGAAGGATCGATCTCTCTCTCATCACAACCAATATCATCACCACCGGCATCGTCATCATCATCGTCATCATCATCATCGTCCTCACCGTTCACCATCGTCATCGCCAGGAACATCATCATCCCGACTACCACTAAGACCATTGCATGTTGCACCATATAACGCACAAGCCGCAGTGGTATCTGGTGGAAGTGATGGACATAAGGTTGTCATAAATTTCATAAATTAATCGTTAGTCTTTTGATTACATTCACGCTCGTGCATGACCATTTTTTTAACCTCTTCTACCTCGATACGATCTTGTGCGGCCTTAGAACGAGTTATTTCCAACTCGATGCTACCAGAACTGGCACTTGAAGTGGGTCAATATCTAGTAGGGACAATACTCTTCTCTAGTCGACAACATACTAACTCATGGAGTTCATCTCTTAATACCTGATTTAAATGATCGTTTGGTCCAAAATTGTCAGTTTTTTGCTCATCAAGGGCCTCCAAAGTACATTGTTTCAAATTTAAATGAACTATTTAGTTACAAAATCGATATTAAAATTTGAAATCAATGAAGCAAAACTTACAATTTCTTGTTGTGTTTGTTTGTTTACCGAGCTTCCATCTTTCTTCTTTCTGCTCAAGAAAAGTAATTTTACTCGAGGCACACGTCCTTCAATATTCAAAACTACCCTCTACAATGATATTGAATATAGAAAACCATTATTCAAATAGGTTAATAATAATGAATTTCATAACTAAAATCAAACAGATACACTCGATGATGTAATATGATTTGTTATAATTATTGATTACTTTGTGACTTTATGATATTAGTTAACAAAAGAAATTTTATATAATAAATTAGGAAAGTTGAGAATATGATTAAAAAATGATTTGATAAATTAACTTAGTGGAATTTAAGGATTCTTATTTGTAAATATTATTTCCATGAATATAAGGGCAATGTAATTATAGAATAATGGAAATGGAATGTCTTTATTGAAAAAAAATTATTCAAGAGTAAATACATGTATAATATGGTAAAATGGAAAGATGAAATGTATGTTAAATGTAATCCTATTTGGTTGTTTCCATGTTTCAATGTTTTATTTTTAAAGTGGCTAAAATAGATAAAATCAAGGTAAATTATTCATTGATGGATATTGATAAAAGTGTATAATCAATATGGATTTTATGTGTGTATTTTGAGTTGGCTGAAAGTGAATTCCATTTATTTTTTGTTAGGTGAAAAAATAGTATGTTAATGATTAATTTTACAATTGAGGTGATTAATGGATGTTTGAGGTATGTTTAAATGGGAATTGGAATAGATCAAATGAAATTTATTTGTATAGAATTTTAATAAATTCATAAAGCATGATAGTATGAATAATGTGGTTTAGATTAAGAATGTTTTAGATATATAAATTAATGAAAATACTTAGTTCTAAAATAAAAAAAGGGAATAAATGAAATCTTAATGTGGAAATATATGATTTGTACTGTGCATAAAAAAGGCATAATGGGAACAATGATTTGTGTTGAAATTTTTACTTATATTTAATTTTTGTTTTGAGAAAGATGATAAAAGGTTTTGGTGTTTATTTTTGTTAAAAAGACACATTAAAAATTGGATTTATTGTTTATTTGGTTAGTGCATGTTAATGTTTATTTGGCATGAGAATACGTAAAATTCAAATTTTATGTTTTAGCATGTGTTCTGAATGGGGTTGTTTTATTAACAAAAAAATCAATTATCATGGTATGATTATCTTAATAAAGGGGATGTTAAAGTGAAGTGATTAATTTTACTACAAAAAAAATATTGATGTTTGTTTAATTCTTATAAAAAACATGCTTGTGTAAATGGTTGTATTGGTTGAATCCAACTTTTCTTGGTGATTGTGATTGTTTTGATGTTTATTTTTGATTTGTGATGAGTTAATCCTTGATTTTTTTCAAATTCAAAAGGGGATAAATCTGATTTTATTGGGGTACTTCAGAAGATCATTTAACCAAAGTTAAATGATTGGTTTAAGTGATTCTCTCATTTATAAAGTTTTGTTAGTTTATTTTAAGGATTAGTGAGGTGTGCGTGCCATGAGTCGGGATAATGATTTCATGAGTTTTAAATGATGGTGAGTTTGAGTAATTTTGGTTAAAACCTTAGAAATTAGTTGGGTGTAGACCTAGTATGATGATATTGTTGACGAATTAAACTTTGACATTGAATTTTGATTATGTTATCCTTAAGTGTAACACGATTTCAAGAGGTACCACTACTCTTGTTCTCATGTGAAGTGAATATGGTTGAGAATTCATTTTTGTATGGGAATTTCTATCAGGGGAACCTTGCATGGATTTAATTCAAGGTTGGGTATTAGATATTAGAATTAATGCTTGAGAACATAAAGAAAATTGAGGTCTAGAGGACATCATCGGTCACTGGAGATTCTCATACTATTCTCGAAGATGAGAAACATTATGGTGGATAAATTGAAATGTCCTGGGGTTTTTGAGGTATGGCATGATTTTAATTTTTATGTATTTGAATTTATTCTGAATCTATTTTAAGTTGGTATTTGGAGTTCAGAGAATAGAAATGACTTGGGAGGAGAGGTTGGTCGTGGTTGATATTGGAAAACACTAGAAAACACCATCGGGTGACCAGTGTGGGGTACTAGGTTCACGATGGAGGAGACGTGGAAGGGGATTCTTAGGCTGACCTGGTCATTTACTGGGTACCTAGTGGAGTGCTTCGGAGTTTATTTTTTCAAAAGCATTTCTATCTTTTTTTCATCAAGGGATTTGAGTCTTAATCTAATTTTTCATCATTCTAAAGGTCGCTTGGGAAAACTGTACTCTCTCCAATCCCTCCCAAACTCTCGTCAATTGCTCTAAATGATTTCTCCTTCATGTCTAGGAAGATTAACAATCTGTATGTTATATTGAAATTGGGATGGTGTGTATATTGTTTTCCTTCTGATTTAGGTCAAAGGAAAAGAGGTTTAGTTTCTTTTATATTTTAAATCTAGTTTTTCTTTTAGTTCTTATTGCATTCTTGATATTTAGTAATTAGAGTGGGAATTATGCTTCTAATCCTAGTGAGGAATGGTAGCATACCTTTGAGGTGAGTGGTTGTGAACTTCTTTGAGCTTATAATTCACTACTCTAGTGTATTATGGTTAATATGATAATTGAATTTAATTGTTTTCTAATTGTTTGAATGACATTGGCTAATAATTCAAGGAGCGATGCGCTAACATGATTTGTTATTGATTAATAATGAGAACACATGTGAAATTATGTTATTTTCAACAGAAGATATAACCAATTTAGAACTCACCAATTTGATGTTGAAGAATAACCGAATGAAAAGACAAACCGAGGATGGATCGTCGCGGATGGAAAAGAAGATGGAACGCGCTCGTAGGGCTCACTGTCGACGAAAATCGGATCTGAGGAGGTGTAGGTCATGACTGGAATTTGGGGGGTATTCTATACCAACAGTTATACATAACTGTTGGAACAGCCTTGGGCACTGAGTACTCTATACCAACGGTTCATTAAAATCATTGGTATAGGCTTCAATATATCAACCTATACCAATGGTTATTATAAACCATTGGTGTAGAGGTACCTATACCAATGATTTTCAAAAATCGTTGGTATAAGTCTGTTCATATAGGTTCGTTGGTATAGCTCCATTTTCCACTAGTGTCTCCACTGGATTACTTGAACTGTAATAATATTATTGTGTTTACCAAGTATCCTCATAAAACTCCACAATTCCTTTCCATTTTTTCCACATATTTGCATGTTTATCACACACTGCATGTATTTTTGTACGGTTACTAAAAGATGTTCATGAAGAAAAAAATGAAGTGTAAAAATGGAAGAGAGAACCGAATGCCCAAGGTATCTCTCTAAGGGAGGCCTTGAGGTTATTTTATAATGAATAAAAGAGATTACATGATATGTCAAGTCCAATGTGGGACTTGACACAACTTATCCTCTAACACTCCCCCTCAAGATAGGTGTTCCTAGCTTGGGTACATAATATAAACAAAGCACAACACTCCCCCTCATGCTGAGACATATATATTTATCATGTCCAACTTGTTACACAAAAATTGGACTCTTGGTCCAGGAACTCTTTTTATGAGAACATCGGCAAGTTGATCAGAGGTGTGAATGTGGCCAAAGGTGATCTTCTTCATTTCAGAGTTTTCTCAAATGAAAATGAAAATCTACTTCAATATGCTTTGTCCTCTCATGAAAAACTGGATTTGTGGCAATCTTGATAGCACCATGATTGTCACACCAGATATGTGCTAGTTTCTTGGTTGTATACTCAATCTCGTGAAGAGTTTGTTGTTCCTAAATGATCTTTGCAGTCACATATGTCATGGCATGATATTCTGACTATGCACTTGAACGGGAGATAATGGTTTGCTTTTTGCTTCACCATGAGATCAAATTTCATCCAACAAAAACTGCAAAATCAGACGTAGATCTCCTGGAAGAGAGACAACCAACATAATCTGCATCACAAAAAGCCTCAATGTTTGTATGCCCATGATCAGAATATAGAATACCTAAACCTGGTTCCTTTTTCATATATCTTATAATGCGAATAACAGCCTCCCACTGCATTTTTGTTGGAGATTCCATAAATTGACTCATTTTGCTAACCGTACAAGCAATATCAGGTCGAGTCATTGTCAAGTAATTGAGCTTCCCAACAAGTTTTCTGTATCTGTCGGGTGATTAAAACCTCTCGCTATCAGATTGTAGTGACCTTTCTCTAGGTTTGAGGGGTGAGTCAACCGAGTCAGCTTAAGTCATTCCAGACTCTTACAGAAGATCAAGAACATACTTTGAGATAGAAAATTCATTTGGTGCATCTGGAGACCTCAATCCCCAAGAAATATCGTAGAGGACCCAAATCCTTCGTATGAAAATGTTGATGAAGGATTTGAGTCAATCAATGATGTCAGTATCACTTTCGGTAATGACAATGTTATCCACGTAAACTAGGAGAATGTTGTCTGTTGTAGATTGGTGATAGAAAATAGAAGAATCTTTTAAGCTTTGACACAAGCCAAAACTAAGCACAACAGTGAAAAAACGCCTGAACCAGGCCCGAGGTGACTGCTTGAGGCCACAAAATGATCGACGAAAGCGACAAACCTTGGAAGACTCCCCCTGAGCAACAAACCCCAGTGGTTGCTCCATATAAACTTCTTTATCAAGAAAACAATGAACAAATGCATTTTTCACATCCAACTGATGAAGAGGTCAGTGATAAGAAGCGGTAACAAAGATAAATAAATGGACTGATGCCAATTTGGCCACTGGAAAGATGGTGTCAAAATAATCAACGTCATACGTCTGTGCATAACCCTTGGAAACAAGCCGTGATTTGAGACGATTGAGAGAACCATCGGCATTGACGTGCACAGTATAGATCCACTTTCACCCGACAACCTATTTATCTGTAGGGAGAGGGACAAGATCCCAAGTGTGGTTGGTTTCCAATGTCTGAAATTCATCATGTATAGCATGTAACCAACCGGGATGAGAGATTGTCTTGGCAACAGTGTGTGGTGTCGAGTAATCAGTTGGTGCCTCAATAACTTGGGAGGTAGACGCAGATAATCTCTGATAAGACTAATAGGGGTGTGAGCCTTTACGAAGTGCAATAGGAAACTCTGGTGATGAAGCATCAGGAACAGAAGAGTCATCCTGTGTGCTAGCTACAGGAGGTGGCAAGGTGGCAAGGTGGTAAGGTGGCAAGGTGGAAGATGTGTGAGGTCAACGAGTATATATCTAGCCAAATCATGATCCAACAATATCACTAGGAAGAGATGAGGGTTGGGGTGTATGGAGAGAATGTGGCAAAATAATTTCGAAATCAAGTAGAGTAGATGGTAGTGGGAACTAGGGAATAGACATAACTAAGGATTCGACAAAGGAAACATCAACGGAGTCAACATAGCAACGCAAATCTAGAGAGAAGCATCAATATCTGTACAGGGTGCAGGAATAGCCAAGAAAGATGCATTTGAGAGCACGTGTATCAAACTTGGTAACTGAGGGACGAATATCCTAAACGTAACACACAGCCAAAAATGCAGAGGGGGCGGGAATGAGGGGGTGTGGTTGGAAATAAAGAATGGGTTTCTCCCCCTGAAGAATAGACGATGGAAGTCTATTGATAAGATAGGTGGTTGTGAGAATGGCATCGCCCCAAAAAGTGGTTGGAACTTTTTTCTGAAATAAAAGTGCTCGAGCAACTTCTAATAGATGGTAGTGTTTTCGTTCAGCAACACCATTTTATTGAGATGTGTGCGGACAAGAGATCTGATGGATAATTTCATAGTCAGTGAGAAAAGACCGGAAGGGTCCAGAAAGATATTCACGACTATTGTCAGAACGAAAGCATTGGAGTTTAGCAGAAAACTGGGTGGTGATGTCACGGCCCCATCCATGCCGAGGCTCGAGTTACAACTACCCCAAGCTCGCCTCCATAGGCCAGGAGGTGGCAACAAGTGTCGAATGCACAAAAAACTCGGAGAGGCCTTTCCCTAAGTACCTATACACACGCACACAGACAACTCAGTGCAAAAGTGCAAAGAGAGAGAAGCAAAAGATAAAACATTGTTATATATAAAACCACAAACATGCATCGTCCTCTAAACAGTACAAGCACAGTAGTGTAAACTGAAAGGGAAAGGGGTAAAATACACATCCAACTAGAAAATTGCTACAACCTAGTAGTAACTGAAAAAGTAAAACAGCTGAGAGAGCCCCGCTCCTGGATCCCAAGTTACAACCACGATACACAGTCCAAGCACATATATCCCAAAGCTCCTCTGAAGTCACGATCAACATGTTTGTCGTCTGCATAAGGCACGACACCTGCGGGCAAAGCCCATGCAGGGGTGGGTATAAAAATACTCAGTACGACGCTCCGAAAAGGCAAAGGGGGAGCAATAAGGGATACACTGAAGAGGAAAACAGCAGATAGAATAAGGTACAGTAAAAGAGTATAACTTAACCCAACAAGATAGTGAAAGCAAACTCATCCAAACACAAGGAGGTTGAAACGGTGAGAAGATGAACTTCTCGTCGAGTATTCACTATTTATAGTACGAGAGTGGACTCATCCAAAAACGAGAAGCTAGACATGGAAAGCACACGACATATCGCCCGCGTCTTCACCTCTCCTGAAAGGAGAGTAATCAAAACCCAAGGAGTGGGTACTAAAACAGAATATATAAATATATATATATATATATATGCTCAGTCAAAGAAACCCCAATGAGAGAGTAAGGGGATCTTCATCTCACAGCTCAACTCAAGAAGAAGAGTCACCAACAGTTCCAAAAGTATCCACCAACGATTCTCACCATCCCTCACATCAGTCCCGAACACGCAAGTCAAAGGGAATCAATCACCACACCTTGATACTATCCGGTTTGGGCGGAATTGACTCGCCCGTACGGTTTTAGGTCGCGTCACGAGGACGCGTCTCGATGGTGAAAGTGTCTCTTTTTCGTGAGTTCAAAAGTTACGTCAAACCACGTCTCATCATTGTGTCGCACAGTTGAGGGGGAACAACTCAAAGTAGATGGCCCGCGCCCTAGTGCATTATGGGGGGTTCCACTCTAATAGTCGTTGAAGACCCGTGCCCATGCGGATGGGGGGTCAACACTTTGGTCATCAGGGATCCACGCCCTAGTACGTTAGGGGGATCAACACCTGGAAGCAGCTGTAGAGGACCCGAACCTATGCCGATGGGGGGTCAACACTCTAGTCATTGGGGATCCACACCCTAGTACGTTAGGGGGATCAACACTCAGAAGTAGTTGTAGAGGACTCATGCCCATGCTGATGGGGTGTCAACACTCCAGTCATCAGGGATCTGCGCTCTAGTACATCAGGGGGATCAACACTCAGAAAGAAGCCCATGGTGATTCCGCCTGATCACAACCATCATCAAGCGTCGCCTCGAATAGTCATCACGCCCGAAACATCTTACATCAGATCTCGAAATCCACCATGGAGGGCATCATAGCATTCTACACGGAAAACCACTTAGGATAGGCTACTCGTGGGCCAAAATCCGAGTCCAAAAGGAGATACAAGAGATAGAAGATTTATAGTGGTACACGGCGTGTGTGGGGCCCACACGACGAGTGACCCCACCTCATTGTCTATCCATGTACCTAGCCATACTTAGGTACTAAATTGTGCACAAATACCCCTAAAAGTGTCAATGTACTCCCATAGTACATGTCACATCTGACCCCAAAGGCTGACGAGCGCACAATGCTCTGAAAGTAATTGGCGATTTCGCGAAGAACGGACGAAGAACACGACCAAAAAGGGATTCAAAATGTAGATTGACTGATGGTCGTGTTCGTTTGGTCATCGTCGTTGATATTCAAAGCAACAAATTCAACAATGAAGAAATTATACTCCAAGAATTTCAATCGTGGATGCGAAAATCCAAAAGAAGAATCTTATCTCGAATTTGGATTCCTCATTGTGTTTGTTGCGCTCTGATCTACTCTGATCTGCAGCGCCATCGCGATCCGTCGAAGATTCAACATTGAATCGCCAGAGAAGAGAGAGTTATGCCGGTGACAAGGTTTTATGAGCCAAACCCTAATTTAGAAAACATGACCTATTTATAAAATTTAATAGGTCCACCACTAACGGTCATGGGATTTGAACATCTCGCGCCCTCTCGCTTTATGTCGCATTTAGGTAAAATAATTTTATTTAATTATTTTATTTACAGTTACGTCCTTGGTAACTTTTTCTACAGATGACCTGCGCCGACAAAAGTTATATCCCACCGAAGGTAAACATCATGCTTTGGACTCAACCATGGCCTCGGATTTCTTATCCGAGCTACCGTTTGAGAGTTATCTTGCTTTCGTCGCGTGTATAGTATAAAATATACTTAATGTTTTTATAAAATTTAATCCAGGCACACCGGGTATCGGAATCGCATGTCGTCTCAGCATCTAGTTCTGGAAATATATATAGAAATATTCCAAAGTCTTACAAGGCAAAAATCAGGTCTCTACATGTGATTTTTTGATAATAAGTGCAGAACACGATAAAGATTTCAGAACAATTTTTCAATAAATAGACCCAAGTCATCCGTGAAAAATCATCGATGAAAATAAAAAAATATCAATAACTCAGTTTAGAAGGACTAGGACTGGGCCCCGAGATATCAAAGTGAACCAAATGAAAATGGGTGGATGCACGGGGAACTGCTCGAGGAATATAGGTGACCCAATGATGCTTTGCATAGTGACATGAATCACATTCAAAAGGAAGATGTCTTAATCCTGGAAATAGTTTTTGAAGAATGGGGACATGTGGATGACCAAAGAGATAGTGAAGCTAGAGGGCATGATCATAGGTGGCAGGACAAGCGAGAGTGGGGGCCGAGTCAAGCACATACACACCACCCTAAAGTCGGCCAGTACCAAGCACCTAAGTCGTCAAAAGCTCCTAAAATATAACTGAAGTATGTGAGAAGATGGCTTGACAAGTCAGTTGTCGGTTTACTAATTGATAGTAAATTAAAGAGACAATGAGGAACAAAGGCAATAGCGGAAACTATCAAGCCAGGCGTAATGGTACAACTTTCATAGCCCGCAATCTGCAGTGTCTGGCCATTGGCTACAGTAATATTACATCTAGATGAGGCCGTTCTATAGGACTGTAGAATACCTGCAACGCTAGTTATGTGCTCGGAGGCACCAGAGTCAACAACCCAAGAAGTGCAGCGTTGGGAGAGACATGCTAGTGAAGTATTTCTATGGGCAATAGTTGTGCCTGATGATGTCATAGAGTGTGCTGAAAATGCACAGGGATAAGGTACTGAAGGTGCACAATTGATAGATTATAGGTGCTAAAATTGCACGACTAGTCCATCCAGGAATTGGGTTATTGATGAAAGATCACATGGATGGCAATGGGGCATCATTGGGTCGTGCACGTAAGGGGTCCATTACAGCGGTGTGGGGTGCAGGGAGGGCTGGAGGCAGGAGGCGTCGCGCGCACAGGGGGGTGGCAAGAGGGGTCGCCGCGCGCACAGGTTGGGGCACAGAGTGCCATCGCGCAGAGGGAGGGCAGCAGGAGGGGTCGTCGCGCGCACAGGGAGGGCCAGTAGGTGGGGTCATCGCGTTGCACAAGGAGTGCGCAGGGGGGCATCGCGTTTGCACAGGGAGTGCACAGGAAGTCATCGCACGCAGGAGGGGCGCAGCAGGGAGGTCCTTCGCACGCTGGAGGAGCGCAGCAGGGAGGGTCGTCGCGCGCGGGAGGGGTGTAGCAGGGAGGGTCGTTGCGCACACGCAACACTACTGAGAATTGAGTTAGTTGCGACGGGTTATTTATGACCAGATCTCATCACAAATAACTTGTTGCATAAAATAGTGTCGCAAATAGTTTCTTCGGGTTTTTTTAAAAACCATTTTGCAACGGGCCCTTGGCGAATACTATTGGTGACGGGCCCGTCACAAATAACTTTTAAAAAATAATATTAATATTAATAAAATCAATAAAATAATATTAAAAAATAATTATAATAAAATAATATTAATAATATAATAACAATAATAAAAAAAATATTATTATTATTATAAAATAATAATAATAATAATATTATTATTATTATTATTATTATTATTATTATTTAGAATATAATAAAAAAATATTAATAAAATTAATAATAATAATAATAATAAAATAATAAAAAACTCAATATTCACAAAAATATGAAAAAATAATAACAAAATAGTAACTTTAATACAATAATAAACAAATATTCAAAATAATAAACAAAATTAAATAAATAATAAAGTAATAAAATAATAATAAATATATAAATAATAAAATAATAAAAAATGCAATATTCACAACAATATAAAAAACACAGTATATAGAAATATAAATATATAATATTACAAAAAAAATACAGTCAAATGTTTTATCATAAAAAGTCAATACATCACTGAGGGGGAGGGTCGTCTGGAGGTGGTGGATGAGGTAGAAGAGATGGTGGAGGGAACTCCATCCCTAAACCATGAGTCAGACGTCGCATGTACTTCAGTGTCTGTTCATGCTGTTGTTGCTGCCACCGACGCATCTCCTCCTATTGATGTTATTGTTGACGGAGCTCTTCCTGCTCGCTACGCATGCTCTCTATAAGCTCACCCTGAGCTCGTAGTGGCTCTTGATACTATGCAAAAGATGATGATGACTCTTTACGAGCTCCTCTTGAGTTGAACGCCGACATCGCAGGGGTACTGTAATAACTCGCGGGCGTCAATCGAGAGTTGATACCAACAACTAAGTATTTTTCGAAGGCATAGTGGGTCGTCTGCATCCATGTCGGCTCATCAAATCTTGCTGCATTGGTCTGATCATTGGTCTCGAGCTGACTCTCAGTTTGTGTCAAAGACGTCGTGCCCTCATATGACTCCTTCAATTGAAATTTAAAATTAAAATAGTTACAATATTATTTGTAGTTAATTTTAAAACTCAAAAAAAAATATTGACCACAATCTGACGCTGGCAATCACCTCTAACCTCTTCAGTGATAGGATCGGTGTACATCCTCCTATAAACGTCGAATTCCCTAATATCAAGTTGTCCGACTGCCTATATAAAGATAAAATAAACAATTTAAATTTAAAGTTCTATAAACTAATTTAAAAAATGTACTTACCATATGTTCTCTATGCGTACTGAATGTACGACTACCAGCTCAATGCGTCATCACTTGTCTCCCCCGGTTCTGTCGACCTACTGATGATCTCCTCTGAAAACAACCACTCATCCAGTGTGAATATAATTCATCTCAAACCTTAGATAAAATATAATCAGATCGATGAGCGCAGCAAGACTAATCAAACTCTATGACTCATGTTTTGTTCATTGTTGTTCTCCTCAAATTGTGCAAAAACTGACGGCAACAATCACGCATACAGCCCTCTCATGCCTGCCAGATAGAGTCGCATATGCTCTCATCGATGGGATACCATAAACCCTACAAACAATTAATAATATCAAGTTATTAATTAAATAAATTTCAAAATAAATATTATTTATTTACATATCAGCCAATGATCGAACATCTGGAGCTGAACATCTATGGAAATCTGATCTCATGTAACTCGTGCCTCAAAAAAAATAATTTCGCAATGTAACACTCCCATGTCCAATAATATATGCGTAAAGTTATGATAAAAAAGAACAAATAATCAAACAATTAGCATATAAATAAATTAATGATAATTAATGAAAACTAACTAAAATACACAGGTAAACATACCTCTGCATGCGTGGATCAAAACCAAGACGTAGACATCGCTTGGGAATAGGGTTAGGAATCATCAATCACACAAGACCACACCCCCTTCAAGTCCTCTTTAAACCACCAGCAGTATGAGGGTTAGATGATCTAACATCCTGCTCGTCATCAGGTAGATCAGCCTCCTACAACTGACGAAACATATATGGATCCATTTAAAACACGAAACGAATGTTAGCAAACAGTTGAAAACAACTATTATATATAGATATATATTTTATATGATTATAATCAACATTTCACTATGTCAATCTTCATATGCATCCTCATCTTAATATCTGACGGTGTTAATATCTTCATATTCCTCCTCAACATCATCAATTTCCATATGAGTTTCAGTTTCATCATCTCTTGTCATTTCAAATTACATTTGTGACATCATTAATATTATCATCGTCATCAACTCTTAATTGTGGGGTGTCATCATCGATATTCGTGTCTTCTAACTCTCTTGAAATAGTATAATAATTTGCATAATAAATCCGATGTGTCTGATAAGCCAATAAAAATGGTTTATTTACTGCAAGAAAACTTTTATATTTAATATCAACGATTCCATGGATTGGATGAACATGTAAGTCTCTCTCAATATCTAACCACTTACATTTAAACATCGTTACGTAATGTTGTCTCAGATAACACACTTCAATGATTTCTTCCAGCATGCCGTAAAAGTCAATTTCAGTTTCTCTGTGATGAGATCCTCTCAAGTAAACACCATTATTCATTTTTTTTTATTCTCAATATGCACATGTATGAAACCGAAAATCATTTGCCACATATACATTATAAGATTTAACCGTTTTGAATGGTGGGTTACTCAATACACACAATCAATTATCAATTTTATCAGCATGTTGAGATATCTGAAAATTTGTAAAACAATTATCAATATAACAAGTAATAAATTGATTTTATATGTTAAACCATAAATAATTTATGTTATCAGTTTTTGAAACCAATGGAAAAAATTATTTTTTCGACATTCAAGACCAGCTGCTATAATTTGTGGAAATTGTTTCTTGATATGATTATCATATAACCTACAAATAAAATAATATTAATTTACTGCCTCATGGGTGTAGTCTAGTGGTTGCGCCCTATGATGGTCTTTTGGGAGGTCTCGATTTCGAGCCTCTCGTGCGCAAATAGATAGGGGTTTTCTTTGTTTCCCCCTCCCCTAGCTGATGTAAAAAAATATTAATTTATTGTAACAAAAATTATAGAATAAGTAATATGAGCGCTCACAATACAAATGGTGTCATTTATTCACAGTTGAGAAGAACATGTGTATGAGATCTATGATGTTCATCCTCTGAAAGTCATAGTTCATGAATTCCACTGAAACAAAGTTCAGACTGATTAAAAACTGATAATTGATTGCTCATTTCATCGTCAACATTTCTCTTGTTACGGCCTATGCGGTTGTGTTTTGAGGTATATTCAAATTGAAAATAATTAGTAGAAAAAAGAAATTTCCTCCTACAAATAAGCTTATGCAATTGAGTCTTCAACCGATACTTTGTTACGTGCTTTTTTCTTCAATTTTTGTATGCATCTCTCGAATTGGTAATTAATCGGAACTGTACTAGACCTCCACATTTTTCTTTATGCAGAAAATGTATTATCGAATGTTCTGTTGATTCAAAGAAAGCCGACGGGAATATTTTTTCCAGATTATATAAAATTAAAACAACTTTTTCTTGTTGTCTGCTTAGTGCATCGCAGTTTGTTGTCGCCGCACAAATGTCTCAAAAAAATATGATATGTTTATTATCGCATCCCAAATCATAGAATTCAACAACCCTCTTAATCTAATCGGTAGAAGTCTTTCCATTATAACATGACAGTCATGAATTTAATCTGATAATATGATCTTTTCTGACACATCTGCCCAAATTGGAAGCATAACCATCTAAAAGTCTCAAATCTGCAATCCACTGACGAAATAATAATCAATTTTCTTTGGATAGCGTATAAACTACTTTTGGATTCATTAACTTCTGTGATCTAACATTTTCAAACAGTTCAAGTTATGGTCACCTGCAAATTTGGGCAAGATCTAATTGTACTTTTACATTATCTTTGGTTTTATCTGGTGTATCCAAAACTGTATGAAATAAATTATCAAAACAGTTCTACTCAATATGCATGACATCCAACATGTGACAGACCAACAAATCAGACCAATATATCAGATCCTAAAAAATACTCTGTTTTATCCAATTGTGTTCTTCTCCAAAGCTATCAATTTTTTGTTGGTTTACTATTGATCCAAATGTAATGGAAGGTAATGAAGAAACAATTTATTTTAACTCTGCACCTAAGATCATTGTTGGAGGTCCATCTCTTTCAATTGTGCATTTTCTGAAATGATATACGATCCTCCGAAAAGGATGGTCGATTGGAAAGAATTTGTGATGACAGTCAAAAAAACAAAGTTTTTTTCCATTGACGAGCATAAACGCGTTGTTGTCTCTCATACAGTACGAACATGATTTTGGATCATGTGTACTCCAGCCAGAAAACATGTCATATGTTGGGAAGTCACTAATAGTTCACATCAATGAAGATTTCAATATGAAATTTTGTTTCGAAGCAACATCATATGTACTGACATCATTACTCCACAATGAATTTAACTCATCAATCAATTGTTTTAAATAAATATCAATATTCTTTTTCGGATGTCCTAGAATTAATAAGGTCAAAAAGATATGACTCTTTCATCAACATCCAAAAGGGTAAATTGTACGGAGTTATAAAAACAGGCCAACATGAATACTAACTACCGTAAGAATCAAATGGACAGAAATCGTAAGTAGAAAAACTCAATCACACATTTCAGGCTTCTGAAGCAAAAGGCGAATGCACTTGTCAAAATGTTCCCATGAATCATCATCAGATGAATGGTTTAAGCTTTTACCAATTGAAATATTAGTTTTGTATCATGACATCAATGTTGTTGTGTTCTAAAACATAAATAAACGTTTCAATCTAGGTGTAAGCAGGAAATATCTCAACTGTTTAACAGGAATCAATTCAAATTTCCCTAGTTGAGCCACTTTATACCTCGATTGTCCACATGTGGGACAATTATCCAACGACTCATTTTCACCATAATATAAGATATAATCATTTGAACATGCATGAATCTTCTGATAACTAAGACCCAGATTACAAATCAGGCCTTTCTCTCATAGAAATTTGTAGGCAACACATTTTCTTCAGGTAACAGTGTTTTAACCAAAGAAAATATCTGATCGAAACAACTATTTGACATTCCATTGTCTGATTTAATAGTCATAAATTTTACAACCACTTAAAATTTGTCTATCTTACAACAAGGATATAAGGTATTCCCAGCAGACTCAACAACTCATAAAATTGAGATCGTTCCAACTCAAGAGTTAAATCAATATCATCCCGAGTTTCAGTTTGTTGAAAAGACAAATTTGTCACATCATATACTAAAATTTAAGTGTGATGGATCTGAAACCAAATTATTAGTAGCTTCTCTTGAACTACATTCACCACGTTGATTCCAAAAAACATAATCTATTTGAAAACCAAAACGCAATAGATGAGCCTCAACGTTGTCAAATGTGTCAAACGTTCTCAACCACATTTTTTACAAACACTTAATTATCTCTTCTGAAACAAATTCTGGTTTTGATGATGCCAATGATAAGAAAGTTCGAACACCCTCAATATATACAGGATTTAAACGAGAACTATTTGGATTCATTTGCTGATTTATCCAAAGTGTGATCATCTAATAATAAATATTGACGACTTCCTTATTCCATATTCTCTCAAAAATATAAAATAATTAGTTTTTTTAAATAATTTAATATGAGAAAAACACGATTCAAAAAAATTGTTAATTATTCCTAAATATTCCTAATTACCGCTAATTATTGCTACTTATTCATATTTGTTACTATATTACTATTTATTACTAATTATTACTAATTATTAATCATTATTACTATTTATTACTAATTATTACTAATTATACCTATTTATTACTAATTATGCCTATTTATTACTAATTATTCCTATTTATTACAAATTATTCCTATTTATTACAAATTATTACCATTTATGACAACTTATTACCATTTATTAATAGTTATTACCATTTATTACTAATTATTCTTAATTATTACTAATTATTCCTATTTATTACTAATTATTACTATTTATTTCTATTCATTACTATTTATTTCTATTTATGACTATTTCTATTTATGACTAATTATGAGTAATTATCACTAATTATGAGTAATTATCACTAATTATTAGCAATTATCACTAATTATGTCAATTTATTCCTAATAATCACTAATTATTACTAATTATCACTAATTATTACTAATTATCGTCAATTATTTCTAATTATCACTAATTATTTCTAATTATCATTATTCCTAATTATCACTATTTATTCCTATTTATCAATATTTATTCCTAATTATAACTATTTATTCTTATTTATTACTATTTATTGTTATTTATTGTTATTTATTGTTATTTATTGTTATTTATTGTTATTTATTTCTAATTATTACTAATTATAGAAATAAATAGGAAGGCACCAAACCTGCTCCACCTTCTATTTGCGACAGGCGGCACAATTTCTAGCGGATTGATGGCAGCTCTTTTGCCTGACAGCTCATCTCCTTGCAACTTTCTCCGACTAAAATCATTCATCGCACTGCTCTCCATTCTCGTGCAATCAAAAGATGGACTCAAACTGATTTCTTGTAGTATAAATGATGCCCAAAGAAGAGTGGTGAATAGGGTGGTGAATGAGAGATGTCAAAAGCAGGTCTGTGGTGTTGCGCCTATCTCATTCCATTCGATGGAATTGTTCGCTCTTAAGTAGATCATTTATGTGAGGGCTCTCTTTGCTTGGTTTCGTCTAATCATTACTTGTTAATTCTACAAAAATGAATATCTGTACGTCAGAGCAGATTTTTCATAATGATTTCAATCGGAGAAAGTTGCAAAAAGATGAGTTGTTGGGCAAAAGAATTGTCACCAATCAACTGAGAATTGTGCTGCCTATCACAAATAGAAGGTGACTATTTATTAATATTTATTACTAATTATTACTATTTATTACAAATTATTCCTATCCATTGCAAAGTATTACTGTTTATTACAAATTATTACTATTTATTATAATTTATTCCTATTTATTACAAGTTATTACTATTTATTACTATTTATTACAAATTATTACTAATTATTACTAATTATTACTAATTATTACTATTTATTACTAATTATTACAACTTATTCCTATTTATTCCTATTTATTCCTATTTATTACAAATTATTATTAATTATTATTAGTTATTTCTAATTATTATTAATTATTACAAATTATTCTTATTTATTACTAATTATTACTATTTATTCTTATTTACTATTAATTATTCCCAATTATATCTATTTATTACAAATTATTCATATTTATTGCTAATTATTAATAATAATTTGTATTTATTACTAATTAATCCTAATTATTATTATTTATTCCTAATTATTACTATTTATTCCTAATTATTACTATTTATTACTAATTATTCCTAATTATTCCTAATTATTATTAATTATTTCTAATTATTGTTACTCATATTTATAACAAATTATTATTAATTATTCCTAATTATTACTTTTTTTCCTAATTATTCTTATTTATTCCAATTTAGTATTATTTATTCCTATTTATTACTATTTATTCTTAATTATTCCTATTTATTACTAATTATTTCTATTTATAATTGTTTATTACTAATTGTCGCTAATTATTACAATTTATTTTTATTTATTTTTTACTAATGAAACAACATATTTGTAAAAATAAATAATGCAAAATAGAACTATCTAATTCTAATTTAATTTAATTGTCGCTAATTAACAACAATTATAACTGACATAAAATTAAATAAATTAACTAAAAATTAAAAGCAATAGATAAATATTTTAAAACGGAATCTTTTGTACGCTAAAAGGCTTCTAAATTGCTCCGATATGAAATTTTAAACTTTGACAAAATTTCAGAGAGAAATATGATAGTTCGAAGACAGATGAATTGAGAAATGTGTAAAATAAAAAAAACAGACGGGGTATATAGGTTAGATTATTTGCGACGGGAGTATTTGCGACGGGATTCCCTACTCACCCCGCTATTAATTAAGTACGGCGGTAAAAAAGGTATTTTAGACGGGTCCTGGTGCAAATGTCTATCTGCCGACACAGTATTTGCGACGGGAGATAAAGTCTGTCGCAAATAATATTATTCACGACGGGACCCGTCACAAATGATGAAACCCTATTAATTAGCCAGCGACGGTTAAAAAGGGTATTTGCGACGGGTCTGTCATGACCCGACCCATGTCGGGGCTCGAGCCGCAACTACCACAAGTCCGTCTGCCTCCATAGGTCAGGGGGTGGCGACTAGCGCCGAAGACACAACAAACTCAAGGAGACCTTTGTCTAAGTACCTCTACACGCACACAGCCAACTCAATGCAAAAATACATAGGGAAAAAGAACGAAAGATGCAACTGCTATAAAATAAACCATACATGCATGGACCACTAAAGAGTATGGGTACAGTAAAGTAAGGTGAAAGGGAAAAGGGGCAAAATACACGCCCAACTGGAAAGTGTCCCAACCTGACAAAAAAAACTGAAAGTAAAGCTGCAGAGGAAGCTCTGCTCTTGAAACCCAAGTTGTGATCAGTATCCCTGAGGCTCCTCCAAAGTCACGATCAAATCTGTGCGTCGTCTGCATAAGACACGATACCTGCTTGCAAAGCTCATGCAGGGGTAAGTATAAACATACCCACTAGGACACCCTAAAAAGAAGGCGGAGCAGTAAGAGATACAAGAGGAAAGGAAGTACAACAAATAGAACTAAGTACAGTAAAAGAGTGCAGCTCAACCCAACAAGAGAGTGAAATAAGCTCATCCAAACACAATGAGCTAGAAACAGTAAGAAGGTGAACTTCTCATTGAGTCTTCATTTACCTATAGTAGAAGAGTAGATTCGTCCAACCACGAGAAGCGAGACACGGAAAGCACATGGCATACCTCGCGCGACTTCACCTCTCCTGAAAGGAGAGTAACCAAAACCCAAGGAGTGGGTTTGCAATAAGATGTGTGTGTGTGTGTGTGTGTTCAATCAAAGAAGCTCAAGCGGGAGAATAAGGGGGTCTCCATCTCACAGCTCAGCCCAGGAAAAGAGTCGTCAACGGTCCCAGAAGTAACCACCAATGATACTCAAGATTCCTCACGTCTGCCCTAAACCGTAAGTCAAAGGGGCTCAAACACCACACCTCGATACTATCCACTTTGGGCGGGTCTGTCTCGCTCGCACGGTTTTAGATCGCGTCATAAGGACGCGTCTCGATGGGGAAAGTGCCCCTCTTACTCGTGAGCTCAAGGTAACGTCAAAGTACATCTCGCCACTGATCCGTAGAAAAAGGTCATCTCAATGTTGAGGACTCATGCCCAGCCCAGTTGGAGGGTTCCACTCTAGTGTCATCGAGGACCCATACCCAGCCCGACTGGAGGGTTCCACTCGAAAAAGGTTGACGAATCGTGCCCAACCCAACTAGAGGGTTCCACTCTGGTGTCGTCAAGGACCCATACCCATCTCGGATGGAGGGTTCCACTCTAGTGTCGTCGAGGACCCATTCTCAGCCCGGCTAGAGGGTTCCACTCGTAAGTTACTAATGTCATTGCCTGATCACTACTGTCGTCGAAAACCGCCTAAAGATGCGACGTGTTCTGAACACCTTTGCATTGTAACTCGAAAGTTGGAACTGAGGTCGTCATCGCGTTCTACGCAGAAAAACACGCAAGATAGCCTATTTATTTTCCCAAAACAGACAACTGGTGAAAATGGTGTTTTTCACCACAACACGCCCGAACGGGTCAAAGTGGGGCCCACATCATAACCCCAAACTTCAAATTCTAAAATTCACTTCAAAAGGTCTGTCTCGAAGAGAGGGTCACGACGGCGCAGACGGCGCGTCAAACGTATGCCCAGTTTAAAAGTTACGGGCGTTTGAAACTTCATCGAGTGGGTCACTGGGCCGGTGGACCAACTCACGGTCGGTCCACCGACCGTGGCAGTCGGCCGTCGGCCGACATCGGTCGACCCGAGTCCAACCCGGTTCGTTGGTTCTGACCCACCGGGTTGGAGCCGGCCCACTTGGTCAGCCCGACCCACTGCGGTCAGGTCGGCCTGCTGCCGACAATGGCCCGGCCCGCGAGGCCGATCGCCGGCAGCGTGATTGGCAGTGGCGGCCGCCGCCTAGGGTCGCGTCGCACGACCCCTCCCGGTCGATCGGTCGGGCCACGTTGCGGCACCGCCGAACCGCGATGTTGTGGCCGCTCCGCGGACCACCGAGCTCAATTTGGTCACTCGATCGCGAATCTGCCAGCGGATCGGGGATCCTTATGACGAGGCATTCACAGCGTCAGCCTCTGATCATCGATTTGCCGGTGGTTTATTGCGCTCAAAAGTCGACAGCGGATATCCGCGAAGAACGGACGAGAAATGAATTTTTATACACGAATCGATGGTTGTGTTCATGCAGTCATCAATGATTCATTAATAAAACAACAAAACCAAAGCGCAAAGGATGGGATTACCAATTTAAAACTAAAACGAAACACAAAAACGAGATGAATCCTACCTCAAATCGATTGTTCGTCGTTGGCGATGCGTCCACGGCGTTCCTGCTTAGATCCGCCAAGGATTTGGCGGAGATTGCACCTCGATTTGATGAAGAACGGTTGAGACGGGAGAGAGAGAGAGCTTAGTAGAGAGAGAAAGGGGATTATGGGACAACCTTAATCCGAAGCCCTAAACCTCTATTTATAGACGTCTCGCACGGCGCAAAAATCCAAAATTCTCGCGCGCCCCTCATTTGATGTCGCGCCTAGGCAAAACATCTCATTCAGAACTCAACGGCGATCTCAGTTTTCCAATCTGAGTCCCTGTGCAAGAGTTATTTGATTCGGCGTCAGGAGTAAAATAATTAAGTTTAATTATTTTAATTATGATTTTGCCCTTGTATGGCTTTTTCCACAGAAGTTTTGCTCCGACAAAAGTTATGTCTCGTCCATGGTAAATGCCACATTTCGGGTTCAACCGTGGCGTCGGATTTCTGATCCGAGTTACCGTTTTATTGTTATCTCATTTCCATCGTGTGCATAGTATAAAATATACTTAATATTTTTATAAAATTAATCTCGGACACATCGGATCTCGGAATTGCACGTCGTCTCAGAGCCAAACTCTGAAAATATATAGAGAAACAATTCAAAGTATTACAAGGTGAAAACTGGGTCTCTACATCATTCCCTCCTTCAAGCTTTCCGTCCCCAAAAAACAAAAACTAGGAAAACAAATCGAGATACTGAGCTCGCATTTGGCTCTCTTGTTCCCAAGAACTCTTTTACGCATTTATGTGCTGCCACAGTATGCGAACCAAGGGGATGGCCCGTCCATGTAAGGTTCGCTCCTGTCGATCCTCGATCACCATCGGGTGCTCTGCAAAGGTGATTTCATCCTCGATGTCCAGCTCACCCTAATCGATGGCATGCGTGGGATCATGCACATATCTCCTCAGCTGTGACACGTGGAAGACATTGTGCACTCGCTCCAGCTGTTGTGGTAGGGCAAGGCGGTAGGTAATCTCGACAACCCTCTGCACGATCTTGAACGACCTGATGAACCTCAGGGATAACTTGCCTCCTCAGCCAAACCTCTGCATTTCGCATCATGGGGAGACTTCTCAAGAAGATGTGGTCTCTAACTTTGCGTACGATTTCTGTCTGCTCTGGGCCGTCTTTATCCGTTCACGAATGACATGCACCTTCTTCGTTGTAGCTCACACCAACTCTCAACCCGCGAGGGATGACTCTTCAACCTTCGTCCAACACAAAGGTGGCCTACATGGTCTCCCATAGAGGGCCCGAAAAGGTGTCATGTCGATGGTAGAGTGGTAGTTGTTATACGCAAACTCAACCAAATGCAGGTGATCCTCTCAGCTCCGACCGAAATCTAGCACGCAAGCCCTTAGCATATCCTCCAATACCTGGATAGTGCGCTCGGTCTGCCCATCGGTCTGGGGGTGAAAGGTTGCACTCATCCACAACCGGGTCCTGAATGCCTCATGTAGGCCTCTCCACAATCATGACGTAAATTGTGTGTCACGATCAGAGACAATTGTCGAGAGTACCCCATTAAGGCGGACGATCTCTCGTAAGTACAACTGCCACAAACTCTCCACTGAACTCTGCTCCCTGATAGCAAGGAAGTGCGCCGACTTGGTGAGTCGGTCCACTATCACCCAGATGGTGTTATAGCCCTTCATTGTGCGTGGAAGCTCTATGACGAAGTCCATGGATATGTCATCTCATTTCCACTCTGGGATGTCAAGAGGCTACAACCCACTGGACTCTGATGCTCAGCATTCACCTGCTGACAGGTAGGGCATCGTGAGACGAACTCAGCTATGCTTCGGCTCATGTCGGAGCACCAAAACTGTTGTTGAAGATCCCTGTACATCTTCCTCACACCGGGATGTACAGCTAAGGGAGAAGTATGGAACTCCTTCATCACTTCCTCCCGTATCGCGACTGGAATCATTGTTTTCCCCTGGAACAAGATCTCGTGATTCCCTCCTTCAGAATACCCATCAGGTGTGTCGCTTGTGGATATCTTGTCGCGCAGAACCTCGCAGTCGATATCTTTCAGCTGGGACTCTCGCACACACTCAATGAACAAAGGAGTCAGCACCATTGACTGTAGAAATGTTATACCCTCCTGCTCCACCAGGGTCAGCTGTAGGGAAGCTATGCTCTGAAGCTTCCTGCACGAGGCAAGCCTCGGACTTCCTGCTGAGGGTATCTGCTACAACGTTGTCTTTCCTTTGAGTATAAACTATCTCGAAGTCATAGTCCTGCAGAAACTTCAACTAGTCCTACAGAAACTTCAACTGTAGCATCTCTGACTACTGTAGCGGAGCTGACCAACCGACACCGACAGGCACTGTAGCAGTGCGGACTTCGGAGTCAACTTCACTGTAGCGCTTTTGACTTCCAGTCGGCAGCCACTGTAGCGCTTTTGACAAAGTCGGTCGCAGTTCACTGTAGCGACGCGGACTCACCTTTTCGGAACAGTGATCGTCTTCTTCATTTTATAGCTCATTTTCGGGCTAGGGTTACTACTGAAAATCCTATGTAATTTTGTGTTCCCGATATAGTGAATTCTGCCTCTCCTGTGGACGTAGGGATTTTTCCCGAACCAAGTAAATCACTGTGTCCTTATTTGTTTTCTATCTTTCGTTTTCTCTCGTTTCTCTCTCAGGAGGTAGTGTCTCCACATCCTCAAGGTGAAGACTACCGCTGCGAGCTCCAAGTCATGAGTCGCATAGTTCTGCTCATGGGATCTCAACCGCCACGACCTGTACGCAATGACTACCTGTTGTTGCATCAAAACGCAACTGAGTCCAACTCCTGAGGCATCGAAGTACACTACGAACCCAACACCCTCCTCTGGTAATCTCAGAACTGGAGCGCTCATCAGCATCTGCCTCAACTCCTCAAAGGCCCACTGGCACTACTCAGACCAGGTAAACGGTTGTCCATTCCGCGTCAGAGCGGTCAAAGGGGTTGTGATCCTGGAAAAGTATGTCACAAATCTCTTGTAGTACCCAGCCAAACCAAGAAAGCTCTGCACCTCTGACGCATTCTTGGGTGGCTTCCAAGCAAGTACAGCTTCGATCTTCGCGGGATCCCTAACTAAACCTTCTTCAGAGATGACATGCCCCAAAAAATGAACCTCGTGTATCTAGAACTGACACTTCGAGAGTTTTCCATAAAGTTGATGCTCTCAAAGTAAATCAAGAGTCGTCCTCAAGTGCTATATGTGCTCCTCCTCTGATGCCAAGTAAACGAGTATGTCGTCTATGAAGACAGCAACAAACTGGTCCAAGTATGTCCGGAATACCTGGTTCATCAAATCCATGAAAATGGCAGGGGCGTTTTTTCACACTAAAGGGCATCACAAGGAACTCGTAATGCCCATAGCGACAACGAAAGGCCAACTTTGGAATATCAGCCTCGTGAACTCGTAGTTTGTGGTAGCTGGATCTAAAATCGATCTTGGAGAACCACCTCGCACCTCACAACTGATCAAAGAGGTCGTCAATCCTCGGTAAGGGGTACTTGCTCTTTATCGTGGCCTGATTCAGGCAACAATAATCCACACAAAGCCGCAAAATCTCATCTGTCTTCTTCACGAACAGAATCGGAACTGCCCATGGGGACACACTAGGTCTGATGAACCCCTTCTCGCGAAGGTCCTTCAACTGTAAATGTAGCTCCCGAAGCTCGATGGTTGTCATCTGAAATGCCGCGAAAGATATCGGGGCAGTCCCTGGTTAGAAATCAATGTAAAACTCCAACTGTCGCCTCAGAGGTAGTCCAGGGACATCTTCAGGGAAGACGTCCATGTAATCCTCCACAACTGACGGAACTCAGGTGCCTACGGAGTATGCTGCACCAAGTGTCACGCTCGCTAATTGATGGGGAAAAGGTTGTAGTCTCTTGTTCACAGCACTTGCCTGCTCTGCTACAAGGCCTCGTTCACCAAGAAATGTAAACCCCGGCCCATCAGTGTGCAGGCATCAGACTCGCCTGCGGCGACAGTCAATCTGAGTTCAAACCAAGGAAAGTAAATCAATGCCTAAGATGACATCATAAGGTTCCATCGAGATGACCCGTAGGTCTCACGTGAACATTTCCCCTCCAAACGATAGCTCGCACTGTCGACAGATAAAAGATATAGAAGAAGCGCTTCCCGTAAGAACCTCGAGACATAGCTGTTGTGATAGCGCCTCTACTGGGAGCTTCAACTCCCGTACCAAGAGTAACGAGATAAAAGAGTGATTGGATCACGTGTATCCTAATACTGAAGCAAGAGTAGAATAAAAACAGAGCGTACCTCGAATCATCTCATGTTTTGGAGGATCACAAACATCCATAACATGCAGCTGTCTGCAGCCCCGATCGCCAGCTCCCTAAGCCTGACGCAGGTCGCCCGGTGGTGATGGTGGGGGGATCTCATAGCGTCGTCCCCCACCACTTGGCCCTCCTGCTCCTCCAGCTCCTCTGCCAGCACCGTCTCCCTAGGGACTACCCTGATCACGGTGTTGCCTCTGCCATGGTGGTCCACCTACTGGCTGCCCGGGATGCTCAGCTCATCGGGTCGGGCAGTCTCACGCCATGTGACCTAGCCCCTCAGACGTAAAACATCAACCCTCTTCGAATTGTCTTAGGGCTCTACGTGGTTCTGGTGCTGCCTGACCATGTGGTCGTGTCTGATCGTGGAAAGATCTATGGCGCCGAGGCTCTGCTACCTGATGTTTGTCAACTGTTGTGGATGTCTCCGCTTTGAAGCGACCACCGTTAGGCCCAACCAACTGGCGCCCCTCCGATAGAAAACTCTTCGTCAAAAGTGCCCGCTCCAACACCTCACCATAGATACACTAGTGCAAAAGCTGGATTTAACGTCGGTTCTTTTTTACTTTTAACATCGGTTTTTAACCGACGTCTATAAAAGCAACGAAAAATATAAGCTTTTCGGCATCAGTTTTCAAAAACTGACACCGAAAATGGTGCCATGCTTAGTTTTTGATGTTGGTTTTATAAATTAACAGACGTCGAAAACCGTGTATTTTAAAAAAAATCGACGTCGGTTTTTAAGAAAACGGACGCCGAAATTAAAAAAAATAGAAAATACAGTATATTAGACTACTAAAATGATCAAAGTACCTGTAATAAAACACAGTGTACAACAATCAAACAGTATTTATCATTGATTAAAAATCTATAAAAACTTATATGTTTTTATCTAGTTAATCAAAAATCTATTTATGCATTTGTATTATAAAGTAGAATTAAAATACACATACCTAAAATTGACAACATGATCATTGTTGGTTATTATTGAAACATTCATTTGATGTCATTCTGTTCAAACACATATTATAACAAAAAAATAGTTTTTTGAACACATGTTATTAAGAAATGTAATATTATTCAAAAACATTAGAATATACATACCTCAAATCGTAATCAGACTTAACAAATAGTTTGCAAAGAAAGATTGAAGATAGGTAAGTTCAGTTTGGGTATAAGACTCATTATCATTGAATGTCTACAATAACATTGAATGATATGAGATTAAAAATAGAATACTATGACAGAAAATATAAAAATAATAATATAACTAACTTTATCAAATTCAGTAGTTACTCTCGTTGTGATTATCACGTATATGAATCGTAGAACATAATAACCACATTCAACATGTCCTTATTGACGATGACACTGCGGTTATAAAAAATTAACTCAATAATTAAAATCAATATATATATATATCAAAAAATCAAAACAATATATAATATAAAAATAATTACCTTTTTTTTAAACAAACAGAGGCATGAATTGGTCACCCAATTCATGCCCCGAAGAAATTTATTAAATCAAAAGGGTTACAATACAAGCTCAAGGTGCAAAGAGTTCACACCAACCAAAAGTTTAAGAGCGGAACATGAGATATATCAAGGAAAATAATTCACCTCATGCTAAAAGAATAGAAAACCTGTGAAAGCCCTCAGTCCTTAAGCAGAGTCATCAGGAGGTAATGTCCGCAGGACTTTGCCCTTGCCCAGCATCATCTGCAGCAGCACATCTGATGTCAACTTCAAGGATTTCGAGGCTCTCCCCCAATGTTGTTCCACTTTCATAGCTTTTTGTTCACATATTTCCAGCAGCCCGTGCATCTATATTTGTGTTAAAACAGTCCAATGTATCTCCAAAGCTGGATCTTGCAATATGCAGTTCATCCAAAATTCAGAGTTGTCCTATTGGAAAAAAAGGAACAGTCCGATCCCTCCTCCCCTGCAGTCAGCATAAACAGAAAATAACACAGCAAATCCCACAAAGAGAGTAAACAAAAGTACGGATCCTCTAGTAAGCAATCCAGGCCAGATCAAAGACTTCCAAACAGAGCAAGCAATACGCCATTTTGCTCATAGCTTCCTTTCCATAGCTATCAAACAGACAGGAGACTTGCTGGTCAAACCAAAGAATCAGTATACTTGAATCTAGCACTTTAAGCAGGGAGAATAAGTCTTCAAAATCAACCAGAGACCAGACAAGAACCAACTGGAAGTCAAAGCCTACAATGAAGAGGCCGAAAAAACCTCAAAGATGAATTAAGGGGTTTTTTGAAACTTCCTCTTCAATTTTTCATTGAAGATGTCCTGCTTAACGGTAAGGTAAGTGTTCTTTGAGATCTCCCCGTTTTGAAAAGATTTATATAAGATTTCATCTCGGAGCTTCTCCGAAGATTCAGGGTCTTGGTAGCAAGGTACATCCTACTTTTCAACCCCTCCATGCTGCTAAGGGACCTCAACATGTTGAGATATGTCAGGGGCTGAAGTCGCTTCAAGTGACATCTCAGTGAGAGGTTTAACATGAGTAGATTCATTAGTTTCCTTTCTAGGAGGATCAAGAGAAATTTCCTTTCTTGAGACGTCCAAGGATCGAGTAACAATAGTTCTTTCAACTTGGGAATAATCCCTACGTTTCCACATTTTTTTGTGATTGGGGGTAATGAACCCATCAGCATCCACTATTGGCTTTTTACCTTTCCTAGCCATGGTTATCAGATAATCTTTCTCAATGTGAGTAGATTTGTCTTCCTCTTCATTTGTTGAATCATTACTTTCAGAAGAATTTCCCCCCTCATTATCAGCATCCTCCTGAGTATCATCATTCATTTGCACATTCGACACTACCTCAAGAAGAGGGGAGGGGCTGTGAGGAAAACTATCAACCACAGCTATGGGTGAAGTCTATTTGGTAATATGCTCACCATTTTCCATAGAAATATTGTCTTGATCCCTCCTAGGAGGCAAAATGTCCCTAGGTGCTGATATCTCGTTAGAAGTCCTGGGGACATCTGTGGTTCTTGTCAAGGTGCCACCAACAGACCCAGCTTTAATAGCATCGGAGATCTTTTTTGAACCAGATTTTTTCACCCAAACTGGTTTGCAACGAGGTTGAGGAGGTTCCAATTTGTGAGACTCACATTCCTCCATCGAATGACCAATTTTGTAACAGCACTTACAGTAGGGAGGGACATTTTCGAAAACCACTTCTTGAATAAACCCTTTCTCCCCATTTTGAAGCCAGAATCGGGATGGCAAATCACGGGAGATGTCAACCTCAGTGCAAATCCTTGCTACTGAGGGTCGAGAAAGATTTAAGGTAGCAGAGTCTAATCTAATCGGAGTTCCAAAAAGACTACCAATTGCCTTAAGAGCACGATGTTTGAACAAATGCAGGGGTAAGCCTGGGAACCCGATCCAGATGGGAACAATATGAGGCTCTGACCCAATTTCAAAATCTGGAGACCACTTAAATACCTTCATAGAGGACCCCCCAAAGGACCAGGAGCCTCGAATCGAAAATCTATAATAATCGTAATCCGAGGTAAAGTGCAAAAAAACTAAAAAAAATGGCATTGTAATGGTCATTAGTTCATAATTATGGTTTTGTTCTTACTTATCAAAAAATGACAAAAACCAACATTCAATCTCCGTATGTGATAATCTCTCACATATATATATGCAACTCTACTAGGATTCTTCACATGTTGCACTTCCATGGAAATGTATTCTGGATCTATAAAACCGTAAATAGTTGTACTGTTATTTTGTACAAAAAGTGTGTGTGGATACCTAATTTAAAAAGGAAATATAGTTAGTCAATTTAAATCCTTTTATTACAAAAAATAAAAATTCAAACATCAACTTACTTACATGGAAAACAACTGCATATTCAGGTCGAGCTCTTCAAAATCAACTAGATGCATGATATCTTCTTTGAGTAATCTCAATGGATAATCTCTTCTACATATATCGAGCGTCATCTGAAACTCATAGATATTATTCAAAGAATAAGAAGCATTAAGATAATCTTTGTATCTCATAAAAAATATCAAAAGTATCTACAGTTGATTGTTCCTAAACGTTTTGTTTCAATTATTCAATTTATTTTGCTTTCAGATAATCCTATATAAGTTAAATGTCGAAAAACATTATAAGTAATTTTCAATCATATGTAATTAATATTTAAAAAAACATATATCTCATATGAAATATAACGAAGAAAACTAGTTGGTTAAACTAAAAAATGACCCAGACAATCCCCAATCCCCATCCCTGGTAATCTCCTCAATAAAAAATGGTAGTAGAGCATTATAGTCAATAATATAAAGTACTGATACTCTAACCTGACTCATCTGCATATGCTGGTGATATACAAAATCCCCAAAAAAATATACGCGTCTTAACGCAACAATATGTATATGAGGATCTCCAACAAACAACTCACTGTATACAGTTTGGTTCGAGCGAGGAGGTGGAGCATTAAAGTAGACAAGTTGGGCAGGGTAGTCCGGCTGGAATGGAGGTGGAGGATCAAAGTAAGCATGATGGGCAGGCTGGGCAGGCTAGGCAGATTGGGAAGGCTGTGCAGATTGTATTGTCAAGTGTTCAAACAAAGTCTGATGCACGGTTGCTTAAATTTGATCACTCATAGACTGTTTCATCTCCTTCAACGCGGCTTTTAAGGATTCTATTTTTGGGTCTTTTGATTGCTTACTCTGACAAAAAAAATTCTGAATACTAACACTCGTCTGATATCATCTAACATAGTCAGGGTGTTCTGTCTTCCATAAAGTAATGTTTATGATATTTATCATACCTTTAACAATAAAAGAGTCGTGTCTCTTGCTCGTGAAGTTCATTCTGAAATGAAAAATGCAAAAGTTATATTAGTGTTTACATTTATAAAATAGAAAAATTCATGATAAAAAATAATATTTACTTACAATTTTATCAGTTACTTGTTTAGCTTCTTCTGTAAGATACTTTTCATTTTTCCTTTTTCTCGCTCATTTCCATTTTTCATGGCGAGTGGGATGAGATGAAGGACTAAACTAAACCTCTTCTAAACCACTACTAAATCGAACTCTTAATACTTCAAATTTTTCTTCAATCATTTTCTGTTCAATAACAGATATTATCCACGTGATAAAGTATGAGGGTATATATTTTTCAACTGGATATCTTAACGAGATCTTCTGGAGGCATATTACATAAAAAATAAACTAATAAGTAATTAAATAAATATATAATAATTTTTACAATATAAAATAATTATCATACCAAAAAATTTTCTTTAGGATAGCTATCAACAAATTATTTTCATGTATCATCTATATACAGATACTTAAGGCATGGAATTTTAAACTTTCTTTCCAAAAATATAATTTTTTGTCAGTTTTATTTTAAAATCTCATCATTGAACTGTTGCTAAGTAGAGGTATTTTCTTAATTTCTTTTATTTCCTCAAAATTGAATGTCATATATAATTGAATGAATGAAATATGTCAATTAAAATATTTAATATTCAAAAAATGAGATAAAATAAATCAGTTGAGATATTTTACCGTCGCGGCCTCTCAAAGCTGTTGTTTCGTCATCTTGTTCATAGACTTCCAATCAGGATATAAAAAATTAATCATACAACGGCTCTGCATTGATATATAACTGATAAAATGAACTGCATTTGGGTCAGTTGCATTATTATTATCATCAAAACGAATATGTAATCACTAATCTCCACGAGCAAGTGACAATTTTGGTAAAAGTGTAATACCACGTTTACCAACTTGAGAACTTGATTTCTATGTAGTAACAGGAGAAGTCTCCTTCACTGAAGACGTATCAGTAGTCCTGCATAAAAATTATAAATTAAAAGTTTTCTTTCGTTAAATAAGTATATTACTGAATATTTAACAATATGAAAAAATAGATATACTTCATTAATTGATCCTCTCTGTATCTGACATTAACACAAGCAAGTGTAATGAAATTTTGTGAACCTGCACTGCATATCATTAGAAAACTGAATATTTAGAAACAAAGATGACAAGAATAAGTAAAAAAAGAAGCGCGCATTTGTATGTTTCAAAAAAAGAAACAAAATATAAATAATTGCCAGAAAAAATTAAGAGACTAATTTTGTGTTTTCTCATATGTCTTCATCATGATCATTACGTACTGCATGCACTATGTCTGCCTTGTAGTCATTATAATTATCCAAAAATCACGTAATAGATGAATAAGACTCATATAAATCAATAACATCATCAGCATCATTCTCATCACTCAAATGTTATCTTTTTCCTTGCAAAACGACGGACCACTAATCATTCGCTGGATCAATGACATAAAATATATGTTTTGCATGTGTCATAATGATAAATAGTTCCTCATTATAATTAAATCTTTTCAAATCAACCAGTGTAAATCTACAATCATGTTTCACACCACTATTGTTATCAACTCAATTACACTTAAACACAGCGACTCGAAATTTTGTATAATCAATTTCTCATAAATCCTCAAAAACTCCAAAATATGTGGACGAAGCAGAAATTAGATTTTTATCGTTTGCACTTGAAAAATACACTACTTCAACGATAACCATCACACCACTATTTTGAACAATACTCTTGTTATCCAGTTTTTTTGTGTAAAATGTGTACTCATTAATATTAAAATCAGTCCACGTTGTCACATTAAGAGATGGTCCCCTAACCAACTATTTTAACATTTCTGATGTTGATATATTTGTTGTCGCTTTCTCTTTAAATCATGAAACAAATGTCTTTTTATGCTCAGTCATCAACCACTTTTCATTTCTTTTTGGATATCGTCTCTTTAATTCAGCAATATGTGATGATATATGATTGAACATCATCTGTGTTGTTCAAAATATATAAATGTGTCTGCATCTTTATCACGTGGAATGAACTTTACCTTTAAGCCTTGAGTCCCTTTACCTTTACTATCAACCGTCAAATGTCGAGATATAGGGAGACCAATATGCTCCAGTTCATACAAATAATCAGTACAGAACTCAGTCATTTTTTCCGATACATTTTTTTGAACAATAGAAGTCTCCGGTTAATAAGGATTTTTAACATCTCTTTAAAATTTTCTTATACCTTTCAAAAGGATACATCCGACATAAATAAACAGGTCTGCATATTCTTATCTCACGCACCAGATGAATCACCAGATGAATCACCAGATGAACCATTATATCAAAAAATATAGGTGGAAAATACATTTCTAGTTGACAAATATAAAAGCAACTTCATTCTCCAACTCATCTAACAAATTTGGATCAATAACTTTAATACAAATGGATTTGAAAAAATTACATAATCTGATGATAGTCTTTCTAACAGTTGACGGCAATATACCACGCAGTGGGACCAGTAGCAGTTGTTACATCAATACATGATTGTCATAAGATTTCATACCTAATAATTAATAATCCTTCAATAACATGAAATTCTTCACATTTGAAGAATATTCACTGGGTACTTTTATACACACTGACAAAAATTTAAATTCCCATTCTTGCTTAATGTGTGACAAGCCAGAGGTAAATATGTTTAATTTCCTTTTATAGTGGGAGCTAACTCCAAACGTATTCTCATTACTATCAAGTTCAATCTAAAATTCAATCCATTTTTTGTCTTTCCTTTTATGTCTAATAAAGTTCCAATCAAACTGTCACATATATTTTTCTCAACATGCAAAACATTAATATTATGTTTTATCTCTAAAAATCTCCATAAGCTAGTTCAAAAAAATAGATTGTTTCTTCCAAATATTTTTTTGAAGACCAAAACTACTTTTCTCTCCAAATGTCAAATCAATGTTTTTCACCCTGTTGTAATATTCTTCAACTGACAATGGTTCTGGGGAAATATAGTATTCCTTTAAACCGTTAAATGTCTTCAATCTGCGATAAAGATGATCAATTCACAAAATTCTTCTATGTCTCATGTACATTGTCTTTCTTCCATTCTGCAATTGATAATATGAAGTCTCTTTTTCACAAATTGGACATGTTATATGTCCCTTAACACTGTATCCATATAAGTTTTCATATGCAGGAAAGTCATTTATATTGAACATTATCATAGCACGCAAAAGAAAATATTCTTTCTTGTATGCATCAAAAACATTAACACCTGCCTCCCATGGAATTTTCAAATCATCAATCAATGAAGAAAGATACACATCAATATTGTTTCCTGTTGTTTTGGTCCAAAAATCATCAAGTTCATCATAACATATTTTTTCGTGATACATATCTGTGGGGATAAGTTGTAAACTACCAACAAAACAGGTCACGAACTGTGTTGGTTGCTTAGGCTCCGATATGGATTCATTCCATCTATACACACTCACATTCTCATATTTCTAACTTCTCTTCCAAAATTAAGAAATTGTTTATCAAATCTCTTCCATTATGATGAGTCAGTAGGGAGGACGTAATTTACCATCAGAGATTCGTTTTTCTGAATGTCATCTTAACCTTTTTGCATCAATTGAATTTGAAAATAAACGCTTCAAATGAGTAATTATTGGAAGGTACCAAATTGCTTTAGCAGGAGCTTTGATTTTAGTACCTGAGAATAAATCGAAGTTAATTTATCGAAATTGTATGAAGGGATTATTGGAAGAAATTATTTGATTTAGCATGAGGTTAGATGCCAATACCTGAGAATGAATCTGAATTGACTTTTGCATTCATCTTATAGCGTGATGTTCCACATGTAGGACAATTTGATAAAAATTGCATTCTTTCATATACAACACACAATTATTGGGGAAAGTATGTATCTTTTTATACCTCAATCTCATTGAAGCACCTCTTAAAAACGCAAGTTAGAAAAACTTTTATCACTCCAACCGTTACTTGCTTTCAAGTTAACTAATCTCAAAACGGCTAATAACACTATATTTACTATAACCTCAGAATAATGGTTTTTCAGAATCTCTATACAATCGTTCAACACTTTGTTTTTTCAACGTCTTCAACAACTAAATCATGAATTAAATCTTCAATATGATCCTCTGTCACATTATGAATATTGAATTCAACATTATCTGTTGAATTTACAGTTCTTTCACCATGTCAGATCCAACGTGTATAATTAAAAGGCTAAAACCATAACAAATGAGATGATCCTTGATTTCTCTAGAGTTTAACTTTCTCATATTCAAACACTTCATACATGAACAGAAAATCAAATCAATGTTTTGAAGATTTCGTTTATCAAATTCCAATAATTCGTCAACTCCTTTTTCATATTCACCGGTGGTTTTTCGTAAATTTATCCAATTACGATCCATTAAATACCTAATATCGCAATATAATTGGTGAATATATTAAAACATATAAACATTTAAATATATATATATATATATATATATATATATATATATATATATATAAACTGATAAACTGTAAACAAAAACACATAATCAGATAAAGAACATCATATATGAAACAATTACAAATAGTAAACTTTTTATTTTCATATTATATACATGTATTTTATTGATATTATAATTTAATTATTTTCAATCATCCAACATTTATTAGTTCATTTTGCACAATTCTTCCATTAGTTTGATGTTGCGTGTGTCAAAAGTATTGAAGATTGCATTAATTTATTAGTTCATTTTACATAGTTGTTACTAAATAGTGGGGGATGTTGCAACTGAAACTCATTGGTCATAATAGATACGGAATTCTCACATCTCAGCACTACACTTCTAATAGATTGAAAAACATCATTAATACTCTCACATAGCTGTTGATCAGGATGATGTAATACTATAACAATAAGATCTATCTCCACATATGATCTAACACACTCATTCATACCATTTGGGTGTTCAATCGACGGTCATTGTAGTAGAATTCTATTAAAATAAAAATGTAGATATATAAATCGCATATACATCCAATCTGAATATACCACATACATAGATTATTTAAAAAATTGTAGATCATGTCACTATTATAAACAAACACCCTATCATACATGTTGTCTCACATAAGCTTGGGTTGTCCCTCTCTTTCCCATTATACTCTCTCCCTCTCAGATATAGAATCAAATATATAAGAGATTTCCAATACCGATTTTTTATTATAAAAACATAAACATTCAATGGTTATATAGAATTACACCACCGTGTCATTTAGGTAATCTCAATACAAACTAATAATTGAAACTCAAAAAATATAATTAAATGATAAATAATTTATCTTCCAAATTAGAAAAACTTAAAAAAATCGAAGTTCAACTTAAATTTGATCCTTAATCCGAACTTCGTCCCTTAAATGTGTTGCAAGAATAAACACTGCCTGCAGGATCTATACGAAATTGATTGTAAAAACGAACATTAAATATGAACAACAAACTAAAACCAAACCACGATTTGTGTCGATTATTACAAAAAAACTGACGCTGAAGAGTGAGAAAAAAATGTTTTTTTGTAAGAACCAACACGAAATATTTTTTTTTATTTTTTGTCAGTTTTTTTACAAAACCGATGCTAAAAATACAGTCTTCAGCAGTTTTGGTGTTGATTTTAAAATCGACACCAAAAACCATATATATAAAAATTTATGTGTCGGTATTTAGTAAAATCGACGCCAAAAATCTCTAGCACATACTTTTTGCATCAGTTTAAAAAAAACCGACGTCATTTCTCCGACGTTAAAAACATTATTTTCACTAGTGGTAGAGATGCACAGGGGCACTATAATAGCACGAATCTCTCGGCAAAGACCTTACTCGAACTTTCGCGTTCGGAAGTAATTATCACGGATCATATCCAGGGAGTAGCATGTAAGATCAATAAACCTAGCCGCGTACACAGCCACTGTCATGGCTCTCTGCTGCAGCTGCAGAAACTCCTGAATCCTAACGGAGCGCAAGCCTGAGGGGAAGTACTCGCGAAATAGTTGCTGGAACTCATCCCAGGAGAGTGTTGACTCGTCGTGCATCTGGGTAATTAAACTCCACCAACGCTCAGCCGTCTCGAGAAAAAGGTCGGCTACCAAAGCCACCATTTGGTCTATCGGTGTCCGCACCAGCCTGAAGAGGCAGACCACCGACTCCAACCAGCCCTCTGCCACCTGAGGGTCTGGCTCACCACAAAACATCAGCGGCATCTGGCGCTGGAACATACGAAGCGCGATTAGACTGCGCTCATCCTCAGTCTGTGATGCCGGTACTAAATGATGCTCCAAATGTGGAGGTGTCGCCACTGGCTCACCCGGAAGAAGGGGATCGCATGATGGGTCATGGATTGAGGCTTCATCGCTCGCGAGGTCGTCGTTACAAGCCAGAGCGGGTATCCTGACTAGCTGTCGTCGCAGAGGCATCCTGAAAGTTATCAAGGAGCACCGCGGTCAACAAGCGGGTAATCAGGGTCCTAGTGAATGGTTACGTCAACCGTCGCATCATCACTGGACTCTTTAGCCTGAGAGCCACTCTCAAGACACGTCGACATTGTTGTCCTATACCCAACCAATCCTCTTAAGGGTAAACATCTGAACAACATCTCAAGAAATGAATTTGCTCTAATACCACTTTGTCACGACCCAACCCATGATGGGGCTCGAGCGGCAATTACCTCAAGTCTGCCTCCATAGGCCAGGGGGTGGCGACCAGCGTCGAAGGCACAACAAACTCAGGGAGGTCTTTACCTAAATACATGTACACACATACAGCCAACTCAATACAAAAGTGCAGAGGTCTTTAGCCTGAGAGCCACTCTCAAGACACGTCGACATTGTTGTCCTATACCCAACCAATCCTCTTAAGGGTAAACATCTGAACAACATCTCAAGAAATGAATTTGCTCTGATACCACTTTGTCACGACTCAACCCATGCTGGGGCTCGAGCCGCAATTACCTCAAGTATGTCTCCATAGGCTAGGGGTGGCGACCAGCGTCGAAGGCACAACAAACTCAGGGAGGTCTTTGCCTAAATACCTGTACACACATACAGCCAACTCAATACAAAAGTGCAGAGGGAAAGAAACAAAAGGTGCAACTGTTGTAAAATAAACCACCACTAAAAAGTACAGGTACAGTAAAGTAAGTTGAAAGGGAAAAGGAACAAAATACACGCCCAACTGGAAAATGTCTCAACCTGACAGAAAAACTGAAAGTAAAGCTACTGAGGAAGCCCAGCGCCTGAAACCCAAGTTGTACCACCGCACGTGGTCCAAGCTCCCGTATCTCTGAGCTCCTCCAAAGTCACGATCAAACATGTGCATCGTCTGCATAAGGCGCGATACATGCGGGCAAAACCCATGCAGGGGTGAGTATAAACATACATAGTAAAACACCCCCGAAAAAAAAAGGAAGAGCAGTAAGAGACACAAGAGGAAAGGAAGTACAGCAAATAGAACCAAATACAATGAAAGAGTACAACTCAACCCAACAAGAGAGTGAAATAAGATCATCCAAACACAATGAGCTAGAAACGGTGAGAATGTGAACTTCTCGTTGAGTCTTCGCAACCTATAATAGAAGAGTAGACTCATTCAACCACGAGAAGCTAGACACAGAAAGCACATGGCATACCTCGCACGTTTTCGCTTCTCCTGGAAAGAGAATAACCAAAACCCAAGGAATGGGTTTGCAACCACCATCCATACCCAGCACAGGAAAAAGAGTCACCAGAAGAGTCACCAGTTCCAAAAGCAACCACCATTCATACCCAGGATTCCTCACGTCTGCCCTGAACCGTAAGTCAAAGGATCTCAAACACCACACCTCGATACTATTCACTTTGAGTGGGTCTATCTCGCCCGCACAGTTTTAATTCGCATCACAAGGACATGTCTCAATGGGGAAAGTGCCCCTCTTACTCGTGAGCCCAAGGTAACATCAAAGTATGTCTCGCCACTGATCTGTAGAAGAAGGTCATCTCAAGGTTGAGAACCAATGCCCAATCTGGCTAGAGGGTTCCACTTTGGTGTCATCGAGGACCCATACCCAGCCCGGCTAGAGGGTTCCACTCAAAAAACGTCGAAGATCCATCTCACAACTCAGCACAGGAAAAAGAGTCACCAGTCCCAGAAGCAACCACCATCGATACTCAGGATTCCTCACGTCTGCCCTGAACTGTAAGTCAAAGGGTCTCAAACACCACACCTCGATACTATCCGCTTTGAGTGAGTCTGTCTCGCCCGTATGGTTTTAATTCGCATCACAAGTACATGTCTCGATGGGGAAAGTGTCCCTCTTACTCGTGAGCCAAAGGTAACATCAAAGTATGTCTCGCCACTAATCCGTAGAAGGTCATCTCAAAGTTGAGAACCAATGCCCAATCCGGCTAGAGGGTTCCACTCGAAAAAAGTCGAAGATCCATGCCCAGCCTGGCTGGAGGGTTCCACTCTGATGTTGTCGAGGACTCATACCCAGCCCAGCGAGAGGGTTCCACTCTAGTGTAGTCGAGGACCCATTCTAAGCCCGGCTGGAGGGTTCCACTCGGAAATCACCAATGTCATCTTCTAATCATTGTTGTCATCAAAAATCGCCTGAAGATGAGTCGTGTTCGAAACACCTCGCATCGTAACTCGAAAGTCAGAATCGAGATCCTCTTCGCGTTCTAAGCAAAAAAAACACGCGGGATAGGCTATTTATTTGCCCAAAACGGACAACCGATGAAAAAGGCGTTTTCACCAAAACACACCCGAACGGGTCAAAGTGGGGTCTGCGTCATGACCCCAAACTTCAAATTCTCAAATTTACCTCAAAAGGTCTACCTAAAAAGGAGAGTCACGCTATCGCAGATAGCGCGTCAAACGTACAACCGGTTTAAAAGTTACAGGCATTTGAAACTTCGCTACGAGGGGTCACTAGGCCGGTGGACCGACTCAGGGTCGGTCCAGCCCACGGTCGACCGCCGAGGTCCAGCCCTAAACCTCTATTTATAGGTGTCCCGCTCGACGCAGAAATCCAACCCCCCACCTCATTTTATGTCGCGCGAAGGTAAAACATCATATTCTGAACTCAACTGCGGTTTCAGATTTCCAAACTGAGCCCTCATACGAGAGTTATTTGATTTGGCGTCGGGGGTAAAATAATTAAGTTTAATTATTTTAATTACGATTTTGTCTCTAGGTGGCTTTTTTCATAGAAATCTCGCACCGACAAAAGTTATGTCCCGCATAGGATAAATGTCACATTCTGGGTTCAACTGTGACCTCAAATTTCTGATCCGAGTTACCGTTTTAAAGTTATTCTGTTTCTGTAGCGTGCATAGTATAAAATATACTTAATATTTTTATAAAATTAATTCCGAGCATACCGGGTCTCGGAATTGCACGTCGTCTTAGCGTCCAACTCTGGAAATATATAGAGAAATATTTCAAAGTATTACAAAGCGAAAATCGGGTCTCTACAAAGTCTCATCACAAATACTAAAACTCACTAAGAATAATTGTGACTCAAGTTGGTGGTTCCAAAAACTTATAAATTATTATTTATCAACATTTTTTACAAAATTATTTTTATTTTCCACTATTTCTTATGCAACGGTCCGGTCCAACTCATGATCATGATATTGTCTGTTTTGGGCCTAGCCCGCACGGATTTGTTTTCCCTGAGCTCTGGCCCTCAAGCACCCCCCAAGAAAAGGTCTCATGATGGGAGAAGTATTCACACCACCTTATAAAGGGGTGTTTCGTGCTCCTCCTCCTTTGATGTAGGATTGTCATAACCCACCCCCCTAGAAGGGTCCAGCGTCCTCGCTGTCACATCAAATGGACACCGGCTCTGATACCATTTGTAACGGCTCAATCCAACCCACAATCATGATATTATCCGCTTTGAGCCTAGCCCGCACGGATTTGTTTTCCCTGGGCTCTGGCCCTCATGATGGGAGAGGACCAGAGCCGGTGTCCATTTGATGTGTCAGTGAGGACGTTGGGCCCTTCTAGGGGGAGTGGGTTAAGGCAATCCTATCCTACATCGAAGGAGGAGCACGAAACACCCCTTTATAAGGTGGTGTGAATACCTCTTCCATCATGAGGCATTTTCCTGGGAGGTGCATGAGGGCTAGAGGGCTGAATTAGGGGGATGGGTTTTTTTTTATTTAAATGGGTCTAGGTTTAGTATATTTAGGAATATGGGTTTGTAGAGCGCCACTTCAAGTGGCGCTCAACAATTCGGGTGGCTAGCGCCACTTCAAGTGGCGCTTTGCCACCCTTTTTCTTTTTTTTATGGTTTTGTTTTCTTTTTTTGTTGTTTTAATTTTTTTTCCACCTCATCTCTTTTTAATAAATAATTTCAAAATAAATAAATAAAATTTTTAAAATAATCTTATAAATATGTATTTAAAAATGATAAATTAATTATTATTATATTTATAATTATATAATAATGAAATTATATAATAATGAAATTATATTTATGTATATATATAATTATATGTGTGTGTATAAATATAATTATGTATATATATAATTAAAAAAAATATTTATAAATATAAATCTATTTATATATATTTTTTAAATAAAAAATATATTTGTAATTATATAGTTATAAACTAATCTTTATATATAAATATTTATAATTATATGAATATGAATATATTTAAAATATATAATTATGAAAATATTGTTACATATATATTTAAAATTTATTTATAAATATATTTAATATTCATATAAATATATATATATATATATATATGTATGTGTGTGTGTGGAGAATTATATTTATAATTATATTTAGAATTATATTGTAATTATAGTTATACTTGTATATTTATAATTATATATTTGTACATATATATATTTACGTAGTTATAAGTAATTATTTATAAAAAAATTGAAATATTGTTAAACATATAGTCTTTCAATACCACCTACTTGAAACTTAAAAATGTTTCAAGTATGTGACTTTGAAAGCCTATAAAATATAATCTAAATGACCAATATGAATGAAACTTAAAACATGTATTAAAAATATACTAAATAGATGAAAATAAAAAAATTACGTAAAAAATGTCGATAGAAAATATTTGATAGGCTTTCAAAACCACCTAGTTGTAACTTAAAAATGTTTCCACTATGTGACTTTGAACGCTATAAAAGATAATCTATATGACCAATATGAATAAAACTTAAAACATTGATTAAAAATATATAAATTGATGGGAAAAAAACATAAAAAATGTCAACAGAAAATATTTTATAGGCTTTCAAAACCACCTAGTTGAAACTTAAAAATGTTTCAACTATGTGACTTTGAACGTCTATAAAACATAATCTATATGACCAGTATGAATGAAACTTAAAACATGGATTAAACATATACTAAATAGATGAAAATAAAAAAATTACGAAAAAATGTCGACAGAAAATATTTTATAGGCTTTCAAAACCACCTAGTTGAAACTTAAAAATGTTGCAACTATGTGACTTTGAACGTCTATAAAACATAATCCATATGACCAGTATGAATGAAACTTAAAACATGGATTAAACATATACTAAATAGATGAAAATAAAAAAATTACGTAAAAAATGTCGACAGAAAATATTTTATAGGCTTTCAAAGTCACCTAGTTGTAACTTAAAAATGTTTCAATTATGTGACTTTGAACGTCTATAAAACATAATCCATATGACCAGTATGAATGAAACTTAAAACATGGATTAAACATATACTAAATAGATGAAAATAAAAAAAATACGTAAAAAATGTCGACAGAAAATATTTTATAGGCTTTCAAAACCACATAGTTGTAACTTAAAAATGTTTCAACTATGTGACTTTGAACGTCTATAAAACATAATCCATATGACCAGTATGAATGAAACTTAAAACATGGATTAAACATATACTAAATAGATGAAAATAAAAAAAAAATATGTAAAAAATGTCGACAGAAAATATTTTATAGGCTTTCAAAACCACCTAGTTGAAACTTAAAAATGTTGCAACTATGTGACTTTGAACGTCTATAAAACATAATCCATATGACCAGTATGAATGAAACTTAAAACATGGATTAAACATATACTAAATAGATGAAAATAAAAAAATTACGTAAAAAATGTCGACAGAAAATATTTTATAGGCTTTCAAAACCACCTAGTTGTAACTTAAAAATGTTTCAACTATGTGACTTTGAACGTCCATAAAACATAATTCATATGACCAGTATGAATGAAACTTAAAACATTGATTAAACATATACTAAATAGATGAAAATAAAAAAATTACGTAAAAAATGTCGACAGAAAATATTTTATAGGCTTTCAAAACCACCTAGTTGAAACTTAAAAATATTTCAACTATGTGACTTTGAACGTCTATAAAACATAATCCATATGACCAGTATGAATGAAACTTAAAACATGGATTAAACATATACTAAATAGATGAAAATAAAAAAATTACGTAAAAAATGTCGACAGAAAATATTTTATAGGCTTTCAAAACCACCTAGTTGAAACTTAAAAATGTTGCAACTATGTGTTTTTGAACGTCTATAAAACATAATACATATGACCAGTATGAATGAAACTTAAAACATTGATTAAACATATACTAAATAGATGAAAATAAAAAAATTACGTAAAAAATGTCGACAGAAAATATTTTATAGGCTTTCAAAACCACCTAGTTGTAACTTAAAAATGTTTCAACTATGTGACTTTGAACGTCTATAAAACATTATTATTTGATATACAATAATTAATTAATTAGTAATATAATTATTAATTATTATTTGTCATTATAATTATTAATTATTAATGGTTAAGTCGCTGTGACAAATTTTGTTTATATTGTACTTGTACTTTATAATTTAATAGTTAATTAAAATAAGTTTGTATTTAATATATTTTTTATTTTCTTGTTATTTGACTTAAACAACAATTACTTATCATAGTGAATAAGTTTTTTAATATATACAACATTACATCCAAAAACATCAACGACGATGCCCCCGGTACCACAACGCGGTTCTGAATGTCACGTCCTCTCCGCGTCCGACGTCTGTGTCGTTCCGGTGTCCTCTCTGCAGGTTCCTCCTCTTCCGGTGCTTCGAGTGCCTCCCCATGATGTTGTGTAGAAGACTGACCAAAATCATGTGAGGATGCCCCAAAATCATGTGGGGTGACATATGGCTCTGAAGCTCCTATAAATGGTAGAAATGGGGTACTGAAGAAGGTCTCGTCGGGAGGAGAGGGGGCCGCCATAAGCTGTGTGATTGCACCCAGATCAAAATCCACAGTAGTCTGCGAAGACGCCATATGCGGTATATAAGCGTCTCCCTGCTGTGCAAAATCATCAGTCGGCTGGGCAGGATCGTCTCTCTGTGGTGCGACGACATCTGCAGGAGCCGCTCTCGGATGTCGATGTCGTCGTCTCTGCCCCTCCGGATGTGCTCGTCTCTGTCGTCCAGCTGGCGGCAGCGGTGGTGGTGCATCCTCCTCAGCAAGCATAGCAGGGACATCGTCATCCTCAGATGCTTCTGCCTGAAGATATGGATCAGGATATATCTATGGCTCCTCATCAAAAAAATTGTCACGTATCAACCGGAGATGATCCAATAGAGCCACCACATCCCGATGAACTACCTCCCATAGAATATATGCATGCTCCTGAGGCTGTGTGGAATGTGCAAGCTGACCAATGGCGTCTGCCTGCAAATGAAATAACAATCAAATTAATATCAAAAATGAGTTAAACAAAATTAATAAATCTTAGTAAACATACCAATCGCTGAATGTCAATCCCCTGATGTGTAAGGTGCATGATGGTGTGTCGTCGATACCAGTGTACATAATCCCCCTGATCAGATAAATCAGAGTGTGATGTGATATATCCCTGCGGAAAGATACTGAATCGGGCACGCCTGTCCCAAAGCTGGATATAAGATGCATGATGTCGTCGCCAGTCTGTCGTCTGTCTACCTATAAGCACAATCGAATGTAACTCGGTAGACATAACCTGTATAAGGAGTCCATAAAACCTGAAATGTAAATTCAAAAAATAAGTCATATAGTAACATGACAATGTTACTGAGATTATATTGAAATAACTTAAAATATTGATAACAAAACAAATTTTCCTACAAAAAAGTATTGTTTAACTTACATCAGCTGGCACTATAGCGTCGAATATCTGTCGGAAGCTATGCACACTATGTCTCGGAGTATGTGCAAACTTCTGAGACTGACTCCACCTGGTGAAAAAAAGAGTAACCTACGGTAAGTTTATAAAAAACAATAACAAAAGTACTAAATAACCGAAAGTAATGAAATAGACATACCATCGTCCCCGAGGACAGTCCTGAAGTAGCTCTGGTGCAAGCGGTGTGACAACTCGAGGAGCGATTCGTGGAAAACGCTCTCAGGCCCACATCTGTACTAACACCATGCAACCTGCAATCTAATGTGAATCGGCCTGACAACTGGTGCAGAGAGATCTGTACAGATGTGCTAATACAGCGGATCCCCAATTGTATGTAGCAGTCTGATCCAGATCCTCAAGTAATGGGAGGTACATCATGTGTACCAAAGCGGTGGAGTAGTCGACGCACAACATGCCTCCGAGCAACCGCAAAATGTATGCACGTGTGTACTGAAAAAGCGTCTCCTCTTCTGCATCATCAGGAATGACGTCGAAATGTTGATCAAGCCACCTCATTCGCAAGCGCGAACCCTGGAGGACACCCCGTGCACCGATGACGTCAATGCCTAGCAGCCTCTGTATGACTGCAACCCAATCGCCAGTACTGGCCCCCGTAACTGCATCTCCATGGATAGGTAACCCCAGCATGTAGGCGACGTCCTCTAATGTAATAGTTATCTCCCCCTCTGGGAGATGAAATGTGTGTGTCTTTGGCCGCCATCTCTCAACCAACGGAGCTATCAAATGATGGTCGATGGTCTTGAAGTCACACATAGCGACTCCATAAAAGCCTGCACGTCTAAGATATGGACAAATAGCTGTCGGCGGTGCCTCATGATGGAAACGGTGCGCTCTCTGAACATGAAGATGTCTAACAGACCGTCGCGCCAACACATCGCGCGACACGTGCGTCTCCTGGCCAAATAAAAGTGGCTGCTCCATCTGAATGTGCAAACAATAAAACATTAATTTCATGTAAGTTAGGACTTTTATCATGTAAGATATGAAATTTATCATATAATTTTGAAAGAAGCATAAACACATTGGGTTAATTGTTGTCTCCCGTGTTGGGGTGTTGGGGTGAAGACGTTCAGAGTTTCCTCGTTTTTGTTTTGTAGTCACTGTAAGTTCATCTTTCATTATAAAAAACTGATGACATTTTCATTTAATAGTTCAAATGGTTTTGTTTTCTTATACAGGTACATTCTTTTTTTTGAGTTGGTGTTGTTTGTTTAAAGCTACTCATGTAATGTTGATCATTCGACAAAAAATGTCACGTAAAATCGTGGTACATTTTCCAAAAATTACCTTATTTACAAGTAAAACAAATATGATTAAAAATGGTGAAATGATAAAAATAATTACATGTACAAAGTTTTACAGTAACTGATAAAGTACATGATTCATTTTAACCATTAGATGATTGCTCTATGTGTCTAGGGCAATGTGTCTTCGTATGACCTTCCTGGCGGCATATGCTGCACCGTCGTCCAGCTGGATGTTCACTAGGCCAATCCATCTCATTCCGAATACGAGTCGACTTTGGCCTCCCTTTAGGTCGAAGTCTATTGTTGTCCGGTAGAAGCGTCGGTGTGTCATCAGGCAGCCGAAAATTCTGATATTCCCCGATTGGCATCCACGGAGTACTGTAGCAGGAGTTGATGCTCTCGAGTCGATAAGCCGGATCAACGAACTGCTCCCAAGATACGTGTACGTAAGCACATGCAGCAATCACATGGCTGCATGGATATCTCAGTGCCTGAAAGTTGCCACAATCACAGTAACGCTTCTCCAATAAAACAACTCGCACACGACCATTGCTACATGCCACAGCATCACCGGGCTCAGCGACCTCAAATCGTTGCTCTGGACGATTAAATGCAGTTACACGGTAAGTTACGGCCTCCTGAAGAACTATATCTAGCTCATGTTGGAAATGGTGTTCATAGCGCATTCCTCTGTTCAAGCCCTCTTCAGCTTGCTTTCCTCGTTCCAGAAAGTACTTTACACTACGATAAAATGTCTCATGTACCAACCCTGAAATTTAGATTTACGACATCATACAAATATTATATTATAATAGTAGCTCTTCTGAGTAACATATATTCAAATATTCGTATTTACCTGTGATAGGAAGTTTTCTAACTCCCTTGAAAACTCCATTTATACATTCTACGATGTTGGTCGTCATATGACCATATCTTCTCCCATCATCATATGCCAACGACCATTTCTGCTTTGGAATTTGCATCATGCAATCATACACTTCTGGATTCACTCTGTGGATATCTTGAAGATGCTCCTCCATCCTTTGTTGTTGAGGCTCATATGCTATCATACAAACAGTCATCTGAACAGTTATGAAAATAACTATGACAAAAACATTTTAACAGAAAAGGATATTCATACCAATTTTTAAGATTGCCTTTTTCATCGATTCATTCTTGAACTTCTTTCACAAATTGATGGCAATGTGTCGAATACAGTATCGATGATGGGCATAGGGTGGTCTCCACAAAAGACCCTCAGACTGTATCGCCTCCTTGATTGCACGGTGGCGATCAGAAATAAGACAAATCCATTCTCCATCCGTAACAAACTCTCGGAGACATGCCAGAAACCAGCTCCATGATGAGAAGTTCTCTTTCTCCACAATTGCAAATGCTATAGGCAGAGGGGCTCGATTTTCATCTTGTGTGGCGGCAATCAATAAAGTTCTTGTATACTTTCCATATAGAAATGTACCATCAATTTGTATGAACTGCTTGCAATGTCTAAAAGACGCCACACATGGTAAAAATGTCCAAAATAATCTATCAAACACAACCATTGAGCGGTCAAGTTGGTTTTGTTGGTTAACATATTCAACAGTATGTAACCGATATACTATTTGATTATTGTGGTGTAGAAGCTCTAACAGTTGTGGTAAAACTCGATATATGAGTCATCCCAATCACCATACACTTTCACAATAGCCTTTTGTCGTGCTGCTCATGCCTTCCAGTAAGAGATTTGATACCCAAAAAGCTGTTTGATTCGCTCAATGACCAGAACCACAGGGACGTCTTGACATGCTCTAATCATTTCAACAATAATAGTTGAAACAAATTCAACATCTAATAAAGAGTGTTCTTGTGCCAAGCTTGGGTTCACACAAGTGTGTGGAGTAAATCTAGTGATGCGCCAGCTGTGAAAAGTGTTATCAATAATAGCTCGCAAACACATTTGACAGTTCGATTCATATTTGTCACAACAGATCAAATAATAAGATCTCTTTGACTCTTCTACAACATATGAGTAATGTCTTTCAATGTGATATTGTTTTATCACATTTTTCATTGCTTCTTTGCTCTCAAACTCTCTGCCAATATACAGAACACCGTTATCTGACACTCGATTTGTGCCACCAATGATTCCTGGAAATTCTGAACTGTGAGTAATAACTGAATAATCAAATTCCGGCAAGCGATTCATGCCTTCAGTCGACCATGAAGCCAATAGTGGAGGATGGTTCAATGGTCGGTTGAACCTCACATGAGTTGGTACAGACTGATCTTCTGCATGCTCTTCTTCTTCTTCTTCAACTTCCTTTTCATCTTGTTCAAAATTGTCATCATCCTCAAATTCATCAACCAATGCATCTAAAGTATGTGGAGGACTATCCATTGAAACTGTGGCCAATGGAAATGATAGAACAACTACCGATGCTGATGGAACGTCCTGATGTGAAGGAGCATATGACATAGTCTCATGACTTTGAGATGGGTCAACTTCCAATGCTGATGGAACCTCCATTGTAGCTATAGTGACATACAACTCCATCATTTGATTCTCAGGTATATACTTAACCAATGAAAGTATATATTCTCAATCATCATCATCATTTACCGGATAGGGCACATGTCAAAACCTATCTATAAATTGGAGATGTCTGAATGTGATGGAATCTATCACTTGATTCCTCGCCAGTTTTAACCTCCGATTAATTTTCATTTGCACAGCTTCCAAAGTAGTACATCCTCCAAGCATCACAACAGCTTCTGGATGTATACTATAACTACATCCTTGTTCTGTCTCAATTATTTGACCGTTGCAATAAATATAAGCGGCGACCATCTTTTTTATCTAAAAGAAACCACTGTTATTAATTAAATCTGATTAAAGAATCAATTTATGTATGCATGCTTCTAGTAATTTAGGTTGGAATCATAATCCCTCCACCAAATCAATATGTTCAAACCATATTGATGTGTAACTATTTACACAACCCACAAGTTTGTGTTACTTACCCAAAAATAGAAGTCAAATATATTTATACATATCCACATGCATTATATGCATGAGGTACACGAACACGTCATGTAAAAAGCATAGAGTTATATGAAATTGAAAGTCTCCACATGAGTAAGCTCGGAGCGACAGATAGCCAACCCCATTCACTTTCCTAGACAAGACAAGCCTCCAGGAAAGTAGGTGGTCCGACCCAAAGCCCCTCTACCCGGGGATACTTTACTCAAGAGAGCAATCATTTCATGATAACTCTAACACTTAATATGCAAAAAATATATTGAACTACTAAATTCAAGTACATAACTTCAATTACAAACCGAGGTCAAGGTAGATTGGAAACTAAATTCATTATCATACCTAGAATGTAATGCAAAGGTATATTCCATAAGCAATTTACTACTACTTGGCTAATTAATATAACTACTTCGCTGAATAATATAACCACTTCGCTAATAACCTAATTATGATTAATTAATTAACTAATTATAATTAAGTAAATACACAATTAAGATTAACTAATTACCTAATTATGGTTAACTAATTACCTAATTATGGTTAACTAATTACCTAATTATGGTTAACTAATTACCTAATTATCATTAATTAATTAACTAATTATCATTAACTAATTACCTAATTATCATTAACTAATTACCTAATGATTAACTAATTACTTAATTATCATTAACTAATTACCTAATTATGGTTAACTAATTACCTAATTATGGTTAACTAATTACCTAATTATGGTTAACTAATTACCTAATTATGGTTAACTAATTACCTAATTATGGTTAACTAATTACCTAATTATGGTTAACTAATTACCTAATTATGGTTAACTAATTACCTAATTATGGTTAACTAATTACCTAATTATGGTTAACTAATTACCTAATTATGGTTAACTAATTACCTAATTATGGTTAACTAATTACCTAATTATGATTAACTAATTACCTAATTATAATTAACTAATTACCTAATTATGATTAACTAATTAGATTAATTAATTACCTAATTATGTTTAACTAATTACCTAATTATGTTTAACTAAGTAGCTAATTATGATTAACTAAGTAGCTAATTATGATTAACTAATTACCTAATTATGATTAACTAATTACCTAATTGTGATTAAATAATTACATAATTGTGATTAATTAATTACATAATTGTGATTAATTAATTACATAATTGTGATTAATTAATTACATAATTGTGATTAATTAATTACATAATTGTGATTAATTAAGTACATAATTCTGATTAAATAAGCAGCTAATTATGATTAAATAAGCAGCTAATTATGATTAATTAATAACCTAATTATGATTAACTAATTACCTAATTATGATTAAATAAGCAGCTAATTATGATTAATTAAGTAGCTAATTATGATTAACTAATTACCTAATTATGATTAACTAATTACCTAATTATGACTAACTAATTACCTAATTATGATTAATTAATTACATATTTATGATTAATTAATTACATATTTATGATTAATTAAGTACCTAATTATGATTAATTAAGTACCTAATTATGATTAAATAAGTAGCTAATTATGATTAAATAAGTAGCTAATTATGATTAAATAAGTAGCTAATTATGATTAATTAAGTAGCTAATATTGATTAATTAATAACCTAATTATGATTAACTAATTACCTAATTATGATTAACTAATTACCTAATTATGATTAACTAATTACCTAATTATTATTAACAAATTACCTAATTATGATTAAGTAATTAACTAATTATGATTAATTAATTACATAATTATGATTAATTAAGTACCTAATAATGATTAATTAATTACCTAATTATGATTAATTAATTACCTAATTATGATTAATTAATTACCTAATTAGGATTAATAAACTAATTATGATTAATTAATTAACTAATTATGATTAATTAATTACCTAATTATGATTAATTAATTACCTAATTATGATTACTTAATTAACTAATTATGATTAATTAATTAACTAATTATGATTAATTAATTAACTAATTATGATTCATTAATTAACTAATTATGATTAATTAATTAACTAATTATGATTATTTAATTAACTAATTATGATTATTTAATTAACTAATTACGATTATTTATTACCTAATTACCATTAATTAATAACCTAATTATAATGAATTAATTAACTAATTATGATTCATTAATTAAGTAATTATGATTAATTAATTAGCTAATTATGATTAATTAATTAGCTAATAATGATTAATTAATAACCTAATTACAATTAATTAATTACCTAATTATGATTAATTAATAACTTAATTATCATTGATTAATCAACTAATTATGATTAATTAATTAACTAACTAATCATTTCATTATCTAATTACATTTAAAAAAACCATACTATTTATAAAATACAAATATTATATACTAATTCTATAAATTAAACAACTAAATTATTAAATCAAAATATTAAATAAATTTAAAGAAAGATTTACCTCAAATTTGTGACGGCGTAGGTACACAGGCAGAGCAACCGAAGAGGCAAGGCTACGCAGACAGAGCAACCGAAGAACGCAGAGCAACAAAAAATATTTTTAGAGAGAAGTTTGAGAGAGAGAGAGAGAGAGGAAGGGGTAGGAAGTGAGGAATGGGGGTGGGACGAGGTAGGAAGTGAGGAATGGGGTGGGGCGAGGGTCCTATTTATAGGATTGGGGGTGTTTCGGCGCCACTTGAATGGCGCCGAATTGATTTGGAAGAAGCCAGCAGCGCCACTTCAAGTGGCGCTGAAATATTTTTCCGCCAAATTGGTGGAGCGCCTCCGGTTTCAACTCTCTTGAGCGCCACATGGTATGGCGCTCAAGAGACCCATTTAACAAAATATTCAAACCTTTGACCCATTAAAATAAATAAATAAAAAGCCCTTGTACACAAAATAGATCGGGCTAGAGCCTAGGGAAAACAAATCCGTGCGGGCTAGACCCAAAGCGGACAATATCATGATCGTGGGCTGGACTGCGTCGTTACATTTTAAATGTTTAATTCATGTTTTAAGTTTCATTTATATTAGTCTTATTGTTTGTATTTTATAGTATTTCAAAATCATGTACTTGAAACAGAATCTCAAATCGGAAATGCAGAATGATCTGCGCAAGAAATGGAGAATCTGAATACCACATTGAAAATGCAGAATGATTTTCAGGACAAACCCTCTTCTAAAAGAGAGTCATGGGTGAAGGTTTATGTCAAAATTCAAACTCTTGTAATGACAGTATTACTGAATATTAAATATCAGATAAATTCTGCTGAAAAATTTTGTTATATATATATATATATATAATTTAAAAATACAAAAAAAATTAAAAAATTAAATCTTTATGTAGTTCACGCATTCTTCATAAAGTTTACAAAGGATGTGTGAACCCCGTTCACACTTCCTGGCAATAGAATATGTATGAACGGGGTTCACACGTCTTTTATCACATCTGTGAAGGATGTGTGAACCCCTTTCACACATCTCTTCACACCAAAGATGTGTGAACGGAGTTCACGCATCTCCGAACCCATTTTTAAAAATAGTTGAAACTCTATCCCTTTTCTAAAAAAAATTCAAAAACTCATTTAAAAAAAACCGAAAACTCGCTCTAATACCATGTAGAAATGAAAGAGAGAACTGAATACCCAAGAGGCCGCTCTAAGAGAGGCCATGAAGTTATTTTATAATGAATAAAAGAAATTAAATGATACGACGAATCCAATGCGGGACTTACACAAATTATCCTAACATGAATAATAGTACTGTAGAGGATGATTTGATAAAACGGTTTGATCAATATAAATGCAACAAAAATAAAATAGAAAATGCAAACAAAAAAATAGACTTCAACCAAAATCTAGGGTATGTTAGGTAGCGATTTGAACAATTTGCAAGTTGTTACATAGTTATTGGTGTGGTTTGTATACTTCAAACCTGGCTTGTATTTATTTGATGTTCATTGGCTAGTTATCTGAAAGGTGGCAATAGCGTTTGATAATTACGTATCTGCAATCTGATGGGAGCCTTTAGGATACTGAGTGGTCGCGCTTATTATAACTGCAGGTTTTTTTGGTTCATGTGTTTGTTGCTAACTCATTTGGCCCATATCTTACGGATCATAATAACCGTAGAAACAACATCAACAAGCTGCATATCATTTGTGCACATCTTTCGATCCTGAAAATATAATTATAGACCACTATCAAACCTGACAAACCAAAAGACCTCACAACACGTAGATTAACCTCTTGGATGATAACTACAGTTTCCCTAGGATTAATTCTCGTAGACCATATATTAACACAAGCCAATTTTGATAATAAAAAAGATAACGCTTCAATTTTGAACTCCCATACGACTGTATAAAAACTATCTCCAAAAACAATTTGATGTTGAGATTCCAAAAGGCCTCCAAAGCAACCTGAAGCTATTCATCACTATATGCAAATCGAATTCATTTGATTGATTTGAACAGATCGAGCATGTTGTTAAATTGGGTAAAATGATGTTGAATCAAAACATATTTTCAACGAGACATGTTATCGTTAAATTGATTAAAATGATGTTGATCCATATTTAATAAATCTTTCTACTACCCCACAACTGTCCTAATTTGTTCGACCCATCCAAAAACAACTTCAATTAACACACATTAACGTGATGATTGCTACGGCAGGGCCGAAGCTTAGGGCATGTGCCATAGCATGAAAATCCAAGCCATATTTGTACGGACATAAGATTAAAGAATGCACAGTTCACTCAAGGCAAACAAAGTGAAGGAAATAAAAAACATTACATGAGATTATACAATGACTAGATTAAACTTGAGTAACAAATTGACATAAATAAATAATAGAGAACTGAAATTTAAACAAAATAAACAATAAAGAACCCAAATTTAAAAATAAAAAAAAACTACAATGCATAACCTTTTCATTTGCCATTTCCATCAAGAATCTTTCCTACATACCGCGTACCAAACAAGTCATAGAGACTTTTACTGTTCAAATTTGTAAAATTTTTAATATGGAACACAAAATTTTCCATGGAGGTTGCACATACATGGATGCACTGACTACCGCATCATGGACAAACTTAAAATTCAGATTGAAAAAATTCAAGTGAGAACTCAGGAGAATAATAATCAAGATTTTAGGTGTCAAACTATGAACGTTAGACCCATAAATGAAGACAATGAAAAGTACAAACACAAAAAACAAAATGTGCATATTTAAGTTAAACTATTTAAACAACCCCCAACATACCCAATCAAACTGCAATTGTATTCAAATATCAGCTATAAATAACCTCTTAATGAAATTATTCAAAGATCATCAATTCTGAGAAAAAAATTGCCCGTGAGATCCACCCTCCAGCCCACCAATAGATCCGATAATCAGAATTTGAAACATTAAAATTTAAAACATATGTGATGCCAAATTAAAATAAACAATAACCAAACTTACTTTATAGATTCAATTTTATCTAAAATTAAAACAAAACCATTGAAATTTACCATTTTTTTACCGATACCACCCATTCCATTTGAGAGATGGGGTGGGGACAGCTTGTCATGCACCCGATCCATCCAGCGTATCTGTGCCCCAGTGCCCCTGCTTCCAGATCAACCCCTACAGACGCAGAATTCCTGCAAGTCATCATCACCGCTGCAGTCAATGGAAACCAATGCTATTCGAAACCCTAAGAGAGTGAGAGGGAGACAGAGACGTATCTTACAGGGAGATGGAACGCTGGACAAGAAAGCTGAAAGAATGAAGGTAATGTTGAAGCCGTCGGTGGAAGACCGCGCAGCTCTTGTTGTGTGAGGGACGGGCGATACCGTGTGCGCTCCAGCCCACTGGACCGATCGGCCATCGGTTTACTCCCTTATGGCGGTTTTAATTTTCTTTTTTAAAATTAACTGTTATTTCCCCTCTACGTTGGCACATATAAGTCTGATTTATTTATTAAGAAATGTAATATAGAAAAAGGATTTGTAAAAAAAAAATCTGGATGTCAAAAAACATTGCTCTCAGGTACAAAGTATATTCTATGATCAGAGTCGGCCCTGGGGCAAGCCCAACAAGCCCCTGGGCTAGGGCAACCAAGGATATTTCAACTGTACATGACTGTACTGTACATACACTGTAGCAATTTGGAAGGGGCAACATTTCGGCTCCTTGTCTTGGGCAACACAATTTCTAAAGGTTTTTTGGGCCGGTCATGTCTATGATGTATAATGTATATATGTGATTGTTGCGTATAGAGTTATTTATACATTGTGTGATGAGAATGTGAATATTTTGTAAATTGAATTACATTATTGGTACATGATTACATCACTGCAAAGTCGTTTCACCATATCGGTTGTATGGAAATGTAATTAATGATACTACGTACATGTGTTTAAAATGAAAATGTTTATGTTTAGAATGAGATTGCTTATTTTTATAGACTAATTGTGTATTGAGAAAATTATTGTGTATGCATATCGAATATAAAATGCAGTTCAAGTAAAGTTAACTGGATACGGAAGGGAGGATGGTTTCATAAATATATCATTTTGTATAAAATGCATATATTTTTTGAGATAGTAAGAAAATCCAGTTAAACAACATATATGCATATATCACCATGTTATATGTAGCGTACATACAACGTTATCAATGCATATATAAACACAAAATGCATATATCAATCATTCTATGTACCATGATACCAGAAATAATGAATATATAAACAACATATATGCATCAAATATCAATTAGAAAGCGTATATATTTTAAACAACGTATTTGCAACATTGTCAATTTGAAGATAATGCATATACAAACACAAAATGGAATTGAATGCGTAATGAGTATGCATTACATTGTTCGTACACGATGCTCAATATAGTCAAAGATGTTTGGATCCCTTTCACCACTAAAAAAACGGGTAAGGGAAGCGCTACCCTTTTATCAGCGCTAAAAAAAACGCTGATAAAAGGGGGTCTTTGTCAGCGCTAAAAAAAAGCGCTGATAAAGGGGCACTTTTAACAGCGCTAAAAAAACACTGTTAAAAGCGACCATTTATTAGCGCTTTTTTAGCGCGGAAAAAGGCTCCCCATTTATCACCTCGTTTTTTTAGCGCTGATAAAGAGGATCCACTTATCAATGTTTTTTTTAGAAGCGTTGATAAATGTGGGATTTATCAACGCTTTTTCTTAGCGATGATAAATTTTATGTTTCAAAAAAATATATTCTTTCATGAAAAATAATATATTGTTATATAAGTATATTTATATTGATATAAATATAATATATTTTTTTAAAATATGTTTTAGATGAGTATAAATAGACTATTACATTTTATATATAAGAAATTTAGTGAAAAGGGCTTTAAAATATTTTAAAAAAATATTATTAATTAATAATTTTCTAATTATCATCGATTAAAAATCATTTAATAACAATTTGAAGACACAAAAAATCAAAAAAATTAATAAAAGATCTAAAATAAGTTGAAAATGTAACTCAAACTTCAAACGACCATAACTTTTGATCTGGGTGTCCGTTTGAGCTCTGTAACATATCAAATCGAAGCCTGCGACAAGCTCTACGCGCTAATGACCCAAGAAAAGCTTTTATCACATTTTTCGAGACCAAAAAAGGCCCAGAAGGCCTCCAAAACTGAGTTTTTAGTCGGGATACTCCGATTTGTTAACATTCAAACAAGTATAACTTCTGATCCGGATGTCCGTTAGGCCTGTACCACATATCATATCGAAAATTGTTTCATTTTCTTCGATTTGACTAGTTGTGGAGTTGAAACGGGCATCTAGATTAGAAGTTATGGTCGTTTTAATATTCTATGGCTTTTTAAATACACACACACACACACATATATATATATATATGTATTTATTCTTAAATATGTGTGTGTGTGTGTGTGTCTATGTCTGTGTGCGTGTGTTGTATATATGTATGTATTTATTTATTTATACACACACATAAAAAACATATTTTATAAATGCATTTAAAACTAATATTATAAATATATATTAATATAAAAATAAATATACGGATAAAAAACATATTAATATAAATATATATTAATATAAGAATGAATATATATATACTAATACATGAATAGATATATATGTATTAATATAACTAAATATATTTATATTAATATGAATCTATATTAATATACAAATAAATATAACTATATATATAAATAAATAGATATATCATTAAATAGAGAAAAAAATGAAATGGTTCAGTGGTAAAGGTGCAGGCACGCAAGGGGGAGGTCACATGTTCGAGTTCGGGTGGAAGCAAGGAGGTGTGCACGTGTGGGGGATGCACGGGAAGTGCAGCGCGCGGGAGAGATTGAGGGGGGTCCGTCTAGTGCTGATAAAGGGGGGGGGGGGGGTCAAGCGCTGTTAAAAGCTCCCCCCGCATTATATAAATATTATATATATATATATATTGACTTTTATCAACGCTTTTTAGAAGCGCTGATAAAAGTTCCCTTTTATTAGCGCTGATAAAGGGGTCTTTTATCAGAGATTTTTTTAGCGCTGATAAAAGGTGCCTTTATCAGCGCTGATAAAAGGGACCCTCCTATATCATCGCCTCGATTAACAACATTTTTTTAGCGATGTTAATGCACTTTTCTAGTGCTGATAAAGGCCGTTTTTGTAGTAGCATTTTATGCAATATATGACACCTCCATTTTGTGAAGTTATGAGTTTTTTATGTAACTTTGAGTCTTGATGTGGTTTATGCTGGTTTTGGGGAGGAGCATCATGCCATGGGAGTGGGTGTGGTGTTATAGGGAGATTGGAGTGGGTTCCCCTTAGTGTGAGGAACACCACGCCTAGGCCTACAAGCGTTTTGCTGGGCACGGTGCATGGCATAAGGGTAAACCGCTTTTGCCCTCTCAACGTTAGGGTAACCCAACTTCGTGTAAGGGTAGATTCCAGTCACGTGAGGGTGGTTTTAGGCTCATGTCAAGGCAAATATCATTCATGTCAGGGTGTTCTGATATCGCGTTAGGATGAGATGAACTTCATGTGAGGCTCACTCGACTTCTTTTGAGCTTGTGTAAGGGTTACTAGAGTCGATTTTTGGTGTTGAGGTGCAACACGACTAGTGAAATAGAAAGGGAGGTCGTTTCGATGGGCATTTCACCTAGGGAGGGTCACCTGTGCAAAATGGGGACCCTTGAAATGCCTAGGGGTAGTCGTGACCTTCAGCATGGTAGGTCAAAATGACCAAGGAGATGCACTACAACAAAACAGGCTTTTAACAGCGCTAAATAAAAGCGCTAATAAATGCACCATTTATCAGCACTAGAAAAAATGGTGATAAAGCCCCATTTATTATCTTTAAAAAAACGCCGATAAAATGAGGTATTTATTAATGCTAAAAAACGCTGATAAATAGTGTCTTTTATTAGCACTAATAAAAAAGCGTTGATAAAGAGATCCCTTTATCAATGCTAGAAAAAAGCGCTGATAAATACCCCTTCTATCAGCGCTATCAAAAAAGCGCTGATAAAGGGGGGTCTTTATCAGCGTTTTTTTACTAGCTAGCGCTGATAAAGAGTAAATTTTATAAAAAATTATAAATCATTAAAAATGACATATTAACATAAAAATATATTTATATTGATATATATATATTATATTTTATTAAATAAGATTTATATAAGGCTAAATACACATTTACAGTTAATATCAAAGATATTTAGTGAAAATGGATTATAAAATAATTTAAAAAATAATATTAATTATTATCGAGTAATAGTCGTTTAATAACAATTTGAAGATAGAAAAAATCAAAAAATCAATAAACGCTCTAAAAGATGTTGAAAACGTGACTCAAACTTCAAACGACCATAACTTTTGATATGGATATTCGTTTGATCTCTACCACATATCAAATTGAAGCTTGCGACGAGTTGTATGCACCAGTGACCCACTAGAACCCCCAATCACATTTTAGAGGCCAAAAGGCCTAGAAGGTCTCTAAAACTGACTTTTTAGTCAGAGTATCCCATTTTTTTAACATTTAATGAAATTTCAGGCTCATTTAAGGGGATCTTATTGTCTTTTTTCAGCGGAGACTAAATTTATTTCTAGGTCTTACATTCATATTAATATTATGGTTTTGAATTTTTATCATTTTTCAGATTGTACTGTTATTTATAACCAAATATATAAAAATATATACATATTTTTATATATTTACACATAAAATTTTTAATTTTATAAATAAATATTTAAACGTATTTACATATAAAATATATTTCTCAATATATAAACCTTATCGAAATAAAAACTAATATCCATTTATTTTAAATTGCAAATGTATGAATATTTATATACCTATACAATTAATGTATATATAATATTTATATATATATATATATATATATATATATATTTGTGTGTGTGTGTTGAAAAACAGATATATGTTTATCTATATATTCTAATTTATGTATATAAATATTAATATAAAATATATGTAAATAAATATAAATATGTATAATTATATTTATAGATGCACACAGATATATATGTGTGTGTGTGTGTATTTATAAACACACACACACAAAGATATATTTTATACATGTATTTAAAAAATATATATAAATATATATATAAATATATGGATAAAAAATGTAACAAAATATATATAAATATATAGATATATCATAAAATGCAAAAAAAAAACAATATAGGGGAGTGAAAAAGGCACAGACGTATGAGTTGGAGGTCTCAGGTTCGAAACTTGCAGGAGGCAGGGGCACGTGCGGGAGAGTTGAATTATCTAAAGCACTGATAAAGTGGGGGGAGTGCTCGGGTGAGTGGGTAACAAGTGCTAATAAAGGGGGTGAGAAACACTAATAAAATGTGGGGGAAAGTTCGTACAAAAAAATTACCCCCTTTATCAACAAGGCCTTTATCATCGTTTTTTGTAGCGCTGATAAAGGGGGCATTTAACAATGCTAAAAAACGCTGATAAAAGAAGCCTTTAACGGTGCTAAAAAACATTGATAAAGTCCCCCTTTATCAGCGCTTTTCACAAGTGTTTTTAAAAGTCAACCCTTTAACATCGGTTACATTACCAATGCTTCTATAACGCTTATAAACCCTTTTACCAGCACTATTAAAGGTTAGATTTGTAGTAGTGACGCCTTGAGGTATTGGGGCGTGCAACATAACCAGATAGACAGGGGATCTACAAAATTTCACTGACAATTGACGTAACCACATCATCGTCGGCGGAGCACGTACTAAGTAAAGACCCGATAATCTTCACATAATGAATTTTAAGCACAAGCAATCATTGCTTGAAGGAACTGAAGACGATTTCATCTAGACCGTCCACACACATTTTGAAAGTCTACGGGAGCATCGATCATTGAATTTCTGGTGCTAGCGCGACAATCAAATGATGCCTTTTGATGTCCTGATGATCACTACATCGACATTCCTATGATGCATGATGGAAAGCTCAATCAGGTTACTTGGATCGAGAGTCTCGCTCTCTAGGAAGCGGGAGAGGGGAGAGGTGCTCTCAATGAATAAGCAATGAATAGTTACCATGTGAGAGTCTCTCTCCTATATATAGTGAGTTATAAAATTATATAGAAAAGGGTACTCGACTCCCAAATATTTATTAATATTAAATAATCCATAAACGAGTTCTTATGACTAGTTTATTAAGTCATAAATATCATTTATATTTTTATCACTTTCTTATAATATAATAAATATATTATGCGATAAAAGCCAGTCGTTAATTCAACTTGTCATTTTTAAGAACTCAGATATTATTTTCAGGTATGTTTTCCCTTTTCTGGTGTTTTTGAGAAAAATAGGAATTTCTAGAAATTTCTTAAGTACACGCCGTGTACTTTATGAGTACACGCCGTGTACTCAGTTACCGCGGGTAGCTGAGTGCTGGCCATGTAACGGCCGTGTACACGGACGTGTGTAGTGACATGTAGACCGCCTAATGTGGGGATTGGTAAAGGTAAATACACGCCATGTACTTTCTTTTTTTTCATTAAACGGACCGGGGTCGCGTCTAGTTGGCAGAAATCTCTTCTTCTTCGTCGAACTCATCCGAGAGCGTCCGTACGACGCAAATCTTCACCGAGCCCCCGATTGAGCGTCCGTTCTCCGAATCGAACTCTGTTAGTTGCGTTGGAATCACATCGATGTGTTCTCTCTTCTTCTTGAACACCTTCTTCTGATTCCTCCTCTTTCAAGAGTTATCATGGGTTGAACATTTTAGACGTTTTTGAAGATCTACGGTGTTCTTGGGAGATTCAAGGCCTGAGATTCAAGTATATCGATCTCACGATGCCGAGGTAGGTGGTTTGTACCTTTCTGTAGAAAGTATTTGAGTTATATGTGCAAAATTGCCCAATACCCTTGAACGGGGTATTACGTGTTTACTATTTTAGCCCTGTTAATTTCCTGCTAGGATTGTATGCTAGAATAGAGGTTAATTGAATGTGAATAGAGTAAATTGTTATGCTTTGGAAGTGTTTTCTCATGCATGTTTGGTTATGACCGTTTGGTCCTGCTTAGCCTATTAGGTTGCCTTGTTTTTTTACCATGCCTAGTACTGTAGGATGGAGTGTTTGTTTATCTGACATGCTGTTATGTTGTAGACTGTTAGCCAAGTAGTTCTTGATGTTTACTTTGGCCGTATTGAATTTCTATGCTCGATTGACTTACACAGGGCCATGAGAACTTGGTGTAGTAGACCATAGGGAGAATGGATGCAAGGACTTCTCCAGAGTGTCTATTTTTACTTTTACGATGTGAGACCATAAGGGGAATTAACGTAAGTGCTTCCTCAGAGTGCCTGTAGTTCCTCGACGTGAGTCACATGGGGAATGTGACGTAAGTTCTTCCCCAGAGCACCTTTTAGTTACCAATACGAGAATATAGGGGGAATTAACAGCGAGTGCTTCCTCAGAAAGTCTATGCTTAAGATGAACCAGAGGGGTTAGACCGTGTTTACTTCCTAGAGGGTTTCTTGTTCTCATTTGGTTGAACCAAAGGGGTTAGGCTGTGAGTACTCCCATAGGGTTACCTGCTTTGTTTAACTGCTTATTTGATATATGGAATTGAATGCATTGAACTGTAGGAATGTTTACTGCTTCTTTTACTTATTGCCTGCCATATATATTCACTGACTGTTAGGAAGAGATATTTTGGTGGTTTCCTACTGGGATTAGTATCACACCCTATTTGGGTCATGCTTTTGGGACTAAAAAGATTATATTGCTGCAGGTATAGATAAGGGTAAGTGCCATTCTACTTCAGGTACTTGACTGCTTTGGAATGAGAGAGTATGAGACCAAGCTGAGGCTTGCGATGCTTATGAGTTGTTTATCTGTTTACTTTTGTACTTGGTTTAGTTGTATTCCACCATTGTGACTTGTTTGGCTATTTTCCTAGACATATTTATCATGCATAATTTATATATGTGCTCCAGTTGTTTCTTATTTTCAGTCTTCCGCTGTTTACTGTTATATGACATGTTTACCGCTTTCGCTATTGTATATCTGTTTTTCTTCTGCTGTGTTGCTCTGCTAATGAGGGCATAGTTTCTCCACCATCACACCCAAGGATCTCGCTGCTAGTCGGCAGCCTCTGGCATTTGGGGAAATGTGCTTGAGGCCATGTGATCAATCGGGTACGAGGTGCCTCTGGGTGTCTTTCATAATCGGGGCATTACAAAGTGGTATCATAGGAATTTATTTCTTCTTGACTTACTGTTTGGAGGCTATAGCCAGGGATAAGAAATTATAAGTTGTGTACTTCTCACCACTAACTTAGGAATCACCTTTTCTCAATTAATTAGAAAATTCACCTTTATTATTGTAATGTTTTCATACTTACTTGGTTAGTGTATTTGAATACACATATGTGATAGGCATATTGTATTCAATACCCATGAAGTATAACTGAAAAATTATATACAATGATGAATATACCTAAAGAAGAAGTGATTAATTGTTTCTTCAATTTAGTTCATTACATTTAAACTTCCATATATTTATTTCATGATATGTGAAGAAAATAACCTTTTGTACGATGACCAACCTCTATTTTTTTGAATGAAATTGTGAAGGTGCCTTTGGAGTCACACTTTCCATTGTCCTTTTTGCCTTGTCTTTCAACTTGTTCACCATAAGAACTGAAGATTAAACTTTATTTATATTCTTATTTTCTTGGTGAACCTTACCAAAAGGTAATAAATATTTTTTTACATTTGGTTTGTTTTTTAATCTTAAAAGAAATTGGAGTAATTAGGTGAAAATATATAAGAATGGAATGTTTCGAAATACCATGATCCATAATTCAATTTACATATATCTGGTGTAATAATCATCTAATTCATATCTTACTTCACTTTCTCCCCGCTAGCTTCTTGGAGATGAGACAATATATAATATCATCCATGTACTCATGAAGTATCTGCAACTCATTATAAATTAATGATATCATTATGATGTAATCATTAAATGCATCATACACGAGTCTCTTGTAAGAATATTTCACACCCTCACTTCCTGAGGTAGCTCAACAGGTATTTGGGACTCCAACACCTTGAATTTCTTATATCGTAGTATCGTGTGTAAGTGCCTGTACTACTATTAGAAATTCATGTTGGATAAGAAATTTACTTTTTCAAGAATTAATCACAGTGTGATTGTAGTATTACATGCCATTTTCTGCAAAAATATATATAGCATATTAGTACTTTTATCTTGATTACTGATTAGACATTACTAATTAAATCATTAAATATCTCTCATTATTTTGTCAAACCCTAGTATCCCTCACTACTAGATTTATAATGATCTATCGCTATAGTATTCTAGTGGTAAGGATCCTTGAAACCTATCCTTATAGTCCAAGCTTTGGCTACGCTACTACTCGGAGAGTTTTAAGGTAAGTGTCTGATTGACCAACTGCATTAACTTGCGCCTCCTTGATCTGTTGAGTGAAATCCTTGCTTCTAAAATCATAAAATTGATTTACTCAATGATTTTCCTCTAAAGATACAATAATCAATCTTTGGTTACTTCTTTACTATCATCGCTAGTTAAGTCAACCCATCACTCTCATAAGAACTCACAAATAGTAAGAGGCACCCTCAACTAAGGTTGATGAGCACCCCGTACACCCAGTTTTTGTTCAAATTCAAATGACGAAAGACATTTATGAATTAATATTTATTTAAGGGGTTTTATTATTTATTGAGTAATGAAATCATTTTCTATATGATATCCATGTTCTATGTGATCACACTCACAACTGACTATGCAATAAATAGATAAACATTAATCATATCATAAATTGATTTAATTTATGCGGTTTTATGTTTATTATTTTATGTAATTGCGTAATCTTGCATATTTGTAAAAATAACAAACAATGCATAAATTAAATAAACTATGTGACTGATATTAAACATTTGATATTAGTTGATCCATTTATACTCAATGGATTAATCGTTACCTAAGGGGTATAATATCTTAGTTGGATCTTGACTCGTATTACAGCTTTCACCCCAGTCCAATGTGTTACCGTCTCGTCTGGAATACCTCCTCATCTCAGTGTGGTCCACATCTTACTTCATTTTTGTCATAATACAAAAATACTCACATGTAGATGAGGAGGTCTTGGGAGTGCATAATACAAATAAATAAATTTTATCTAGGTGCACAGACCCTTATACATATAATGATGAATACCGACGATGCACTGATCATCTGAATAATTAATTACATGAATCACATGCAATTAAAATAGTTAATTAAATAAATAAAAGTTCATACATACATTGACCAGTCACTACTCAAGATCAGTCAACATGAAATCTTAAAGGCATAATTAATTTTTGCAATGAATTTCTATTGAAGGCACTATCTGAATTAAAATAATTCTTTAAATTTTTTAATTCAAATAAAATTCGCTCAATCCCCATTTACAATTTTATTCCAAAAATTGTAAATTAATTTTTAAATTTTTATTTAAAAACTTAAAAATTAATTTTGAAATATATATATATATATATATATATATATACACACACATATATATAATATTTTGTTCCTGGAGCCCTGCATAGCTAGGATCGGGTCAGATGGATCAGGATAAACCGTCCTTTCCTGTTCTTGGTTAGCAGAACCCACCCTAGACTATTCTGGGTCAGGGTTGCTTGAATTTGGATAAAGGGATCAAGAAACATGCACCTGGGTAGAGGGGGGCTGACAGGGGATAGGAAGGGTCGATAGAAGGCCACCAAAATCACTAGATTGGTTAGGGATAAGATCGACGCATGGTGATGACCACATGAACAATGGAACAGGACAGTGGAGCTGTGCATAGGGTTTAGCGACAGCGACTCGCTGGCTGGCCGCTGGAAATGCGACGATAGGCTGGATCTTAGGACACCAAAGGTGGTGGGTCACCTGAACAGACGAAGAATGTCCTATCCACTGAGCAACAAAAGGAGGTGGGGTCAAGAGACCAGATGTTATAGGCGGCGACGCTCGATGGGGTCGGTAATGGAGAAGCATTTAGGTGTGAAAGATATGGCATTGGTCGAGGTATGGGAAGGGTAGGGTGCACCGTTGGGTGTCGGTAACCAGTAGGATTCTAGGGATAGAGGATTGTGACGACGAAGATGGTTACAAGGAGGCCGATGGTGGCTTGGGTATGAGGCGACCATGGAGGGGAATGGGTGGTTGTAGCAGGTGACTGCCTTTAGAAGCACCTTTTTTTTAATTTATTAAAATAACCTTTTGCAGGTCACGCCAGTATGCCTTTTTTTATTTTTAGGCACTCTTCTGCTAACCCGCACCCAGCCGCCCCTTTTCAAAATTTTGTGTTCTCTCCAAAATTCATGCCTATGATATTAAGAAATTTGAAAAAATAACAAAATAACAAATTTATTTTATTTAATTCCACAGGTGTGTGGAATTGACTTCTACTGAAAGGAAAAATCCTTGGCCAAAATATCCTATTCTAGTTACCAGAATCTCAACAGAAAATGGGGTTTTGCCGATGAATGCCACACGTCATTGAATTCAGATAAAAACAACACATATTTATATCCATGTGTGTTTTTTTATTTAACCCAACAAAACTAATTTTAATCTGTATTGAAATTTTCAGATTACTATAACTTGGTCATCTGATGTTGAATTGAAATGTCTTCTGTGGTGTTAAGACCGTTACAATTACCTCTACATTAATTCATTGAAAATTTAATTTTTTATTGTCTTAATAAATTATATGATCGCTCTGATACTAGTTGAAGGTACTGGGGTGTGAAATAGAAGAAAATGACCCAATAGTGATTTAATATATATTATAAAATGTATATTCATCTAAATACATGTTTTAACTTTAAAATAATGTGATTTTAGATTTGTTTGATTTATTTTATAAATCCTTAGTAAATCCTATGAGACTTATAAAATATTTTAAGATTTTAAAATAATTTCCTTAAGTGTGTGACTCACATCCACATAAGAAAGGGAAATATTTTAATATATTCAGACCTTAGAATTATAAAATATTGTTTTCCACTCCCCCTTTTCAGAAACCATGGGCAAAAACTATGAGATGGTTTGTGGTATTGAATATTTAATTATGAGGTGTCCAAAACCAAATTAATAAAGAATTATCCATCCTTTCCTATATAAACTCACCCAAACTCCCACTACCCTTCACTAAAACTCCTTGAAACTCATCCACACTCTACTCTATACTCTCTAGAGTCCTCCCAAGGTTCCCCTAAGCTCCCAAGAATCATCTCCCAAGCCTTTGAGATCACACATCCAAGTAAAAGATCCTGACCTTTCTCTCTTTCTTTCAATTCAAGAACCTTGTTTGAAATTAGTATTTTTAATTTCAATTGGTTATTTTTTCATCATTTTATAATCAATTACATACTTTCCATTTGATTTTATGTGAATGAGGGATCATTTATTCCCCCTCATTCGTACCCTTTCCTAATCTGTTACTATGCTGAAATTTTGTAAGGGATCTTCCACCCTCCTTTTTATCAAGAATTCCTTTCATGTTATGTCTTTTAATTTCCCTTTTTTCTATGTTGGGATATAATATTACAAGACCCCCTTACTATCCATTTTATGTATAAATTATGATATCTTCCTTTTACTCTTATTAATCCCCCATGATTCTTTAAGTACACCCGTTACTATGCCAAAATTCCGTAAGAGATTTCTCGCTTCTTATTTCCATTCAAGTCCATGGGGTGTTAGCTGAGTGGTACTCGCTAGTTATACCCCTCGCTCTCCATGGGAACTGGCCCAAGCTTGAGTCCCACCAGAATTGGACACTATGCATATTATGCATAGGGAAATTCAAAGCCATTTTCCTAGCCGGGGAACGTGCAACATGCTCTGGGCATGGTGGGGCCCCCTAGTGGGAGTCGAGCGTTAACCTTACACACGTTTTGCACATGAGCCTCAGCCCAGTTGGTGAGGACTCAACAAGTGCATCCAAGAGACCCGAGATCAAATCTGGGTGGATACATATTTCCGGGTTACTATAGCAGGTACTTTTCGGTACTATAATAGCTGAAATTGTTTATCCATCCAAGCCTCTCGGCCACCGGTTTGGTCCTTGGGTCCTGCAAGGCTTTTGGGCCACCCAAGGCCTTCGGGCCAGTTGTTTCTCAAGGCCTTTGAGCCACCTCAAGGCCTTAGGGCCACCCCAAGGCATTTGGGCCACATGATGCAGATGTACCAGTCAAACTACAAGGGACAAGGCTTCAGATGAGGATCAGGGCAGACACATTTACTAGAGCAGAGCTAACCAGAATTGGAAGAATGAGAGGGTATGAAATTGCCATTAGTACCAGACCTATGCAACTTTTCATATGACAACTAGCTGACCGGCCCTGTGAAGGTGGAGTGCTAATATCATGACATATGCTAGGGAGGAGCAGTTCCAAGTTGTCTTTTCTGGGTGATTCCTTCTAAGACCTATCGGTCATGTAATTTTCTCTAAGCCTTCGGGCCTTATAAGGGTTCCACTTCACCCCTTAAAAGGTGGATTATAAAAAATAATAAAAAATGAAGGCCTTCAGGACATTCTGACTTATTTCCATCCAAGAACTTCTTTTGTATTGTGAATCTCAAATTCTATTTCATATATTGGTATATTATGCTTCGTGATCCCCTCACTTCCCATTTCATGAATAAATGATGAGAGACCCCTTTTTCTCTCATCAACCCATTTTATGAATTTCCATTTGACGTCGTTATGATACCAAAATTACACTATGATTTTCCATGCCAATATCATCATATAGTGAATACCATACCCATTTATATATCAAGGGTATTCACCTTTATGCTCATAAAATTATTGATTGGGGACTTACATGTATTTATTTCACATTCCTTTATCGTGGAATAACTTATGATGTTGAATGAATCCATGTTATATAATCTATGTGGCACACTTATGCATGGAATGAAATGATTATGAAGGGTGTGCCCTAATAGCACTCCAATGCATTGGGTAATGTTTAGTATCATGATACGTCATGTGCAATAAGGGTTTACTCATGCTAATTCATGTGCAATGAGGGTTTAATTATACTAATTCATGTGAAATTAGGGTTTACTCATGCTAATCCATGTGCAATGAGCCTTGGATCATGCTAATATCATGTTATATATTGTTTCCATATTTCCATGTTATGATTATCATGTTTTATCATGCATTTATGTTCATATTTTTATTGTGCTCCAATTATATTCCTATTGTCTAACATGTATTATCTTCCTCATGTTATTCCATGTTTATTCCCTTACCAGACTTTATAGACCACCCCTTTCTTATGTATGTCCTTAGATTATCTCATGCAATGTTAAGTATGAAGGCACTACTACAAATATGGATTTTATCAGCGCTAGAAAAGTGTATTAACAGCGCTAAAAAAATGTTGTTAATAAAGGAGAAGATAGGGGGGGTCCCTTTTATCAGCGCTAAAAAAAGCGATGATAAAAGGAGTCCTTTATCAGTGATTTTTTTAGCACTGATAAAAGTAAAAAAATAAAAATAAAAAAGAATATATAATTCGGGGGGAGCTTTTAACAGCACTTGACCCCCTTTATCATCACTAGGTGGACCACTCCCGTGCACTGCCCTTGCCCGTGCGTCCAACGCATGCCCCCCGTGCGCACCTTCTTGCTTCCACCAGAACTCGAACCCGTGACCTCCCCCTTGCGCGCCTGCACCTTTACCACGAAGCCATTTCATTTTTTTCTATTTAATGATATATCTATTTATATATATATACATATAGTTATATTTATTCATATATTAATATAAATATATTTAGTTATATTAATACATATATATTTATTCATATATTAATATATATTAAAATATATTTATATATATATATATAGTTATATTTATTCGTATAATAATATAGATTCATATTAATATAAATATATTTAGTTATATTAATACATATATATTTATTCATATATTAGTATATATATATTTATTCGTATATTAATTTATATTTATATTTACTTATATATATATTTTTAGTTATAATTTTTTATCCATATATTTATTTGTATAATAATATATATTTATAAGATTAGATTTAAATACATTTATAAAATAAATTTTTTTATGTGTGTTTATAAATAAATAAATAAATAAATACATATATATAACACACACACACACACACACAGACAGACACACACACACACACATATTTACAAATAAATACATATATATGTGTATTTGAAAAGTCATAGAATGTTAAAATGACCATAACTTATAATCCAGAAGCCCGTTTCAAATCCAAATCTAGTCAAATTGAAGAAAATGAAACAATATTCGATATGATATATGATACAGTCCTAACAGACATCCGGATCAGAAGTTATACTTGTTTGAATGTTAACAAATCGGGGTATCCCTACTAAAAAACTCAGTTTTAGAGGCCTTATGGGCCTTTTTTAGCCTCAAAAAATGTGACAAAATCTTTTCTTAGGTCACCGGCACGTAGAGCTCGTCACATGCTTCGATTTGATATGTTGTAGAGCTCAAACAGACACCCGGATCAAAAGTTATGACCGTTTGAAGTTTGAGTTACATTTTCAACTTATTTTAGATCTTTTATTATTATTTTTTGATTTTTTGTGTCTTCAAATTGTTATTAAATTATTTTTAATCGATGATAATTAGAAAATTGTTAATTAATTTTATTTTTTAAAATATTTTAAATCAATTTTCACTAAATTTCTTATATATTAAATGTAATAGTCTATTTATACTTATCTAAAACATATTTAATATATATATATATATATATATTATATTTATATCAATATAAATATACTTATATAACAATATATTAATTTTCATATTTTTTTTTGAAACATAAAATTTATCTGCGCAAATAAAAAGCACTGATAAATTCCCCCTTTATCAGCACTACTAAAAGAAGCATTGATAAAGAGGTCCCATTTAACAGTGCTAAGAAAAAGCGCTGATAAAGGGGGGGAGGCTTTATCAACGCTAAAAAAAGCGCTGATAAAGAGTCCCTTTTAACAGCGCTTTTTTTAGTGCTGTTAAAAGTTCTCCTTTATCAGCGCTTTTTTCATAGCGCTGATAAAGGCCCCCTTTTATCAGTGATTTTTGTTAGCGCTGATAAAAGGGCAACACTTTCCTTGCCCATTTTTTGTAGTAGTGAGGAATGTTGTGGTAATGTAAAAGAAGTTTTCAATAAAAATGTTTTATTTCATGTTTAAGTTGTTATGTAATGTTCCTAATTTTCTAAGACACTAGACCTATCGATCTTCTGAGTTGTATTATGTGCCAATCTATGTAATAAATTATGTTTAAATATGAAATAAAGAGCAGAGTTGTTATAGTTGGTATCAAAGGATATGTTTAATTATTTTTGGGGATTAGGATTAGAAAAACCTAGTGAAAACTCTTAGGGATAAGACTAGGTGTAAGAAAGCATCCCTAAATTTTGGTGAGTATAGATTAAGTGGTTTATCAAGAAAATAAATCCTTGTCTGGATATGAACAAGTGGACATGGATCTGGTACATATGTATCTAGGGGTAAAACCCAAAAACACCACTTTGATCTAGACTCAAATGGGAACCGTTGCATGACAACGAGCCTTACTGCACTCCTGGTTCGACACTCCTAGGGGTATGCTTTGGTAAATTTATAATCTTAGTATGAACCATTTTCAAGGGAACAAAAAAATCCCACAAGAATATATGTTAGGAAATAGATCATGGATAACTTAGACTGAATCCTAAAAACTCATAAGTTAAGAAGATAAATGTAATTTATAAGTTATCCCTTTAATGTCATTGGATTTCCTTTATGTGTTTAACTATTTAAGATACTCATCCCTAAGTCTATATTGGATAATGTAGAACCATAACCAAAAAGTAAAAGGTTAGGTTATCATTTATAGTTCTATGCATTCTTTTATATCCTAAAAGTTTAGTAGAATAATCCAAACACCACCATAAAGAATGTAGGTAGAGATGTTGGTGAAAATGACAAATGGGTCAATTATAGCGTCCTATGTATATAACTCCCCCTATCATAATTTGTGGATTGAAATTCCTGAAGAACCTTATGATACTTACCTTGGTGGAATTTGATGCAATTCTGGGCATGAATTTTCTTACCTATATAGAGCCAACATAAATTATTGTGAGAGGGAAATCACTCTCCATATGGAAAATTGACCCCCAATTCTATACAAGTTCAAGGAGGAGGATGGATATTCTTCATCACCATTATCCAAATCATGGATATTACTACCCTATGAGAATGTGAATCTTTCTTAGATGATTGAGTCTAAAGAGGGAACCATCCTCGAAGACATGTCTATTGTAAGGGAATTCACTAATGCATTTACTAAGGAATTTCAAGATTTTCCTCCTAGAAAAGATGTAGAATTATCAATTGATATTATACCTGGGACGTTGCCAATATCCAAGAATCTATATAAAATGGCTATTGTAGAGCTTGAGAAGATAAAGAAACAATTACAGGAGAATCTGGATAAAGGGTTTATACACTCAAGTGCTTCACCATGGGGTGCACCAGTTCTCTTCATCAAGAAGAAGGATGGGTCAATGCGCCTTTGCATCGATTATCATGAGAACAAAAAAATCATGATAAAAATCAAGTTTTCTTTTCCATGAATTGATGAATTTTTCGATCAGCTACGTGGAGCACAATACTTCTCCAAGGTGGATCTACAGTTTGGATATTACCAAGTAAGGGTAAAGAAGGAGGATATCCCAAAGACTACTTTTTGTACAAGGTATGAGTATTATGAGTTCATAGTGATGTTGTTCAGACTCACTAATGCTCCAAAAATCTTCATGGACTAGATTAATAGAGTCTTTAGAGATTAACTCAAAAAAAATGTGGGAGTCTTTATATATGATATTATAATATACTCCAAAACCAAGGAGGAGCATGAGGATTATCTGAGTACTATGCTAAAGACCTTACGAAATGAGAAGCTCTATGCAAAGTACAACAAGTGTGAGTTTTGGTTGAAGGAAGTCTCATTCTTGGGGAATATCATCACAAGCAATGAAATATCTATGGATCCTTACAAGACAAAAGAAATTGAGGGATTGATGAGGCCAACATCTATGATGGATATCTGTATCTTCCTTAGGTTGGTTGGATATTATCACCTATTTGTGAGAAATTTCTCACGATTTTCAAACCCTCTTACCAAGCTAAATTGGAAGGGAGTCAAATTTTCTTAGAATGATGAATGCGAAGAAAGATTCATGTAGTTGAAGAAGAGGCTTATCACTACCCATATACTCACACTACCCACAAGTGGAGAGATTTTAATAATCTTTAGTTATGATTTAAAGAAGGGATTGAGATGTTTGTTGATGAAAAATGACAGTCATTTCCTAAACCTCAAGGAAGTTGGAAATTCATGAGTAAAATTATCTCACGAACGATCTGGAGTTGGCAGCTGTGATCTTTGCATTGAAAATTTAGTGGCATCATCTCTTTAATGAGAAGTGTGAAATATATACGAATCACAAAAATTCTCAAATATATATTCACATAGAAAGAGCTGAATACGCGCCAACAAAGATGGTTGGATCTCATCAAGGATTAGGACTGCTCAATCCAATACTATCCTGGGAAAGCGAACAAGGTGAAAAATGTTCTAAGTAGAAAGTATCCATCAATTATATCATTGATGAGAATTTAAAAGGATCCAATCTTCTTAGATTAGATGAAGATGGATATGGGAATCATAAAAAAGGGAAAATGATCAATACTTTCACAAATGATTGCTCTACCATATCTTTTGGAAAGGTTAAAGGATGATAAAAAATATGATGTGGTAATTCATAAGAAAATGGAAACTATAAGAAAAGGGAAATCCTTGAAGTTTAATGTTAATGAAGAAGGAGATCGCTAAATATACATCAAAGTGCATAGTATGTCAGCAAGTAAAGGTTGAGAGGTAGAATTATAAGGGGATTATGAAACCATTACCATATCAATATGGAAATGGTAAAACATCACCATAGACTTTGTCACCAAACTTCCGAAGACATCCAAAGGAAACAATGATATCTGGGTTGTTGTGGATCGTCTCACAAAGACTGCACATTTCATTGCGAATCGAGAGGATTTCTCACTGAATCAACTAACACAGGTATATATAAGAGAAGTGGAAAGGTTTCATGGAGTACTACTATAGATTGTGTTCGATCGAGATCCAAGATTCACCTCTAAGTTTTGGAAAAGTCTCCAGCATGCTCTAAACCCAAAGATGAACTTTAATACGACTTATCACCCTGAAACTGATGGCCAATCTGATCGGACCATCCAAACACTTGAGGTCATGTTGAGATCTTTCTCAATTTACTTCAAATGCGGATGTGATCAACATCTTCCTCTGGTTGAGTTCTCTTACAACAACAGTTTCCACTCAAGAATCTAAATGGCTCATTATGAAGTCATTTATGGGAAGAGGTGCAGAACACCGACATGTTGGGATAAATTTGGGGAACAAAAACTTCTAGGTCCTGGAATGTTCTAAGAAATAGTGGAATAGGTTAAAACCATTCAGCATTGCATCAAAACTGCTCAAAGTCGACAAAAGAGCTATGCTGACAATTATTGACATGACCTAGAGTTTGATGTTGGAGACATAGTATTCCTCCACATATCTCTATGGAAGAAAGTGATGATATTTGAGAAGTAGTGAAATCTTAGTCCAAGGTACATCGACCCTTTTGAGACCCTTGATCGCAACAGAGCAGTGACCTATCGACTAGAACTCCCACCGAACCAATCTTAAGTACATGATGTATTCCATGTATCACTCTTAAGGAAGTACATACCAGACCCATCACATGTACTCAATCCATAGGTGGTACCATTTTAGAATGAAATTTCCTATGAGGAGAATCCGGTGAAGATCTTAGATCGTAGGGAAAAGTTCTATGAATTAAGACAATGCCCATCATCAAAGTGCTGTGGAGAAACCACAAGTTTGAAGAATAAATGTGGGAACTAGAGGAAGTGATGAGGTAGAGTTACCCTCATCTATTTTAGTATGGAAAAATAAAATTTAAAGGGTGTGATTTCTTAAGGGGGGAGGTTGTAATGAGCTGAACATTTATGAATAAGATTCCCTTTATTTCAATTAAATGTCTTGTGGGCATAGAAAACACATGCACTCTTTTTGTTTTATTATAGACAATTAGATTTAAATGACCATTAAGTATCATTACCATTGATAATATAATCGTTGAATGTGATCACATGACTAGTATAAATATAGGGTTTTAACAAATCCTTTTGACACAGAGAAAGGAATCGATGACCTCGACCAGTAGGATCATCCCCTATGAATCCCATTTATTAGAGATTTTAAGGGAGATAGAATTTCTGGGCTTTTCCCTAGACTAATCCCAAGCCGAGATCCAACAACTTAAGAATGAGCGAAACCATTTACGGGAGAAGTTCAAGCTCATCGAGATCATAACCCAAACCATGTTCACCGAACATCCCCAAGAAAGTCCCACCATCGGACACCTTACTCTTAGGGAGTATGTTAGTGTAATAAAGGGATATGTATCAAGACTCTATCATTATGATCATGAACATTATTTTTTTAATATAATAATGAATATACTTTCATTTTTTATTATTACTTTGTAAATATTTTTTAAAGCACAAATAATATTTTTGGTTAATATTCAAATTCAATTAAGAAATCTATTTTGACGAATTAATAGATTTTTGAAATAAATAATATTTTAATATTATTATTAAATTAAATTTTTTAAATATAAATGATCATATAATTTTTATGAAGTCAAATGTAATTTTTATTAAGGTTTATAAACTATTTTTGTCAAAACCCTTCAATTTTCAATAAATGTCTGTTTTTATTTTAAAAGTGAAAATTAAAATATTTAGAAAATTATTTAGATAAAATGAATATTATTTTTGGAATTAGGATTTCAAAATTATCCAATGGTGATTTTTTCATAATTTTATCAGACGGTCGAATTTTTGGGTAAAAATTAAATACCATATAAATATTAGTGTGTTTTATGACATCATAATGACCTAATAGTGATGTAATATATATTATAAAAGGTATATTCATTCAAATACATGTTTTACCTTTAAAATAATGTGATTTTAGATTTTTTTGATTTATTTTATAAAGCCTTAGAGAATCCTCTAAGACTTCACTACGGGAAAAAACAGTATTTGCAACGGGCTATTTGCGACAGGATTTCTTCCCGTCGCAACAAGCCTGTCTAGGAAGCTATTTCCGACGAGGAAAGTAACCCGTTGCAAATAACCAAGTATTTGCGACGGAATTTCGCCTCCCGTCGCAAATAGTTTGGTGCGGTTTGACGCGCAAGCCGCAAGCCGCGCGACTTGGGCGCCAAACCGCGTAGGGGTATTTGCAATGGGTCCCGTCGCAAATAACTGGTGGCGGTCAATACCCTTTTGCGACAGGATGTCATCCCGTCGCAAAAAGACTGTCGGCAGGTACTATTTGCGACAGGTCCCGTCGCAAATAACGTTTTAATTGCCGAATGTAATTAATGTGGGCGAGGGTAATTGCGATGGACCCCATCACAAATACAACCATTTGCGACGGGAAGCCCGTCGCTAATAATCTCGTCGCAACTAATTTAACCTATATATACCCCCATCCGTTTTTTTCACAAATCATTCAGATCTTGATTTCTCTCTCTTTATTCTTCAGTTTTAAAGAGAATTTTTTTAGTTGAAGTTTTTTATACGAGATCAATCGGAGGGCGTCAATATCTTCAGAATATCAAAGTTTAATGTATTTATATTATATTTTTTTATGTTTATTTTATTTTTTTATGTTAATTTTAATTGTTGTTTATTAGTTCGAATTTAATTAGATTTTAATTGATGTTTATTTATATTTAGTTGTACTAAGAATTTGATATTGTTAGTTATAATTATAAATAATTAGTTATAATTAATATTAATTAGATATAATCAGGAATAAATAGATATAATTAGGAATAAATAGATATAATTAGGTCTTTGTATTGTGTAAGTGGACATTCGTTGAAAATTGGTATATTTTCAAAATCGATACCTCTTCTATTTTTTCATCCAACATACAAGTCATGTTTGCAGTTCCGCCATATCTCACCCAGTTCCATTAACTCTGGTCTCTTTGATTACAGGGTATCCATAAAGTTATATTAAAGATGAATATTGAAACAAAATTTCCAATAATACTTTATAAAGAAATTATAAATTAATTTCAAAAAAATATATTACCTAAATTTCTGGTCAGACACTATCTTTTATTTCTTGTCCAGCTTTTCTCATTATTGGAAAATGGGGTTATACAAACGATTCAAAATCATTGGTATAGGCTGGAGAACCATTGGTATAGTTTATACCAACAATTCTCCAAACTGTTGGATATAATGTCGTGGGTATAGGTTTATACCAGCAATTTATAGTAAATTGCTGGTATAGGCCTCCTTGAGTTTCATTTTACCAATGGTTATGATGAAACTGTTGGTATAGGTCATTACCAACAATTTGAAAATTAGTTGCTAAATCCCTATACCAACGATTTACAAACCGTAGGAATGGCCTTTCTTGGCAACAAGATATACCAACGGTTAACTATTGGTATAAACCACCTATAGAAATCACGAAATAGGCAGCAACACCCCCACCTTAGCCAATTACCTGCAGAAAATACCAAAAAAATTGCACCAAACATTACCAACCAATATATAAACAATGATAACATAAGAAATTAATTAATGCATTCAACTAATGATAACACACATTTAAAACATCACATATTCATTCACAACCAATCATCAAAATCATGTGTCATGAATATCAGTTTAAAATGTGAAGGATCTCTCTCTCTCTCATCACAACCAATATCATCACCACCGGCATCGTCATCATCATCGTCATCATCATCATCGTCCTCAACCTTCACCATCGTCATCGCCAGGAACATCATCATCCCGACCACCACTAAGACCATTGCATGTTGCACCATATAACGCACAAGCCGCAGTGGTATCTGGTGGAAGTGATGGACATAAGGTTGTCATAAATTTCATAAATTAATCGTTAGTCTTTTGATTACATTCACGCTCGTGCATGACCATTTTTTTAACCTCTTCTGCCTCGATACGATCCTGTACTGCCTTAGAATGAGTTATTTCCAACTCGATGCTACCAGAACTGGCACTTGAAGTGGGTCAATATCTAGTAGGGACAATACTCTTCTCTAGTAGACAACATACTAACTCATGGTGTTCATCTCCTAATACCCGATTTAAATGATCATTTGGTCCAAAATTGTCAATTTTTTGCTCATCAAGGGCCTCCAAAGTACATTGTTGCAAATTTAAATGAACTATTTAGTTACAAAATCGATATTAAAATTTGAAATCAATGAAGCAAAACTCACAATTTCTTGTTGTGTTTGTTTGTTTACCGAGCTTCCATCTTTCTTCTTTCTTCTCAAGCAAAGTAATTTTACTCGAGGCACACGTCCTTCAATATTAAAAACTACCCTCTACAATGATATTGAATATAGAAAACCATTATTCAAATAGGTTAATAATAATGAATTTCATAACTAAAATCAAACGGATACACTCGATGATGCAATATGATTTGTTATAATTATTGATTACTTTGTGACTTTATGATATTAGTTAACAAAAGAAATTTTATATAATAAATTAGGAAAGTTGAGAATATGATTAAACAATGATTTGATAAATTAACTTAGTGGAATTTAAGGATTCTTATTTGTAAATATTATTTCCATGAATATAAGGGCAATGTAATTATAGAATAATGGAAATGGAATATCTTTATTGAAAAAAAAATTTCAAGAGTAAATACATGTATAATATGGTAAAATGGAAAGATGAAATGTATGTTAAATGTAATCCTATTTGGTTGTTTCCATGTTTCAATGATTTATTTTTAAAGTGGCTAAAATAGATAAAATCAAGGTAAATTATTCATTGATGGATATTGATAAAAGTGTATAATCAACATGGATTTTATGTGTGTATTTTGAGTTGGCTGAAAGTGAATTCCATTTATTTTTTGTTAGGTGAAAAAATAGTATGTTAATGATTAATTTTACAATTGAGGTGATTAATGGATGTTTGAGGTATGTTTAAATGGGAATTGGAATAGATCAAATGAAATTTATTTGTATAGAATTTTAATAAATTCATAAAGCATGATAGTATGAATAATGTGGTTTAGATTAAGAATGTTTTAGATATATAAATTAATGAAAATACTTAGTTCTAAAATAAAAAAAGGGAATAAATGAAATCTTAATGTGGAAATATATGATTTGTACTGTGCATAAAAAAGGCATAATGGGAACAATGATTTGTGTTGAAATTTTTACTTATATTTAATTTTTGTTTTGAGAAAGATGATAAAAGGTTTTGGTGTTTGTTTTTGTTAAAAAGACACATTAAAAATTGGATTTATTGTTTATTTGGTTAGAGCATGTTAATGTTTATTTGGCATGAGAATACGTAAAATTCAAATTTTATGTTTTAGCATGTGTTCTAAATGGGGTTGTTTTATTAATAAAAAAATCAATTATCATGGTATGATTATCTTAATAAATGGGATGTTAAAGTGAAGTGATTAATTTGAATACAAAAAAAATATTTATGTTTGTTTAATTCTTATAAAAAACATGCTTGTGTAAATGGTTGTATTGGTTGAATCAAACTTTTCTTGGTGATTGTGATTGTTTTGATGTTTATTTTTGATTTGTGATGAGTTAATCCTTAATTTTTTTCAAATTCAAAAGGGGATAAATCTGATTTTATTAGGGTACTTCAGAAGATCATTTAACCAAAGTTAAATGATTGGTTTAAGAGATTCCCTCATTTATAAAGTTTTGTTAGTTTATTTTAAGGATTAGTGAGGTGTGCGTGCCATGAGTCAGGATAATGATTTCATGAGTTTTAAATGATGGTGAGTTTGAGTAATTTTGGTTAAAACCTTAGAAATTAGTTGGGTGTAGACCTAGTATGATGATATTGTTGACGAATTAAACTTTGACATTGAATTTTGATTATGTTATCCTTAAGTGTAACGCAGTTTCATGAGGTACCACTACTCTTGTTCTCATGTGAAGTGAATATGGTTGAGAATTCATTTTTGTATGGGAATTTCTATGAGGGGAACCTTGCATGGATTTAATTCAAGGTTGGGTATTAGATATTAGAATTAATTCTTGAGAACATAAAGAAAATTGAGGTCTAGAGGACATCATCGGTCACTGGAGATTCTCATACTATTCTCGAAGATGAGAAACATTATGGTGGATAAATTGTAACGTCCTGGGGGTTTTGAGGTATGGCATGATTTATTTTTTATGTATTTGAATTTATTCTGAATCTATTTTAAGTTGGTATTTGGAGTTTAGAGAATAGAAATGACTTGGGAGGAGAGGTTGGTCGTGGTTGATATTGGAAAACACTAGAAAACACCATCGGGTGACCAGTGTGGGGTACTAGGTTCACGATGGAGGAGACGTGGAAGGGGATTCTTAGGTTGACCTGGTCATTTACTGGGTACCTGGTGGAGTGCTTTAGAGTTTATTTTTTCAAAAGCATTTCTATCTTTTTTTCATCAAGGGATTTGAGTCTTAATCTAATTTTTCATCATTCTAAAGGTCGCTTGGGAAAACTGTACTCTCTCCAATCCCTCCCAAACTCTCGTCAATTGCTCTAAATGATTTCTCCTTCATGTCTAGGAAGATTAACAATCTGTATGTTATATTGAAATTGGGATGGTGTGTATATTGTTTTCCTTCTGATTTAGGTCAAAGGAAAAGAGGTTTAGCTTCTTTTATATTTTAAATCTAGTTTTTCTTTTAGTTCTTAGTGCATTCTTGATATTTAGTAATTAGAGTGGGAATTATGCTTCTAATCCTAGTGAGGAATGGTAGCATACCTTTGAGGTGAGTGGTTGTGAACTTCTTTGAGCTTATAATTCACTACTCTAGTGTATTATGGTTAATATGATAATCGAATTTAATTGTTTTCTAATTGTTTGAATGACATTGGCTAATAATTCAAGGAGGGATGCGCTAACATGATTTGTTATTGATTAATAATGAGAACACATGTGTAATTATGTTATTTTCAATAGAAGATATGACCAATTTAGAACTCACCAATTTGATGTTGAAGAATAACCGAATGAAAAGACAAACCGAGGATGGATCGTTGCAGATGGAAAAGAAGATGGAACGCGCTCGTAGGGCTCACTGTCGACGGAAATCGGATCTGAGGAGGTGTAGGTCATGACTGGAATTTGGGGGGTATTCTATACCAACAGTTATACATAACTGTTGGAACAGCCTTGGGCACCGAGTACTCTATACCAACGGTTCATTAAAATCATTGGTATAGGCTTCAATATATCAACCTATACCAATGGTTATTATAAACCATTGGTGTAGAGGTACCTATACCAATGATTTTCAAAAATCGTTGGTATAAGTCTGTTCATATAGGTTCTTTGGTATAGCTCCATTTTCCACTAGTGTCTCCACTGGATTACTTGAACTATAATAATATTATTGTGTTTACCAAGTATCCTCATAAAACTGCACAATTCCTTTCCATTTTTTCCACTTATTTGCATGTTTATCACATACTACATGTATTTTTGTACGGTTACTAAAAGATGTTCATGAAGAAAAAAATGAAGTGTAGAAATGGAAGAGAGAACCGAATGCCCAAGGTATCTCTCTAAGGGAGGCCTTGAGGTTATTTTATAATGAATAAAAGAGATTACATGATATGTCAAGTCCAATGTGGGACTTGACACAACTTATCCTCTAACACTCCCCCTCAAGCTAGGTGTTCCTAGCTTGGGTACATAATATAAACAAAGCACAACACTCCCCCTCAAGCTGAGACATATATATTTATCATGTCCAACTTGTTACACAAAAATTGGACTCTTGGTCAAGGAACTCTTTTTATGAGAACATCAGCAAGTTGATCAGAGGTGTGAATGTGGCCAAAGGTGATCTTCTTCATTTCAGAGTTTTCTCAAATGAAAATGAAAATCTACTTCAATATGCTTTGTCCGCTCATGAAAAACTGGATTTGTGGCAATCTTGATTGCACCATGATTGTCACACCAGATATGTGCTGGTTTCTTGGTTGTATACTCAATCTCGTGAAGAGTTTGTTGTTCCTAAATGATCTTTGCAGTCACATATGTCATGGCATGATATTCTGACTATGCACTTGAACGGGAGATAATGGTTTTCTTTTTGCTTCACCATGAGATCAAATTTCATCCAACAAAAACTGCAAAATCAGACGTAGATCTCCTGGAAGAGAGACAACCAACATAATCTGCATCACAAAAAGCCTCAATGTTTGTATGCCCATGATCAGAATATAGAATACCTAAACTTGGTTCCTTTTTCATATATCTTATAATGCGAATAACAGCCTCCCACTGCATTTTTGTTTGAGATTCCATAAATTGACTCATTTTTCTAACCGTACAAGCAATATCAGGTCGAGTCATTGTCAAGTAATTGAGCTTCCCAACAAGTTTTCTGTATCTGTCGGGTGATTAAAACCTCTCGCTATCAGAATGTAGTGACCTTTCTCTAGGTTTGAGGGGTGAGTCAACCGAGTCAGCTTAAGTCATTCCAGACTCTTACAGAATATCAAGAACATACTTTGAGATAGAAAATTCATTTGGTGCATCTGGAGACCTCAATCCCCAAGAAATATCGTAGAGGACCCAAATCCTTCGTATGAAAATGTTGATGAAGGATTTGAGTCAATCAATGCTGTCAGTATCACTTTCGGTAATGACAATGTTATCCACGTAGACAACTAGGAGAATGTTGTCTGTTGTAGATTGGTGATAGAAAATAGAAGAATCTTTTATGCTTTGACACAAGCCAAAACTAAGCACAACAGTGAAAAAACGCCTGAACCAGGCCCGAGGTGACTGCTTGAGGCCACACAATGATCGAAGAAAGCGACAAACCTTGGAAGACTCCCCCCGAGCAACAAACCCTGGTGGTTGCTCCATATAAACTTCTTTATCAAGAAAACAATGAACAAATGCATTTTTCACATCCAACTGATGAAGAGGTCAGTGATAAGAAGCGGTAACAAAGATAAATAAATGGACTGATGCCAATTTGGCCACTGGAAAGAAGGTGTCAAAATAATCAACGTCATACGTCTGTGCATAACCCTTGGCAACAAGCCGTGATTTGAGACGATTGAGAGAACCATCGACATTGACGTGCACAGTATAAATCCACTTGCACCCGACAACCTATTTATCTGTAGGGAGAGGGACAAGATCCCAAGTGTGGTTGGTTTCCAATTTCTGAAATTCATCATGTATAGCATGTAACCAACCGGGATGAGAAATTGTCTTGGCAACAGTGTGTGGTGTCGAGTAATTAGTCGGTGCCTCAATAACTTGGGAGGTAGACGCAGATAATCTCTGATAAGACTAATACGGGTGTGAGCCTTTACGAAGTGCAATAGGCAACTCTGGTGATGAAGCATTCGGAACAGAAGAGTCGTCCTGTGTGCTAGCTACAGGAGGTGGCAAGGTGGCAAGGTGGCAGATGTGTGAGGTCAACGAGTATATATCTAGCCAAATCATGATCCAACAATATCACTAGGAAGAGATGAGGGTTGGGGTGTATGGAGAGAATGTGGCAAAATAATTTCGAAATCTAGTAGAGTAGATGGTAGTGGGAACTAGGGAATAAACATAACTAAGGATTCGACAAAGGAAACGTCAACGGAGTCAACATAGCAACGCAAATCTAGAGAGAAGCATCAATATCTGTACAGGGTGCAGGAATAGCCAAGAAAGATGCATTTGAGAGCACGTGTATCAAACTTGGTAAATGAGGGACGAATATCCCAAACGTAACACACAGCCAAAAATGCGGAGGGGGCGGGAATGAGGGGGTGTGGTTGGAAATAAATAATGGGTGTCTCCCCCTGAAGAATAGACGATGGAAGTCTATTGATAAGATAGGTGGTTGTGAGAATGGCATCGCCCCAAAAAGTGGTTGGAACTTTTTTCTGAAATAAAAGTTCTCGAGCAACTTCTAATAGATGGTAGTGTTTTCGTTCAACAACACCATTTTATTGAGATGTGTGCGGACAAGAGATCTGATGGATAATTTCATAGTCAGTGAGAAAAGACCGGAAGGGTCCAGAAAGATATTCACGACTATTGTCAGAACGAAAGCATTGGAGTTTAGCAGAAAACTGGGTGGTGATGTCACGGCCCCATCCATGCCGAGGCTCGAGTTACAACTACCCCAAGCTCGCCTCCATAGGTCAGGAGGTGGCAATAAGTGTCGAATGCACAACAAACTCGGAGAGGCATTTCCCTAAGTACCTATACACACGCACACAGACAACTCAGTGCAAAAGTGCAAAGAGAGAGAAGCAAAAGATAAAACATTGTTATATATAAAACCACAAACATGCATCGTCCTCTAAACAGTACAAGCACAGTAGTGTAAACTGAAAGGGAAAGGGGTAAAATACACATCCAACTAGAAAATTGCTACAACCTAGTAGTAACTGAAAAAGTAAAACAGCAGAGAGAGCCCCGCTCCTGGATCCCAAGTTACAACCACGATACACAGTCCAAGCACATATATCCCAAAGCTCCTCTGAAGTCACGATCAACATGTTTGTCGTCTGCATAAGGCACGACACCTGCGGGCAAAGCCCATGCAGGGGTGGGTATAAAAATACTCAGTACGACGCTCCGAAAAGGCAAAGGGGGAGCAATAAGGGATACACTGAAGAGGAAAACAACAGATAGAATAAGGTACAATAAAAGAGTACAACTTAACCCAACAAGATAGTGAAAGAAAACTCATCCAAACACAAGGAGGTTGAAACGGTGAGAAGATGAACTTCTCGTCGAGTCTTCACTATTTATAGTACGAGAGTGGACTCATCCAAAAACGAGAAGCTAGACATGGAAAGCACACAACATATCGCCCACGTCTTCACCTCTCCTGAAAGAAGAGTAATCAAAACCCAAGGAGTGAGTACTAAAATAGAATATATATATATAGATATATATATATATATATATATATATATATATATATGTATAGGTATATATATGCTCAGTCAAATAAACCTCAATGAGAGAGTAAGGGTATCTTCATCTCACAGCTCAACTCAAGAAGAAGAGTCACCAACAGTTCCAAAAGTATCCACCAACGATTCTCACCATCCCTCACATCAGTCCCGAACACGCAAGTCAAAGGGAATCAATCACCACACCTTGATACTATCCGGTTTGGGCGGAATTGACTCGCCCGTACGGTTTTAGGTCGCGTCACGAGGACGCGTCTCGATGGTGAAAGTGTCTCTTTTTCGTGAGTTCAAAAGTTACGTCAAACCACGTCTCATCATTGTGTCGCACAGTTGAGGGGGAACAACTCAAAGTAGATGGCCCGCGCCCTAGTGCATTATGGGGGGTTCCACTCTAATAGTCGTTGAAGACCCGTGCCCATGCGGATGGGGGGTCAACACTTTGGTCATCAGGGATCCACGCCCTAGTACGTTAGGGGGATCAACACCTGGAAGCAGCTGTAGAGGACCCGAACCTATGCCGATGGGGGGTCAACACTCTAGTCATTAGGGATCCACACCCTAGTACGTTAGGGGGATCAACACTCAGAAGTAGTTGTAGAGGACTCATGCCCATGCTGATGGGGTGTCAACACTCCAGTCATCAGGGATCTGCGCTCTAGTACATCAGGGGGATCAACACTCAGAAAGAAGCCCATGGTGATTCCGCCTGATCACAACCATCATCAAGCGTCGCCTCGAATAGTCATCACGCCCGAAACATCTTACATCAGATCTCGAAATCCACCATGGAGGGCATCATAGCATTCTACACGGAAAACCACTTAGGATAGGCTACTCGTGGGCCAAAATCCGAGTCCAAAAGGAGATACAAGAGATAGAAGATTTATAGTGGTACACGGCGTGTGTGGGGCCCACACGACGAGTGACCCCACCTCATTGTCTATCCATGTACCTAGCCATACTTAGGTACTAAATTGTGCACAAATACCCCTAAAAGTGTCAATGTACTCCCATAGTACATGTCACATCTGACCCCAAAGGCTGACGAGCGCACAATGCTCTATGTTTGTCTAAAGGGAAAAAACATAATTCTACTGACAGGCCTCCTCAGACAACCTTGAATAACCAAACGGAACACACCATTGCGATCCTTGCAGAAAAAGGCACATGATCGACTATTCATTCGCCCGAATCAAACAATCGGTGAAGAAACTGCATTCCAACGCGTTGTACACAAATAGTGCATCATGGGGCCCACATCTCGATCCCGAAATAAAATATACAGATCACACCATTGTGATCATCATGGAAAAACGCATGGGATCGACTATTCATTTGTCCAAATCGAAATCCCAGTAAAAAAACCACATTTCACAACAACACGCCCGAACCGAGCTTGGTGGGGTCTGCACCTCGATTTCGATTTAAACACCCAAAATTGCTCTTGAAAAATTCGCCACAACATCATGATCACAACGTCGTGGAAGTCCCATCGATTGGACGCCGCATGCGGAAATTATGGCGGGTCAAAGTTTTTAATAGTAATAATAATAATATATTATTATTATTTGGATGTTTCGTGCAACCAAGCCACACGTCCAAATCTTTAAATTTAAAAACTAGCCTAAAAAGGTTTTCCTCGAAAGTAGGATTACGTCGCCACAAACGGCACGTAAAACCGATGCTTCGTTTAGGATTTATGGAGGTTTGAAGCTACAGCCCGAAGACCCGCCTGGCCCACTCGGCCCGAGCCACCTCGGTCTGGTCCAGCCCGCTCCGGCCTGGTCCATCCGCGCTCCGTCCCGGCCTGCTCCCGCTGGCCTGACCTCGGCTCGGGCCCGCATCGCGTCAACCAACGTGGTGCCGCCGTCAAAGCGCCAGGTGTCACCGCCTCTAATAGCGACCCCGCTCGGCCACACCTCGCGGCTCCCGGCCGCACCTCTTTGCTCCTGACCACATCGCACCCTCAACGTCGTCTTTCCACGCAGCATGTTGCTGCTGTTGTGGCCCATCGTCACCTCCTTCGACACATCGTATCGACTTCAATCCAACTCGAAACGAAGAAAAGAACATAGATATGGGATCCTTTGGTTGAGATCTTCACAAACTTGAGTCATGCTCAATGATCTATTGATGATTCGACGTGTCTGAAAGTAATTGGCGATTTCGCGAAGAACGGACGAAGAACACGACCAAAAAGGGATTCAAAATGTAGATTGACTGATGGTCGTGTTCGTTTGGTCATCGTCGTTGATATTCAAAGCAACAAATTCAACAATGAAGAAATTATACTCCAAGAATTTCAATCGTGGATGCGAAAATCCAAAAGAAGAATCTTATCTCGAATTTGGATTCCTCATTGTGTTTGTTGCGCTCTGATCTACTCTGATCTGCAGCGCCATCGCGATCCGTCGAAGATTCAACATTGAATCGCCAGAGAAGAGAGAGTTATGCCGGTGACAAGGTTTTATGAGCCAAACCCTAATTTAGAAAACATGACCTATTTATAAAATTTAATAGGTCCACCACTAACGGTCATGGGATTTGAACATCCGGCGCCCTCTCGCTTTATGTCGCATTTAGGTAAAATAATTTTATTTAATTATTTTATTTACAGTTACGTCCTCGGAAACTTTTTCTACAGATGACCTGCGCCGACAAAAGTTATATCCCACCGAAGGTAAACATCATGCTTTGGACTCAACCATGGCCTCAGATTTCTTATCCGAGCTACCGTTTGAGAGTTATCTCGCTTTCGTCATGTGCATAGTATAAAATATACTTAATGTTTTTATAAAATTTAATCCAGGCACACCGGGTATCGGAATTGCATGTCATCTCAGCATCTAGTTCTAGAAATATATATAGAAATATTCCAAAGTCTTACAAGGCAAAAATCGGGTCTCTACATGTGATTTTTTGATAATAAGAGCAGAACACGATAAATATTTCAGAACAATTTTTCAACAAATAGACCCAAGTCATCCGTGAAAAATCATCGATGAAAATAAAAAAATATCAATAACTCAGTTTAGAAGGACTAGGACTGGGCCCCGAGATATCAAAGTGAACCAAATGAAAATGGGTGGATGCACGGGGAACTGCTCGAGGAATATAGGTGACCCAATGATGCTTTGCATAGTGACATGAATCACATTCAAAAGGAAGATGTCTTAATCCTGGAAATAGTTTTTGAAGAATGGGGACATGTGGATGACCAAAGAGATAGTGAAGCTAGAGGGCATGATCATAGGTGGCAGGACAAGCGAGAGCGGGGGCCGAGTCAAGCACATACACACCACCCTGAAGTCGGCCAGTACCAAGCACCTGAGTCGTCAAAAGCTCCTAAAATATAACTGAAGTATGTGAGAAGATGGCTTGACAAGTCAGTTGTCGGTTTACTAATTGATAGTAAATTAAAGAGACAATGAGGAACAAAGGCAATAACAGAAACTGTCAAGCCAGGCGTAATGGTACAACTTTCACAGCCCGCAATCTGTAGTGTCTGACCATTGGCTACAGTAATATTACATCCAGATGAGGCCGTTCTATAGGACTGTAGAATACCTGCATCGCTAGTTATGTGCTCGGAGGCACCAGAGTCAACAACCCAAGAAGTGCAGCGTTGGGAGAGACATGCTAGTGAAGTATTGTTATGGGCAATAGTTGTGCCTGATGATGTCATAGAGTGTGCTGAAAATGCACAGGGATAAGGTACTGAAGGTGCACAATTGATAGATTATAGGTGCTAAAATTGCACGACTAGTCCACCCAGGAATTGGGTTATTGATGAAAGATCACATGGATGGCAATGGGGCATGGTTGGGTTGTGCACGTAAGGGGTCCATTACAGCGGTGTAGGGGTGCAGGGAGGGCTGGAGGCAGGAGGCGTCGCGCGCACAGTGGGGTGGCAAGAGGGGTCGTCGCGCGCACAGGTTGGGGCACAGAGTGCCATCACGCAGAGGGAGGGCAGCAGGAGGGGTCGTCGCGCGCATAGGGAGGGCCAGTAGGTGGGGTCATCGCGTTGCACAAGGAGTGCACAGGGGGGGCATCGCGTTTGCACAGGGAGTGCACAAGAAGTCGTCGCACGCAGGAGGGGCGCCGCAGGGAGGTCCTTCACACGCTGGAGGAGCGCAGCAGGGAGGGTCGTCGCGCGCGGGAGGGGTGTAGCAGGGAGGGTCGTCGCACACACGCAACACTACTGAGAATTGAGTTAGTTGCGACGGGTTATTTATGACCAGATCTCGTCACAAATAACTTGTTGCATAAAATAGTGTCGCAAATAGTTTCTTCGGGTTTTTCTAAAAACCATTTTGCAACGGGCCCCTGGCGAATACTATTGGTGACGGGCCCGTCACAAATAACTTTTAAAAAATAATATTAATTTTAATAATATCAATAAAATAATATTAAAAAATAATTATAATAAAATAATATTAATAATATAATAATAATAATAACAAAAAATTATTATTATTATTATAAAATAATAATAATAATAATAATAATATTATTATTATTATTATTTATAATATAATAAAAAAATATTAATAAAATTAATAATAATAATAATAATAAAATAATAAAAAACTCAATATTCACAAAAATATGAAAAAATAATAACAAAATAGTAACTTTAATACAATAATAAATAAATATTCAAAATAATAAACAAAATTAAATAAATAATAAAGTAATAAAATAATAATAAATATATAAATAATAAAATAATAAAAAATGCAATATTCACAACAATATAAAAAACACAGTATATAGAAATATAAATATATAATATTACAAAAAAAATACAGTCAAATGTTTTATCATAAAAAGTCAATACATCACTGAGGGGGAGGGTCGTCTGGAGGTGGTGGATGAGGTAGAAGAGATGGTGGAGGGAACTCCATCCCTAAACCATGAGTCAGACGTCGCATGTACTTCAGTGTCTGCTCATGCTGTTGTTGCTGCCACCGACGCATCTCCCCCTATTGATGTTGTTGTTGACGGAGCTCTTCCTGCTCGCTACGCATGCCCTCTATAAGCTCACCCTGAGCTCGTAGTGGCTCTTGATACTATGCAAAAGATGATGATGACTCTTTACGAGCTCCTCTTGAGTTGAACGCCGACATCACAGCGGTACTGTAATAACTCGCGGGCGTCAATCGAGAGTTGATACCAACAACTAAGTATTTTTCGAAGGCATAGTGGGTCGTCTGCATCCATGTCGGCTCATCAAATCTTGCTGCATTGGTCTGATCATTGGTCTCGAGCTGACTCTCAGTTTGTGTCAGAGACGTCGTGCCCTCATATGACTCCTTCAATTAAAATTTAAAATTAAAATAGTTACAATATTATTTGAAGTTAATTTTAAAACTCAAAAAAAAATATTGACCACAATCTGATGCTGGCAATCACCTCTAACATCTTCAGTGATAGGATCGGTGTACATCCTCCTATAAACGTCGAATTCCCTAATATCAAGTTGTTCGACTGCCTATATATAGATAAAATAAACAATTTAAATTTAAAGTTCTATAAACTAATTTAAAAAATGTACTTACCATATGTTCTCTATGCGTACTTAATGTACGACTACCAGCTCAATGCGTCATCACTTGTCTCCCCCAGTCTGTCGACCTACTGATGATCTCCTCTGAAAACAACCACTCATCCAGTGTGAATATAATTCATCTCAAACCTTAGATAAAATATAATCAGATCGATGAGCGCAGCAAGACTAATCAAACTCTATGACTCATGTTTTGTTCATTGTTGTTCTCCTCAAATTGTGCAAAAACTGACGGCAACAATCATGCATACAACCCTCTCATGCCTGCCAGATAGAGTCGCATATGCTCTCATCGATGGGATACCATAAACCCTACAAACAATTAATAATATCAAGTTATCAATTAAATAAATTTCAAAATAAATATTATTTATTTACATATCAGCCAATGATCGAACATGTGGAGCTGAACATCTATGGAAATCTGATCTCATGTAACTCGTGCCTCAAAAAAAATAATTTCGCAATGTAACACTCCCATGTCCAATAATATATGCGTAAAGTTATGATAAAAAAGAACAAATAATCAAACAATTAGCATATAAATAAATTAATGATAATTAATGAAAACTAACTAAAATACACAGGTAAACATACCTCTGCATGTGTGCATCGAAACCAAGACGTAGACATCTCTTGGGAATAGGGTTAGGAATCATCAATCACACAAGACCACACCCCCTTCAAGTCCTCTTTAAACCACCAGCAGTATGAGGGTTAGATGATCTAACATCCTGCTCGTCATCAGGTAGATCAGCCTCCTACAACTGACGAAACATATATGGATCCATTTAAAACACGAAACGAATGTTAGCAAACAGTTGAAAACAACTATTATATATAGATATATATTTTATATGATTATAATCAACATTTCACTATGTCAATCTTCATATGCATCCTCATCTTAATATCTGACGGTGTCAATATCTTCATATTCCTCCTCAACATCATCAATTTCCATATGAGTTTTAGTTTCATAATTTCTTGTCATTTCAAATTACATTTGTGACATCATTAATATTATCATCGTCATCAACTCTTAATTGTGGGGTGTCATCATCGATATTCGTGTCTTCTAACTCTCTTGAAATAGTATAATAATTTGCATAATAAATCTGATGTGTCTGATAAGCCAATAAAAATGGTTTATTTACTGCAAGAAAACTTTTATATTTAATATCAACGATTCCATGGATTGGATGAACATGTAAGTCTCTCTCAATATCTAACCACTTACATTTAAACATCGTTACGTAATGTTGTCTCAAATAACACACTTCAATGATTTCTTCCAGCATGCCGTAAAAGTCAATTTCAGTTTCTCTATGATGAGATCCTCTCAAGTAAACACCATTATTCATTTTTTTTATTCTCAATATGTACATGTATGAAACCGAAAATCATTCGCCACATATACATTATAAGATTTAACCGTTTTGAATGGTGGGTTACTCAATACACACAATCAATTATCAATTTTATCAGCATGTTGAGATATCTGAAAATTTGTAAAACAATTATCAATATAACAAGTAATAAATTGATTTTATATGTTAAACCATAAATAACTTATGTTATCTGTTTTTGAAACCAATGGAAAAAATTATTTTGTCGACATTCAAGACCAGCTGCTATAATTTGTGGAAATTGTTTCTTGATATGATTATCATATAACCTACAAATAAAATAATATTAATTTACTGTCTCATGGGTGTAGTCTAGTGGTTGCGCCCTATGATGGTCTTTCGGGAGGTCTCGGTTTCGAGCCTCCAGTGCGTAAATAGATAGGGGTTTTCTTTGTTTCCCCCTCCCCTAGCTGATGTAAAAAAATATTAATTTATTGTAACAAAAATTATAGAATAAGTAATATGAGCGCTCACAATACAAATGGTGTCATTTATTCACAGTTGAGAAGAACATGTGTATGAGATCTGTGATGCTCATCCTCTGAAAGTCATAGTTCATGAATTCCACTGAAACAAAGTTCAGACTGATTAAAAACTGATAATTGATTGCTCATTTCATCGTCAACATTTCTCTTATTACGGCCTATGCGGTTGTGTTTTGAGGTATATTCAAATTGAAAATAATTAGTAGAAAAAAGAAATTTCCTCCTACAAATAAACTTATGCAATTGAGTCTTCAACCGATACTTTGTTACGTGATTTTTTCTTCAATTTTTGTATGCATCTCTCGAATTGGTAATTAATCAGAACTGTACTAGACCTCCACATTTTTCTTTATGCAGAAAATGTATTATCGAATGTTCTGTTGATTCAAAGAAAGCCGACGAGAATATTTTTTCCAGTTTATATAAAATTAAAACAAATTTTTCTTGTTGTCTGCTTAGTGCATCACAGTTTGTTGTCGCCGCACAAATGTCTCAAAAAAATATGATATGTTTATTATCGCATCCCAAATCATAGAATTCAACAACCCTCTTAATCTAATCGGCAGAAGTCTTTCCATTATAACATGACAGTCATGAATTTAATCTGATAATATGATCTTTTCTGACACATCTGCCCAAATTGGAAGCATAACCATCTAAAAGTCTCAAATCTGCAATCCACTGACGAAATAATAATCAATTTTCTTTGGATAGCGTATAAGCTACTTTTGGCTTCATTAACTTCTGTGATCTAACATTTTGAAACAGTTCAAGTTATGGTCGCCTGCAAATTTGGGAAAGATCTAATTGTACTTTTACATTATCTTTGGTCTTATCTGGTGTATCCAAAACTGTATGAAATAAATTATCAAAATAGTTCTACTCAATATGCATGACATCCAACATGTGACGGACCAACAAATCAGACCAATATATCAGATCCTAAAAAATACTCTGTTTTATCCAATTGTGTTCTTCTCCAAATCTATCAATTTTTTGTTGGTTTACTATTGATCCAAATGTAATGGAAGGTAATGAAGAAACAATTTATTTTAACTCTGCACCTAAGATCATTGTTGGAGGTCTATCTCTTTCAATTGTGCATTTTCTGAAATGATATGCGATCCTCTGAAAAGGATGGTCGATTGGAAAGAATTTGTGATGACAGTCAAAAAAACAAAGTTTTTTCCATTGACGAGCATAAACGCGTTGTTGTCTCTCATACAGTACGAACATGATTTTGGATCATGTGTACTCCAGCCAGAAAACATGTCATATGTTGGGAAGTCACTAATAGTTCACATCAATGAAGATTTCAATATGAAATTTTGTTTCGCAGCAACATCATATGCACTGACATCATTACTCCACAATGAATTTAACTCATCAATCAATGGTTTTAAATAAATATCAATATTCTTTTTCGGATGTCCTAGAATTAATAAGGTCAAAAAGATATGACTCTTTCATCAACATCCAAAAGGGTAAATTGTACGGAGTTATAAAAACAGGCCAACATGAATAGTAACTACCGTAAGAATCAAATGGACAGAAATCGTAAGTAGAAAAACTCAATCGCACGTTTCAGGCTTCTGAAGCAAAAGGCGAATGCACTTGTCAAAATGTTCCCATGAATCATCATCAGATGAATGGTTTAAGCTTTTACCAATTGAAATATTAGTTTTGTATCACGACATCAATGTTGTTGTGTTCTAAAACATAAATAAACGTTTCAATCTAGGTGTAAGCAGGAAATATCTCAACTGTTTAACAAGAATCAATTCAAATTTCCTTAGTTGAGCCACTTTATACCTCGATTGTCCACATGTGGGACAATTATCCAACGACTCATTTTCACCATAATATAAGATATAATCATTTGAACATGCATGAATCTTCTGATAACTAAGACCCAGATTACAAATCAGGCCTTTCTCTCATAGAAATTTGTAGGCAACACATTTTCTTCAGGTAACAGTGTTTTAACCAAAGAAAATATCTGATCGAAACAACTATTTGACATTCCATTGTCTGATTTAATAGTCATAAATTTTGCAACCACTTAAAATTTGTCTATCTTACAAAAAGGATATAAGGTATTCCCAGCAGACTCAACAACTCATAAAATTGAGATCGTTCCAACTCAAGAGTTAAATCAATATCATCCCGAGTTTCAGTTTGTTGAAAAGACAAATCTGTCACATCATATACTAAAATTTAAGTGTGATGGATCTGAAACCAAATTATTAGTAGCTTCTCTGGAACTACATTCACCACGTTGATTCCAAAAAACATAATCTGTTTGAAAACCAAAACGCAATAGATGAGCCTCAACGTTGTCAAATGTGTCAAACGTTCTCAACCACATTTTTTACAAACACTTAATTATCTCTTCTGAAACAAATTCTGGTTTTGATGATGCCAATGATAAGAAAGTTCCAACACCCTCAATATATACAAGATTTAAACGAGAACTATTTGGATTCATTTGCTGATTTATCCAAAGTGTGATCATCTAATAATAAATGTTGACGACTTCCTTATTCCATATTCTCTCAAAAATATAAAATAATTAGTTTTTTTAAATAATTTAATATGAGAAAAACACGATTCAAAAAAATTGTTCCTAATTACCGCTAATTATTGCTACTTATTCATATTTGTTACTATATTACTATTTATTACTAATTATTATTAATTATTAATCATTATTACTATTTATTACTAATTATTACTAATTATGCCTATTTATTACTAATTATTCCTATTTATTACAAATTATTCCTATTTATTACAAATTATTACCATTTATGACAACTTATTACCATTTATTAATAGTTATTACCATTTATTACTAATTATTCTTAATTATTACTAATTATTCCTATTTATTACTAATTATTACTATTTATTTCTATTCATTACTATTTATTTCTATTTATGACTATTTCTATTTATGACTAATTATGAGTAATTATCACTAATTATGAGTAATTATCACTAATTATTAGCAATTATCACTAATTATGAGTAATTATCACTAATTATTAGCAATTATCACTAATTATGTCAATTTATTCCTAATTATCACTAATTATTACTAATTATCATCAATTATTTCTAATTATCACTAATTATTTCTAATTATCATTATTCCTAATTATCACTATTTATTCCTATTTATCAATATTTATTCCTAATTATAACTATTTATTCTTATTTATTACTATTTATTCTTATTTATTGTTATTTATTTCTAATTATTACTAATTATAGAAATAAATAGGAAGTCACCAAACCTGCTCCACCTTCTATTTGCGACAGGCGACACAATTTCTAGCGGATTGAGGGCAGCTCTTTTGCCTGACAGCTCATCTCCTTACAACTTTCTCCGACTAAAATCATTCATCGCACTGCTCTCCATTCTCATGCAATCAAAAGATGGACTCAAACTGATTTCTTGCAGTATAAATGATGCCCAAAGAAGAGTGGTGAATAGGGTGGTGAATGAGAGATGTCAATAGATGAGCCTCAACGTTGTCAAATGTGTCAAACGTTCTCAACCACATTTTTTACAAACACTTAATTATCTCTTCTGAAACAAATTCTAGTTTTGATGATGCCAATGATAAGAAAGTTCCAACACCCTCAATATATACAGGATTTAAACGAGAACTATTTGGATTCATTTGCTGATTTATCCAAAGTGTGATCATCTAATAATAAATGTTGACGACTTCCTTATTCCATATTCTCTCAAAAATATAAAATAATTAGTTTTTTTAAATAATTTAATATGAGAAAAACACGATTCAAAAAAATTGTTAATTATTCCTAAATATTCCTAATTACCGCTAATTATTGCTACTTATTCATATTTGTTACTATATTACTATTTATTACTAATTATTATTAATTATTAATCATTATTACTATTTATTACTAATTATTACTAATTATACCTATTTATTACTAATTATGCCTATTTATTACTAATTATTCCTATTTATTACAAATTATTCCTATTTATTACAAATTATTACCATTTATGACAACTTATTACCATTTATTAATAATTATTACCATTTATTACTAACTATTCTTAATTATTACTAATTATTCCTATTTATTACTAATTATTACTATTTATTTTTATTCATTACTATTTATTTCTATTTATGATTATTTCTATTTATGACTAATTATGAGTAATTATCACTAATTATGAGTAATTATCACTAATTATTAGCAATTATCACTAATTATGAGTAATTATCACTAATTATTAGCAATTATCACTAATTATGTCAATTTATTCCTAATTATCACTAATTATTACTAATTATCGTCAATTATTTCTAATTATCACTAATTATTTCTAATTATCATTATTCCTAATTATCACTATTTATTCCTATTTATCAACATTTATTCCTAATTATAACTATTTATTCTTATTTATTACTATTTATTCTTATTTATTGTTATTTATTTCTAATTATTACTAATTATAGAAATAAATAGGAAGGCACCAAACCTGCTCCACCTTCTATTTGCGACAGGCGGCACAATTTCTAGCGGATTGACGACAGCTCTTTTGCCTGACAGCTCATCTCCTTGCAACATTCTCCGACTAAAATCATTCATCGCACTGCTCTCCATTCTCGTGCAATCAAAAGATGGACTCAAACTGATTTCTTACAGTATAAATGATGCCCAAAAAAGGGTGGTGAATAGGGTGGTGAATGAGAGATGTCAAAAGCAGGTCTGTGGTGTTGCGCCTATCTCATTCCATTCGATGGAATTGTTCGCTCTTAAGTAGATCATTTATGTGAGGGCTCTCTTTGCTTGGTTTCGTCTAATCATTACTAGTTAATTCTACAAAAATGAATATTTGTACGTCGGAGCAGATTTTTCATAATGATTTCAATCGGAGAAAGTTGCAAAAAGAAGAGTTGTTGGGCAAAAGAATTGTCACCAATCAACTGAGAATTGTGTTGCCTATCACAAATAGAAGATGACTATTTATTAATATTTATTACTAATTATTACTATTTATTACAAATTATTCCTATCCATTGCAAAGTATTACTGTTTATTACAAATTATTACTATTTATTATAATTTATTCCTATTTATTACAAGTTATTACTATTTATTACTATTTATTACAAATTATTACTAATTATTACTAATTATTACTATTTATTACTAATTATTACAACTTATTCCTATTTATTACAAATTATTATTAATTATTATTAGTTATTTCTAATTATTATTAATTATTACAAATTATTCTTATTTATTACTAATTATTACTATTTATTCTTATTTACTATTAATTATTCCCAATTATATCTATTTATTACAAATTATTCATATTTATTGCTAATTATTAATAATAATTTGTATTTATTACTAATTAATCATAATTATTATTATTTATTCCTAATTATTACTATTTATTCCTAATTATTACTATTTATTACTAATTGTTCCTAATTATTCCTAATTATTATTAATTATTTCTAATTATTGTTACTCATATTTATAACAAATTATTATTAATTATTCCTAATTATTACTTTTTTTCCTAATTATTCTTATTTATTCAAATTTAGTATTATTTATTCCTATTTATTACTATTTATTCTTAATTATTCCTATTTATTACTAATTATTTCTATTTATAATTGTTTATTACTAATTGTCGCTAATTATTACAATTTATTTTTATTTATTTTTTACTAATGAAACAACATATTTGTAAAAATAAATAATGCAAAATAGAACTATCTAATTCTAATTTAATTTAATTGTCGCTAATTAACAACAATTATAACTGACATAAAATTAAATAAATTAACTAAAAATTAAAAGCAATAGATAAATATTTTAAAACGGAATCTTTTGTACGCTAAAAGGCTTCTAAATTGCTCCGATATGAAATTTTAAACTTTGACAAAATTTCAGAGAGAAATATGATAGTTCGAAGACAGATGAATTGAGAAATGTGTGAAATAAAAAAAACAGATGGGGTATATAGGTTAGATTATTTGCGACGGGAGTATTTGCGACGGGAGTATTTGCGACGGGATTCCCTACTCGCCCTCTATTAATTAAGTACGGCGGTAAAAAGGTATTTTAGACGGGTCCTGGTGCAAATGTCTATCTGCCGACACAGTATTTGCAACGGGAGATAAAGTCCATCGCAAATAATATTATTCACGACGGGACCCGTCACAAATGATGAAACGCTATTAATTAGCCAGCGACGGTTAAAAAGGGTATTTGCGACGGGTCTGTCACGACCCGACCCATGTCGGGGCTCGAGCCGCAACTACCACAAGTCTGCCTCCATAGGTCAGGGGGTGGCGACTAGCGCCGAAGACACAACAAACTCAAGGAGACCTTTGTCTAAGTACCTCTACACGCACACAGCCAACTCAATGCAAAAATACATAGGGAAAAAGAACGAAAGATGCAACTGTTGTAAAATAAACCATACATGCATGGACCACTAAAGAGTATGGGTACAGTAAAGTAAGGTGAAAGGGAAAAGGGGCAAAATACACGCCCAACTGGAAAGTGTCCCAACCTGACAAAAAAAACTGAAAGTAAAGCTGCAGAGGAAGCTCTGCTCTTGAAACCCAAGTTGTGATCACCGCACGCGGTCCAACCTCCAATATCCCTGAGGCTCCTCCAAAGTCACGATCAAATCTGTGCGTTGTCTGCATAAGACACGATACCTGCTTGCAAAGCTCATGCAGGGGTAAGTATAAACATACCCACTATGACACCCTAAAAAGAAGGCGGAGCAGTAAGAGATACAAGAGGAAAGGAAGTACAACAGATAGAACTAAGTACAGTAAAAGAGTGCAGCTCAACCCAACAAGAGAGTGAAATAAGCTAATCCAAACACAATGAGCTAGAAACAGTAAGAAGGTGAACTTCTCATTGAGTCTTCATTTACTTATAGTAGAAGAGTAGATTCGTCCAACCACGAGAAGCGAGACACGGAAAGCACATGGCATACCTCGCGCGACTTCACCTCTCCTGAAAGGAGAGTAACCAAAACCCAAGGAGTGGGTTTGCAATAAGATGTGTGTGTGTGTGTGTGTGTGTTCAATCAAAGAAGCTCAAGCGGGAGAATAAGGGGGTCTCCATCTCACAGCTCAGCCCAGAAAAAGAGTCGCCAACGGTCCCAGAAGTAACCACCAATGATACTCAAGATTCCTCACGTCTGCCCTGAACCGTAAGTCAAAGGGGCTCAAACACCACACCTCGATACTATCCGCTTTGGGCGGGTCTGTCTCGCTCGCACGGTTTTAGATCGCATCATAAGGACGCGTCTCGATGGGGAAAGTGCCCCTCTTATTCGTGAGCTCAAGGTAACGTCAAAGTACATCTCGCCACTGATCCGTAGAAAAAGGTCATCTCAATGTTGAGGACTCATGCCCAGCCCAGTTGGAGGGTTCCACTCTAGTGTCATCAAGGACCCATACCCAGCCCGACAGGAGGGTTCCACTCGAAAAAGGTTGACGACTCGTGCCCAACCCAACTAGAGGGTTCCACTCTGGTGTCGTCAAGGACCCATACCCATCTCGGATGGAGGGTTCCACTCTAGTGTCGTCGAGGACCCATTCTCAGCCCGGCTAGAGGGTTCCACTCGTAAGTTACTAATGTCATTGCCTGATCACTACTGTCGTCAAAAACCGCCTAAAGATGCGACGTGTTCTGAACACCTTTTCATTGTAACTCGAAAGTTGGAACTGAGGTCGTCATCGCGTTCTACGCAGAAAAACACGCAAGATAGCCTATTTATTTGCCCAAAACAGACAACCGGTGAAAATGGTGTTTTTCACCACAACACGCCCGAACGGGTCAAAGTGGGGCCCACATCATAACCCCAAACTTCAAATTCTCAAATTCCCTTCAAAAGGTCTGTCTCGAAGAGAGGGTCACGACGGCGCAGACGGCGCGTCAAACGTATGCCCAGTTTAAAAGTTAGGGGCGTTTGAAACTTCATCGAGTGGGTCACTGGGCCGGTGGACCAACTCACAGTCGGTCCACCGACCGTGGCAGTCGGTCGTTGGCCAACATCGATCGACCCGAGTCCAACCTGGTTCATTGGTTCTGACCCACCGGGTTGGAGCCGGCCCACTTGGCCGGCCCGACCCACTGTGGTCGGATCGGCCTGCTGCCGACAATGGCCCGGCCCGCGAGGCCGATCGCCGGCAGTGTGATTGGCAGTGGCGGCCGCCGCCTAGGGTCGCGTCGCACGACCCCTCCCGGTCGATCGGCCGGGCCACGTTGCGGCACCGCCGAACCGCGATGTTGTGGCCGCTCCGCGGACCACCGAGCTCAATTTGATCACTCGATCGCGAATCTGCCAGCGGATCGGGGACCCTAATGACGATGCATTCACAGCGTCAGCCTCTGATCATCGATTTGCCAGTGGTTTATTGCGCTCAAAAGTCGACAGCGGATATCCGTGAAGAACGGACGAGAAATGAATTTTTATACACGAATCGATGGTTGTGTTCATGCAGTCATCAATGATTCATCAATAAAACAACAAAACCAAAGCGCAAAGGATGGGATTACCAATTTAAAACTAAAACGAAACACAAAAACGAGATGAATCCTACCTCAAATCGATTGTTCGTCGTTGGCGACGCGTCCACGGCGCTCCTGCTTAGATCCGCCAAGGATTTGGCGGAGATTGCTCCTCGATTTGATGAAGAACGGTTGAGACAGGAGATAGAGAGAGCTTAGTAGAGAGAGAAAGGGGATTATGGGACAACCTTAATCTGAAGCCCTAAACCTCTATTTATAGACGTCTCGCACGGCGCAAAAAATCCAAAATTCTCGCGCGCCCCTCATTTGATGTCGCGCCTAGGAAAAACATCTTATTCTGAACTCAACGGCGATCTCATTTTTCCAATCTGAGTCCCTGTGCAAGAGTTATTTGATTCGGCGTCAGGAGTAAAATAATTAAGTTTAATTATTTTAATTACGATTTTGCCCTTGTATGGCTTTTTCCACAGAAGTCTTGCGCTGACAAAAGTTATGTCTCGTCCATGGTAAATGCCACATTTCGGGTTCAATCGTGGCGTCGGATTTCTGATCCGAGTTACCGTTTTATTGTTATCTCATTTCCATCGTGTGCATAGTATAAAATATACTTAATATTTTTATAAAATTAATCTCGGACACATCGGATCTCGGAATTGCACGTCGTCTCAGAGCCAAACTCTGAAAATATATAGAGAAACAATTCAAAGTATTACAAGGTGAAAACTGGGTCTCTACATCATTCCCTCCTTCAAGCTTTCCGTCCCCAAAAAACAAAAACTAGGAAAACAACTCGAGATACTGAGCTCGCATTTGGCTCTCTTGTTCCCAAGAACTCTTTTACGCATTTTTGTGCTGCCACAGTACGCGAACCAAGGGGATGGCCCGTCCATGTAAGGTTCGCTCCTGTCGATCCCCGATCACCATCGGGTGCTCTGCAAAGGTGATTTCATCCTCGATGTCCAGCTCACCCTAATCGATGGCATGCGTGGGATCATGCACATATCTCCTCAGCTGTGACACGTGAAAGACATTGTGAACTCGCTCCAGCTGTTGTGGTAGGGCAAGGCGGTAGGTAATCTCGACAACCCTCCGCACGATCTTGAACGACCTGATGAACCTCAGGGATAACTTGCCTCCTCGGCCAAACCTCTGCATTTCGCATCATGGGGAGACTTCTCAAGAAGATGTGGTCTCTCTGCTCGAACTTTGCGTACGATTTCTGTCTGCTCTGGGCCGTCTTTATCCGTTCACGAATGACATGCACCTTCTTCGTTGTAGCTCACACCAACTCTCAGCCCGCGAGGGATGACTCTTCAACCTTCATCCAACACAAAGGTGGCCTACATGGTCTCCCATAGAGGGCCTGAAAAGGTGTCATGTCGATGGTAGAGTGGTAGTTGTTATAGGCAAACTCAACCAAATGCAGGTGATCCTCTCAGCTCCGACCGAAATCTAGCACGCAAGCCCTTAGCATATCCTCCAATACCTGGATAGTGCGCTCGATCTGCCCATCGGTCTGGGGGTGAAAGGTTGCACTCATCCACAACCGGGTCCTGAATGCCTCATGTAGGCCTCTCCACAATCATGACGTAAATTGTGTGTCACGATCGGAGACAATTGTCGAGAGTACCCCATGAAGGCGGACGATCTCTCGTAAGTACAACTGCCACAAACTCTCCACTGAACTCTGCTCCCTGATAGCAAGGAAGTGCGCCGACTTGGTGAGTCGGTCCACTATCACCCAGATGGCGTTATAGACCTTCATTGTGCGTGGAAGCTCTATGACGAAGTCCATGGATATGTCATCTCATTTCCACTCTGGGATGTCGAGAGGCTACAACCCACTGGACTCTGATGTTCAGCATTCACCTGCTGACAGGTAGGGCATCGTGAGACGAACTCAGCTATGCTTCGACTCATGTCGGAGCACCAAAACTGTTGTTGAAGATCCTTGTACATCTTCCTCACACCGGGATGTACAGCTAAGGGAGAAGTATGGAACTCCTTCATCACTTCCTCCTGTATCGCGACTGGAATCATTGTTTGCCCCTGGAACAAGATCTCGTGATTCCCTCCTTCAGAATACCCATCAGGTGTATCGCTTGTGGATATCTTGTCGCGCAGAACCTCGCAGTTGATATCTTTCAGCTGGGACTCTCACACACACTCAATGAACGAAGGAGTCAGCACCATTGACTGTAGAAATGTTATACCCTCCTGCTCCACCAGGGTCAGCTGTAGGGAAGCTATGCTCTGAAGCTTCCTGCACGAGCCAAGCCTCGGACTTCCTGCTGAGGGTATCTGCTACAACGTTGTCTTTCCTTTGAGTATAGACTATCTCGAAGTCATAGTCCTGCAGAAACTTCAACTAGTCCTGCAGAAACTTCAACTGTAGCATCTCTGACTACTGTAGCGGAGTTAACCAACCGACACCGACAGGCACTGTAGCAGTGCGGACTTCGGAGTCAACTTCACTATAGCGCTTTTGACTTCCAGCCGGCAGCCACTGTAGCGCTTTTGACAAAGTCGGCCGCAGTTCATTGTAGCGACGCGAACTCACCTTTTCGAAACAGTGATCGTCTTCTTCATTTTATAGCTCATTTTCGGGCTAGGGTTACTACTGAAAATCCTCTGTAATTTTGTGTTCCCGATATAGTGAATTTTGCCTCTCCTGTGGACGTAGGGATTTTTCCCGAACCACGTAAATCACTGTGTCCTTATTTGTTTTCTATCTTTCGTTTTCTCTCGTTTCTGTCATTGTGTCTCCCGACAATTTCGCAACACTGGTGGTCAGAGTAAACCACAAAGCGCTCTCTCAGGAGGTAGTGTCTCCACATCCTCAAGGGGAAGACTACCGCTGCGAGCTCCAAGTCATGAGTCGCATAGTTCTGCTCATGGGATCTCAACCGCCACGACCTGTACGCAATGACTACCTGTTGTTGCATCAAAACGCAACTGAGTCCAACTCCTGAGGCATCGAAGTACACTACGAACCCAACACCCTCCTCTGGTAATCTCAGAACTGGAGCGCTCATCAGCATCTGCCTCAACTCCTCAAAGGCCCACTGGCACTGCTCAGACCAGGTAAACGGTTGTCCATTCCACGTCAGAGCGGTCAAAGGGGTTGTGATCCAGGATAAGTATGTCACAAATCTCTTGTAGTACCCAGCCAAACCAAGAAAGCTCTGCACCTCTGACGCATTCTTGGGTGGCTTCCAAGCAAGTACAACTTCGATCTTCGCGGGATCCCTAACTAAACCTTCTTCAGAGATGACATGCCCCAAAAAATGAACCTCGTGTATCTAGAACTGACACTTCGAGAGTTTTCCATAAAGTTGATGCTCTCAAAGTAAATCAAGAGTCGTCCTCAAGTGCTCTATGTGCTCCTCCTCTGATGCCAAGTAAACGAGTATGTCGTCTATGAAGACAGCAACAAACTGGTCCAAGTATGTCCGGAATACCTGGTTCATCAAATCCATGAAAATGGCAGGGGCGTTTGTCACACTAAAGGGCATCACTAGGAACTCGTAATGCCCATAGCGACAACGAAAGGCCAACTTTGGAATATCAGCCTCGTGAACTCGTAGTTTGTGGTAGCTGGATCTAAAATCAATCTTGGAGAACCACCTCGCACCTCACAACTGGTCAAAGAGGTCGTCAATCCTCAGTAAGGGGTACTAGCTCTTTATCGTGGCCTGATTCAGGCAACAATAATCCACACAAAGCCGCAAACTCTCATCTGTCTTCTTCACGAACAGAATCGGAACTGCCCATGGGGACACACTAGGTCTGATGAACCCCTTCTCGCGAAGGTCCTTCAACTGTAAATGTAGCTCCCGAAGCTCGATGGTTGTCATCTGAAATGCGGTGAAAGATATCAGGGCAGTCCCTGGTTGCAAATCAATACAAAACTCCAACTGCCGCCTCAGAGGTAGTCCAGGGACATCTTCAGGGAAGACGTCCATGTAATCCTCCACAACTGACGGAACTCAGGTGCCTACGGAGTATGCTGCACCAAGTGTCACGCTCGCTAATTGATGGGGAAAAGGTTGTAGTCTCTTGTTCACAGCACTTGCCTGCTCTGCTACAAGGCCTCGTTCACCAAGAAATGTAAACCCCGACCCATCAGTGTGCAGGCATCAGACTCGCCTGCGGCGACAATCAATCTGAGTTCAAACCATGGAAAGTAAATCAATGCCCACTAGTAGAATACTAACCTATACCAACGGTTCCAAACCGTTGGAATAGGCCTCCAAACCGTTGGTATAGCCTATACCAACGGTTTGGAGAACCGTTGCAAAGTAAGCCGTTGGGATCGGTCTATACCAACGGTTTTGGGAAAACCGTTGGTATAGACCCATCCCAACGGTTTTCAAAACCGTTGGTATAAGTAATATGAAAATCTATTCCAACGGTTATAAAACCGTTGGTATATGTATTTCAAAAAAATACATGTGGTGGGATTTGATCCCACAACCCCCCGTTTATAATTAAACTCCTTAACCACTAACCTAACATAACTTTTATAAACATAACTTCATAAATATATATATGTATTATCATAATTATTTAAAATTTATATTTATATAATGTTCTCGGGTAGTAGACCTGGAAGAAATCAAAGAATCTATCCCAACGGTTTTGAAAACTGTTGGGATAGGTGATAATTTCTAGGGGTGAATGCTGGATTTTGGGCTGAGTTTTCCCAACGGTTCTTCCAAACCGTTGGGAAAGGGGGGGTCTTTCCCAACGGTTTGGGAGAACCGTTGGGAAAGGGGTGTTTTGAGGGGGTCTTTCCCAACGGTTCTCCCAAACCGTTGGGAAAGGGTGTATATAAGTGTTGGGAAAGATCCGATTTACAGTAGTGGCCTAAGATGACGTCATAAGGTTCCATCGAGATGACCAGTAGTTCTCACGTGAACATTTCCCCTCCAAACGATAGCTCGCACTGTCGACAGATAAAAGATATAGAAGAAGCGCTTCCCGTAAGAACCTCGAGACATAGCTGTTGTGATAGCGCCTCTACTGGGAGCTTCAACTCCCGTACCAAGAGTAACGAGATAAAAGAGTGATTGGCTCACGTGTATCCTAATACTGAAGCAAGAGTAGAATAAACACAGAGCGTACCTCGAATCATCTCATGTTTTGGAGGATCACAGACATCCATAGCATGCAGCTGTCTGCAGCCCCGATCGCCAGCTCCCTAAGCCTGACGCAGGTCACCCGGTGGTGATGGTGGGGGGATCTCATAGCGTCGTCCCCCACCACTTGGCCCTCCTGCTCCTCCAGCTCCTCTACTAGCACCGTCTCCCTAGGGACTACCCTGATCACGGTGTTGCCTCTGCCATGGTGGTCCACCTACTGGATGCCCGGGATGCTCAGCTCATCGGGTCGGGCAGTCTCACGCCATGTGACATAGCCCCTCACACGTAAAACATCAACCCTCTTCGAATTGTCTTAGGGCTCTACGTGGTTCTGATGCTGCCTGACCATGTGGTTGTGTCTGATCGTGGAAAGATCTATGGCGCCGAGGCTCTGCTACTTGATGTTTGTCAACTGTTGTGGATGTATCCGCTTTGAAGCGACCACCGTTAGGCCCAACCAACTGGCACCCCTCCGATAGAAAACTCTTCGTCAAAAGTGCCCGCTCCAACACCTCACCATAGATACACTAGTGCAAAAGCTGGATTTAACGTCGGTTCTTTTTTACTTTTAACATCGGTTTTTAACCGACGTCTATAAAAGCAACGAAAAATATAAGCTTTTCGGCATCAGTTTTCAAAAACTGACACCGAAAATGGTGCCATGCTTAGTTTTTGATGTTGGTTTTATAAATTAACAGACATCGAAAACCGTGAATTTTAAAAAAAATCGACGTCGGTTTTTAAGAAAACGGACGCCGAAATTTAAAAAAAAATAGAAAATACAGTATATTAGACTACTAAAATGATCAAAGTACCTGTAATAAAACACACTATACAACAATCAAACAGTATTTATCATTGATTAAAAATCTATAAAAACTTATATGTTTTTATCTAGTTAATCAAAAATCTATTTATGCATTTGTATTATAAAGTAGAATTAAAATACACATACCTAAAATTGACAACATGATCATTGTTGGTTATTATTGAAACATTCATTTGATGTCATTCTGTTCAAACACATATTATAACAAAAAAATAGTTTTTTGAACACATGTTATTAAGAAAATGTAATATTATTCAAAAACATTAGAATATACATACCTCAAATCGTAATCAGACTTAACAAATAGTTTGCAAAGAAAGATTGAAGATAGGTAAGTTCAGTTTGGGCATAAGACTCATTATCATTGAATGTCTACAATAACATTGAATGATATGAGATTAAAAATAGAATACTATGACAGAAAATATAAAAATAATAATATAACCAACTTTATCAAATTCAGTAGTTACTCTCGTTGTGATTATCACGTATATGAATCGTAGAACATAATAACCACATTCAACATGTCCTTATTGACGATGACACTGCGGTTATAAAACATTAACTCAATAATAAAAATCAATATATATATATATCAAAAAATCAAAACAATATATAATATAAAAATAATTACCTTTTTTTTAAACAAAGAGAGGCATGAATTGGTCACCCAATTCATGCCCCGAAGAAATTTATTAAATCAAAAGGGTTACAATACAAGCTCGAGGTGCAAAGAGTTCACACCAACCAAAAGTTTAAGAGCGGAACATGAGATATATCAAGGAAAATAATTCACCTCATGCTAAAAGAATAGAAAACCTGTGAAAGCCCTCGGTCCTTAAGCAGAGTCATCAGGAGGTAATGTCCGCAGGACTTTGCCCTTGCCCAGCATCATCTGCAGCAGCACATCTGATGTCAACTTCAAGGATTTCGAGGCTCTCCCCCAATGCTGCTCCACTTTCATAGCTTTTTGTTCGCATATTTCCAGCAGCCCGTGCATCTATATTTGTGTTAAAACAGTCCAATGTCTCTCCAAAGCTGGATCTTCCAATATGCAGTTCATCCAAAATTCAGAGTTGTCCTATTGGAAAAAAAGGAACAGTCTGATCCCTCCTCCCATGCAGTCAGCATAAACAGAAAATAACACAGCAAATCCCACAAAGAGAGTAAACAAAAGTCTGGATCCTCCAGTAAGCAATCCAGGCCAGATCAAAGACTTCCAAACAGAGCAAGCAATACGCCATTTTGCTCATAGCTTCCTTTCCATAGCTATCAAACAGACATGAGACTTGCTGGTCAAACCAAAGAATCAGTATACTTGAATCTAGCACTTTAAGCAGGGAGAATAAGTCTTCAAAATCAACCAGAGACCAGACAAGAACCAGCTGGAAGTCAAAGCCTACAATGAAGAGGCCGAAAAAACCTCAAAGATGAATTAAGGGGTCTTTTGAAACTTCCTCTTCAATTTTTCATTGAAGATGTCCTGCTTAACGGCAAGGTAAGTGTTCTTTGAGATCTCCCCGTTTTGAAAAGATTTATATAAGATTTCATCTCGGAGCTTCTCCGAAGATTCAGGGTCTTGGTAGCAAGGTACATCCTACTTTTCAACCCCTTCATGTTGCTAAGGGACCTCAACATGTTGAGATATGTCAGGGGCTGAAGTCGCTTCAAGTGACATCTCACTGAGAGGTTTAACATGAGTAGATTCATTAGTTTCCTTTCTAGGAGGATCAAAAGAAATTTCCTTTCTTGAGACGTCCAAGGATCGAGTAACAATAGTTCTTTCAACTTGGGAATAATCCCTACGTTTCGTTTTTTTGTGATTGGGGGTAATGAACCCATCAGCATCCACTATTGGCTTTTTACCTTTCCTAGCCATGGTTCTCGGATAATCTTCCTCAATGTGAGTAGATTTGTCTTCCTCTCCATTTGTTGAATCGTTACTTTCAGAAGAATTGCCCCCCTCATTATCAGCATCCTCCGGAGTATCATCATTCATTTGCACATTCGACACTACCTCAAGAAGAGGGGAGGGGCTGTGAGGAAAACTAGCAACCACAGCTATGGGTGAAGTCTCTTTGGTAATATGCTCACCTTTTTCCATAGAAATATTGTCTTAGATCCCTCCTAGGAGGCAAAATGTCCCTAGGTGCTGATATCTCGTTAGAAGTCTCGGGGACATCTGTGGTTCTTGTCAAGGTGCCACCAACAGGCCCAGCTTTAATAGCATCAGAGATCTTTTTTGAACCAGATTTTTTCACCCAAACTGGTTTGCAACGAGGTTGAGGAGGTTCCAATTTGTGAGACTCACATTCCTCCATCGAATGACCAATTTTGTAACAGCGCTTACAGTAGGGAGGGACATTTTCGAAAACCACTTCTGGAATAAACCCTTTCTCCCCATTTTGAAGCCAGAATCGGGATGGCAAATCACGGGAGATGTCAACCTCAGTGCAAATCCTTGCTACTGAGGGTCAAGAAAGATTTAAGGTAGCAGAGTCTAATCAAATCAGAGTTCCAAAAAGACTAGCAATTGCCTTAAGAGCACGATGTTTGAACAAATGCAGGGGTAAGCCTGGGAACCCGATCCAGATGGGAACAATATGAGGCTCTGACCCAATTTCAAAATCTGGAGACCACTTAAATACCTTCATAGAGGACCCCCCAAAGGACCAGGAGCCTCGAATCCAAAATCTATAATAATCGTAATCCGAGGTGAAGTGCAAAAAAACTAAAAAAAATGGCATTGTAATGGTCATTAGTTCATAATTATGGTTTTGTTCTTACTTATCAAAAAATGACAAAAACCAACATTCAATCTCCGTATGTGATAATCTCTCACATATATATATGCAACTCTACTAGGATTCTTCACATGTTGCACTTCCATGGAAATGTATTCTGGATCTATAAAACCGTAAATAGTTGTACTGTTATTTTGTACAAAAAGTGTGTGTGGATACCTAATTTAAAAAGGAAATATAGTTAGTCAATTTCAATCCTTTTATTACAAAAAATAAAAATTCAAACATCAACTTACTTACATGGAAAACAACTGCATATTCAGGTCGAGCTCTTCAAAATCAACTAGATGCATGATATCTTCTTTGAGTAATCTCAATGGATAATCTCTTCTACATATATCGAGCGTCATCTGAAACTCATAGATATTATTCAAAGAATAAGAAGCATTAAGATAATCTTTGTATCTCATAAAAAATATCAAAAGTATCTACAGTTGATTGTTCCTAAACATTTTGTTTCAATTATTCAATTTATTTTGCTTTCAGATAATCCTATATAAGTTAAATGTCGAAAAACATTATAAGTAATTTTCAATCATATGGAATTATTATTTAAAAAAACATATATCTCATATGAAATATAACGAAGAAAACCAGTTGGTTAAACTAAAAAATGACCCAGACAATCCCCAATCCCCATCCCTAGTAATCTCCTCAATAAAAAATGGTAGTAGAGCATTATAGTCAATAATATAAAGTACTGATACTCTAACCTGACTCATCTGCATATGCTGGTGATATACAAAATCCCCAAAAAAATATACGAGTCTTAACGCAACAATATGTATATGAGGATCTCCAACAAACAACTCACTGTATACAGTTTGGTTCGAGCGAGGAGGTGGAGCATTAAAGTAGACAAGTTGGGCAGGGTAGTCCGACTGGAATGGAGGTGGAGGATCAAAGTAAGCATGATGGGCAGGCTGGGCAGGCTCGGCAGATTGGGAAGGCTGTGCAGATTGTATTGTCAAGTGTTCAAACAAAGTCTGATGCACGGTTGCTTAAATTTGATCACTCATAGACTGTTTCATATCCTTCAACGCGGCTTTTAAGGATTCTATTTTTGGGTCTTTTGATTGCTTACTCTGACAAAAAAAATTCTGAATACTAACACTCGTCTGATATCATCTAACATAGTCAGGGTGTTATGTCTTCCATAAAGTAATGTTTATGATATTTATCATACCTTTAACAATAAAAGAGTCGTGTCTCTTGCTCCGGAAGTTCATTCTGAAATGAAAAATGCAAAAGTTATATTAGTGTTTACATTTATAAAATAGAAAAATTCATGATAAAAAATAATATTTACTTACAATTTTATCAGTTACTTGTTTAGCTTTTTCTGTAAGATACTTTTCATTTTTCCTTTTTCTCGCTCATTTCCATTTTTCATGGCGAGTGGGATGAGATGAAGGACTAAACTAAACCTCTTCTGAACCACTACTAAATTGAACTCTTAATGCTTCAAATTTTTCTTCAATCATTTTCTGTTCAATAACAGATATCATCCACGTGATAAAGTATGAGGGTATATATTTTTCAACTGGATATCTTAACGAGATCTTCTGGAGGCATATTACATAAAAAATAAACTAATAAGTAATTAAATAAATATATAACAATTTTTACAATATAAAATAATTATCATACCAGAAATTTTTCTTTAGGATAGCTATCAACAAATTATTTTCATGTATCATCTATATACAGATACTTAAGGCATGGATTTTTAAACTTTCTTTCCAAAAATATAATATTTTGTCAGTTTTATTTTAAAATCTCATCATTGAACTGTTGCTAAATAGAGGTCTTTTCTTAATTTCTTTTATTTCTACAAAATTGAATGTCATATATAATTGAATGAATGAAATATGTCAATTAAAATATTTAATATTCAAAAAATGAGATAAAATAAATCAGTTGAGATATTTTACAGTCGCGGCCTCTCAAAGCTGTTGTTTCGTCATCTTGTTCATAGACTTCCAATCAGGATATAAAAAATTAATCATACAACGGCTCTGCATTGATATATTACTGATAAAATGAACTGCATTTGGGTCAGTTGCATTATTATTATCATCAAAACGAATATGTAATCTCTAATCTCCACGAGCAAGTGACAATTTTGGTAAAAGTGTAATACCACGTTTACCAACTTGAGAACTTGATTTCTATGTAGTAACAGGAGAAGTCTCCTCCACTGAAGACGTATCAGTAGTCCTGCATAAAAATTATAAATTAAAAGTTTTCTTTCGTTAAATAAGTATATTACTGAATATTTAACAATATGAAAAAATAGATATACTTCATTAATTGATCCTCTCTGTATCTGACATTAACACAAGCAAGTGTAATGAAATTTTGTGAACCTGCACTGCATATCATTAGAAAACTGAATATTTAGAAACAAAGATGACAAGAATAAGTAAAAAAAGAAGCGCGCATTTGTATGTTTCAAAAAAAGAAACAAAATATAAATAATTGCCAGAAAAAATTAAGAGACTAATTTTGTGTTTTCTCATATGTCTTCATCATGATCATTACGTACTACATGCACTATGTCTGCCTTGTAGTCATTATAATTATCCAAAAATCACGTAATAGATGAATAAGACTCATATAAATCAATAACATCATCAGCATCATTCTCATCACTCAAATGTTATCTTTTTCCTTGCAAAACGACGGACCACTAATCATTCGATGGATCAATGACATAAAATATATGTTTTGCATGTGTCGTAATGATAAATAGTTCCTCATTATAATTAAAACTTTTCAAATCAACCAGTGTAAATCTACAATCAAGTTTCACACCACTATTGTTATCAACTCAATTACACTTAAACACAGCGACTCGAAATTTTGTATAATCAATTTCTCATAAATCCTCAAAAACTCCAAAATATGTGGACGAAGCAGAAATTAGATTTTTATCGTTTGCACTTGAAAAATACATTGCTTCAACGATAACCATCACACCACTAATTTGAACAATACTCTTGTTATCCAGTTTTTTTTGTGTAAAATGTGTACTCATTAATATTAAAATCAGTCCACGTTGTCACATTAAGAGATGGTCTCTAACCAACTATTTTAACATTTCTGATGTTGATATATTTGTTGTCACTTTCTCTTTAAACCATGAAACAAATGTCTTTTTATGCTCAGTCATCAACCACTTTTCATTTCTTTTTGGATATCGTCTCTTTAATTCAGCAATATGTGATGATATATGATTGAACATCATCTGTGTTGTTCAAAATATATAAATGTGTCTGCATCTTTATCACGTGGAATGAACTTTACCTTTAAGCCTTGAGTCCCTTTACCTTTACTATCAACTGTCAAATGTCGAGATATAGGGAGACCAATATGCTCCAGTTCATACAAATAATCAGTACAGAACTCAGTCATTTTTTCCGATACATTTTTTTGAACAATAGAAGTCTCCGGTTAATAAGGATTTTTAACATCTCTTTAAAATTTTCTTATACCTTTCAAAAGGATACATCCAACATAAATAAACAGGTCTGCATATTCTTATCTCACACACCAGATGAATCACCAGATGAATCACCAGATGAATCACCAGATGAATCACCAGATGAATCACCAGATGAACCATTATATCAAAAAATATAGGTGGAAAATACATTTCTAGTTGACAAATATAAAAGCAACTTCATTCTCCAACTCATCTAACAAATTTGGATCAATAACTTTAATACAAATGGATTTGAAAAAATTACATAATCTGATGATAGTCTTTCTAACAGTTGACGGCAATATACCACGCGGTGGGACCAGTAGCAGTTGTTACATCAATACATGATTGTCATAAGATTTCATACCTAATAATTATAATCCTTCACTAACACGAAATTCTTCACATTTGAAGAATATTCACTGGGTACTTTTATACCATACAGACACTGACAAAAATTTAAATTCTCATTCTTGCTTAATGTGTGACAAGCCAGAGGTAAATATGTTTAATTTCCTTTCATAGTGGGAGCTAACTCCAAACGTATTCTCATTACTATCAAGTTCAATCTAAAATTCAATCCATTTTTTGTCATTCCTTTTATGTCTAATAAAGTTCCAATCAAACTGTCACATATATTTTTCTCAACATGCAAAACATTAATATTATGTTTTATCTCTAAAAATCTCCATAAGCTAGTTCAAAAAAAATAGATTGTTTCTTCCAAATATTTTTTTGAAGACCAAAACTACTTTTCTCTCCAAATGTCAAATCAATGTTTTTCACCCTGTTGTAATATTCTTCAACTGACAATGGTTCTGGGGAAATATAGTATTCCTTTAAACCGTTAAATGTCTTCAATCTGCGATAAAGATGATCAATTCACAAAATTCTTCTATGTCTCGTGTACATTGTCTTTCTTCCATTCTGCAATTGATAATATGAAGTCTCTTCTTCACAAATTGGACATGTTATATGTCCCTTAACACTGTATCCATATAAGTTTTCATATGCAGGAAAGTCATTTATATTGAATATTATCATAGCACGCAAAAGAAAATATTCTTTCTTGTATGCATCAAAAACATTAACACCTGCCTCCCATGGAATTTTCAAATCATCAATCAATGAAGAAAGATACACATCAATATTGTTTCCTGTTGTTTTGGTTCAAAAATCATCAAGTTCATCATAACATATTTTTTCGTGATACATATCTGTGGGGATAAGTTGTAAACTACCTACAAAACAGGTCACGAACTGTGTTGGTTGCTTAGGCTCCGATATGGATTCATTCCATCTATACACACTCACATTCTCATATTTCTAACTTCTCTTCCAAAATCAAGAAATTGTTTATCAAATCTCTTCCATTGTGATGAGTCAGTAGGGAGGACGTAATTTACCATCAGAGATTCATTTTTCTGAATGTCATCTTAACCTTTTTGCATCAATTGAATTTGAAAATAAACGCTTCAAATGAGTAATTATTGGAAGGTACCAAATTGCTTTAGCAGGAGCTTTGATTTTAGTACCTGAGAATAAATAAAAGTTAATTTATCGAAATTGTATGAAGGGATTATTAGAAGAAATTATTTGATTTAGCATGAGGTTAGATGCCAATACCTGAGAATGAATCTGAATTGACTTTTGCATTCATCTTATAGCGTGATGTTCCACATGTAGGACAATTTGATAAAAATCGCATTCTTTCATATACAACACACAATTATTGGGGAAAGTATGTATCTTTTTATACCTCAATCTCATTAAAGCACTTCTTAAAAATGCAAGTTAGAAAAACTTTTATCACTCCAACCGTTACTTGCTTTCAAGTTAACTAATCTCAAAACGGCTAATAACACTATATTTACTATAACCTGAGAATAATGGTTTTTCAGAATCTCTATACAATCGTTCAACACTTTGTTTTTCCAACAGCTTCAACAACTAAATCATGAATTAAATCTTCAATATGATCCTCTGTCACATTATGAATATTGAATTCAACATTATCTGTTGAATTTACAGTTCTTTCACCATGTCAGATCCAACGTGTATAATTAAAAGGCTAAAACCATAACAAATGAGATGATCCTTGATTTCTCTAGAGTTTAACTTTCTCATATTCAAACACTTCATACATGAACAGAAAATCAAATCAATGTTTTGAAGATTTTGTTTATCAAATTCCAATAATTCGTCAACTCCTTTTTCATATTCACCGGTGGTTTTTCGTAAATTTATCCAATTACGGTCCATTAAATACCTAATATCGCAATATAATTGGTGAATATATTAAAACATATAAACATTTAAATATATATATATATATATACTGATAAACTGTAAACAGAAACACATAATCAGATAAAGAACATCATATATGAAACAATTACAAATAGTAAGCTTTTTATTTTCATATTATATACATGTATTTTATTGATATTATAATTTAATTATTTTCAATCATCCAACATTTATTAGTTCATTTTGCACAGTTCTTCCATTAGTTCGATGTTGCGTGTGTCAAAAGTATTGAAGATTGCATTAATTTATTAGTTCATTTTACATAGTTGTTACTAAATAGTGGGGGATGTTGCAACTGAAACTCATTGGTCATAATAGATATGGAATTCTCACATCTCAGCACTACACTTCTAATAGATTGAAAAACATCATTAATACTCTCACATAGCTGTTGATCAGGATGATGTAATACTATAACAATAAGATCTATCTCCACATATGATCTAACACACTCATTCATACCATTTGGGTGTTCAATCGACGATCATTGTAGTAGAATTCTATTAAAATAAAAATGTAGATATATAAATCGTATATACATCCAATCTGAATATACCACATACATAGATTATTTAAAAAAATTGTAGATCATGTCACTATTATAAACAAACAAACACCCTATCATACATGTTGTCTCACATAAGCTTGGTTGTCCCTCTCTTTCCCATTATACTCGCTCCCTCTCAGATATAGAATCAAATATATAATAGATTTCCAATACCAATTTTTTATTATAAAAACATAAACATTCAATGGTTATATAGAATTACACCACCGTGTCATTTAGGTAATCTCGATACAAACTAATAATTGAAACAACTCAAAAATATAATTAAATGATAAATAATTTATCTTCCAAATTAGAAAAACTTACAAAATTCAAAGTTCAACTTAAATTTGATCCTTAGAATTCTATTAAAATAAAAATGTAGATATATAAATCGCATATACATCCAATCTAAATATACCACATAGATTATTTAAAAAAATGTAGATCATGTCACTATTATAAAAAAACACCCTATCATAGATGTTGTCTCACATAAGCTTGGGTTGTCCCTCTCTTTCCCATTATACTCTCTCTCTCCCTCTCAGATATAGAATCAAATATATAAGAGATTTCCAATACCGGTTTTTTATTATAAAAACATAAACATTCAATGGTTATATAGAATTACACCACCATGTCATTTAGGTAATCTCAATACAAACTAATAATTGAAACTCAAAAAATATAATTAAATGATAAATAATTTATCTTCCAAATTAGAAAAACTTAAAAAAATCGAAGTTCAACTTAAATTTGATCCTTAATCCAAACTTCGTCCCTTAAATGTGTTGCAAGAATAAACACTGCCTGCAGGATCTATACGAAATTGATTGTAAAAAAGAACATTAAATATGAACAACAAACTAAAACCAAACCACGATTTGTGTCGATTATTACAAAAAACTGACGCTGAAGAGTGAGAAAAAAATGTTTTTTTGTAAGAAGCAACACGAAATATATTTTTTTTTTATTTTTTGTCGGTTTTTTTACAAAACCGACGCTAAAAATACAGTCTTCAGCAGTTTTGGTGTCGATTTTAAAATTGACACCAAAAACCATATATATAAAAATTTATGTGTCGGTATTTAGTAAAATCGACGCCAAAAATCTCTAGCACATACTTTTTGCATCAGTTTAAAAAAACCGACGTCATTTCTCCGACGTTAAAAACATTATTTTCACTAGTGGTAGAGATGCACAGGGGCACTATACTAGCACGAATCTCTCGGCAAAGACCTTACTCGAACTTTCGCGCTCAGAAGTAATTATCACGGATCATATCCAGGGAGTAGCGTGTAAGATCAATAAACCTAGCCGCGTACACAGCCACTATCATGGCTCTCTGCTGCAGCTGCAGAAACTCCTGAATCCTAACGGAGCGCAAGCCTGAGGGGAAGTACTCCTTGCGAAATAGCTGCTGGAACTCATCCCAGGAGAGTGCTGACTCGTCGTGCATCTAGGTAATTAAACTCCACCAACGCTCAGCCGTCTCGAGAAAAAGGTCAGCTACCAAAGCCACCATTTGGTATGTCGGTGTCCGCACCAGCCTGAAGAGGCAGACCACCGACTCCAACCAGCCCTCTGCCACCTGAGGGTCTGGCTCACCACAAAACATCAGCGGCATCTGGCGCTGGAACATACGAAGCGCGCTTAGACTGCGCTCATCCTCAGTCTGTGATGTCGGTACTAAATGATGCTCCACATGTGGAGGTGTCGCCACTGGCTCACCCGGAAGAAGGGGATCGCATGATGGGTCATGGATTGAGGCTTCATCGCTCGCGAGGTCGTCGTTACAAGCCAAAGCGGGTATCCTGACTAGCTGTCGTCGCGGAGGCATCCTGAAAGTTATCAAGGAGCATCGCGGTCAACAAGCGGGTAATCAGGGTCCTAGTGAATGGTTACGTCAACCGTCGCATCATCACTGGACTCTTTAGCCTGAGAGCCACTCTCAAGACACGTCGACATTGTTGTCCTATACCCAACCAATCCTCTTAAGGGTAAACATCTGAACAACATCTCAAGAAATGAATTTGCTCTGATACCACTTTGTCACGACCCAACCCATGCTAGGGCTCGAGCGGCAATTACCTTAAGTCTGCCTCCATAGGCCAGGGGGTGGCGACCAGCGTCGAAGACACAACAAACTCAGGGAGGTCTTTACCTAAATACATGTACACACATACAGCCAACTCAATACAAAAGTGCAGAGGCCTTTAGCCTGAGAGCCACTCTCAAGACACGTCGACATTGTTGTCCTATACCCAACCAATCCTCTTAAGGGTAAACATCTGAACAACATCTCAAGAAATGAATTTGCTCTGATACCACTTTGTCACGACTCAACCCATGCTGGGGCTCGAGCCGCAATTACCTCAAGTCTGTCTCCATAGGCTAGGGGTGGCGACCAGCGTCGAAGGCACAACAAACTCAGGGAGGTCTTTGCCTAAATACCTGTACACACATACAACCAACTCAATACAAAAGTGCAGAGGGAAAGAAACAAAAGGTGCAACTGTTGTAAAATAAACCAACACTAAAAAGTACAGGTACAGTAAAGTAAGTCGAAAGGGAAAAAGAACAAAATACACGCCCAACTGGAAAATGTCTCAACCTGACAGAAAAACTGAAAGTAAAGCTACTGAGGAAGCCCAGCGCCTGAAACCCAAGTTGTACCACCGCACGTGGTCCAAGCTCCCGTATCTCTGAGCTCCTCCGAAGTCACGATCAAACCTGTGCATCGTCTGCATAAGGCGCGATACATGCGGGCAAAACCCATGCAAGGGTGAGTATAAACATACATAGTAAAACGCCCCCGAAAAAAAAAGGAAGAGCAGTAAGAGACACAAGAGGAAAGGAAGTACAACAAATAGAACCAAATACAATGAAAGAGTACAACTCAACCCAACAAGAGAGTGAAATAAGATCATCCAAACACAATGAGCTAGAAACGGTGAGAATGTGAACTTCTAGTTGAGTCTTCGCAACCTATAATAGAAGAGTAGACTCATTCAACCACGAGAAGCTAGACACTGAAAGCACATGGCATACCTCGCACGTTTTCGCTTCTCCTGGAAAGAGAATAACCAAAACCCAAGGAATGGGTTTGCAACCACCATCCATACCCAGCACAGGAAAAAGAGCCACCAGAAGAGTCACCAGAAGAGTCACCAGTCCCAAAAGCAACCACCATTCATACCCAGGATTCCTCACGCCTGCCCTGAACCGTAAGTCAAAGGATCTCAAACACCACACCTCGATACTATTCACTTTGAGTGGGTCTGTCTCGCCCGCACAGTTTTAATTCGCATCACAAGGACACGGCTCAATGGGGAAAGTGCCCCTCTTACTCGTGAGCCCAAGGTAACATCAAAGTATGTCTCGCCACTGATCCGTAGAAGAAGGTCATCTCAAGGTTGAGAACCAATGCCCAATCTGGCTAGAGGGTTCCACTTTGGTGTCATCGAGGACCCATACCCAGCCCAACTAGAGGGTTCCACTCAAAAAAGGTCGAAGATCCATCTCACAACTCAGCACAGGAAAAAGAGTCACCAGTCCCAGAAGCAACCACCATCGATACTCAGGATTCCTCACGTCTGCCCTGAACCGTAAGTCAAAGGGTCTCAAACACCACACCTCGATACTATCCGCTTTGAGTGAGTCTGCCTCGCCCGTACGGTTTTAATTCGCATCACAAGTACATGTCTCGATGGGGAAAGTGTCCCTCTTACTCGTGAGCCAAAGGTAACATCAAAGTATGTCTCGCCACTAATCCGTAGAAGGTCATCTCAAAGTTGAGAACCAATGCCCAATCCGGCTAGAGGGTTCCACTCTGATGTTGTCGAGGACTCATACCCAGCCCAGCGAGAGGGTTCCACTCTAGTGTAGTCGAGGACCCATTCTAAGCCCGGCTGGAGGGTTCCACTCGGAAATCACCAATGTCATCTTCTAATCATTGTTGTCATCAAAAATCGCTTGAAGATGAGTCGTGTTCGAAACACCTCGTATCGTAACTCGAAAGTCAGAATCGAGATCCTCTTCGCGTTCTAAGCAAAAAAAACACGCGGGATAGGCTATTTATTTGCCCAAAACGGACAACCGATGAAAAAGGCGTTTTCACCAAAACACACCCGAACGGGTCAAAGTGGGGTCTGCGTCATGACCCCAAACTTCAAATTCTCAAATTTACCTCAAAAGGTCTACCTAAAAAGGAGAGTCATGCTATCGCAGATAGCGCGTCAAACGTACAACCGGTTTAAAAGTTACGGGCATTTGAAACTTCGCTACGAGGGGTCATTAGGCCGGTGGACCGACTCAGGGTCGGTCCAGCCCACGGTCGACCGCCGAGGTCCAGCCCTAAACCTCTATTTATAGGCGTCCCGCTCGACGCAGAAATCCAACCCCCCACCTCATTTTATGTCGCGCGAAGGTAAAACATCATATTCTGAACTCAACTGCGGTTTCAGATTTCCAAACTGAGCCCCCATACGAGAGTTATTTGATTTGGCGTCGGGGGTAAAATAATTAAGTTTAATTATTTTAATTACGATTTTGTCTCTAGGTGGCTTTTTTCATAGAAATCTCGCACCGACAAAAGTTATGTCTCGCATAGGATAAATGTCACGTTCTGGGTTCAACTGTGACCTCAAATTTCTGATCCGAGTTACCGTTTTAAAGTTATTCTGTTTTTGTAGCGTGCATAGTATAAAATATACTTAATATTTTTATAAAATTAATTCCGAGCATACCGGATCTCGGAATTGCACGTCGTCTTAGCGTCCAACTCTGTAAATATATAGAGAAATATTTCAAAGTATTACAAAGCGAAAATCAGGTCTCTACAAACTCTCATCACAAATACTAAAACTCACTAAGAATAATTGTGACTCAAGTTGGTGGTTTCAAAAACTTATAAATTATTATTTATCAACATTTTTTACAAAATTATTTTTATTTTCCACTATTTCTTATGTAACGGTCCGGTCCAACTCGTGATCATGATATTGTCCGTTTTGGGCCTAGCCCGCACGGATTTGTTTTCCCTGAGCTCTAGCCCTCAAGCACCCCCCAAGAAAAGGTCTCATGATGGGAGAAGTATTCACACCACCTTATAAAGGGGTGTTTCGTGCTCCTCCTCATTTGATGTAGGATTGTCATAACCCACCCCCCTAAAAGGGCCCAGCGTCCTCGCTGTCACATCAAATGGACACCGGCTCTGATGCCATTTGTAACGGCTCAATCCAACCCACGATCATGATATTATCCGCTTTGGGCCTAGCCCGCACGGATTTGTTTTCCCTGGGCTCTGGCCCTCATGATGGGAGAGGACCAGAGCCGGTGTCCATTTGATGTGCCAGTGAGGACGTTGGGCCCTTCTAGGGGGAGTGGGTTAAGGCAATCTTATCCTACATCGAAGGAGGAGCACAAAACACCCCTTTATAAGGTGGTGTGGATACCTCTTCCATCATGAGGCCTTTTCCTGGGAGGTGCATGAGGGCTAGAGGGCTGAATTAGGGGGATGGGTTTTTTTTTATTTAAATGGGTCTAGGTTTAGTATATTTAGGAATATGGGTTTGTTGAGCGCCACTTCAAGTGGCACTCAACAATTCGGGTGGCTAGCGCCACTTCAAGTGGCGCTTTGCCACCCTTTTTTAATGGTTTTGTTTTCTTTTTTTGTTGTTTTAATTTTTTTTCCACCTCATCTCTTTTAAATAAATAATTTCAAAATAAATAAATAAAATTTTAAAAACAATCTTATAAATATGTATTTAAAAATGATAAATTAATTATTATTATATTTATAATTATATAATAATGAAATTATATTTATGTATATATATAGTTATATGTGTGTGTATAAATATAATTATGTATATATATAATTAAAAATAAATATTTATAAATATAAATCTATTTATATATATTTTTTAAATAAAAAATATATTTGTAATTATATAATTATAAACTAATCTTTATATATAAATATTTATAATTATATGAATATGAATATATTTAAAATATATAATTATGAAAATATTGTTACATATATATTTAAAATTTATTTATAAATATATTCAATATTCATATATAAATATATATATATGTATGTATGTATGTATGTATGTATGTGTGTGGAGAATTATATTTAGAATTATATTTAGAATTATATTGTAATTATAGTTATACTTGTATATTTATAATTATATATTTGTACATATATATATTTACGTAGTTATAAGTAATTATTTATAAAAATAATTGAAATATTGTTAAACATATAGTCTTTCAATACCACCTACTTGAAACTTAAAAATGTTTCAAGTATGTGACTTTAAAAGCCTATAAAATATAATCTAAATGACCAATATGAATGAAACTTAAAACATGTATTAAAAATATACTAAATAGATGAAAATAAAAAAATTACGTAGAAAATGTCGATAGAAAAAATTTGATAGGCTTTCAAAACCACCTAGTTGTAACTTAAAAATGTTTACACTATGTGACTTTGAACGCTATAAAAGATAATCTATATGACCAATATGAATGAAACTTAAAACATTGATTAAAAATATATAAATAGATGGGAAAAAAACATAAAAAATGTCGACAGAAAATATTTTATAGGCTTTCAAAACCAACTAGTTGAAACTTAAAAATGTTTCAACTATGTGACTTTGAACGTCTATAAAACATAATTCATATGACCAGTATGAATGAAACTTAAAACATGGATTAAACATATACTAAATAGATGAAAATAAAAAAATTACGTAAAAAATGTCGACATAAAATATTTTATAGGCTTTTAAAACCACCTAGTTGAAACTTAAAAATGTTGCAACTATGTGACTTTGAACGTCTATAAAACATAATACATATGACCAGTATGAATGAAACTTAAAACATGGATTAAACATATACTAAATAGATGAAAATAAAAAAATTACGTAAAAAATGTCGACAGAAAATATTTTATAGGCTTTCAAAACCACCTAGTTGTAACTTAAAAATGTTTCAACTATGTGACTTTGAACGTCTATAAAACATTATTATTTGACATACAATAAATAATTAGTTAGTAATATAATTATTAATTATTATTTGTCATTATAATTATTAATTATTAATGGTTAAGTCGCTGTGACAAATTTTGTTTATATTGTACTTGTACTTTATAATTTAACAGTTAATTAAAATAAGTTTGTATTTAATATATTTTTTATTTTCTTGTTATTTGACTTAAACAACAATTACTTATCATAGTGAATAAGTTTTTTAATATATACAACATTACATCCAAAAACATCAACGACGATGCCCCCCGGTACCACAACGCGGTGTCTGAATGTCACGTCCTCTCCGCGTCCGACGTCCGTGTCGCTCTGGTGTCCTCTCTGCAGGTTCCTCCTCTTCCGGTGTTTCGGGTGCCTCCCCATGATGCTGTGTAGAGGACTGACCAAAATCATGTGAGGATGCCCCAAAATCATGTGAGGATGCCCCAAAATCATATGGGGTGACATATGGCTCTGAAGCTCCTATAAATGGTAGAAATGGGGTACTGAAGAAGGTCTCGTCGGGAGGAGAGGGGGCCGTCATAAACTGTGTGACTGCACCCAGATCGAAGTCCATAGTAGTCTGCGGAGACGCCATATGCGGTATATAAGCGTCTCCCTGCCGTGCAAAATCATCAGTCGGCTGGGCGGGATCGTCTCTCTGTGGTGCGACGACATCTGCAGGAGCCGCTCTCGGATGTCGATGTCGTCGCCTCTGCCCCTCCGGATGTGCTCGTCTCTGTCGTCCAGCTAGCGGCGACGGTGGTGGTGCATCCTCCTCAGCAGGCATAGCAGGGACATCGTCATCCTCAGGTGCTTCTGCCTGAAGATATGGATCAGGATATATCTGTAGCTCCTCATCAAAAAAATTGTCACGTATCAACCGGAGATGATCCAATAGAGCCACCACATCCCGATGAACTACCTCCCATAGAATATATGCATGCTCCTGAGGCTGTGTGAATGTGCAAGCTGACCAATGGCGTCTGCCTGCAAATGAAATAACAATCAAATTAATATCAAAAATGAGTTAAACAAAATTAATAAATCTTAGTAAACATACCAATCGTTGAATGACAATCCTCTGATGTGTAAGGTGCATGATGGTGTGTCGTCGATACCAGTGTACATAATCCCCCTGATCAGATAAATCAGAGTGTGATGTGATATATCCATGTGGAAAGATACTGAATCGGGCACGCCTGTCCCAAAGCTGGATATAAGATGCATGATGTCGTCGTCAGTCTGTCGTATGTCTACCTATAAGCACAATCGAATGTAACTCGGTAGACATAACCTGTATAAAGAGTCCATGAAACCTGAAATGTAAACTCAAAAAATAAGTCATATAGTAGCATGACAATGTTAGTGAGATTATATTGAAATAACTTAAAATAGTGATAACAAAACAAATTTTCCTACAAAAAAGTACTGTTTAACTTACATCAGCTGACACTATAGCGTCGAATATCTGTCGGAAGCTATGCACACTATGTCTCGGAGTATGTGCAAACTTCTGAGACTGACTCCACCTGGTGAAAAAAGAGTAACCTACGGTAAGTTTATAAAAAAAATAACAAAAGTACTAAATAACCGAAAGTAATGAAGTAGACATACCATCGTCCCCGAGGACAGTCCTGAAGTAGCTCCGGTGCAAGCGGTGTGACAACTCGAGGAGCGATGCGTGGAAAACGCTCTCAGGCCCACATCTGTACTAACACCATGCAACCTGCAATCTGATGTGAATCAGCCTGACAACTGGTGCAAAGAGATCTGTACAGATGTGCTAATACAGCGGATCCCCAACTGTATGTAGCAGTCTGATCCAGATCCTCAAGTAATGGGAGGTACATCATGTGTACCAAAGCGGTGGAGTAGTCGACGCACAACATGCCTCCGAGCAACCGCAAAATGTATGCATGTGTGATGAAAAAGCGTCTCCTCGTCTGCATCATCAGGAATGACGTCGAAATGTTGATCAAGCCACCTCATTCGCAAGCGCGAACCCTGGAGGACACCCCGTGCGCCGATGACGTCAATGCCTAGCAGCCTCTGTATGACTGCAACCCAATCGCTAGTACTGGCCCCTGTAACTGCATCTTCATGGATAGGTAACCCCAGCATGTAGACGACGTCCTCTAATGTAATAGTTATCTCCCCCTCTGGGAGATGAAATGTGTGTCTCTGGCCGCCATCTCTCAACCAACGCTGCTATCAAATGATGGCCGATGGTCTTGAAGTCACACATAACGACTCCATAAAAGCCTGCACGTCTAAAGTATGGACAAATAGCTGCTGGCGGTGCCTCATGATGGAAACGGTGCGCTCTCTGAACATAAAGATGTCTAACAGGCCGTCGCGCCAACACATCGCGCGACACATGCGTCTCCTGGCCAAATAAAAGTGGATGCTCCATCTGAATGTGCAAACAATAAAACATTAATTTCATGTAAGTTAGGACTTTTATCATGTAAGATATGAAATTTATCATATAATTTTGAAAGAAGCATAAACACATTGGGTTAGTTGTTGTCTCCCGCGTTGGGGTGTTGGGGTGAAGACGTTCAGAGTTTCCTCGTTTTTGTTTTGTAGTCACTGTAAGTTCATCTTTCATTATAAAAAGCTGATGACATTTTCATTTAATAGTTCAAATGGTTTTGTTTTCTTATACATGTACATTTCTTTTTTTGAGTTGGTGTTGTTTGTTTAAAGCTACTCATGTAATGTTGATCGTTCGACAAAAAATGTCACGTGAAATCGTGGTACATTTTCCAAAAATTACCCTATTTACAAGTAAAACAAATATGATTAAAAATGGTGAAATGATAAAAATAATTACATGTACAAAGTTTTACAGTAACTGATAGAATACATGATTCATTTTAACCATTAGATGATTGCCCTATGTGTCTATGGCAACGTGTCTTCGTATGACCTTCCTGGCGGCATATGCTGCACCGTCGTTCAGCTGGATGTTCACTAGGCCAATCCATCTCATTCTGAATACGAGTCGACTTTGGCCTCCCTTTAGGTCGAAGTCTACTGTTGTTCGGTAGAAGCGTCGGTGTGTCATCAGGCAGCCGAAAATTCTGATATTCCCCGATTGGCATCCACGGAGTACTGTAGCAGGAGTTGATGCTCTCGAGTCGATAAGTCGGATCAACGAACTGCTCCCAAGATACGTGTACGTAAGCACATGCAGCAATCACATGGCCGCATGGATATCTCAGTGCCTGAAAGTTGCCACAATCACAGTAACGCTTCTCCAATAAAACAACTCGCACACGACCATTGCTACATGCCACAGCATCACCGGGCTCAGCGACCTCAAATCGTTGCTCTGGACGATTAAATGCAGTTACACGGTAAGTTGCGGCCTCCTGAAAAACTCTATCTAGCCCACGTTGGAAATGGTGTTCATAGCGCATTCCTCTGTTCAAGCCATCTTCAGCTTGCTTTCCTCGTTCCAGAAAGTACTTTACACTACGATAGAATGTCTCTTGTACCAACCCTGAAATTTAGATTTACGACATCATACAAATATTATATTATAATAGTAGCTCTTCTGAGTAACATATATTCAAATATTCGTATTTACCTGTGATAGGAAGTTTTCTAACTCTCTTGAAAACTCCATTTATACATTCTACGATGTTGGTCGTCGTATGACCATATCTCCTCCCATCATCATATGCCAACGACCATTTCTGCTTTGGAATTTGCATCATGTAATCATACACTTCTGGATTCACTCTGCGGATATCTTGAAGACGCTCCTCCATCCTTTGTTGTTGAGGCTCATATGCTATCATACAAGCAGTCATCTGAACAGTTATGAAAATAACTATGACAAAAACATTTTAACAGAAAAAGATATTCATACCAATTTTTAAGATTGTCTTTTTCATCGATTCATTCTTGAACTTCTTTCGCAAATTGATGGCAATGTGTCAAATACAGTATCGATGATGGGCATAGGGTGGTCTCCACAAGACCCTCAGACTGTATCGCCTCCTTGATTGCACGATGGCGATCAGAAATAAGACAAATCCCTTCTGCATCCGTAACAAACTCTCGGAGACATGCCAGAAACCAGCTCCATGATGAGAAATTCTCTTTCTCCACAATTGCAAATATTATAGGCAGAGGGGCTCAATTTACATCTTGTGTGGCGGCAATCAATAAAGTTCATGTATACTTTCCATACAGAAATGTACCATCAATTTGTATGAACTGCTTGCAATGTCTAAAAGCCGCCACACATGGTAAAAATGTCCAAAATAATCTATCAAACACAACCATTGAGCGGTCAAGTTGGTTCTGTTGGTTAACATATTCAACAGTATGTAACTGATAGACTATTTGATTATTGTGGTGTAGAAGCTCCAACAGTTGTGGTAAAACTCAATATGAGTCATCCCAATCACCATACACTTTCACAATAGCCTTTTGTCGTGCTGCCCATGCCTTCCAGTAAGAGATTTGATACCCAAAAAGCTGTTTGATTCGCTCAATGACCAGAACCACAGGGACGTCTCGACATGCTCTAATCATTTCAACAATAATAGTTGAAACAAATTCAACATCTAATGAAGAGTGTTCTTGTGTCAAGCTTGGGTTCACACAAGTGTGTGGAGTAAATCTAGTGATGCGCCTGCAGTGAAAAGTGTTATCAATACTAGCTCGCAAACGCATTTGACAGTTCGATTCATATTTGTCACAACAGGTCAAATAATAAGATCTCTTTGACTCTTCTACAACATAAGAGTAATGTCTTTCAATGTGATATTGTTTTATCACATTTTTCATTGCTTCTTTGCTCTCAAACTCTCTGCCAATATACAGAACACCGTTATCTGACACTCGATTTGTGCCACCAATGATTCCTGGAAATTTTGAACTGGGAGTAATAACTGAATAATCAAATTCCGACAAGCGATTCATGCCTTCAGTCGACCATGAAGCCAATAGTGGAGGATGGTTCAATGGTCGGTTGAACCTCACATGAGTTGGTACAGACTGATCTTCCGCATGCTCTTCTTCTTCTTCTTCAACTTCCTCTTCATCTTGTTCAAAATTGTCATCATCCTCAAATTCATCAACCAATGCATCTAAAGTATGTGGAGGACTATCCATTGAAATTGTGGCTGATGGAAATGATGGAACCAACTACCGATGTGAAGGAGCATATGACATAGTCTCATGACTTTGAGATGGGTCAACTTCCAATGTTGATGGAACCTCCATTGTAGCTATAGTGACATACAACTCCATCATTTGATTCTCAGGTATATACTTAACCAATGAAAGTATATATTCCCAATCATCATCATCATTTACCGGATAGGGCACATGTCAAAACCTATCTATAAATTGGAGATGTTTGAATGTGATGGACTCTATCACTTGATTCCTCGCCAGTTTTAACCTCCGATGAATTTTCCTTTGCACAGCTTCCAAAGTAGTACATCCTCCAAGCATCACAATAGCTTCTAAATGTATACTATAATTACATCTTTGTTCTGTCTCAATTATTTGACCGTTGCAATAAATATAAGCGGCGATCATCTTTTTTATCTAAAAGAAACCACTGTTATTAATTAAATCTGATTAAAGAATCAATTTATGTATGCATGCTTCTAGTAATTTAGGTTGGAATCTTAATCCCTCCACCAAATTAATATGTTCAAACCATATTGATGTGTAACTATTTACACAACCCACAAGTTTGTGTTACTTATCCAAAAATAGAAGTCAAATATATTTATACATATCCACATGCATTATATGCATGAGGTACACGAACACGTCATGTAAAAAGCATAGAGTTATATGAAATTGAAAGTCTCCACATGAGTAAGCCCGGAGCGACAGATAGCCAACCTCATTCACTTTCCTAGACAAGGCAAGCCTCCAGGAAAGTAGATGGTTCGACCCAAAGCCCCTCTACCCGGGGATACTTTACTCAAGAGAACAATCATTTCATGATAACTCTAACACTTAATATGCAAAAAAAATATATTGAACTACTAAATTCAAGTTCATAACTTCAATTATAAACCAAGATCGAGGTAGATTGGAAACTAAATTCATTATCATACCTAGAATGTAATGCAAAGGTATATTCCATAAGCAATTTACTACTACTTGGCTAATTAATATAACTACTTCGCTAATTAATATAACTACTTCGCTAATTAATATAACTACTTCGCTAATAACCTAATTATGATTAATTAATTAACTAATTATAATTAAGTAAATACACAATTAAGATTAACTAATTACCTAATTATGGTTAACTAATTACCTAATTATGGTTAACTAATTACCTAATTATGATTAAATAATTAACTAATTATCATTAATTAATTAACTAATTATCATTAACTAATTACCTAATGATTAACTAATTACCTAATTATGATTAACTAATTACCTAATTATGATTAACTAATTACCTAATTATGATTAACTAATTACCTAATTATGATGAACTAATTACCTAATTATGATGAACTAATTACCTAATTATGATGAACTAATTACCTAATTATGATCAACTAATTACCTAATTATGATCAACTAATTACCTAATTATGATCAACTAATTACCTTATTATGATCAACTAATTACCTAATTATGATCAACTAATTACCTAATTATGATTAACTAATTACCTAATTATGATTAACTAATTACCTAATTATGATTAAATAAGTAGCTAATTATGATTAAATAAGTAGCTAATTATGATTAATTAAGTAGCTAATTATGATTAATTAAGTAGCTAATATTGATTAACTAATTACCTAATTATGATTAACTAATTACCTAATTCTGATTAACTAATTACATAATTGTGATTAACTAATTACCTAATTGTGATTAAATAATTACATAATTGTGATTAATTAATTACATAATTGTGATTAATTAATTACATAATTGTGATTAATTAATTACATAATTGTGATTAATTAATTACATAATTGTGATTAATTAAGTACATAATTCTGATTAAATAAGCAGCTAATTATGATTAAATAAGCAGCTAATTATGATTAACTAATTACCTAATTATGATTAACTAATTACCTAATTATGATTAACTAATTACCTAATTATGATTAACTAATTACCTAATTATGATTAACTAATTACCTAATTATGATTAACTAATTACCTAATTATGATTAACTAATTACCTAATTATGATTAATTAAGTACCTAATTATGATTAATTAAGTACCTAATTATGATTAATTAAGTAGCTAATTATGATTAAATAAGTAGCTAATTATGATTAAATAAGTAGCTAATTATGATTAATTAAGTAGCTAATATTGATTAATTAATAACCTAATTATGATTAACTAATTACCTAATTATGATTAACTAATTGCCTAATTATGATTAACTAATTACCTAATTATGATTAACAAATTACCTAATTATGATTAAGTAATTAACTAATTATGATTAATTAATTACATAATTATGATTAATTAAGTACCTAATTATGATTAATTAATTACCTAATTAGGATTAATTAATAACCTAATTATGATTAATTAATTGCCTAATTAGGATTAATAACCTAATTATGATTAATTAATTAACTAATTATGATTAATTAATTACCTAATTATGATTACTTAATTAACTAATTATGATTAATTAACTAACTAATTATGATTCATTAATTAACTAATTATGATTCATTAATTAACTAATTATGATTCATTAATTAACTAATTATGATTATTTAATTAACTAATTATGATTATTTAATTAACTAATTATGATTATTTATTACCTAATTACCATTAATTAATAACCTAATTATAATGAATTAATTAACTAATTATGATTCATTAATTAAGTAATTATGATTAATTAATTAGCTAATTATGATTAATTAATTAGCTAATAATGATTAATTAATAACCTAATTACAATTAATTAATTACCTAATTATGATTAATTAATAACTTAATTATCATTGATTAATCAACTAATTATGATTAATTAATTAACTAACTAATCATTTCATTATCTAATTACATTTAAAAAACCATACTATTTATAAAATACAAATATTATATACTAATTCTATAAATTAAACAACTAAATTATTAAATCAAAATATTAAATAAATTTAAAGAAAAATTTACCTCAAATTTGTGACGACGTAGGTACACAGGCAGAGCAACCGAAGAGGCAAGGCTACGCAGACAGAGCAACCAAAGAACGCAGAGCAACAAAAAATATTTTTAGAGAGAAGTTTGAGAGAGAGAGAGAAAGGAAGGGGTAGGAAGTGAGGAATGGGGGTGGGGCGAGGTAGGAAGTGAGGAATGGGGTGGGGCGAGGGTCCTATTTATAGGATTGGGGGGTGTTTCAGCGCCACTTGAAGTGGCGCCGAATTGATTTGGAAGAAGCCAGCAACACCACTTCAAGTGGCGCTGCACGGTTTCTATATCTTCTTTCAGCGCCACTTCAAGTGGCGCTGAAATATTTTTCCGCCAAATTGGTGGAGCGTCACTTCAAGTGGCGCTCCGGTTTCAACTCTCTTGAGCGCCACATGGTGTGGCGCTCAAGAGACCCATTTAACAAAATATTCAAACCTTTAACCCATTAAAATAAATAAAAAAAAGGCGAAGTACACAAAATAGGTCGGGCTAGAGCCTAGGGAAAACAAATCTGTGCGGGCTAGGCCCAAAGCGGACAATATCATGATCGTGGGCTAGACTGGGTCGTTACATTTTAAATGTTTAATTCATTTTAAAGTTTCATTTATATTAGTCTTATAGTTTGTATTTTATAGTATTTCAAAATCATGTACTTGAAACAGAATCTCAAATCGGAAATGCAGAATAATCTGCGCAAGAAATGGAGAATCTGAATACCACATTGAAAATGCAGAATGATTTTCAGGACAAACCCTCTTATAAAAGAGAGTCATCTGTGAAGGTTTATGTCAGAATTCAAACTCTTGTAATGACAGTATTACTGAATATTAAATATCAGATAAATTCTGCTGAAAATTTTTGTTATATATATATATATATAATTTAAAAATACAAAAAAATTAAAAAAATTAAATCTTTATGTAGTTCACTCGTTCTTCATAAAGTTTACAAAGGATGTGTGAACCCCGTTCACACTTCCTGGCAATAGAAGATGTTTGAACGGGGTTCACACATCTTTTATCACATCTGTGAAGGATGTGTGAACCCCTTTCACACATCTCTCCACACCAAAGATGTGTGAACGGAGTTCACGCATCTCCGAACCCATTTTTAAAAATAGTTGAAACCCTATCCCTTTTCTAAAAAAAATTCAAAAACTCATTTAAAAAAAACCAAAAACTCGCTCTAATACCATGTAGAAATGAAAGAGAGAACTGAATACCCAAGAGGCCGCTCTAAGAGAGGCCATGAAGTTATTTTATAATGAATAAAAGAAATTAAATGATACGACGAATCCAATGCGGGACTTGCACAAATTATCCTAACATGAATAATAGTACTGTAGAGGATGATTTGATAAAACGGTTTGATCAATATAAATGCAACAAAAATAAAATAGAAAATGCAAACAAAAAAATAGACTTCAACCAAAATCTAGGGTATGTTAGGTAGCGATTTGAACAATTTGCAAGTTGTTACATAGTTATTGGTGTGGTTTGTATACTTCAAACCTGGCTTGTATTTATTTGATGTTCATTGGCTAGTTATCTGAAAGGTGGCAATAGCGTTTGATAATTACGTATCTGCAATCTGATGGGAGCCTTTAGGATACTGAGTGGTCGCGCTTATTATAACTGCAGGTTTTTTTGGTTCATGTGTTTGTTGCTAACTCATTTGGCCCATATCTTACGGATCATAATAACCGTAGAAACAACATCAACAAGCTGCATATCATTTGTGCACAACTTTCGATCCTGAAAATATAATTATAGACCACTATCAAACCTGACAAACCAAAAGACCTCACAACACGTAGATTAACCTCTTGGATGATAACTACAGTTTCCCTAGGATTAATTCTCATAGACCATATATTAACACAAGCCAATTTTGATAATAAAAAAGATAACGCTTCAATTTTGAACTCCCATACGACTGTATAAAAACTATCTCCAAAAACAATTTGATGTTGAGATTCCAAAAGGCCTCCAAAGCAACCTGAAGCTATTCATCACTATATGCAAATCGAATTCATTTGATTGATTTGAACAGATCGAGCATGTTGTTAAATTGGGTAAAATGATGTTGAATCAAAACATATTTTCAACGAGACATGTTATCGTTAAATTGATTAAAATGATGTTGATCCATATTTAATAAATCTTTCTACTACCCCACAACTGTCCTAATTTGTTCGACCCATCCAAAAACAACTTCAATTAACACACATTAACGTGATGATTGCTACGGCAGGGCCGAAGCTTAGGGCATGTGCCATAGCATGAAAATCCAAGCCATATTTGTACGGACATAAGATTAAAGAATGCACAGTTCACTCAAGGCAAACAAAGTGAAGGAAATAAAAAACATTACATGAGATTATACAATGACTAGATTAAACTTGAGTAACAAATTGACATAAATAAATAATAGAGAACTGAAATTTAAACAAAATAAACAATAAAGAACCCAAATTTAAAAATAAAAAAAACTACAATGCATAACCTTTTCATTTGCCATTTCCATCAAGAATCTTTCCTACATACCGCGTACCAAACAAGTCATAGAGACTTTTACTGTTCAAATTTGTAAAATTTTTAATATGGAACACAAAACTTTCCATGGAGGTTGCACATACATGGATGCACTGACCGCCGCATCATGGACAAACTTAAAATTCAGATTGAAAAAATTCAAGTGAGAACTCAGGAGAATAATAATCAAGATTTTAGGTGTCAAACTATGAACGTTAGACCCATAAATGAAGACAATGAAAAGTACAAACACAAAAAACAAAATGTGCATATTTAAGTTAAACTATTTAAACAACCCCCAACATACCCAATCTAACTGGAATTGTATTCAAATATCAGCTATAAATAACCTCTTAATGAAATTATTCAAAGATCATCAATTCTGAGAAAAAAATTGCCCGTGAGATCCACCCTCCAGCCCACCAATAGATCCGATAATCAGAATTTGAAACATTAAAATTTAAAACATATGTGATGCCAAATTAAAATAAACAATAACCAAACTTACTTTATAGATTCAATTTTATCTAAAATTAAAACAAAACCATTGAAATTTACCATTTTTTTACCGATACCACCCATTCCATTTGAGAGATGGGGTGGGGACAGCTTGTCATGCACCCGATCCATCCAGCGTATCTGTGCCCCAGTGCCCCTGCTTCCAGATCAACCCCTACAGACGCAGAATTCCTGCAAGTCATCATCACCACTGCAGTCAATGGAAACCAATGCTATTCGAAACCCTAAGAGAGTGAGAGGGAGACAGAGACGTCTCTTACAGGGAGATGGAACGCTGGACAAGAAAGCTGAAAGAATGAAGGTAATGTTGAAGCCGTCGGTGGAAGACCGGGCGTTTCAGAGACAGAGACGTCTCTTACATGTATTGCCGCTGTCGCGCTTTTGTTGTGTGAGGGACGGGCGATACCGTGTGCGCTCCAGCCCACTGGACCGATCGGCGGTTTTAATTTTCTTTTTTAAAATTAACTATTATTTCCCCTCTACGTTGGCACATATAAGTCTGATTTATTTATTAAGAAATGTAATATAGAAAAATGATTTGTAAAAAAAAAAAAAACCTGGATGTCAAAAAACATTGATCTCAGGTACAAAGTATATTCTATGATCAGAGTCGGCCCTGGGGCAAGCCCAGCAAGCCCCTGGGCTAGGGCAACCAAGGATATTTCAACTGTACATGACTGTACTGTACATACACTGTAGCAATTTGGAAGGGGCAACATTTCGGCTCCTTGTATTGGGCAACACAATTTCTAAAGGTTTTTTGGGCCGGTCATGTCTATGATGTATAATGTATATATGTGATTGTTGCGTATAGAGTTATCTATACATTGTGTGATGAGAATGTGGATATTTTGTAAATTGAATTACAGTATTGGTACATGATTACATCACTGTAAAGTCGTTTCACCATATCGGTTGTATGGAAATGTAATTAATGATACTACGTACATGTGTTTAAAATGAAAATGTTTATGTTTAGAATGAGATTGCTTATTTTTATAGACTAATTGTGTATTGAGAAAATTATTGTGTATGCATATCGAATATAAAATGCAGTTCAAGTAAAGTTAACTGGATACGGAAGGGAGGATGGTTTCATAAATATATCATTTTGTAGAAAATGCATATATTTTTTGAGATAGCAAGAAAATCCAGTTAAACAACATATATGCATATATCACCATGTTATATGTAGCGTACATACAGCGTTATCAATGCATATATAAACACAAAATGCATATATCAATCATTCTATGTACCATGATACCAGAGATAATGAATATATAAACAACATATATGCATCAAATATCAATTAGAAAGCGTATATATTTTAAACAACGTATTTGCAACATTGTCAATTTGAAGATAATGCATATACAAACACAAAATGGAATTGAATGCGTAATGAGTATCCATTACATTGTTCGTACACGATGCTCAATATAGTCAAAGATGTTTGGATCCCTTTCACCACTAAAAAAACGGGTAAGGGAAGCGCTACCCTTTTATCAGCGCTAAAAAAAACGCTGATAAAAGGGGGTCTTTGTCAGCGCTAAAAAAACGCTGTTAAAAGCGACCATTTATGAGCGCTTTTTTAGCGCGGAAAAAGGCCCCCCATTTATCAGCGCGTTTTTTTAGCGCTGATAAAGAGGATCCATTTATCAACGTTTTTTTTAGTAGCGCTGATAAAGGGGGGATTTATCAACGCTTTTTCTTAGCGATGATAAATTTTATGTTTCAAAAAAATATATTCTTTCATGAAAAATAATATATTGTTATATAAGTATATTTATATTGATATAAATATAATATATTTTTTTAAAATATGTTTTAGATGAGTATAAATAGACTATTACATTTTATATATAAGAAATTTAGTGAAAAGGGCTTTAAAATATTTTAAAAAAATATTATTAATTAATAATTTGCTAATTATCATCGATTAAAAATCATTTAATAACAATTTGAAGGCACAAAAAATCAAAAAAATTAATAAAAGATCTAAAATAAGTTGAAAATGTAACTCAAACTTCAAACGACCATAACTTTTGATCTGGGTGTCCGTTTGAGCTCTGTAACATATCAAATCGAAGCCTGCGACAAGCTCTACGCGCTAATGACTCAAGAAAAGCTTTTATCACATTTTTCGAGACCAAAAAAGGCCCAGAAGGCCTCCAAAACTGAGTTTTTAGTCGGGATACTCCGATTTGTTAACATTCAAACAAGTATAACTTCTGATCCGGATGTCCGTTAGGCCTGTACCACATATCATATCGAAAATTGTTTCATTTTCTTCGATTTGACTAGTTTTGGAGTTGAAACGGGCATCTAGATTAGAAGTTATGGTCGTTTTAATATTCTATGGCTTTTTAAATACACACACACACACACACACACACATATATATATATATATGTATATGTATGTATTTATTCTTAAATATGTGTGTGTGTGTGTGTGTCTATGTCTGTGTGCGTGTGTTGTATATATGTATGTATTTATTTATTTATACACACACATAAAAAACATATTTTATAAATGCATTTAAAACTAATCTTATAAATATATATTAATATAAAAATAAATATACGGATAAAAAACATATTAATATAAATATATATTAATATAAGAATGAATATATATATACTAATATATGAATAGATATATATGTATTAATATAACTAAATATATTTATATTAATATGAATCTATATTAATATACAAATAAATATAACTATATATATAAATAAATAGATATATCATTAAATAGAGAAAAAAATGAAATGGTTCAGTGGTAAAGGTGCAGGCACGCAAGGGGGAGGTCACATGTTCGAGTTCGGGTGGAAGCAAGGAGGTGTGCACGTGTGGGGGATGCACGGGAAGTGCAGCGCGCGGGAGAGATTGAGGGGGGTCTGTCTAGTGCTGATAAAGGGGGGGGGGGGGTCAAGCGCTGTTAAAAGCTCCCCCCGCATTATATAAATATTATATATATATATTTTGACTTTTATCAACGCTTTTTAGAAGCGCTGATAAAAGTTCCCTTTTATTAGCGCTGATAAAGGGGTCTTTTATCAGAGATTTTTTTAGCGCTGATAAAAGGTGCCTTTATCAGCGCTGATAAAAGGGACCCTCCTATATCATCGCCTCGATTAACAACATTTTTTTAGCGATGTTAATGCACTTTTCTAGTGCTGATAAAAGCCGTTTTTGTAGTAGCATTTTATGCAATATATGACACCTCCATTTTGTGAAGTTATGAGTTTTTTATGTAACTTTGAGTCTTGATGTGGTTTATGCTGGTTTTGGGGAGGAGCATCATGCCATGGGAGTGGGTGTGGTGTTATAGGGAGATTGGAGTGGGTTCCCCTTAGTGTGAGGAACACCACGCCTAGGCCTACAAGCGTTTTGCTGGGCACGGTGCATGGCATAAGGGTAAACCGCTTTTGCCCTCTCAACGTTAGGGTAACCCAACTTCGTGTAAGGGTAGATTCCAGTCACGTGAGGGTGGTTTTAGGCTCATGTCAAGGCAAATATCATTCACGTCAGGGTGTTCTGATATCGCGTTAGGATGAGATGAACTTCATGTGAGGCTCACTCGACTTCTTTTGAGCTTGTGTAAGGGTTACTAGAGTCGATTTTTGGTGTTGAGGTGCAACACGACTAGTGAAATAGAAAGGGAGGTCGTTTCGATGGGCATTTCACCTAGGGAGGGTCACCTGTGCAAAATGGGGACCCTTGAAATGCCTAGGGGTAGTCGTGACCTTCAGCATGGTAGGTCAAAATGACCAAGGAGATGCACTACAACAAAACAGGCTTTTAACAGCGCTAAATAAAAGCGCTAATAAATGCACCATTTATCAGCACTAGAAAAAATGGTGATAAAGCCCCATTTATTATCTTTAAAAAAACGCTGATAAAATGAGGTATTTATTAATGCTAAAAAACGCTGATAAATAGTGTCTTTTATTAGCACTAATAAAAAAGCGTTGATAAAGATATCCCTTTATCAATGCTAGAAAAAAGCGCTGATAAATACCCCTTCTATCAGCGCTATCAAAAAAGCGCTGATAAAGGGGGGTCTTTATCAGCGTTTTTTTACTAGCTAGCGCTGATAAAGAGTAAATTTTATAAAAAATTATAAATCATTAAAAATGACATATTAACATAAAAATATATTTATATTGATATATATATTATATTTTATTAAATAAGATTTATATAAGGCTAAATACACATTTACAGTTAATATCAAAGATATTTAGTGAAAATGGATTATAAAATAATTTAAAAAATAATATTAATTATTATCGAGTAATAGTCGTTTAATAACAATTTGAAGATAGAAAAAATCAAAAAATCAATAAACGCTCTAAAAGATGTTGAAAACGTGACTCAAACTTCAAACGACCATAACTTTTGATATGAATATTCGTTTGATCTCTACCACATATCAAATTGAAGCTTACGACGAGTTGTATGCACCAGTGACCCACTAGAACCCCCAATCACATTTTAGAGGCCAAAAGGCCTAGAAGGTCTCTAAAACTGACTTTTTAGTCAGAGTATCCCAATTTTTTAACATTTAATGAAATTTCAGGCTCATTTAAGGGGATCTTATTGTCTTTTTTCAGCGGAGACTAAATTTATTTCTAGGTCTTACATTCATATTAATATTATGGTTTTGAATTTTTATCATTTTTCAGATTGTACTGTTATTTATAACCAAATATATAAAAATATATACATATTTTTATATATTTACACATAAATTTTTTAATTTTATAAATAAATATTTAAACGTACTTACATATAAAATATATTTCTCAATATATAAACCTTATCGAAATAAAAACTAATATCCATTTATTTTAAATTGCAAATGTATGAATATTTATATACCTATACAATTAATGTATATATAATATTTATATATATATATATATATATATATTTGTGTGTGTGTGTTGAAAAACAGATATATGTTTATCTATATATTCTAATTTATGTATATAAATATTAATATAAAATATATGTAAATAAATATAAATATGTATAATTATATTTATAGATGCACACAGATATATATATGTGTGTGTGTGTGTGTATTTATAAACACACACACAAAGATATATTTTATACATGTATTTAAAAAATATATATAAATATATATATAAATATATGGATAAAAAATGTAACAAAATATATATATATATATAGATATATCATAAAATGCAAAAAAAAACAATATAGGGGAGTGAAAAAGGCACAGACGTATGAGTTGGAGGTCTCAGGTTCAAAACTTGCAGGAGGCAGGGGCACGTGCGGGAGAGTTGAATTATCTAAAGCACTGATAAAGTGGGGGGAGTGCTCGGGTGAGTGGGTAACAAGTGCTAATAAAGGGGGTGAGAAACACTAATAAAATGTGGGGGAAAGTTCGTACAAAAAAATTACCCCCTTTATCAACAAGGCCTTTATCATCGTTTTTTGTAGCGCTGATAAAGGGGGCATTTAACAATGCTAAAAAACGCTGATAAAAGAAGCCTTTAACGGTGCTAAAAAAACATTGATAAAGTCCCCCTTTATCAGCGCTTTTCACAAGTGTTTTTAAAAGTCAACCCTTTAACATCGGTTACATTATCAATGCTTCTATAACGCTTATAAACCCTTTTACCAGCACTATTAAAGGTTAGATTTGTAGTAGTGACGCCTTGAGGTATTGGGGCGTGCAACATAACCAGATAGACAGGGGATCTACAAAATTTCACTGACAATTGACGTAACCACATCATCGTCGGCGGAGCACGTACTAAGTAAAGACCCGATAATCTTCACATAATGAATTTTAAGCACAAGCAATCATTGCTTGAAGGAACTGAAGACGATTTCATCTAGATCGTCCACACACATTTTGAAAGTCTACGGGAGCATCGATCATTGAATTTCTGGTGCTAGCGCGACAATCAAATGATGCCTTTTGATGTCCTGATGATCACTACATCGACATTCCTATGATGCATGATGGAGAGCTCAATCAGGTTACTTGGATCGAGAGTCTCGCTCTCTAGGAAGCGGGAGAGGGGAGAGGTGCTCTCAATGAATAAGCAATGAATAGTTACCATGTGAGAGTCTCTCTCCTATATATAGTGAGTTATAAAATTATATAGAAAAGAGTCCTCGACTCCCAAATATTTATTAATATTAAATAATCCATAAACGAGTTCTTATGACTAGTTTATTAAGTCATAAATATCATTTATATTTTTATCACTTTCTTATAATATAATAAATATATTATGCGATAAAATCCAGTCGTTAATTCAACTTGTCATTTTTAAGAACTCAGATATTATTTTCAGGTATGTTTTCCCTTTTCTGGTGTTTTTGAGAAAAATAGGAATTTCTAGAAATTTCTTAAGTACACGCCGTGTACTTTATGAGTACACGCCGTGTACTCAGTTACCGCGGGTAGCTGAGTGCTGGCCATGTAACGGCCGTGTACACGGACGTGTGTAGTGACATGTAGACCGCCTAATGTGGGGATTGGTAAAGGTAAATACACGCCATGTACTTTATTTTTTTTCATTAAACGGACCGGGGTCGCGTCTAGTTGGCAGAAAGCTCTTCTTCTTCGTCGAACTCGACCGAGAGCATCCGTACGACGCAAATCTTCACCGAGCCCCCGATTGAGCGTCCGTTCTCCGAATCGAACTCTGTTAGTTGCGTTGGAATCACATCGATGTGTTCTCTCTTCTTCTTGAATACCTTCTTCTGATTCCTCCTCTTTCAAGAGTTATCATGGGTTGAACATTTTAGACGTTTTTGAAGATCTACGGTGTTCTTGGGAGATTCAAGGCCTGAGATTCAAGTATATCGATCTCATGATGCCGAGGTAGGTGGTTTGTACCTTTCTGTAGAAAGTATTTGAGTTATATGTGCAAAATTGCCCAATACCCTTGAACGGGGTATTACGTGTTTACTATTTTAGACCTGTTAATTGCCTGCTAGGATTGTATGCTGGAATAGAGGTTAATTGAATGTGAATAGGGTAAATTTTTATGCTTTGGAAGTGTTTTCCCATGCATGTTTGGTTATAAACGTTTGGTCCTGCTTAGCCTATTAGGTTGCCTTGTTTTTTTACCATGCCTAGTACTGTAGGATGGAGTGTTTGTTTATCTGACATGCTGTTATGTTGTAGACTGTTAGCCAAGTAGTTCTTGATGTTTACTTTGGCCGTATTGAATTTCTATGCTCGATTGACTTACACAGGGCCATGAGAACTTGGTGTAGTAGACCATAAGGAGAATGGATGCAAGGACTTCTCCAGAGTGTCTATTTTTACTTTTACAATGTGAGACCATAAGGGGAATTGACGTAAGTTCTTCCTTAGAGTGCCTGTAGTTCCTCGACGTGAGTCACATGGGGAATGTGACGTAAGTTCTTCCCCAGAGCACCTTTTAGTTACTGATACGAGAATATAGGGGGAATTGACAGCGAGTGCTTCCTCAGAGAGTCTATGCTTAAGATGAACCAGAGGGGTTAGACCGTGTTTACTTCCTAGAGGGTTTCTTGTTCTCGTTTGGTTGAACCAAAGGGGTTAGGCTGTGAGTACTCCCATAGGGTTACCTGCTTTGTTTAACTGCTTATTTGACATATGGAATTGAATGCATTGAACTGTAGGAATGTTTACTACTTCTTTTACTTATTACCTGCCATATATATTCACTGACTGTTAGGAAGAGATATTTTGGTGGTTTCCTACTGGGATTAGTATCACACCCTATTCGAGTCATGCTTTTGGGCCTAAAAAGATTATATTGCTGCAGGTATAGATAAGGGTAAGTGCCATTCTACTTCAGGTACTTGACTGCTTTGGAATGAGAGAGTATGAGACCAAGCTGAGGCTTGTGATGCTGATGAGTTGTTTATCTGTTTACTTTTGTACTTGGTTTAGTTGTATTCCATCATTGTGACTTGTTTGGCTATTTTCCTAGACAAATTTATCATGCATAATTTATATATGTGCTCCAGTTGTTTCTTATTTTCAGTCTTCCGCTGTTTACTGTTGTATGACATGTTTACCGCTTTCGCTATTGTATATCTGTTTTTCTTCTGCTGTGTTGCTTTGCCAATGAGGGCATAGTTTCCCCACCATCACACCCAAGGATCTCACTGCTAGTCGGCAACCTCTAGCATTTGGGGAAATGTGCTTGAGGCCATGTGATCAATCGGGTACGAGGTGCCTCTGGGTGTCTTTCATAACCGGGGCATTACAAAGTGGTATCATAGGAATTTATTTCTTCTTGACTTACTGTTTGGAGGCTATAGCCAGGGATAAGAAATTATAAGTTGTGTACTTCTCACCACTAACTTAGGAATCACCTTTTCTCAATTAATTAGAAAATTCACCTTTATTATTGTAATGTTTTCATACTTACTTGGTTAGTGTATTTGAATACACATATGTGATAGGCATATTGTATTCAATACCCATGAAGTATAACTGAAAAATTATATACAATGATGAATAAACCTAAAGAAGAAGTGATTACTTGTTTCTTCAATTTAGTTCATTGCATTTAAACTTCCATATATTTATTTCATGATATGTGAAGAAAATAACCTTCTGTACGATGACCAACCTCTATTTTTTTGAATGAAATTGTGAAGGTGCCTTTGGAGTCACACTTTCCATTGTCCTTTTTTGCCTTGTCTTTCAACTTGTTCACCATAAGAACTGAAGATTAAACTTTATTTATATTCTTATTTTCTTGGTGAACCTTACCAAAAGGTAATAAATATTTTTTTACATTTGGTTTGTTTTTTAATCTTAAAAGAAATTGGGGTAATTAGGTGAAAAATATATAAGAATGGAATGTTTCGAAATACCATGATCCATAATTCAATTTACATATATCTGGTGTAATAATCATCTAATTCATATCTTACTTCGCTTTCTCCCCGCTAGCTTCTTGGAGATGAGACAATATATAATATCATCCATGTACTCATGAAGTATCCGCAACTCATTATAAATTAATGATATCATTATGATGTAATCATTAAATGCATCATACACGAGTCTCTTGAAAGAATATTTCACACCCTCACTTCCTGAGGTAGCTCAACAGGTATTTGGGACTCCAACACCTTGAATTTCTTATATCGTAGTATCGTGTGTAAGTGCCTGTACTACTATTAGAAATTAATGTTGGATAAGAAATTTACTTTTTCAAGAAATAATCACAGTGTGATTGTAGTATTACATGTCATTTTCTACAAAAATATATATAACATATTAGTACTTTTATCTTGATTACTGATTAAACATTACTAATTAAATCATTAGATATCTCCCATTATTTTGTCAAACCCTAGTAGCCCTCACTACTAGATTTAGAATGCTCTGTCGCTATAGTATTCTAGTGGCAAGGATCCTTGAAACCTATCCTTATAGTCCAAGCTTTGGCTACGCTACTACTCGGAGAGTTTTAAGGTAAGTGTCTGATTGACCAACTGCATTAACTTGCGCCTCCTTGATCTGTTGAGTGAAATCCTTGCTTCTAAAATCATAAAATTGATTTACTCAATGATTTTCCTCTAAAGATACAATAAGCAATATTTGGTTACTTCTTTACTATCATCGCTAGTTAAGTCAACCCATCACTCTCATAAGAACTCACAAATAGTAAGAGGCACCCTCAACTAAGGTTGATGAGCACCCCGTACACCCAGTTTTTGTTCAAATTCAAATGACGAAAGACATTTATGAATTAATATTTATTTAAAGGGTTTTATTATTTATTGAGTAATGAAATCATTTTCTATATGATATCCATGTTCTATGTGATCACACTCACAACTGACTATGCAATAAATAGAAAAACATTAATCATATCATAAATTGATTTAATTTATGCGGTTTTATGTTTATTATTTTATATAATTGCGTAATCTTGCATATTTGTAAAAATAACAAACAATGAATAAATTAAATAAACTATGTGACTGATATTCAACATTTGATATTAGTTGATCCATTTATACTCAATGGATTAATTGTTACCTAAGGGGTATAATATCTGAGTTGGATCTTGACTCGTATTACAGCTTTCACCCCAGTCCAATGTGTTACCGTCTCGTCTGGAATACCTCATCATCTCAGTGTGGTCCACATCTTACTTCATTTTTGTCATAATACAAAAAGACTCACATGTAGATGAGGAGGTCTTGGGAGTGCATAATACAAATAAATAAATTTTATCTAGGTGCACAGACCCTTATACATATAATGATGAATACCGACGATGCACTGATCATCTGAATAATTAATTACATGAATCACATGCAATTAAAATAGTTAATTAAATAAATAAAAGTTCATACATACATTGACCAGTCACTACTCAAGATCAGTCAACATGAAATCTTAAAGGCATAATTAATTTTTGCAATGAATTTATATTGAAGGCACTATCTGAATTAAAATAATTCTTTAAAAATTTTAATTCAAATAAAATTCGCTCAATCCCCATTTACAATTTTATTCCAAAAATTGTAAATTAATTTTTAAATTTTTATTTAAAAACTTAAAAATTAATTTTGAAATATATATATATATATAATATTTTGTTCTCGGAGCCCTGCATAGCCAGGATCGGGTCAGATGGATCAGGATAAACCGTCCTTGCCTGTTCTTGGTTAGCAGAACCCACCCTAGACTATTCTGGGTCAGGGTTGCTTGAATTTGGCTAAAGGGATCAAGAAACATGCACCTGGGTAGAGGGGGGCTGACAGGGGATAGGAAGGGTCGATAGAAGGCCACCAAAATAACTAGATTGGTCAGGGATAAGATCGACGCATGGTGATGACCACATGAACAATGGAACAGGACAGTGGAGCTGTGCATAGGGTTTAGCGACAACGACTCGCTGGCTGGCCGCTGGAAATGCGACGATAGGCTGGATCTTAGGACACCAAAGGTGGTGGGTCACCTGAACAGACGAAGAATGTCCTATCCACTGAGAAACAAAAGGAGGTGGGGTCAAGAGACCAGATGCTATAGGCGGCGACGCTCGATGGGGTCGGTAATGGAGAATCATTGAGGTGTGAAAGATATGGCATTGGTCGAGGTATGGGAAGGGTAGGGTGCACCGTTGGGTGTCGGTAACCAGTAGGATGCTAGGGACAGAGGATTGTGACGACGAAGATGGTTACAAGGAGGTCGATGGTGGGTTGGGTATGAGGCGACCATGGAGGGGAATGGGTGGTTGTAGCAGGTGACTGCCTTTAGAAGCACCTTTTTTTAATTTATTAAAATAACCTTTTGCAGGTCACGTCAGTATGCCTTTTTTTATTTTTAGGCATTCTTCTGCTAACCTGCACCCAGCCACCCCTTTTCAAAATTTTGTGTTCTCTCCAAAATTCATGCCTACGATATTAAGAAATTTGAAAAAATAACAAAATAACAAATTTATTTTATTTTATTCCACAGGTGTGTGGAATTGACTTCTACTGAAAGGAAAAATCCTTGGCCAAAATATCCTATTCTAGTTACCAGAATCTCAATAGAAAATGGGGTTTTGCCGATGAATGCCACAAGTCATTGAATTCAGATAAAAACAACACATATTTATATCCATGTGTGTTTTTTTATTTAACCCAACAAAACTAATTTTAATCTGTATTAAAATTTTCAGATTACTGTAACTTGGTCATCTGATGTTGAATTGAAATGTCTTCTGTGGTGTTAAGACCGTTATGATTACCTCTACATTAATTCATTGAAAATTTAATTTTTTATTGTCTTAATAAATTATATGATCGCTCTGATACTAGTTGAAGGTACTGGGGGTGTGAAATAGAAGAAAATGACCCAATAGTGATTTAATATATATTATAAAATGTATGTTCATCTAAATACATGTTTTAACTTTAAAATAATGTGATTTTAGATTTGTTTGATTTATTTTATAAATCCTTAGTAAATCCTCTGAGACTTATAAAATATTTTAAGATTTTAAAATAATTTCCTTAAGTGTGTGACTCACATCCACATAAGAAAGGGAAATATTTTAATATATTCAGACCTTAGAATTATAAAATATTGTTTTCCACTCCCCCTTTTCAGAAACCATGGGCAAAAACTATGAGATGGTTTGTGGTATTGAATATTTAATTACGAGGTTTCCAAAACCAAATTAATAAAGAATTCTCCATCCTTTCCTATATAAAATCACCCAAACTCCCACTACCCTTCACTAAAACTCCTTGAAACTCATCCACACTCTACTATATACTCTCTAGAGTCCTCCCAAGGTTCCCCTAAGCTCCCAAGAAGCCACTCCCAAGCCTTTGAGATCACACATCCAAGTAAAAGATCCTCACCTTTCTCTCTTTCTTTCAATTCAAGAACCTTGTTTGAAATTAGTATTTTTAATTTCAATTGGTTATTTTTTCATCATTTTATAATCAATTACATACTGTCCATTTGATTTTATGTGAATGAGGGATCATTTATTCCCCCTCATTCGTACCCTTTCCTAATCTGTTACTATGCTGAAATTTTGTAAGGGATCTTCCACCCTCCTTTTTATCAAGAATTCCTTTCATGTTATGTATTTTAATTTCCCTTTTTTCTATGTTGGGATATAATATTACAAGACCCCCTTACTATCCATTTTATGTATAAATTATGATATCTTCCTTTTACTCTTATTAATACCCCATGATTCTTTAAGTACACCCGTTACTATGCCAAAATTTCGTAAGAGATTTATCGCTTCTTATTTCCATTCAAGTCTATGGGGTGTTAGCTGAGTGGTACTCGCTGGTTATACCCCTCGCTCTCCATGGGAACTGGCCCAAGCTTGAGTCCCACCAGAATTGGACACTATGCATATTATGCATAGGGCAATTAAAAGCCATTTTCCTAGCCGGGGAACGTGCAACATGCTCTGGGCATGGTGGGGCCCCCAGTGGGAGTTGAGCGTTAACCTCACACACGTTTTTCACATGAGCCTTAGCCCAGTTGGTGAGGACTCAACAAGTGCATCCAAGAGACTCGAGATCAAATCTGGGTGGAGACATATTTCCGGGTTACTATAGCAGGTACTTTTCGGTACTATAATAGCTGAAATTGTTTATCCATCCAAGCCTCTGGGCCACCGGTTTGGTCCTTGGGTCCTGCAAGGCTTTTGGGCCACCCAAGGCCTTCGAGCCAGTTGTTTCTCAAGGCATTCGAGCCACCTCAAGGCCTTAGGGCCACCCCAAGGCATTTGGGCCACATGATGCAGATGTACCAGTCAAACTACAAGGGACAAGGCTTCAGATGAGGATCAGGGCAGACACATTTACTAGAGCAGAGCTAACCAGAATTGTAAGAATGAGAGGGTATGACATTTCCATTAGTACCAGGCCTATGCAACTTTGCATATGACAACTAGCTGACTGGCCCTGTGAAGGTGGAGTGCTAATATCATGACATATGATAGGGAGGAGCAGTTCCAAGTTGTCTTTTCTGGGTGATTCCTTCTAAGACCTATGGGTCATGTAATTTTCTCTAAGCCTTCGGGCCTTGTAAGGGTTCCACTTCACCCCTTAAAAGGTGGATTATAAAAAATAATAAAAAATGAAGGCCTTCAGGACATTCTGACTTATTTCCATCCAAGAACTTCTTTTGTACTGTGAATCTCAAATTCTATTTCATATATTGGTATATTATGCTTCGTGATCCCCTCACTTCCCATTTCATGAATAAATGATGAGAGACCCCTTTTTCTCTCATCAACCCATTTTATGAATTTCCATTTGACGTCGTTATGATACCAAAATTACACTATGATTTTCCATGCCAATATCATCATGTAGTGAATACCATACCCATTTATATATCAAGGGTATTCACCTTTATGCTCATAAAATTATTGATTGGGGTCTTACATGTATTTATTCCACATTCCTTTATCGTGGAATAACTTATGATGTTGAATGAATCCATTTTGTATAATCTATGTGGCACACTTATGCATGGAATGAAATGATTATGAAGGGTGTGCCCTAATAGCACTCCAATGCATTGGGTAATGTTTAGTATCATGATACGTCATGTGCAATAAGGGTTTACTCATGCTAATTAATGTGCAATGAGGGTTTAATTATACTAATTCATGTGCAATTAGGGTTTACTCATGCTAATCCATGTGCAATGAGCCTTGGATCATGCTAATATCATGTTATATATTGTTTCCATATTTCCATGTTATGATTATCATGCTTTATCATGCATTTATGTTCATATTTCTATTGTTCTCCAATTATATTCCTATTGTCTAACATGTATTATCTTCCTCATGTTATTCCATGTTTATTCCCTTACCAGACTTTATAGACCACCCCTTTCTTATGTATGTCCTTAGATTATCTCATGCAATGTTAAGTATGAAGGCACTACTACAAATATGGATTTTATCAGCGCTAGAAAAGTGTATTAACAGCGCTAAAAAATGTTGTTAATAAAGGAGAAGATAGGGGGGTCCCTTTTATCAGCGCTAAAAAAAGCGATGATATAAGGAGTCCTTTATCAGTGATTTTTTGTAGCACTGATAAAAGTAAAAAAATAAAAATAAAAAAGAATATATAATTCGGGGGGGTGCTTTTAACAGCACTTGACCCCCTTTATCATCGCTAGGTGGACCACTCCCGTGCACTGCCCTTGCCCACGCGTCCAACACATGCCCCCCGCGCGCACCTTCTTGCTTCCACCAGAACTCGAACCCGTGACCTCCCCCTTGCGCACTTGCACCTTTACCACTAAGCCATTTCATTTTTTTCTATTTAATGATATATCTATTTATATATATATACATATAGTTATATTTATTCGTATATTAATATAGATTCATATTAATATAAATATATTTAGTTATATTAATACATATATATTTATTCATATATTAATATATATTTATATATATTTATATATATATATAGTTATATTTATTCGTATAATAATATAGATTCATATTAATATAAATATATTTAGTTATATTAATACATATATATTTATTCATATATTAGTATATATATATTTATTCGTATATTAATTTATATTTATATTTACTTATATATATATTTTTAGTTATAATTTTTTATCCATATATTTATTTGTATAATAATATATATTTATAAGATTAGATTTAAATACATTTATAAAATAATTTTTTTTATGTGTGTTTATAAATAAATACATACATATATAACACACACACACACACACACACACAGACACACACACACACACACACACATATTTACAAATAAATACATATATATGTGTATTTGAAAAGTCATAGAACGTTAAAATGACCATAACTTATAATCCAGAAGCCCGTTTCAAATCCAAATCTAGTCAAATCGAAGAAAATGAAACAATATTCGATATGATATATGGTACAGGCCTAACAGACATCCAGATCAGAAGTTATACTTGTTTGAATGTTAACAAATCGGGGTATCCCTACTAAAAACTCAGTTTTAGAGGCCTTATGGGCCTTTTTTGGCCTAAAAAAATGTGACAAAAGCTTTTCTTAGGTCACTGGCACGTAGATCTCGTCACATGCTTCAATTTGATATGCTGTAGAGCTCAAACAGACACCCGGATCAAAAGTTATGACCGTTTGAAGTTTGAGTTACATTTTCAACTTATTTTAGATCTTTTATTATTATTTTTTGATTTTTTGTGTCTTCAAATTGTTATTAAATGATTTTTAATTGATGATAATTAGAAAATTGTTAATTAATTTTATTTTTTAAAATATTTTAAATCAATTTTCACTAAATTTCTTATATATTAAATGTAATAGTCTATTTATACTTATCTAAAACATATTTAATATATATATATATATATATTATATTTATATCAATATAAATATACTTATATAACAATATATTAATTTTCATATTTTTTTTGAAACATAAAATTTATCTGCGCAAAGAAAAAGCGCTGATAAATCCCCCCTTTATCAGCGCTACTAAAAGAAGCATTGATAAAGAGGTCCCCTTTAACAGCGCTAAGAAAAAGCGCTGATAAAGGGGGGGGGGGGCTTTATCAGCACTAAAAAAAGCGCTGATAAAGAGTCCCTTTTAACAGCGCTTTTTTTAGTACTGTTAAAAGTTCCCCTTTATCAGCGTTTTTTTCATAGCGCTGATAAAGGCCCCCTTTTATCAGTGATTTTTGTTAGCGCTGATAAAAGGGCAGCACTTTCCTTGCCCATTTTTGTAGTAGTGAGGAATTTTGTGGTAATGTAAAAGAAGTTTTCAATAAAAATGTTGTATTTCATGTTTAAGTTGTTATGTAATGTTCCTAATTTTCTAAGACACTAGACCTATCGATCTTCTGAGTTGTATTATGTGCAAATCTATGTAATAAATTATGTTTAAATATGAAATAAAGAGCAGGGTTGTTATAGTTGGTATCAAAGGATATGTTTAATTATTTTTGGGTATTAGGATTAGAAAACCCTAGTGAAAACTCTTAGGGATAAGACTAGGTGTAAGAAAGAATCCCTAAATTTTGGTGAGTATAGATTAAGTGGTTTATCAAGAAAATAAATCCTTGTCTGGATATGAACAAGTGGACATGGATCTGGTACATATGTATCTAGGGGTAAAACCCAAAAACACCACTTTGAGCTAGACTCAAATGGGAACCGTTGCATGAAAATGAGACTTACTGCACTCCTGGTTCGACACTCCTAGGGGTATGCTTTGGTAAATTTATAATCTTAGTATGAACCATTTTCAAGGGAACAAAAAAATCCCACAAGAATATATGTTAGGAAATAGATCATGGATAACTTAGACTGAATCCTAAAAACTCATAAGTTAAGAAGATAAATGTAATTTATAAGTTATCCCTTTAATGTCATTGGATTTCTTTTATGTGTTTAACTATTTAAGATACTCATCCCTAAGTCTATATTGGATAATGTAGAACCATAACCAAAAAGTAAAAGGTTAGGTTATCATTTATAGTTCTATGCATTCTTTTATATCCTAAAAGTTTAGTAGAATAATCCAAACACCACCACAAAGAATGTAGGTAGAGATGTTGGTGAAAATGACAAATGGGTCAATTATAGCGTCCTATGTATATAACTCCCCCTATCATAATTTGTGGATTGAAATTCCTGAAGAACCTTATGATACTTACCTTGGTGGAATTTGATGCAATTCTGGGCATGAATTGTCTTTACCTATATAGAGCCAACATAAATTATTGTGAGAGGGAAATCACTCTCCATATGGAAAATTGACCCCCAATTCTATACAAGTTCAAGGAGGAGGATGGATATTCTTCATCACCATTATCCAAATCATGGATATTACTACCCTATGAGAATGTGAATCTTTCTCAGATGATTGAGTCTAAAGAGGGAACCATCCTCGAAGACATGCCTATTGTAAGGGAATTCACTAATGCATTTACTAAGGAATTTCAAGATTTTCCTCCTAGAAAAGATGTAGAATTATTAATTGATATTATACTTGGGACGTTGCCAATATCCAAGAATCTATATAAAATGGCTATTGTAGAGCTTGAGAAGATAAAGAAACAATTACAGGAGAATCTGGATAAAGGGTTTATACACTCAAGTGCTTCACCATGGGGTGCACCAGTTCTCTTCATCAAGAAGAAGGATGGGTCAATGCGCCTTTGCATCAATTATCATGAGAACAAAAAAATCATGATAAAAATCAAGTTTTCTTTTCCACGAATTGATGACTTTTTCGATCGGCTACATGGAGCACAATACTTCTCCAAGGTGGATCTACAGTTGGGATATTACCAAGTAAGGGTAAAGAAGGAGGATATCCCAAAGACTACTTTTTGTACAAGGTATGAGTATTATGAGTTCATAGTGATGCTGTTCAGACTCACTAATGCTCCAAAAATCTTCATGGAATTGATTAATAGAGTCTTTAGAGATTAACTCAAAAAAAATGTGGGAGTCTTTATATATGATATTATAATATACTCCAAAACCAAGGAGGAGCATGAGGATCATATGAGTACTATGCTAAAGACCTTACGAAATGAGAAGCTCTATGCAAAGTACAACAAGTGTGAGTTCTGGTTGAAGGAAGTCTCATTCTTGGGGAATATCATCACAAGCAATGAAATATCTATGGATCCTTACAAGACAAAAGAAATTGAGGGATTGATGAGGCCAACATCTATGATGGATATCTGTATCTTCCTTAGGTTGGTTGGATATTATCACCTATTTGTGAGAAATTTCTCACGATTTTCAAACCCTCTTACCAAGCTAAATTGGAAGGGAGTCAAATTTTCTTAGAATGATGAATGCGAAGAAAGATTCATGTAGTTTAAGAAGAGTCTTATCACTACCCATATACTCACACTACCCACAAGTGGAGAGATTTTAATAATCTTTAGTTATGATTTAAAGAAGGGATTGAGATGTTTGTTGATGAAAAATGACAGTCATTTCCTACACCTCAAGGAAGTTGGAAATTCATGAGTAAAACTATCTCACGAACGATCTGGAGTTGGCAGCTGTGATCTTTGCATTGAAAATTTAGTGGCATCATCTCTTTAATGAGAAGTGTGAAATATATACGAATCACAAAAATTCTCAAATATATATTTACATAGAAAGAGCTGAATATGCGCCAACAAAGATGGTTGGATCTCATCAAGGATTAGGACTGCTCAATCCAATACTATCCTGGGAAAGCGAACAAGTTGAAAAATGTTATAAGTAGAAAGTATCCATCAATTATATCATTGATGAGAATTTAAAAGGATCCAATCTTCTTAGATTAGATGAAGATGGACATGGGAATCATAAAAAAGGGAAAATAATCAATCCTTTCACAAATGATTGCTCTACCATATCTTTTGGAAAGGTTAAAGGATGATAAAAAATATGATGTGGTAATTCATAAGAAAATGGAAACTATAAGAAAAGGGAAATCCTTGAAGTTTAATGTTAATGAAGAAGGAGATCGCTGAATATACATCAAAGTGCATAGTATGTCAGCAAGTAAAGGTTGAGAGGTAGAATTATAAGGGGATTATGAAACCATTACCCATATCAATATGGAAATGGTAAAACATCACCATGGACTTTGTCACCAAACTTCCGAAGACATCCAAAGGAAACAATGATATCTGGGTTGTTGTGGATCGTCTCACAAAGACTGCACATTTCATTGCGATTCGAGAGGATTTCTCACTAAATCAACTAACACAGATATATATAAGAGAAGTGGAAAGGTTTCATGGAGTACTACTATAGATTGTGTCCGATTGAGATCCAAGATTCACCTCTAAGTTTTGGAAAAGTCTCCAGCATGCTCTAAACCCAAAGATGAACTTTAATACGGCTTATCACCCTGAAACTGATGGCCAATCTGATCGGACCATCCAAACACTTGAGGTCATGTTGAGAGTTTGCTCAATTTACTTCAAAGGCGGATGTGATCAACATATTCCTCTGGTTGAGTTCTCTTACAACAACAGTTTCCACTCAAGAATCTAAATGGATCATTATGAAGTCCTTTATGGGAAGAGGTGCAGAACACCGACATGTTGGGATAAAGTTGGGGAACAAAAACTTCTAGGTCCTGGAATATTCTAAGAAATAGTGGAATAGGTTAAAACCATTCAGCATTGCATCAAAACTGCTCAAAGTCGACAAAAGAGCTATGCTGACAATTATTGACATGAACTAGAGTTAGATGTTGGAGACATAGTATTCCTCCACATATCTCTATGGAATAGAGTGATGATATTTGAGAAGTAGTGAAAGCTTAGTCCAAGGTACATCGACCCTTTTGAGACCCTTTATCGCAATAGAGCAGTGACCTATCGACTAGAACTCCCACCGAACCAATCTTAAGTACATGATGTATTCCATGTATCACTCTTAAGGAAGTACATACCCAACCCATCACATGTACTCAATCCATAGGTGGTACCATTTTAGAATGAACTTTCCTATGAGGAGAATCCGGTGAAGATCTTAGATCGTAGGGAAAAGTTCTATGAAATAAGACAATGCCCATCATCAAAGTGTTGTGGAGAAACCACAAGTTTGAAGAATAAATGTGGGAACCAGAGGAAGTGATGAGGTAGAGTTACCCTCATCTATTTTAGTATGGAAAAATAAAATTTAAAGGGTGTGATTTCTTAAGGGGGGGGGGGGTTGTAATGACCTGAACATTTATGAATAAGATTCCCTTTATTTCAATTAAATGTCTTGTGGGTGTAGAAAACACATGCACTCCTTTTGTTTTATTATAGACAATTAGATTTAAATGATCATTAAGTATCATTACCATTGATAATATAATCATTGAATAGTGATCACATGACTAGTATAAATATAGGGTTTTAACAAATCCTTTTGACACAGAGAAAGGAAGCGATGACCTCGACCAGTAGGATCATCCCCTATGAATCCCATTTATTAGAGATTTTAAGGGAGATAGAATTTCTGGGCTTTTCCCTAGACTAAGCCCAAGCCGAGATCCAACAACTTAAGAATGAGCGAAACCATTCAAATACATGTTTTACCTTTAAAATAATGTTATTTTAGATTTTTTTTGATTTATTTTATAAAGCCTTAGAGAATCCTCCAAGACTTCACTACGGGAAAAATCAGTATTTGCAACGGGCTATTTGCGACCGGATTTCTTCCCGTCGCAACAAGCCCGTCCAGGAAGCTATTTGCGACGAGGAAAGTAACCCGTCACAAATAACCAAGTATTTGCGACGGAATTTCGCCTACCGTCGCAAATAGTTTGGTGCGGTTTTGCGCGCAAGCCGCAAGCCGCGCGACTTGGGCGGCAAACCGCGCAGGGGTATTTGCAATGGGTCCCGTCGCAAATAACCGGCAGTGGTCAATACCCTTTTGCGACGGGATGTCGTCCCGTCGCAAAAATACTGTCGGCAGGTACTATTTGCGATGGGTCCCGTCGCAAATAATGTTTTAATTGCCGAATGTAATTAATGTGAGCGAGAGTAATTGCGACGGACCCCATCAAAAATACAACCATTTGCGACAGGAAGCCCGTCGCTAATAATCTCGTCGTAACTAATTTAACCTATATATACCCCCATCCGTTTTTTTCACAAATCATTCAGATCTTGATTTCTCTCTCTCTTTATTCTTCAGTTTTAAAGAGAATTTTTTTAGTTGAAGTTTTTTATATGAGATCAATCGAAGGGCGTCAATATCTTCAGAATATCAAAGTTTAATGTATTTATATTATATTTTTTTATGTTTATTTTATTTTTTTATGTTAATTTTAATTGTTGTTTATTAGTTCGAATTTAATTAGATTTTAATTGATGTTTATTTATATTTAGTTTTACTAAGAATTTGATATTGTTAGTTATAATTATAAATAATTAGTTATAATTAATATTAATTAGATATAATCAGGAATAAATAGATATAATTAGGAATAAATAGATTTAATTAGGTCTTTGTATTGTGTAAGTGGACATTCGTTGAAAATTGGTATATTTTCAAAATCGATACCTCTTCTATTTTTTCATCCAACATACAAGTCATGCTTGGAGTTCCGCCATATCTCACCCAGTTCCATTAACTCTGGTCTCTTTGATTGCGGGGTATCCATAAAGTTATATTAAAGATGAATATTGAAACAAAATTGTCAATAATACTTTATAAAGAAATTGTAAATTAATTTCAAAAAAATATATTTCCTAAATTTCTGGCCAGACACTATCTTTTATTTCCTGTCCAGCTTTTCTCATTATTGGAAAATGGGGTTATACAAACGATTCAAAATCATTGGTATAGGCTGGAGAACCATTGGTATAGTTTATACCAACAATTCTCCAAACTGTTGGATATAATGTCGTGGGTATAGGCCTATACCAGCAATTTATAGTAAATTGTTGGTATAGGCCTCCTTGAGTTTCATTTTACCAATGGTTATGATGAAACTGTTGGTATAGGTCATTACCAACAATTTGAAAACTAGTTGCTAAATCCCTATACCAACGATTTATAAACCGTAGGAATAGCCTTTCTTGGCAACAAGATATACCAATGGTTAACTGTTGGTATAAACCACCTATAGAAATCACGAAATAGGCAGCAACACCCCCACCTTAGCCAATTACCTGCATAAAATACCAAAAAAATTGCACCAAACATTACCAACCAATATATAAACAATGATAACATAAGAAATTAATTAATGCATTCAACTAATGATAACACAGATTTAAAACATCACATATTCATTCACAACCAATCATCAAAATCATGTGTCATGAATATCAGTTTAAAATGTGAAGGATCGATCTCTCTCTCATCACAACCAATATCATCACCACCAGCATCGTCATCATCATCGTCATCATCATCATCGTCCTCACCATTCACCATCGTCATCGCCAGGAACATCATCATCCCGACCACCACTAAGACCATTGCATGTTGCACCATATAACGCACAAGCCGCAGTGGTATCTGGTGTAAGTGATGGACATAAGGTTGTCATAAATTTCATAAATTAATCGTTAGTCTTTTGATTACATTCACACTCGTGCATGACCATTTTTTTAACCTCTTCTGCCTCGATATGATCCTGTACTGCCTTAGAACGAGTTATTTCCAACTCGATGCTACCAGAACTGGCACTTGAAGTGGGTCAATATCTAGTAGGTACAATACTCTTCTCTAGTCGACAACATACTAACTCATGGTGTTCATCTCCTAATACCTGATTTAAATGATCGTTTGGTCCAAAATTGTCAGTTTTTTGCTCATCAAGGGCCTCCAAAGTACATTGTTGCAAATTTAAATGAACTATTTAGTTACAAAATCGATATTAAAATTTGAAATCAATGAAGAAAAACTTACAATTTCTTGTTGTGTTTGTTTGTTTACCGAGCTTCCATCTTTCTTCATTCTGCTCAAGAAAAGTAATTTTACTCAAGGCACACGTCCTTCAATATTCAAAACCACCCTCTACAATGATATTGAATATAGAAAACCATTATTCAAATAGGTTAATAATAATGAATTTCATAACTAAAATCAAACGGATACACTCGATGATGCAATATGATTTGTTATAATTATTGATTACTTTGTGACTTTATGATATTAGTTAACAAAAGAAATTTTATATAATAAATTAGGAAAGTTGAGAATATGATTAAACAATGATTTGATAAATTAACTTAGTGGAATTTAAGGATTCTTATTTGTAAATATTATTTCCATGAATATAAGGGCAATGTAATTATAGAATAATGGAAATGGAATGTCTTTATTGAAAAAAATTATTCAAGAGTAAATAAATGTATAATATGGTAAAATGGAAAGATGAAATGTATGATAAATGTAATCCTATTTGGTTGTTTCCATGTTTCAATGCTTTATTTTTAAAGTGGCTAAAATAGATAAAATCAAGGTAAATTATTCATTGATGGATATTGATAAAAGTGTATAATCAATATGGATTTTATGTGTGTATTTTGAGTTGGGTGAAAGTGAATTCCATTTATTTTTTTTAGGTGAAAAAATAGTATGTTAATGATTAATTTTACAATTGAGGTGATTAATGGATGTTTGAGGTATGTTTAAATGGGAATTGGAATAGATCAAATGAAATTTATTTGTATAGAATTTTAATAAATTCATAAAGCATGATAGTAGGAATAATGTGGTTTAGATTAAGAATGTTTTAGATATATAAATTAATTTAAATACTTAGTTCTAAAATAAAAAAAGGGAATAAATGAAATCTTAATGTGTAAATATATGATTTGTACTGTGCATAAAAAAGGCATAATGGGAACAATGATTTGTGTTGAAATTTTTACTTATATTTAATTTTTGTTTTGAGAAAGATGATAAAAGGTTTTGGTGTTTGTTTTTGTTAAAAAGACACATTAAAAATTGGATTTATTGTTTATTTGGTTAGAGCATGTTAATGTTTATTTGGCATGAGAATACGTAAAATTCAAATTTTATGTTTTAGCATGTGTTCTGAATGGGGTTGTTTTATTAATAAAAAAATCAATTATCATGGTATGATTATCTTAATAAAGGGGATGTTAAAGTGAAGTGATTAATTTGAATAAAAAAAAATATTGATGTTTGTTTAATTCTTATAAAAAACATGCTTGTGTAAATGGTTGTATTGGTTGAATCAAACTTTTCTGGGTGATTGTGATTGTTTTGATGTTTATTTTTGATTTGTGATGAGTTAATCCTTAATTTTTTTCAAATTCAAAAGGGGATAAATCTGATTTTATTGGGGTACTTCAGAAGATCATTTAACCAAAGTTAAATGATTGGTTTAAGTGATTCCATCATTTATAAAGTTTTGTTAGTTTATTTTAAGGATTAGCGAGGTGTGCGTGCCATGAGTCAGGATAATGATTTCATGAGTTTTAAATGATGGTGAGTTTGAGTAATTTTGGTTAAAACCTTAGAAATTAGTTGGGTGTATACCTAGTATGATGATATTGTTGACGAATTAAACTTTGACATTGAATTTTGATTATGTTATCCTTAAGTGTAACACGGTTTCATGAGGTACCACTACTCTTGTTCTCATGTGAAGTGAATATGGTTGAGAATTCATTTTTGTATGGGAATTTCTATCAGGGGAACCTTGCATGGATTTAATTCAAGGTTGGGTATTAGATATTAGAATTAATGCTTGAGAACATAAAGAAAATTGAGGTCTAGAGGACATCATCGGTCACTGGAGATTCTCATACTATTCTCGAAGATGAGAAAAATTATGGTGGATAAATTGTAACGTCCTGGGGTTTTTGAGGTATGGCATGATTTTAATTTTTATGTTTTTGAATTTATTCTGAATCTATTTTAAGTTGGTATTTGGAGTTTAGATAATAGAAATGACTTGGGAGGAGAGGTTGGTCATGGTTGATATTGGAAAACACTAAAAAACACCATCAGGTGACCAGTGTGGGGTACTAGGTTCACGATGGAGGAGACGTGGAAGGGGATTCTTAGGCTGACCTGGTCATTTACTGGGTACCTGGTGGAGTGCTTCAGAGTTTATTTTTTCAAAAGCATTTCTATCTTTTTTTCATCAAGGGATTTGAGTCTTAATCTAATTTTTTATCATTCTAAAGGTCGCTTGGGAAAACTGTACTCTCTCCAATCCCTCCCAAACTCTCGTCAATTTCTCTAAATGATTTCTCCTTCATGTCTAGGAAGATTAACAATCTGTATGTTATATTGAAATTGGGATGGTGTGTATATTGTTTTCCTTCTGATTTAGGTCAAAGGAAAAGAGGTTTAGTTTCTTTTATATTTTAAATCTAGTTTTTCTTTTAGTTCTTAGTGCATTCTTGATATTTAGTAATTAGAGTGGGAATTATGCTTCTAATCCTAGTGAGGAATGGTAGCATACCTTTGAGGTGAGTGGTTGTGAACTTCTTTGAGCTTATAATTCACTAATATAGTGTATTATGGTTAATATGATAATTGAATTTAATTGTTTTCTAATTGTTTGAATGACATTGGCTAATAATTCAAGGAGGGATGCGCTAACATGATTTGTTATTGATTAATAATGAGAACACATGTGAAATTATGTTATTTTCAACAGAAGATATGACCAATTTAGAACTCACCAATTTGATGTTGAAGAATAACCGAATGAAAAGACAAACCGAGGATGGATCGTTGCGGATGGAAAAGAAGATGGAACGCGCTCGTAGGGCTCACTGTCGACGGAAATCGGATCTGAGGAGGTGTAGGTCATGACTGGAATTTGGGGGGTATTCTATACCAACAGTTATACATAACTGTTGGAACAGCCTTGGGCACCGAGTACTCTATACCAACGGTTCATTAAAATCATTGGTATAGGCTTAAATATATCAACCTATACCAATGGTTATTATAAGCCATTGGTGTAGAGGTACCTATACCAATGATTTTCAAAAATCGTTGGTATAAGTCTGTTCATATAGGTTCGTTGGTATAGCTCCATTTTCCACTAGTGTCTCCACTGGATTACTTGAACTATAATAATATTATTGTGCTTACCAAGTATCCTCATAAAACTACACAATTCCTTTCCATTTTTTCCACTTATTTGAATGTTTATCACACACTGCATGTATTTTTGTACGGTTACTAAAATATGTTCATGAAGAAAAAAATGAAGTGTAGAAATGGAAGAGAGAACCGAATGCCCAAGGTATCTCTCTAAGGGAGGCCTTGAGGTTATTTTATAATGAATAAAATAGATTACATGATATGTCAAGTCCAATGTGGGACTTGACACAACTTATCCTCTAACACCCCCCCTCAAGCTAGGTGTTCCTAGATTGGGTACATAATATAAACAAAGCACAACACTCCCCCTCAAGCTGAGACATATATATTTATCATGTCCAACTTGTTACACAAAAATTGGACTCTTGGTCCCGGAACTCTTTTTATGAGAACATCGGCAAGTTGATCAGAGGTGTGAATGTGGCCAAAGGTGATCTTCTTCATTTCAGAGTTTTCTCAAATGAAAATGAAAATCTACTTCAATATGCTTTGTCCGCTCATGAAAAACTGGATTTGTGGCAATCTTGATAGCACCATGATTGTCACACCAGATATGTGCTGGTTTCTTGGTTGTATACTCAATCTCGTGAAGAGTTTGTTGTTCCTAAATGATCTTTGCAGTCACATATGTCATGGCATGATATTCTGACTATGCACTTGAACGGGAGATAATGGTTTACTTTTTGCTTCACCATGAGATCAAATTTCATCCAACAAAAACTGCAAAATCAGACGTAGATCTCCTGGAAGAGAGACAACAAACATAATCTGCATCACAAAAAGCCTCAATGTTTGTATGCCCATGATCAGAATATAGAATACCTAAACCTGGTTTTTTTTCATATATATTATAATGCGAATAATAGCCTCCCACTGCATTTTTGTTGGAGATTCTATAAATTGACTCATTTTGCTAACCGTATAAGCAATATCAGGTCGATTCATTGTCAAGTAATTGAGCTTCCCAACAAGTTTTCTGTATCTTTCTGGTGATTAAAACCTCTCGCTATCAGAATGTAGTGACCTTTCTCTAGGTTTGAGGGGTGAGTCAACCGAGTCAGCTTAAGTCATTTCAGGCTCTTATAGAAGATCAAGAACATACTTTGAGATAGAAAATTCATTTGGTGCATCTGGAGACCTCAATCCCCAAGAAATATCGTAGAGGACCCAAATACTTCGTATGAAAATGTTGATGAAGGATTTGAGTCAATCAATGCTGTCAGTATCACTTTTGGTAATGAAAATGTTATCCACGTAGACAACTAGGAGAATGTTGTCTGTTGTAGATTGGTGATAGAAAATAGAAGAATCTTTTATGCTTTGACACAAGCCAAAACTAAGCACAACAGTGAAAAAACGCCTGAACCAGGCCCGAGGTGACTGCTTGAGGCCACACAATGATCGAAGAAAGAGACAAACCTTGGAAGACTCCCACTGAGAAAAAAACCACGGTGGTTGCTCCATATAAACTTCTTTATCAAGAAAACAATGAACAAATGCATTTTTCACATCCAACTGATGAAGAGGTCAGTGATAAGAAGCGGTAACAAAGATAAATAAATGGACTGATGCCAATTTGGCCACTGGAAAGAAGGTGTCAAAATAATCAACGTCATACGTCTGTGCATAACCCTTGGAAAAAAGCCGTGATTTGAGACGATTGAGAGAACCATCGGCATTGACGTGCACATTATAGATCCACTTGCACCCGACAACCTATTTATCTGTAGGGAGAGGGACAAGATCCCAAGTGTGGTTGGTTTCCAATGTATGAAATTCATCATGTATAGCATGTAACCAACCGGGATGAGAGATTGTCTTGGCAACAGTGTGTGGTGTCGAGTAATCAGTCGGTGCCTCAATAAATTGGGAGGTAGACGCAGATAATCTCTGATAAGACTAATAGGGGTGTGATCCTTTACGAAGTGCAATAGGCAACTCTGGTGATGAAGCATCAGGAACAAAAGAGTCGTCCTGTGTGCTAGCTACAGGAGGTGGAAAGGTGGCAAGGTGGTAAGGTGGCAAGGTGGAATATGTGTGAGGTCAATGAGTATATATCTAGCCAAATCATGATCCAACAATATCACTAGGAAGAGATGAGGGTTGGGGTGTATGGAGAGAATGTGGCAAAATAATTTCGAAATCAAGTAGAGTAGATGGTAGTGGGAACTAAGGAATAGACATAACTAAGGATTCGACAAAGGAAACATCAACGGAGTCACCATAGCAACGAAAATCTAGAGAGAAGCATCAATATCTGTACAGGGTGCAGCAATAGCCAAGAAAGATGCATTTGAGAGCACGTGTATCAAACTTGGTAACTGAGGGACGAATATCCCAAACGTAACACACAGCCAAAAATGCGGAGGGGGCGGGAATGAGGGGGTGTGGTTGGAAATAAAGAATGGGTGTCTCCCCCTGAAGAATAGACGATGGAAGTCTATTGATAAGATAGGTGGTTGAGAGAATGGCATCTCCCCAAAAAGTGGTTGGAACTTTTTTCTGAAATAAAAGTGCTCGAGCAACTTCTAATAGATGGTAGTGTTTTCATTCAGCAACACCATTTTATTGAGATGTGTGCGGACAAGAGATCTGATGGATAATTTCATAGTCAGTGAGAAAAGACCGGAAGGGTCCAGAAAGATATTCACGACTATTGTCAGAACGAAAGCATTGGAGTTTAGCAGAAAACTGGGTGGTGATGTCACGACCCCATCCATGCCGAGGCTCGAGTTACAACTACCCCAAGCTCGCCTCCATAGGCCAAGAGGTGGAAACAAGTGTCGAATGCACAGCAAACTTGGAGAGGCCTTTCCCTAAGTACCTATACACACGCACACAGACAACTCAGTGAAAAAGTGCAAAGAGAGAGAAGCAAAAGATAAAACATTGTTATATATAATACCACAAACATGCATCGTCCTCTAAACAGTACAAGCACAGTAGTGTAAACTGAAAGGGAAAGGGGTAAAATACACATCCAACTAGAAAATTGCTACAACCTAGTAGTAACTGAAAAAGTAAAACAGCTGAGAGAGCCCCCCTCCTGGATCCCAAGTTATAACCACGATACACAGTCCAAGCACATATATCCCAAAGCTCCTCTGAAGTCACGATCAACATGTTTGTCGTCTGTATAAGGCACGACACCTGCGGGCAAAGCCCATGCAGGGGTGGGTATAAAAATACTCAGTACGACGCTCCGAAAAGGCAAAGGGGGAGCAATAAGGGATACACTGAAGAGGAAAACAGCAGATAGAATAAGGTACAATAAAAGAGTACAACTTAACCCAACAAGATAGTGAAAGAAAACTCATCCAAACACAAGGAGGTTGAAACGGTGAGAAGATGAACTTCTCGTCAAGTCTTCACTATTTATAGTACGAGAGTGGACTCATCAAAAAACGAGAAGCTAGACATGGAAAGCACACGACATATCGCCCGCGTCTTCAACTCTCCTGAAAGGAGAGTAATCAAAACCCAAGGAGTGAGTACTAAAATAGAATATATATATATATATATATGCTCAGTCAAAGAAACCTCAATGAGAGAGTAAGGGGATCTTCATCTCACAGCTCAACTCAAGAAGAAAAGTCACCAACAGTTCCAAAAGTATCCACCAACGATTCTCACCATCCCTCACATCAGTCCCGAACATGCAAGTCAAAGGGAATCAATCACCACACCTTGATACTATCCGGTTTGGGCGGAACTGACTCGCCCATACGGTTTTAGGTCGCGTCACGAGGACGCGTCTCGATGGTGAAAGTGTCTCTTTTTCGTGGGTCCAAAAGTTACGTCAAACCACGTCTCATCATTGTGTCGCACAGTTGAGGGGGAACAAATCAAAGTAGATGGCCCGCGCCCTAGTGCATTATGGGGGGTTCCACTCTAATAGTCGTTGAAGACCCGTGCCCATGCAGATGGGGGGTCAACACTCTGGTCATCAGGGATCCACGCCCTAGAACGTTAGGGGGATCAACACCTGGAAGCAGCTGTAGAGGACCCGAACCTATGCCGATGGGGGGTCAACACTCTAGTCATTGGGGATCGACACCCTAGTACGTTAGGGGGATCAACACTCAGAAGTAGTTGTAGAGGACTCGTGCCCATGCTGATGGGGTGTCAACAGTCTAGTCATCAGGGATCTGCGCTCTAGTACATCAGGGGATCAACACTCAGAAAGAAGCCCATGGTGATTCCGCCTGATCACAACCATCATCAAGCGTCGCCTCGAATAGGCATCACGCCCGAAACATCTTGCATCAGATCTCAGAATCCACCATGGAGGGAATCATAGCATTCTACATGGAAAACCACTTAGGATAGGCTACTCACGGGCCAAAATCCGAGTCCAAAAGGAGATACAAGAGATAGAAGATTTATAGTGGTACACGGCGTGTGTGGGGCCCACACGATGAGTGACCCCACCTCATTGTCTAGCCATTTACCTAGCCATACTCAGGTACTAAATTGTGCACAAATACCCCTAAAAGTGTCAATGTACTCCCATAGTACATGTCACATCTGACCCCAAAGGCTGACGAGCGCACAATGCTCTATGTTTGTCTAAAGGGAAAAAACGTAATTCTACTGACATGCCTCCTCAAACAACCTTGAATAACCAAACAGAACACACCATTGCGATCCTTGCAGAAAAACGCACATGATCGACTATTCATTCGCCCGAATCAAACACTCGGTGAAGAAACTGCATTCCAACGCGTTGTGCACAAATAGTGCCTCATGGGGCCCACATCTCGATCCCGAAATAAAATATACAGATCACACCATTGTGATCATCAGGAAAAAACGCATGAGATCGACTATTCATTTGTCCAAATCGAACTCTCAGTAAAAAAACCACATTTCACCACAACACGCCCGAACCGAGCTTTGTGGGTTCTGCACCTCGATTTCGATTTAAACACCCAAAATTGCTCTTGAAAAATTCGCCTCAACATCATGATCACAACGTCGTGGAAGTCCCATTGATTGGATGCCGCATGCGGAAATTATGGCAGGTCAAAGTTTTTAATAGTAATAATAATAATATATTATTATTATTTGGATGTTTCGTGAAACCGAGCCACAAGTCCAAATCTTTAAATTTACAAACTAGCCTAAAAAGGTTCTCCTCGAAAGTAGGATCACGTCGCCACAAACGGCACGTAAAACAGATGCTTCGTTTAGGAGTTATGGAGGTTTGAAGCCACGACCCGAAGACCCGCCTGGCCCACTCGGCCCGGGCCGCCTCGGTCTGGTCCAGCCCGCTCCGGCCTGGTCCATCCGCGCTCCGTCCCGGCCTGCTCCCGCTGGCCCGGCCTGCTGGCCCGACCTCGGCTCGGGCCCGCATCGCGTCAACCAACGTGGTGTCGCCGTCAAAGCGCCAGGTGTCACCGCCTCTAATAGCGACCCCACTCGGCCACACCTCGCGGCTCCCGGCCGCACCTCTTTGCTCCTGACCACATCGCACCCTCAACATCGTCGTTCCACGCAGCATGTTGCTGCTGTTGTGGCCCATCGTCACCTCCTTCGACACGTCGTATCGACTTCAATCCAACTCGAAACGAAGAAAAGAACATAGATATGGGATCCTTTGGTTGAGATCTTCACAAACTTGAGTCATGCTCAATGATCCATTGATGATTCGACGTGTCTGAAAGTAATTGGCGATTTCGTGAAGAACGGATGAAGAACACGACCAAAAAGGGATTCAAAATGTAGATTGACTGATGGTCGTGTTCGTTTGGTCATTGTCGTTGATATTCAAAGCAACAAATTCAACAATGAAGAAATTATACTTCAAGAATTTCAATCGCGGATGCGAAAATCAAAAAGAAGAATCTTATCTCTAATTTGGATTCCTCATTGTGTTTTTTGCGCTCTGATCTACTCTGATCTGCAGCGCCATCGCGATCCGTCGAAGATTCAACATTGAATCGCCAGAGAAGAGAGAGTTATGCCGGTGATAAGGTTTTATGATCCAAACCCTAATTTAGAAAACATGACCTATTTATAAAATTTAATAGGTCCACCACTAACGGTCATGGGATTTGAACATCCCGCGCCCTCTCGCTTTATGTCGCATTTAGGTAAAATAATTTTATTTAATTATTTTATTTACAGTTACGTCCTCGGTAACTTTTTCTACAGATGACCTGCGCCGACAAAAGTTATATCCCACCGAAGGTAAACATCATGCTTTGGACTCAACCATGGCCTCAGATTTCTTATCCGAGCTACCGTTTGAGAGTTATCTCGCTTTCGTCACGTGCATAGTATAAAATATACTTAATGTTTTTATAAAATTTAATCCAAGCACACCGGGTATCAGAATCGCATGTCGTCTCAGCATCTAGTTCTGGAAATATATATAGAAATATTCCAAAGTCTTACAAGGCAAAAATCGGGTCTCTACATGTGATTTTTTGATAATAAGAGCAGAACACGATAAAGATTTCAGAACAATTTTTCAACAAATAGACCCAAGTAATCCGTGAAAAATCATCGATGAAAATAAAAAAATATCAATAACTCAGTTTAGAAGGACTAGGACTGGGCCCCGAGATATCAAAGTGAACCAAATGAAAATGGGTGGATGCACGTGGAACTGCTCAAGGAATATAGGTGACCCAATGATGCTTTGCATAGTGACATGAATCACATTCAAAATGAAGATGTCTTAATCCTGGAAATAGTTTTTGAAGAATGGGGACATGTGGATGACCAAAGAGATAGTGAAGCTAGAGGGCATGATCATAGGTGGCAGGACAAGCGACAGTGGGGGCCGAGTCAAGCACATACACACCACCCTGAAGTTGGCCAGTACCAAGCACCTGAGTCGTCAAAAGCTCCTAAAATATAACTGAAGTATGTGAGAAGATGGCTTGACAAGCCAGTTGTCGGTTTACTAATTGATAGTAAATTAAAGAGACAATGAGGAACAAAGGCAATAACGGAAACTGTCAAGCCAGACGTAATGGTACAACTTTCATAGCCCGCAATATGCAGTGTCTGACCATTGGCTACAGTAATATTACATCCATATGAGGCCGTTCTATAGGACTGTAGAATACCTGCATCGCTAGTTATGTGCTCGGAGGCACCAGAGTCAACAACCCAAGAAGTGCAGCGTTGGGAGAGACATGCTAGTGAAGTATTGCTATGGGCAATAGTTGTGCCTGATGATGTCATAGAGTGTGCTGAAAATGCATAGGGATAAGGTACTGAAGGTGCACAATTGATAGATTATAGGTGGTAAAATTGCACGACTAGTCCATCCAGGAATTGGGTTATTGATGAAAGATCACATGGATGGCAATGGGGCATGGTTGGGTCGTGCACGTAAGGGGTCCATTACAGCGGTGTAGGGGTGCAGGGAGGGCTGGAGGCAGGAGGCGTCGCGCGCACAGGGGGGTGTCAAGAGGGGTCGTCGCGCGCATAGGTTGGGGCACAGAGTGCCATCGCACAGAGGGAGGGCAACAGGAGGGGTCGTCGCGCGCACAGGGAGGGCCAGTAGGTGGGGTCATCGCGTTGCACTAGGAGTGCGCAGGGGGGGCATCGCGTTTGCACAGGGAGTGCACAAGAAGTTGTCGCACGCAGGAGGGGCGCAGTAGGGAGGTCCTTCGCACGCTGGAGGAGCGCAGCAGGGAGGGTCGTCGTCGCGCGGGAGGGGTGTAGCAGGGAGGGCCGTCGCGCACACGCAACACTACTGAGAATTGAGTTAGTTGCGACGGGTTATTTATGACCAGATCTCGTCACAAATAACTTGTTGCATAAAATAGTGTCGCAAATAGTTTCTTCGGGTTTTTTTAAAAACCATTTTGCAACGGGCACTTGGCGAATACTATTGGTGACGGGCCCGTCACAAATAACTTTTAAAAAATAATATTAATATTAATAATATCAATAAAATAATATTAAAAAATAATTATAATAAAATAATATTAATAATAATAATAATAATAATATTATTATTATTTATAATATAATAAAAAAATATTAATAAAATTAATAATAATAATAATAATAAAATAATAAAAAACTCAATATTCACAAAAATATGAAAAAATAATAACAAAATAGTAACTTTAATACAATAATAAATAAATATTCAAAATAATAAACAAAATTAAATAAATAATAAAGTAATAAAATAATAATAAATATATAAATAATAATATAATAAAAAATGCAATATTCACAACAATATAAAAAACACAGTATATAGAAATATAAATATATAATATTACAAAAAAAATACAGTCAAATATTTTATCATAAAAAGTCAATACATCACTGAGGGGGGGGGGGTCGTCTGGAGGTGGTGGATGAGGTAGAAGAGATGGTGGAGGGAACTCCATCCCTAAACCATGAGTCAGACGTCGCATGTACTTCAGTGTCTGCTCATGCTGTTGTTGCTGCCACCGACGCATCTCCTCCTATTGATGTTGTTGTTGACGGAGCTCTTCCTGCTCGCTACGCATGCTCTCTATAAGCCCACCCTGAGCTCTTAGTGGCTCTTGATACTATGAAAAAGATGATGATTACTCTTTACGAGCTCCTCTTGAGTTGAACGCCGACATCGCAGCGGTACTGTAATAACTCGCGGGCGTCAATCGAGAGTTGATACCAACAACTAAGTATTTTTGGAAGGCATAGTGGGTCGTCTGCATCCATGTCGGCTCATCAAATCTTGTTGCATTGGTCTCGAGCTGACTCTCAGTTTGTGTCAGAGACGTCGTGCCCTCATATGACTCCTTCAATTGAAATTTAAAATTAAAATAGTTACAATATTATTTTTAGTTAATTTTAAAACTCAAAAAAAAAAAATATTGACCACAATCTGACGCTGGCAATCACCTCTAACCTCTTCAGTGATAGGATCGGTGTACATCCTCCTATAAACGTTGAATCCCCTAATATCAAGTTGTTCGACTGCCTATATAAAGATAAAATAAACAATTTAAATTTAAAGTTCTATAAACTAATTTAAAAAATGTACTTACCATATGTTCTCTATGCGTACTGAATGTACGACTACCATCTCAATGCATCATCACTTGTCTCCCCCGGTTCTGTCGACCTACTGATGATATCTTCTGAAAACAACCACTCATCCAGTGTGAATATAATTCATCTCAAACCTTAGATAAAATATAATCAGATCGATGAGCGCAACAAGACTAATCAAACTCTATGACTCATGTTTTGTTCATTGTTGTTCTCCTCAAATTGTGCAAAAACTGACGGCAACAATCACGCATACAACCCTCTCATGCCTGCCAGATAGGGTCGCATATGCTCTCATCGATGGGATACCATAAACCCTACAAACAATTAATAATATCAAGTTATTAATTAAATAAATTTCAAAATAAATATTATTTATTTACATATCAGCCAATGATCGAACATGTGGAGCTGAACATCTATGGAAATCTGATCTCATGTAACTCGTGCCTCAAAAAAAATAATTTTGCAATGTAACACTCCCATGTCCAATAATATATGCGTAAAGTTATGATAAAAAAGAACAAATAATAAAACAATTAGCATATAAATAAATTAATGATAATTAATGAAAACTAACTAAAATACACAGGTAAACATACCTCTGCATGCGTGGATCGAAACCAAGACATAGACATCGCTTGGGAATAGGGTTAGGAATCATCAATCACACAAGACCACACCCCCTTCAAGTCCTCTTTAAACCACCAGCAGTATGAGGGTTAGATGATCTAACATCCTGCTCGTCATCAGGTAGATCAGCCTCCTACAACTGACGAAACATATATGGATCCATTTAAAACACGAAACGAATGTTAGCAAACAGTTGAAAACAACTATTATATATAGATATATATTTTATATGATTATAATCAACATTTCACTATGTCAATCTTCATATGCATTCTCATCTTAATATTTGACGGTGTCAATATTTTCATATTCCTCCTCAACATCATCAATTTCCATATGAGTTTCAGTTTCATCATCTCTTGTCATTTAAAATTACATTTGTGACATCATTAATATTATCATCGTCATCAACTCTTAATTGTGGGGTGTCATCATCGATATTCGTGTCTTCTAACTCTCTTGAAATAGTATAATAATTTGCATAATAAATCTGATGTGTCTGATAAGACAATAAAAATGGTTTATTTACTGCAAGAAAACTTTTATATTTAATATCAACGATTCCATGGATTGGATGAACATGTAAGTCTCTCTCAATATCTAACCACTTAAATTTAAACATCGTTACGTAATGTTGTCTCAGATAACACACTTCAATGATTTCTTCCAGCATGCCGTAAAAGTCAATTTCAGTTTCTCTATGATGAGATCCTCTCAAGTAAACACCATTATTCATTTTTTTTATTCTCAATATGCACATGTATGAAACCGAAAATCATTCACCACATATACATTATAAGATTTAACCGTTTTGAATGGTGGGTTACTCAATACACACAATCAATTATCAATTTTATCATCATGTTGAGATATCTGAAAATTTGTAAAACAATTATCAATATAACAAGTAATAAATTGATTTTATATGTTAAACCACAAATAATTTATGTTATCAGTTTTTGAAACCAATGGAAAAAATTATTTTGTCGACATTCAAGACCAGCTGCTATAATTTGTAGAAATTGTTTCTTGATATGATTATCATATAACCTACAAATAAAATAATATTAATTTAATGCCTCATGGGTGTAGTCTAGTGGTTGCGCCCTATGATGGTCTTTTGGGAGGTCTCGGTTTCGAGCCTCCCGTGCGCAAATAGATAGGGGTTTTCTTTGTTTCCCCCTCCCCTAGCTGATGTAAAAAAATATTAATTTATTGTAACAAAAATTATAGAATAAGTAATATGAGTGCTCACAATACAAATGGTGTCATTTATTCACAGTTGAGAAGAACATGTGTATGAGATCTGTGATGTTCATCCTCTGAAAGTCATAGTTCATGAATTCCACTGAAACAAAGTTCAGATTGATTAAAAACTGATAATTGATTGCTCATTTCATCGTCAACATTTCTCTTGTTACGGCCTATGCGGTTGTGTTTTGAGGTATATTCAAATTGAAAATAATTAGTAGAAAAAAGAAATTTCCTCCTACAAATAAGCTTATGCAATTGAGTCTTCAACCGATACTTTGTTACGTGCTTTTTTCTTCAATTTTTGTATGCATCTCTCGAATTGGTAATTAATCGGAACTGTACTAGACCTCCACATTTTTCTTTATGCAGAAAATGTATTATTGAATGTTCTGTTGATTCAAAGAAAGCCGACGGGAATATTTTTTCCAGTTTATATAAAATTAAAACAACTTTTTCTTGTTGTCTGCTTAGTGCATCGCAGTTTGTTGTCGCCGCACAAATGTCTCAAAAAAATATGATATGTTTATTATCGCATCCTAAATCGTAGAATTCAACAACCCTCTTAATCTAATCGACAGAAGTCTTTCCATTATAACATGACAGTCATGAATTTAATCTGATAATATGATCTTTTCTGACACATCTTCTCAAATTGGAAGCATAACCACCTAAAAGTCTCAAATTTTCAATCCACTGACGAAATAATAATCAATTTTCTTTAGATAGCGTATAAGCTACTTTTGGATTCATTAACTTCTGTGATCTAACATTTTCAAACAGTTCAAGTTATGGTCGCCTGCAAATTTGGGAAAGATCTAATTGTACTTTTACATTATCTTTGGTCTTATCTGGTGTATCCAAAACTGTATGAAATAAATTATCAAAACAGTTCTACTCAATATTCATGACATCCAACATGTGACGGACCAACAAATTAGACCAATATATCAGATCCTAAAAAATACTCTGTTTTATCAAATTGTGTTCTTCTGCAAAGCTATCAATTTTTTGTTGGTTTACTATTGATCCAAATGTAATGGAAGGTAATGAAGAAACAATTTATTTTAACTCTTCACCTAAGATCATTGTTGGAGGTCCATCTCTTTCAATTGTGCATTTTCTGAAATGATATATGATCCTCCGAAAAGGATGGTCGATTGGAAAGAATTTGTGATGACAGTCAAAAAAACAAAGTTTTTTTCCATTGACGAGCATAAACACGTTGTTGTCTCTCATACAGTACGAACATGATTTTGGATCATGTGTAATCCAGCCAGAAAACATGTCATATGTTGGGAGGTCACTAATAGTTCGCATCAATGAAGATTTCAATATGAAATTTTGTTTCACAGCAACATCATATGTACTGACATCATTACTCCACAATGAATTTAACTCATCAATCAATTGTTTTAAATAAATATCAATATTCTTTTTCAGATGTCCTGGAATTAATAAGGTCAAAAAGATATGACTCTTTCATCAATATCCAAAAGGGTAAATTGTACGGAGTTATAAAAACAGGTCAACATGAATACTAACTACCGTAAGAATCAAATGGACAGAAATCGTAAGTAGAAAAACTCAATCGCACGTTTCAGGCTTCTGAAGCAAAAGGCGAATGCACTTGTCAAAATGTTCCCATGAATCATCATCAGATGAATGGTTTAAGCTTTTACCAATTGAAATATTAGTTTTGTATCATGACATCAATGTTGTTGTGTTCTAAAACATAAATAAACGTTTCAATCTAGGTGTAAGCAGGAAATATCTCAACTGTTTAACATGAATCAATTCAAATTTCCCTAGTTGAGCCACTTTATACCTCGATTGTCCACATGTGGGACAATTATCCAACGACTCATTTTCACCATAATATAATATATAATCATTTGAACATGCATGAATCTTCTGATAACTAAGACCCAGATTACAAATCAGGCCTTTCTCTCATAGAAATTTGTAGGCAACACATTTTCTTCAGGTAACAGTGTTTTAACCAAAGAAAATATCTGATCAAAACAACTATTTGACATTCCATTGTCTGATTTAATAGTCATAAATTTTGCAACCACTTAAAATTTGTCTATCTTACAACAAGGATATAAGGTATTCCCAACAGACTCAACAACTCATAAAATTGAGATCGTTCCAACTCAAGAGTTAAATCAATATCATCCCGAGTTTCAGTTTGTTGAAAAGACAAATCTGTCACATCATATACTAAAATTTAAGTGTGATGGATCTGAAACCAAATTATTAGTAGCTTCTCTGGAACTACATTCACCACGTTGATTCCAAAAAACATAATCTGTTTGAAAACCAAAACGCAATAGATGAGCCTCAACGTTGTCAAATGTGTCAAACGTTCTCAACCACATTTTTTACAAACATTTAATTATCTCTTCTGAAACAAATTCTAGTTTTGATGATGCCAATGATAAGAAAGTTCCAACACCCTCAATATATACAGGATTTAAACGAGAACTATTTGGATTCATTTGCTGATTTATCCAAAGTGTGATCATCTAATAATAAATGTTGATGACTTCCTTATTCCATATTCTCTCAAAAATATAAAATAATTAGTTTTTTTAAATAATTTAATATGAGAAAAACACGATTCAAAAAAATTGTTAATTATTCCTAAATATTCCTAATTACCGCTAATTATTACTACTTATTCATATTTGTTACTATATTACTATTTATTACTAATTATTACTAATTATTAATCATTATTACTATTTATTACTAATTATTACTAATTATACCTAATTATTACTAATTATTCCTATTTATTACAAATTATTCCTATTTATTACAAATTATGTCCATTTATGACAACTTATTACCATTTATTAATAGTTATTACCATTTATTACTAATTATTCTTAATTATTACTAATTATTCCTATTTATTACTAATTATTACTATTTATTTCTATTCATTACTATTTATTTCTATTTATGACTATTTCTATTTATGACTAATTATGAGTAATTATCACTAATTATGAGTAATTATCACTAATTATTAGCAATTATCACTAATTATTACTAATTATCGTCAATTATTTCTAATTATCACTAATTATTTCTAATTATCATTATTCCTAATTATCACTATTTATTCCTATTTATCAATATTTATTCCTAATTATAACTATTTATTCTTATTTATTACTATTTATTGTTATTTATTGTTATTTATTTCTAATTATTACTAATTATAGAAATAAACAGGAAGGCACCAAACCTGCTCCACCTTCTATTTGCGACAGGCGGCACAATTTCTAGCGGATTGACGACAGCTCTTTTTCCTGACAGCTCATCTCCTTGCAACTTTCTCCGACTAAAATCATTCATCGCACTGCTCTCCATTCTAGTGCAATCAAAAGATGGACTCAAACTGATTTCTTGCAGTATAAATGACGCCCAAAGAAGAGTGGTGAATAGGGTGGTGAATAAGAGATGTCAAAAGCAGGTCTGTGGTGTTGCGCCTATCTCATTCCATTCGATGGAATTGTTCGCTCTTAAGTAGATCATTTATGTGAGGGCTCTCTTTGCTTGGTTTCGTCTAATCATTACTTATTAATTCTACAAAAATGAATATCTGTACGTTAGAACAGATTTTTCATAATGATTTCAATCGGAGAAAGTTGCAAAAAGATGAGTTGTTGGGCAAAAGAATTGTCACTAATCAACTGAGAATTGTGCTGCCTATCACAAATAGAAGGTGACTATTTATTAATATTTATTACTAATTATTACTATTTATTACAAATTATTCCTATCCATTGCAAAGTATTACTGTTTATTACAAATTATTACTATTTATTATAATTTATTCCTATTTATTACAAGTTATTACTATTTATTACTATTTATTACTAATTATTACTAATTATTACTAATTATTACTAATTATTACTATTTATTACTAATTATTACAACTTATTCCTATTTATTCCTATTTCTTCCTATTTATTCCTATTTATTACAGATTATTATTAATTATTATTAGTTATTTCTAATTATTATTAATTATTAAAAATTATTCTTATTTATTACTAATTATTACTATTTATTCTTATTTACTATTAATTATTCCCAATTATATCTATTTATTACAAATTATTCATATTTATTGCTAATTATTAATAATAATTTGTATTTATTACTAATTAATCCTAATTATTATTATTTATTCCTAATTATTACTATTTATTCCTAATTATTACTATTTATTACTAATTGTTCATAATTATTCCTAATTATTATTAATTATTTCTAATTATTGTTACTCATATTTATAACAAATTATTATTAATTATTCCTAATTATTACTTTTTTTCCTAATTATTCTCATTTATTCCAATTTAGTATTATTTATTCCTATTTATTATTATTTATTCTTAATTATTCCTATTTATTACTAATTATTTCTAGTTATAATTGTTTATTACTAATTGTCGCTAATTATTACAATTTATTTTTATTTATTTTTTACTAATGAAACAACATATTTGTAAAAATAAATAATGCAAAATAGAACTATCTAATTCTAATTTAATTTAATTGTCGCTAATTAACAACAATTATAACTGACATAAAATTAAATAAATTAACTAAAAATTAAAAGCAATAGATAAATATTTTAAAACGGAATCTTTTGTACGCTAAAAGGCTTCTAAATTGCTCCGATATGAAATTTTAAACTTTGACAAAATTTCAGAGAGAAATATGATAGTTCGAAGACAGATGAATTGAGAAATGTGTGAAATAAAAAAAACAGACGGGGTATATAGGTTAGATTATTTGCGATGGGAGTATTTGCGACGGGATTCCCTACTCACCCCGCTATTAATTAAGTACGGCGGTAAAAAAGGTATTTTAGACGGGTCCTAGTGCAAAATGTCTATCTGCCGACACAGTATTTGCGACGGGAGATAAAGTCCATCGTAAATAATATTATTCACGACGGGACCCGTCACAAATGATGAAACCCTATTAATTAGCCAGCGACGGTTAAAAAGGGTATTTGCGACGGGTCTGTCACGACCCGACCCATGTCGGGGCTCGAGGCACAACTACCACAAGTCTGCCTCCATAGGTCAGGGGGTGGCGACTAGCGCCGAAGACACAACAAACTCAAGGAGACCTTTGTCTAAGTACCTCTACACGCACACAGCCAACTCAATGCAAAAATACATAGGGAAAAAGAATGAAAGATGCAACTACTGTAAAATAAACCATACATGAATGGACCACTAAAGAGTATGGGTACAGTAAAGTAAGGTGAAAGGGAAAAGGGGAAAAATACACGCCCAACTGGAAAGTGTCCCAACCTGACAAAAAAAACTGAAAGTAAAGCTGCAGAGGAAGCTCTGCTCTTGAAACCCAAGTTGTGATCACCGCACGCGGTCCAACCTCCAGTATCCCTGAGGCTCCTCCAAAGTCACGATCAAATCTATGCGTCGTCTGCATAAGACACGATACCTGCTTGCAAAGCTCATGCAGGGGTAAGTATAAACATACCCACTAGGACACCCTAAAAAGAAGGCGGAACAGTAAGAGATACAAGAGGAAAGGAAGTACAACAGATAGAAATAAGTACAGTAAAAGAGTGCAGCTCAACCCAACAAGAGAGTGAAATAATCTCATCCAAACACAATGAGCTAGAAACAGTAAGAAGGTGAACTTCTCATTGAGTCTTCATTTACCTATAGTAGAAGAGTAGATTCATCCAACCACGAGAAGCGAGACACGGAAAGCACATGGCATACCTCGCGTGACTTCACCTCTCCTTAAAGGAGAGTAACCAAAACCCAAGGAGTGGGTTTGCAATAAGATGTGTGTGTGTGTGTGTGTGTTCAATCAAAGAAGCTCAAGCGGGAGAATAAGGGGGTCTCCATCTCACAGCTCAGCCCAGGAAAAGAGTTGCCAACGGTCGCAGAAGTAACCACCAATGATACTCAAGATTCCTCACGTCTGCCCTGAACCGTAAGTCAAAGGGGCTCAAACACCACACCTCGATACTATCCGCTTTGGGCGGGTCTGTCTCACTCGCACGATTTTAGATCGCGTCATAAGGACGCGTCTCGATGGGGAAAGTGCCCCTCTTACTCGTGAGCTCAAGGTAACGTCAAAGTACATATCGCCACTGATCCGTAGAAAAAGGTCATCTCAATGTTGAGGACTCATGGCCAGCCCAGTTGGAGGGTTCCACTCTAGTGTCATCGAGGACCCATACCCAGCCCGACTGGAGGGTTCCACTCGAAAAAGGTTGACGACTCGTGCCCAACCCAACTAGAGGGTTCCACTCTGGTGTCGTCAAGGACCCATACCCATCTCGGATGGAGGGTTCCACTCTAGTGTCATCGAGGACCCATTCTCAGCCCGGCTAGAGGGTTCCACTCGTAAGTTACTAATGTCATTGCCTGATCACTACTGTCGTCGAAAACCGCCTAAAGATGCGACATGTTCTGAACACCTTTGCATTGTAACTCGAAAGTTGGAACTGAGGTCGTCATCGCGTTCTACGTAGAAAAACACGCAAGATAGCCTATTTATTTGCCCAAAACAGACAACCGGTGAAAATGATGTTTTTCACCACAACACGCCCGAACGGGTCAAAGCGGGGCCCACATCATAACCCCAAACTTCAAATTCTCAAATTCACTTCAAAAGGTATGTCTCGAAGAGAGGGTCACGATGGCGCAGACGGCGCGTCAAACATATGCCCAGTTTAAAAGTTACGGGCGTTTGAAACTTCATCGAGTGGGTCACTGGGCCGGTGGACCAACTCACGGTCGGTCCACCGACCGTGGCAGTCGGCCGTCGGCCGACATCGGTCGACCCAAGTCCAACCCGGTTTGTTGGTTCTGACCCACCGGGTTGGAGCCGGCCCACTTGGCCGGCCCGACCCACTGCGGTCGGGTCGGCCTGCTGTCGACAATGGCCCGGCCCGCGAGGCCGATCGCCGGCAGCGTGATTGGCAGTGGCGGCCGCCGCCTAGGGTCGCATCGCACGACCCCTCCCGGTCGATCGGTCGGGCCACGTTGCGGCACCGCCGAAACGCGATGTTGTGGCTGCTCCGCGGACCACCGAGCTCAATTTGGTCACTCGATCGCGAATCTGCCAGCGGATCGGGGACCCTTATGACGAGGCATTCACAGTGTCAGCCTCTGATCATCGATTTGCCAGTGGTTTATTGCGCTCAAAAGTCGACAGCGGATATCCGCGAAGAACGGACGAGAAATGAATTTTTATACACGAATCGATGGTTGTGTTCATGCAGTCATCAATGATTCATCAATAAAACAACAAAACCAAAGCGCAAAGGATGGGATTACCAATTTAAAACTAAAACGAAACACAAAAATGAGATGAATCCTACCTCAAATCGATTGTTCATCGTTGGCGACGCGTCCACGGCGTTCCTTCTTAGATCTGCCAAGGATTTGGCGGAGATTGCTCCTCGATTTGATGAAGAACGGTTGAGACAGGAGAGAGAGAGAGCTTAGTAGAGAGAGAAAGGGGATTATGGGACAACCTTAATCCGAAGCCCTAAACCTCTATTTATAGACGTCTCGCACGGCGCAAAAATCAAAAATTCTCGCGCGCCCCTCATTTGATGTAGTGCCTAGGAAAAACATCTCATTCTGAACTCAACGGTGATCTCAGTTTTCCAATCTGAGTCCCTGTGCAAGAGTTATTTGATTCGGCGTCAGGAGTAAAATAATTAATTTTAATTATTTTAATTACGATTTTGCCCTTGTATGGCTTTTTCCACAGAAGTCTTGCGCCGACAAAAGTTATGTCTCATCCATGGTAAATGCCACATTTCAGGTTCAACCATGGCGTCAGATTTCTGATCCGAGTTACCGTTTTGTTGTTATCTCATTTCCATCGTGTGCATAGTATAAAATATACTTAATATTTTTATAAAATTAATCTCGGACACATCGGATCTCAGAATTGCACGTCGTCTCAGAGCCAAACTCTGAAAATATATAGAGAAACAATTCAAAGTATTACAAGGTGAAAACTAGGTCTCTACATCATTCCCTCCTTCAAGCTTTCCGTCCCCAAAAAACAAAAACTAGGAAAATAACTCAAGATACTGAGCTCGCATTTGGCTCTCTTGTTCCCAAGAACTCTTTTACGCATTTATGTGCTGCCACAGTACGCGAACCAAGGGGATGGCCCGTCCATGTAAGGTTCGATCCTGTCGATCCTCGATCACCATCGGGTGCTCTGCAAAGGTGATTTCATCCTCGATGTCCAGCTCACCCTAATCGATGGCATGCGTGGGATCATGCACATATCTCCTCAGCTGTGACACGTGGAAGACATTGTGCACTCGCTCCAGCTGTTGTGGTAGGGCAAGGCGGTAGGTAATCTCGACAACCCTCCCCACGATCTTGAACGACCTGATGAACCTCAGGGATACCTCCTCGGCCAAACCTCTGCATTTCGCATCATGGGGAGACTTCTCAAGAAGATGTGGTCTCTCTGCTCGAACTTTGCGTACAATTTCTGTCTGCTCTGGGTCGTCTTTATCCGTTCACGAATGACATGCACCTTCTTCGTTGTAGCTCACACCAACTCTCAGCCCGCGAGGGATGACTCTTCAACCTTCGTCCAACACAAAGGTGTCCTACATGGTCTCCCATAGAGGGCCTGAAAAGGTGTCATGTCGATGGTAGAGTGGTAGTTGTTATACGCAAACTCAACCAAATGCAGGTGATCCTCTCAGCTCCGACCGAAATCTAGCATGCAAGCCCTTAGCATATCCTCCAATACCTGGATAGTGCGCTCGGTCTGCCCATCAGTCTGGGGGTGAAAGGTTGCACTCATCCACAACCGGGTCCTGAATGCCTCATGTAGGCCTCTCCACAATCATGACGTAAATTGTGTGTCACGATCGGAGACAATTGTCGAGAGTACCCCATGAAGGAGGACGATCTCTCGTAAGTACAACTACCACAAACTCTCCACTGAACTCTGCTCCCTGATAGCAAGGAACTGCGCCGACTTGGTGAGTTGGTCCACTATCACCCAGAGGGCGTTATAGCCCTTCATTGTGCGTGGAAGCTCTATGACGAAGTCCATGGATATGTCATCTCATTTCCACTCTGGGATGTCGAGAGGCTACAACCCACTGGACTCTGATGCTCAGCATTCACCTGCTGACAGGTAGGGCATTGTGAGATGAACTCAGCTATGCTTCGGCTCATGTCGGAGCACCAAAACTGTTGTTGAAGATCCCTGTACATCTTCCTCACACCGGGATGTACAGCTAAGGTAGAAGTATGGAACTCCTTCATCACTTCCTCCCGTATCGCGACTGGAATCATTGTTTGCCGCTGGAACAAGATCTCGTGATTCCCTCCTTCAGAATACCCATCAGGTGTGTCGCTTGTGGATATCTTGTCGCGCAGAACCTCGCAGTTGATATCTTTCAGCTGGGACTCTCGCACACACTCAATGAACGAAGGAGTCAGCACCATTGACTGTAGAAATGTTATACCCTTCTGCTCCACCAGGGTCAGCTATAGGGAAGCTATGCTCTGAAGCTTCCTGCACGAGGCAAGCCTCGGACTTCCTGCTGAGGGTATCTGCTACAACGTTGTCTTTCCTTTGAGTATAGACTATCTCGAAGTCATAGTCCTGCAGAAACTTCAACTAGTCTTGTAGAAACTTCAACTGTATCATCTCTGACTACTGTAGCGGAGCTGACCAACCGACACCGACAGGCACTGTAGCAGTGCGGACTTCGGAGTCAACTTCACTGTAGCGCTTTTAACTTCCAGCCGGCAGCCGCTGTAGCGCTTTTGACAAAGTCGTCCGTAGTTCACTGTAGCGACGCGAACTCACCTTTTCGGAACAGTGATCGTCTTCTTCATTTTATAGCTCATTTTCGGGCTAGGGTTACTACTGAAAATCCTCTGTAATTTTGTGTTCCCGATATAGTGAATTATGCCTCTCCTGTGGACGTAGGGATTTTTCCCGAACCACGTAAATCACTGTGTCCTTATTTGTTTTCTATCTTTCGTTTTCTCTCGTTTCTGTCATTGTGTCTCCCGACAATTTCGCAACACTGGTGGTCAGAGTAAACCACAATGCGCTCTCTCAGGAGGTAGTGTCTCCACATCCTCAAGGTGAAGACTACCGCTGCGAGCTCCAAGTCATGAGTCGCATAGTTCTGCTCATGGGATCTCAACCGCCATGACCTGTATGCAATGACTACCTGTTGTTGCATCAAAACGCAACTGAGTCCAACTCCTGAGGCATCGAAGTACACTACGAACCCAACACCCTCCTCTGGTAATCTCAGAACTGGAGCGCTCATCAGAATCTGCCTCAACTCCTCAAAGGCCCACTGGCACTGCTCAGACCAGGTAAACGGTTGTCCATTCTGCGTCAGAGCGGTCAAAGGGGTTGTGATCCTGGAAAAGTATGTCACAAATCTCATGTAGTACCCAGCCAAACCAAGAAAGCTCTGCACCTCTGACGCATTCTTGGGTGGCTTCCAAGCAAGTACATCTTCGATATTCGCGGGATCCCTAACTAAACCTTCTTCAGAGATGACATGCCCCAAAAAATTAACCTCGTGTATCTAGAATTGACACTTCGAGAGTTTTCCATAAAGTTGATGCTCTCAAAGTAAATCAAGAGTCATCCTCAAGTGCTCTATGTGCTCCTCCTATGATGCCAAGTAAAAGAGTATGTCGTCTATGAAGACAGCAACAAACTGGTCCAAGTATGTCCGGAATACCTGGTTCATCAAATCCATGAAAATGGCAGGGGCGTTTGTCACACTAAAGGGCATCACTAGGAACTCGTAATGCCCATAGAGACAACGAAAGGCCAACTTTGGAATATCAGCCTCATGAACTCGTAGTTTGTGGTAGCTGGATCTAAAATCGATCTTGGAGAACCACCTCGCACCTCGCAACTGGTCAAAGAGGTCGTCAATCCTCAGTAAGGGGTACTTGCTCTTTATCGTGGCCTGATTCAGGCAACAATAATCCACACAAAGCCGCAAACTCTCATCTTTCTTCTTCACGAACAGAATCGGAACTGCCCATGGGGACACACTAGGTCTGATGAACCCCTTCTCGCGAAGGTCCTTCAACTGTAAATGTAGCTCCCGAAGCTCGGTGGTTGTCATCTGAAATTCCGCGAAAGATATCGGGGCAGTCCCTGGTTGCAAATCAATGAAAAACTCCAACTGCCGCCTCAGAGGTAGTCCAGGGACATCTTCAGGGAAGACATCCATGTAATCCTCCACAACTGACGGAACTCAGGTTCCTACGGAGTATGATGCACCAAGTGTCACGCTCGCTAATTGACGGGGAAAAGGTTGTAGTCTCTTGTTCACAACACTTGCCTGCTCTGCTACAAGGCCTCGTTCACCAAGAAATGTAAACCGCGACCCATCAGTGTGCAGGCATCAGACTCGCCTGCGGCGACAGTCAATCTGAGTTCAAACCATGGAAAGTAAATCAATGCCTAAGATGACGTCATAAGGTTCCATCGAGATGACCAGTAGGTCTCACGTGAACATTTCCCCTCCAAACGATAGCTCGCACTGTCGACAAATAAAAGATATAGAAGAAGAACTTCCCGTAAGAACCTCGAGACATAGCTGTTGTGATAGCGCCTCTACTGGGAGCTTCAACTCCCGTACCAGGAGTAACGAGATAAAAGAGTGATTGGATCACGTGTATCCTAATACTGAAGCAAGAGTAGAATAAACACAGAGCGTACCTCGAATCATCTCATGTTTTGGAGGATCACAGACATCCATAGCATGCAGCTGTCTGCAGCCCCGATCTCCAGCTCCCTAAGCCTGACGCAGGTCACCCGGTGGTGATGGTGGGGGAATCTCATAGCATCGTCCCCCACCACTTGGCCCTCCTGCTCCTCCAGCTCATCTGCCAGCACCGTCTCCCTAGGGACTACCCTGATCACGGTGTTGCCTCTGCCATGGTGGTCCACCTACTGGCTGCCCGGGATGCTCAGCTTATCGGGTCGGGCAGTCTCACGCCATGTGACCTAGCCCCTCACACGTAAAACATAAACCCTCTTCGAATTGTCTTAGGGCTCTACGTGGTTCTGGTGCTTCCTGACCATGTGGTCATGTCTGATCTTGGAAAGATCTATGGAGCCGAGGCTCTGCTACCTAATGTTTGTCAACTGTTGTGGATGTCTCCGCTTTGAAGCGACCACCGTTAGGCCCAACCAACTGGCGCCCCTCCGATAGAAAACTCTTCGTCAAAAGTGCCTGCTCCAACACCTCACCATAGATACACTAGTGCAAAAGCTGGATTTAACGTCGGTTCTTTTTTACTTTTAACATCGGTTTTTAACCGACGTCTATAAAAGCAACGAAAAATATAAGCTTTTCGGCATCAGTTTTCAAAAACTGACACCGAAAATGGTGACATGCTTAGTTTTCGATGTTGGTTTTATAAATTAACAGACGTCAAAAACCGTGTATTTTAAAAAAAATCGACGTCGGTTTTTAAGAAAACGGACGCCGAAATTAAAAAAAATAGAAAATACAGTATATTAGACTACTAAAATGATCAAAGTACCTGTAATAAAACACAGTATACAACAATCAAACAGTATTTATCATTGATTAAAAATCTATAAAAACTTATATGTTTTTATCTAGTTAATCAAAAATCTATTTATGCATTTGTATTATAAAGTAGAATTAAAATACACATACCTAAAATTGACAACATGATCATTGTTGGTTATTATTGAAACATTCATTTGATTTCATTCTATTCAAACACATATTATAACAAAAAAATAGTTTTTTGAACACATGTTATTAAGAAAATGTAATATTATTCAAAAACATTAGAATATACATACCTCAAATCGCAATCAGACTTAACAAATAGTTTGCAAAGAAAGATTGAAGATAGGTAAGTTCAGTTTGGTTATAAGACTCATTATCATTGAATGTCTACAATAACATTGAATGATATGAGATTAAAAATAGAATACTATGACAGAAAATATAAAAATAATAATATAACTAACTTTATCATATTCAGTAGTTACTCTCGTTGTGATTATCACGTATATGAATCGTAGAACATAATAACCACATTCAACATGTGGAACAGTCCCTACTTGGAAAAAAAGGAACAGTCCGATCCCTCCTCCCCTGCAGTCAGCATAAACAGAAAATAACACAGCAAATCCCACAAAGAGAGTAAACAAAAGTCCGGATCCTCCAGTAAGCAATCAAGGCCAGATCAAAGACTTCCAAACAGATCAAGCAATACGACATTTTGCTCATAGCTTCCTTTCCATAGCTATCAAATAGACAGGAGACTTGCTGGTCAAACCAAAGAATCAGTATACTTGAATCTAGCACTTTAAGCAGGGAGAATAAGTCTTCAAAATCAACCAGAGACCACACAAGAACCAGCTGGAAGTCAAATCCTACAATGAAGAGGCCGAAAAAACCTCAAAGATGAATTAAGGGGTTTTTTGAAACTTCCTCTTCAATTTTTCATTGAAGTTGTCCTGCTTAACAGCAAGGTAAGTGTTCTTTGAGATCTCCCCGTTTTGAAAAGATTTATATAAGATTTCATCTCGGAGCTTCTCTGAAGATTCAGGGTCTTGGTAGCAAGGTACATCCTACTTTTCAACCCCTCCATGCTGCTAAGGGACCTCAACATGTTGAGATATGTCAGGGGATGAAGTCGCTTCAAGTGACATCTCACTGAGAGGTTTGACATGAGTAGATTTATTAGTTTCCTTTCTAGGAGGATCAAAAGAAATTTCCTTTCTTGAGACGTCCAAGGATCGAGTAACAATAGTTCTTTCAACTTGGGAATAATCCCTACGTTTCATTTTTTTGTGATTGGGGGTAATGAACCCATCAGCATCCACTATTGGATTTTTACCTTTCCTAGCCATGGTTCTCAGATAATCTTCCTCAATGTGAGTAGATTTGTCTTCCTCTTCATTTGTTGAATCATTACTTTCATAAGAATTGCCCCCCTCATTATCAGCATCCTCCTGAGTATCATCATTCATTTGCACATTCGACACTACCTCAAGAAGAGGGGAGGGGCTGTGAGGAAAACTAGCAACCACAGCTATGGGTGAAGTCTCTTTGGTAATATGCTCACCTTTTTCCATAGAAATATTGTCTTGATCCCTCCTAGGAGGCAAAATGTCCCTAGGTGCTGATATCTCATTAGAAGTCCCGGGGACATCCGTGGTTCTTGTCAAGGTGCCACCAATAGGCCCAGCTTTAATAGAATCAGAGATCTTTTTTGAACCAGATTTTTTCACCCAAACTGGTTTGCAACAAGGTTGAGGAGGTTCCAATTTGTGAGACTCACATTCCTCCATCGAATGACCAATTTTGTAACAGCGCTTACAGTAGGGAGGGACATTTTCGAAAACCACTTCTTGAATAAACCCTTTCTCCCCATTTTGAAGCCAGAATCGGGATGGCAAATCACGGGAGATGTCAACCTCAGTGCAAATCCTTGCTACTGAGGGTCGAGAAAGATTTAAGATAGCAGAGTCTAATCTAATCGGAGTTCCAAAAAGACTATCAATTGCCTTAAGAGCATGATGTTTGAACAAATGCAGGGGTAAGCCTGGGAACCCGATCCAGATGGGAACAATATGAGGCTCTGACCCAATTTCAAAATCTGGAGACCACATAAATACCTTCATAGAGGACCCCCCAAAGGACCAGGAGCCTCGAATCCAAAATCTATAATAATCGTAATCCGAGGTAAAGTGAAAAAAAAACTAAAAAAATGGCATTGTAATGGTCATTAGTTCATAATTATGGTTTTGTTCTTACTTATCAAAAAATGACAAAAACCAACATTCAATCTCCGTATGTGATAATCTCTCACATATATATATGCAACTCTACTAGGATTCTTCACATGTTGCACTTCCATGGAAATGTATTCTGGATCTATAAAACCGTAAATAGTTGTACTGTTATTTTGTACAAAAAGTGTGTGTGGATACCTAATTTAAAAAGGAAATATAGTTAGTCAATTTGAATCCTTTTATTACAAAAAATAAAAATTCAAACATCAACTTACTTACATGGAAAACAACTGCATATTCAGGTCGAGCTCTTCAAAATCGACTAGATGCATGATATCTTCTTTGAGTAATCTCAATGGATAATCTCTTCTACATATATCGAGCGTCATCTGAAACTCATAGATATTATTCAAAGAATAAGAAGCATTAAGATAATCTTTGTATCTCATAAAAAATATCAAAAGTATCTACAGTTGATTGTTCCTAAACGTTTTGTTTCAATTATTCAATTTATTTTGCTTTCAGATAATCCTATATAAGTTAAATGTCGAAAAACATTATAAGTAATTTTCAATCATATGTAATTAATATTTAAAAAAACATATATCTCATATGAAATATAACGAAGAAAACCAGTTGGTTAAACTAAAAAATGACCCAGACAATCCCCAATCCCCATCCCTGGTAATATCCTCAATAAAAAATGGTAGTAGAGCATTATGGTCAATAATATAAAGTACTGATACTCTAACCTGACTCATCTGCATATGCTGGTGATATACAAAATCCCCAAAAAAAATATACGAGTCTTAACGCAACAATATATATATGAGGATCTCCAACAAACAACTCACTGTATACAGTTTGGTTCGAGCGAGGAGGTGGAGCATTAAAGTAGACAAGTTGGGCAGGGTAGTCCGGCTGGAATGGAGGTGGAGGATCAAAGTAAGCATGATGGGCAGGCTGGGCAGGCTGGGCAGATTGGGAAGGCTGTGCAGATTGTATTGTCAAGTGTTCAAACAAAGTCTGATGCATGGTTGCTTAAATTTGATCACTCATAGACTGTTTCATCTCCTTCAACACGGCTTTTAAGGATTCTATTTTTGGGTCTTTTGATTTCTTACTCTGACAAAAAAAATTCTGAATACTAACACTCGTCTGATATCATCTAACATAGTCAGGGTGTTCTTTCTTCCATAAAGTAATGTTTATGATATTTATCATACCTTTAACAATAAAAGAGTCATGTCTCTTGCTCCTGAAGTTCATTCTGAAATGAAAAATGCAAAAGTTATATTAGTGTTTACATTTATAAAATAGAAAAATTCATGATAAAAAATAATATTTACTTACAATTTTATCAGTTACTTGTTTAGCTTCTTCTGTAAGATACTTTTCATTTTTCCTTCTTCTCGCTCATTTCCATTTTTCATGGCGAGTGGGATGAGATGAAGGACTAAACTAAACCTCTTTTGAACCACTACTAAATCGAACTCTTAATGCTTCAAATTTTTCTTCAATCATTTTCTATTCAATAACAGATATCATCCACGTGATAAAGTATGAGGGTATATATTTTTCAACTGGATATCTTACCGAGATCTTCTGGAGGAATATTACATAAAAAATAAACTAATAAGTAATTAAATAAATATATAATAATTTTTACAATATAAAATAATTATCATACCAGAAATTTTTCTTTAGGATAGCTATCAACAAATTATTTTCATGTATCATCTATATACAGATACTTAAGGCATGGATTTTTAAACTTTCTTTCCAAAAATATAATTTTTTGTCAGTTTTATTTTAAAATCTCAACATTGAACTGTTGCTAAATAGAGGTCTTTTCTTAATTTCTTTTATTTCCTCAAAATTGAATGTCATGTATAATTGAATGAATGAAATATGTCAATTAAAATATTTAATATTCAAAAAATGAGATAAAATAAATCAGTTGAGATATTTTACCATCGCGGCCTCTCAAAGCTGTTGTTTCGTCATCTTGTTCATAGACTTCCAATCAGGATATAAAAAATTAATCATACAACGGCTCTACATTGATATATAACTGATAAAATGAACTGCATTTGGGTCAGTTGCATTATTATTATCATCAAAACGAATATGTAATCTCTAATCTCCACGAGCAAGTGACAATTTTGGTAAAAGTGTAATACCACGTTTACCAACTTGAGAACTTGATTTCTATGTAGTAACAGGAGAAGTCTCCTCCACTGAAGACGTATCAGTAGTCCTGCATAAAAATTATAAATTAAAAGTTTTCTTTCGTTAAATAAGTATATTACTGAATATTTAACAATATGAAAAAATAGATATACTTCATTAATTGATCCTCTCTGTATCTGACATTAACACAAGAAAGTGTAATGAAATTTTGTGAACCTGCACTGCATATCATTAGAAAACTGAATATTTAGAAACAAAGATGACAAGAATAAGTAAAAAAAGAAGCACACATTTGTATGTTTCAAAAAAAGAAATAAAATATAAATAATTTCCAGAAAAAATTAAGAGACTAATTTTGTGTTTTCTCGTATGTCTTCATCATGATCATTACATACTGCATGCACTATGTCTGCCTTGTAGTCATTATAATTATCCAAAAATCACGTAATAGATGAATAAGACTCATATAAATCAATAACATTATCAGCATCATTCTCATCACTCAAATGTTATCTTTTCCTTGCAAAACGACGGACCACTAATCATTTGATGGATCAATGACATAAAATATATGTTTTGCATGTGTCGTAATGATAAATAGTTCCTCATTATAATTAAATCTTTTCAAATCAACTAGTATAAATGTACAATCATGTTTCACACCACTATTGTTATCAACTCAATTACACTTAAACACAGCGACTCGAAATTTTGTATAATCAATTTCTCATAAATCCTCAAAAACTCCAAAATATGTGGACGAAGCAGAAATTAGATTTTTATCGTTTGCACTTGAAAAATACACTGCTTCAACGATAACCATCACACCACTATTTTGAACAATACTCTTGTTATCCAGTTTTTTTTGTGTAAAATGTGTACTCATTAATATTAAAATCAGTCCACATTGTCACATTAAGAGATGGTCCCCTAACCAACTATTTTAACATTTCTGATGTTGATATATTTGTTGTCGCTTTCTCTTTAAACCATGAAACACATGTCTTTTTATGCTCAGTCATCAACCACTTTTCATTTCTTTTTGGATATCGTCTCTTTAATTCAGCAATATGTGATGATATATGATTGAACATCATCTGTGTTGTTCAAAATATATAAATGTGTCTGCATCTTTATCACGTGGAATGAACTTTACCTTTAATCCTTGAGTCCCTTTACCTTTACTATCAACCGTCAAATGTCGAGATATAGGGAGACCAATATGCTCCAGTTCATACAAATAATCAGTACAGAACTCAGTCATTTTTTCCGATACATTTTTTTGAACAATAGAAGTCTCCGGTTAATAAGGATTTTTAACATCTCTTTAAAATTTTCTTATACCTTTCAAAAGGATACATCCGACATAAATAAACAGGTCTACATATTCTTATCTCACGCACCAGATGAATCACCAGATGAATCACCAGATGAACCATTATATCAAAAAATATAGGTGGAAAATACATTTCTAGTTGACAAATATAAAAGCAACTTCATTCTCCAACTCATCTAACAAATTTGGATCAATAACTTTAATACAAATGGATTTGAAAAAATTACATAATCTGATGATAGTCTTTCTAACAGTTGACGACAATATACCACGCAGTGGGGCCAGTAGCAGTTGTTACATCAATACATGATTGTCATAAGATTTCATTCCTAATAATTAATAATCCTTCGCTAACACTAAATTCTTCACATTTGAAGAATATTCACTGGGTACTTTTATACCATACAGACACTGACAAAAATTTAAATTCTCATTATTGCTTAATGTGTGACAAGCCAGAGGTAAATATGTTTAATTTCCTTTCATAGTGGGAGCTAACTCCAAACGTATTCTCATTACTATCAAGTTCAATCTAAAATTCAATCCATTTTTTGTCTTTCATTTTATGTCTAATAAAGTTCCAATCAAACTGTCACATATATTTTTCTCAACATGCAAAACATTAATATTATGTTTTATCTCTAAAAATCTCCATAAGCTAGTTCAAAAAAATAGATTGTTTCTTCCAAATATTTTTTTGAAGACCAAAACTACTTTTCTCTCCAAATGTCAAATCAATGTTTTTCACCCTGTTGTAATATTCTTCAACTGACAATGGTTCTGGGGAAATATAGTATTCCTTTAAACCGTTAAATGTCTTCAATCTACGATAAAGATGATCAATTCACAAAATTCTTCTATGTCTCATGTAAATTGTCTTTCTTCCATTCTGCAATTGATAATATGAAGTCTCTTCTTCACAAATTGGACATGTTATATGTCCCTTAACACTGTATCCATATAAGTTTTCATATGCAAGAAAGTCATTTATATTGAACATTATCATAGCACGCAAAAGAAAATATTCTTTCTTGTATGCATCAAAAACATTAACACCTGCCTCCCATGGAATTTTCAAATCATCAATCAATGAAAAAAGATACACATCAATATTGTTTCCTGTTGTTCTGGTTCAAAAATCATCAAGTTCATCATAACATATTTTTTCGTGATACATATCTATGGGGATAAGTTGTAAACTACCAACAAAACAGGTCACAAACTATGTTGGTTGCTTAGGCTCCGATATGGATTCATTCCATCTATACACACTCACATTCTCATATTTCTAACTTCTCTTCCAAAATCAAGAAATTGTTTATCAAATCTCTTCCATTGTGATGAGTCAGTAGGGATGACATAATTTACCATCAGAGATTCATTTTTCTGAATGTCATCTTAAACTTTTTGCATCAATTGAATTTGAAAATAAACGCTTCAAATGAGTAATTATTGGAAGGTACCAAATTGCTTTAGCAGGAGCTTTGATTTTAGTACCTGAGAATAAATCGAAGTTAATTTATTGAAATTTTATGAAGGGATTATTGGAAGAAATTATTTGATTTAGCATGAGGTTAGATGCCAATACCTGAGAATGAATCTGAATTGACTTTTGCATTCATCTTATAGCGTGATGTTCCACATGTAGGACAATTTGATAAAAATCGCATTATTTCATATACAACACACAATTATTGGGGAAAGTATGTATCTTTTTATACCTCAATCTCATTGAAGCACTTCTTAAAAACGCAAGTTAGAAAAACTTTTATCACTCCAACCGTTACTTGCTTTCAAGTTAACTAATCTCAAAACGGCTAATAACACTATATTTACTATAACCTGAGAATAATGGTTTTTCAGAATCTCTATACAATCGTTCAACACTTTGTTTTTCAAATGACTTCAACAACTAAATCATGAATTAAATCTTCAATATGATCCTCTGTCACATTATGAATATTGAATTCAACATTATCTGTTGAATTTATAGTTCTTTCACCATGTCAGATCCAACGTGTATAATTAAAAGTCTAAAACCATAACAAATGAGATGATCCTTGATTTCTCTAGAGTTTAACTTTCTCATATTCAAACACTTCATACATGAACAAAAAATCAAATCAATGTTTTTAAGATTTCGTTTATCAAATTCCAATAATTCGTCAACTCCTTTTTCATATTCACCGGTGGTTTTTCGTAAATTTATCCAATTACGGTCCATTAAATACCTAATATCGCAATATAATTGGTGAATATATTAAAACATATAAACATTTAAATATATATATATATATATATATAAACTGATAAACTGTAAACAAAAACACATAATCAGATAAAGAACATCATATATGAAACAATTACAAATAGTAAACTTTTTATTTTCATATTATATACATGTATTTTATTGATATTATAATTTAATTATTTTCAATCATCCAACATTTATTAGTTCATTTTGCACATTTCTTCCATTAGTTCGATGTTGCGTGTGTCAAAAGTATTGAAGATTGCATTAATTTATTAGTTCATTTTACATAGTTGTTACTAAATAGTGGGGGATGTTGCAACTGAAACTCATTGGTCATAATAGATATGGAATTCTCACATCTCAGCACTACACTTCTAATAGATTGAAAAACATCATTAATACTCTCACATAGCTATTGATTAGGATGATGTAATACTATAACAATAAGATCTATCTCCACATATGATCTAACACACTCATTCATACCATTTGGGTGTTCAATCGACGGTCATTGTAGTAGAATTCTATTAAAATAAAAATGTAGATATATAAATCGCATATACATCCAATCTGAATATACCACATACATAGATTATTTAAAAAAATTGTAGATCATGTCACTATTATAAACAAACAAACACCCTATCATACATGTTGTCTCACATAAGCTTGGTTGTCCCTCTCTTTCCCATTATACTCGCTCCCTCTCAGATATAGAATCAAATATATAATAGATTTCCAATACCAATTTTTTTTTATAAAAACATAAACATTCAATGGTTATATATAATTACACCACCGTGTCATTTAGGTAATCTCGATACAAACTAATAATTGAAACAACTCAAAAATATAATTAAATGATAAATAATTTATCTTCCAAATTAGAAAAACTTACAAAATTCAAAGTTCAACTTAAATTTGATCCTTAGAATTCTATTAAAATAAAAATGTAGATATATAAATCGCATATACATCCAATCTGAATATACCACATAGATTATTTAAAAAAATGTAGATCATGTCACTATTATAAACAAACACCCTATCATAGATGTTGTCTCACATAAGCTTGGGTTGTCCCTCTCTTTCCCATTATACTCTCTCCCTCTCAGATATAGAATCAAATATATAAGAGATTTCCAATACCGGTTTTTTATTATAAAAACATAAACATTCAATGGTTATATAGAATTACACCACCGTGTCATTTAGGTAATCTCAATAGAAACTAATAATTGAAACTCAAAAAATATAATTAAATGATAAATAATTTATCTTCCAAATTAGAAAAACTTAAAAAAATCGAAGTTCAACTTAAATTTGATCCTTAATCCAAACTTCGTCCCTTAAATGTGTTTCAAGAATAAACACTGCCTGCAGGATCTATACGAAATTGATTGTAAAAACGAAAATTAAATATGAACAACAAACTAAAACCAAAACCCAAGGAATGGGTTTCAACCACCATCCATACCCAGCACAGGAAAAAGAGTCACCAGAAGAGTCACCAGAAGAGTCACCAGTCCCAAAAGAAACCACCATTCATACCCAGGATTCCTCACGCCTGCCCTGAACCGTAAGTCAAAGGATCTCAAACACCACACCTCGATACTATTCACTTTGAGTGGGTCTGTCTCGCCCGCACGGTTTTAATTCGCATCACAAGGACACGGATCAATGGGGAAAGTGTCCCTCTTACTCGTGAGCCCAAGGTAACATCAAAGTATGTCTCGCCACTGATCCGTAGAAGAAGGTCATCTCAAGGTTGAGAACCAATGCCCAATCTGGCTAGAGGGTTCCACTTTGGTGTCATCGAGGACCCATACCCAGCCCGTCTAGAGGGTTACACTCAAAAAAGGTCGAAGATCCATCTCACAACTCAGCACAGGAAAAAGAGTCACCATTCCCAGAAGCAACCACCATCGATACTCAGGATTCCTCACGTCTGCCCTGAACCGTTAGTCAAAGGGTCTCAAACACCACACCTCGATACTATCCCCTTTGAGTGAGTCTGCCTCGCCCGTACGGTTTTAATTCGCATCACAAGTACATGTCTCGATGGGGAAAGTGTCCCTCTTACTCGTGATCCAAAGGTAACATCAAAGTATGTCTCTCCACTAATCCGTAGAAGGTCATCTCAAAGTTGAGAACCAATTCCCAATCCGGCTAGAGGGTTCCACTCAAAAAAAGTCGAAGATCCATGCCCAGCCTGGCTGGAGGGTTCCACTCTGATGTTGTCGAGGACTCATACCCAGCCCAGCGAGAGGGTTCCACTCTAGTGTAGTCGAGGACCCATTCTAAGCCCGGCTGGAGGGTTCCACTCGGAAATCACCAATGTCATCTTCTAATCATTGTTGTCATCAAAAATCGCTTGAAGATGAGTCGTGTTCGAAACACCTCGCATCGTAACTCGAAAGTCAGAATCGAGATCCTCTTCGTGTTCTAAGCAAAAAAAACATGCGGGATAGGCTATTTATTTTCCCAAAACGTACAACCGATGAAAAAGGCGTTTTCACCAAAACACACCCGAACGGGTCAAAGTGGGGTCTGCGTCATGACCCCAAACTTCAAATTCTCAAATTTACCTCAAAAGGTCTACCTAAAAAGAAGAGTCACGCTATCGCAGATAGCGCGTCAAACGTACAACCTGTTTAAAAGTTACAGGCATTTGAAGCTTCGCTACGAGGGGTCATTAGGCCGGTGGACCGACTCAGGGTCGGTCCAACCCACGGTCGACCGCCGAGGTCCAGCCCTAAACCTCTATTTATAGGCGTCCCGCTCGACGCAGAAATCCAACCCCCACCTCATTTTATGTCGCGCGAAGGTAAAACATCATATTCTGAACTCAACTGCGGTTTCAAATTTCCAAACTGAGCCCCCATACGAGAGTTATTTGATTTGGCGTCGGGGATAAAATAATTCAGTTTAATTATTTTAATTACGATTTTGTCTCTAGGTGTCTTTTTTCATAGAAATCTCGCACCGACAAAAGTTATGTCCCGTATAGGATAAATGTCACGTTCTGGGTTCAATTGTGACCTCAAATTTCTGATCCGAGTTACTGTTTTAAAGCTTTTCTGTTTTTGTAGCGTGCATAGTATAAAATATACTTAATATTTTTATAAAATTAATTCCAAGCATACCGGGTCTCGGAATTGCACGTCGTCTTAGCGTCCAACTCTGGAAATATATAGAGAAATATTTCAAAGTATTACAAAGCGAAAATCGGGTCTATACAAAGTCTCATCACAAATACTAAAACTCACTAAGAATAATTGTGACTCAAGTTGGTGGTTCCAAAAACTTATAAATTATTATTTATCAACATTTTTTACAAAATTATTTTTATTTTCCACTATTTCTTATGTAACGGTCCGGTCCAACTCATGATCATGATATTGTCCGTTTTGGGCCTAGCCCGCATGGATTTGTTTTCCCCGAGCTCTGGCCCTCAAACACCCCCCAAGAAAAGGTCTCATGATGAGAGAAGTATTCACACCACCTTATAAAGGGGTGTTTCGTGCTCCTCCTCCTTTGATGTAGGATTGTCATAACCCACCCCCCTAAAAGGGTCCAGCGTCCTCGCTGTCACATCAAATGGACACTGGCTCTGATACCATTTGTAACGGCTCAATTCAACCCACGATCATGATATTATCCGCTTTGGGCCTAGCCCGCACGGATTTGTTTTCCCTGGGCTCTGGCCCTCATGATGGGAGAGGACCAGAGCCGGTGTCCATTTGATGTGTCAGTGAGGACGTTGGGCCCTTCTAGGGGGAGTGGGTTAAGGAAATCCTATCCTACATCGAATGAGGAGCACAAAACACCCCTTTATAAGGTGGTGTGGATACCTCTTCCATCATGAGGCCTTTTCCTGGGAGGTGCATGAGGGCTAGAGGGCTGAATTAGGGGGATGGATTTTTTTTTATTTAAATGGGTCAAGGTTTAGTATATTTAGGAATATGGGTTTGTTGAGCGCCACTTCAAGTGGCGCTTTGCCACCCTTTTTTTTATGGTTTTGTTTTCTTTTTTTGTTGTTTTAATTTTTTTTCCACCTCATCTCTTTTTAATAAATAATTTCAAAATATATAAATAAAATTTTAAAAATAATCTTATAAATATGTATTTAAAAATGATAAATTAATTATTATTATATTTATAATTATATAATAATGAAATTATATTTATGTATATATATAATTATATGTGTGTGTATAAATATAATTATGTATATATATAATTAAAAATAAATATTTATAAATATAAATCTATTTATATATATTTTTAAAATAAAAAATATATTTGTAATTATATAATTATAAACTAATCTTTATATATAAATATTTATAATTATATGAATATGAATATATTTAAAATATATAATTATGAAAATATTGTTACATATATATTTAAAATTTATTTATAAATATATTTAATATTCATATATAAATATATATATATATATATATGTATGTATGTATGTGTGTGGAGAATTATATTTAGAATTATATTTAGAATTATATTGTAATTATAGTTATACTTGTATATTTATAATTATATATTTGTACATATATATATTTACGTAGTTATAAGTAATTATTTATAAAAAAAATTGAAATATTGTTAAACATATAGTCTTTCAATACCACCTACTTGAAACTTAAAAATGTTTCAAATATGTGACTTTGAAAGCCTATAAAATATAATCTAAATGACCAATATGAATGAAACTTAAAACATGTATTAAAAATATACTAAATAGATGAAAATAAAAAAAAACGTAGAAAATGTCGATAGAAAATATTTGATAGGCTTTCAAAACCACCTAGTTGTAACTTAAAAATGTTTCCACTATGTGACTTTGAACCCTATAAAAGATAATCTATATGACCAATATGAATGAAACTTAAAACATTGATTAAAAATATATAAATAGATGGGAAAAAAACATAAAAAATGTCGACAGAAAATATTTTATAGGCTTTCAAAACCACCTAGTTGAAACTTAAAAATGTTTCAACTATGTGACTTTGAACGTCTATAAAACATAATCCATATGACGAGTATGAATGAAACTTAAAACATGGATTAAACATATAATAAATAGATGAAAATAAAAAAAATACGTAAAAAATGTCGACAGAAAATATTTTATAGGCTTTCAAAACCACCTAGTTGAAACTTAAAAATGTTGCAACTATGTGACTTTGAACATCTATAAAACATAATACATATGACCAGTATGAATGAAACTTAAAACATGGATTAAACATATACTAAATAAATGAAAATAAAAAAATTACGTAAAAAATGTCGACAGAATATATTTTATAAGCTTTCAGAACCACCTAGTTGTAACTTAAAAATGTTTCAACTATGTGACTTTGAACGTCTATAAAACATTATTATTTGATATACAATAATTAATTAGTTAGTAATATAATTATTAATTATTATTTGTCATTATAATTATTAATTATTAATGGTTAAGTCGCTGTGACAAATTTTGTTTATATTGTACCTGTACTTTATAATTTAATAGTTAATTAAAATAAGTTTGTATTTAATATATTTTTTATTTTCTTGTTATTTGACTTAAACAACAATTACTTATCATAGTGAATAAGTTTTTTAATATATACAACATTACATCCAAAAACATCAACGACGATGCCCCCCGGTACCACAACGCGGTGTCTGAATGTCACGTCCTCTCTGCGTCCGACGTCCGTGTCGCTCCGGTGTCCTCTCTGCAGGTTCCTCCTCTTCCGGTACTTCGGGTGCCTCCCCATGATGCTGTGTAGAGGACTGACCAAAATCATGTGAGGATGCCCCAAAATCATATGGGGTGACATATGGCTCTGAAGCTCCTATAAATGGTAGAAATGGGGTACTGAAGAAGGTCTCGTCGGGAGGAGAGGGGGCCGCCATAAGCTGTGTGACTGCACCCAGATCGAAGTCCATAATAGTCTGTGGAGACGCCATATGCGGTATATAAGCGTCTCCCTGCTGTGCAAAATCATCAGTCGGTTGGGCGGGATCATCTCTCTGTGGTGCGACGACATCTGCAGGAGCCGCTCTCGGATGTCGATGTCGTCGCCTCTGCCCCTCCGGATGTGCTCGTCTCTATCATCCAGCTGGCGGCGGCGGTGGTGGTGCATCCTCCTCAGCAGGCATAGCAGGGACATCGTCATCCTCATGTGCTTCTGCCTGAAGATATGGATCAGGATATATCTGTGGCTCCTCATCAAAAAAATTGTCACATATCAACCGGAGATGATCCAATAGAGCCACCACATCCCGATGAACTACCTCCCATAGAATATATGCATGCTCCTGAGGCTGTGTGGAATGTGAATGCTGACCAATGGAGTCTGCCTGAAAATGAAATAACAATCAAATTAATATAAAAAATGAGTTAAACAAAATTAATAAATCTTAGTAAACATACCAATCGCTGAATGTCAATCCCCTGATGTGTAAGGTGCATGATGGTGTGTCGTCGATACCAGTGTACATAATCCCCCTGATCAGATAAATCAGAGTGTGATGTGTTATATCCCTGTGAAAAGATACTGAATCAGGCACGCCTGTCCCAAAGCTGGATATAAGATGCATGATGTCGTCGCCAGTCTATCGTCTGTCTACCTATAAGCACAATCGAATGTAACTCGGTAGACATAACCTGTATAAGGAGTCCATGAAACCTGAAATGTAAACTCAAAAAATAAGTCATATAGTAGCATGACAATGTTACTGAGATTATATTGAAATAACTTAAAATAGTGATAACAAAACAAATTTTCCTACAAAAAAGTACTGTTTAACTTACATCAGCTGGCACTATAGCGTCGAATATCTGTCGGAAGCTATGCACACTATGTCTCGGAGTATGTGCAAACTTATGAGACTGACTCCACCTGGTGAAAAAAGAGTAACCTACGGTAAGTTTATAAAAAACAATAACAAAAGTACTAAATAACCGAAATTAATGAATTAGACATACCATCGTCCCCGAGGACAGTCCTGAAGTAGCTCCGGTGCAAGCGGTGTGACAACTCGAGGAGCGATGCGTGGAAAACGCCCCAGGCCCACATCTGTACTAACACCATGCAACCTGTAATCTGATGTGAATCGGCCTGACAACTGGTGCAGAGAGATCGGTACAGATGTGATAATACAGCGGATCCTCAACTGTATGTAGCAGTCTGATCCAGATCCTCAAGTAATGGGAGGTACATCATGTGTACCAAAGCGGTGGAGTAGTCGACGCACAACATGCCTCTGAGCAACCGCAAAATGTATGCACATGTGTGCTGAAAAAGCGTCTCCTCATCTGCATCATCAGGAATGACGTCGAAATGCTGATCAAGACACCTCATTCGCAAGCGCGAACCCTGGAGGACACCCCGTGCGCCGATGACGTCAATGCCTAGCAGCCTTTGTATGACTGCAACCCAATCGCCAATACTGGCCCCCGTAACTGCATTTCCATGGATAGGTAACCCCAGCATGTAGGCGACGTCCTCTAATGTAATAGTTATCTCCCCCTCTGGGAGATGAAATGTGTGTGTCTCTGGCCGCCATCTCTCAACCAACACAGCTATCAAATGATGGTCGATGGTCTTGAAGTCACACATAGCGACTCCATAAAAGTCTGCACGTCTAAGGTATGGACAAATAGCTGCCGGCGGTGCCTCATGATGGAAACGGTGGGCTCTCTGAACATGAAGATGTCTAACAGGCCGTCGCGCCAACACATCGCGCGACACGTGCGTCTCCTGGCCAGATAAAAGTGGCTGCTTCATATGAATGTGCAAACAATAAAACATTAATCTCATGTAAGTTAGGACTTTTATCATGTAAGATATGAAATTTATCATATAATTTTGAAAGAAGCATAAACACATTGGGTTAGTTGTTGTCTCCCGTGTTGGGGTGTTGGGGTGAAGACGTTCAGAGTTTCCTCATTTTTGTTTTGTAGTCACTGTAAGTTCATCTTTCATTATAAAAAACTGATGACATTTTCATTTAATAGTTCAAATGGTTTTGTTTTCTTATACAGGTACATTCCTTTTTTTGAGTTGGTGTTGTTTGTTTAAAGCTACTCTTGTAATGTTGATCGTTCGACAAAAAAAGTCACGTGAAATCGTGGTACATTTTCCAAAAATTACCCTATTTACAAGTAAAACAAATATGATTAAAAATTGTGAAATGATAAAAATAATTACATGTACAAAGTTTTACAATAACTGATAGAGTACATGATTCATTTTAACCATTAGATGATTGCCCTATGTGTCTAGGGCAACGTGTCTTCATATGACCTTCAAGGCGGCATATGTTGCACCGTCGTCCAGCTGAATGTTCACTAGGTCAATCCATCTCATTCCGAATACGAGTCGACTTTGGCCTCCCTTTAGGTCGAAGTCTATTGTTGTTCGGTAGAAGAGTCGGTGTGTCATCAGGCAGCCGAAAATTCTGATATTCCTCGATTGGCATCCACGGTGTACTATAGCAGGAGTTGATGCTCTCGAGTCGATAAGCCGGATCAACAAACTGCTCCCAAGATACGTGTACGTAAGCACATGCAGCAATCACACGGCCACATGGATATATCAGTGCCTGAAAGTTGCCACAATCACAGTAACACTTCTCCAATAAAACAACTCGCACACGACCATTGCTACATGCCACAACATCACCGGGCTCAGCGACCTCAAATCGTTGCTCTGGACGATTAAATGCAGTTACACGGTAAGTTGCGGCCTCCTAAAGAACTATATCTAGCCCACGTTGGAAATGGTGTTCATAGAGCATTCCTCTGTTCAAGCCCTCTTTAGCTTGCTTTCCTTGTTCCAGAAAGTACTTTACACTACGATAGAATGTCTCTTGTACCAACCCTGAAATTTAGATTTACGACATCATACAAATATTATATTATAATAGTAGCTCTTCTGAGTAACATATATTCAAATATTCGTATTTACCTGTGATAGGAAGTTTTCTAACTCCCTTGAAAACTCCATTTATACATTCTACGATGTTGGTCGTCATATGACCATATCTCCTCCCATCATCATATGCCAACGACCATTTCTGCTTTGAAATTTTCATCATGTAATCATACACTTCTGGATTCACTCTGCGGATATCTTGAAGACGCTCCTCCATCCTTTGTTGTTGAGGCTCATATGCTATCATACAAGCAGTCATCTGAACAGTTATGAAAATAACTATGACAAAAACATTTTAACAGAAAAGGATATTCATACCAATTTTTAAGATTTCCTTTTTCATCGATTCATTCTTGAACTTCTTTCGCAAATTGCTGACAATGTGTCGAATACAGTATCGATGATGGGCATAGGGTGGTCTCCACAAAAGACCCTCAGACTGTATCGCCTCCTTGATTGCACGGTGGCGATCAGAAATAAGACAAATCTCTTCTTCATCCGTAACAAACTCTCGTAGACATGCCAGAAACCAGCTCCATGATGAGAAGTTCTCTTTCTCCACAATTGCAAATGCTATAGGCAGAGGGGCTCGATTTCCATCTTGTGTGGCGACAATCAATAATGTTCCTGTATACTTTCCATACAGAAATGTACCATCAATTTGTATGAACTTCTTGCAATGTCTAAAAGCCGCCACACATGGTAAAAATGTCCAAAATAATCTATCAAACACAACCATTGAGCAGTCAAGTTGGTTCTGTTGGTTATCATATTCAACAGTATGTAACCGATAGACTATTTGATTATTGTGGTGTAAAAGCTCCAATAGTTGTGTTAAAACTTGATATGAGTCATCTCAATCACCATACACTTTCACAATAGCCTTTTGTCGTGCTGCCCATGCCTTCCAGTAAGAGATTTGATACCCAAAAAGCTGTTTGATTCGGTCAATGACCAGAAACACAGGGACGTCTTGACATGCTCTAATCATTTCAACAATAATAGTTGAAACAAATTTAACATCTAATGAAGAGTGTTCTTGTGCCAAGCTTGGGTTCACACAAGTGTGTGGAGTAAATCTAGTGATGCGCCAGCTGTGAAAAGTGTTATCAATAATAGCTCGCAAACGCATTTGATAGTTCGATTAATATTTGTCACAACAGATCAAATAATAAGATCTCTTTGACTCTTATACAACATATGAGTAATGTCTTTCAATGTGATATTGTTTTATCACATTTTTCATTGCTTCTTTGCTCTCAAACTCTCTGCCAATATACAGAACACCGTTATCTGACACTCGATTTGTGCCACCAATGATTCCTGAAAATTATGAACTGAGAGTAATAACTGAATAATCAAATTCCGGCAAGCGATTCATGCCTTCAGTCGACCATGAAGCCAATAGTGGAGGATGGTTCAATGGTCGATTGAACCTCACATGAGTTGGTACAGACTGATCTTCTGCATGCTCTTCTTCTTCTTCTTCAACTTCCTCTTCATCTTGTTCAAAATTGTCATCATCCTCGAATTCATCAACCAATGCATCTAAAGTATGTGGAGGACTATCCATTGAAACTGTGGCTGATGGAAATGATGGAAAAACTACCGATGCTGATGGAACGTCCTGATGTGAAGGAGCATATGACATAGTCTCATTACTTTGAGATGGGTCAACTTCCAATGCTGATAGAACCTCCATTGTAGCTATAGTGACATAAAACTCTATCATTTGATTCTCAGGTATATACTTAACCAATGAAAGTATATATTCTCAATCATCATCATCATTTACCAGATAGGGAACATGTCAAAACCTATCTATAAATTGGAGATGTCTGAATGTGATGGACTCTATCACTTGATTCCTCGCCAGTTTTAACCTTCGATGAATTTTCCTTTGCACAGCTTCCAAAGTAGTACATCCTCCAAGCATCACAACAACTTCTGGATGTATACTATAACTACATCCTTGTTCTGTCTCAATTATTTGACCGTTGCAATAAATATAAGCGGCGACCATCTTTTTATCTAAAAGAAACCACTGTTATTAATTAAATCTGATTAAAGAATCAATTTATGTATGCATGCTTCTAGTAATTTAGGTTGGAATCCTAATCCCTCCACCAAATCAATATGTTCAAACCATATTGATGTGTAACTATTTACACAACCCACAAGTTTGTGTTACTTACCCAAAAATAGAAGTCAAATATATTTATACATATCCACATGCATTATATGCATGAGTTACACGAACACGTCATGTAAAAATCATAGAGTTATATGAAATTGAAAGTATCCACATGAGTAAGCCCGAAGTGACAGATAGTCAACCCCATTCACTTTCCTAGACAAGGAAAGCCTCCAGGAAAGTAGGTGGTCTGACCCAAAGCCCCTCTACCCGGGGATACTTTACTCAAGAGAGCAATCATTTCATGATAACTCTAACACTTAATATGCAAAAAATATATTGAACTACTAAATTCAAGTTCATAACTTCAATTACAAACCGAGGTCAAGGTATATTGGAAACTAAATTCATTATCATACCTAGAATGTAATGCAAAGGTATATTCCATAAGAAATTTACTACTACTTGGCTAATTAATATAACTACTTCGCTAATTAATATAACTACTTCGCTAATTAATATAACTACTTCACTGAATAATATAAATACTTCGCTAATAACCTAATTATGATTAATTAATTAACTAATTATAATTAAGTAAATACACAATTAAGATTAACTAATTACCTAATTATGGTTAACTAATTACCTAATTATGGTTAACTAATTACCTAATTATGATTAAATAATTAACTAATTATCATTAAGTAATTAACTAATTATCATTAACTAATTACCTAATGATTAACTAATTACCTAATTATCATTAAATAATTACCTAATTATAATTAACTAATTACCTAATTATAATTAACTAATTACCTAATTATGATGAACTAATTACCTAATTATGGTTAACTAATTACCTAATTATGGTTAACTAATTACCTAATTATGGTTAACTAATTACCTAATTATGGTTAACTAATTAACTAATTATGATTAACTAATTACCTAATTATGATTAACTAATTACCTAATTATGATTAACTAATTACCTAATTATGATTAACTAATTACCTAATTATGATTAACTAATTAGATTAACTAATTACCGAATTATGTTTAACTAATTACGTAATTATGATTAAAGGATGTGTGAACCCCGTTCACACTTCCTGGCAATAGAAGATGTCTGAACGGGGTTCACACATCTTTTATCACATCTGTGAAGGATGTGTGAACCCCTTTCACACATCTCTCCACACCAAATATGTGTGAACGGAGTTCACGCATCTCCGAACTCATTTTTAAAAATAGTTGAAACCCTATCCCTTTTCTAAAAAAAATTCAAAAACTCATTTAAAAAAAACCGAAAACTCGCTCTAATACCATGTAGAAATGAAAGAGAGAACTGAATACCCAAGGGGCCGCTCTAAGAGAGTCCATGAAGTTATTTTATAATGAATAAAAGAAATTAAATGATACGACAAATCCAATGTGGGACTTACACAAATTATCCTAACATGAATAATAGTATTGTAGAGGATGATTTGATAAAACGGTTTGATCAATATAAATAAAACAAAAATAAAATAGAAAATGCAAACAAAAAAATAGACTTCAACCAAAATCTAGGGTATGTTAGGTAGCGATTTGAACAATTTTCAAGTTGTTACATAGTTATTGGTGTGGTTTGTATACTTCAAACCTGGCTTGTATTTATTTGATGTTCATTGGCTAGTTATCTGAAAGGTGGCAATAGTGTTTGATAATTACGTATCTGCAATCTGATGGGAGCCTTTAGGATACCGAGTGGTCGCGCTTATTATAACTGCAGGTTTTTTTGGTTCATGTGTTTGTTGCTAACTCATTTGGACCATATCTTACGGATCATAATAACCGTAGAAACAACATCAACAAGATGCATATCATTTGTGCACATCTTTCGATCCTGAAAATATAATTATAGACCACTATCAAACCTGACAAACCAAAAGACCTCACAACACTTAGATTAACCTCTTGCATGATAACTACAGTTTCCCTAGGATTAATTCTCGTAGACCATATATTAACACAAGCCAATTTTGATAATAAAAAAGATAACGCTTCAATTTTGAACTCCCATACGACTGTATAAAAACTATCTCCAAAAACAATTTGATGTTGAGATTCCAAAAGGCCTCCAAAGAAACCTGAAGCTATTCATCACTACATGCAAATCGAATTCATTTGATTGATTTGAACAGATCGAGCATGTTGTTAAATTGGGTAAAATGATGTTGAATCAAAACATATTTTCAACGAGACATGTTATCGTTTAATTGATTAAAATGATGTTGATCCATCTTTAATAAATCTTTCTACTACTCCACAACTGTCCTAATTTGTTCGACCCATCCAAAAACAACTTCAATTAACACACATTAACATTATGATTGCTACGGCAGGGCCGAAGCTTAGGGCATGTGCCATAGCATGAAAATCCAAGCCATATTTGTACGGAAAAAAGATTAAAGAATTCACAGTTCACTCAAGGCAAACAAAGTGAAGGAAATAAAAAACATTACATGAGATTATACAATGACTAGATTAAACTTGAGTAACAAATTGACATAAATAAATAATAGAGAACTGAAATTTAAACAAAATAAACAATAAAGAACCCAAATTTAAAAATAAAAAAAACTACAATGCATAACCTTTTCATTTGCCATTTCCATCAAGTATCTTTCCTACATACCGCGTACCAAAAAAGTCATAGAGACTTTTACTGTTCAAATTTGTAAAATTTTTAATATGGAACACAAAACTTTCCATGGAGGTTGCACATACATGGATGCACTGACTACCGCATCATGGACAAACTTAAAATTCAGATTGAAAAAATTCAAGTGAGAACTCAGGAGAATAATAATCAAGATTTTAGGTGTCAAACTATGAACGTTAGACCCATAAATGAAGACAATTCAAAGTACAAACACAAAAAACAAAATGTGCATATTTAAGTTAAACTATTTAAACAACCCCCAACATACCCAATCTAACTGCAATTGTATTCAAATATCAGCTATAAATAACCTCTTAATGAAATTATTCAAAGATCATCAATTCTGAGAAAAAAATTGCCCGTGAGATCCACCCTCCAGCCCACCAATAGATCCGATAATCAGAATTTGAAACATTAAAATTTAAAACATATGTGATGCCAAATTAAAATAAACAATAACCAAACTTACTTTATAGATTCAATTTTATCTAAAATTAAAACAAAACCATTGAAATTTACCATTTTTTTACCGATACCACCCATTCCATTTGAGAGATGGGGTGGGGACAGCTTGTCATGCACCCGATCCATCCAGCGTATCAGTGCCCCAGTGCCCCTGCTTCCAGATCAACCCCTACAGACGTAGAATTCCTGCAAGTCATCATCACCACTGCAGTCAATGTAAACCAATTCTATTCGAAACCCTAAGAGAGTGAGAGGGAGACAAAGACGTCTCTTACAGGGAGATGGAACGCTGGACAAGAAAGCTGAAAGAATGAAGGTAATGTTGAAGCCGTCGGTGGAAGACCGGGCGTTTCAGCTTCGTCAGAGGAAGACCGCGCAGCTCTTGGAAAATCCCCAGCATAAGAAGGATGAAGCTGGAGGGAGATGAGACATGTGGACATGTATTGACGCTGTCGCGCTTTTGTTGTGTGAGGGGCGGGCGATACCGTGTGTGCTCCAACCCACTGGACCGATCGGCCATCGATTTACTCCCTTATGGCGGTTTTAATTTTCTTTTTTAAAATTAACTATTATTTCCCCTCTACATTGGCACATATAAGTATGATTTATTTATTAAGAAATGTAATATAGAAAAAGGATTTGTAAAAAAAAAAATCTGGATGTCAAAAAACATTGCTCTCAGGTACAAAGTATATTCTATGATCAGATTCGGCCCTGGGGCAAGCCCAGCAAACCCCTAGGCTAGGGAAACCAAGGATATTTCAACTGTACATGACTGTACTGTACATACACTGTAGAAATTTGGAAGGGGCAACATTTCGGCTCCTTGTCTTGGGCAACACAATTTTTAAAGGTTTTTTGGGCCGGTCATGTCTATGATGTATAATGTATATATGTGATTGTTGCGTATAGAGTTATCTATACATTGTGTGATGAGAATGTGGATATTTTGTAAATTGAATTACAGTATTGGTACATGATTACATCACTGCAAAGTCGTTTCACCATATCGGTTGTATGGAAATGTAATTAATGATACAACGTACATGTGTTTAAAATGAAAATGTTTATGTTTAGAATGAGATTGCTTATTTTTATAGACTAATTGTGTATTGAGAAAATTATTGTGTATGCATATCGAATATAAAATGTAGTTCAAGTAAAGTTAATTGGATACAGAAGGGAGGATGGTTTCATAAATATATCATTTTGTAGAAAATGCATATATTTTTTGAGATAGCAAGAAAATCCAGTTAAACAACATATATGCATATATCACCATGTTATATGTAGCGTACATACAGCGTTATCAATGCATATATAAACACAAAATGCATATATCAATCATTCTATGTACCATGATACCAGAGATAATGAATATATAAACAACATATATGCATCAAATATCAATTAGAAAGCATATATATTTTAAACAACGTATTTGCAACATTGTCAAATCGAAGCCTGCGACAAGCTCTACGCGCTAATGACCCAAGAAAAGCTTTTATCACATTTTTCGAGGCCAAAAAAGGCCCAGAAGGCCTCCAAAACTGAGTTTTTAGTCGGGATACCCCGATTTGTTAACATTCAAACAAGTATAACTTCTGATCCGGATGTCCGTTAGGCCTGTACCACATATCATATCGAAAATTGTTTCATTTTCTTCTATTTGACTAGTTGTGGAGTTGAAACAGGCTTCTAGATTAGAAGTTATGGTCGTTTTAATATTCTATGGCTTTTTAAATACACACACACACACACACATATATATATATGTATTTATTCATAAATATGTGTGTGTGTGTGTGTGTCTGTGTCTGTGTGCGTGTGTTGTATATATGTATGTATTTATTTATTTATACACACACATAAAAAACATATTTTATAAATTCATTTAAAACTAATCTTATAAATATATATTAATATAAAAATAAATATACGGATAAAAAACATATTAATATAAATATATATTAATATAAGAATGAATATATATATACTAATATATGAATAGATATATATGTATTAATATAACTAAATATATTTATATTAATATGAATCTATATTAATATACAAATAAATATAACTATATATATAAATAAATAGATATATCATTAAATAAGAGAAAAAAATGAAATGGTTCAGTGGTAAAGGTGTAGGCACACAAGGGGGAGGTCACATGTTCGAGTTCGGGTGGAAGCAAGGAGGTGTGCACGTGTGGGGGATGCACGAGAAGTGCAGCGCGCAGGAGAGATTGAGGGGGGTCCGTCTAGTGCTGATAAAAGGGGGGGGGGGTCAAGCGCTGTTAAAATATCCCCCCGCATTATATAAATATTATATATATATATTTTGACTTTTATCAACGCTTTTTAGAAGCGCTGATAAAAGTTCCCTTTTATTAGCGCTGATAAAGGGGTCTTTTATCAGAGATTTTTTAGCGCTGATAAAAGGTGCCTTTATTAGCGCTTTTCTAAGCGCTGATAAAAGGGACCCTCCTATATCCTCGCCTCGATTAACAACATTTTTTTAGCGATGTTAATGCACTTTTCTAGTGCTGATAAAGGACGTTTTTGAAGTAGCATTTTATGCAATATATGACACCTCCATTTTGTGAAGTTATGAGTTTTTTATGTAACTTTGAGTCTTGATGTGGTTTATGCTGGTTTTGGGGAGGAGCATCATGCCATGGGAGTGGGTGTGGTGTTATAGGGAGATTGGAGTGGGTTCCCCTTAGTGTGAGGAACACCACGCCTATGCCTACAAGCGTTTTGCTGGGCACGGTGCATGGCATAAGGGTAAACCGCTTTTTCCCTCTCAACGTTAGGGTAACCCAACTTCGTGTAAGGGTAGATTCCAGTCACGTGAGGGTGGTTTTAGGCTCATGTCAAGGCAAATATCATTCACGTCAGGGTGTTCTGATATCGCGTTAGGATGAGCTGAACTTCATGTGAGGCTCACTCGACTTCTTTTGAGCTTGTGTAAGGGTTACTAGAGTCAATTTTTGGTGTTGAGGTGCAACACGACTAGTGAAATAGAAAGGGAGGTCGTTTCGATGGGCGTTTCACCTAGGGAGGGTCACCTGTGCAAAATGGGGACCCTTGAAATGCCTAGGGGTAGTCGTGACCTTCAGCATGGTAGGTCAAAATGACCAAGGAGATGCACTACAACAAAACAGGCTTTTAACAGCGCTAAATAAAAGCTCAAATAAATGCACCATTTATCAGCACTAGAAAAAATGGTGATATAGCCCCATTTATTAGCTTTAAAAAAACGCCGATAAAATGAGGTATTTATTAATGCTAAAAAACGCTGATAAATAGTGTCTTTTATTAGCACTAATAAAAAAGCGTTGATAAAGAGATCCCTTTATCAATGCTAGAAAAAAGCACTGATATATACCCCTTCTATCAGCGCTATTAAAAAAGCACTGATAAAGGGGGGTCTTTATCAGCGTTTTTTTACTAGCTAGCGCTGATAAATAGTAAATTTTATAAAAAAATTATAAATCATTAAAAATGACATATTAACATAAAAATATATTTATATTGATATATATATTATATTTTATTAAATAAGATTTATATAAGGCTAAATACACATTTACAGTTAATATCAAGGATATTTAGTGAAAATGGATTATAAAATAATTTAAAAAATAATATTAATTATTATCGAGTAATAGTCGTTTAATAACAATTTGAAGATAGAAAAAAATCAAAAAATCAATAAACGCTCTAAAAGATGTTGAAAACGTGACTCAAACTTCAAACGACCATAACTTTTGATATGGATATTCGTTTGATCTCTACCACATATCAAATTGAAGCTTGCGATGAGTTGTATGCACCAGTGACCCACTAGAACCCCCAATCACATTTTAGAGGCCAAAAGGCCTAGAAGGTCTCTAAAACTGACTTTTTAGTCAGAGTATCCCAATTTTTTAACATTTGATGAAATTTCAGGCTCATTTAAGGGGATCTTATTGTCTTTTTTCGGCGGAGACTAAATTTATTTCTAGGTATTACATTCATATTAATATTATGGTTTTGAATTTTTATCATTTTTCAGATTGTACTGTTATTTATAACCAAATATATAAAAATATATACATATTTTTATATATTTACACATAAATTTTTTAATTTTATAAATAAATATTTAAACGTATTTACATATAAAATATATTTCTCAATATATAAACCTTATCGAAATAAAAACTAATATCCATTTATTTTAAATTGCAAATGTATGAATATTTATATACCTATACAATTAATGTATATATAATATATATATATATATATATATATATATATATTTGTGTGTGTGTGTTGAAAAACAGATATATGTTTATCTATATATTCTAATTTATGTATATAAATATTAATATAAAATATATGTAAATAAATATAAATATGTATAATTATATTTATAGATGCACACAGATATATATGTGTGTGTGTGTGTGTGTATTTATAAACACACACACACAAAGATATATTTTATACATGTATTTAAAAAATATATATAAATATATATATAAATATATGGATAAAAAATGTAACAAAATATATATAAATATATAGATATATCATAAAATGCAAAACAAAACAATATAGGGGAGTGAAAAAGGCACAGACGTATGAGTTGGAGGTCTTAGGTTCGAAACTTGCAGGAGGCAGGGGCACGTGCGGGAGAGTTGAATTATCTAAAGCACTGATAAAGTGGGGGGAGTGCTCGGGTGAGTGGGTAACAAGTGCTAATAAAGGGGGTGAGAAACACTAATAAAAGGTGGGGGAAAGTTCGTACAAAAAAAATTACCCCCTTTATCAACAAGGCCTTTATCATCGTTTTTTGTAGCGCTGATAAAGGGGGCATTTAACAATGCTAAAAAACGCTGATAAAAGTATCCTTTAACAGTGCTAAAAAAACATTGATAAAGTCCCCCTTTATCAGCGCTTTTCACAAGTGTTTTTAAAAGTCAACCCTTTAACATCAGTTACATTATCAACGCTTCTATAACACTTATAAACCCTTTTACCAGCACTATTAAAGGTTAGATTTGTAGTAGTGACGCCTTGAGGTATTGGGGCGTGCAACATAACCAGATAGACAGGGGATCTAAAAAATTTCACTGACAATTGACGTAACCACATCATCGTCGGCGGATCACGTATTAAGTAAAGACCCGATAATCTTCACATAATGAATTTTAAGCACAAGTAATCATTGCTTGAAGGAACTGAAGACGATTTCATCTAGATCATCCACACACATTTTGAAAGTCTACGGGATCATCGATCATTGAATTTCTAGTGCTAGCGCGACAATCAAATGATGCCTTTTGATGTCCTGATGATCACTATATCGACATTCCTATGATGCATGATGGAGAGCTCAATCAGGTTACTTGGATCGAGAGTCTCTCTCTCTAGGAAGCGGGAGAGGGGAGAGGTGCTCTCAATGAATAAGCAATTAATAGTTACCATGTAAGAGTATCTCTCCTATATATAGTGAGTTATAAAATTATCTAGAAAAGGGTCCTCGACTCCCAAATATTTATTAATATTAAATAATCCATAAACGAGTTCTTATGACTAGTTTATTAAGTCATAAATATCATTTATATTTTTATCACTTTCTTATAATATAATAAATATATTATGCGATAAAAGCCAGTCGTTAATTCAACTTGTCATTTTTAAGAACTCAGATATTATTTTCAGGTATGTTTTCCCTTTTCTGTTGTTTTTGAGAAAAATAGGAATTTCTAGAAATTTCTTAAGTACACGCCGTGTACTTTATGAGTACACGCCGTGTACTCAGTTACCGCGGGTAGCCGAGTGCTGGCCATGTAACGGCCGTGTACACGGACGTGTGTAGTGACATGTAGACCGCCTAATGTGGGGATTGGTAAAGGTAAATACATGCCATGTACTTTTTTTTTCATTAAACGGACCGGGGTCGTGTCTAGTTGGCAGAAAGCTCTTCTTCTTTGTCGAACTCGACCGAGAGCGTCCGTACGACGCAAATCTTCACCGAGCCCCCGATTGAGCGTCCATTCTCCGAATCGAACTCTGTTAGTTGCGTTGGAATCACATCGATGTGTTCTCTCTTCTTCTTGAATACCTTCTTCTAATTCCTCCTCTTTCAAGAGTTATCATGGGTTGAACATTTTAGACGTTTTTGAAGATCTACGGTGTTCTTGGGAGATTTAAGGCCTGAGATTCAAGTATATCGATCTCACGATGCCGAGGTAGGTGGTTTGTACCTTTCTATAGAAAGTATTTGAGTTATATGTGAAAAATTGCCCAATACCCTTGAACGGGGTATTACGTGTTTACTATTTTATCCCTGTTAATTGCCTGCTAGGATTGTATGCTGGAATAGAGGTTAATTGAATGTGAATAGGGTAAATTGTTATGCTTTGGAAGTGTTTTCCCGTGCATGTTTGGTTATGACCGTTTGGTCCTGCTTAGCCTGTTAGGATGCCTTGTTTTTTTTACCATGCCTAGTACTGTAGGATGGAGTGTTTGTTTATCTGACATGCTGTTATGCTGTAGACTGTTATCCAAGTAGTTCTTGATGTTTACTTTGTCCGTATTGCATTTCTATGCTCGATTGACTTACACAAGGCCATGAGAACTTGGTGTAGTAGACCATAGGGAGAATGGATGCAAGGACTTCTCCAGAGTGTCTATTTTTACTTTTACGATGTGAGACCATAAGGGGAATTGATGTAAGTGCTTCCTCAGAGTGCCTGTAGTTCCTCGACGTGAGTCACATGGGGAATGTGACGTAAGTTCTTCCCCAGAGCACCTTTTAGTTACCGATACGAGAATATAGGGGGAATTGACAACGAGTGCTTCCTCAGAGAGTCTATGCTTAAGATGAACCAGAGGGGTTAGACCGTGTTTACTTCCTAGAGGGTTTCTTGTTCTCGTTTGGTTGAACCAAAGAGGTTAGGCTGTGAGTACTCCCATAGGGTTACCTGCTTTGTTTAACTACTTATTTGACATATGGAATTGAATTCATTGAACTGTAGGAATGTTTACTGCTTCTTTTACTTATTGCCTGCCATATATATTCACTGACTGTTAGGAAGAGATATTTTGGTGGTTTCCTACTAGGATTAGTATCACACCCTATTCGAGTCATGCTTTTGGGCCTAAAAAGATTATATTGCTGCAGGTATAAATAAGGGTAAGTGCCATTCTACTTCAGGTACTTGACTGCTTTGGAATGAGAGAGTATGAGACCAAGCTGAGGCTTGCGATGCTGATGAGTTGTTTATCTGTTTACTTTTGTACTTGGTTTAGTTGTATTCCAGCATTATGACTTGTTTGGCTATTTTCCTAGACATATTTATCATGCATAATTTATATATGTGCTCCAGTTGTTTCTTATTTTCAGTCTTCCGCTGTTTAATATTGTATGACATGTTTACCTCTTTCTCTATTGTATATCTATTTTTCTTCTGCTGTGTTGCTCTGCCAATGAGGGCATAGTTTCCCCACCATCACACCCAAGGATCTCACTCCTAGTCGGTAGCCTCTGGCATTTGGGGAAATGTGCTTGAGGCCATGTGATCAATCGGGTACGAGGTGCCTCTGGGTGTCTTTCATAACCGGGGCATTACAAAGTGGTATCATAGGAATTTATTTCTTCTTGACTTACTGTTTGGAGGCTATAGCCAGGGATAAGAAATTATAAGTTGTGTACTTCTCACCACTAACTTAGGAATCACCTTTTCTCAATTAATTAGAAAATTCACCTTTATTATTGTAATGTTTTCATACTTACTTGGTTAGTGTATTTGAATACACATATGTGATAGGCATATTGTATTCAATACCCATGAAGTATAACTGAAAAATTATATACAATGATGAATATACCTAAAGAAGAAGTGATTACTTGTTTCTTCAATTTAGTTCATTGCATTTAAACTTCCATATATTTATTTCATGATATGTGAAGAAAATAACCTTCTGTACGATGACCAACCTCTATTTTTTTGAATGAAATTGTGAAGGTGCCTTTGGAGTCACACTTTCCATTGTCCTTTTTTCCTTGTCTTTCAACTTGTTCACCATAAGAACTAAAGATTAAACTTTATTTATATTCTTATTTTCTTGGTGAACCTTACCAAAAGGTAATAAATATTTTTTTACATTTGGTTTGTTTTTTAATCTTAAAAGAAATTGGAGTAATTAGGTGAAAAATATATAAGAATGGAATGTTTCGAAATACCATGATCCATAATTCAATTTACATATATCTGGTGTAATAATCATCTAATTCATATCTTACTTCGCTTTCTCCCTGCTAGCTTATTGGAGATGAGACAATATATAATATCATCCATGTACTCATGAAGTATCTGCAACTCATTATAAATTAATGATATCATTATGATGTAATCATTAAATGAATCATACACGAGTCTCTTGTAAGAATATTTCACACCCTCACTTCCTGAGGTAGCTCAACAGGTATTTGGGACTCCAACACCTTGAATTTCTTATATCGTAGTATCGTGTGTAAGTGCCTGTACTACTATTAGAAATTCATGTTGGATAAGAAATTTACTTTTTCAAGAATTAATCACAGTGTGATTGTAGTATTACATGCCATTTTCTGCAAAAATATATATAGCATATTAGTACTTTTATCTTGATTACTGATTAGACATTACTAATTAAATCATTAAATATCTCCCATTATTTTGTCAAACCCTAGTAGCCCTCACTACTAGATTTAGAATGCTCTGTCGCTATAGTATTCTAGTGGCAAGGATCCTTGAAACCTATCCTTATAGTCCAAGCTTTGGCTACGCTACTACTCGGAGAGTTTTAAGGTAAGTGTCTGATTGACCAACTGCATTAACTTGCGCCTCCTTGATCTGTTGAGTGAAATCCTTGCTTCTAAAATCATAAAATTGATTTACTCAATGATTTTCCTCTATAGATACAATAAGAAATCTTTGGTTACTTCTTTACTATCATCGCTAGTTAAGTCAACCCATCACTCTCATAAGAACTCACAAATAGTAAGAGGCACCCTCAACTAAGGTTGATGAGCACCCCGTACACCCAGTTTTTGTTCAAATTCAAATGACGAAAGACATTTATGAATTAATATTTATTTAAGGGGTTTTATTATTTATTGAGTAATGAAATCATTTTCTATATGATATCCATGTTCTATGTGATCACACTCACAACTGACTATGCAATAAATAGAAAAACATTAATCATATCATAAATTGATTTAATTTATGTGGTTTTATGTTTATTATTTTATATAATTGCGTAATCTTGCATATTTGTAAAAATAACAAACAATGCATAAATTAAATAAACTATGTGACTGATATTCAACATTTGATATTAGTTGATCCATTTATACTCAATGGATTAATCGTTACCTAAGGGGTATAATATCTGAGTTGGATCTTGACTCGTATTACAGATTTCACCCCAGTCCAATGTGTTACCGTCTCGTCTGGAATACCTCCTCATCTCAGTGTGGTCCACATCTTACTTCATTTTTGTCATAATACAAAAAGACTCACATGTAGATGAGGAGGTCTTGGGAGTGCATAATACAAATAAATAAATTTTATCTAGGTGCACAGACCCTTATACATATAATGATGAATACCGACGATGCACTGATCATCTGAATAATTAATTACATGAATCACATGCAATTAAAATAGTTAATTAAATAAATAAAAGTTCATACATACATTGACCAGTCACTACTCAAGATCAGTCAACATGAAATCTTAAAGGCATAATTAATTTTTGCAATGAATTTCTATTGAAGGCACTATCTGAATTAAAATAATTCTTTAAAAATTTTAATTCAAATAAAATTGGCTCAATCCCCATTTACAATTTTATTCCAAAAATTGTAAATTAATTTTTAAATTTTTATTTAAAAACTTAAAAATTAATTTTGAAATATATATATATATATATATATATAATATTTTGTTCCCGGAGCCCTGCATAGCCAGGATCGGGTCAGATGGATCAGGATAAACCGTCCTTGCCTGTTCTTGGTTAGCAGAACCCACCCTAGACTATTCTGGGTCAGGGTTGCTTGAATTTGGCTAAAGGGATCAAGAAACATGCACCTGGGTATAGGGGGGCTGACAGGGGATAGGAAGGGTCGATAGAAGGACACCAAAATCACTATATTGGTCAGGGATAAGATCGACGCATGGTGATGACCACATGAACAATAGAACAGGACAGTGGAGTTGTGCATAGGGTTTAGCGACAGCGACTCGCTGGTTGGACGCTGGAAATGCGACGATAGGCTAGATCTTAGGACACCAAAGGTGGTGGGTCACCTGAATAGACGAATAATGTCCTATCCACTGAGAAACAAAAGGAGGTGGGGTCAAGAGACCAGATGCTATAGGCGGCGACGCTCGATGGGGTCGGTAATGGAGAAGCATTGAGGTGTGAAAGATATGGCATTGGTCGAGGTATGGGAAGGGTAGGGTGCACCATTGGGTGTCGGTAACTAGTAGGATGCTAGGGACAGAGGATTGTGACGACGAAGATGGTTACAAGGAGGTCGATGGTGGCTTGGGTATGAGGCGACCATGGAGGGGAATGGGTGGTTGTAACAGGTGACTGCCTTTAGAAGCACCTTTTTTTAATTTATTAAAATAACCTTTTGCAGGTCACGTCAGTATGCCTTTTTTTATTTTTAGGCATTCTTCTGCTAACCTGCACCCAACCGCCCCTTTTCAAAATTTTGTGTTCTCTCCAAAATTCATGCCTACGATATTAAGAAATTTGAAAAAATAACAAAATAACAAATTTATTTTATTTAATTCCACAGGTGTGTGGAATTGACTTCTACTGAAAGGAAAAATCCTTGGCCAAAATATCTTATTATAGTTACCAGAATCTCAACAGAAAATGGGGTTTTGCCGATGAATTCCACAAGTCATTGAATTCAGATAAAAAAAAACATATTTATATCCATGTGTGTTTTTTTTATTTAACCCAACAAAACTAATTTTAAACTGTATTAAAATTTTCAGATTACTGTAACTTAGTCATCTGATGTTGAATTGAAATGTCTTCTATGGTGTTAAGACCGTTACGATTACCTCTACATTAATTCATTGAAAATTTAATTTTTTATTGTCTTAATAAATTATATGATCACTCTGATACTAGTTGAAGGTACTGGGGTGTGAAATAGAATAAAATGACCCAATAGTGATTTAATATATATTATAAAATGTATATTCATCTAAATACATGTTTTAACTTTAAAATAATGTGATTTTAGATTTGTTTGATTTATATTATAAATCCTTAGTAAATCATCTGAGACTTATAAAATATTTTAAGATTTTAAAATAATTTCCTTAAGTGTGTGACTCACATCCACATAAGAAAGGGAAATATTTTAATATATTCAGACCTTAGAATTATAAAATATTGTTTTCCACTCCCCCTTTTCAGAAACCATGGGAAAAAACTATGAGATGGTTTGTGGTATTGAATATTTAATTACGAGGTTTCCAAAACCAAATTAATAAAGAATTCTCCATCCTTTCCTATATAAACTCACCCAAACTCCCACTACCCTTCACTAAAACTCCTTGAAACTCATCCACACTCTACTCTATACTCTATAGAGTCCTCCCAAGGTTCCCCTAAGCTCCCAAGAAGCCTCTCCCAAGCCTTTGAGATCACACATCCAAGTAAAAAATCCTCACCTTTCTCTCTTTCTTTCAATTCAAGAACCTTGTTTGAAATTAGTATTTTTAATTTCAATTGGTTATTTTTTCATCATTTTATAATCAATTACATACTGTCCATTTGATTTTATGTGAATGAGGGATCATTTATTCCCCCTCATTCGTACCCTTTCCTAATCTGTTACTATGCTGAAATTTTGTAAGGGATCTTCCACCCTCCTTTTTATCAAGAATTCCTTTCATGTTATGTCTTTTAATTTCCCTTTTTTCTATGTTGGGATATAATATTACAAGACCCCCTTACTATCCATTTTATGTATAAATTATGATATCTTCCTTTTACTCTTATTAATCCCCCATGATTCTTTAAGTACACCCGCTACTATGCCAAAATTTCGTAAGAGATTTCTCGCTTCTTATTTCCATTCAAGTCCATGGGGTGTTAGCTGAGTGGTACTCGCTGGTTATACCCCTCGCTCTCCATGGGAACTGGCCCAATCTTGAGTCCCACCAGAATTGGACACTATGCATATTATGCATAGGGCAATTCAAAGCCATTTTCCTAGCCGGGGAACGTGCAACATGCTCTGGGCATGGTGGGGCCCCCCAGTGGGAGTCGAGCGTTAACCTTACAAACGTTTTTCACATGAGCCTCAGCCCAGTTGGTGAGGACTCAACAAGTGCATCCAAGAGACTCGAGACCAAATCTGGGTGGAGACATATTTCCGGGTTACTATAGTAGGTACTTTTCGGTACTATAATAGCTGAAATTGTTTATCCATCCAAGCCTCTGGGCCACCGGTTTGGTCCTTGGGTCCTGCAAGGCTTTTGGGCCACCCAAGGCCTTCAGGCCAGTTGTTTCTCAAGGCCTTCGATCCACCTCAAGGCCTTAGGGCCACCCCAAGGCATTTGGGCCACATGATGCAGATGTACCAGTCAAACTACAAGGGACAAGGCTTTAGATGAGGATCAGGGCAGACACATTTACTAGAGCAGAGCTAACCAGAATTGGAAGAATGAGAGGGTATGACATTTCCATTAGTACCAGGCCTATGCAACTTTGAATATGACAACTAGCTGACCGGCCCTGTGAAGGTGGAGTGATAATATCATGACATATGATAGGGAGGAGCAGTTCCAAGTTGTCTTTTCTGGGTGATTCCTTCTAAGACCTATGGGTCATGTAATTTTCTCTAAGCCTTCGGGCCTTGTAAGGGTTCCACTTCACCCCTTAAAAGGTGGATTATAAAAAATAATAAAAAATGAAGGCCTTCAGGACATTCTGACTTATTTCCATCCAAGAACTTCTTTTATATTGTGAATCTCAAATTCTATTTCATATATTGGTATATTATGCTTCGTGATCCCCTCACTTCCCATTTCATGAATAAATGATGAGAGACCCCTTTTTCTCTCATCAACCCATTTTATGAATTTCCATTTGACGTCATTATGATACCAAAATTACACTATGATTTTCCATGCCAATATCATCATGTAGTGAATACCATACCCATTTATATATCAAGGGTATTCACCTTTATGCTCATAAAATTATTGATTGGGGGATTACATGTATTTATTCCACATTCCTTTATCGTGGAATAACTTATGATGTTGAATGAATCCATGTTGTATAATCTATGTGGCACACTTATGCATGGAATGAAATGATTATGAAGGGTGTGCCCTAATAGCACTCCAATGCATTGGGTAATGTTTAGTATCATGATACGTCATGTGCAATAAGGGTTTACTCATGCTAATTCATGTGCAATGAGGGTTTAATTATACTAATTCATGTGCAATTAGGGTTTACTCATGCTAATCCATGTGCAATGAGCCTTGGATCATGCTAATATCATGTTATATATTGTTTCCATATTTCCATGTTATGATTATCATGCTTTATCATGCATTTATGTTCATATTTCTATTGTGCTCCAATTATATTCCTATTGTCTAACATGTATTATCTTCCTCATGTTATTCCATGTTTATTCCCTTACCAGACTTTATAGACCACCCCTTTCTTATGTATGTCCTTAGATTATCTCATTCAATGTTAAGTATGAAGGCACTACTACAAATATGGATTTTATCAGCGCTAGAAAAGTGTATTAACAGCGCTAAAAAATGTTGTTAATAAAGGAGAAGATAGGGGGGTCCCTTTTTTCAGCGCTAAAAAAAGCGATGATAAAAGGAGTCCTTTATCAGTGATTTTTTTAGCACTGATAAAAGTAAAAAAATAAAAATAAAAAAGAATATATAATTCGGGGGGGAGCTTTTAACAGCACTTGACCCCCTTTATCATCGCTAGGTGGACCACTCCCGTGCACTGCCCTTGCCCACACGTCCAACACATGCCCCCCGCGCGCACCTTCTTGCTTCCACCAGAACTCGAACCCGTGACCTCCCCCTTGCGCACTTGCACCTTTACCACTAAGCCATTTCATTTTTTTCTATTTAATGATATATCTATTTATATATATATATACATATAGTTATATTTATTCGTATATTAATATATATTCATATTAATATAAATATATTTAGTTATATTAATACATATATATTTATTCATATATTAATATATATTTATATATATTTATATATATATATAGTTATATTTATTCGTATAATAATATAGATTCATATTAATATAAATATATTTAGTTATATTAATACATATATATTTATTCGTATATTAATTTATATTTATATTTACTTATATATATATTTTTAGTTATAATTTTTTATCCATATATTTATTTGTATAATAATATATATTTATAAGATTAGATTTAAATACATTTATAAAATAAATTTTTTTTATGTGTGTTTATAAATAAATACATACATATATAACACACACACACACACACACACATATTTACAAATAAATACATATATATGTGTATTTGAAAAGTCATAGAATGTTAAAATGACCATAACTTATAATCCAGAAGCCCGTTTCAAATCCAAATCTAGTCAAATCGAAGAAAATGAAACAATATTCGATATGATATATGGTACAGGCCTAACAGACATCCGGATCAGAAGTTATACTTGTTTGAATGTTAACAAATCGGGGTATCCCTACTAAAAACTCAGTTTTAGAGGACTTATGGGCCTTTTTTGGCCTCAAAAAATGTGACAAAAGCTTTTCTTAGGTCACCGACATGTAGAGCTCGTCACATTCTTCGATTTGATATGCTGTAGAGCTCAAACAGACACCCGGATCAAAAGTTATGACCGTTTGAAGTTTGAGTTACATTTTCAACTTATTTTAGATCTTTTATTATTATTTTTTGATTTTTTGTGTCTTCAAATTGTTATTAAATGATTTTTAATTGATGATAATTAGAAAATTGTTAATTAATTTTATTTTTTAAAATATTTTAAATCAATTTTCACTAAATTTCTTATATATTAAATGTAATAGTCTATTTATACTTATCTAAAACATATTTAATATATATATATATATATATATATATATTATATTTATATCAATATAAATATACTTATATAACAATATATTAATTTTCATATTTTTTTTTGAAACATAAAATTTATCTGCGCAAAGAAAAATCGCTGATAAATCCCCCCTTTATCAGCGCTACTAAAAGAAGCATTGATAAAGAGGTCCCTTTTAACAGCGCTAAGAAAAAGCACTGATAAAGGGGGGGGGGGCTTTATCAGCGCTAAAAAAATCACTGATAAAGAGTCTCTTTTAACAGCGCTTTTTTTAGTGCTGTTAAAAGTTCCCCTTTATCAACGCTTTTTTCATAGCGCTGATAAAGGCCCCCTTTTATCAGTGATTTTTGTTAGCGGTGATAAAAGGGTAGCACTTTCCTTGCCCATTTTTGTAGTAGTGAGGAATGTTGTGGTAATGTAAAAGAAGTTTTCAATAAAAATGTTGTATTTCATGTTTAAGTTGTTATGTAATGTTCCTAATTTTCTAAGACACTAGACCTATCGATCTTCTGAGTTGTATTATGTGCCAATCTATGTAATAAATTATGTTTAAATATGAAATAAAGAGCAGGGTTGTTATAGTTTGTATCAAAGGATATGTTTAATTATTTTTGGGGATTAGGATTAGAAAACCCTAGTGAAAACTCTTAGGGATAAGACTAGGTGTAAGAAATAATCCCTAAATTTTGGTGAGTATATATTAAGTGGTTTATCAAGAATATAAATCCTTGTCTGGATATGAACAAGTGGACATGGATCTGGTACATATGTATCTAGGGGTAAAACCCAAAAACACCAATTTGAGCTAGACTCAAATGGGATCCGTTGCATGACAACGAGCCTTACTGCACTCCTGGTTCGACACTCCTAGGGGTATGCTTTGGTAAATTTATAATCTTAGTATGAACCATTTTCAAGGGAACAAAAAAATCCCACAAGAATATATGTTAGGAAATAGATCATGGATAACTTAGACTGAATCCTAAAAACTCATAAGTTAAGAAGATAAATGTAATTTATAAGTTATCCCTTTAATGTCATTGGATTTCCTTTATGTGTTTAACTATTTAAGATACTCATATCTAAGTCTATATTGGATAATGTAGAACCATAACCAAAAAGTAAAAGGTTAGGTTATCATTTATAGTTCTATGCATTCTTTTATATCCTAAAAGTTTAGTAGAATAATCCAAACACCACCATAAAGAATGTAGGTAGAGATGTTGGTGAAAATGACAAATGGGTCAATTATAGCGTCCTATGTATATAACTCCCCCGATCATAATTTGTGGATTGAAATTTCTGAAGAACCTTATGATACTTACCTTGGTGGAATTTGATGCAATTCTGGGCATGAATTGTCTTTACCTATATAGAGCCAACATAAATTATTGTGAGAGGGAAATCACTCTCCATATGGAAAATTGACCCCCAATTCTATACAAGTTCAAGGAGGAGGATGGATATTCTTCATCACCATTATCCAAATCATGGATATTACTACCCTATGAGAATGTGAATCTTTCTCAGATGATTGAGTCTAAAGAGGGAACCATCCTCGAAGACATGCCTATTGTAAGGGAATTCACTAATGCATTTACTAAGGAATTTCAAGATTTTCCTCCTAGAAAAGATGTAGAATTATCAATTGATATTATACCTGGGACGTTGCCAATATCCAAGAATCTATATAAAATGGCTATTGTAGAGCTTGAGAAGATAAAGAAACAATTACAGGAGAATCTGGATAAATGGTTTATACACTCAAGTGCTTCACCATGGGGTGCACCGGTTCTCTTCATCAAGAAGAAGGATGTGTCAATGCGCCTTTGCGTCGATTATTATGAGAACAAAAAAATCATGATAAAAATCAAGTTTTCTTTTCCATGAATTGATGACTTTTTCGATCGGCTACATGGAGCACAATACTTCTCCAAGGTGGATCTACAGTTGGGATATTACCAAGTAAGGGTAAAGAAGGAGGATATCCCAAAGACTACTTTTTGTACAAGGTATGAGTATTATGAGTTCATAGTGATGCTGTTCAGACTCACTAATGCTCCAAAAATATTCATGGACTTGATTAATAGAGTCTTTAGAGATTAACTCAAAAAAAATGTGGGAGTCTTTATATATGATATTATAATATACTCCAAAACCAAGGAGGAGCATGAGGATCATCTGAGTACTATGCTAAAGACCTTACGAAATGAGAAGCTCTATGCAAAGTACAACAAGTGTGAGTTCTGGTTGAAGGAAGTCTCATTCTTGGGGAATATCATCACAAGCAATGAAATATCTATGGATCCTTACAAGACAAAAGAAATTGAGGGATTGATGAGGCCAACATCTATGATGTATATCTGTATCTTCCTTAGGTTGGTTGGATATTATCACCTATTTGTGAGAAATTTCTCACGATTTTTAAACCCTCTTACCAAGCTAAATTGGAAGGGAGTCAAATTTTCTTAGAATGATGAATGCGAAGAAAGATTCATGTAGTTTAAGAAGAGCCTTATCACTACCCATATACTCACACTACCCACAAGTGGAGAGATTTTAATAATCTTTAGTTATGATTTAAAGAAGGGATTGAGATGTTTGTTGATGAAAAATGACAGTCATTTCCTATACCTCAAGGAAGTTGGAAATTCATGAGTAAAACTATCTCACGAACGATCTGGAGTTGGCAGCTGTGATCTTTGCATTGAAAATTTAGTGGCATCATCTCTTTAATGAGAAGTGTGAAATATATACGAATCACAAAAATTCTCAAATATATATTTACATAGAAAGAGCTGAATATGCGCCAATAAAGATGGTTGGATCTCATCAAGGATTAGGACTGCTCAATCCAATACTATCCTGGGAAAGCGAACAAGGTGAAAAATGTTCTAAGTAGAAAGTATCCATCAATTATATCATTGATGAGAATTTAAAAGGATCCAATCTTCTTAGATTAGATGAAGATGGACATGGGAATCATAAAAAAGGGAAAATAATCAATCCTTTCACAAATGATTGCTCTACCATATCTTTTGGAAAGGTTAAAGGATGATAAAAAATATGATGTGGTAATTCATAAGAAAATGGAAACTATAAGAAAAGGGAAATCCTTGAAGTTTAATGCTAATGAAGAAGGAGATCGCTGAATATACATCAAAGTGCATAGTATGTCAGCAAGTAAAGGTTGAGAGGTAGAATTATAAGGGGATTATGAAACCATTACCCATATCAATATGGAAATGGTAAAACATCACCATGGACTTTGTCACCAAACTTCCGAAGACATCCAAAGGAAACAATGATATCTGGGTTGTTATGGATCGTCTCACAAAGACTGCACATTTCATTGCGATTCGAGAGGATTTCTCACTGAATCAACTAACACAGATATATATAAGAGAAGTGGAAAGGTTTCATGGAGTACTACTATATATTGTGTCCGATCGAGATCCAAGATTCACCTCTAAGTTTTGGAAAAGTCTCCAGCATGCTCTAAACCCAAAGATGAACTTTAATACAGCTTATCACCCTGAAACTGATGGCCAATCTGATCGGACCATCCAAACACTTGAGGTAACGTTGAGAGCTTGCTCAATTTACTTCAAAGGCAGATGTGATCAACATATTCCTCTGGTTGAGTTCTATTACAACAATAGTTTCCACTCAAGAATCTAAATGGCTCATTATGAAGTCCTTTATGGGAAGAGGTGCAGAACGCCGACATGTTGGGATAAAGTTGGGGAACAAAAACTTCTAGGTCCTGGAATGTTCTAAGAAATAGTGGAATAGGTTAAAACCATTCAGCATTGCATCAAAACTGCTCAAAGTTGACAAAAGAGCTATGCTGACAATTATTGACATGACCTAGAGTTTGATGTTGGAGACATAGTATTCCTCCACATATCTCTATGGAAGAGAGTGATGATATTTGAGAAGTAGTGAAAGCTTAGTCCAAGGTACATCGACCCTTTTGAGACCCTTGATCGCAACAGAGCAGTGACCTATCGACTAGAACTCCCACCGAACCAATCTTAAGTACATGATGTATTCCATGTATCACTCTTAAGGAAGTACATACCAGACCCATCACATGTACTCAATCCATAGGTGGTACCATTTTAGAATGAACTTTCCTATGAGGAGAATCCGGTGAAGATCTTAGATCGTAGGGAAAAGTTCTATGAAATAAAACAATGTCCATCATCAAAGTGTTGTGGAGAAACCACAAGTTTGAAGAATAAATGTGGGAAGCAGAGGAAGTGATGAGGTAGAGTTACCCTCATCTATTTTAGTATGGAAAAATAAAATTTAAAGGGTGTGATTTCTTAAGGGGGGAGGTTGTAATGACCTGAACATTTATGAATAAGATTCCCTTTATTTCAATTAAATGTCTTGTGGGTATAGAAAACACATGCACTCCTTTTGTTTTATTATAGACAATTAGATTTAAATGATCATTAAGTATCATTACCATTGATAATATAATCGTTGAATAGTGATCACATGACTAGTATAAATATAGGGTTTTAACAAATCCTTTTAACACAGAGAAAGGAAGCGATGACCTCGACCAGTAGGATCATCCCCTATGAATCCCATTTATTAGAGATTTTAAGGGAGATAGAATTTCTGGGCTTTTCCCTAGACTAAGCCCAAGCCGAGATCCAACAACTTAAGAATGAGCGAAACCATTTACGGGAGAAGTTCAAGCTCATCGAGATCATAACCCAAACCATGTTCACCGAACATCCCCAAGAAAGTCCCACCATCGGACACCTTACTCTTAGGGAGTATGTTAGTGTAATAAAGGGATATGTATCAAGACTCTATCATTATGATCATGTACATTATTTTTTAATATAATAATGAATATACATTCATTTTTTATTGTTACTTTGTAAATATTTTTTAAAGCACAAATAATATTTTTGGTTAATATTCAAATTCAATTAAGAAATATATTTTGACGAATTAATAGATTTTTGAAATAAATAATATTTTAATATTATTATTAAATTAAAATTTTTAAATATAAATGATTATATAATTTTTATGAAGTCAAATGTAATTTTTATTAAGGTTTAAAAACTATTTTTGTCAAAACCCTTCAATTTTCAATAAATGTCTGTTTTTATTTTAAAAGTGAAAATTAAAATATATAGAAAATTATTTAGATAAAATGAATATTATTTTTGGAATTAGGATTTCAAAATTATCCAATGGTGATTTTTTCATAATTTTATGAGACGGTCGAATTTTTGGGTAAAAATTAAATACCATATAAATATTAGTGTGTTTTATGACATCATAATGACCCAATAGTGATGTAATATATATTATAAAAGGTATATTCATTCAAATACATGTTTTACCTTTAAAATAATGTGATTTTAGATTTTTTTTGATTTATTTTATAAAGCCTTAGAGAATCCTCCAAGACTTCACTACGGGAAAAATCAGTATTCGCAACGGGCTATTTGCGACAGGATTTCTTCCCGTCGCAACAAGCCCATCCAGGAAGCTATTTGCGACGAGGAAAGTAACCCGTCACAAATAACCAAGTATTTGCGACGGAATTTCGCCTCCTATCGCAAATAGTTTGGTGCGGTTTGGCGCGCAAGCCGCAAGCCGCGCGACTTGGGCGCCAAACCGCGCAGGGGTATTTGCAATGGGTCCCGTCGCAAATAACCGGCGGTGGTCAATACCCTTTTGCGACGGGATGTCGTCCCGTCGCAAAAAGACTTTCGGCAGGTACTATTTGCGATGGGTCCCGTCGCAAATAACGTTTTAATTGCCGAATGTAATTAATGTGAGCGAGGGTAATTGCGACGGACCCCATCACAAATACAACCATTTGCGACAGGAAGCCCGTCGCTAATAATCTCGTCGCAACTAATTTAACCTATATATACCCACATCCGTTTTTTTCACAAATCATTCAGATCTTGATTTCTCTCTCTCTTTATTCTTCAGTTTTAAAGAGAATTTTTTTAGTTGAAGTTTTTTATACGAGATCAATCGGAGGGCGTCAATATCTTCAGAATATCAAAGTTTAATGTATTTATATTATATTTTTTTATGTTTATTTTATTTTTTTATGTTAATTTTAATTTTTGTTTATTAGTTCGAATTTAATTAGATTTTAATTGATGTTTATTTATATTTAGTTTTACTAAGAATTTGATATTGTTAGTTATAATTATAAATAATTAGTTATAATTAATATTAATTAGATATAATCAGGAATAAATAGATATAATTAGGAATAAATAGATATAATTAGGTCTTTGTATTGTGTAAGTGGACATTCGTTGAAAATTGGTATATTTTCAAAATCGATACCTCTTCTATTTTTTCATCCAACATACAAGTCATGTTTGCAGTTCCGCCATATCTCACCCAGTTCCATTAACTCTGGTCTCTTTGATTGCAGGGTATCCATAAAGTTATATTAAAGCTGAATATTGAAACAAAATTGTCAATAATACTTTATAAAGAAATTGTAAATTAATTTCAAAAAAATATATTACCTAAATTTTTGGCCAGACACTATCTTTTATTTCTTGTCCAGCTTTTCTCATTATTGGAAAATGGGGTTATACAAACGATTCAAAATCATTGGTATAGGCTGGAGAACCATTGGTATAGTTTATACCAACAATTCTCCAAACTATTGGATATAATGTCATGGGTATAGGCCTATACCAGCAATTTATAGTAAATTGTTGGTATAGGCCTCCTTGAGTTTCATTTTACCAATGGTTATGATGAAACTGTTGGTATAGGTCATTACCAACAATTTGAAAACTAGTTTCTAAATCCCTATACCAACGATTTATAAACCGTAGGAATAGCCTTTCTTGGCAACAAGATATACCAACGGTTAACTGTTGGTATAAACCACCTATAGAAATCACGAAATAGGCAGCAACACCCCCACCTTAGCCAATTACCTGCATAAAATACCAAAAAAATTGCACCAAACATTACCAACCAATATATAAACAATGATAACATAAGAAATTAATTAATGAATTCAACTAATGATAACACACATTTAAAACATCACATATTCATTCACAACCAATCATCAAAATCATGTGTCATGAATATCAGTTTAAAATGTGAAGGATCTCTCTCTCTCTCATCACAACCAATATCATCACCACCGGCATCGTCATCATCATCGTCATCATCATCATCGTCCTCACCGTTCACCATCGTCATCGCCAGGAACATCATCATCCCGACCACCACTAAGACCATGCATGTTGGGCCATATAACGCACAAGCCGCAGTGGTATCTGGTGGAAGTGATGGACATAAGGTTGTCATAAATTTCATAAATTAATCGTTAGTATTTTGATTACATTCACGCTCGTGCATGACCATTTTTTTATCCTCTTCTTCCTCGATACGAACTTGTACTACCTTAGAACGAGTTATTTCCAACTCGATGCTACCAGAACTGGCACTTGAAGTGGGTCAATATCTAGTAGGGACAATACTCTTCTCTAGTCGACAACATACTAACTCATGGTGTTCATCTCCTAATACCTGATTTAAATGATCATTTGGTCCAAAATTGTCAGTTTTTTGCTCATCAAGGGCCTCCAAAGTACATTGTTGCAAATTTAAATGAACTATTTAGTTACAAAATCGATATTAAAATTTGAAATCAGTGAAGCAAAACTTACAATTTCTTGTTGTGTTTGTTTGTTTACCGAGCTTCCATCTTTCTTCTTTCTGCTCAAGCAAAGTAATTTTACTCGAGGCACACATCCTTCAATATTCAAAACTACCCTCTACAATGATATTGAATATAGAAAACCATTATTCAAATAGGTTAATAATAATGAATTTCATAACTAAAATCAAACGGATACACTCGATGATGCAATATGATTTGTTATAATTATTGATTACTTTGTGACTTTATGATATTAGTTAACAAAAGAAATTTTATATAATAAATTAGGAAAGTTGAGGATATGATTAAACAATGATTTGATAAATTAACTTAGTGGAATTTAAGGATTCTTATTTGTAAATATTATTTCCATGAATATAAGGGCAATGCAATTATAGAATAATGGAAATGGAATGTCTTTATTGAAAAAAATTATTCAAGAGTAAATACATGTATAATATGGTAAAATGGAAAGATGAAATGTATGATAAATGTAATCCTATTTGGTTGTTTCCATGTTTCAATGCTTTATTTTTAAAGTGGCTAAAATAGATAAAATCAAGTTAAATTATTCATTGATGGATATTGATAAAAGTGTATAATCAATATGGATTTTATGTGTGTATTTTGAGTTGGGTGAAAGTGAATTCCATTTATTTTTTTTAGGTGAAAAAATAGTATGTTAATGATTAATTTTACAATTGAGGTGATTAATGGATGTTTGAGGTATGTTTAAATGGGAATTGGAATAGATCAAATGAAATTTATTTGTATAGAATTTTAATAAATTGATAAAGCATGTTAGTATGAATAATGTGGTTTATATTAAGAATGTTTTAGATATATAAATTAATGAAAATACTTATTTCTAAAATAAAAAAAGGGAATAAATGAAATCTTAATGTGGAAATATATGATTTGTACTGTGCATAAAAAAGGCATAATGGGAACAATGATTTGTGTTGAAATTTTTACTTATATTTAATTTTTGTTTTGAGAAAGATGATAAAAGGTTTTGGTGTTTGTTTTTGTTAAAAAGACACATTAAAAATTGGATTTATTGTTTATTTGGTTAGAGCATGTTAATGTTTATTTGGCATGAGAATACGTAAAATTCAAATTTTATGTTTTAGCATGTGTTCTGAATGGGGTTGTTTTATTAATAAAAAAATCAATTATCATGGTATGATTATCTTAATAAAGGGTATGTTAAAGTGAAGTGATTAATTTGAATAAAAAAAAATATTGATGTTTGTTTAATTCTTATAAAAACATGCTTGTGTAAATGGTTGTATTGGTTGAATCAAACTTTTCTTGGTGATTGTGATTGTTTTGATGTTTATTTTTGATTTGTGATGAGTTAATCCTTAATTTTTTTCAAATTCAAAAGGGGATAAATATGATTTTATTGGGGTACTTAAGAAGATCATTTAACCAAAGTTAAATGATTGGTTTAAGTGATTCCATCATTTATAAAGTTTTGTTAGTTTATTTTAAGGATTAGTGAGGTGTGCGTTCCATGAGTCAGGATAATGATTTCATGAGTTTTAAATGATGGTGAGTTTGAGTAATTTTGGTTAAAAACATAGAAATTAGTTGGGTGTATACCTAGTATGATGATATTGTTGACGAATTAAACTTTGACATTGAATTTTGATTATGTTATCCTTAAGTGTAACACGGTTTCATGAGGTACCACTACTCTTGTTCTCATGTGAAGTGAATATGGTTGAGAATTCATTTTTGTATGGGAATTTCTATCAGGGGAACCTTTCATGGATTTAATTCAAGGTTGGGTATTAGATATTAGAATTAATGCTTGAGAACATAAAGAAAATTGAGGTCTAGAGGACATCATCGGTCACTGGAGATTCTCATACTATTCTCGAAGATGAGAAAAATTATGGTGGATAAATTGTAACGTCCTGGGGTTTTTGAGGTATGGCATGATTTTAATTTTTATGTATTTGAATTTATTCTGAATCTATTTTAAGTTGGTATTTGGAGTTTAGAGAATAGAAATGACTTGGGAGGAGAGGTTGGTCTTGGTTGATATTGTAAAACACTAGAAAACACCATCGGGTGACCAGTGTGGGGTACTAGGTTCACGATGGAGGAGACGTGGAAGGGGATTCTTAGGCTGACCTGGTCATTTACTGGGTACCTGGTGGAGTGCTTCAGAGTTTATTTTTTCAAAAGCATTTCTATCTTTTTTTCATCAAGGGATTTGAGTCTTAATCTAATTTTTTATCATTCTAAAGGTCGCTTGGGAAAACTGTACTCTCTCCAATCCCTCCCAAACTCTCGTCAATTGCTCTAAATGATTTCTCCTTCATGTCTAGGAAGATTAACAATCTGTATGTTATATTGAAATTGGGATGGTGTGTATATTGTTTTCCTTCTGATTTAGGTCAAAGGAAAAGAGGTTTAGTTTCTTTTATATTTTAAATCTAGTTTTTCTTTTAGTTCTTAGTGCATTATTGATATTTAGTAATTAGAGTGGGAATTATGCTTCTAATCCTAGTGAGGAATGGTAGCATACCTTTGAGGTGAGTGGTTGTGAACTTCTTTGAGCTTATAATTCACTACTCTAGTGTATTATGGTTAATATGATAATTGAATTTAATTGTTTTCTAATTGTTTGAATTACATTGGATAATAATTCAAGGAGGGATGCGCTAACATGATTTGTTATTGATTAATAATGAGAACACATGTGAAATTATGTTATTTTCAACAGAAGATATGACCAATTTAGAACTCACCAATTTGATGTTGAAGAATAACCGAATGAAAAGACAAAACGAGGATGGATCGTCGCGGATGGAAAAGAAGATGGAACACGCTCGTAGGGCTCACTGTCGACGGAAATCGGATCTGAGTAGGTGTAGGTCATGCCTGGAATTTGGGGGGTATTCTATACCAACAGTTATACATAACTGTTGGAACAGCCTTGGGCACCGAGTACTCTATACCAATGGTTCATTAAAATCATTGGTATAGGCTTCAATATATCAACCTATACCAATGGTTATTATAAACCATTGGTGTAGAGGTACCTATACCAATGATTTTAAAAAATCGTTGGTATAAGTCTGTTCATATAGGTTCGTTGGTATAGCTCCATTTTCCACTAGTGTCTCCACTGGATTACTTGAACTATAATAATATTATTGTGTTTACCAAGTATCCTCATAAAAATCCACAATTCCTTTCCATTTTTTCCACTTATTTTCATGTTTATCACACACTACATGTATTTTTGTACGGTTACTAAAAGATGTTCATGAAGAAAAAAATGAAGTGTAGAAATGGAAGAGAGAACCGAATGCCCAAGGTATCTCTCTAAGGGAGGCCTTGAGGTTATTTTATAATGAATAAAAGAGATTACATGATATGTCAAGTCCAATGTGGGACTTGACACAACTTATCCTCTAACACTCCCCCTCAAGCTAGGTGTTCCTAGCTTGGGTACATAATATAAACAAAGCACAACACTCCCCCTCAAGCTGAGACATATATATTTATCATGTCCAACTTGTTACACAAAAATTGGACTCTTGGTCTAGGAACTCTTTTTATGAGAACATCGGCAAGTTGATCAGAGGTGTGAATGTGGCCAAAGGTGATCTTCTTCATTTCAGAGTTTTCTCAAATGAAAATGAAAATATACTTCAATATGCTTTGTCCGCTCATGAAAAACTGGATTTGTGGCAATCTTGATAGCACCATGATTGTCACACCAGATATGTGATGGTTTCTTGGTTGTATACTCAATCTCGTGAAGAGTTTGTTGTTCCTAAATGATCTTTGCAGTCACATATGTCATGGCATGATATTCTGACTATGCACTTGAACAGGAGATAATGGTTTGCTTTTTGCTTCACCATGAGATCAAATTTCATCCAACAAAAACTGCAAAATCAGACGTAGATCTCCTGGAAGAGAGACAACCAACATAATCTGCATCACAAAAAGCCTCAATGTTTGTATGCCCATGATCATAATATAGAATACCTAAACCTGGTTCCTTTTTCATATATCTTATAATGCGAATAACAGCCTCCCACTGCATTTTTGTTGGAGATTCCATAAATTGACTCATTTTGCTAACCGTACAAGCAATATCAGGTCGAGTCATTGTCAAGTAATTGAGCTTCCCAACAAGTTTTCTGTATCTGTCGGGTGATTAAAACCTCTCGCTATCAGAATGTAGTGACCTTTCTCTAGGTTTGAGGGGTGAGTCAACCGAGTCATCTTAAGTCATTCCAGACTCTTACAGAAGATCAAGAACATACTTTGAGATAGAAAATTCATTTGGTGCATTTGGAGACCTCAATCCCCAAGAAATATCGTAGAGGACCCAAATCCTTCGTATGAAAATGTTGATGAAGGATTTGAGTCAATCAATGCTGTCAGTATCACTTTCGGTAATGATAATGTTATCCACGTAGACAACTAGGAGAATGTTGTCTGTTGTAGATTGGTGATAGAAAATAGAAGAATCTTTTATGCTTTGACACAAGCCAAAACTAAGCACAACAGTGAAAAAACGCCTGAACCAGGCCCGGGGTGACTGTTTGAGGCCACACAATGATCGAAGAAAGCGACAAACCTTGGAAGACTCCCACTGAGCAACAAACCCCGGTGGTTTCTCCATATAAACTTCTTTATCAAGAAAACAATGAACAAATGCATTTTTCACATCCAACTGATGAAGAGGTCAGTGATAAGAAGCAGTAACAAAGATAAATAAATGGACTGATGCCAATTTGGCCACTGGAAAGAAGGTGTCAAAATAATCAACGTCATACGTCTGTGCATAACCCTTGGCAAAAAGCCGTGATTTGAGACGATTGAGAGAACCATCGGCATTGACGTGCACAGTATAGATCCACTTGTACCCGACAACCTATTTATCTGTAGGGAGAGGGACAAGATCCCAAGTGTGGTTGGTTTCCAATGTCTGAAATTCATCATGTATAGAATGTAACCAACCGGGATGAGAGATTGTCTTGGCAATAGTGTGTGGTGTCGAGTAATCAGTCGGTGCCTCAATAACTTGGGAGGTAGACGCAGATAATCTTTGATAAGACTAATAGGGGTGTGATCCTTTACGAAGTGCAATAGGCAACTCTGGTGATGAAGCATCAGGAACAGAAGAGTCGTCCTGTGTGCTAGCTATAGGAGGTGGCAAGGTGGAAAGGTGGTAAGGTGGCAAGGTGGCAGATGTGTGAGGTCAACGAGTATATATCTAGCCAAATCATGATCCAACAATATCACTAGGAAGAGATGAGGGTTGGGGTGTATGGAGAGAATGTGGAAAAATAATTTCAAAATCAAGTAGAGTAGATGGTAGTGGGAACTAAGGAATAGACATAACTAAGGATTCGACAAAGGAAACATCAACGGAGTCAACATCGCAACGCAAATCTAGAGAGAAGCATCAATATCTGTACAGGGTGCAGGAATAGCCAAGAAAGATGCATTTGAGAGCACGTGTATCAAACTTGGTAACTGAGGGACGAATATCCCAAACGTAACACACAGCCAAAAATGCGGAGGGGGCGGGAATGAGGGGGTGTGGTTGGAAATAAAGAATGGGTGTCTCCCCCTGAAGAATAGACGATGGAAGTCTATTGATAAGATAGGTGGTTGTGAGAATGGCATCGCCCCAAAAAGTGGTTGGAACTTTTTTCTGAAATAAAAGTGCTCGAGCAACTTTTAATAGATGGTAGTGTTTTCGTTCAGCAACACCATTTTATTGAGATGTGTGCGGACAAGAGATCTGATGGATAATTTCATAGTCAGTGAGAAAAGACCGGAAGGGTCCAGAAAGATATTCACGACTATTGTCAGAACGAAAGCATTGGAGTTTAGCAGAAAACTGGGTGGTGATGTCACGGCCCCATCCATGCCGAGGCTCGAGTTACAACTACCCCAAGATCGCCTCTATAGGCCAGGAGGTGGCAACAAGTGTCGAATGCACAACAAACTCGGAGAGGCCTTTCCCTAAGTACCTATACACACGCACACAGACAACTCAGTGCAAAAGTGAAAAGAGAGAGAAGCAAAAGATAAAACATTGTTATATATAAAACCACAAACATGCATCGTCCTCTAAACAGTACAAGCACAGTAGTGTAAACTGAAAGGGAAAGGGGTAAAATACACATCCAACTAGAAAATTGCTACAACCTAGTAGTAACTGAAAAAGTAAAACAGCTGAGAGAGCCCCGCTCCTGGATCCCAAGTTACAACGACGATACACAGTCCAAGCACATATATCCCAAAGCTCCTCTGAAGTCACGATCAACATGTTTGTCGTCTGTATAAGGCACGACACCTTCGTGCAAAGCCCATACAGGGGTGGGTATAAAAATACTCAGTACGATGCTCCGAAAAGGCAAAGGGGGAGAAATAAGGGATACACTGAAGAGGAAAACAACAGATAGAATAAGGTACAATAAAAGAGTACAACTTAACCCAACAAGATAGTGAAAGCAAACTCATCCAAACACAAGGAGGTTGAAATGGTGAGAAGATGAACTTCTCGTCGAGTCTTCACTATTTATAGTACGAGAGTGGACTCATCCAAAAACGAGAAGCTAGACATGGAAAGCACACGACATATCGCCCGCGTCTTCACCTCTCCTGAAAGGATAGTAATCAAAACCCAAGGAGTGAGTACTAAAATAGAATATATATATATATATATATATATATATATATATATATATATATATGCTCAGTCAAAGAAACCTCAATGAGAGAGTAAGGGGATCTTCATCTCACAGCTCAACTCAAGAAGAAGAGTCACCAACAGTTCCAAAAGTATCCACCAAAGATTCTCACCATCCCTCACATCAATCCTGAACTTGCAAGTCAAAGGGAATCAATCACCACACCTTGATACTATCCGGTTTGGTTGGAACTGACTCGCCCGTACGGTTTTAGGTCGCGTCACGAGGACGCGTCTCGATGGTGAAAGTGTCTCTTTTTCGTGAGTCCAAAAGTTACGTCAAACCACGTCTCATCATTGTGTCACACAGTTGAGGGGGAACAACTCAAAGTAGATGGCCCGCGCCCTAGTGCATTATGGGGGGTTCCACTCTAATAGTCGTTGAAGACCCGTGCCCATGCGGATGGGGGGTCAACACTCTGGTCATCAGGGATCCACGCCCTAGTACGTTAGGGGGATCAACACCTGGAAGCAGCTGTAGAGGACCCGAACCTATGCCGATGGGGGGTCAACACTCTAGTCATTGGGGATCCACACCCTAGTACGTTAGGGGGATCAACACTCAGAAGTAGTTGTAGAGGACTCATGCCCATGCTGATGGGGTGTCAACACTCTAGTCATCAGGGATCTGCGCTCTAGTACATTAGGGGGATCAACACTCAGAAAGAAGCCCACGGTGATTCTGCCTGATCACAACCATCATCAAGCGTCGCCTCGAATAGGCATCACGCCCGAAACATCTTGCATCAGATCTTGAAATCCACCATGGAGGGCATCATAGCATTCTACACGGAAAACCACTTAGGATAGGCTACTCACGGGCCAAAATCCGAGTCCAAAAGGAGATACAAGAGATAGAAGATTTATAGTGGTACACGGCGTGTGTGGGTCCCACACGACAAGTGACCCCACCTCATTGTCTAGCCATGTACCTAGCCATACTCAGGTACTAAATTGTGCACAAATACCCCTAAAAGTGTCAATGTACTCCCATAGTACATGTCACATCTGACCCCAAAGGCTGACGAGCGCACAATGCTCTATGTTTGTCTAAAGGGAAAAACGTAATTCTACTAACATGCCTCCTCAGACAACCTTGAATAACCAAACGGAACACACCATTGCGATCCTTGCAGAAAAACGCACATGATCGACTATTCATTCGCCCGAATCAAACACTCGGTGAAGAAACTGCATTCCAACGCGTTGTACACAAATAGTGCCTCATGGGGCCCACATCTCGATCCCGAAATAAAATATACAGATCACACCATTTTGATCATCAGGGAAAAACGCATGGGATTGACTATTCATTTGTCCAAATCAAACTCCCAGTAAAAAAACCACATTTCACCACAACACGCCCGAACCGAGCTTTGTGGGGTCTGCACCTCGATTTCGATTTAAACACCCAAAATTGCTCTTGAAAAATTCGCCTCAACATCATGATCACAACGTCGTGGAAGTCCCATCGATTGGACGCTGCATGCGGAAATTATGGCAGGTCAAAGTTTTTAATAGTAATAATAATAATATATTATTATTATTTGGATGTTTCGTGCAACCGAGCCACAAGTCCAAATCTTTAAATTTACAAACTAGCATAAAAAGGTTCTCCTCGAAAGTAGGATCACGTCGCCACAAACGGCACGTAAAAAAGATGCTTCGTTTAGGAGTTATGGAGGTTTGAAGCCACAGCCCGAAGACCCGCCTGGCCCACTCGGCCCGGGCCGCCTCGGTCTGGTCCAGCCCGCTCTGGCCTGGTCCATCCGCGCTCCGTCCCGGCCTACTCCCGCTGGCCCGGCCTGCTCCCGCTGGCCCGGCCTGCTGGCCCGGCCTCGGCTCGGGCCCGCATCGCGTCAACCAACGTGGTGTCGCCGTCAAAGCGCCAGGTGTCACCGCCTCTAATAGCGACCCCGCTCGGCCACACCTCGCGGCTCCCGGCCGCACCTCTTTGCTCCTGACCACATCGCACCCTCAACGTCGTCGTTCCACGCAGCATGTTGCTGCTGTTGTGGCCCATCGTCACCTCCTTCGACACGTCGTATCGACTTCAATCCAACTCGAAATGAAGAAAAGAACAAAGATATGGGATCCTTTGGTTGAGATCTTCACAAACTTGAGTCATGCTCAATGATCCATTGATGATTCGACGTTTCTGAAAGTAATTGGAGATTTCGCGAAGAACGGACGAAGAACACGACCAAAAAGGGATTCAAAATGTAGATTGACTGATGGTCGTGTTCGTTTGGTCATCGTCGTTGATATTCAAAGCAACAAATTCAACAATGAAGAAATTATACTTCAAGAATTTCAATCGCGGATGCGAAAATCAAAAAGAAGAATCTTATCTCGAATTTGGATTCCTCATTGTGTTTGTTGCGCTCTGATCTACTCTGATCTGCAGCGCCATCGCGATCCGTCGAAGATTCAACATTGAATCGCCAGAGAAGAGAGAGTTATGCTGGTGACACAGTTTTATGAGCCAAACCCTAATTTAGAAAACATGACCTATTTATAAAATTTAATAGGTCCACCACTAACGGTCATGGGATTTGAACATCCTGCGCCCTCTCGCTTTATGTCGCATTTAGGTAAAATAATTTTATTTAATAATTTTATTTACAGTTACGTCCTCGGTAACTTTTTCTACAGATGACCTGCGCCGAAAAAAGTTATATCCCACCGAAGGTAAACATCATGCTTTGGACTCAACCATGGCCTCAGATTTCTTATCCGAGCTACCGTTTGAGAGTTATCTCGCTTTCGTCGTGTGCATAGTATAAAATATACTTAATGTTTTTATAAAATTTAATCCAGGCACACCGGGTATCAGAATCGCATGTCGTCTCAGCATCTAGTTCTGGAAATATATATAGAAATATTCCAAAGTCTTACAAGGCAAAAATCGGGTCTCTACATGTGATTTTTTGATAATAAGAGCAGAAAATAATAAAGATTTCAGAACAATTTTTCAACAAATAGACCCAAGTCATCCGTGAAAAATCATCGATGAAAATAAAAAAATATCAATAACTCAGTTTAGAAGGACTAGGACTGGGCCCCGAGATATCAAAGTGAACCAAATGAAAATGGGTGGATGCACGGGGAACTGCTCGAGGAATATAGGTGACCCAATGATGCTTTTCATAGTGACATGAATCACATTCAAAAAGAAGATGTCTTAATCCTGGAAATAGTTTTTGAAGAATGGGGACATGTGGATGACCAAAGAGATAGTGAATCTAGAGGGCATGATCATAGGTGGCAGGACAAGCGAGAGTGGGGGCCGAGTCAAGCACATACACACCACCCTGAAGTCGGCCAGTACCAAGCACCTGAGTCATCAAAAGCTCCTAAAATATAACTGAAGTATGTGAGAAGATGGCTTGACAAGCCAGTTGTTGGTTTACTAATTGATAGTAAATTAAAGAGACAATGAGGAACAAAGGCAATAACAGAAACTGTCAAGCCAGACGTAATGGTACAACTTTCATAGCCCGGAATCTGCAGTGTCTGACCATTGGCTACAGTAATATTACATCCAGATGAGGCCGTTCTATAGGACCGTAGAATACCTGCATCGCTAGTTATGTGCTCGGAGGCACCAGAGTCAACAACCCAAGAAGTGCAACGTTGGGAGAGACATGCTAGTGAAGTATTTCTATGGGCAATAGTTGTGCCTGATGATGTCATAGAGTGTGCTGAAAATGCACAGGGATAAGGTACTGAAGGTGCACAATTGATAGATTATAGGTGCTAAAATTGCACGACTAGTCCATCCAGGAATTGGGTTATTGATGAGAGATCACATGGATGGCAATGGGGCATGGTTGGGTCTTGCACGTAAGGGGTCCATTACAGCGGTGTAGGGGTGCAGGGAGGGCTGGAGGCAGGAGGCGTCGCGCGCACAGGGGGGTGGCAAGAGGGGTCGTCGCGCGCACAGGTTGGGGCACAGAGTGCCATCGCGCAGAGGGAGGGAAACAGGAGGGGCCGTCGCGCGCACAAGGAGGGCCAGTAGGTGGGGTCATCACGTTGCACAAGGAGTGCACAGGGGGGGCATCGCGTTTGCACAGGGAGTGCACAGGAAGTCATCGCACGCAGGAGGGGCACAGTAGGGAGGTCCTTCGCACGCTGGAGGAGCGCAGCAGGGAGGGTCGTCGCGCGCGGGAGGGGTGTAGCAGGGAGGGCCGTCGCGCACACGCAACACTACTGAGAATTGAGTTAGTTGCGACGGGTTATTTATGACCAGATCTCGTCACAAATAACTTGTTGCATAAAATAGTGTCGCAAATAGTTTCTTCGGGTTTTTTTAAAAACCATTTTGCAACGGGCACTTGGCGAATACTATTGGTGACGGGCCCGTCACAAATAACTTTTAAAAAATAATATTAATATTAATACTATCAATAAAATAATATTAAAAAATAATTATAATAAAATAATATTAATAATATAATAACAATAATAATAAAAATTTATTATTATTATTATAAAATAATAATAATAATAATAATAATAATAATAATAATAATATTATTATTATTATTATTATTTATAATATAATAAAAAAATATTAATAAAATTAATAATAATAATAATAATAAAATAATAAAAAACTTAATATTCACAAAAATATGAAAAAATAATAACAAAATAGTAACTTTAATACAATAATACATAAATATTCAAAATAATAAACAAAATTAAATAAATAATAAAGTAATAAAATAATAATAAATATATAAATAATAAAATAATAAAAAATGAAATATTCACAACAATATAAAAAACACAGTATATAGAAATATAAATATATAATATTACAAAAAAAATACAGTCAAATGTTTTATCATAAAAAGTCAATACATCACTGAGGGGGAGGGTCGTCTGGAGGTGGTGGATGAGGTAGAAGAGATGGTGGAGGGAACTCCATCCCTAAACCATGAGTCAGACGTCGCATCTACTTCAGTGTCTGCTCATGCTGTTGTTGCTTCCACCGACACATCTCCTCCTATTGATGTTGTTGTTGACGGAGCTCTTCCTGCTCGCTACGCATGCTCTCTATAAGCTCACCCTGAGCTCGTAGTGGCTCTTGATACTATGCAAAAGATGATGATGACTCTTTACGAGCTCCTCTTGAGTTGAACGCCGACATCACAGTGGTACTGTAATAACTCGCGGGCGTCAATCGAGAGTTGATACCAACAACTAAGTATTTTTGGAAGGCATAGTGGGTCGTCTGCATCCATGTCGGCTCATCAAATCTTGCTGCGTTGGTCTGATCATTGGTCTCGAGCTGAATCTCAGTTTGTGTCAGAGACGTCGTGCCCTCATATGACTCCTTCAATTGAAATTTAAAATTAAAATAGTTACAATATTATTTGTAGTTAATTTTAAAACTCAAAAAAAAAATATTGACCACAATCTGACGTTGGAAATCACCTCTATCCTCTTCAGTGATAGGATCGGTGTACATCCTCCTATAAACATTGAATTCCCTAATATCAAGTTGTTCAACTGCCTATATAAAGATAAAATAAACAATTTAAATTTAAAGTTCTATAAACTAATTTAAAAAATGTACTTACCATATGTTCTCTATGCGTACTGAATGTACGACTACCAGCTCAATGCGTCATCACTTGTCTCCCCCGGTTCTGTCGACCTACTGATGATCTCCTCTGAAAACAACCACTCATCCAGTGTGAATATAATTCATCTCAAACCTTAGATAAAATATAATCAGATCGATGAGCGTAGCAAGAATAATCAAACTCTATGACTCATGTTTTGTTCATTGTTGTTCTCCTCACATTGTGCAAAAACTGACGGCAACAATCACGCATACAGCCCTCTCATGCCTGCCAGATAGAGTTGCATATGCTCTCATCTATGGGATACCATAAACCCTACAAACAATTAATAATATCAAGTTATTAATTAAATAAATTTCAAAATAAATATTATTTATTTACATATCATCCAATGATCGAACATGTGGAGCTGAACATCTATGGAAATCTGATCTCATGTAACTCGTGCCTCAAAAAAATAATAATTTCGCAATGTAACACTCCCATGTCCAATAATATATGCGTAAAGTTATGATAAAAAAGAACAAATAATAAAACAATTAGCATATAAATAAATTAATGATAATTAATGAAAACTAACTAAAATACACAGGTAAACATACCTCTGCATGCGTGGATCGAAACCAAGACGTAGACATCGCTTGGGAATAGGGTTAGGAATCATCAATCACACATGACCACACCCCCTTCAAGTCCTCTTTAAACCACCAGCAGTATGAGGGTTAGATGATCTAACATCCTGCTCGTCATCAGGTAGATCAGCCTCCTACAACTGACGAAACATATATGGATCCATTTAAAACATGAAACGAATGTTAGAAAACAGTTGAAAACAACTATTATATATAGATATATATTTTATATGATTATAATCAACATTTCACTATGTCAATCTTCATATGCATCCTCATCTTAATATCTGACGGTGTCAATATTTTCATATTCCTCCTCAACATCATCAATTTCCATATGAGTTTCAGTTTCATCATCTCTTGTCATTTCAAATTACATTTGTGACATCATTAATATTATCATCATCATCAACTCTTAATTGTGGGGTGTCATCATCGATATTCGTGTCTTCTAACTCTCTTGAAATAGTATAATAATTTGCATAATAAATCTGATGTGTCTGATAAGCCAATAAAAATGGTTTATTTACTGCAAGAAAACTTTTATATTTAATATCAACGATTACATGGATTGGATGAACATGTAAGTCTCTCTCAATATCTAACCAATTAAATTTAAACATCGTTACGTAATGTTGTCTCAGATAACACACTTCAATGATTTCTTCCAGCATGCCGTAAAAGTCAATTTCAGTTTCTCTATGATGAGATCCTCTCAAGTAAACACCATTATTCATTTTTTTTATTCTCAATATGCACATGTATGAAACCGAAAATCATTCGCCACATATACATTATAAGATTTAACCGTTTTGAATGGTGGGTTACTCAATACACACAATCAATTATCAATTTTATCAGCATGTTGAGATATCTGAAAATTTGTAAAACAATTATCAATATAAAAAGTAATAAATTGATTTTATATGTTAAACCATAAATAATTTATGTTATCAGTTTTTGAAACCAATGGAAAAAATTATTTTGTCGACATTCAAGACCAGTTGCTATAATTTGTGGAAATTGTTTCTTGATATGATTATCATATAACCTACAAATAAAATAATATTAATTTATTGACTCATGGGTGTAGTCTAGTGGTTGCGCCCTATGATGGTCTTTCGGGAGGTCTCGGTTTCGAGCCTCCCGTGCGCAAATAGATATGGGTTTTCTTTGTTTCCCCCTCCCCTAGCTGATGTAAAAAAATATTAATTTATTGTAACAAAAATTATAGAATAAGTAATATGAGCGCTCACAATACAAATGGTGTCATTTATTCACAGTTGAGAAGAAAATGTGTATGAGATCTGTGATGTTCATCCTCTGAAAGTCATAGTTCATGAATTCCACTGAAACAAAGTTCAGACTGATTAAAAAATGATAATTGATTGCTCATTTCATCGTCAACATTTCTCTTGTTACGGCTTATGCGGTTGTGTTTTGAGGTATATTCAAATTGAAAATAATTAGTAGAAAAAAGAAATTTCCTCCTACAAATAAGCTTATGCAATTGAGTCTTCAATCGATACTTTTTTACGTGCTTTTTTCTTCAATTTTTGTATGTATCTCTCGAATTGGTAATTAATCGGAACTGTACTAGACCTTCACATTTTTCTTTATGTAGAAAATGTATTATTGAATGTTCTGTTGATTCAAAGAAAGCCGACGGGAATATTTTTTCCAGTTTATATAAAATTAAAACAACTTTTTCTTGTTGTCTGCTTAGTGCATCGCAGTTTGTTGTTGCCGCACAAATGTCTCAAAAAAATATGATATGTTTATTATCGCATCCCAAATCATAGAATTCAACAACCCTCTTAATCTAATCGGAAGAGGTATTTCCATTATAACATGACAGTCATGAATTTAATCTAATAATATGATCTTTTCTGACACATCTTACCAAATTGGAAGCATAACCATCTAAAAGTCTCAAATCTGCAATCCACTGACGAAATAATAATCAATTTTCTTTGGATAGCGTATAATCTACTTTTGGATTCATTAACTTATGTGATCTAACATTTTCAAACAGTTCAAGTTATGGTCACCTGCAAATTTGGGCAAGATCTAATTGTACTTTTACATTATCTTTGGTCTTATCTGGTGTATCCAAAACTGTATGAAATAAATTATCAAAACAGTTCTACTCAATATGCATGACATCCAACATGTGACGGACCAACAAATCAGACCAATATATCAGATCCTAAAAAATACTCTGTTTTATCCAATTGTGTTCTTCTCCAAAGCTATCAATTTTTTGTTGGTTTACTATTGATCCAAATGTAATGGAAGGTAATGAAGAAACAATTTATTTTAACTATGTACCTAATATCATTGTTGGAGGTCCATCTCTTTCAATTGTGCATTTTCTGAAATGATATACGATCCTTCAAAAAGGATGGTCGATTGGAAAGAATTTGTGATGACAGTCAAAAAAACAAAGTTTTTTTCCATTGACGAGCATAAACGCGTTGTTGTCTCTCATACAGTACGAACATGATTTTGGATCATGTGTACTCCAGCCAGAAAACATGTCATATGTTGGGAAGTCACTAATAGTTCACATCAATGAAGATTTCAATATGAAATTTTGTTTCGCAGCAACATCATATGTACTGACATCATTACTCCACAATGAATTTAACTCATCAATCAATGGTTTTAAATAAATATCAATATTCTTTTTCGGATGTCCTGGAATTAATAAGGTCAAAAAGATATGACTCTTTCATCAAAATCCAAAAGGGTAAATTGTACGGAGTTATAAAAATAGGTCAACATGAATACTAACTACCGTAAGAATCAAATGGACAGAAATCGTAAGTAGAAAAACTCAATCGCACGTTTCAGGCTTCTAAAGAAAAAGGCGAATGCACTTGTCAAAATGTTCCCATGAATCATCATCAGATGAATGGTTTAAGCTTTTACCAATTGAAATATTAGTTTTGTATCATTACATCAATGTTGTTGTGTTCTAAAACATAAATAAACGTTTCAATCTAGGTGTAAGCAGGAAATATCTCAACTGTTTAACATGAATCAATTCAAATTTCCCTAGTTGAGCCACTTTATACCTCGATTGTCCACATGTGGGACAATTATCCAACGACTCATTTTCACCATAATATAAGATATAATCATTTGAACATGCATGAATCTTCTTATAACTAAGACCCAGATTACAAATCAGGCCTTTCTCTCATAGAAATTTGTAGGCAACACATTTTATTCAGGTAACAGTGTTTTAACCAAATAAAATATCTGATCGAAACAACTATTTGACATTCCATTGTCTGATTTAATAGTCATAAATTTTTCAACGACTTAAAATTTGTCTATCTTACAACAAGGATATAAGGTATTCCCAACAGACTCAACAACTCATAAAATTGAGATCGTTCCAACTCAAGAGTTAAATCAATATCATCCCGAGTTTCAGTTTGTTGAAAAGACAAATCTGTCACATCATATACTAAAATTTAAGTGTGATGGATTTGAAACCAAATTATTATTAGCTTCTTTGGAACTACATTCACCATGTTGATTCCAAAAAACATAATCTGGTTGAAAACCAAAATGCAATAGATGAGCCTCAACGTTGTCAAATGTGTCAAACGTTCTCAACCACATTTTTTACAAAAATTTAATTATCTCTTCTGAAACAAATTCTAGTTTTGATGATGCCAATGATAAGAAAGTTCCAACACCCTCAATATATACAGGATTTAAACGAGAACTATTTGGATTCATTTGCTGATTTATCCAAAGTGTGATCATCTAATAATAAATGTTGACGACTTCCTTATTCCATATTCTCTCAAAAATATAAAATAATTAGTTTTTTAAATAATTTAATATGAGAAAAACACGATTCAAAAAAATTGTTAATTATTCCTAAATATTCCTAATTACCGCTAATTATTGCTCCTTATTCATATTTGTTACTATATTACTATTTATTACTAATTATTACTAATTATTAATCATTATTACTATTTATTACTAATTATTACTAATTATACCTATTTATTACTAATTATGCCTATTTATTACTAATTATTCCTATTTATTACAAATTATTCCTATTTATTACAAATTATTGCCATTTATGACAACTTATTAACATTTATTAATAGTTATTACCATTTATTACTAATTATTCTTAATTATTACTAATTATTCCTATTTATTACTAATTATTACTATTTATTTCTATTCATTACTATTTATTTCTATTTATGACTATTTCTATTTATGACTAATTATGAGTAATTATCACTAATTATGAGTAATTATCACTAATTATTAGCAATTATCACTAATTATTACTAATTATCATCAATTATTTCTAATTATCACTAATTATTTCTAATTATCATTATTCCTAATTATCACTATTTATTCCTATTTATCAATATTTATTCCTAATTATAACTATTTATTCTTATTTATTACTATTTATTTTTATTTATTGTTATTTATTTCTAATTATTACTAATTATAGAAATAAATAAGAAGGCACCAAACCTGATCCACCTTCTATTTGCGACAGGCGGCACAATTTCTAGCGGATTGACGACAGCTCTTTTGCCTGACAGCTCATCTCCTTGCAACTTTCTCCGACTAAAATCATTCATCGCACTGATCTCCATTCTCGTGCAATCAAAAGATGGACTCAAACTGATTTCTTGTAGTATAAATGATGCCCAAAGAAGAGTGGTGAATAGGGTGGTGAATAAGAGATGTCAAAAGAAGGTCTGTGGTGTTGCGCCTATCTCATTCCATTCGATGGAATTGTTCTCTCTTAAGTAGATCATTTATGTGAGGGCTCTCTTTTCTTGGTTTCGTCTAATCATTACTTGTTAATTATACAAAAATGAATATCTATACGTCGGAAGATATTTTTCATAATGATTTCAATCGGAGAAAGTTGCAAAAAGATGAGTTGTTGGGAAAATGAATTGTCACCAATCAACTGAGAATTGTGATGCCTATCACAAATAGAAGGTGACTATTTATTAATATTTATTACTAATTATTACTATTTATTACAAATTATTCTTATCCATTGCAAAGTATTACTATTTATTACAAATTATTACTATTTATTATAATTTATTCCTATTTATTACAAGTTATTACTATTTATTACTATTTATTACTATTTATTACTAATTATTACTAATTATTACTAATTATTACTATTTATTACTAATTATTACAACTTATTCCTATTTATTCCTATTTATTCCTATTTATTCCTATTTATTAAAAATTATTATTAATAATTATTAGTTATTTCTAATTATTATTAATTATTACAAATTATTCTTATTTATTACTAATTAGTACTATTTATTCTTATTTACTATTAATTATTCCCAATTATATCTATTTATTACAAATTATTCATATTTATTGCTAATTATTAATAATAATTTGTATTTATTACTAATTAATCCTAATTATTATTATTTATTCCTAATTATTACTATTTATTCCTAATTATTACTATTTATTACTAATTGTTCCTAATTATTCCTAATTATTATTAATTATTTCTAATTATTGTTACTCATATTTATAACAAATTATTATTAATTATTCCTAATTATTACTTTTTTTCCTAATTATTCTTATTTATTCCAATTTAGTATTATTTATTCCTATTTATTACTATTTATTCTTAATTATTCCTATTTATTACTAATTATTTCTAGTTATAATTGTTTATTACTAATTGTCGCTAATTATTACAATTTATTTTTATTTATTTTTTACTAATGAAACAACATATTTGTAAAAATAAATAATGCAAAATAGAATTATCTAATTCTAATTTAATTTAATTGTCGCTAATTAACAACAATTATAACTGACATAAAATTAAATAAATTAACTAAAAATTAAAAGCAATAGATAAATATTTTAAAACGGAATCTTTTGTACGCTAAAAGGCTTCTAAATTGCTCCGATATGAAATTTTAAACTTTGAAAAAATTTCAGAGAGAAATATGATAGTTCGAAGACAGATGAATTGAGAAATGTGTGAAATAAAAAAAAACAGACGGGGTATATAGGTTAGATTATTTGCGATGGGAGTATTTGCGACGGGATTCCCTACTCACCCCGCTATTAATTAAGTACGGCGGTAAAAAAGGTATTTTAGATGGGTCCTGGTGCAAATGTCTATCTGCCGACACAGTATTTGCGACGGGAGATAAAGTCCATCGCAAATAATATTATTCACGACGGGACCCGTCACAAATGATGAAATCCTATTAATTAGCCAGCGACGGTTAAAAAGGGTATTTCCGACGGGTCTGTCACGACCCGACCCATGTCGGGGCTCGAGCCGCAACTACCACAAGTCTGCCTCCATAGGTCAGGGGGTGGCGACTAGCGCCGAAGACACAACAAACTCAAGGAGACCTTTGTCTAAGTACCTCTACACGCACACAACCAACTCAACGCAAAAATACATAGGGAAAAAGAACGAAAGATGCAACTGCTGTAAAATAAACCATACATGCATGGACCACTAAAGAGTATGGGTAGAGTAAAGTAAGGTGAAAGGGAAAAGGGGCAAAATACACGCCCAACTGGAAAGTGTCCCAACCTGACAAAAAAAACTGAAAGTAAAGCTGCAGAGGAAGCTCTGCTCTTGAAACCCAAGTTGTGATCACCGCACGCGGTCCAACCTCCAGTATCCCTGAGGCTCCTCCAAAGTCACGATCAAATCTGTGCGTCGTCTGCATAAGACACGATACCTGCTTGCAAAGCTCATGCAGGGGTAAGTATAAACATACCCACTAGGAAACCCTAAAAAGAAGGCGGAGCAGTAAGAGATACAAGAGGAAAGAAAGTACAACAGATAGAACTAAGTACAGTAAAAGAGTGCAGCTCAACCCAACAAGAGAGTGAAATAAGCTCATCCAAACACAATGAGCTAGAAACAGTAAGAAGGTGAACTTCTCATTGAGTCTTTATTTACCTATAGTAGAAGAGTAGATTTGTCCAACCACGAGAAGCGAGACACGGAAAGCACATGGCATACCTCGCGTGACTTCACCTCTCCTGAAAGGAGAGTAACCAAAACCCAAGGAGTGGGTTTGCAATAAGATGTGTGTGTGTGTGTGTGTGTGTTCAATCAAAGAAGCTCAAGTGGGAGAATAAGGGGTCTCCATCTCACAGCTCAGCCCAGGAAAAGAGTCGCCAACGGTCCCAGAAGTAACCACCAATGATACTCAAGATTCCTCACGTCTGCCCTGAACCGTAAGTCAAAGGGGCTCAAACACCACACCTCGATACTATCCGCTTTGGGCGGTTCTGTCTCGCTCGCACGATTTTAGATCGCGTCATAAGGACGCGTCTCGATGGGGAAAGTGCCCCTCTTACTCGTGAGCTCAAGGTAACGTCAAAGTACATCTCGCCACTGATCCGTAGAAAAAGGTCATCTCAATGTTGAGGACTCATGCCCAGCCCAGTTGGAGGGTTCCACTCTAGTGTCATCGAGGACCCATACCCAGCCCGACTGGAGGGTTCCACTCGAAAAAGGTTGACGACTCGTGCCCAACCCAACTAGAGGGTTCCACTCTGGTGTCGTCAAGGACCCATACCCATCTCGGATGGAGGGTTCCACTCTAGTGTCGTCGAGGACCCATTCTCAGTCCGACTAGAGGGTTCCACTCGTAAGTTACTAATGTCATTGCCTGATCACTACTGTCGTCAAAAACCGCCTAAAGATGCGACATGTTCTGAACACCTTTGCATTGTAACTCGAAAGTTGGAACTGAGGTCGTCATCGCGTTCTATGCAGAAAAACACGCAAGATAGCCTATTTATTTGCCCAAAACAGACAACCGGTGAAAATGGTGTTTTTCACCACAACACGCCCGAACGGGTCAAAGTGGGGCCCACATCATAACCCCAAACTTCAAATTCTCAAATTCACTTCAAAAGGTATGTCTCAAAGAGAGGGTCACGATGGCGCAGATGGCGCGTCAAACGTATGCCCAGTTTAAAAGTTACGGGCGTTTGAAACTTCATCGAGTGGGTCACTAGGCCGGTGGAACAACCCACGGTCGGTCCACCGACCGTGGCAGTCGACCGTCGGCCGACATCGGTTGACCCGAGTCCAACCAGGTTTGTTGGTTCTGACCCATCAGGTTGGAGCCGGCCCGCTTGGCCGGCCCGACCCACTGTGGTCGGGTCGGCCTGCTGCCGACAATGGCCCGGCCTGCGAGGCCGATCGCCGGCAGTGTGATTGGCAGTGGCGGCCGCCGCCTAGGGTCGCGTCGCACGACCCCTCCCGGTCGATCGGCCGGGCCACGTTGCGGCACCGCCGAACTGCGATGTTGTGGCCGCTCCATGGACCACCGAGCTCAATTTGGTCACTCGATCGCGAATCTGCCAGCGGATCGGGGACCCTTATGACGAGGCATTCACATCGTTAGCCTCTGATCATCGATTTTCTAGTGGTTTATTGCGCTCAAAAGTCGACAGCGGATATTCGCGAAGAACGGACGAGAAATGAATTTTTATACACGAATCGATGGTTGTGTTCATGCAGTCATCAATGATTCATCAATAAAACAACAAAACCAAAGCGAAAAGGATGGGATTACCAATTTAAAACTAAAACGAAACACAAAAACGAGATGAATCCTACCTCAAATCGATTGTTCGTCGTTGTCGACGCATCCACGACGTTCCTGCTTAGATCCGCCAAGGATTTGGCGGAGATTGCTCCTCGATTTGAGGAAGAACGGTTGAGACAGGAGAGAGAGAGAGAGCTTAGTAGAGAGAGAAAGGGGATTATGGGACAACCTTAATCCGAAGCCCTAAACCTCTATTTATAAACATCTCACACGGCGCAAAAATCCAAAATTCTCGCGCGCCCCTCATTTGATGTCGCGCCTAGGCAAAACATCTCATTCTGAACTCAACGACGATCTCAGTTTTCCAATCTGAGTCCCTGTGCAAGAGTTATTTGATTCGGCGTCAGGAGTAAAATAATTAAGTTTAATTATTTTAATTACGATTTTTCCCTTGTATGGCTTTTTCCACAGAAGTCTTGCGCCGACAAAAGTTATGTCTCGTCCATGGTAAATGCCACATTTCAGGTTCAACCGTGGCGTCGGATTTCTGATCCGAGTTACCGTTTTGTTGTTATCTCATTTCCATCGTGTGCATAGTATAAAATATACTTAATATTTTTATAAAATTAATCTCGGACACATCAGATCTCAGAATTGCACGTCGTCTCAGAGCCAAACTCTGAAAATATATAGAGAAACAATTCAAAGTATTACAAGGTGAAAACTGGGTCTCTACATCATTCCCTCCTTCAAGCTTTCCGTCCCCAAAAAACAAAAACTAGGAAAACAACTCGAGATACTGAGCTCGCATTTGGCTCTCTTGTTCCCAAGAACTATTTTATGCATTTATGTGCTGCCAGAGTATGCGAACCAAGGGGATGGCCCGTCCATGTAAGGTTCTCTCCTGTCGATCCTCAATCACCATCGGTGCTCTGCAAAGGTGATTTCATCCTCGATGTCCAGCTCACCCTAATCGATGGCATGCATGGGATCATGCACATATCTCCTCAGCTGTGACATGTGGAAGACATTGTGCACTCGCTCCAGCTGTTGTGGTAGGGCAAGGCGGTAGGTAATCTCGACAACCCTCCGCACAATCTTGAACGACCTGATGAACCTCAGGGATAACTTGCCTCCTCGGCCAAACCTCTGAATTTCGCATCATGGGGAGACTTCTCAAGAAGATGTGGTCTCTCTGCTCGAACTTTGCGTACGATTTCTGTCTTCTCTGGGCCGTCTTTATCCGTTCACGAATGATATGCACCTTCTTCGTTGTAGCTCACACCAACTCTCAGCCCGCGAGGGATGACTCTTCAACCTTCATCCAACACAAAGGTGGCCTACATGGTCTCCCATAGAGGGCCTGAAAAGGTGTCATGTCGATGGTAGAGTGGTAGTTGTTATACGCAAACTCAACCAAATGCAGGTGATCCTCTCAGCTCCGACCGAAATCTAGCACGCAAGCCCTTAGCATATCCTCCAATACCTGGATAGTGCGCTCGGTCTGCCCATCAGTCTGGGGGTGAAAGGTTTCACTCATCCACAACCGGGTCCTGAATGCCTCATGTAGGCCTCTCCACAATCATGACGTAAATTGTGTGTCATGATCGGAGACAATTGTCGAGAGTACCCCATGAAGGCGGATGATCTCTCGTAAGTACAACTACCACAAACTCTCCACTGAACTCTACTCCCTGATAGCAAGGAACTGCGCCGACTTGGTGAGTTGGTCCACTATCACCCAGATGGCGTTATAGCCCTTCATTGTGCGTGGAAGCTCTATGACGAAGTCCATGGACATGTCATCTCATTTCCACTCTGGGATGTCGAGAGGCTACAACCCACTGGACTCTGATGCTCAGCATTCACCTACTGACAGGTAGGGCATTGTGAGACAAACTCAGCTATGCTTCGGCTCATGTCGGAGCACCAAAACTGTTGTTGAAGATCCCTATACATCTTCCTCACACCGGGATGTACAGCTAAGGGAGAAGTATGGAACTCCTTGATCACTTCCTCCCGTATCGCGACTGGAATCATTGTTTTCCCCTGGAACAAGATCTCTTGATTCCCTCCTTCAGAATACCCATCAGGTGTGTCGCTTGTGGATATCTTGTCGTGCAGAACCTCGCAGTCGATATCTTTCAGCTGGGACTCTCGCACACACTCAATGAATGAAGGAGTCAGCACCATTGACTGTAGAAATGTTATAGCCTCCTGCTCCACCAGGGTCAGCTGTAGGGAAGCTATGCTCTGAAGCTTCCTGCACGAGGCAAGCCTCAGAATTCCTGCTGAGGGTATCTGCTACAACGTTGTCTTTCCTTTGATTATAGACTATCTCGAAGTCATAGTCCTGCAGAAACTTCAACTAGTCCTGCAGAAACTTTAACTGTAGCATCTCTGACTACTGTAGCGGAGCTGACCAACCGACACCGACAGGCACTGTAGCAGTGCGGACTTCGGAGTCAACTTCACTGTAGCACTTTTAACTTCCAGCCGGCAGCCGTTGTAGCGCTTTTGACAAAGTCGGCCTCAGTTCACTGTAGCGACGTGAACTCACCTTTTCGGAACAGTGATCGTCTTCTTCATTTTATAGCTCATTTTCGGGATAGGGTTACTACTGAAAATCCTCTGTAATTTTGTGTTCCCGATATAGTGAATTCTGCCTCTCCTGTGGACGTAGGGATTTTTCCCGAACCACGTAAATCACTGTGTCCTTATTTGTTTTCTATCTTTCGTTTTCTCTCATTTCTGTCATTGTGTCTCCCGACAATTTCGCAACACTGGTGGTCAGAGTAAACCACAAAGCGCTCTCTCAGGAGGTAGTGTCTCCACATCCTCAAGGTGAAGACTACCGCTACGAGCTCCAAGTCATGAGTCGCATAGTTCTGCTCATGGGATCTCAACCGCCACGACCTGTACGCAATGACTACCTGTTGTTGCATCAAAACGCAACTGAGTCCAACTCCTGAGGCATCGAAGTACACTACGAACCCAACACCCTCCTCTGGTAATCTCAGAACTGGAGCGCTCATCAGAATCTTCCTCAACTCCTCAAAGGCCCACTGGCACTGCTCAGACCAGGTAAACGGTTGTCCATTCCACGTCAGAGCGGTCAAAGGGGTTGTGATCCAGGAAAAGTATGTCACAAATCTCTTATAGTACCCAGCCAAACCAAGAAAGCTCTGCACCTCTGATGCATTCTTGGGTGGCTTCCAAGCAAGTACAACTTCGATCTTCGCGGGATCCCTAACTAAACCTTATTCAGAGATGACATGCCCCAAAAAATGAACCTCGTGTATCTAGAATTGACACTTCGAGAGTTTCCCATAAAGTTGATGCTCTCAAAGTAAATCAAGAGTCGTCCTCAAGTGCTCTATGTGCTCCTCATATGATGCCAAGTAAAAGAGTATGTCGTCTATGAAGACAACAACAAACTGATCCAAGTATGTCCAGAATACCTGGTTCATCAAATCCATGAAAATGGCAGGGGAGTTTGTCACACTAAAGGGCATCACTAGGAACTCGTAATGCCCATAGCGACAACAAAAGGCCAACTTTGGAATATCAGCCTCGTGAACTCGTAGTTTGTGGTAGCTGGATCTAAAATCGATCTTGGAGAACCACCTCGCACCTCGCAACTGGCCAAAGAGGTCGTCAATCCTCAGTAAGGGGTACTTTCTCTTTATCGTGGCCTGATTCAGGCAACAATAATCCACACAAAGCCGCAAACTCTCATCTGTCTTCTTCACGAATAGAATCGGAACTGCCCATGGGGACACACTAGGTCTGATGAACCCCTTCTCGCGAAGGTCCTTCAACTGTAAATGTAGCTCCCGAAGCTCGGTGGTTGTCATCTGAAATGCCGTGAAAGATATCGGGGCAGTCCCTGGTTGCAAATCAATGAAAAACTCCAACTGCCGCCTCAGAGGTAGTCCAGGGACATCTTCAGGGAGGACGTCCATGTAATCCTCCACAACTGACGGAACTCAGGTGCCTACGGAGTATGCTGCACCAAGTGTCACGCTCGCTAATTGACGGGGAAAAGGTTGTAGTCTCTTGTTCACAGCACTTGCCTGCTCTGCTACAAGGCCTCGTTCACCAAGAAATGTAAACCTCGACCCATCAGTGTGCAGGCATCAGACTCGCCTGCGACGATAGTCAATCTGAGTTCAAACCATGGAAAGTAAATCAATGCCTAAGATGACTTCATAAGGTTCCATCGAGATGACCAGTAGGTCTCACGTGAACATTTCCCCTCCAAACGATAGCTCGCACTGTCGAAAAATAAAAGATATAGAAGAAGCGCTTCCCGTAAGAACCTCGAGACATAGCTGTTGTAATAGCGCCTCTACTGGGAGCTTCAACTCCCGTACCAAGAGTAACGAGATAAAAGAGTGATTGGCTCACGTGTATCCTAATACTTAAGCAAGAGTAGAATAAACACAGAGCGTACCTCGAATCATCTCATGTTTTGGAGGATCATAGACATCCATAGAATGCAGCTGTCTGCAGCCCCGATCGCCAGCTCCCTAAGCCTAACGCAGGTCGCCCAGTGGTAATGGTGGGGGAATCTCATAGCGTCGTCCCCCACCACTTGGCCCTCCTGCTCCTCCAGCTCCTTTGCCAGCACCGTCTCCCAAGGGACTACCCTGATCACGGTGTTGCCTCTGCCATGGTGGTCCACCTACTGGCTGCCCGGGATGCTCAGCTCATCGGGTCGGGCAGTCTCACGCCATGTGACCTAGCCCCTCCCACGTAAAACATCAACCCTCTTCGAATTGTCTTAGGGCTCTACGTGGTTCTGGTGCTGCCTGACCATGTGGTCGTGTCTGATCGTGGAAAGATCTATGGCGTCGAGGCTCTGCTACCTGATGTTTGTCAACTGTTGTGGATGTCTCCGCTTTGAAGCGACCACCGTTAGGCCCAACCAACTGGCGCCCCTCCGATAGAAAACTCTTCGTCAAAAGTGCCTGCTCCAACACCTCACCATAGATACACTAGTGCAAAATCTGGATTTAACGTCGGTTCTTTTTTACTTTTAACATCGGTTTTTAACCAACGTCTATAAAAGCAATGAAAAATATAAGCTTTTCGGCATCAGTTTTCAAAAACTGACACCGAAAATGGTGACATGCTTAGTTTTCGATGTTGGTTTTATAAATTAACAGACGTCGAAAACCGTGTATTTTAAAAAAAATCGACGTCGGTTTTTAAGAAAACGGACGCCGAAATTAAAAAAAATAGAAAATACAGTATATTAGACTACTAAAATGATCAAAGTACCTGTAATAAAACACAGTCTACAACAATCAAACAGTATTTATCATTGATTAAAAATCTATAAAACTTATATGTTTTTATCTAGTTAATCAAAAATCTATTTATGCATTTGTATTATAAAGTAGAATTAAAATACACATACCTAAAATTGAAAACATGATCATTGTTGGTTATTATTGAAACATTCATTTGATGTCATTCTGTTCGAACACATATTATAACAAAAAAATAGTTTTTTGAACACATGTTATTAAGAAAATGTAATATTATTCAAAAACATTAGAATATACATGCCTCAAATCGTAATCAGACTTAACAAATAGTTTGCAAAGAAAGATTGAAGATAGGTAAGTTCAGTTTGGGTATAAGACTCATTATCATTGAATGTCTACAATAACATTGAATGATATGAGATTAAAAATAGAATACTATGACAGAAAATATAAAAATAATAATATAACTAACTTTATCAAATTCAGTAGTTACTCTCGTTGTGATTATCACGTATATGAATCGTAGAACATAATAACCACATTCAACATGTCCTTATTGACGATGACACTGCGGTTATAAAACATTAACTCAATAATAAAAATCAGTATATATATATATCAAAAAATCAAAACAATATATAATATAAAAATAATTACCTTTTTTTTAAAACAAACAGAGGCATGAATTGGTCACCCAATTCATGCCCCGAAGAAATTTATTAAATCAAAAGGGTTACAATACAAGCTCGAGGTGCAAAGAGTTCACACCAACCAAAAGTTTAAGAGAGGAACATGAAATATATCAAGGAAAATAATTCACCTCATGCTAAAAGAATAGAAAACCTGTGAAAGCCCTCGGTCCTTAAGCAGAGTCATCAGGAGGTAATGTCCGTAGGACTTTTCCCTTTCCCAGCATCATCTGCAGTAGCACATCTGATGTCAAATTCAAGGATTTCGAGGCTCTCCCCCAATGCTGCTCCACTTTCATAGCTTTTTGTTCGCATATTTCCAGCAGCTCGTGCATTTATATTTGTGTTAAAACAGTCCAATGTATCTCCAAAGCTGGATCTTGCAATATGCAGTTCATCCAAAATTCAGAGTTGTCCTATTGGAAAAAAAGGAACAGTCCGATCCCTCCTCCCCTGCAGTCAGCATAAACAGAAAATAACATAGCAAATCCCACAAAGAGAGTAAACAAAAGTCCGGATCCTCCCATAAGCAATCAAGGCCAGATCAAAGACTTCCAAACAGAGCAAGAAATACGCCATTTTGCTTATAGCTTCCTTTCCATAGCTATCAAACAGACAGGAGACTTGCTGGTCAAACCAAAGAATCAGTATACTTGAATCTAGCACTTTAAGTAGGGAGAATAAGTCTTCAAAATCAACCAGAGACCACACAAGAACCAGCTGGAAGTCAAAGCCTACAATGAAGAGGCCGAAAAAACCTCAAAGATGAATTAAGGGGTTTTTTGAAACTTCCTCTTCAATTTTTCATTGAAGATGTCCTGCTTAACGGCAAGGTAAGTGTTCTTTGAGATCTCCCCATTTTGAAAAGATTTATATAAGATTTCATCTCGGAGCTTCTCCGAAGATTCAGGGTCTTGGTAGCAAGGTACATCCTACTTTTCAACCCCTCCATGCTTCTAAGGGACCTCAACATGTTGAGATATGTCAGGGGCTGAAGTCGCTTCAAGTGACATCTCACTGAGAGGTTTAACATGAGTAGATTCATTAGTTTCCTTTCTAGGAGGATCAAAAGAAATTTCCTTTCTTGAGACGTCCAAGGATCGAGTAACAATAGTTCTTTCAACTTGGGAATAATCCCTACGTTTCGTTTTTTTTTGATTGGGGGTAATGAACCCATCAGCATCCACTATTGGATTTTTACCTTTCCTAGCCATGGTTCTCAGATAATCTTCCTCAATGTGAGTAGATTTGTATTCCTCTTCATATGTTGAATCATTACTTTCAGAAGAATTTCCCCCCTCATTATCAGCATCCTCCTGAGTATCATCATTCATTTGCACATTCGACACTACCTCAAGAAGAGGGGAGGGGCAGTGAGGAAAACTAGCAACCACAACTATGGGTGAAGTCTCTTTGGTAATATGCTCACCATTTTCCATAGAAATATTGTCTTGATCCCTCCTAGGAGGAAAAATGTCCCTAGGTGCTGATATCTCGTTAGAAGTCCCGGGGACATCCGTGGTTCTTGTCAAGGTGCCACCAATAGGCCCAGCTTTAATAGCATTAGAGATCTTTTTTGAACCAAATTTTTTCACCCAAACTGGTTTGCAACGAGGTTGAGGAGGTTCCAATTTGTGAGACTCACATTCCTCCATCGATTGACCAATTTTGTAACAGCGCTTACAGTAGGGAGGGACATTTTCGAAAACCACTTCTTGAATAAACCCTTTCTCCCCATTTTGAAGCCAGAATCGGGATGGAAAATCACGGGAGATGTCAACCTCAGTGCAAATCCTTGCTACTGAGGGTCGAGAAATATTTAAGGTAGCAGAGTCTAATCTAATCGGAGTTCCAAAAAGACTAGCAATTTCCTTAAGAGCATGATGTTTGAACAAATGCAGGGGTAAGCCTGGGAACCCGATCCAGATGGGAACAATATGAGGCTCTGACCCAATTTCAAAATCTGGAGACCACATAAATACCTTCATAGAGGACCCCCCAAAGGACCAGGAGCCTCGAATCCAAAATCTATAATAATTGTAATCTGAGGTAAAGTGAAAAAAAACTAAAAAAAATGGCATTGTAATGGTCATTAGTTCATAATTATGGTTTTGTTCTTACTTATCAAAAAATGAAAAAAACCAACATTCAATCTCCGCATGTGATAATCTCTCACATATATATATGCAACTCTACTAGGATTCTTCACATGTTGCACTTCCATGGAAATGTATTCTGGATCTATAAAACCGTAAATAGTTGTACTGTTATTTTGTACAAAAAGTGTGTGTGGATACCTAATTTAAAAAGGAAATATAGTTAGTCAATTTAAATCCTTTTATTACAAAAAATAAAAATTCAAACATCAATTTACTTACATGGAAAACAACTGCATATTCAGGTCAAGCTCTTCAAAATCGACTAGATGCATGATATCTTCTTTGAGTAATCTCAATGGATAATCTCTTCTACATATATCGAGCGTCATCTGAAACTCATAGATATTATTCAAAGAATAAGAAGCATTAAGATAATCTTTGTATCTCATAAAAAATATAAAAAGTATCTACAGTTGATTGTTCCTAAACATTTTGTTTCAATTATTCAATTTATTTTTCTTTCAGATAATCCTATATAAGTTAAATGTCGAAAAACATTATAAGTAATTTTCAATCATATGTAATTAATATTTAAAAAAACATATATCTCATATGAAATATAACGAAGAAAACCAGTTGGTTAAACTAAAAAATGACCCAGACAATCCCCAATCCCCATCCCTGGTAATCTCCTCAATAAAAAATGGTAGTAGAGCATTATGGTCAATAATATAAAGTACTGATACTCTAACCTGACTCATCTGCATATGCTGGTGATATAAAAAATCCCCAAAAAAATATACGAGTCTTAACGCAACAATATGTATATGAGGATATCCAACAAACAACTCACTGTATACAGTTTGGTTCGAGCGAGGAGGTGGAGCATTAAAGTAGACAAGTTGGGCAGGGTAGTCTGGCTGGAATGGAGGTGGAGGATCAAAGTAAGCATGATGGGCAGGCTGGGCAGGCTAGGCAGATTGGGAAGGCTGTGCAGATTGTATTGTCAAGTGTTCAAACAAAGTCTGATGCATAGTTGCTTAAATTTGATCACTCATAGACTGTTTCATCTCCTTCAACATGACTTTTAAGGATTCTATTTTTGGGTCTTTTGATTGCTTACTCTGACAAAAAAAATTCTGAATACTAACACTCGTCTGATATCATCTAACATAGTCAGGGTGTTCTGTCTTCCATAAAGTAATGTTTATGATATTTATCATACCTTTAACAATAAAAGAGTCGTGTCTCTTTCTCCTGAAGTTCATTCTGAAATGAAAAATGAAAAAGTTATATTAGTGTTTACATTTATAAAATAGAAAAATTCATGATAAAAAATAATATTTACTTACAATTTTATCAGTTACTTGTTTAGCTTCTTCTGTAAGATACTTTTCATTTTTCCTTCTTCTCGCTCATTTCCATTTTTCATGGTGAGTGGGATGAGATGAATGACTAAACTAAACCTCTTCTGAACCACTACTAAATCGAACTCTTAATGTTTCAAATTTTTCTTCAATCATTTTCTGTTCAATAACAGATATCATCCACGTGATAAAGTATGAGGGTATATATTTTTCAACTGGATATCTTAACGAGATCTTCTAGAGGCATATTACATAAAAAAAAAACTAATAAGTAATTAAATAAATATATAATAATTTTTACAATATAAAATAATTATCATACCAGAAATTTTTCTTTAGGATAGCTATCAACAAATTATTTTCATGTATCATCTATATACAGATACTTAAGGCATGGATTTTTAAACTTTCTTTCCAAAAATATAATTTTTTGTCAGTTTTATTTTAAAATCTCATCATTTAACTGTTGCTAAATAGAGGTCTTTTCTTAATTTCTTTTATTTACTCAAAATTGAATGTCATATATAATTGAATGAATGAAATATGTCAATTAAAATATTTAATATTCAAAAAATGAGATAAAATAAATCAGTTGAGATATTTTACCGTCGCGGCCTCTCAAAGCTGTTGTTTCGTCATCTTGTTCATAGACTTCCAATCAGGATATAAAAAATTAATCATACAACGGCTCTGCATTGATATATAACTGATAAAATGAACTGCATTTGGGTCAGTTGCATTATTATTATCATCAAAACGAATATGTAATCTCTAATCTCCACGAGCAAGTGACAATTTTGGTAAAAGTGTAATACCACGTTTACCAACTTGAGAACTTGATTTCTATGTAGTAACAGGAGAAGTCTCCTCCACTGAAGACGTATCAGTAGTCCTGCATAAAAATTATAAATTAAAAGTTTTCTTTCGTTAAATAAGTATATTACTGAATATTTAACAATATGAAAAAATAGATATACTTTATTAATTGATCCTCTCTGTATCTGACATTAACACAAGAAAGTGTAATGAAATTTTGTGAACCTGCACTGCATATCATCAGAAAACTGAATATTTAGAAACAAAGATGACAAGAATAAGTAAAAAAAGAAGCGCGCATTTGTATGTTTCAAAAAAAGAAACAAAATATAAATAATTGCCAGAAAAAATTAAGAGACTAATTTTGTGTTTTCTCGTATGTCTTCATCATGATCATTACGTACTGCATGCACTATGTCTACCTTGTAGTCATTATAATTATCCAAAAATCACGTAATAGATGAATAAGACTCATATAAATCAATAACATCATCAGCATCATTCTCATCACTCAAATGTTATCTTTTTCCTTGCAAAACGACGGACCACTAATCATTTGATGGATCAATGACATAAAATATATGTTTTGCATGTGTCGTAATGATAAATAGTTCCTCATTATAATTAAATCTTTTCAAATCAACTAGTGTAAATATACAATCATGTTTCACACCACTATTGTTATCAACTCAATTACACTTAAACACAACGACTCGAAATTTTGTATAATCAATTTCTCATAAATCCTCAAAAACTCCAAAATATGTGGATGAAGCAGAAATTAGATTTTTATCGTTTGCACTTGAAAAATACATTGCTTCAACGATAACCATCACACCACTATTTTGAACAATACTCTTGTTATCCAGTTTTTTTTTGTGTAAAATGTGTACTCATTAATATTAAAATCAGTCCACATTGTCACATTAAGAGATGGTCCCCTAACCAACTATTTTAACATTTCTGATGTTGATATATTTGTTGTCGCTTTCTCTTTAAACCATGAAACAAATGTATTTTTATGCTCAGTCATCAACCACTTTTCATTTCTTTTTGGATATCGTCTCTTTAATTCAGCAATATGTGATGATATATGATTGAACATCATCTGTGTTGTTCAAAATATATAAATGTGTCTGCATCTTTATCACATGGAATGAACTTTACCTTTAAGCCTTGAGTCCCTTTACCTTTACTATCAACCGTCAAATGTCGAGATATAGGGAGACCAATATGCTCCAGTTCATACAAATAATCAGTACAGAACTCAGTCATTTTTTCCGATACATTTTTTTGAACAATAGAAGTCTCCGGTTAATAAGGATTTTTAACATCTCTTTAAAATTTTCTTATACCTTTCAAAAGGATACATCCGACATAAATAAACAGGTCTGCATATTCTTATCTCACGCACCAGATGAATCACCAGATGAATCACCAGATGAACCATTATATCAAAAAATATAGGTGGAAAATACATTTCTAGTTGACAAATATAAAAGAAACTTCATTCTCCAACTCATCTAACAAATTTGGATCAATAACTTTAATACAAATGGATTTGAAAAAATTACATAATCTGATGATAGTCTTTCTAACAGTTGACGACAATATACCACGAAGTGGGACCAGTAGCAGTTGTTACATCAATACATGATTGTCATAAGATTTCATACCTAATAATTAATAATCCTTCACTAACACGAAATTATTCACATTTGAAGAATATTCACTGGGTACTTTTATACCATACAGACACTGACAAAAATTTAAATTCTCATTATTGCTTAATGTGTGACAAGCCAGAGGTAAATATCTTTAATTTCCTTTCATAGTGGGAGCTAACTCCAAACGTATTCTCATTACTATCAAGTTCAATCTAAAATTAAATCCATTTTTTGTCTTTCCTTTTATGTCTAATAAATTTCCAATCAAACTGTCACATATATTTTTCTCAACATGCAAAACATTAATATTATGTTTTATCTCTAAAAATCTCCATAAGCTAGTTTAAAAAAATAGATTGTTTCTTCCAAATATTTTTTTGAAGACCAAAACTACTTTTCTCTCCAAATTTCAAATCAATGTTTTTCACCCTGTTGTAATATTCTTCAACTGACAATGGTTCTGGGGAAATATAGTATTCCTTTAAACCGTTAAATGTCTTCAATCTGCGATAAAGATGATCAATTCACAAAATTCTTCTATGTCTCATGTACATTGTCTTTCTTCCATTCTGCAATTGATAATATGAAGTCTCTTCTTCACAAATTGGACATGTTATATGTCCCTTAACACTGTATCCATATAAGTTTTCATATGTAGGAAATTCATTTATATTGAACATTTTCATAGCACGCAAAAGAAAATATTCTTTCTTGTATGCATCAAAAACATTAACACCTGCCTCCCATGGAATTTTCAAATCATCAATCAATGAAAAAAGATACACATCAATATTGTTTCCTGTTGTTTTGGTTCAAAAATCATCAAGTTCATCATAACATATTTTTTCGTGATACATATCTGTGGGGATAAGTTGTAAACTACCAACAAAACAGGTCACGAACTGTGTTGGTTGCTTAGGCTCCGATATGGATTCATTCCATCTATACACACTCACATTCTCATATTTCTAACTTCTCTTCCAAAATCAAGAAATTGTTTATCAAATATCTTCCATTGTGATGAGTCAGTAGGGATGACGTAATTTACCATCAAAGATTCATTTTTCTGAATGTCATCTTAACCTTTTTGCATCAATTGAATTTGAAAATAAACGCTTCAAATGAGTAATTATTGGAAGGTACCAAATTGCTTTAGCAGGAGATTTGATTTTAGTACCTGAGAATAAATCGAAGTTAATTTATCGAAATTGTATGAAGGGATTATTGGAAGAAATTATTTTATTTAGCATGAGGTTAGATGCCAATACCTGAGAATGAATCTGAATTGACTTTTGCATTTATCTTATAGCGTGATGTTCCACATGTAGGAAAATTTGATAAAAATCGCATTCTTTCATATACAACACACAATTATTGGGGAAAGTATGTATCTTTTTATACCTCAATCTAATTGAATCACTTCTTAAAAACGCAAGTTAGAAAAACTTTTATCACTCCAACCGTTACTTGCTTTCAAGTTAACTAATCTCAAAAGGGCTAATAACACTATATTTACTATAACCTGAGAATAATGGTTTTTCAGAATCTCTATAAAATCGTTCAACACTTTGTTTTTCCAACGACTTCAACAACTAAATCATGAATTAAATCTTCAATATGATCCTCTATCACATTATGAATATTGAATTCAACATTATCTGTTGAATTTACAGTTCTTTCACCATGTCAGATCCAACGTGTATAATTAAAAGGCTAAAACCATAACAAATGAGATGATACTTGATTTCTCTAGAGTTTAACTTTCTCATATTCAAACACTTTATACATGAACAGAAAATCAAATCAATGTTTTGAAGATTTTGTTTATCAAATTCCAATAATTCGTCAACTCCTTTTTCATATTCACCGGCGGTTTTTCGTAAATTTATCCAATTACGGTCCATTAAATACCTAATATCGCAATATAATTGGTGAATATATTAAAACATATAAACATTTAAATATATATATATATATATATAAACTGATAAACTGTAAACAGAAACACATAATCAGATAAAGAACATCATATATGAAACAATTACAAATAGTAAACTTTTTATTTTCATATTATATACATGTATTTTATTGATATTATAATTTAATTATTTTCAATCATCCAACATTTATTAGTTCATTTTTCACATTTCTTCCATTAGTTCGATGTTGCGTGTGTCAAAAGTATTGAAGATTGCATTAATTTATTAGTTCATTTTACATAGTTGTTACTAAATAGTGGGGGATGTTGCAACTGAAACTCATTGGTCATAATAGATATGGAATTCTCACATCTCAGCACTACACTTCTAATAGATTGAAAAACATCATTAATACTCCCACATAGCTGTTGATCAGGATGATGTAATACTATAACAATAAGATCTATCTCCACATATGATCTAACACACTCATTCATACCATTTGGGTGTTCAATCGACGGTCATTGTAGTAGAATTCTATTAAAATAAAAATGTAGATATATAAATCGCATATACATCCAATCTGAATATACCACATACATAGATTATTTAAAAAAATTGTAGATCATGTCACTATTATAAACAAACAAACAACCTATCATACATGTTGTCTCACATAATCTTGGTTGTCCCTCTCTTTCCCATTATACTCACTCCCTCTCAGATATAGAATCAAATATATAATAGATTTCCAATACCAATTTTTTATTATAAAAACATAAACATTCAATGGTTATATAGAATTACACCACCGTGTCATTTAGGTAATCTCGATACAAACTAATAATTGAAACAACTCAAAAATATAATTAAATGATAAATAATTTATCTTCCAAATTAGAAAAACTTACAAAATTCAAAGTTCAACTGAAATTTGATCCTTAGAATTCTATTAAAATAAAAATGTAGATATATAAATCGCATATACATCCAATCTGAATATACCACATAGATTATTTAAAAAAATGTAGATCATGTCACTATTATAATCAAACACCCTATCATACATGTTGTCTCACATAAGCTTGGGTTGTCCCTCTCTTTCCCATTATACTCTCTCCCTCTCAGATATAAAATCAAATATATAAGAGATTTCCAATACCGATTTTTTATTATAAAAACATAAACATTCAATGGTTATATAGAATTACACCACCGTGTCATTTAGGTAATCTCAATACAAACTAATAATTGAAACTCAAAAAATATAATTAAATGATAAATAATTTATCTTCCAAATTAGAAAAACTTAAAAAAATCGAAGTTCAACTTAAATTTGATCCTTAATCCAAACTTTGTACCTTAAATGTGTTGCAATAATAAACACTGCGTGCAGGATCTATACGAAATTGATTGTAAAAACGAACATTAAATATGAACAACAAACAAAAACCAAACCACGATTTGTGTCGATTATTACAAAAAACTGACGCTAAAGAGTGAGAAAAAAATGTTTTTTTGTAAGAACCAACACGAAATATTTTTTTTTTATTTTTTGTCGATTTTTTTACAAAATTGACGCTAAAAATACAGTCTTCAACAGTTTTGGTGTCGATTTTAAAATCGACACCAAGAACCATATATATAAAAATTTATGTGTTGGTATTTAGTAAAATCGACACCAAAAATATCTAGTACATACTTTTTGCATCAGTTTAAAAAAACCGACATCATTTCTCTGACGTTAAAAACATTATTTTCACTAGTGGTAGAGATGCACAGGGGCACTATACAAGCATGAATCTCTCGGCAAAGACCTTACTCGAACTTTCCCGCTCGGAAGTAATTATCACGGATCATATCTAGGGAGTAGCGTGTAAGATCAATAAACCTAGCCGCGTACACAGCCACTGTCATGGATCTCTGCTGCACCTGCAGAAACTCCTGAATCCTAACGGAGCGCAAGCCTGACGGGAAGTACTCCTTGCGAAATAGATGCTGGAACTCATCCCAGGAGAGTGCTGACTCATCGTGCATCTGGGTAATTAAACTCCACCAATGCTCAGCCATCTCGAGAAAAAGGTCGGCTACCAAATCCACCATTTGGTCTGTCGGTGTCCGCACCAGCCTGAAGAGGCAGACCACCGACTCCAACCAGCCCTCTGCCACCTGAGGGTCTGGCTCACCACAAAACATCAGCGGCATCTGGTGCTGGAACATACGAAGCGCGCTTAGACTGCGCTCATCCTCAGTCTGTGATGTCGGTACTAAATGATGATCCACATGTGGATGTGTTGCCACTGGCTCACCCGGAAGAAGGGGATCGCATGATTGGTCATGGATTGAGGCTTCATCGCTCGCGAGGTCGTCGTTACAAGCCAGAGCGGGTATCCTGACTAGCTGTCATCGCGGAGGCATCCTGAAAGTTATCAAGGAACACCGCAGTCAACAAGCGGGTAATCAGGGTCCTAGTGAATGGTTACGTCAACCGTCGCATCATCACTGGACTCTTTAGCCCGAGAGCCACTCTCAAGACACGTCGACATTTTTGTCTTATACCCAGCCAATCCTCTTAAGGGTAAACATCTGAACAACATCTCAAGAAATGAATTTGCTCTGATACCACTTTGTCACGACCCAACCCATGCTGGGGCTCGAGCGGCAATTACCTTAAGTCTGCCTCCATAGGCCAGGGGGTGGCGACCAACGTCGAAGGCACAACAAACTCAGGGAGGTCTTTACCTAAATACATGTACACACATACATCCAACTCAATACAGAAGTGCAGAGGTCTTTAGCCTGAGATCCACTCTCAAGACACGTCGACATTTTTGTCCTATACCAAACCAATCCTCTTAAGGGTAAACATCCGAACAACATCTGAAGAAATGAATTTACTCTGATACCACTTTGTCACGACTCAACCCATGCTGGGGCTCGAGCCGCAATTACCTCAAGTCTGTCTCCATAGGCTAGGGGTGGCGACCAGCGTCGAAGGCACAACAAACTCAGGGAGGTCTTTGCCTAAATACCTGTACACACATACAGACAACTCAATACAAAAGTGCAGAGGGAAAGAAACAAAAGGTGCAACTATTGTAAAATAAACCAACACTAAAAATTACAGGTACAGTAAAGTAAGTTGAAAGGGAAAAAGAACAAAATACACGCCCAACTGGAAAATGTCTCAACCTGGCAGAAAAACTGAAAGTAAAGCTACTGAGGAAGCCCAGCGCCTGAAACCCAAGTTGTACCACCGCACGTGGTCCAAGCTCCCGTATCTCTGAGCTCCTCCAAAGTCACGATCAAACTTGTGCATCATCTGCATAAGGCGCGATACATGTGGGAAAAACCCATGCAGGGGTGAGTATAAACATACATAGTAAAACGCCCCCGAAAAAAAAGGAAGAGCAGTAAGAGACACAAGAGGAAAGGAAGTACGACAAATAGAACCAAATACAATGAAAGAGTACAACTCAACCCAATAAGAGAGTGAAATAAGATCATCCAAACACAATGATCTAGAAACGGTGAGAATGTGAACTTTTAGTTGAGTCTTCGCAACCTATAATAGAAGAGTAGACTCATTCAACCACGAGAAGCTAGACATGGAAAGCACATGGCATACCTCGCACGTTTTCGCTTCTCCTGGAAAGAGAATAACCAAAACCCAAGGAATGGGTTTGCAACCACCATCCATACCCAGCACAGGAAAAAGAGTCACCAGAAGAGTCACCAGAAGAGTCACCAGTCCCAAAAGCAACCACCATTCATACCCAGGATTCCTCACGCCTGCCCTGAACCGTAAGTCAAAGGATCTCAAACACCACACCTCGATACTATTCACTTTGAGTGGGTCTGTCTCGCCCGCACGGTTTTAATTCGCATCACAAGGACACGGCTCAATGGGGAAAGTGTCCCTCTTACTCGTGAGACCAAGGTAACATCAAAGTATGTCTCTCCACTGATCCGTAGAAGAAGGTCATCTCAAGGTTGAGAACCAATGCCCAATCTGGCTAGAGGGTTCCACTTTGGTGTCATCGAGGACCCATACCCAGCCCGGCTAGAGGGTTCCACTCAAAAAAGGTCGAAGATCCATCTCACAACTCAGCACAGGAAAAAGAGTCACCAGTACCAGAAGCAACCACCATCGATACTCAGGATTCCTCACGTCTGCCCTGAACCGTTAGTCAAAGGGTCTCAAACACCACACCTCGATACTATCTGCTTTGAGTGAGTCTGCCTCGCCCGTACGGTTTTAATTTGCATCACAAGTACATGTCTCGATGGGGAAAGTGTCCCTCTTACTCGTGAGCCAAAGGTAACGTCAAAGTATGTCTCGCCACTAATCCGTAGAAGGTCATCTCAAAGTTGAGAACCAATGCCCAATCCGGCTAGAGGGTTCCACTCAAAAAAAGTCGAAGATCCATGCCCAGCCTGGCTGGAGGGTTCCACTCTGATGTTGTCGAGGAATCATACCCAGCCCAGCGAGAGGGTTCCACTCTAGTGTAGTCGAGGACCCATTCTAAACCCGGCTGGAGGGTTCCACTCGGAAATCACCAATGTCATCTTCTAATCATTGTTGTCATCAAAAATCACTTAAAGATGAGTCGTGTTCGAAACACCTCGCATCGTAACTCGAAAGTCAGAATCGAGATCCTCTTCGCGTTCTAAGCAAAAAAAACACGCGGGATAGGCTATTTATTTGCCCAAAACGGACAACCGTTGAAAAAGGAGTTTTCACCGAAACACACCCGAATGGGTCAAAGTGGGGTATGCGTCATGACCCCAAACTTAAAATTCTCAAATTTACCTCAAAAGGTCTACCTAAAAAGGAGAGTCACGCTGTCGCAGAAAGCGCGTCAAACGTACAACCGGTTTAAAAGTTACAGGCATTTGAAGCTTTGCTACGAGGGGTCATTAGGCCGGTGGACCGACTCAGGGTCGGTCCAGCCCACGGTCGACCGCCGAGGTCCATCCCTAAACCTCTATTTATAGGCGTCCCGCTCGACACAGAAATCCAACCCCCACCTCATTTTATGTCGCGCGAAGGTAAAACATCATATTATGAACTCAAATGCGGTTTCAAATTTCCAAAATGAGCCCCCATACGAGAGTTATTTGATTTGGCGTCGGGGATAAAATAATTAAGTTTAATTATTTTAATTACGATTTTGTCTCTAGGTGGCTTTTTTCATAGAAATCTCGCACCGACAAAAGTTATGTCCCGCATAGGATAAATGTCACGTTTTGGGTTCAACTGTGACCTCAAATTTCTGATCCGAGTTACCGTTTTAAAGTTATTTTGTTTTTGTAGCGTGCATAGTATAAAATATACTTAATATTTTTATAAAATTAATTCCGAGCATACCGAGTCTTGGAATTTCACGTCGTCTTAGCGTCCAACTCTGGTAATATATAGAGAAATATTTCAAAGTATTACAAAGAGAAAATAGGGTCTATACAAAGTCTCATCACAAATACTAAAACTCACTAAGAATAATTGTGACTCAAGTTGGTGGTTTCAAAAACTTATAAATTATTATTTATCAACATTTTTTACAAAATTATTTTTATTTTCCACTATTTATTATGTAACGGTCCGGTCCAACTCATGATCATGATATTGTCCGTTTTGGGCTTAGCCCGCACGGATTTGTTTTCCCTGAGCTCTGGCCCTCAAGCACCCCCCAAGAAAGGGTCTCATGATGGGAGAAGTATTCACACCACCTTATAAAGGGGTGTTTCGTGCTCCTCCTCCTTTGATGTAGGATTGTCATAACCCACCCCCCTAGAAGGGTCCAGCGTCCTCGCTGTCACATCAAATGGACACCGGCTCTGATACCATTTGTAACAGCTCAATCCAACCCACGATCATGATATTATCCGCTTTGGGCCTAGCCCACACGGATTTGTTTTCCCTGGGCTCTGGCCCTCATGATGGGAGAGGACCAGAGCCGGTGTCCATTTGATGTGCCAGTGAGGACGTTGGGCCCTTCTAGGGGGAGTGGGTTAAGGCAATCCTATCCTACATCGAAGGAGGAGCACGAAACACCCCTTTATAAGATGGTGTGGATACCTCTTCCATCGTGAGGCCTTTTCCTGGGAGGTGCATGAGGGCTAGAGGGCTGAATTAGGGGGATGAGTTTTTTTTATTTAAATGGGTCTAGGTTTAGTATATTTAGGAATATGGGTTTGTTGAGCGCAACTTCAAGTGGCGCTCAACAATTCGGGTGGCTAGCACCACTTCAAGTGGCGCTTTGCCACCCTTTTTTTATGGTTTTGTTTTCTTTTTTTGTTGTTTTAATTTTTTTTCCACCTCATCTCTTTTTAATAAATAATTTCAAAATAAATAAATAAAATTTTAAAAATAATCTTATAAATATGTATTTAAAAATGATAAATTAATTATTATTATATTTATAATTATATAATAATGAAATTATATTTATGTATATATATAATTATATGTGTGTGTATAAATATAATTATGTATATATATAATTAAAAATAAATATTTATAAATATAAATCTATTTATATATATTTTTTAAATAAAAAATATATTTGTAATTATATAATTATAAACTAATCTTTATATATAAATATTTATAATTATATTAATATGAATATATTTAAAATATATAATTATGAAAATATTGTTACATATATATTTAAAATTTATTTATAAATATATTTAATATTCATATATAAATAAATATATATATGTATATATGTATGTATGTATGTGTGTGGAGAATTATATTTAGAATTATATTTAGAATTATATTGTAATTATAGTTATACTTGTATATTTATAATTATATATTTGTACATATATATATTTACGTAGTTATAAGTAATTATTTATAAAAAAAATTGAAATATTGTTAAACATATAGTCTTTCAATACCACCTACTTGAAACTTAAAAATGTTTCAAATATGTGACTTTGAAAGCCTATAAAATATAATCTAAATGACCAATATGAATGAAACTTAAAACATGTATTAAAAATATACTAAATAGATGAAAATAAAAAAAATGTAGAAAATGTCGATAGAAAATATTTGATAGGCTTTCAAAACCACCTAGTTGTAACTTAAAAATGTTTCCACTATGTGAATTTGAACGCTATAAAAGATAATCTATATGACCAATATGAATGAAACTTAAAACATTGATTAAAAATATATAAATAGATGAAAAAAAAACATAAAAAATGTCGACAGAAAATATTTTATAGGCTTTCAAAACCACCTAGTTGAAACTTAAAAATGTTTCAACTATGTGACTTTGAACGTCTATAAAACAAAATCCATATGACGAGTATGAATGAAACTTAAAACATGGATTAAACATATACTAATTAGATGAAAATAAAAAAAATACGTAAAAAATGTCGACAGAAAATATTTTATAGGATTTCAAAACCACCTAGTTGAAACTTAAAAATGTTGCAACTATGTGACTTTGAACGTCTATAAAACATTATACATATGACCAGTATGAATGAAACTTAAAACATGGATTAAACATATACTAAATAAATGAAAATAAAAAAATTACGTAAAAAATGTCGATAGAATATATTTTATAGGCTTTCAAAACAACCTAGTTGTAACTTAAAAATGTTTCAACTATGTGACTTTGAATGTCTATAAAACATTATTATTTGATATACAATAATTAATTAGTTAGTAATATAATTATTAATTATTATTTGTCATTATAATTATTAATTATTAATGGTTAAGTCGTTGTGACAAATTTTGTTTATATTGTACCTGTACTTTATAATTTAATATTTAATTAAAATAAGTTTGTATTTAATATATTTTTTATTTTCTTGTTATTTGACTTAAACAACAATTACTTATCATAGTGAATAAGTTTTTTAATATATACAACATTACATCCAAAAACATCAACGACGATGCCCCCCAGTACCACAACGCGGTGTCTGAATGTCACGTCCTCTCCGCGTCCGACGTCCGTGTCGCTCCGGTGTCCTCTCTGCAGGTTCCTCCTCTTCCGGTGCTTCGGGTTCCTCCCCATGATGCTGTGTAGAGGACTGACCAAAATCATGTGAGGATGCCCCAAAATCATATGGGGTGACATATGGCTCTGAAGCTCCTATAAATGGTAGAAATGGGGTACTGAAGAAGGTCTCGTCGGGAGGAGAGGGGGCCGCCATAAGCTGTGTGACTGCACCCAAATCGAAGTCCATAGTAGTCTGCGGAGACACCATATGCGGTATATAAGCGTCTCCCTGCTGTGCAAAATCATCAGTCGGCTGGGCGGGATCGTCTCTCTGTGGTGCGACGACATCTGCAGGAGCCGCTCTCGGATGTTGATGTCGTCGCCTCTGCCCCTCCGGATGTGTTCGTCTCTGTCGTCCAGCTGGCGGCGGCGGTGGTGGTGCATCCTCCTCAGCAGGCATAGCAGGGACATCGTCATCCTCATGTGCTTCTGCCTGAAGATATGGATCAGGATATATCTGTGGATCCTCATCAAAAAAATTGTCACGTATCAACCGGAGATGATCCAATAGAGCCACCACATCCCGATGAACTACCTCCCATAGAATATATGCATGCTCCTGAGACTATGTGGAATGTGCAAGATGACCAATGGTGTGTGCCTGCAAATGAAATAACAATCAAATTAATATCAAAAATGAGTTAAACAAAATTAATAAATCTTAGTAAACATACCAATCGCTGAATGCCAATCCCCTGATGTGTAAGGTGCATGATGGTGTGTCGTCGATACCAGTGTACATAATCCCCCTGATCAGATAAATCAGAGTGTGATGTGATATATCCCTGTGAAAAGATACTGAATCGGGCACGCCTGTCCCAAAGCTGGATATAAGATGAATGATGTCGTCGCCAGTCTGTCGTCTGTCTACCTATAAGCACAATCGAATGTAACTCGGTAGACATAACCTGTATAAGGAGTCCATGAAACCTGAAATGTAAACTCAAAAAATAAGTCATATAGTAGCATGACAATGTTACTGAGATTATATTGAAATAACTTAAAATAGTGATAACAAAACAAATTTTCCTACAAAAAAGTACTGTTTAACTTACATCAGCTGGCACTATAGCGTCGAATATCTGTCGGAAGCTATGCACACTATGTCTCGGAGTATGTGCAAACTTCTGAGACTGACTCCACCTGGTGAAAAAAGAGTAACCTACGGTAAGTTTATAAAAAACAATAACAAAAGTACTAAATAACCGAAAGTAATGAAGTAAACATACCATCGTCCCCGAGGACAGTCCTGAAGTAGCTCCGGTGCAAGCGGTGTGACAACTCGAGGAGCGATGCGTGGAAAACGCCCCAGGCCCACATCTGTACTAACACCATGCAACCTGCAATCTGATGTGAATCGGCCTGACAACTGGTGAAGAGAGATCTGTACAGATGTGCTAATACAGCGGATCCCCAACTGTATGTAGCAGTCTGATCCAGATCCTCAAGTAATGGGAGGAACATCATGTGTACCAAAGCGGTGGAGTATTCGACGCACAACATGACTCTGAGCAACCGCAAAATGCATGCACGTGTGTGCTGAAAAAGCGTCTCCTCGTCTGCATCATCAGGAATGACGTCGAAATGCTGATCAAGCCACCTCATTCGCAAGCGCGAACCCTGGAGGACACCCCGTGCGCCAATGACTTCAATGCCTAGCAGCCTTTGTATGACTGCAACCCAATCGCCAGTACTGGCCCCCGTAACTGCATCTCCATGGATAGGTAACCCCAGCATGTAGGCGACGTCCTCTAATGTAATAGTTATCTCCCCCTCTGGGAGATGAAATGTGTGTGTCTCTGGCCGCCATCTCGCAACCAACGCAGCTATCAAATGATGGTCGATGGTCTTGAAGTCACACATAGCGACTCCATAAAAGTCTGCACGTCTAAGGTATGGACAAATAGCTGCCGGCGGTGCCTCATGATGGAAACGGTGCGCTCTCTGAACATGAAGATGTCTAACAGGCCGTCGCGCCAACACATCGCGCGACACGTGCGTCTCCTGGCCAGATAAAAGTGGCTGCTCCATCTGAATGTGCAAACAATAAAACATTAATTTCATGTAAGTTAGGACTTTTATCATGTAAGATATGAAATTTATCATATAATTTTGAAAGAAGCATAAACACATTGGGTTAGTTGTTGTCTCCCGTGTTGGGGTGTTGGGGTGAAAACATTCAGAGTTTCCTCGTTTTTGTTTTATAGTCACTGTAAGTTCATCTTTCATTATAAAAAACTGATGACATTTTCATTTAATAGTTCAAATGGTTTTGTTTTCTTATACAGGTACATTCCTTTTTTTGAGTTGGTGTTGTTTGTTTAAAGCTACTCATGTAATGTTGATCGTTCGACAAAAAAAGTCACGTGAAATCGTGGTACATTTTCCAAAAATTACCCTATTTACAAGTAAAACAAATATGATTAAAAATGGTGAAATGATAAAAATAATTACATGTACAAAGTTTTACAGTAACTGATAGAGTACATGATTCATTTTAACCATTAGATGATTGCCCTATGTGTCTAGGGCAACGTGTCTTCGTATGACCTTCAAGGCGGCATATATTGCACCGTCGTCCAGCTGAATGTTCACTAGGTCAATCCATCTCATTCCGAATACGAGTCGACTTTGGCCTCCCTTTAGGTCGAAGTCTATTGTTGTTCGGTAGAAGCGTCGGTGTGTCATCAGGCAGCCGAAAATTCTGATATTCCCCGATTGGCATCCACGGAGTACTGTAGCAGGAGTTGATGCTCTCGAGTCGATAAGCCGGATCAACGAACTGCTCCCAAGATACATGTACGTAAGCACATGCAGCAATCACATGGCCGCATGGATATCTCAGTGCCTAAAAGTTGCCACAATCACAGTAACGCTTCTCCAATAAAACAACTCGCACACGACCATTTCTACTTGCCACAACATCACCGGGCTCAGCGACCTCAAATCGTTGCTCTGGACGATTAAATGCAGTTACACGGTAAATTGCGGCCTCCTGAAGAACTATATCTATCCCACGTTGGAAATGGTGTTCATAGTGCATTCCTCTGTTCAAGACCTCTTTATCTTGCTTTCCTTGTTCCAGAAAGTACTTTACACTACGATAGAATGTCTCTTGTACCAACCCTGAAATTTAGATTTACGACATCATACAAATATTATATTATAATAGTAGCTCTTCTGAGTAACATATATTCAAATATTCGTATTTACCTGTGATAGGAAGTTTTCTAACTCCCTTGAAAACTCCATTTATACATTCTACGATGTTGGTCGTCATATGACCATATCTCCTCCCATCATCATATGTCAACGACCATTTCTGCTTTGAAATTTGCATCATGTAATCATACACTTCTGGATTCACTCTGCGGATATCTTGAAGACGCTCCTCCATCCTTTGTTGTTGAGGCTCATATGCTATCATAAAAGCATTCATCTGAACAGTTATGAAAATAACTATGACAAAAACATTTTAACAGAAAAGGATATTCATACCAATTTTTAAGATTTCCTTTTTCATTGATTCATTCTTGAACTTCTTTCGCAAATTGCTGGCAATGTGTCGAATACAGTATCGATGATGGGAATAGGGTGGTCTCCACAAAAGACCCTCAGACTGTATCGCCTCCTTGATTGCACGGTGGTGATCATAAATAAGACAAATCCCTTCTGCATCCGTAACAAACTCTCGTAGACATGCCAGAAACCAGGTCCATGATGAGAAGTTCTCTTTCTCCACAATTGCAAATGCTATAGGCAGAGGGGCTCGATTTCCATCTTGTGTGGCGGCAATCAATAAAGTTCCTGTATACTTTCCATACAGAAATGTACCATCAATTTGTATGAACTGCTTGCAATGTCTAAAAGCCGCCACACATGGTAAAAATGTCCAAAATAATCTATCAAACACAACCATTGAGTAGTCAAGTTGGTTCTGTTGGTTAACATATTCAACAGTATGTAACCGATAGACTATTTGATTATTGTGGTGTAAAAGCTCCAACAGTTGTGGTAAAACTCGATATGAGTCATCTCAATCACCATACACTTTCACAAGAGCCTTTTGTCGTGCTGCCCATGCCTTCCAGTAAGAGATTTGATACCCAAAAAGCTGTTTGATTCGCTCAATGACCAGAACCACAGGGACGTCTTGACATGCTCTAATCATTTCAACTATAATAGTTGAAACAAATTTAACATCTAATGAAGAGTGTTCTTGTGCCAAGCTTGGGTTCACACAAGTGTGTGGAGTAAATCTAGTGATGCGCCAGCTGTGAAAAGTGTTATCAATAATAGCTCACAAACACATTTGACAGTTCGATTCATATTTTTCACAACAGATCAAATAATAAGATCTCTTTGACTCTTCTACAACATATGAGTAATGTCTTTCAATGTGATATTGTTTTATCACATTTTTCATTGCTTCTTTGCTCTCAAACTCTCTGCCAATATACAGAACACCGTTATCTGACACTCGATTTGTGCCACCAATGATTCCTGGAAATTCTGAACTGAGAGTAATAACTGAATAATCAAATTCCGGCAAGAGATTCATGCCTTCAGTCGACCATGAAGTCAATAGTGGAGGATGGTTCAATGGTCGATTGAACCTCACATGAGTTGGTACAGACTGATCTTCTGCATGCTCTTCTTCTTCTTCTTCAACTTCCTCTTCATCTTGTTCAAAATTGTCATCATCCTCGAATTCATCAACCAATGCATCTAAAGTATGTGGAGGACTATCCATTGAAACTGTGGCTGATGGAAATGATGGAACAACTACCGATGCTGATGGAACGTCCTGATGTGAAGAAGCATATGACATAGTCTCATGACTTTGAGATGGGTCAACTTCCAATGCTGATGGAACCTCCCTTGTAGCTATAGTGACATACAACTCCATCATTTGATTCTCAGGTATATACTTAACCAATGAAAGTATATATTCTCAATCATCATCATCATTTACCGGATAGGGCACATGTCAAAACCTATCTATAAATTGGAGATGTCTGAATGTGATGGACTCTATCACTTGATTCCTCGCCAGTTTTAACCTCCGATGAATTTTCCTTTGCACAGCTTCCAAAGTAGTACATCCTCCAAGCATCACAACAGCTTCTGGATGTATACTATAACTACATCCTTGTTCTGTCTCAATTATTTGACTGTTGTAATAAATATAAGCGGCGACCATCTTTTTATATAAAAGAAACCACTGTTATTAATTAAATCTGATTAAAGAATCAATTTATGTATGCATGCTTCTAGTAATTTAGGTTGGAATCCTAATCCCTCCACCAAATCAATATGTTCAAACCATATTGACGTGTAACTATTTACACAACCCACAAGTTTGTGTTACTTACCCAAAAATAGAAGTCAAATATATTTATACATATCCACATTCATTATATGCATGAGGTACACGAACACGTCATGTAAAAAGCATAGAGTTATATGAAATTGAAAGTCTCCACATGAGTAAGCCCAGAGCGATAGATAGTCAACCCCATTCACTTTCCTAGACAAGGCAAACCTCCAGGAAAGTAGGTGGTCCGACCCAAAGCCCTTCTACCCGGGGATACTTTACTCAAGAGAGCAATCATTTCATGATAACTCTAACACTTAACATGAAAAAAATATATTGAACTACTAAATTCAAGTTCATAACTTCAATTACAAACCGAGGTCAATGTAGACTGGAAACTAAATTCATTATCATACCTAGAATGTAATGCAAAGGTATATTCCATAAGCAATTTACTACTACTTGGCTAATTAATATAACTACTTCGCTAATTAATATAACTACTTCGCTAATTAATATAACTACTTCACTGAATAATATAACTACTTCGCTAATAACCTAATTATGATTAATTAATTAACTAATTATAATTAAGTAAATACACAATTAAGATTAACAAATTACCTAATTATGGTTAACTAATTACCTAATTATGGTTAACTAATTAACTAATTATCATTAAGTAATTAACTAATTATCATTAACTAATTACCTAATGATTAACTAATTACCTAATTATCATTAACTAATTACCTAATTATAATTAACTAATTACGTAATTATAATTAACTAATTACCTAATTATGATTAACTAATTACCTAATTATGGTTAACTAATTACCTAATTATGGTTAACTAATTACCTAATTATGGTTAACTAATTACCTAATTATGATTAACTAATTACCTAATTATGATTAACTAATTACCTAATTATGATTAAATAATTAGATTAACTAATTACCGAATTATGTTTAACTAATTACGTAATTATGATTAAATAAGTAGCTAATTATGATTAATTAAGTAGCTAATATTGATTAATTAATAACCTAATTATGATTAACTAATTACCTAATTATGATTAACTAATTACCTAATTATGATTAACTAATTACCTAATTATGATTAATTAATTAACTAATTGTGATTAATTAACTACATAATTATGATTAATTAATTACATAATTATGATTAATTAAGTACCTAATTATGATTAATTAAGTATCTAATTATGATTAAATAAGCAGCTAATTATGATTAATTAAGTAGCTAATTATGATTAATTAAGTAGCTAATTATGATTAATTAATAACCTAATTATGATCAACTAATTACCTAATTATGATTAACTAATTACCTAATTATGATTAACTAATTACCTAATTATGATTAACTAATTAACTAATTATGATTAATTAATTACATATTTATGATTAATTAAGTACCTAATTATGATTAATTAAGTACCTAATTATGATTAAATAAGTAGCTAATTATGATTAAATAAGTAGCTAATTATGATTAAATAAGTAGCTAATTATGATTAATTAAGTAGTTAATATTGATTAATTAATAACCTAATTATTATTAACTAATTACCTAATTATGATTAACAAATTACCTAATTATGATTAAGTAATTAACTAATTATGATTAATTAATTACATAATTATGATTAATTAAGTACTTAATTATGATTAATTAATTACCTAATTATGATTAATTAATTACCTAATTAGGATTAATTAATAACCTAATTATGATTAATTAATTACCTAATTAGGATTAATAACCTAATTATGATTAATTAATTAACTAATTATGATTAATTAATTACCTAATTATGATTACTTAATTAACTAATTATGATTAATTAATTAACTAATTATGATTAATTAATTAACTAATTATGATTCATTAATTAACTAATTATGATTCATTAATTAACTAATTATGATTATTTAATTAACTAATTATGATTATTTAATTAACTAATTATGATTATTTATTATCTAATTACCATTAATTAATAACCTAACTATAATTAATTAATTAACTAATTATGATTCATTAATTAAGTAATTATGATTAATTAATTAGCTAATTATGATTAATTAATTAGCTAATAATGATTAATTAATAACTTAATTACAATTAATTAATTACCTAATTATAATTAATTAATAACTTAATTATCATTGATTAATCAACTAATTATGATTAATTAATTAACTAACTAATCATTTCATTATCTAATTACATTTAAAAAAACCATACTATTTATAAAATACAAATATTATATACTAATTCTATAAAAAAACAACTAAATTATTAAATCAAAATATTAAATAAATTTAAAGAAAAATTTACCTCAAATTTGTGACGACGTAGGTACACAGGCAGAGCAACTGAAGAACGCAGAGCAACAAAAAATATTTTTAGAGAGAAGTTTGAGAGAGAGAGAGAGAGGAAGGGGTAGGAAGTGAGGAATGGGGGTGGGGCGAGGTAGTAAGTGAGGAATGGGGTGGGGCGAGGGTCCTATTTATAGGATTGGGGGGTGTTTCGACGCCACTTGAAGTGGCGCCGAATTGATTTGGAAGAAGCCAGAAGCGCCACTTCAAGTGGCACTGCACGGTTTCTATATCTTCTTTCAGCGCCACTTGAAGTGGCGCTGAAATATTTTTCCGCCAAATTGGTGGAGCGCCACTTCAAGTGGCGCTCCGGTTTCAACTCTCTTGAGCGCCACATGGTGTGGCGCTCAAGAGACCCATTTAACAAAATATTCAAACCTTTGACCCATTAAAATAAATAAAAAAACCCCTGTACACAAAATAGGTCGGGCTAGAGCCTAGGGAAAACAAATCCGTGCGGGCTACGCCCAAAGCGGACAATATCATGATCATGGGCTGGACTGGGTCGTTACATTTTAAATGTTTAATTCATGTTTTAATTTTCATTTATATTAGTCTTATAGTTTGTATTTTATAGTATTTCAAAATCATGTACTTGAAACAGAATCTCAAATCGGAAATGCATAATGATCTGCGCAAGAAATGGAGAATCTGAATACCACATTGAAAATGCAGAATGATTTTCAGGACAAACCCTCTTATAAAAGAGAGTCATGGGTGAAGGTTTATGTCAGAATTCAAACTCTTGTAATGACAGTATTACTGAATATTAAATATCAGATAAATTCTGCTGAAAATTTTTGTTATATATATATATATATATATATAATTTAAAAATACAAAAAAAATTAAAAAATTAAATCTTTATGTAGTTCACACATTCTTCATAAAGTTTACAAAGGATGTGTGAACCCCGTTCACACTTCCTGGCAATAGAAGATGTTTGAACGGGGTTCACACATCTTTTATCACATCTGTGAAGGATGTGTGAACCCCTTTCACACATCTCTCCACACCAAAGATGTGTGAACAGAGTTCACGCATCTCCGAACTCATTTTTAAAAATAGTTGAAACCCTATCCCTTTTCTAAAAAAAATTCAAAAACTCATTTAAAAAAAACTGAAAACTCACTCTAATACCATGTAGAAATGAAAGAGAGAACTGAATACCCAAGGGACCGCTCTAAGAGAGGCCATGAAGTTATTTTATAATGAATAAAAGAAATTAAATGATACGACAAATCCAATGCGGGACTTACACAAATTATCCTAACATGAATAATAGTATTGTAGAGGATGATTTGATAAAACGGTTTGATCAATATAAATGCAACAAAAATAAAATAGAAAATGAAAACAAAAAAATAGACTTCAACCAAAATCTAGGGTATGTTAGGTAGCGATTTGAACAATTTTCAAGTTGTTACATAGTTATTGGTGTGGTTTGTATACTTCAAACCTGGATTGTATTTATTTGATGTTCATTGGCTAGTTATCTGAAAGGTGGCAATAGGGTTTGATAATTACGTATCTGCAATCTGATGGGAGCCTTTAGGATACCGAGTGGTCGCGCTTATTATAACTGCAGGTTTTTTTGGTTCATGTGTTTGTTGCTAACTCATTTGGCCCATATCTTACGGATCATAATAACCGTAGAAACAACATCAACAAGCTGCATATCATTTGTGCACATCTTTCGATCCTGAAAATATAATTATAGACCACTATCAAACCTGACAAACCAAAAGACCTCACAACACATAGATTAACCTCTTGCATGATAACTACAGTTTCCCTAGGATTAATTCTCGTAGACCATATATTAACACAAGCCAATTTTGATAATAAAAAATATAACGCTTCAATTTTGAACTCCCATACGACTGTATAAAAACTATCTCAAAAAACAATTTGATGTTGAGATTCCAAAAGGCCTCCAAAGCAACGTGAAGCTATTCATCACTACATGCAAATCGAATTCATTTGATTGATTTGAACAGATCGAGCATGTTGTTAAATTTGGTAAAATGATGTTGAATCAAAACATATTTTCAACGAGACATGTTATCGTTTAATTGATTAAAATGATGTTGATCCATCTTTAATAAATCTTTCTACTACTCCACAACTGTCCTAATTTGTTCGACCCATCCAAAAACAACTTCAATTAACACACATTAACATTATGATTGTTACGGCAGGGCCGAAGCTTAGGGCATGTGCCATAGCATGAAAATACAAGCCATATTTGTACGGAAAAAAGATTAAAGAATGCACAGTTCACTCAAGGCAAACAAAGTGAAGGAAATAAAAAACATTACATGAGATTATACAATGACTAGATTAAACTTGAGTAACAAATTGACATAAATAAATAATAGAGAACTGAAATTTAAACAAAATAAACAATAAAGAACCCAAATTTAAAAATAAAAAAAACTACAATGCATAACCTTTTCATTTTCCATTTCCATCAAGTATCTTTCCTACATACCGCGTACCAAACAAGTCATAGAGACTTTTACTGTTCAAATTTGTAAAATTTTTAATATGGAACACAAAACTTTCCATGGAGGTTGCACATACATGGATGCACTGACTACCGCATCATGGACAAACTTAAAATTCAGAATGAAAAAATTCAAGTGAGAACTTAGGAGAATAATAATCAAGATTTTAGGTGTCAAACTATGAACGTTAGACCCATAAATGAAGACAATGAAAAGTACAAACACAAAAAACAAAATGTGCATATTTAAGTTAAACTATTTAAACAACCCCCAACATACCCAATCTAACTGAAATTGTATTCAAATATCAGCTATAAATAACCTCTTAATGAAATTATTCAAAGATCATCAATTCTGAGAAAAAAATTGCCCGTGAGATCCACCCTCCAGCCCACCAATAGATCCGATAATCAGAATTTGAAACATTAAAATTTAAAACATATGTGATGCCAAATTAAAATAAACAATAACCAAACTTACTTTATAGATTCAATTTTATCTAAAATTAAAACAAAACCATTGAAATTTACCATTTTTTTACCGATACCACCCATTCCATTTGAGAGATGGGGTGGGGACAGCTTGTCATGCACCCGATCCATCCAGCGTATCATTGCCCCAGTGCCCCTGCTTCCAGATCAACCCCTACAGACGCAGAATTCCTGCAAGTCATCATCACCACTGCAGTCAATGGAAACCAATGCTATTCGAAACCCTAAGAGAGTGAGAGGGAGATAGAGAAGTCTCTTACAGGGAGATGGAATGCTGGACAAGAAAGCTGAAAGAATGAAGGTAATGTTGAAGCTGTCGGTGGAAGACCGGGCGTTTCAGCTCCGTTAGAGGAAGACCGCACAGCTCTTGGAAAATACCCAGCATAAGAAGGTTGAAGCTGGAGGGAGATGAGACATGTGGACATGTATTGCCCCTGTCGCGCTTTTGTTGTGTGAGGGACGAGCGATACCGTGTGTGCTCCAGCCCACTGGACCGATCGGCCATCGGTTTACTCCCTTATGGCTGTTTTAATTTTCTTTTTTAAAATTAACTATTATTTCCCCTCTACGTTGGCACATATAAGTCTGATTTATTTATTAAGAAATGTAATATAGAAAAATGATTTGTAAAAAAAAAATCTGGATGTCAAAAAACATTGCTCTCAGGTACAAAGTATATTCTATGATCAGAGTCGGCCCTGGGGCAAGCCCAGCAAGCCCCTGGGCTAGGGCAACCAAGGATATTTCAACAGTACATGACTGTACTGTACATACACTGTAGCAATTTGGAAGGGGCAACATTTCGGCTCCTTGTCTTGGGCAACACAATTTCTAAAGGTTTTTTGGGCCGGTCATGTCTATGATGTATAATGTATATATGTGATTGTTGCGTATAGAGTTATCTATACATTGTGTGATGAGAATGTGGATATTTTGTAAATTGAATTACAGTATTGGTACATGATTACATCACTGCAAAGTCATTTCACCATATCGGTTGTATGGAAATGTAATTAATGATACTACGTACATGTGTTTAAAATGAAAATGTTTATGTTTAGAATGAGATTGCTTATTTTTATAGACTAATTGTGTATTGAGAAAATTATTGTGTATGCATATCGAATATAAAATGCAGTTCAAGTAAAGTTAACTGGATACAGAAGGGAGGATGGTTTCATAAATATATCATTTTGTAGAAAATGCATATATTTTTTGAGATAGCAAGAAAATCCAGTTAAACAACATATATGCATATATCACCATGTTATATGTAGCGTACATACAGAGTTATCAATGCATATATAAACACAAAATGCATATATCAATCGTTCTATGTACCATGATACCAGAGATAATGAATATATAAACAACATATATGCATCAAATATCAATTAGAAAGCGTATATATTTTAAACAACGTATTTGCAACATTGTCAATTTGAAGATAATGCATATACAAACACAAAATGGAATTGAATGCGTAATGAGTATGCATTACATTGTTCGTACACGATGCTCAATATAGTCAAAGATGTTTGGATCCCTTTCACCACTAAAAAAACGGGTAAGGGAAGCGCTACCCTTTTATCAGCGCTAAAAAAAACGCTGATAAAAGGGGGTCTTTGTCAGCGCTAAAAAAAAAGCGCTGATAAAGGGGCACTTTTAACAGCGCTAAAAAAAACGCTGTTAAAAGCGACCATTTATGAGCGCTTTTTTAGCGCGGAAAAAGCCCCCCAATTATCAATGCGTTTTTTGAGCACTGATAAAGAGGATCCATTTATCAACGTTTTTTTAGTAGCGCTGATAAAGGGGGGATTTATCAACGCTTTTTCTTAGCGATGATAAATTTTATGTTTCAAAAAAATATATTCTTTCATGAAAAATAATATATTGTTATATAAGTATATTTATATTGATATAAATATAATATATTTTTTTAAAATATGTTTTAGATGAGTATAAATAGACTATTACATTTTATATATAAGAAATTTAGTGAAAAGGGCTTTAAATTATTTTAAAAAAATATTATTAATTAATAATTTGCTAATTATCATCGATTAAAAATCATTTAATAACAATTTGAAGACACAAAAAATCAAAAAAATTAATAAAAGATCTAAAATAAGTTGAAAATGTAACTCAAACTTCAAACGACCATAACTTTTGATCTGGGTGTCCGTTTGAGCTCTGTAACATATCAAATCGAAGCCTGCGACAAGCTCTACGCGCTAATGACCCAAGAAAAGCTTTTATCACATTTTTCAAGGCCAAAAAGGCCCAGAAGGCCTCCAAAACTGAGTTTTTAGTCGGGATACCCCGATTTTTTAACATTCAAACAAGTATAACTTCTGATCCGGATGTCCGTTAGGCCTGTACCACATATCATATCGAAAATTGTTTCATTTTCTTAGATTTGACTAGTTGTGGAGTTGAAACGGGCTTCTAGATTAGAAGTTATGGTCGTTTTAATATTCTATGGCTTTTTAAATACACACACACACATATATATATATATATGTCTTTATTCATAAATATGTGTGTGTGTGTGTGTGTCTGTGTCTGTGTGCGTGTGTTGTATATATGTATGTATTTATTTATTTATACATACACATAAAAAACATATTTTATAAATGCATTTAAAACTAATCTTATAAATATATATTAATATAAAAATAAATATACGGATAAAAAACATATTAATATAAATATATATTAATATAAGAATGAATATATATATACTAATATATGAATAGATATATATGTATTAATATAACTAAATATATTTATATTAATATGAATCTATATTAATATACAAATAAATATAACTATATATATAAATAAATAGATATATCATTAAATAGAGAAAAAAATGAAATGGTTCAGTGGTAAAGGTGCAGGCACGCAAGGGGGAGGTCACATGTTTGAGTTCAGGTGGAAGCAAGGAGGTGTGCACGTGTGGGGGATGCACAGGAAGTGCAGCGCGCGGGAGAGATTGAGGGGGGTCCGTCTAGTGCTGATAAAAGGGGGGGGGGGGGTCAAGCGCTGTTAAAAGCTCCCCCCGCATTATATAAATATTATATATATATATTTTGACTTTTATCAACGCTTTTTAGAAGCGCTGATAAAAGTTCCCTTTTATTAGCGCTGATAAAGGGGTCTTTTATCAGAGATTTTTTTAGCGCTGATAAAAGGTGCCTTTATCAGCACTTTTCTAAGCGCTGATAAAAGGGACCCTCCTATATCCTCGCCTCGATTAACAACATTTTTTTAGCGATGTTAATGCACTTTTCTGGTGCTGATAAAGGACGTTTTTGTAGTAGCATTTTATGCAATATATGACACCTCCATTTTGTGAAGTTATGAGTTTTTTATGTAACTTTGAGTCTTGATGTGGTTTATGCTGGTTTTGGGGAGGAGCATCATGCCATGGGAGTGGGTGTGGTGTTATAGGGAGATTGGAGTGGGTTCCCCTTAGTGTGAGGTACACCACGCCTAGGCCTACAAGCGTTTTGCTGGGCACGGTTCATGGCATAAGGGTAAACCGCTTTTTCCCTCTCAACGTTAGGGTAACCCAACTTCGTGTAAGGGTAGATTCCAGTCACGTGAGGGTAGTTTTAGGCTCATGTCAAGGCAAATATCATTGACGTCAGGGTGTTCTGATATCGCGTTAGGATGAGCTGAACTTCATGTGAGGCTCACTCGACTTCTTTTGAGCTTGTGTAAGGGTTACTAGAGTCGATTTTTGGTGTTGAGGTGCAACACGACTAGTGAAATAGAAAGGGAGGTCGTTTCGATGGGCGTTTCACCTAGGGAGGGTCACCTGTGCAAAATGGGGACCCTTGAAATGCCTAGGGGTAGTCGTGACCTTCAGCATGGTAGGTCAAAATGACCAAGGAGATGCACTACAACAAAATAGGCTTTTAACAGCGCTAATAAATGCACCATTTATCAGCACTAGAAAAAATGGTGATAAAGCCCCATTTATTAGCTTTAAAAAAATGCCGATAAAATGAGGTATTTATTAATGCTAAAAAACGCTGATAAATAGTGTCTTTTATTAGCACTAATAAAAAAGCGTTGATAAAGAGATCCCTTTATCAATGCTTGAAAAAAGCGCTGATAAATACCCCTTCTATCAGCGCTATCAAAAAAGTGCTGATAAAGGGAGTCTTTATCAGCGTTTTTTACTACTTAGCGCTGATAAAGAGTAAATTTTATAAAAAAAATTATAAATCATTAAAAATGACATATTAACATAAAAATATATTTATATTGATATATATATTATATTTTATTAAATAAGATTTATATAAGGCTAAATACACATTTACAGTTAATATCAAAGATATTTAGTGAAAATGGATTATAAAATAATTTAAAAAATAATATTAATTATTATCGAGTAATAGTCGTTTAATAACAATTTGAAGATAGAAAAAATCAAAAAATCAATAAACGCTCTAAAAGATGTTGAAAACGTGACTCAAACTTCAAACGACCATAACTTTTGATATGGATATTCGTTTGATCTCTACCACATATCAAATTGAATCTTGCGACGATTTGTATGCACCAGTGACCCACTAGAACCCCCAATCACATTTTAGAGGCCAAAAGGCCTAGAAGGTCTCTAAAACTGACTTTTTAGTCAGAGTATCCCAATTTTTTAACATTTGATGAAATTTCAGGCTCATTTAAGGGGATCTTATTGTATTTTTTCGGCGGAGACTAAATTTATTTCTAGGTCTTACATTCATATTAATATTATGGTTTTGAATTTTTATCATTTTTCAGATTGTACTGTTATTTATAACCAAATATATAAAAATATATACATATTTTTATATATTTACACATAAATTTTTTAATTTTATAAATAAATATTTAAACGTATTTACATATAAAATATATTTCTCAATATATAAAACTTATCGAAATAAAAACTAATATCCATTTATTTTAAATTGCAAATGTATGAATATTTATATACCTATACAATTAATGTATATATAATATATATATATATATATATATATTTGTGTGTGTGTGTTGAAAAACAGATATATGTTTATCTATATATTCTAATTTATGTATATAAATATTAATATAAAATATATGTAAATAAATATAAATATGTATAATTATATTTATAGATGCACACAGATATATATATGTGTGTGTGTGTGTGTGTATTTATAAACACACACACACAAAGATATATTTTATACATGTATTTAAAAAATATATATAAATATATATATAAATATATGGATAAAAAATGTAACAAAAAATATATAAATATATAGATATATCATAAAATGAAAAAAAAACAATATAGGGGAGTGAAAAAGGCACAGACATATGAGTTGGAGGTCTCAGGTTCGAAACTTGCAGGAGGCAGGGGCATGTGCGGGAGAGTTGAATTATCTAAAGCACTGATAAAGTGGGGAGAGTGCTCGGGTGAGTGGGTAACAAGTGCTAATAAAGGGGGTGAGAAACACTAATAAAAGGTGGGGGCAAGTTCGTACAAAAAAATTACCCCCTTTATCAACAAGGCCTTTATCATCATTTTTTGTAGCGCTGATAAAGGGGGCATTTAACAATGCTAAAAAACGCTGATAAAAGCAGCCTTTAACAGTGCTAAAAAAACATTGATAAAGTCCCCCTTTATCAGCGCTTTTCACAAGTGTTTTTAAAAGTCAACCCTTTAACATCGGTTACATTATCAACGCTTCTATAACGCTTATAAACCCTTTTACCAGCACTATTAAAGGTTAGATTTGTAGTAGTGACGCCTTGAGGTATTGGGGCGTGCAACATAACCAGATAGGCAGGGGATCTAAAAAATTTCACTGACAATTGACGTAACCACATCATCGTCGGCGAAGCACGTACTAAGTAAAGACCCGATAATCTTCACATAATGAATTTTAAGCACAAGCAATCATTGCTTGAAGGAACTGAAGACGATTTCATCTAGATCGTCCACACACATTTTGAAAGTCTTCGGGAGCATCGATCATTGAATTTCTGGTGCTAGCGCGACAATCAAATGATGCCTTTTGATGTCCTGATGATCACTACATCGACATTCCTATGATGCATGATGGAGAGCTCAATCAGGTTACTTGGATCGAGAGTCTCTCTCTCTAGGAAGCGGGAGAGGGGAGAGGTGCTCTCAATGAATAAGAAATGAATAGTTACCATGTGAGAGTCTCTCTCCTATATATAGTGAGTTATAAAATTATCTAGAAAAGGGTCCTCGACTCCCAAATATTTATTAATATTAAATAATCCATAAACGAGTTCTTATGACTAGTTTATTAAGTCATAAATATCATTTATATTTTTATCACTTTCTTATAATATAATAAATATATTATGCGATAAAAGCCATTCGTTAATTCAACTTGTCATTTTTAAGAACTCAGATATTATTTTCAGGTATGTTTTCCCTTTTCTGGTGTTTTTGAGAAAAATATGAATTTCTAGAAATTTCTTAAGTACACGCCGTGTACTTTATGAGTACACGCCGTGTACTCAGTTACCGCGGGTAGCCGAGTGCTGGCCATGTAACGGCCATGTACACGGACGTGTGTAGTGACATGGAGACCGCCTAATGTGGGGATTGGTAAAGGTAAATACACTCCATGTACTTTCTTTGTTTTCATTAAACGGATCGGGGTCGCGTCTAGTTGGCAGAAAGCTCTTCTACTTCGTCGAACTCGACCGAGAGCGTCCGTACGACGCAAATCTTCACCGAGCCCCCGATTGAGCGTCCGTTCTCCGAATCGAACTCTGTTAGTTGCGTTGGAATCACATCAATGTGTTCTCTCTTCTTCTTGAACACCTTCTTCTGATTCCTCCTCTTTCAAGAGTTATCATGGGTTGAACATTTTAGAAGTTTTTGAAGATCTACGGTGTTCTTGGGAGATTCAAGGCCTAAGATTCAAGTATATCGATCTCACGATGCCGAGGTAGGTGGTTTGTACCTTTCTGTAGTAAGTATTTGAGTTATATGTGAAAAATCGCCCAATACCCTTGAACGGGGTATTACGTGTTTACTATTTTAGCCCTGTTAATTGCCTGCTAGGATTGTATGCTGGAATAGAGGTTAATTGAATGTGAATAGGGTAAATTGTTATTCTTTGGAAGTGTTTTCCCATGCATGTTTGGTTATGACCGTTTGGTCCTGCTTATCCTGTTAGGCTGCCTTGTTTTTTTACCATGCCTAGTACTGTAGGATGGAGTGTTTGTTTATCTGACATGCTGTTATGCTGTATACTGTTAGCCAAGTAGTTCTTGATGTTTACTTTGGCCGTATTTCATTTCTATGCTCGATTGACTTACACAAGGCCATGAGAACTTGGTGTAGTAGACCATAGGGAGAATGGATGCAAGGACTTCTCCAGAGTGTCTATTTTTACTTTTACGATGTGAGACCATAAGGGGAATTGACGTAAGTGCTTCCTCAGAGTGCCTGTAGTTCCTCGACGTGAGTCACATGGGGAATGTGACGTAAGTTCTTCCCTAGAGCACCTTTTAGTTACTGATACGAGAATATAGGGGGAATTGACAGCGAGTGCTTCCTCAGAGAGTCTATGCTTAAGATGAACCAGAGGGGTTAGACTGTGTTTACTTCCTAGAGGGTTTCTTGTTCTCGTTTGGTTGAACCAAAGGGGTTAGGCTGTGAGTACTCCCATAGGGTTACCTGATTTGTTTAACTGCTTATTTGACATATGGAATTGAATGCATTGAACTGTAGGAATGTTTACTGCTTCTTTTACTTATTGCCTGCCATATATATTCACTGACTGTTAGGAAGAGATATTTTGGTGGTTTCCTACTGGGATTAGTATCACACCCTATTCGAGTCATGCTTTTGGGCCTAAAAAGATTATATTGCTGCAGGTATAGATAAGGGTAAGTGCCATTCTACTTCAGGTACTTGACTGCTTTGGAATGAGAGAGTATGAGACCAAGCTGAGGCTTGCGATGCTGATGAGTTGTTTATCTGTTTACTTTTGTACTTGGTTTAGTTGTATTCCAGCATTGTGACTTGTTTGCCTATTTTCCTAGACATATTTATCATGCATAATTTATATATGTGCTCCTGTTGTTTCTTATTTTCAGTATTCCGTTGTTTACTGTTGTATGACATGTTTACCGCTTTCGCTATTGTATATCTGTTTTTCTTCTGCTGTGTTGCTCTGCCAATGAGGGCATAGTTTCCCCACCATCACACCCAAGGATCTCACTGCTAGTAGGCAGCCTCTGGCATTTGGGGAAATGTTCTTGAGGCCATTGATCAATCGGGTACGAGGTGCCTCTGGGTGTCTTTCATAACCGGGGCATTACAAAGTGGTATCATAGGAATTTATTTCTTCTTGACTTACTGTTTGGAGGCTATAGCCAGGGATAAGAAATTATAAGTTGTGTACTTCTCACCACTAACTTAGGAATCACCTTTTCTCAATTAATTAGAAAATTCACCTTTATTATTGTAATGTTTTCATACATACTTGGTTAGTGTATTTGAATACACATATGTGATAGGCATATTTTATTCAATACCCATGAAGTATAACTGAAAAATTATATACAATGATGAATATACCTAAAGAAGAAGTGATTACTTGTTTCTTCAATTTAGTTTATTGCATTTAAACTTCCATATATTTATTTCATGATATGTGAAGAAAATAACCTTCTGTACGATGACCAACCTCTATTTTTTTGAATGAAATTGTGAAGGTGCCTTTGGAGTCACACTTTCCATTGTCCTTTTTGCCTTGTCTTTCAACTTGTTCACCATAAGAACTTAAGATTAAACTTTATTTATATTCTTATTTTCTTGGTGAACCTTACCAAAAGGTAATAAATATTTTTTTACATTTGGTTTGTTTTTTAATCTTAAAATAAATTGGAGTAATTAGGTGAAAAATATATAAGAATGGAATGTTTCGAAATACCATGATCCATAATTCAATTTACATATATCTGGTGTAATAATCATCTAATTCATATCTTACTTCACTTTCTCCCCGCTAGCTTCTTGGAGATGAGACAATATATAATATCATCCACGTACTCATGAAGTATCTGAAACTCATTATAAATTAATGATATAATTATGATGTAATCATTAAATGCATCATACACGAGTCTCTTGTAAGAATATTTCACACCCTCACTTCCTGAGGTAGCTCAACAGGTATTTGGGACTCCAACACCTTGAATTTCTTATATCGTAGTATCGTGTGTAAGTGCCTGTACTACTATTAGAAATTCATGTTGAATAAGAAATTTACTTTTTCAAGAATTAATCACAGTGTGATTGTAGTATTACATGCCATTTTCTGAAAAAATATATATAGCATATTAGTACTTTTATCTTGATTACTGATTAGACATTACTAATTAAATCATTAAATATCTCCCATTATTTTGTCAAACCCTAGTATCCCTCACTACTAGATTTAGAATGCTCTGTCTCTATAGTATTCTAGTGGAAAGGATCCTTGAAACCTATCCTTATAGTCCAAGCTTTGGCTACGCTACTACTTGGAGAGTTTTAAGGTAAGTGTCTGATTGACCAACTGCATTAACTTGCGCCTCCTTGATCTGTTGAGTGAAATCCTTGCTTCTAAAATCATAAAATTGATTTACTCAATGATTTTCCTCTAAAGATACTATAAACAATCTTTGGTTACTTCTTTACTATCATCGCTAGTTAAGTCAACCCATCACTCTCATAAGAACTCACAAATAGTAAGAGGCACCCTCAACTAAGGTTGATGAGCACCCCGTACACCCAGTTTTTGTTCAAATTCAAATGACGAAAGACATTTATGAATTAATATTTATTTAAGGGGTTTTATTATTTATTGAGTAATGAAATCATTTTCTATATGATATCCATGTTCTATGTGATCACACTCACAACTGACTATGCAATAAATATAAAAACATTAATCATATCATAAATTGATTTAATTTATGCGGTTTTATGTTTATTATTTTATGTAATTGCGTAATCTTGCATATTTGTAAAAATAACAAACAATGCATAAATTAAATAAACTATGTGACTTATATTCAACATTTGATATTAGTTGATCCATTTATACTGAATGGATTAATCGTTACCTAAGGGGTATAATATCTGAGTTGGATCTTGAATCGTATTACAGCTTTCACCCCAGTCCAATGTGTTACCGTCTCGTCTGGAATACCTCCTCATCTCAGTGTGGTCCACATCTTACTTCATTTTTGTCATAATACAAAAATACTCACATGTAGATGAGGAGGTCTTGGGAGTTCATAATACAAATAAATAAATTTTATCTAGGTGCAGAGACCCTTATACATATAATGATGAATACCGACGATGCACTGATCATCTGAATAATTAATTACATGAATCACATGCAATTAAAATAGTTAATTAAATAAATAAAAGTTCATACATACATTGACCAGTCACTACTCAAGATCAGTCAACATGAAATCTTAAAGGCATAATTAATTTTTGCAATGAATTTCTATTGAAGGCACTATCTGAATTAAAATAATTCTTTAAAAATTTTAATTCAAATAAAATTCGCTCAATCCCCATTTACAATTTTATTCCAAAAATTGTAAATTAATTTTTAAATTTTTATTTAAAAACTTAAAAATTAATTTTGAAATATATATATATATATATATATATATATAATATTTTGTTCCCGGAGCCCTGCATAGCCAGGATCGGGTCAGATGGATCAGGATAAACCGTCCTTGCCTGTTCTTGGTTAGCAGAACCCACCCTAGACTATTCTGGGTCAGGGTTGCTTGAATTTGGCTAAAGGGATCAAGAAACATGCACCTGGGTAGAGGGGGGCTGACAGGGGATAGGAAGGGTCGATAGAAGGCCACCAAAATCACTAGATTGGTCAGGGATAAGATCGACGCATGGTGATGACCACATGAACAATGGAACAAGACAGTGGAGCTGTGCATAGGGTTTAGCGACAGCGACTTGCTGGCTGGCCGCTGGAAATGCGACGATAGGCTGGATCTTAGGACACCAAAGGTGGTGGGTCACCTGAACAGACGAAGAATGTCCTATCCACTGAGCAACAAAAGGAGGTGGGGTCAAGAGACCAGATGCTATAGGCGGCGACGCTCGATGGGGTCGGTAATGGAGAAGCATTGAGGTGTGAAAGATATGGCATTGGTCGAGGTATGGGAAGGGTAGGGTGCACCGTTGGGTGTCGGTAACCAGTAGGATGCTAGGGACAGAGGATTGTGATGACGAAGATGGTTACAAGGAGGCCGATGGTGGCTTGGGTATGAGGCGACCATGGAGGGGAATGGGTGGTTGTAGCAGGTGACTGCCTTTAGAAGCACCTTTTTTTAATTTATTAAAATAACCTTTTGCAGGTCACATCAGTATGCCTTTTTTTTTATTTTTAGGCATTCTTCTGCTAACCCGCACCCAGCCGCCCCTTTTCAAAATTTTGTGTTCTCTCCAAAATTCATGCCTACGATATTAAGAAATTTGAAAAAATAACAAAATAACAAATTTATTTTATTTAATTCCACAGGTGTGTGGAATTGACTTCTACTGAAAGGAAAAATACTTGGCCAAAATATCCTATTCTAGTTACCAAAATCTCAACAGAAAATGGGGTTTTGCCGATGAATGCCACAAGTCATTGAATTCAGATAAAAACAACACATATTTATATCCATGTGTGTTTTTTATTTAACCCAACAAAACTAATTTTAATCTGTATTAAAATTTTCAGATTACTGTAACTTGGTCATCTGATGTTGAATTGAAATGTATTCTGTGGTGTTAAGACCGTTACGATTACCTCTACATTAATTCATTGAAAATTTAATTTTTTATTGTCTTAATAAATTATATGATCGCTCTGATACTAGTTGAAGGTACTGGGGTGTGAAATAGAAGAAAATGACCCAATAGTGATTTAATATATATTATAAAATGTATATTCATCTAAATACATGTTTTAACTTTAAAATAATGTGATTTTAGATTTGTTTTATTTATTTTATAAATCCTTAGTAAATCCTCTGAGACTTATAAAATATTTTAAGATTTTAAAATAATTTCCTTAAGTGTGTGACTCACATCCACATAAGAAAGGGAAATATTTTAATATATTCAGACCTTAGAATTATAAAATATTGTTTTCCACTCCCCCTTTTCAGAAACCATGGGCAAAAACTATGAGATGGTTTGTGGTATTGAATATTTAATTACGAGGTTTCCAAAACCAAATTAATAAAGAATTCTCCATCCTTTCCTATATAAACTCACCCAAACTCCCACTACCCTTCACTAAAACTCCTTGAAACTCATCCAAACTCTACTCTATACTCTCTAGAGTCCTTCCAAGGTTCCCCTAAGCTCCCAAGAAGCCTCTCCCAAGCCTTTGAGATCACACATCCAAGTAAAAGATCATCACCTTTCTCTCTTTCTTTCAATTCAAGAACCTTGTTTGAAATTAGTATTTTTAATTTCAATTGGTTATTTTTTCATCATTTTATAATAAATTACATACTGTCCATTTGATTTTATGTGAATGAGGGATCATTTATTCCCCCTCATTCGTACCCTTTCCTAATCTGTTACTATGCTGAAATTTTGTAAGGGATCTTCCACCCTCCTTTTTATCAAGAATTCCTTTCATGTTATGTCTTTTAATTTCCATTTTTTCTATGTTGGGATATAATATTACAAGACCCCCTTACTATCCATTTTATGTATATATTATGATATCTTCCTTTTACTCTTATTAATCCCCCATGATTCTTTAAGTACACCCGTTACTATGCCAAAATTTCGTAAGAGATTTCTCGCTTCTTATTTCCATTCAAGTCCATGGGGTGTTAGCTGAGTGGTACTCGCTGGTTATACCCCTCGATCTCCATGGGAACTGGCCCAAGCTTGAGTCCCACCAGAATTGGACACTATGCATATTATGCATAGGGCAATTCAAAGCCATTTTCCTAGCCGGGGAACATGCAACATGCTCTGGGCATGGTGGGGCCCCCCAGTGGGAGTCGAGCATTAACCTTACACACGTTTTGCACATGAGCCTCAACCCAGTTGGTGAGGACTCAACAAGTGCATCCAAGAGACCCGAGATCAAATTTGGGTGGAGACATATTTCCGGGTTACTATAGTAGGTACTTTTCGGTACAAAAATAGCTGAAATTGTTTATCCATCCAAGCCTCTGGGCCACCGGTTTGGTCCTTGGGTCCTGTAAGGCTTTTGGGCCACCCAAGGCCTTCGGGCCAGTTGTTTCTCAAGGCCTTCGAGCCACCTCAAGGCCTTAGCGCCACCCCAAGGCATTTGGGCCACATGATGCAGATGTACCAGTCAAACTAAAAGGGACAAGGCTTCAGATGAGGATCAGGGCAGACACATTTACTAGAGCAGAGCTAACCAGAATTGGAAGAATGAGAGGGTATGACATTTCCATTAGTACCAGGCCTATGCAACTTTGCATATGACAACTAGCTGACCGGCCCTATGAAGGTGGAGTGCTAATATCATGACATTTGCTAGGGAGGAGCAGTTCCAAGTTGTCTTTTCTGGGTGATTCCTTCTAAGACCTATGGGTCATGTAATTTTCTCTAAGCCTTCGGGCCTTGTAAGGGTTCCACTTCACCCCTTAAAAGGTGGATTATAAAAAATAATAAAAAATGAAGGCCTTCAGGACATTCTGACTTATTTCCATCCAAGAACTTCTTTTGTATTGTGAATCTCAAATTCTATTTCATATATTGGTATATTATGCTTTGTGATCCCCTCACGTCCCATTTCATGAATAAATGATGAGAGACCCCTTTTTCTCTCATCAACCCATTTTATGAATTTCCATTTGACGTCGTTATGATACCAAAATTACACTATGATTTTCCATGCCAATATCATCATGTAGTGAATACCATACCCATTTATATATCAAGGGTATTCACCTTTATGCTCATAAAATTATTGATTGGGGACTTACATGTATTTATTCCACATTCCTTTATCGTGGAATAACTTATGATGTTGAATGAATCCATGTTGTATAATCTATGTGGCACACTTATGCATGGAATGAAATGATTATGAAGGGTGTTCCCTAATAGCACTCCAATGCATTGGGTAATGTTTAGTATCATGATACGTCATGTGCAATAAGGGTTTACTCATGCTAATTCATGTGCAATGAGGGTTTAATTATACTAATTCATGTGCAATTAGGGTTTACTCATGCTAATCCATGTGCAATGAGCCTTGGATCATGCTAATATCATGTTATATATTGTTTCCATATTTCCATGTTATGATTATCATGCTTTATCAAGCATTTATGTTCATATTTCTATTGTGCTCCAATTATATTCCTATTGTCTAACATGTATTATCTTCCTCATGTTATTCCATGTTTATTCCCTTACCATACTTTATAGACCACCCCTTTCTTATGTATGTCCTTAGATTATCTCATGCAATGTTAAGTATGAAGGCACTACTACAAATATGGATTTTATCAGCGCTAGAAAAGTGTATTAACAGCGCTAAAAAAATGTTGTTAATAAAGGAGAAGATAGGGGGGGGGGGTCCCTTTTATCAGCGCTAAAAAATGCGATGATAAAAGGAGTCCTTTATCAGTGATTTTTTTAGCACTGATAAAAGTAAAAAAATAAAAATAAAAAAGAATATATAATTCGGGGGGAGGTTTTAACAGCACTTGACCCCCTTTATCATCGCTAGGTGGACCACTCCTGTGCACTGCCCTTGCCCGCATGTCCAACACATGCCCCCCGCGCACACCTTCTTGCTTCCACCAGAACTCGAACCTGTGACCTCCCCCTTGCGCACCTGCACCTTTACCACTAAGCCATTTCATTTTTTTTCTATTTAATGATATATCTATTTATATATATATATACATATAGTTATATTTATTCGTATATTAATATAGATTCATATTAATATAAATATATTTAGTTATATTAATACATATATATTTATTCATATATTAATATATATATTAATATATATTTATATATATATAGTTATATTTATTCGTATAATAATATAGATTCATATTAATATAAATATATTTAGTTATATTAATACATATATATTTATTCATATATTAGTATATATATATTTATTCGTATATTAATTTATATTTATATTTACTTATATATATATTTTTAGTTATAATTTTTTATCCATATATTTATTTGTATAATAATATATATTTATAATATTAGATTTAAATACATTTATAAAATAATTTTTTTATGTGTGTTTATAAATAAATACATACATATATAACACACACACACACACACATATATTTACAAATAAATACATATATATGTGTATTTGAAAAGTCATAGAATGTTAAAATGACCATAACTTATAATCCAGAAGCCCGTTTCAAATCCAAATCTAGTCAAATCGAAGAAAATGAAACAATATTCGATATGATATATGGTACAGGCCTAACAGACATCCGGATCAGAAGTTATACTTGTTTGAATGTTAACAAATCGGGGTATCCCTACTAAAAACTCTGTTTTAGAGGCCTTATGGGACTTTTTTGGCCTCAAAAAATGTGACAAAAGCTTTTCTTAGGTCACCGACACGTAGAGCTCGTCACATTCTTCGATTTGATATGCTGTAGAGCTCAAACAGACACCCGGATCAAAAGTTATGACCGTTTGAAGTTTGAGTTACATTTTCAACTTATTTTAGATCTTTTATTATTATTTTTTGATTTTTTGTGTCTTCAAATTGTTATTAAATGATTTTTAATCGATGATAATTAGAAAATTGTTAATTAATTTTATTTTTTAAAATATTTTAAATCAATTTTCACTAAATTTCTTATATATTAAATGTAATAGTCTATTTATACTTATCTAAAACATATTTAATATATATATATATATATATATTATATTTATATCAATATAAATATACTTATATAACAATATATTAATTTTCATATTTTTTTTGAAACATAAAATTTATCTGCGCAAAGAAAAAGCGCTGATAAATCCCCCCTTTATCAGCGCTACTAAAAGAAGCATTGATAAAGAGGTCCCCTTTAACATCGCTAAGAAAAAGCGCTGATAAAGGGGGGGGGGGCTTTATCAGCGCTAAAAAAAGCGCTGATAAAGAGTCCCTTTTAACAGCGCTTTTTTTAGTCCTGTTAAAAGTTCCCCTTTATCAGCGCTTTTTTCATAGCGCTGATAAAGGCCCCCTTTTATCGGTGATTTTTGTTAGCGCTGATAAAAGGGAAGCACTATCCTTGCCCATTTTTGTAGTAGTGAGGAATGTTGTGGTAATGTAAAATAATTTTTCAATAAAAATGTTGTATTTCATGTTTAAGTTGTTATGTAATGTTCCTAATTTTCTAAGACACTAGACCTATCGATCTTCTGAGTTGTATTATGTGCCAATCTATGTAATAAATTATGTTTAAATATGAAATAAAGAGAAGGGTTGTTATAGTTGGTATCAAAGGATATCTTTAATTATTTTTGGGGATTAGGATTAGAAAACCCTAGTGAAAACTCTTAGGGATAAGACTAGGTGTAAGAAAGCATCCCTAAATTTTGGTGAGTATAGATTAAGTGGTTTATCAAGAAAATAAATCCTTGTCTGGATATGAACAAGTGGACATGGATCTGGTACATATGTATCTAGGGGTAAAACCCAAAAACACCACTTTGAGCTAGACTCAAATGGGAACCGTTGCATGACAACGAGCCTTACTGCACTCCTGGTTCGACACTCCTAGGGGTATGCTTTGGTAAATTTATAATCTTAGTATGAACCATTTTCAAGGGAACAAAAAAATCCCACAAGAATATATGTTAGGAAATAGATCATGGATAACTTAGACTGAATCCTAAAAACTCATAAGTTAAGAAGATAAATGTAATTTATAAGTTATCCCTTTAATGTCATTGGATTTCCTTTATGTGTTTAACTATTTAAGATACTCATCCCTAAGTCTATATTGGACAATGTAGAACCATAACCAAAAAGTAAAAGGTTAGGTTATCATTTATAGTTCTATGCATTCTTTTATATCCTAAAAGTTTAGTAGAATAATCCAAACACCACCATAAAGAATGTAGGTAGAGATGTTGGTGAAAATGAAAAATGGGTCAATTATAGAGTCCTATTTATATAACTCCCCCTATCATAATTTGTGGATTGAATTTCCTGAAGAACCTTATGATACTTACCTTGGTGGAATTTGATGCAATTCTGGGCATGAATTGTCTTTACCTATATAGAGCCAACATAAATTATTGTGAGAGGGAAATCACTCTCCATATGGAAAATTGACCCCCAATTCTATACAAGTTCAAGGAGGAGGATGGATATTCTTCATCACCATTATCCAAATCATGGATATTACTACCCTATGAGAATGTGAATCTTTCTCAGATGATTGAGTCTAAAGAGGGAACCATCCTCGAAGACATGCCTATTGTAAGGGAATTCACTAATGCATTTACTAAGGAATTTCAAGATTTTCCTCCTAGAAAAGATGTAGAATTATCAATTGATATTATACCTGGGACGTTGCCAATATCCAAGAATCTATATAAAATGGCTATTGTAGAGCTTGAGAAGATAAAGAAACAATTACAGGAGAATCTGGATAAAGGGTTTATACACTCAAGTGCTTCACCATGGGGTGCACCAGTTCTCTTCATCAAGAAGAAGGATGGGTCAATGCGCCTTTTCATCGATTATCATGAGAACAAAAAAATCATGATAAAAATCAAGTTTTCTTTTCCACGAATTGATGACTTTTTCAATCGGCTACGTGGAGCACAATACTTCTCCAAGGTGGATCTACAGTTGGGATATTACCAAGTAAGGGTAAAGAAGGAGGATATCCCAAAGACTACTTTTTGTACGAGGTATGAGTATTATGAGTTCATAGTGATGCTGTTCAGACTCACTAATTCTCCAAAAATCTTCATGGACTTGATTAATAGAGTCTTTAGAGATTAACTCAAAAAAATGTGGGAGTCTTTATATATGATATTATAATATACTCCAAAACCAAGGAGGAGAATGAGGACCATCTGAGTACTATGCTAAAGACCTTACGAAATGAGAAGCTCTATGTAAAGTACAACAAGTGTGAGTTCTGGTTGAAGGAAGTCTCATTCTTGGGGAATATCATCACAAGCAATGAAATATCTATGGATCCTTACAAGACAAAAGAAATTGAGGGATTGATGAGGCCAACATCTATGATGGATATCTGTATCTTCCTTAGGTTGGTTGGATATTATCACCTATTTGTGAGAAATTTCTCACGATTTTCAAACCCTCTTACCAAGCTAAATTGGAAGGGAGTCAAATTTTCTTAGAATGATGAATGCAAAGAAAGATTCATGTAGTTGAAGAAGAGGCTTATCACTACCCATATACTCACACTACCCACAAGTGGAGAGATTTTAATAATCTTTAGTTATGATTTAAAGAAGGGATTGAGATGTTTGTTGATGAAAAATGACAGTCATTTCCTACACCTCAAGGAAGTTGGAAATTCATGAGTAAAACTATCTCACGAACGATCTGGAGTTGGCAGCTGTGATCTTTGCATTGAAAATTTAGTGGCATCATCTCTTTAATGAGAAGTGTGAAATATATACGAATCACAAAAATTCTCAAATATATATTTACATAGAAAGAGCTGAATATGCGCCAACAAAGATGGTTGGATCTCATCAAGGATTAGGACTGCTCAATCCAATACTATCCTGGGAAAGCGAACAAGGTGAAAAATGTTCTAAGTAGAAAGTATCTATCAATTATATCATTGATGAGAATTTAAAATGATCCAATCTTCTTAGATTAGATGAAGATGGACATGGGAATCTTAAAAAAGGGAAAATAATCAATCCTTTCACAAATGATTTATCTACCATATCTTTTGGAAAGGTTAAAGGATGATAAAAAATATGATGTGGTAATTCATAAGAAAATGGAAACTATAAGAAAAGGGAAATCCTTGAAGTTTAATGTTAATGAAGAAGGAGATCGCTGAATATACATCAAAGTGCATAGTATGTCAGCAAGTAAAGGTTGAGAGGTAGAATTATAAGGGGATTATGAAACCATTACCCATATCAATATGGAAATGGTAAAACATCACCATGGACTTTGTCACCAAACTTCCGAAGACATCTAAAGGAAACAATGATATCTGGGTTGTTGTGGATCGTCTCACAAAGACTGCACATTTCATTGCGATTTGAGAGGATTTCTCACTGAATCAACTAACACAGATATATATAAGAGAAGTGGAAAGGTTTCATGGAGTACTACTATAGATTGTGTCCGATCGAGATCCAAGATTCACCTCTAAGTTTTGGAAAAGTCTCCAGCATGCTCTAAACCCAAAGATGAACTTTAATACGGCTTATCACCCTGAAACTGATGGCCAATCTGATCGGACCATCCAAACACTTGAGGTAATGTTGAGAGCTTTCTCAATTTACTTCAAAGGCGGATGTGATCAACATATTCCTCTAGTTGAGTTCTCTTACAACAACAGTTTCCACTCAAGAATCTAAATGGCTCATTATGAAGTCCTTTATGGGAAGAGGTGCAGAACACTGACATGTTGGGATAAAGTTGGGGAACAAAAACTTCTAGGTCCTGGAATGTTCTAAGAAATAGTGGAATAGGTTAAAACCATTCAGCATTGCATCAAAACTGCTCAAAGTCGACAAAAGAGCTATGCTGACAATTATTGACATGACCTAGAGTTTGATGTTGGAGACATAGTATTCCTCCACATATCTCTATGGAAGAGAGTGATGATATTTGAGAAGTAGTGAAAGCTTAGTCCAAGGTACATCGACCCTTTCGAGACCCTTGATCACAACAGAGCAGTGACCTATCGACTAGAACTCCCACCGAACCAATCTTAAGTACATGATGTATTCCATGTATCACTCTTAAGGAAGTACATACCATACCCATCACATGTACTCAATCTATAGGTGGTACCATTTTAGAATGAACTTTCCTATGAGGAGAATCCGGTGAAGATCTTAGATCGTAGGGAAAAGTTCTATGAAATAAGACAATGCCCATCATCAAAGTGTTGTGGAGAAACCACAAGTTTGAATAATAAATGTGGGAACTAGAGGAAGTGATGAGGTAGAGTTACCCTCATCTATTTTAGTATGGAAAAATAAAATTTAAAGGGTGTGATTTCTTAAGGGGGGAGGTTGTAATGACCTGAACATTTATGAATAAGATTCCCTTTATTTCAATTAAATGTCTTGTGGGTATAGAAAACACATGCACTCCTTTTGTTTTATTATAGAAAATTAGATTTAAATGGTCATTAAGTATCATTACCATTGATAATATAATCATTGAATAGTGATCACATGACTAGTATAAATATAGGGTTTTAACAAATCCTTTTGACACAGAGAAAGGAAGCGATGACCTCGACCAGTAGGATCATCCCCTATGAATCCCATTTATTAGAGATTTTAAGGGAGATAGAATTTCTGGGCTTTTCCCTAGACTAATCCCAAGCCGAGATCCAACAACTTAAGAATGAGCGAAACCATTTATGGGAGAAGTTCAAGCTCATCGAGATCATAACCCAAACCATGTTCACCGAACATCCCCAAGAAAGTCCCACCATCGGACACCTTACTCTTAGGGAGTATGTTAGTGTAATAAAGGGATATGTATCAAGACTCTATCATTATGATCATGTACATTATTTTTTTAATATAATAATGAATATACTTTCATTTTTTATTGTTACTTTATATATATTTTTTAAAGAACAAATAATATTTTTTTGTTAATATTCAAATTCAATTAAGAAATCTATTTTGATGAATTAATAGATTTTTGAAATAAATAATATTTTAATATTATTATTAAAATAAAATTTTTAACTATAAATGATCATATAATTTTTATGAAGTCAAATGTAATTTTTATTAAGGTTTAAAAACTATTTTTGTCAAAACCCTTCAATTTTCAATAAATGTCTGTTTTTATTTTAAAAGTGAAAATTAAAATATTTAGAAAATTATTTAGATAAAATGAATATTATTTTTGGAATTAGGATTTCAAAATTATCCAATGGTGATTTTTTCATAATTTTATGAGACAGTCGAATTTTTGGGTAAAAATTAAATACCATATAAATATTAGTGTGTTTTATGACATCATAATGACCCAATAGTGATGTAATATATATTATAAAAGGTATATTCATTCAAATACATGTTTTACCTTTAAAATAATGTGATTTTAGATTTTTTTTGATTTATTTTATAAAGCCTTAGAGAATCCTCCAAGACTTCACTACGGGAAAAATCAGTATTTGCAACGGGCTATTTGCGACAGGATTTCTTCCCGTCGCAACAAGGCCGTCCAGGAAGCTATTTGCGACGAGGAAAGTAACCCATCACAAATAACCAAGTATTTGTGACGGAATTTCGCCTCCCATCGCAAATAGTTTGGTGCGGTTTGGCGCGCAAGCCGCAAGCCGCGCGACTTGGGCGCCAAACCGCGCAGGGGTATTTGCAATGGGTCCCGTCGCAAATAACCGGCGGCGGTCAATACCCTTTTGCGACGGGATGTCGTCTCGTCGCAAAAAGACTGTCGGCAGGTACTATTTGCGATGGGTCCCATCGCAAATAACGGTTTAATTGCCGAATGTAATTAATGTGAGCGAGGGTAATTGCGACGGACCCCATCACAAATACAACCATTTGCGACTGGAAGCCTGTCGCTAATAATCTCGTCACAACTAATTTAACCTATATATACCCCCATCCGTTTTTTTCACAAATCATTCAGATCTTGATTTCTCTCTCTTTATTCTTCAGTTTTAAAGAGAATTTTTTAGTTGAAGTTTTTTATACGAGATCAATCGGAGGGCGTCAATATCTTCAGAATATCAAAGTTTAATGTATTTATATTATATTTTTTTATGTTTATTTTATTTTTTTATGTTAATTTTAATTGTTTTTTATTAGTTCGAATTTAATTAGATTTTAATTGATGTTTATTTATATTTAGTTTTACTAAGAATTTGATATTGTTAGTTATAATTATAAATAATTAGTTATAATTAATATTAATTAGATATAATCAGGAATAAATAGATATAATTAGGAATAAATAGATATAATTAGGTCTTTGTATTGTGTAAGTGGACATTCGTTGAAAATTGGTATATTTTCAAAATCGATACCTCTTCTATTTTTCATCCAACATACAAGTCATGTTTGCAGTTCCGCCATATCTCACCTAGTTCCATTAACTCTGGTCTCTTTGATTACAGGGTATCCATAAAGTTATATTGAAGCTGAATATTGAAACAAAATTGTCAATAATACTTAAAAAAGAAATTGTAAATTAATTTCAAAAAAATATATTACCTAAATTTCTGGCCAGACACTATCTTTTATTTCTTGTCCAGCTTTTCTCATTATTGGAAAATGGGGTTATACAAATGATTCAAAATCATTGGTATAGGCTGGAGAACCATTGGTATAGTTTATACAAAAAATTCTCCAAACTGTTGGATATAATGTCGTGGGTATAGGCCTATACCAGAAATTTATAGTAAATTGTTGGTATAGGCCTCCTTGAGTTTCATTTTACCAATGGTTATGATGAAACTGTTGGTATAGGTTATTACCAACAATTTGAAAACTAGTTGCTAAATCCCTATACCAACGATTTATAAACCGTAGGAATAGCCTTTCTTGGCAACAATATATACCAACGGTTAACTGTTGGTATAAACCACCTATAGAAATCACGAAATAGGCAGCAACACCCCCACCTTAGCCAATTACCTGCATAAAATACCAAAAAAATTGCACCGAACATTACCAACCAATACATAAACAATGATAACATAAGAAATTAATTAATTAATTCAACTAATGATAACACACATTTAAAACATCACATATTAATTCACAACCAATCATCAAAATCATGTGTCATGAATATCAGTTTAAAATGTGAAGGATCTCTCTCTCTCTCATCACAACCAATATCATCACCACCGGCATCTCATCATCATCGTCCTCACCGTTCACCATCGTCATCGCCAGGAACATCATCATCCCGACCACCACTAAGACCATTGCATGTTGCACCATATAACGCACAAGCCGCAGTGGTATCTGGTGGAAGTGATGGACATAAGGTTGTCATAAATTTCATAAATTAATCGTTAGTCTTTTGATTACATTCACGCTCGTGAATGACCATTTTTTTAACCTCTTCTGCCTCGATACGATCCTGTACTACCTTAGAACGAGTTATTTCCAACTCGATGCTACCAGAACTGGCACTTGAAGTGGGTCAATATCTAGTAGGGACAATACTCTTCTCTAGTCGACAACATACTAACTCATGGTGTTCATCTCCTAATACCTGATTTAAATGATCGTTTGGTCCAAAATTGTCAGTTTTTTGCTCATCAAGGGCCTCCAAAGTACATTGTTGCAAATTTAAATGAACTATTTAGTTACAAAATCGATATTAAAATTTGAAATCAATGAAGAAAAACTTACAATTTATTGTTGTGTTTGTTTGTTTACCGAGCTTCCATCTTTCTTCTTTCTGCTCAAGCAAAGTAATTTTACTCGAGGCACATGTCCTTCAATATTCAAAACTACCCTCTACAATGATATTGAATATAGAAAACCATTATTCAAATAGGTTAATAATAATGAATTTCTTAACTAAAATCAAATGGATACACTCGATGATGCAATATGATTTGTTATAATTATTGATTACTTTGTGACTTTATGATATTAGTTAACAAAAGAAATTTTATATAATAAATTAGGAAAGTTGAGAATATGATTAAACAATTATTTGATAAATTAACTTAGTGGAATTTAAGGATTATTATTTGTAAATATTATTTCCATGAATATAAGGGCAATGTAATTATAGAATAATGGAAATGGAATGTCTTTATTGAAAAAAATTATTCAAGAGTAAATACATGTATAATATGGTAAAATGGAAAGATGAAATGTATGATAAATGTAATCCTATTTGGTTGTTTCCATGTTTCAATGCTTTATTTTTAAAGTGGCTAAAATAGATAAAATCAAGGTAAATTATTCATTGATGGATATTGATAAAAGTCTATAATCAATATGGATTTTATGTGTGTATTTTGAGTTGGCTGAAATTGAATTCCATTTATTTTTTGTTAGGTGAAAAAATAGTATGTTAATGATTAATTTTACAATTGAGGTGATTAATGGATGTTTGAGGTATGTTTAAATGAAAATTGGAATAGATCAAATGAAATTTATTTGTATACAATTTTAATAAATTCATAAAGAATGATAGTATGAATAATGTGGTTTAGATTAAGAATGTTTTAGATATATAAATTAATGAAAATACTTAGTTCTAAAATAAAAAAAGGGAATAAATTAAATCTTAATGTGGAAATATATGATTTGTACTGTGCATAAAAAAGGCATAATGTGAACAATGATTTGTGTTGAAATTTTTACTTATATTTAATTTTTGTTTTGAGAAAGATGATAAAAGGTTTTGGTGTTTGTTTTTGTTAAAAAGACACATTAAAAATTGGATTTATTGTTTATTTGGTTAGAGCATGTTAATGTTTATTTGGCATGAGAATACGTAAAATTCAAATTTTATGTTTTAGCATGTGTTCTGAATGGGGTTGTTTTATTAATAAAAAAATCAATTATCATGGTATGATTATCTTAATAAAGGGGATGTTAAAGTGAAGTGATTAATTTGAATAAAAAAAAATATTGATGTTTGTTTAATTCTTATAAAAAACATTCTTGTGTAAATGGTTGTATTGGTTGAATCAAACTTTTCTTGGTGATTGTGATTTTTTTGATGTTTATTTTTGATTTGTGATGAGTTAATCCTTAATTTTTTTCAAATTCAAAAGGGTATAAATCTGATTTTATTGGGGTACTTCAGAAGATCATTTAACCAAAGTTAAATGATTGGTTTAAGTGATTCCATCATTTATAAAGTTTTGTTAGTTTATTTTAAGGATTAGTGAGGTGTGCGTGCCATGAGTCAGGATAATGATTTCATGAGTTTTAAATGATGGTGAGTTTGAGTAATTTTGGTTAAAACCTTATAAATTAGTTGGGTGTATACCTAGTATGATGATATTGTTGACGAATTAAACTTTGACATTGAATTTTGATTATGTTATCCTTAAGTGTAACACGGTTTCATGAGGTACCACTACTCTTGTTCTCATGTGAAGTGAATATGGTTGAGAATTCATTTTTGTATGGGAATTTCTATCAGGGGAACCTTGCATGGATTTAATTCAAGGTTGGGTATTAGATATTAGAATTAATGCTTGAGAACATAAAGAAAATTGAGGTCTAGAGGACATCATCAGTCACTGGAGATTATCATACTATTCTCAAAGATGAGAAAAATTATGGTGGATAAATTGTAACGTCCTGGGGTTTTTGTGGTATGGCATGATTTTAATTTTTATGTATTTGAATTTATTCTGAATCTATTTTAAGTTGGTATTTGGAGTTTAGAGAATATAAATGACTTGGTAGGAGAGGTTGGTCGTGGTTGATATTGGAAAACACTAGAAAACACCATCGGGTGACCAGTGTGGGGTACTAGGTTCACGATGGAGGAGACGTGGAAGGGGATTCTTAGGCTGACCTGGTCATTTACTGGGTACCTAGTGGAGTGCTTCAGAGTTTATTTTTTCAAAAGCATTTCTATCTTTTTTTCATCAAGGTATTTGAGTCTTAATCTAATTTTTTATCATTCTAAAGGTCGCTTGGGAAAACTGTACTCTCTCCAATCCCTCCCAAACTCTCGTCAATTGCTCTAAATGATTTCTCCTTCATGTCTAGGAAGATTAACAATCTGTATGTTATATTGAAATTGGGATGGTGTGTATATTGTTTTCCTTCTGATTTAGGTCAAAGGAAAAGAGGTTTAGTTTCTTTTATATTTTAAATCTAGTTTTTCTTTTAGTTCTTAGTGCATTATTGATATTTAGTAATTAGAGTGGGAATTATGCTTCTAATCCTAGTGAGGAATGGTAGCATACCTTTGAGGTGTAGGTCATGACTGGAATTTGGGGGGTATTATATACCAACAGTTATACATAACTGTTGGAACAGCCTTGGGCACCGAGTACTCTATACCAACGGTTCATTAAAATCATTGGTATAGGCTTAAATATATCAACCGATACCAATGGTTATTATAAACCATTGGTGTAGAGCTACCTATACCAATGATTTTTAAAAATCATTGGTATAAGTCTGTTCATATAGGTTCGTTGGTATAGCTCCATTTTCTACTAGTGTCTCCACTGGATTACTTGAACTATAATAATATTATTGTGTTTACCAAGTATCCTCATAAAACTCCACAATTCCTTTCCATTTTTCCACTTATTTGCATGTTTATCACACACTGCATGTATTTTTGTACGGTTACTAAAAGATGTTCATGAAGAAAAAAATGAAGTGTAGAAATGGAAGAGAGAACCGAATGCCCAAGGTATCTCTCTAAGGGAGGCCTTGAGGTTATTTTATAATGAATAAAAGAGATTACATGATATGTCAAGTCCAATGTGGGACTTGACACAACTTATCCTCTAACACTCCCACTCAATCTAGGTGTTCCTAGCTTGGGTACATAATATAAACAAAGCACAACACTTCCCCTCAAGCTGAGACATATATATTTATCATGTCCAACTTGTTACACAAAAATTGGACTCTTGGTCCAGGAACTCTTTTTATGAGAACATCGGAAAGTTGATCATAGGTGTGAATGTGGCCAAAGGTGATCTTCTTCATTTCAGAGTTTTCTCAAATGAAAATGAAAATCTAATTCAATATGCTTTGTCCGCTCATGAAAAACTAGATTTGTGGCAATCTTGATAGCACCATGATTGTCACACCAGATATGTGCTGGTTTCTTGGTTGTATACTCAATCTCGTGAAGAGTTTTTTGTTCCTAAATGATCTTTGCAGTCACATATGTCATGGCATGATATTCTGACTATGCACTTGAACGGGAGATAATGGTTTGCTTTTTGCTTCACCATGAGATCAAATTTCATCCAACAAAAACTGCAAAATCCGACGTAGATCTCCTGGAAGAGAGACAACCAACATAATCTGCATCACAAAAAGCCTCAATGTTTGTATTCCCATGATCAGAATATAGAATACCTAAACCTGGTTCCTTTTTCAGATATCTTATAATGCGAATAACAGCCTCCCACTACATTTTTGTTGGAGATTCCATAAATTGACTCATTTTTCTAATCATACAAGCAATATCAGGTCGAGTCATTGTCAAGTAATTGAGCTTCCCAACAAGTTTTCTGTATCTGTCGGGTGATTAAAACCTCTCGCTATCAGAATGTAGTGACCTTTCTCTAGGTTTGAGGGGTGAGTCAACCGAGTCAGCTTAAGTCATTCCAGACTCTTACAAAAGATCAAGAACATACTTTGAGATAGAAAATTCATTTGGTTCATCTGGAGACCTCAATCCCCAAGAAATATTGTAGAGGACCCAAATCCTTCGTATGAAAATGTTGATGAAGGATTTGAGTCAATCAATGCTGTCAGTATCACTTTCGGTAATGACAATGTTATCCACGTAGACAACTAGGAGAATGTTGTCTGTTGTAGATTGGTGATAGAAAATAGAAGAATCTTTTATGCTTTGACACAATCCAAAACTAAGCACAACAGTGAAAAAATGCCTGAACCAGGCCCGGGGTGACTGCTTGAGGCCACACAATGATCGAAGAAAGCGACAAACCTTGGAAGACTCCCACTGAGCAACAAACCCCGGTGGTTGCTCCATATAGACTTCTTTATCAAGAAAACAATGAACAAATGCATTTTTCACATCCAAATGATGAAGAGGTCAGTGATAAGAAGCAGTAACAAAGATAAATAAATGGACTGATGCCAATTTGGCCACTGGAAAGAAGGTGTCAAAATAATCAACGTCATACGTCTGTGCATAACCCTTGGCAACAAGCCGTGATTTGAGACGATTGAGAGAACCATCGGCATTGACGTGCACAGTATAGATCCACTTGCACCCGACAACCTATTTATCTGTAGGGAGAGGGACAAGATCCCAAGTGTGGTTGGTTTCCAATGTCTGAAATTCATCATGTATAGCATGTAACCAACCGGGATGAGAGATTGTCTTGGCAACAGTGTGTGGTGTCGAGTAATCAGTCGGTGCCTCAATAACTTGGGAGGTAGATGCAAATAATCTCTGATAAGACTAATAGGGGTGTGATCCTTTACGAAGTGAAATAGGCAACTCTGGTGATGAAGCATCAGGAACAGAAGAGTCGTCCTGTGTGCCAGCTACAGGAGGTGGCAAGGTGGAAAGGTGGTAAGGTGGCAAGGTGGCAGATGTGTGAGGTCAACGAGTATATATCTAGCCAAATCATGATCCAACAATATCACTAGGAAGAGATGAGAGTTGGGGTGTATGGAGAGAATGTGGAAAAATAATTTCGAAATCAAGTAGAGTAGATGGTAGTGGGAACTAAGGAATAGACATAACTAAGGATTCGACAAAGGAAACATCAACGGAGTCAACATAGCAATGCAAATCTAGAGAGAAGCATCAATATCTGTACAGGGTGCAGGAATAGCCAAGAAAGATGCATTTGAGAGCACGTGTATCAAACTTGGTAACTGAGGGACGAATATCCCAAACGTAACACACAGCCAAAAATGCGGAGGGGGCGAGAATGAGGGGGTTTGGTTGGAAATAAAGAATGGGTGTCTCCCCCTGAAGAATAGACGATGGAAGTCTATTGATAAGATAGGTGGTTGTGAGAATGACATCGCCCCAAAAAGTGGTTGGAACTTTTTTCTGAAATAAAAGTGCTCAAGAAACTTCTAATAGATGGTAGTGTTTTTGTTCAGAAACACCATTTTATTGAGATGTGTGCGGACAAGAGATCTGATGGATAATTTCATAGTCAGTGAGAAAAGACCGGAAGGGTCCAGAAAGATATTCACGACTATTGTCAGAACGAAAGCATTGGAGTTTAGCAGAAAACTGGGTGGTGATGTCACGACCCCATCCATGCCGAGACTCGAGTTACAACTACCCCAAGCTCGCCTCCATAGGCCAGGAGGTGGAAACAAGTGTCGAATGCACAACAAACTCAGAGAGGACTTTCCCTAAGTACCTATACACACGCACACAGACAACTCAGTGCAAAAGTTCAAAGAGAGAGAAGCAAAAGATAAAACATTGTTATATATAAAACCACAAACATGCATCGTCCTCTAAACAGTACAAGCACAGTAGTGTAAACTGAAAGGGAAAGGGGTAAAATACACATCCAACTAGAAAATTGCTACAACCTAGTAGTAACTGAAAAAGTAAAACAGCTGAGAGAGCCCCGCTCCTGGATCCCAAGTTACAACCACGATACACAGTCCAAGCACATATATCCCAAAGCTCCTCTGAAGTCACGATCAACATGTTTGTCGTCTGCATAAGGCACGACACCTGCGGGCAAAGCCCATGCAGGGGTGGGTATAAAAATACTCAGTACGACGCTCAGAAAAGGAAAAGGGGGAGCAATAAGGGATACACTGAAGAGGAAAACAGCAGATAGAATAAGGTACAATAAAAGAGTACAACTTAACCCAACAAGATAGTGAAAGCAAACTCATCCAAACACAAGGAGGTTGAAACGGAGAGAAGATGAAATTCTCGTCAAGTCTTCACTATTTATAGTACGAGAGTGGACTCATCCAAAAACGAGAAGCTAGACATGGAAAGCACACGACATATCGCCCGCGTCTTCACCTCTCCTGAAAGGAGAGTAATCGAAACCCAAGGAGTGAGTACTAAAACAGAATATATATATATATATATATATATGCTCAGTCAAAGAAACCTCAATGAGAGAGTAAGGGGATCTTCATCTCACAGCTCAACTCAAGAAGAAGAGTCACAAACAGTTCCAAAAGTATCCACCAACGATTCTCACCATCCCTCACATCAGTCCCGAACATGCAAGTCAAAGGGAATCAATCACCACACCTTGATACTATCCGGTTTGGGCGAAACTGACTCGCCCGTACGGTTTTAGGTCGCGTCACGAGGACGCATCTCGATGGTGAAAGTGTCTCTTTTTCGTGAGTCCAAAAGTTACGTCAAACCACGTCTCATCATTGTGTCGCACAGTTGAGGGGGAACAACTCAAAGTATATGGCCCGCGCCCTAGTGCATTATGGGGGGTTCCACTCTAATAGTCTTTGAAGACCCGTGCCCATGCGGATGGGGGGTCAACACTCTGGTCATCAGGGATCCACGCCCTAGTACGTTAGGGGGATCAACACCTGGAAGCAGCTGTAGAGGACCCGAACCTATGCCAATGGGGGGTCAACACTCTAGTCATTGGGGATCCACACCCTAGTACGTTAGGGGGATCAACACTCAGAAGTAGTTGTAGAGGACTCGTGCCCATGCTGATGGGGTGTCAACACTCTAGTCATCAGGGATCTGCGCTCTAGTACATCAGGGGGATCAACACTCAGAAAGAAGCCCATGGTGATTCCGCCTGATCACAACCATCATCAAGCATCGCCTCGAATAGGCATCAGGCCCGAAACATCTTGCATCAGATCTCGAAATCCACCATGGAGGGCATCATAGCATTCTACACGGAAAACCACTTAGGATAGGCTACTCGCGGGCCAAAATCCGAGTCCAAAAGGAGATACAAGAGATAGATGATTTATAGTGGTACACGACGTGTGTGGGGCCCACACGACGAGTGACCCCACCTCATTGTCTAGCCATGTACCTAGCCATACTCAGGTACTAAATTGTGCACAAATACCCCTAAAAGTGTCAATGTACTCCCATAGTACATGTCACATCTGACCCCAAAGGCTGACGAGCGCACAATGCACTATGTTTGTCTAAAGGGAAAAAATGTAATTCTACTGAAATGCCTCCTCAGACAACCTTGAATAACCAAACGGAACACACCATTGCGATCCTTGCAGAAAAACGCACATGATCAACTATTCATTCGCCCGAATCAAACACTCGGTGAAGAAACTGCATTCCAACGCGTTGTACACAAATAGTGCCTCATGGGGCCCACATCTCGATCCCGAAATAAAATATACAGATCACACCATTGTGATCATCAGGGAAAAATACATGGGATCGACTATTCATTTTTCCAAATCGAACTCCCAGTAAAAAAACCACATTTCACCACAACACGCCCGAACCGAGCTTTGTGGGGTCTGCACCTCGATTTCGATTTAAACACCCAAAATTGCTCTTGAAAAATTCGCCTCAACATCATGATCACAACGTCGTGGAAGTCCCATCGATTGGACGCCGCATGCGGAAATTATGGCAGGTCAAAGTTTTTAATAGTAATAATAATAATATATTATTATTATTTGTATGTTTCGTGCAACCGAGCCACAAGTCCAAATCTTTAAATTTACAAACTAGCCTAAAAAGGTTCTCCTCGAAAGTAGGATCACATCGCCACAAATGGCACGTAAAACAGATGCTTCGTTTAGGAGTTATGGAGGTTTGAAGCCACAGCCCGAAGACCCGCCTGGCCCACTCGGCCCGGGCCACCTCGGTCTGGTCCAGCCCGCTCCGGCCTGGTCCATCCGCGCTCCGTCCCGGCCTGCTCCCGCTGGCCCGGCCTGCTGGCCCGGCCTCGGCTCGGGCCCACATCGCGTCAACCAACGTGGTGTCGCCGTCAAAGCGCCAGGTGTCACCGCCTCTAATAGCGACCCCGCTCGGCCACACCTCGCGGCTCCCGGCCGCACCTCTTTGCTCCTGACCACATCGCACCCTCAACGTCGTCGTTCCATGCAGCATGTTGCTGCTGTTGTGGCCCATCGTCACCTCCTTTGACACGTCATATCGACTTCAATCCAACTTGAAATGAAGAAAAGAACATAGATATGGGATCCTTTGGTTGAGATCTTCACAAACTTGAGTCATGCTCAATGATCCATTGATGATTCGACGTGTCTGAAAGTAATTGGTGATTTCGCGAAGAACGGACGAAGAACACGACCAAAAAGGGATTCAAAATGTAGATTGACTGATGGTCGTGTTCGTTTGGTCATCGTCGTTGATATTCAAAGCAACAAATTCAACAATGAAGAAATTATACTTCAAGAATTTCAATCGCGGATGCGAAAATCAAAAAGAAGAATCTTATCTCGAATTTGGATTCCTCATTGTGTTTGTTGCGCTCTGATCTACTCTAATCTGCAGCGCCATCGCGATCCGTCGAAGATTCAACATTGAATCGCCAGAGAAGAGAGAGTTATGCCAGTGACAAGGTTTTATGAGCCAAACCCTAATTTAGAAAACATGACCTATTTATAAAATTTAATAGGTCCACCACTAACGGTCATGGGATTTGAACATCCCGCGCCCTCTCGATTTATGTCGCATTTAGATAAAATAATTTTATTTAATTATTTTATTTACAGTTACGTCCTCGGTAACTTTTTCTACAGATGACCTGCGCCGACAAAAGTTATATCCCACCGAAGGTAAACATCATGCTTTGGACTCAACCATGGCCTCAGATTTCTTATCCGAGCTACTGTTTGAGATTTATCTCGCTTTCGTCGGGTGCATAGTATAAAATATACTTAATGTTTTTATAAAATTTAATCCAGGCACACCGGGTATCAGAATCTCATGTCGTCTCAGCATCTAGTTCTGGAAATATATATAGAAATATTCCAAAGCCTTACAAGGAAAAAATTGGGTCTCTACATGTGATTTTTTGATAATAAGAGCAGAACACGATAAAGATTTCAGAACAATTTTTCAACAAATAGACCCAAGTCATCCGTGAAAAATCATCGATGAAAATAAAAAAATATCAATAACTCAGTTTATAAGGACTAGGACTGGGCCCCGAGATATCAAAGTGAACCAAATGAAAATGGGTGGATGCACGGGGAACTGCTCGAGGAATATGGGTGACCCAATGATGCTTTTCATAGTGGCATGAATCACATTCAAAAGGAAGATGTCTTAATCCTGGAAATAGTTTTTGAAGAATGGGGACATGTGGATGACCAAAGAGATAGTGAAGCTAGAGGGCATGATCATAGGTGGCAGGACAAGCGAGAGTGGGGGCCGAGTCAAGCACATACACACCACCCTGAAGTCGGCCAGTACCAAGCACCTGAGTCGTCAAAAGCTCCTAAAATATAACTGAAGTATGTGAGAAGATGGCTTGACAAGCCAGTTGTCGGTTTACTAATTGATAGTAAATTAAAGAGACAATGAGGAACAAAGGCAATAGCGGAAACTATCAATCCAGACGTAATGGTACAACTTTCATAGCCCGCAATCTGCAGTGTCTGACCATTGGCTACAGTAATATTACATCCAGATGAGGCCGTTCTATAGGACTTTAGAATACCTGCATCGCTAGTTATGTGCTCGGAGGCACCAGAGTCAACAACCCAAGAAGTGCAGCGTTGGGAGAGACATGCTAGTGAAGTATTGCTATGTGCAATAGTTGTGCCTGATGATGTCATAGAGTGTGCTGAAAATGCACAGGGATAAGGTACTGAAGGTGCACAATTGATAGATTATAGGTGCTAAAATTGAACGACTAGTCCATCCAGGAATTGGGTTATTGATGAAAGATCACATGGATGGCAATGGGGCATGGTTGGGCCGTGCACGTAAGGGGTCCATTACAGCGGTGTAGGGGTGCAGGGAGGGCTGGAGGCAGGAGGCGTCGTGCGCATAGGGGGGTGGCAAGAGGGGTCGTCGCGCGCACAGGTTGGGGAACAGAGTGCCATCGCGCAGAGGGAGGGCAACAGGAGGGGTCGTCGCGCGCATAGGGAGGGCCAGTAGGTGGGGTCATCGCGTTTGCACAGGGAGTGCACAGGAAGTCATCGCATGCAGGAGGGGCGCAACAAGGAGGTCCTTCGCACACTGGAGGAGCGCAGCAGGGAGGGTCGTCGTGCGCGGGAGGGGTGTAGCAGGGAGGGCTGTCGCGCACACGCAACACTACTGAGAATTGAGTTAGTTGCGATGGGTTATTTATGACCAGATCTCGTCACAAATAACTTGTTGCATAAAATAGTGTCGCAAATAGTTTCTTCGGGTTTTTTTAAAAACCATTTTGCAACGGGCACTTGGAGAATACTATTGGTGATGGGCCCGTCACAAATAACTTTTAAAAAATAATATTAATATTAATAATATCAATAAAATAATATTAAAAAATAATTATAATAAAATAATATTAATAATATAATAACAATAATAATAAAAAATTATTATTATTATTATAAAATAATAATAATAATAATAATAATAATAATAATAATAATAATATTATTATTATTATTTATAATATAATAAAAAAATATTAATAAAATTAATAATAATAATAATAATAAAATAATAAAAAACTCAATATTCACAAAAATATGAAAAAATAATAACAAAATAGTAACTTTAATACAATAATAAATAAATATTCAAAATAATAAACAAAATTAAATAAATAATAAAGTAATAAAATAATAATAAATATATAAATAATAAAATAATAAAAAATGCAATATTCACAACAATATAAAAAACACAGTATATAGAAATATAAATATATAATATTACAAAAAAAATACAGTCAAATGTTTTATCATAAAAAGTCCATACATCACTGAGGGGGAGGGTCGTCTGGAGGTGGTGGATGAGGTAGAAGAGATGGTGGAGGGAACTCCATCCCTAAACCATGAGTCAGACGTCGCATGTACTTCAGTGTCTGCTCATGCTGTTGTTGCTGCCACCGACTCATCTCCTCCTATTGATGTTGTTGTTGACGGAGCTCTTCCTGCTCGCTACGCATGCTCTCTATAAGCTCACCCTGAGCTCGTAGTGGCTCTTGATACTATGCAAAAGATGATGATGACTCTTTACGAGCTCCTCTTGAGTTGAACGCCGACATCGCAGCGGTACTGTAATAACTCGCGGGCGTCAATCGAGAGTTGATACCAACAACTAAGTATTTTTGGAAGGCATAGTGGGTCGTCTGCATCCATGTCGTCTCATCAAATCTTGTTGCATTGGTCTGATCATTGGTCTCGAGCTGACTCTTAGTTTGTGTTAGAGACGTCGTGCCCTCATATGACTCCTTCAATTGAAATTTAAAATTAAAATAGTTACAATATTATTTGTAGTTAATTTTAAAACTCAAAAAAAAAATATTGACCACAATTTGACGCTGGCAATCACCTCTAACCTCTTCAGTGATAGGATCGGTGTACATCCTCCTATAAACGTTGAATTCCCTAATATCAAGTTGTTCGACTGCCTATATAAAGATAAAATAAAAAATTTAAATTTAAAGTTCTATAAACTAATTTAAAAAATGTACTTACCATATGTTCTCTATGCGTACTGAATGTACGACTACCAGCTCAATGCGTCATCACTTGTCTCCCCCGGTTCTGTCGACCTACTGATGATCTCCTCTGAAAACAACCACTCATCCAGTGTGAATATAATTCATCTCAAACCTTAGATAAAATATAATCAGATCGATGAGCGCAGCAAGACTAATCAAACTCTATGACTCATGTTTTGTTCATTGTTGTTCTCCTCAAATTGTGCAAAAACTGACGGCAACAATCACGCATACAACCCTCTCATGCCTTCCAGATAGAGTCGCATATGCTCTCATCGATGGGATACCATAAACCCTACAAACAATTAATAATATCAAGTTATTAATTAAATAAATTTCAAAATAAATATTATTTATTTACATATCAGCCAATGATCGAACATGTGGAGCTGAACATCTATAGAAATCTGATCTCATGTAACTCGTGCCTTAAAAAAAATAATTTCGCAATGTAACACTCCCATGTCCAATAATATATGCGTAAAGTTATGATAAAAAAGAACAAATAATAAAACAATTAGCATATAAATAAATTAATGATAATTAATGAAAACTAACTAAAATACACAGGTAAACATACCTCTGCATGCGTGGATCGAAACCAAGACGTAGACATCGCTTGGGAATAGGGTTAGGAATCATCAATCACACAAGACCACACCCCCTTCAAGTCCTCTTTAAACCACCAGCAGTATGAGGGTTAGATGATCTAACATCCTGCTCGTCATCAGGTAGATCAACCTCCTACAAGTGACGAAACATATATGGATCCATTTAAAACACGAAACGAATGTTAGAAAACAGTTGAAAACAACTATTATATATAGATATATATTTTATATGATTATAATCAACATTTCACTATGTCAATCTTCATATGCATCCTCATCTTAATATCTGACGGTGTCAATATTATCATATTCCTCCTCAACATCATCAATTTCCATATGAGTTTCAGTTTCATCATCTCTTGTCATTTCAAATTAAATTTGTGACATCATTAATATTATCATCGTCATCAACTCTTAATTGTGGGGTGTCATCATCGATATTCGTGTCTTCTAACTCTCTTGAAATAGTATAATAATTTGCATAATAAATCTGATGTGTCTGATAAGCCAATAAAAATGGTTTATTTACTGCAAGAAAACTTTTATATTTAATATCAACGATTCCATGGATTGGATGAACATGTAAGTCTCTCTCAATATCTAACCACTTACATTTAAACATCGTTACGTAATGTTGTCTCAGATAACACACTTCAATGATTTCTTCCAGTATGCCGTAAAAGTCAATTTCAGTTTCTCTATGATGAGATCCTCTCAAGTAAACACCATTATTCATTTTTTTTATTCTCAATATGCACATGTATGAAACCGAAAATCATTCGCCACATATACATTATAAGATTTAACCGTTTTGAATGGTGGGTTACTCAATACACACAATCAATTATCAATTTTATCAGCATGTTGAGATATCTGAAAATTTGTAAAACAATTATCAATATAACAAGTAATAAATTGATTTTATATGTTAAACCATAAATAATTTATGTTATCAGTTTTTGAAACCAATGGAAAAAATTATTTTGTCGACATTCAAGACCAGCTGCTATAATTTGTGGAAATTGTTTCTTGATATGATTATCATATAACCTACAAATAAAATAATATTAATTTACTGCCTCATGGGTGTAGTCTAGTGGTTGTGCCCTATGATGGTCTTTCGGGAGGTCTCGGTTTCGAGCCTCCCGTGCGCAAATAGATAGGGGTTTTCTTTGTTTCCCCCTCCCCTAGCTGATGTAAAAAAATATTAATTTATTGTAACAAAAATTATAGAATAAGTAATATGAGCGCTCACAATACAAATGGTGTCATTTATTCACAGTTGAGAAGAACATGTGTATGAGATCTGTGATGTTCTTCCTCTGAAATTCATAGTTCATGAATTCCACTGAAACAAAGTTCAGACTGATTAAAAACTGATAATTGATTGCTCATTTCATCGTCAACATTTCTCTTGTTACGGCCTATGCGGTTGTGTTTTGAGGTATATTCAAACTGAAAATAATTAGTAGGAAAAAGAAATTTCCTCCTACAAATAAGCTTATGCAATTGAGTCTTCAACCGATACTTTGTTACGTGCTTTTTTCTTCAATTTTTGTATGCATCTCTCGAATTGGTAATTAATCGGAACTGTACTAGACCTCCACATTTTTCTTTATGCAGAAAATGTATTATTGAATGTTCTGTTGATTCAAAGAAAGCCGACGGGAATATTTTTTCCAGTTTATATAAAATTAAAACAACTTTTTCTTGTTGTCTGCTTAGTGCATCGCAGTTTGTTGTCGCTGCACAAATGTCTCAAAAAAATATGATATGTTTATTATCGCATCCCAAATCATATAATTCAACAACCCTCTTAATCTAATCGGCATAAGTCTTTCCATTATAACATGACAGTCATGAATTTAATCTGATAATATGATCTTTTCTGACACATCTTCCCAAATTGGAAGCATAACCATCTAAAAGTCTCAAATCTGCAATCCACTGACGAAATAATAATCAATTTTCTTTGGATAGCGTATAAGCTACTTTTGGATTCATTAACTTCTGTGATCTAACATTTTCAAACAGTTCAAGTTATGGTCGCCTGCAAATTTGGGTAAGATCTAATTGTACTTTTACATTATCTTTGGTCTTATCTGGTGTATCCAAAACTGTATGAAATAAATTATCAAAACAGTTCTACTCAATATGCATGACATCCAACATGTGACAGACCAACAAATCAGACCAATATATCAGATCCTAAAAAATACTCTGTTTTATCCAATTGTGTTCTTCTCCAAAGCTATAAATTTTTTGTTGGTTTACTATTGATCCAAATGTAATGGAAGGTAATGAAGAAACAATTTATTTTAACTCTGCACCTAAGATCATTGTTGGAGGTCCATCTCCTTCAATTGTGCATTTTCTGAAATGATATACGATCCTCCGAAAAGGATGGTCGATTGGAAAGAATTTGTGATGACAGTCAAAAAAATAAAGTTTTTTTCCATTGACGAGCATAAACGCGTTGTTGTCTCTCATACAGTACGAACATGATTTTGGATCATGTGTACTCCAGCCAGAAAACATGTCATATGTTGGGAAGTCACTAATAGTTCGCATCAATGAAGATTTCAATATGAAATTTTGTTTCGCAGAAACATCATATGTACTGACATCATTACTCCAGAATGAATTTAACTCATCAATCAATGGTTTTAAATAAATATCAATATTCTTTTTCGGATGTCCGGGAATTAATAAGGTCAAAAAGATATGACACTTTCATCAACATCCAAAACGGTAAATTGTACGGAGTTATAAAAACAGGTCAACATGAATACTAACTACCGTAAGAATCAAATGGACAGAAATCGTAAGTAGAAAAACTCAATCGCACGTTTCAGGCTTCTGAAGCAAAAGGCGAATGCACCTGTCAAAATGTTCCCATGAATCATCATCAGATGAATGGTTTAAGCTTTTACCAATTGAAATATTAGTTTTGTATCATGACATCAATGTTGTTGTGTTCTAAAACATAAATAAACGTTTCAATCTAGGTGTAAGCATAAAATATCTCAACTGTTTAACATGAATCAATTCAAATTTCCCTAGTTGATCCACTTTATACCTCGATTGTCCACATGTGGGACAATTATCCAACGACTCATTTTCACCATAATATAAGATATAATCATTTGAACATGCATGAATCTTCTGATAACTAAGACCCAGATTACAAATCAGGCCTTTCTCTCATAGAAATTTGTAGGCAACACATTTTCTTCAGGTAACAGTGTTTTAACCAAAGAAAATATCTGATCGAAACAACTATTTGACATTCCATTGTCTGATTTAATATTCATAAATTTTGCAACCACTTAAAATTTGTCTATCTTACAACAAGGATATAAGGTATTCCCAACAGACTCAACAACTCATAAAATTGAGATCGTTCCAACTCAAGAGTTAAATCAATATCATCCCGAGTTTCAGTTGGTTGAAAAGACAAATCTGTCACATCATATACTAAAATTTAAGTGTGATGGATCTGAAACCAAATTATTAGTAGCTTCTCTAGAACTACATTCACCACGTTGATTCCAAAAAACATAATCTGTTTGAAAACCAAAACGCAATAGATGAGCCTCAACGTTGTCAAATGTGTCAAACGTTCTCAACCACATTTTTTACAAACATTTAATTATCTCTTCTGAAACAAATTCTAGTTTTGATGATGCCAATGATAAGAAAGTTCCAACACCCTCAATATATACAGGATTTAAACGAGAACTATTTGGATTCATTTGCTGATTTATCCAAAGTGTGATCATCTAATAATAAATGTTGACAACTTCCTTATTCCATATTCTCTCAAAAATATAAAATAATTAGTTTTTTAAATAATTTAATATGAGAAAAACACGATTCAAAAAAATTGTTAATTATTCCTAAATATTCCCAATTACCGCTAATTATTGCTACTTATTCATATTTGTTACTATATTACTATTTATTACTAATTATTACTAATTATTAATCATTATTACTATTTATTACTAATTATTACTAATTATACCTATTTATTACTAATTATACATATTTATTACAAATTATTCCTATCCATTGCAAAGTATTACTGTTTATTACAAATTATTACTATTTATTATAATTTATTCCTATTTATTACAAGTTATTACTATTTATTACTATTTATTACTAATTATTACTAATTATTACTAATTATTACCAATTATTACTATTTATTACTAATTATTACAACTTATTCTTATTTATTCCTATTTATTCCTATTTATTACAAATTATTATTAATTATTATTAGTTATTTCTAATTATTATTAATTATTACAAATTATTCTTATTTATTACTAATTATTACTATTTATTCTTATTTACTATTAATTATTCCCAATTATATCTATTTATTACAAATTATTCATATTTATTGCTAATTATTAATAATAATTTGTATTTATTACTAATTAATCGTAATTATTTTTATTTATTCCTAATTATTACTATTTATTCCTAATTATTACTATTTATTACTAATTGTTCCTAATTATTCCTAATTATTATTAATTATTTCTAATTATTGTTACTCATATTTATAACAAATTATTATTAATTATTCCTAATTATTACTTTTTTTCCTAATTATTCTTATTTATTCCAATTTAGTATTATTTATTCCTATTTATTCCTATTTATTCTTAATTATTCCTATTTATTACTAATTATTTCTAGTTATAATTGTTTATTACTAATTGTCGCTAATTATTACAATTTATTTTTATTTATTTTTTACTAATGAAACAACATATTTATAAAAATAAATAATGCAAAATAGAACTATCTAATTCTAATTTAATTTAATTGTCGCTAATTAACAACAATTATAACTGACATAAAATTAAATAAATTAACTAAAAATTAAAAGCAATAGATAAATATTTTAAAACGGAATCTTTTGTACGCTAAAAGGCTTCTAAATTGCTCTGATATGAAATTTTAAACTTTGACAAAATTTCAGAGAGAAATATGATAGTTCGAAGACAGATGAATTGAGAAATGTGTGAAATAAAAAAAAAACAGACGGGGTATATAGGTTAGATTATTTGCGATGGGAGTATTTGCGACGGGATTCCCTACTCACCCCTCTATTAATTAAGTACGGCGGTAAAAAAAGTATTTTAGACGGGTCCTGGTGCAAATGTCTATCTGCCGACACAGTATTTGCGACGGGAGATAAAGTCCATCGCAAATAATATTATTCACGACGGGACCCGTCACAAATGATGAAACCCTATTAATTAGCCAGCGACGGTTAAAAAGGGTATTTGCGACGGGTCTGTCACGACCCGACCCAGGTCGGGGCTCGAGCCGCAACTACCACAAGTCTGCCTCCATAGGTCAGGGGGTTGCGACTAGCGCCGAAGACACAACAAACTCAAGGAGACCTTTGTCTAAGTACCTCTACATGCACACAGCCAACTCAATGCAAAAATACATATGGAAAAAGAACGAAAGATGCAACTGCTGTAAAATAAACCATACATGCATGGACCACTAAAGAGTATGGGTACAGTAAAGTAAGGTGAAAGGGAAAAGGGGAAAAATACACGCCCAACTGGAAAGTGTCCCAACCTGACAAAAAAAACTGAAAGTAAAGCTGCAGAGGAAGCTCTGCTCTTGAAACCCAAGTTGTGATCACCGCACGCGGTCCAACCTCCAGTATCCCTGAGGCTCCTCCAAAGTCACGATCAAATCTGTGCGTCGTCTGCATAAGACACGATACCTGCTTGCAAAGCTCATGCAGAGGTAAGTATAAACATACCCACTAGGACACCCTAAAAAGAAGGCGGAGCAGTAAGAGATACAAGAGGAAAGGAAGTACAACAGATAGAACTAAGTACAGTAAAAGAGTGCAGCTCAACCCAACAAGAGAGTGAAATAAGCTCATCCAAACACAATGATCTAGAAACAGTAAGAAGGCGAACTTCTCATTGAGTCTTCATTTAACTATAGTAGAAGAGTAGATTCGTCCAACCACGAGAAGCGAGACACGGAAAGCACATGGCATACCTCGCGCGACTTCACCTCTCCTGAAAGGAGAGTAACCAAAACCCAAGGAGTGGGTTCGCAATAAGATGTGTGTGTGTGTGTGTGTGTGTTCAATCAAAGAAGCTCAAGCGGGAGAATAAGGGGGTCTCCATCTCACAGCTCAGCCCAGGAAAAGAGTCGCCAACGGTCCCAGAAGTAACCACCAATGATACTCAAGATTCCTCACGTCTGTCCTGAACCGTAAGTCAAAGGGTCTCAAACAACACACCTCGATACTATCCGCTTTGGGCGGGTCTGTCTCGCTCGCACGATTTTAGATCGCGTCATAAGGATGCGTATCGATGGGGAAAGTGCCCCACTTACTCGTGAGATCAAGGTAACGTCAAAGTACATCTCGCCACTGATCCGTAGAAAAAGGTCATCTCAATGTTGAGGACTCATGCCCACCCCAGTTGGAGGGTTCCACTCTAGTGTCATCGAGGACCCATACCCAGCCCGACTGGAGGGTTCCACTCGAAAAAGGTTGACGACTCGTGCCCAACCCAACTAGAGGGTTCCACTATGGTGTCATCAAGGACCCATACCCATCTCGGATGGAGGGTTCCACTCTAGTGTCGTCGAGGACCCATTCTCAGCCCGACTAGAGGGTTCCACTCGTAAGTTACTAATGTCATTGCCTGATCACTACTATCGTCGAAAACCGCCTAAAGATGCGACATGTTCTGAACACCTTTGCATTGTAACTCGAAAGTTGGAACTGAGGTCGTCATCGCGTTCTATGCAGAAAAACACGCAAGATAGCCTATTTATTTTCCCAAAACAGACAACCGGTGAAAATGGTGTTTTTCACCACAACACGCCCGAACGGGTCAATGTGGGGCCCACATCATAACCCCAAACTTCAAATTCTCAAATTTACTTCAAAAGGTATGTCTCGAAGAGAGGGTCGTGACGGCGCAGACGGCGCATCAAACGTATGCCCAGTTTAAAAGTTACGGGCGTTTGAAACTTCATCGAGTGGGTCACTGGGCCGGTGGACCAACTCACGGTCGGTCCACCGACCGTGGCAGTCGGCCGTCGGCCGACATCGGTCGACCCGAGTCCAACCCGGTTTGTTGGTTCTGACCCACCGGGTTGGAGCCGGCCCACTTGGCTGGCCCGACCCACTACGGTCGGGTCGGCCTGCTGCTGACAATGGCCCGGCCCGCGAGGCCGATCACCGGAAGCGTGATTGGCAGTGGCGGCCGCCGCCTTGGGTCGCGTCGCACGACCCCTCCCGGTCGATCGGCCGGGCCACGTTGCGGCACCACCGAACCGCGATTTTGTGGCCGCTCCGCGGACCACCGAGCTCAATTTGGTCACTCGATCGCGAATCTGCCAGCGGATCGGGGACCCTTATGACGAGGCATTCACAGCGTCAGCCTCTGATCATCGATTTGCCATTGGTTTATTGCGCTCAAAAGTCGACAGCAGATATCCGCGAAGAACGGACGCGAAATGAATTTTTATACACGAATCGATGGTTGTGTTCATGCAGTCATCAATGATTCATCAATAAAACAACAAAACCAAAGCGCAAAGGATGGGATTACCAATTTAAAACTAAAACGAAACACAAAAACGAGATGAATCCTACCTCAAATCGATTGTTCGTCATTGGCGACGCGTCCACGACGTTCCTGCTTAGATCCACCAAGGATTTGGCGGAGATTGCTCCTCAATTTGATGAAGAACGGTTGAGACAGGAGAGAGAGAGAGCTTAGTAGAGAGAGAAAGGGGATTATGGGACAACCTTAATCCGAAGCCCTAAACCTATATTTATAGACGTCTCGCACGGCGCAAAAATCCAAAATTCTCGCGCGCCCCTCATTTGATGTCGCGCCTAGGCAAAAAATCTCATTTTGAACTCCACAGCGATCTCAATTTTCCAATCTGAGTCCCTGTGCAAGAGTTATTTGATTCGGCGTCAGGAGTAAAATAATTAAGTTTAATTATTTTAATTACGATTTTGCCCTTGTATGGATTTTTCCACAGAAGTCTTGCGCCGAAAAAAGTTATGTCTCGTCCATGGTAAATACCACATTTCTGGTTCAACCATGGCGTCGGATTTCTGATCTGAGTTACCGTTTTGTTGTTATCTCATTTCCATCGTGTGCATAGTATAAAATATACTTAATATTTTTATAAAATTAATCTCGGACACATAGGATCTCAGAATTGCACGTCGTCTCAGAGCCAAACTCTGAAAATATATAGAGAAACAATTAAAAGTATTACAAGGTAAAAACTGGGTCTCTACATCATTCCCTCCTTCAAGCTTTCCGTCCCAAAAAAACAAAAACTAGGAAAACAACTCGAGATACTGAGCTCGCATTTGGATCTCTTGTTCCCAAGAACTCTTTTATGCATTTATGTGCTGCCACAGTACGCGGACCAAGGGGATGGCCCGTCCATGTAAGGTTCGCTCCTGTCGATCCTCGATCACCATCGGGTGCTCTGCAAAGGTGATTTCATCCTCGATGTCCAGCTCACCCTAATCGATGGCATGCGTGGGATCATGCACATATCTTCTCAGCTGTGACACGTGGAAGACGTTGTGCACTAGCTTCATCTGTTGTGGTAGGGCAAGGCGGTAGGTAATCTCGACAACCCTCCGCACGATCTTGAACGACCTGATGAACCTCAGGGATAACTTGCCTCCTCGGCCAAACCTCTGCATTTCGCATCATGGGGAGACTTCTCAAGAAGATGTGGTCTCTCTGCTCGAACTTTGCGTACGATTTCTGTCTGCTCTAGGCCGTCTTTATCCGTTCACAAATGACATGCACCTTCTTCGTTGTAGCTCACACCAACTCTCAGCCCGCGAGGGATGACTCTTCAACCTTCGTCCAACAAAAAGGTGGCCTACATGGTCTCCCATAGAGGGCCTGAAAAGGTGTCATGTCGATGGTAGAGTGGTAGTTGTTATACGCAAACTCAACCAAATGCAGGTGATCCTCTCAGCTCTGACCGAAATCTAGCACGCAAGCCCTTAGCATATCCTCCAATACCTGGATAGTGCGCTTGGTCTGCCCATCAGTCTGGGGGTGAAAGGTTGCACTCATCCACAACCGGGTCCTGAATGCCTCATGTAGGCCTCTCCACAATCATGACGTAAATTGTGTGTCACGATCGGAGACAATTGTCGAGAGTACCCCATGAAGGCGGACGATCTCTCGTAAGTACAACTACCAAAAACTCTCCACTGAACTCTGCTCCTTGATAGCAAGGAACTACGCCGACTTGGTGAGTCGGTCCACTATCACCCAGATGGCGTTATAGCCCTTCATTGTGCGTGGAAGCTCTATGACGAAGTCCATGGATATGTAATCTCATTTACACTCTGGGATGTTGAGAGGCTACAACCCACTGGACTCTGATGCTCAGCATTCACCTGCTGACAGGTAGGGCATTGTGAGACGAACTCAGCTATGCTTCGGCTCATGTCAGAGCACCAAAACTGTTGTTGAAGATCCCTGTACATCTTCCTCACACCGGGATGTACAGCTAAGGGAGAAGTATGGAACTCCTTCATCACTTCCTCCCGTATCGCGACTGGAATCATTGTTTGCCCCTGGAACAAGATCTCGTGATTCCATCCTTTAGAATACCCATCAGGTGTGTCGCTTGTGGATATCTTGTCACGCATAACCTCGCAGTCGATATCTTTCAGCTGGGACTCTCGCACACACTCAATGAACGAAGGAGTCAGCACCACTGACTGTAGAAATGTTATACCCTCCTGCTCCACCAGGGTCAGCTGTAGGGAAGCTATGCTCTGAAGCTTCCTGCACGAGGCAAGCCTCGGACTTCCTGCTGAGGGTATCTGCTACAACGTTGTCTTTCCTTTGAGTATAGACTATCTCGAAGTCATAGTCCTGCAGAAACTTCAACTAGTCCTGCAGAAACTTCAACTGTAGAATCTCTGACTACTGTAGCGGAGATGACCAACCGACACCGACAGGAACTGTAGCAGTGCGGACTTCAGAGTCAACTTCACTGTAGCGCTTTTAACTTCCAGCCGGCAGCCGCTGAAGCGCTTTTGACAAAGTCGGCCACAGTTCACTGTAGCGACGCGAACTCACCTTTTCGGAATAGTGATCGTCTTCTTCATTTTATAGCTCATTTTCGGGATAGGGTTACTACTGAAAATCCTCTGTAATTTTGTTTTCCCGATATAGTGAATTCTGCCTCTCCTGTGGACGTAGGGATTTTTCCCGAACCACGTAAATCACTGTGTCCTTATTTGTTTTCTATCATTCGCTTTCTCTCGTTTCTGTCATTGTGTCTCCCGACAATTTCGCAACACTGGTGGTCAGAGTAAACCACAAAGCGCTCTCTTAGGAGGTAGTGTCTCCACATCCTCAAGGTGAAGACTACCGCTGCGAGCTCCAAGTCATGAGTCGCATAGTTCTTCTCATGGGATCTCAACCGCCACGACCTGTATGCAATGACTACCTATTGTTGCATCAAAACGCAACTGACTCCAACTCCTAAGGAATTGAAGTACACTGCGAACCCAACACCCTCCTCTGGTAATCTCAGAACTGGAGCGCTCATCAGAATCTGCCTCAACTCCTCAAAGGCCCACTGGCACTGCTCAGACCAGGTAAACGGTTATCCATTCCACGTCAGAGCGGTCAAAGGGGTTGTGATCCTGGAAAAGTATGTCACAAATCTCTTGTAGTACCCAGCCAAACCAAGAAATCTCTGCACCTCTGACGCATTCTTGGGTGGCTTCCAAGCAAGTACAGCTTCGATCTTCACGGGATCCCTAACTAAACCTTCTTCAGAGATGACATGCCCCAAAAAATGAACCTCGTGTATCTAGAATTGACACTTCGAGAGTTTTCCATAAAGTTGATGCTCTCAAAGTAAATCAAGAGTCGTCCTCAAGTGCTCTATGTGCTCCTCCTCTGATGCCAAGTAAAAGAGTATGTCGCCTATGAAGACAGTAACAAACTGGTCCAAGTATGTCCGGAATACCTGGTTCATCAAATCCATGAAAATGGCAGGGGCGTTTGTCACACTAAAGGGCATCACTAGGAACTCGTAATGCCCATAGCGACAACGAAAGGCCAACTTTGGAATATCAGCCTCGTGAACTCGTAGTTTGTGGTAGCTGGATCTAAAATCGATCTTGGAGAACCACCTCACACCTCGCAACTGGTCAAAGAGGTCGTCAATCCTCAGTAAGGGGTACTTGCTCTTTATCGTGGCCTGATTCAGGCAACAATAATCCACACAAAGCCGCAAACTCTCATCTGTCTTCTTCACGAACAGAATCGGAACTGCCCATGGGGACACACTAGGTCTGATGAACCCCTTATCGCGAAGGTCCTTCAACTGTAAATGTAGCTCCCGAATCTCGGTGGTTGTCATCTGAAATGCCGCGAAAGATATCGGGGCAGTCCCTGGTTGCAAATCAATGCAAAACTCCAACTGCCGCCTTAGAGGTAGTCCATGGACATCTTCAGGGAAGACGTCCATGTAATCCTACACAACTGACGGAAATCAGGTGCCTACGAAGTATAATGCACCAAGTGTCACGCTCTCTAATTAACGGGGAAAAGGTTGTAGTCTCTTGTTCACAGCACTTGCCTGCTCTGCTACAAGGCCTCGTTCACCAAGAAATGTAAACCTCGACCCATCAGTGTGCATGCATCAGACTCACCTGCGGCGACAGTCAATCTGAGTTCAAACCATGGAAAGTAAATCAATGCCTAAGATGACGTCATAAGGTTCCATCGAGATAACCAGTAGGTCTCACGTAAACATTTCCCCTCCAAACGATAGCTCGCACTGTCGACAAATAAAAGATATAGAAGAAGCGCTTCCCATAAGAACCTCGAGACATAGCTGTTGTGATAGCACCTCTACTGGGAGCTTCAACTCCCGTACCAAGAGTAACGAGATAAAAGAGTGATTGGCTCACGTGTATCCTAATACTGAAGCAAGAGTAGAATAAACACAGAGCGTACCTCGAATCATCTCATGTTTTGGAGGATCACAGACATCCATAGCATGCAGCTGTCTACAGCCCCGATCGCCAGCTCCCTAAGCCTGACGCAGGTCGCCCGATGGTGATGGTGGGGGAATCTCATAGCGTCGTCCCCCACCACTTGGCCCTCCTGCCCCTCCAGCTCCTCTGCCAGCACCATCTCCCTAGGGACTACCCTGATCACGGTGTTGCCTCTGCCATGGTGGTCCACCTACTGGCTGCCCGAGATGCTCAGCTCATCGGGTCGGGCAGTCTCACGCCATGTGACCTAGCCCCTCACACGTAAAACATCAACCCTCTTAGAATTGTCTTAGGGCTCTACGTGGTTCTGGTGCTACCTGACCATGTGGTCGTGTCTGATCGTGGAAAGATCTATGGCGCCGAGGCTCTGCTACCTGATGTTTTTCAACTGTTGTGGATGTCTCCGCTTTGAAGCGACCACCGTTAGGCCCAACCAACTAGCGCCCCTCCGATAGAAAACTCTTCGTCAAAAGTGCCTGCTCCAACACCTCACCATAGATACACTAGTGCAAAAGATGGATTTAACGTCGGTTCTTTTTTACTTTTAACATCGGTTTTTAACCGACGTCTATAAAAGCAACGAAAAATATAAGCTTTTCGGCATCATTTTTCAAAAACTGACACCGAAAATGGTGACATGCTTAGTTTTCGATGTTGGTTTTATAAATTAACAGACGTCGAAAACCGTGTATTTTAAAAAAAATCGACGTCGGTTTTTAAGAAAACGGACGCCGAAATTAAAAAAAATAGAAAATACAGTATATTAGATTACTAAAATGATCAAAGTACCTGTAATAAAACACAGTATACAACAATCAAACAGTATTTATCATTGATTAAAAATCTATAAAAACTTATATGTTTTTATCTAGTTAATCAAAAATCTATTTATGCATTTGTATTATAAAGTAGAATTAAAATACACATACCTAAAATTGGCAGCATGATCATTTTTGGTTATTATTGAAACATTCATTTGATGTCATTCTGTTCAAACACATATTATAACAAAAAAATAGTTTTTTGAACACATGTTATTAAGAAAATGTAATATTATTCAAAAACATTAGAATATACATACCTCAAATCGTAATCAGACTTAACAAATAGTTTGCAAAGAAAGATTGAAGATAGGTAAGTTCAGTTTGGGTATAAGACTCATTATCATTGAATGTCTACAATAACACTGAATGATATGAGATTAAAAATAGAATACTATGACAGAAAATATAAAAATAATAATATAACTAACTTTATCAAATTCAGTAGTTACTCTCGTTGTGATTATCACGTATATGAATCGTAGAACATAATAACCACATTCAACATGTCCTTATTGACGATGACACTGCGGTTATAAAACATTAACTAAATAATAAAAATCAATATATATATATATATATATATCAAAAAATCAAAACAATATATAATATAAAAATAATTACCTTTTTTTTAAAACAAACAGAGGCATGAATTGGTCACCCAATTCATGCCCCGGAGAAATTTATTAAATCAAAAGGGTTACAATACAAGCTCGAGGTGCAAAGAGTTCACACCAACCAAAAGTTTAAGAGAGGAACATGAGATATATCAAGGAAAATAATTCACCTCATGCTAAAATAATAGAAAACCTATGAAAGCCCTCGGTCCTTAAGCAGAGTCATCAGGAGGTAATGTCCGCAGGACTTTGCCCTTGCCCAGCATCATCTGCAGCAGCACATCTGATGTCAACTTCAAGGATTTCGAGGCTCTCCCCCAATGCTGCTCCACTTTCATAGCTTTTTGTTCGCATATTTCCAGCAGCCCGTGCATTTATATTTGTGTTAAAACAGTCCAATGTATCTCCAAAGCTGGATCTTGCAATATGCAGTTCATCCAAAATTCAGAGTTGTCCTATTGGAAAAAAAGGAACAGTCCGATCCCTCCTCCCCTGCAGTCAGCATAAACAGAAAATAACACAGAAAATCCCACAAAGAGAGTAAAAAAAAGTCCGGATCCTCCAGTAAGCAATCAAGGCCAGATCAAAGACTTCCAAACAGAACACGCAATACGCCATTTTGCTCATAGCTTCCTTTCCATAGCTATCAAACAGACAGGAGTCTTTCTGGTCAAACCAAAGAATCAGTATACTTGAATCTAGCACTTTAAGCAGGGAGAATAAGTCTTCAAAATCAACCAGAGACCACACAAGAACCAGCTGGAAGTCAAAGCCTACAATGAAGAGGCCGAAAAAACCTCAAAGATGAATTAAGGGGTTTTTTGAAACTTCCTCTTCAATTTTTCATTGAAGATGTCATGCTTAACGGCAAGGTAAGTGTTCTTTGAGATCTCCCCATTTTGAAAAGATTTATATAAGATTTCATCTCGGAGATTCTCCGAAGATTCAAGGTCTTGGTAGCAAGGTACATCCTACTTTTCAACCCCTCCATGCTGCTAAGGGACCTCAACATGTTGAGATATGTCAGGGGCTGAAGTCGCTTCAAGTGACATCTCACTGAGAGGTTTAACATGAGTAGATTCATTAGTTTCCTTTCTAGGAGGATCAAAAGAAATTTACTTTCTTGAGACGTCCAAGGATCGAGTAACAATAGTTCTTTCAACTTGGGAATAATCCCTACGTTTCGTTTTTTTGTGATTGGGGGTAATGAACCCATCAGCATCCACTATTGTCTTTTTACCTTTCCTAGCCATGGTTCTCAGATAATCTTCCTCAATGTGAGTAGATTTGTCTTCCTCTTCATTTGTTGAATCATTACTTTCAGAAGAATTGCCCCCTCATTATCAGCATCCTCCTGAGTATCATCATTCATTTGCACATTCGACACTACCTCAAGAAGAGGGGAGGGGCTGTGAGGAAAAATAGCAACCACAGCTATGGGTGAAGTCTCTTTGGTAATATGCTCACCTTTTTCCATAGAAATATTGTCTTGATCCCTCCTAGGAGGAAAAATGTCCCTAGGTGCTGATATCTCGTTAGAAGTCCCGGGGACATCCGTGGTTCTTGTCAAGGTGCCACCAATAGGCCCAGCTTTAATAGCATCAGAGATCTTTTTTGAACCAGATTTTTTCACCCAAACTGTTTTGCAACGAGGTTGAGGAGGTTCCAATTTGTGAGACTCACATTCCTCCATCGAATGACCAATTTTGTAACAGCGCTTATAGTAGGGAGGGACATTTTCGAAAACCACTTCTTGAATAAACCCTTTCTCCCCATTTTGATGCCAGAATCGGGATGGAAAATCACGGGAGATGTCAACCTCAGTGAAAATCCTTGCTAATGAGGGTCGAGAAAGATTTAAGGTAGCAGAGTCTAATCTAATCGGAGTTCCAAAAAGACTAGCAATTGCCTTAAGAGCACGATGTTTGAACAAATGCAGGGGTAAGCCTGGAAACCCGATCCAGATGGGAACAATATGAGGCTCTGACCCAATTTCAAAATCTGGAGACCACATAAATACCTTCATAGAGGACCCCCCAAAGGACCAGGAGCCTCGAATCCAAAATCTATAATAATTGTAATCCGAGGTAAAGTGAAAAAAAAACTAAAAAAATGGCATTGTAATGGTCATTAGTTCATAATTATGGTTTTGTTCTTACTTATCAAAAAATGACAAAAACCAACATTCAATCTCCGCATGTGATAATCTCTCACATATATATATGCAACTCTACTAGGATTCTTCACATGTTGCACTTCCATGGAAATGTATTCTGGATCTATAAAACCGTAAATAGTTGTACTGTTATTTTGTACAAAAAGTGTGTGTGGATACCTAATTTAAAAAGGAAATATAGTTAGTCAATTTAAATCCTTTTATTACAAAAAATAAAAATTCAAACATCAACTTACTTACATGGAAAACAACTGCATATTCAGGTCGAGCTCTTCAAAATCGACTAGATGCATGATATCTTCTTTGAGTAATCTCAATGGATAATCTCTTCTACATATATCGAGCGTCATCTGAAACTCATAGATATTATTCAAAGAATAAGAAGCATTAAGATAATCTTTGTATCTCATAAAAAATATCAAAAGTATCTACAGTTGATTGTTCCTAAACGTTTTGTTTCAATTATTCAATTTATTTTGCTTTCAGATAATCCTATATAAGTTAAATGTCGAAAAACATTATAAGTAATTTTCAATCATATGTAATTAATATTAAAAAAAACATATATCTCATGTGAAATATAACGAAGAAAACCAGTTGGTTAAACTAAAAAATGACCCAGACAATCCCCAATCCCCATCCCTGGTAATCTCCTCAATAAAAAATGGTAGTAGAGCATTATGGTCAATAATATAAAGTACTGATACTCTAACCTGACTCATCTGCATATGCTGGTGATATACAAAATCCCCCAAAAAATATACGAGTCTTAACGCAACAATATGTATATGAGGATCTCAAACAAACAACTCACTGTATACAGTTTGGTTCGAGCGAGGAGGTGGAGCATTAAAGTAGACAAGTTGGGCAGGGTAGTCCGGCTGGAATGGAGGTGGAGGATCAAAGTAAGCATGATGGGAAGGCTGGGCAGGCTAGGCAGATTGGGAAGGCTGTGCAGATTGTATTGTAAAGTGTTCAAACAAAGTCTGATGCACGGTTGCTTAAATTTGATCACTCATAGACTGTTTCATCTCCTTCAACACGGCTTTTAAGGATTCTATTTTTGGGTCTTTTGATTGCTTACTCTGACAAAAAAAATTCTGAATACTAACACTCGTCTGATATCATCTAACATAGTCAGGGTGTTCTGTCTTCCATAAAGTAATGTTTATGATATTTATCATACCTTTAACAATAAAAGAGTCGTGTCTCTTGCTCCTGAAGTTTATTCTGAAATGAAAAATGAAAAATTTATATTAGTGTTTACATTTATAAAATAGAAAAATTCATGATAAAGAATAATATTTACTTATAATTTTATCAGTTACTTGTTTAGCTTCTTCTGTAAGATACTTTTCATTTGTCCTTCTTCTCGCTCATTTCCATTTTTCATGGCGAGTGGGATGAGATGAAGGAATAAACTAAACCTCTTCTGAACCACTACTAAATCGAACTCTTAATGCTTCAAATTTTTCTTCAATCATTTTCTGTTCAATCACAAATATAATCCACGTGATAAAGTATGAGGGTATATATTTTTCAACTGGATATCTTAACGAGATCTTCTGGAGGCATATTACATAAAAAATAAACTAATAAGTAATTAAATAAATATATAATAATTTTTACAATATAAAATAATTATCATACCAAAATTTTTTCTTTAGGATAGCTATCAACAAATTATTTTCATGTATCATCTATATACAGATACTTAAGGCATGGATTTTTAAACTTTATTTCCAAAAATATAAATTTTTGTCAGTTTTATTTTAAAATCTCATCATTGAACTGTTGCTAAATAGAGGTCTTTTCTTAATTTCTTTTATTTCCTCAAAATTGAATGTCATATATAATTGAATGAATGAAATATGTCAATTAAAATATTTAATATTCAAAAAATGAGATAAAATAAATCAGTTGAGATATTTTACCATCGCGGCCTCTCAAAGCTGTTGTTTCGTCATCTTGTTCATAGACTTCCAATCAGGATATAAAAAATTAATCATACAACGGCTCTGCATTGATATATAACTGATAAAATGAACTGCATTTGGGTCAGTTGCATTATTATTATCATCAAAACGAATATGTAATCTCTAATCTCCACGAGCAAGTGACAATTTTGGTAAAAGTGTAATACCACGTTTACCAACTTGAGAACTTGATTTCTATGTAGTAACAGGAGAAGTCTCCTCCACTGAAGACGTATCAGTAGTCCTGCATAAAAATTATAAATTAAAAGTTTTCTTTCGTTAAATAAGTACATTACTGAATAATTAATAATATGAAAAAATAGATATACTTCATTAATTGATCCTCTATGTATCTGACATTAACACAAGCAAGTGTAATGAAATTTTGTGAACTTGCACTGCATATCATTAGAAAACTGAATATTTAGAAACAAAGATGACAAGAATAAGTAAAAAAAGAAGCGCGCATTTGTATGTTTCAAAAAAAGAAACAAAATATAAATAATTGCCAGAAAAAATTAAGAGACTAATTTTGTGTTTTCTCGTATGTCTTCATCATGATCATTACGTACTGCATGCACTATGTCTGCCTTGTAGTCATTATAATTATCCAAAAATCACGTAATAGATGAATAAGACTCATATAAATCAATAACATCATCAACATCATTCTCATCACTCAAATGTTATCTTTTTCCTTGCAAAACGACGGACCACTAATCATTTGATGGATCAATGACATAAAATATATGTTTTTCATGTGTCGTAATGATAAATAGTTCCTCATTATAATTAAATCTTTTCAAATCAACCAGTGTAAATCTACAATCATGTTTCACACCACTATTGTTATCAACTCAATTACACTTAAACACAGCGACTCGAAATTTTGTATAATCAATTTCTCATAAATCCTCAAAAACTCCAAAATATGTGGACGAAGCAGAAATTAGATTTTTATCATTTGCACTTGAAAAATACACTGCTTCAACGATAACCATCACACCACTATTTTGAACAATACTCTTGTTATCCAGTTTTTGTGTGTGTAAAATGTGTACTCATTAATATTAAAATCAGTCCACGTTGTCACATTAAGAGATGGTCCCCTAACCAACTATTTTAACATTTCTGATGTTGATATATTTTTTGTCGCTTTCTCTTTAAACCATGAAACAAATGTCTTTTTATGCTCTGTCATCAACCACTTTTCATTTCTTTTTGGATATCGTCTCTTTAATTCAGCAATATGTGATGATATATGATTGAACATCATCTGTGTTGTTCAAAATATATAAATGTGTCTGCATCTTTATCACGTGGAATGAACTTTAACTTTAAGCCTTGAGTCCCTTTACCTTTACTATCAACCGTCAAATGTCGAGATATAGGGAGACCAATATGCTCCAGTTCATACAAATAATCAGTACAGAACTCAGTCATTTTTTCCGATACATTTTTTTGAACAATAGAAGTCTCCGGTTAATAAGGATTTTTAACATATCATTAAAATTTTCTTATAACTTTCAAAAGGATACATCCGACATAAATAAACAGGTCTGCATATTCTTATCTCACGCACCAGATGAATCACCAGATGAATCACCAGATGAACCATTATATCAAACAATATAGGTGGAAAATACATTTCTAGTTGACAAATATAAAAGCAACTTCATTCTCCAACTCATCTAACAAATTTGGATCAATAACTTTAATACAAATGGATTTGAAAAAATTACATAATCTGATGATAGTCTTTCTAACAGTTGACGGCAATATACCACGCAGTGGGACCAGTAGCAGTTGTTACATCAATAAATGATTATCATAAGATTTCATACCTAATAATTAATAATCCTTCACTAACACGAAATTCTTCACATTTGAAGAATATTCACTGGGTAATTTTATACCATACAGACACTGACAAAAATTTAAATTCTCATTCTTTCTTAATGTGTGAAAAGCCAGAGGTAAATATGTTTAATTTCCTTTCATAGTGGGAGCTAACTCCAAACTTATTCTCATTACTATCAAGTTCAATCTAAAATTCAATCCATTTTTTGTCTTTCCTTTTATGTCTAATAAAGTTCCAATCAAACTGTCACATATATTTTTCTCAACATGAAAAACATTAATATTATGTTTTATCTCTAAAAATCTCCATAAGCTAGTTCAAAAAAATAGATTGTTTCTTCCAAATATTTTTTTGAAGACCAAAACTACTTTTCTCTCCAAATGTCAAATCAATGTTTTTCACCCTGTTGTAATATTCTTCAACTGACAATGGTTCTGGGGAAATATAGTATTCCTTTAAACCGTTAAATGTCTTCAATCTGCGATAAAGATGATCAATTCACAAAATTCTTCTATGTCTCATGTACATTGTATTTCTTCCATTCTACAATTGATAATATGAAGTCTCTTCTTCACAAATTGGACATGTTATATGTCCCTTAACACTGTATCCATATAAGTTTTCATATGAAGGAAAGTCATTTATATTGAACATTATCATAGCACGCAAAAGAAAATATTCTTTCTTGTATGCATCAAAAACATTAACACCTGCCTCCCATGAAATTTTCAAATCATCAATCAATGAAAAAAGATACACATCAATATTGTTTCCTGTTGTTTTTGTTCAAAAATCATCAAGTTCATCATAACATATTTTTTTGTGATACATATCTGTGGGGATAAGTTGTAAACTACCAACAAAACAGGTCACGAACTGTGTTGGTTGCTTAGGCTCCGATATGGATTCAATCCATCTATACACACTCACATTCTCATATTTCTAACTTCTCTTCCAAAATCAAGAAATTGTTTATCAAATCTCTTCCATTGTGATGAGTCAGTAGGGATGACGTAATTTACCATCAGAGATTCATTTTTCTGAATGTCATCTTAACCTTTTTGCATCAATTGAATTTGAAAATAAACGCTTCAAATGAGTAATTATTGGAAGGTACCAAATTGCTTTAGCAGGAGCTTTGATTTTAGTACCTGAGAATAAATTGAAGTTAATCTATCGAAATTGTATGAAGGGATTATTGGATGAAATTATTTGATTTAGCATGAGGTTAGATGCCAATACCTGAGAATGAATCTGAATTGACTTTTGCATTCATCTTATAGCATGATGTTCCACATGTAGGACAATTTGATAAAAATAACATTCTTTCATATACAACACACAATTATTGGGGAAAGTATGTATCTTTTTATACATCAATCTCATTGAATCACTTCTTAAAAACGCAAGTTAGAAAAACTTTTATCACTCCAACCGTTACTTGCTTTCAAGTTAACTAATCTCAAAATGGCTAAAAACACTATATTTACTATAACCTGAGAATAATGGTTTTTCAGAATCTCTATACAATCGTTCAACACTTTGTTTTTCCAACAACTTCAACAACTAAATCATGAATTAAATCTTCAATATGATCCTCTGTCACATTATGAATATTGAATTCAACATTATCTGTTGAATTTACAGTTCTTTCACCATGTCAGATCCAACGTGTATAATTAAAAGGCTAAAACCATAACAAATGAGATTATCCTTGATTTCTCTAGAGTTTAACTTTCTCATATTCAAACACTTCATACATGAACAGAAAATCAAATCAATGTTTTGAAGATTTCGTTTATCAAATTCCAATAATTTGTCAACTCCTTTTTCATATTCACCGGTGGTTTTTCGTAAATTTATCCAATTACGGTCCATTAAATACCTAATATCGCAATATAATTGGTGAATATATTAAAACATATAAACATTTAAATATATATATATATATATATAAACTGATAAACTGTAAACAGAAACACATAATCAGATAAAGAACATCATATATGAAACAATTACAAATAGTAAACTTTTTATTTTCATATTATATACATGTATTTTATTGATATTATAATTTAATTATTTTCAATCATCCAACATTTATTAGTTCATTTTGAACAGTTCTTCCATTAGTTCGATGTTGTGTGTGTCAAAAGTATTGAAGATTGCATTAATTTATTAGTTCATTTTACATAGTTGTTACTAAATAGTGGGGGATGTTGCAACTGAAACTCATTGGTCATAATAGATATGGAATTCTCACATCTCAGCACTACACTTCTAATAGATTGAAAAACAGCATTAATACTCTCACATAGCTGTTGATCAGGATGATGTAATACTATAAAAATAAGATCTATCTCCACATATGATCTAACACACTCATTCATACCATTTGGGTGTTCAATCGACGGTCATTGTAGTAGAATTCTATTAAAATAAAAATGCAGATATATAAATCGCATATACATCCAATCTGAATATACCACATACATAGATTATTTAAAAAAATTGTAGATCATGTCACTATTATAAACAAACAAACACCCTATCATACATGTTGTCTCACATAAGCTTGGTTGTCCCTCTCTTTCCCATTATACTCGCTCCCTCTCAGATATAGAATCAAATATATAATAGATTTCCCATACCAATTTTTTATTATAAAAACATAAACATTCAATGGTTATATAGAATTACACCACCGTGTCATTTAGGTAATCTCGATACAAACTAATAATTGAAACAACTCAAAAATATAATTAAATGATAAATAATTTATCTTCCAAATTAGAAAAACTTACAAAATTCAAAGTTCAACTTTAATTTGATCCTTAGAATTCTATTAAAATAAAAATGTAGATATATAAATCGCATATACATCCAATCTGAATATACCACATAGATTATTTAAAAAAATGTAGATCATGTCACTATTATAAACAAACACCCTATCATACATGTTGTCTCATATAAGCTTGGGTTGTCCCTCTCTTTCCCATTATACTGTCTCCCTCTCAGATATAGAATCAAATATATAAGAGATTTCCAATACCGATTTTTTATTATAAAAACATAAACATTCAATGGTTATATAGAATTACACCACCGTGTCATTTAGGTAATCTCAATACAAACTAATAATTGAAACTCAAAAAATATAATTAAATGATAAATAATTTATCTTCAAAATTAGAAAAACTTAAAAAAATCGAAGTTCAACTTAAATTTGATCCTTAATCCAAACTTTGTCCCTTAAATGTGTTGCAAGAATAAACACTGCCTGCAGGATCTATACGAAATTGATTGTAAAAACGAACATTAAATATGAACAACAAACTAAAACCAAACCACAATTTGTGTCTATTATTACAAAAAACTGACGCTGAAGAGTGAGAAAAAAATGTTTTTTTGTAAGAACCAACACGAAATATATTTTTTTTTATTTTTTGTCGGTGTTTTTACAAAATGGACGCTAAAAATACAGTCTTCAGCAGTTTTGGTGTCGATTTTAAAATCGACACCAAGAACCATATATATAAAAATTTATGTGTCGGTATTTAGTAAAATCGACGCCAAAAATCTCTAGCACATACTTTTTGCATCAGTTTAAAAAAACCGACGTCATTTCTCTGACGTTAAAAACATTATTTTCACTAGTGGTAGAGATGCACAGGGGCACTATACTAGCACGAATCTCTCGGCAAAGACCTTACTCGAACTTTCCCGCTCGGAAGTAATTATCACGGATCATATCCAGGGAGTAGCGTGTAAGATCAATAAACCTAGCTGTGTACACAGCCACTGTCATGGTTCTCTGCTGCAGCTGCAGAAACTCCTGAATCCTAACGGAGCGCAAGCCTGAGGGGAAGTACTCCTTGCGAAATAGCTGCTGGAACTCATCCCAGGAGAGTGCTGACTCGTCGTGCATCTGGGTAATTAAACTCCACCAACTCTCAACCGTCTCGAGAAAAAGGTCGGATACCAAAGCCAACATTTGGTCTGTCGGTGTCCACACCAGCCTGAAGAGGCAGACCACCGACTCCAACCGGCCTTCTGCCACCTGAGGGTCTGGCTCACCGCAAAACATCAGCGGCATCTGGCGCTGGAACATACGAAGCGCGCTTAGACTGCGCTCATCCTCAGTCTGTGATGTCGGTACTAAATGATGCTCCACATGTGGAGGTGTCGCCACTGGCTCACCCGGAAGAAGGGGATCGCATGATGGGTCCTGGATTGAGGCTTCATCGCTCGCGAGGTCGTCGTTACAAGCTAGAGCGGGTATCCTGACTAGCTGTCATCGCGGAGGCATCCTGAAAGTTATCAAGGAGCACCGCGGTCAACAAGCGGGTAATCAGGGTCCTAGTGAATGGTTACGTCAACCGTCGCATCATCACTGGACTCTTTAGCATGAGAGCCACTCTCAAGACACGTCGACATTGTTGTCTTATACCCAGTCAATCCTCTTAAGGGTAAACATCTGAACAACATCTCAAGAAATGAATTTGCTCTGATACCACTTTGTCACGACCCAACCCATGCTGGGGCTCGAGCGGCAATTACCTTAAGTCTGCCTCCATAGGCCAGGGGGTGGCGACCAGCGTCGAAGGCACAACAAACTCAGGGAGGTCTTTACCTAAATACATGTACACACATACAGCCAACTCAATACAAAAGTGCAGAGGTCTTTAGCCTGAGAGCCACTCTCAAGACACGTCGACATTGTTGTCCTATACCCAACCAATCCTCTTAAGGGTAAACATCCGAACAACATCTGAAGAAATGAATTTACTCTGATACCACTTTGTCACGACTCAACCCATGCTGGGGCTCGAGCTGCAATTACCTCAAGTCTGTCTCCATAGGCTAGGGGTGGCGACCAGCGTTGAAGGCACAACAAACTCAGGGAGGTCTTTGCCTAAATACCTATACACACATACATCCAAATCAATACAAAAGTGCAGAGGGAAAGAAACAAAAGGTGCAACTGTTGTAAAATAAACCAACACTAAAAAGTACAGGTACAGTAAAGTAAGTTGAAAGGGAAAAAGAACAAAATACACGCCCAACTGGAAAATGTCTCAACCTGACAGAAAAACTGAAAGTAAAGCTACTGAGGAAGCCCAGCGCCTGAAACCCAAGTTGTACCACCACACGTGGTCCAAGCTCCCGTATCTCTGAGCTCCTCCAAAGTCACGATCAAACCTGTTCATTGTCTGCATAAGGCGCGATACATGCGGGCAAAACCCATGCAGGGGTGAGTATAAACATACATAGTAAAACGCCCCCGAAAAAAAAGGAAGAGTAGTAAGAGACACAAGAGGAAAGGAAGTACAACAAATAGAACCAAATACAATGAAAGAGTACAACTCAACCCAACAAGAGAGTGAAATAAGATCATCCAAACACAATGAGCTAGAAACGGTGAGAATGTGAACTTCTAGTTGAGTCTTCGCAACCTATAATAGAAGAGTAGACTCATTCAACCACGAGAAGCTAGACACGGAAAGCACATGGCATACCTCGCACGTTTTCGCTTCTCCTGGAAAGAGAATAACCAAAACCCAAGGAATGGGTTTGCAACCACCATCCATACCCAGTACAGGAAAAAGTGTCACCAGAAGAGTCACCAGAAGAGTCACCAGTCCCAAAAGCAACCACCATTCATACCCAGGATTCCTCACACCTGCCCTGAACCGTAAGTCAAAGGATCTCAAACACCACACCTCGATACTATTCACTTTGAGTGGGTCTGTCTCGCCCGCACGGTTTTAATTCGCATCACAAGGACACAGCTCAATGGGGAAAGTGTCCCTCTTACTCGTGAGCCCAAGGTAACATCAAAGTATGTCTCGCCACTGATCCGTAGAAGAAGGTCATCTCAAGGTTGAGAACCAATGCCCAATATGGCTAGAGGGTTCCACTTTGGTGTCATCGAGGACCCATACCCAGCCCGACTAGAGGGTTCCACTCAAAAAAGGTCGAAGATCCATCTCACAACTCAGCACAGGAAAAAGAGTCACCAGTCCCAGAAGAAACCACCATCGATACTCAGGATTCCTCACATCTGCCCTGAACCGTTAGTCAAAGGGTCTCAAACACCACACCTCGATACTATCCGCTTTGAGTGAGTCTGCCTCGCCCGTACGGTTTTAATTCGCATCAAAAGTACATGTCTCGATGGGGAAAGTGTCCCTTTTACTCGTGAGCCAAAGGTAACATCAAAGTATGTCTCGCCACTAATCCGTAGAAGGTCATCTCAAAGTTGAGAACCAATGCCCAATCCGGCTAGAGGGTTCCACTCGAAAAAAGTCGAAGATCCATGCCCAGCCTGGCTGGAGGGTTCCACTCTGATGTTGTCGAGGACTCATACCCAGCCCAGCGAGAGGGTTCCACTCTAGTGTAGTCGAGGACCCATTCTAAGCCCGACTGGAGGGTTCCACTCGGAAATCACCAATGTCATCTTCTAATCATTGTTGTCATCAAAAATCGCTTGAAGATGAGTCGTGTTCTAAACACCTCGCATCGTAAATCGAAAGTCAGAATCGAGATCCTCTTCGCGTTCTAAGCAAAAAAAAACACGCGGGATAGGCTATTTATTTGCCTAAAACGGACAACCGATGAAAAAGGCGTTTTCACCAAAACACACCCGAACGGGTCAAAGTGGGGTCTGCGTCATGACCCCAAACTTCAAATTCTCAAATTTACCTCAAAAGGTCTACCTAAAAAGGAGAGTCACGCTGTCGCAGAGAGCGCGTCAAACGTACAACCGGTTTAAAAGTTACAGGCATTTGAAGCTTCGCTACGAGGGGTCATTAGGCCGGTGGACCGACTCAGGGTCGGTCTAGCCCACGGTCGACCGCCGAGGTCCAGCCCTAAACCTCTATTTATAGGCGTCCCGCTCGACGCAGAAATCCAACCCCCACCTCATTTTATGTCACGCCAAGGTAAAACATCATATTCTGAACTCAACTGCGGTTTCAGATTTGCAAACTGAGCCCCCATACGAGAGTTATTTGATTTGGCGTCGGGGATAAAATAATTAAGTTTATTTATTTTAATTACGATTTTGTCTCTAGGTGGCTTTTTTCATAGAAATCTCGCACCGACAAAAGTTATGTCCCGCATAGGATAAATGTCACGTTCTGGGTTCAACTGTGACCTCAAATTTCTGATCCGAGTTACCGTTTTAAAGTTATTCTGTTTTTGTAGCGTGCATAGTATAAAATATACTTAATATTTTTATAAAATTAATTACGAGCATACCGGGTCTCGGAATTGCACGTCGTCTTAGCGTCCAAATCTGGAAATATATAGAGAAATATTTCAAAGTATTACAAAGCGAAAATCAGGTCTATACAAAGTCTCATCACAAATACTAAAACTCACTAAGAATAATTGTGACTCAAGTTGGTGGTTTCAAAAACTTATAAATTATTATTTATCAACATTTTTTACAAAATTATTTTTATTTTCCACTATTTCTTATGTAACGGTCCGGTCCAACTCATGATCATGATATTGTCCGTTTTGGGGCTAGCCCGCACGGATTTGTTTTCCCTGAGCTCTGGCCCCCAAGCACCCCCCAAGAAAAGGTCTCATGATGAGAGAAGTATTCACACCACCTTATAAAGGGGTGTTTCGTGCTCCTCCTCCTTTGATGTAGGATTGTCATAACCCACCCCCTAGAAGGGTCCAGCGTCCTCACTGTCACATCAAATGGACACCGGATCTGATACCATTTGTAACGGCTCAATCCAACCCACGATCATGATATTATCCGCTTTGGGCCTAGCCCGCACAGATTTGTTTTCCCTGGGCTCTGGCCCTCATGATGGGAGAGGACCAGAGCCGGTGTCCATTTGATGTGCCAGTGAGGACGTTGGGCCCTTCTAGGGGGAGTGGGTTAAGGCAATCCTATCCTACATCGAAGGAGGAGCACGAAACACCCCTTTATAAGGTGGTGTGGATACCTCTTCCATCATGAGGCCTTTTCCTGGGAGGTGCATGAGGGCTAGAGGGCTGAATTAGGGGGATGGGTTTTTTTATTTAAATGGGTCTAGGTTTAGTATATTTAGGAATATGGGTTTGTTGAGCGCCACTTCAAGTGGCGCTCAACAATTCGGGTGGCTAGCGCCACTTCAAGTGGCGCTTTGCCACCCTTTTTTTTATGGTTTTGTTTTCTTTTTTTGTTGTTTTAATTTTTTTTCCACCTCATCTCTTTTTAATAAATAATTTCAAAATAAATAAATAAAATTTTAAAAATAATCTTATAAATATGTATTTAAAAATGATAAATTAATTATTATTATATTTATAATTATATAACAATGAAATTATATTTATGTATATATATAAATATATGTGTGTGTATAAATATAATTATGTATATATATAATTAAAAATAAATATTTATAAATATAAATCTATTTATATATATTTTTTAAATAAAAAATATATTTGTAATTATATAATTATAAACTAATCTTTATATATAAATATTTATAATTATATTAATATGAATATATTTAAAATATATAATTATGAAAATATTGTTACATATATATTTAAAATTTATTTATAAATATATTTAATATTCATATATAAATATATATATATATATATGTATGTATGTGTGTGGAGAATTATATTTATAATTATATTTAGAATTATATTGTAATTATAGTTATACTTGTATATTTATAATTATATATTTGTACATATATATATTTACGTAGTTATAAGTAATTATTTATAAAAAAAATTGAAATATTGTTAAACATATAGTCTTTCAATACCACCTACTTGAAACTTAAAAATGTTTCAAATATGTGACTTTGAAAGCCTATAAAATATAATCTAAATGACCAATATGAATGAAACTTAAAACATGTATTAAAAATATACTAAATAGATGAAAATAAAAAAAACGTAGAAAATGTCGATAGAAAATATTTGATAGGCTTTCAAAACCACCTAGTTGTAACTTAAAAATGTTTCCACTATGTGACTTTGAACGCTATAAAAGATAATCTATATGACCAATATGAATGAAACTTAAAACATTGATTAAAAATATATAAATAGATGGGAAAAAAACATAAAAAATGTCGACAAAAAATATTTTATAGGCTTTCAAAACCACCTAGTTGAAACTTAAAAATGTTTCAACTATGTGACTTTGAACGTCTATAAAACATAATCCATATGACGAGTATGAATGAAACTTAAAACATGGATTAAACATATACTAAATAGATGAAAATAAAAAAAAATACGTAAAAAATGTCGACAGAAAATATTTTATAGGCTTTCAAAACCACCTAGTTGAAACTTAAAAATGTTGCAACTATGTGACTTTGAACGTCTATAAAACATAATACATATGACCAGTATGAATGAAACTTAAAACATGAATTAAACATATACTAAATAAATGAAAATAAAAAAATTACGTAAAAAATGTCGACAGAATATATTTTATAGGCTTTCAAAACCACTAGTTGTAACTTAAAAATGTTTCAACTATGTGACTTTGAACGTCTATAAAACATTATTATTTGATATAAAATAATTAATTAGTTAGTAATATAATTATTAACTATTATTTGTCATTATAATTATTAATTATTATTTGTCATTATAATTATTAATTATTAATGTTTAAGTCGCTGTGACAAATTTTGTTTATATTGTACCTGTACTTTATAATTTAATAGTTAATTAAAATAAGTTTGTATTTAATATATTTTTTATTTTCTTGTTATTTGACTTAAACAACAATTACTTATCATAGTGAATAAGTTTTTTAATATATACAACATTACATCCAAAAACATCAACGACGATGCCCCCCGGTACCACAACGCGGTGTCTGAATGTCACGTCCTCTCCGCGTCCGACGTCCGTGTCGCTCCGGTGTCCTCTCTGCAGGTTCCTCCTCTTCCGGTGCTTCGGGTTCCTCCCCATGATGCTGTGTAGAAGACTGACCAAAATCATGTGAGGATGCCCCAAAATCATATGGGGTGACATATGGCTCTGAAGCTCCTATAAATGGTAGAAATGGGGTACTGAAGAAGGTCTCGTCGGGAGGAGAGGGGGCCGCCATAAGCTATGTGACTGCACCCAGATCGAAGTCCATAGTAGTCTGTGGAGACGCCATATGCGGTATATAAGCGTCTCCCTGTTGTGCAAAATCATCAGTCGGCTGGGCAGGATCGTCTCTCTGTGGTGCGACAACATCTGCAGGAGCCGCTCTCGGATGTCGATGTCGTCGCCTCTGCCCCTCCGGATGTGCTCATCTCTGTCGTCCAGCTGGCGGCGGCGGTGGTGGTGCATCCTCCTCAGCAGGCATAGCAGGGACATCGTCATCCTCATGTGCTTCTGCCTGAAGATATGGATCAAGATATATCTGTGGCTCCTCATCAAAAAAATTGTCACGTATCAACCGGAGATGATCCAATAGAGCCACCACATCCCGATGAAATATCTCCCATAGAATATATGCATTCTCCTGAGGCTGTGTGGAATGTGCAAGCTGACCAATGGCGTCTGCCTGCAAATGAAATAACAATCAAATTAATATCAAAAATGAGTTAAACAAAATTAATAAATCTTAGTAAACATACCAATCGCTGAATGCCAATCCCCTGATGTGTAAGGTGCATGATGGTGTGTCGTAGATACCAGTGTACATAATCCCCCTGATCAGATAAATCAGAGTGTGATGTGATATATCGCTGTGAAAAGATACTGAATCAGGCACGCCTGTCCCAAAGCTGGATATAAGATGCATGATGTCGTCGCCAGTCTGTCGTCTGTCTACCTATAAGCACAATCGAATGTAACTCGGTAGACATAACCTGTATAAGGAGTCCATGAAACCTGAAATGTAAACTCAAAAAATAAGTCATATAGTAGCATGACAATGTTACTGAGATTGTATTGAAATAACTTAAAATAGTGATAAAAAAACAAATTTTCCTACAAAAAAGTACTGTTTAACTTACATCAGCTGGCACTATAGCGTCAAATATCTGTCGGAAGCTATGCACACTATGTCTCGGAGTATGTGCAAACTTCTGAGACTGACTCCACCTAGTGAAAAAAGAGTAACCTACGGTAAGTTTATAAAAAACAATAACAAAAGTACTAAATAACCGAAAGTAATGAAGTAGACATACCATCATCCCCGAGGACAGTCCTGAAGTAGCTCCGGTGCAAGCGGTGTGACAACTCGAGAAGCAATGCGTGGAAAACGCCCCAGGCCCACATCTGTACTAACACCATGCAACCTGCAATCTGATGTGAATCGGCCTGACAACTGGTGCAGAGAGATCTGTACAGATGTGCTAATACAGCGGATCCCCAACTGTATGTAGCAGTCTGATCCAGATCCTCAAGTAATGGGAGGTACATCATGTGTACCAAAGCGGTGGAGTAGTCGACGCACAACATGCCTCTAAGCAACCGCAAAATGTATGCACGTGTGTGCTGAAAAAGTGTCTCCTCGTCTTCATCATCAGGAATGACGTCGAAATGCTGATCAAGCTACCTCATTCGCAAGCACGAACCCTGGAGGACACCCCGTGCGCCGATGACGTCAATGCCTAGCAGCCTTTGTATGACTGCAACACAATCGCCAGTACTGGACCCCGTAACTGCATCTCCATGGATAGGTAACCCCAGCATGTAGGCGACGTCCTCTAATGTAATAGTTATCTCCCCCTCTGTGAGATGAAATGTGTGTGTCTCTGGCCGCCATCTCTCAACCAACGCAGCTATCAAATGATGGTCGATGGTCTTGAAGTCACACATAGCGACTCCATAAAAGTCTGTACGTCTAAGGTATGGAAAAATAGCTGCCGGCGGTGCCTCATGATGGAAACGATGCTCTCTCTGAACATGAAGATGTCTAACAGGCCGTCGCGCCAACACATCGCGCGACACGTGCGTCTCCTGGCCAGATAAAAGTGGCTGCTCCATCTGAATGTGCAAACAATAAAACATTAATTTCATGTAAGTTAGGACTTTTATCATGTAAGATATGAAATTTATCATATAATTTTGAAAGAAGCATAAACACATTGGGTTAGTTGTTGTCTCCCGTGTTGGGGTGTTGGGGTGAAGACGTTCAGAGTTTCCTCATTTTTGTTTTGTAGTCACTGTAAGTTCATCTTTCATTATAAAAAACTGATGACATTTTCATTTAATAGTTCAAATGGTTTTGTTTTCTTATATAGGTACATTCCTTTTTTTGAGTTGGTGTTGTTTGTTTAAAGCTACTCATGTAATGTTGATCGTTCGACAAAAATGTCACGTGAAATCATGGTACATTTTCCAAAAATTACCCTATTTACAAGTAAAACAAATATGATTAAAAATGGTGAAATGATAAAGATAATTACATGTACAAAGTTTTACAGTAACTGATAGAGTACATGATTCATTTTAACCATTAGATGATTGCCCTATGTGTCTAGGGAAACGTGTCTTCGTATGACCTTCAAGGCGGCATATGTTGCACCGTCGTCCAGCTGAATGTTCGCTTGGTCAATCCATCTCATTTCGAATACGAGTCAACTTTGGCCTACCTTTAGGTCGAAGTCTATTGTTGTTCGGTAGAAGCGTCGGTGTGTCATCAGGCAGCCGAAAATTCTGATATTCCCCGATTGGCATCCACGTAGTACTGTAGCAGGAGTTGATGCTCTCGAGTCGATAAGCCGGATCAACGAACTGCTCCCAAGATACGTGTACGTAAGCACATGCAGCAATCACATGGCCGCATGGATATCTCAGTGCCTGAAAGTTTCCACAGTCACAGTAACGCTTCTCCAATAAAACAACTCGCACACGACCATTGCTACATGCCACAGCATCACCGGGCTCAGCGACCTCAAATCGTTGCTCTGGACGATTAAATGAAGTTACACGGTAAGTTGCGGCCTCCTGAAGAACTATATCTAGCCCACATTGGAAATGGTGTTCATAGCGCATTCCTCTGTTCAAGCCCTCATTAGCTTGCTTTCCTTGTTCCAGAAAGTACTTTACACTACGATAGAATGTCTCTTGTACCAACCCTGAAATTTAGATTTACGACATCATACAAATATTATATTATAATAGTAGCTCTTCTGAGTAACATATATTCAAATATTCGTATTTACCTGTGATAGGAAGTTTTCTAACTCCCTTGAAAACTCCATTTATACATTCTACAATGTTGTTCGTCATATGACCATATCTCCTCCCATCATCATATGCCAACGACCATTTCTTCTTTGAAATTTGCATCATGTAATCATACACTTCTGGATTCACTCTGTGGATATCTTGAAGACACTCCTCCATCCTTTGTTGTTGAGGCTCATATGCTATCATACAAGCAGTCATCTGAACAGTTATGAAAATAACTATGACAAAAACATTTTAACAGAAAAGGATATTCATACCAATTTTTAAGATTGCCTTTTTCATCGATTCATTCTTGAACTTCTTTCGCAAATTGCTGGAAATGTGTCGAATACAGTATCGATGATGGGCATAGGGTGGTATCCACAAAAGACCCTCAGACTGTATCGCCTCTTTGATTTCACGGTGGCGATCAGAAATAAGAAAAATCCCTTCTGCATCCGTAACAAACTCTCATAGACATGCCAGAAACCAGCTCCATGATGAGAAGTTCTCTTTCTCCACAATTGCAAATGCTATAGGCAGAGGGGCTCAATTTCCATCTTGTGTGGCGGAAATCAATAAAGTTCTTGTATACTTTCCATACAGAAATGTACCATCAATTTGTATGAACTGCTTGAAATGTCTAAAAGCCGTCACACATGGTAAAAATGTCCAAAATAATCTATCAAACACAACCATTGAGCAGTCAAGTTAGTTCTGTTGGTTAACATATTCAACAGTATGTAACCGATAGACTATTTGATTATTGTGGTGTAAAAGCTCCAACAGTTGTGGTAAAACTCGATATGAGTCATCTCAATCACCATAAACTTTCACAATAGCCTTTTGTCGTGCTGCCCATGCCTTCCAGTAAGAGATTTGATACCCAAAAAGCTGTTTGATTCGCTCAATGACCAGAACCACAGGGACGTCTTGACATGCTCTAATCATTTCAACAATAATAGTTGAAACAAATTTAACATCTAATGAAGAGTGTTCTTGTGCCAAGCTTGGGTTCACACAAGTGTGTGGAGTAAATCTAGTGATGCGCCAGCTGTGAAAAGTGTTATCAATAATAGCTCACAAACGCATTTGACAGTTCGATTCATATTTGTCACAACAGATCAAATAATAAGATCTCTTTGACTCTTCTACAACATATGAGTAATGTCTTTCAATGTGATATTGTTTTATCACATTTTTCATTGCTTCTTTGCTCACAAACTCTCTGCCAATATACAGAACACCATTATCTGACACTCGATTTGTGCCACCAATGATTCCTGGAAATTCTGAACTGAGAGTAATAACTGAATAATCAAATTCCGGCAAGTGATTCATGCCTTCAGTCGACCATGAAGCCAATAGTGGAGGATGGTTCAATGGTCGATTGAACCTCACATGAGTTGGTACAGACTGATCTTCTGCATGCTCTTCTTCTTCTTCTTCAACTTCCTCTTCATCTTGTTCAAAATTGTCATCATCCTCGAATTCATCAACCAATGCATCTAAAGTATGTGGAGGACTATCCATTGAAACTGTGGCTGATGGAAATGATGGAACAACTACCGATGCTGATGGAACGTCCTGATGTGAAGGAGCATATGACATAGTCTCATGACTTTGAGATGGTTCAACTTCCAATGCTGATGGAACCTCCATTGTAGCTATAGTGACATACAACTCCATCATTTGATTCTCAGGTATATACTTAACCAATGAAAGTATATATTCTCAATCATCATCATCATTTACCGGATAGGGCACATGTCAAAACCTATCTATAAATTAGAGATGTCTGAATGTGATGGACTCTATCACTTGATTCCTTGCCAGTTTTAACCTCCGATGAATTTTCCTTTGCACAGCTTCCAAAGTAGTACATCCTCCAAGCATCACAACAGCTTCTGGATGTATACTATAACTACATCCTTGTTCTGTCTCAATTATTTGACCGTTGCAATAAATATAAGCGGCAACCATCTTTTTATCTAAAATAAACCACTGTTATTAATTAAATCTGATTAAAGAATCAATTTATGTATGCATGCTTCTAGTAATTTAGGTTGGAATCCTAATCCCTCCACCAAATCAATATGTTCAAACCATATTGATGTGTAACTATTTACACAACCCACAAGTTTGTGTTACTTACCCAAAAATAGAAGTCAAATATATTTATACATATCCACATGCATTATATGCATGAGGTACACGAACACGTCATGTAAAAAGCATAGAGTTATATGAAATTGAAAGTCTCCACATGAGTAAGCCCGGAGCGACAGATAGTCAACCCCATTCACTTTCTAAGACAAGGCAAGCCTCCAGGAAAGTAGGTGGTCCGACCCAAAGCCCCTCAACCCGGGGATACTTTACTCAAGAGAGCAATCATTTCATGATAACTCTAACACTTAATATGCAAAAAATATATTGAACTACTAAATTCAAGTTCATGACTTCAATTACAAACCGAGGTCAAGTTAGATTGGAAACTAAATTCATTATCATACCTAGAATGTAATGCAAAGGTATATTCCATAAGCAATTTACTACTACTTGGCTAATTAATATAACTACTTCGCTAATTAATATAACTACTTCGCTAATTAATATAACTACTTCACTGAATAATATAACTACTTCGCTAATAACCTAATTATGATTAATTAATTAACTAATTATAATTAAGTAAATACACAATTAAGATTAACTAATTACCTAATTATGGTTAAATAATTACCTAATTATGATTAAATAATTAACTAATTATCATTAAGTAATTAACTAATTATCATTAACTAATTACCTAATGATTAACTAATTACCTAATGATTAACTAATTACCTAATTATCATTAACTAATTACCTAATTATAATTAACTAATTACCTTATTATGATTAACTAATTACCTAATTATGGTTAACTAATTACCTAATTATGGTTAACTAATTACCTAATTATGGTTAACTAATTACCTAATTATGGTTAACTAATTACCAAATTATGATTAACTAATTACCTAATTATGATTAACTAATTACCTAATTATGATTAACTAATTACCTAATTATGATTAACTAATTAGATTAAATAATTACCGAATTATGTTTAACTAATTACGTAATTATGATTAAATAAGTAGCTAATTATGATTAATTAAGTAGCTAATATTGATTAATTAATAACATAATTATGATTAACTAATTACCTAATTATGATTAACTAATTACCTAATTATGATTAACTAATTACCTAATTATGATTAATTAATTAACTAATTGTGATTAATTAATTACATAATTATGATTAATTAATTACATAATTATGATTAATTAAGTACCTAATTATTATTAATTAAGTACCTAATTATGATTAAATAAGCAGCTAATTATGATTAATTAAGTAGCTAATTATGATTAATTAAGTAGCTAATTATGATGAATTAATAACCTAATTATGATCAACTAATTACATAATTATGATTAACTAATTACCTAATTATGATTAACTAATTACCTAATTATGATTAACTAATTACCTAATTATGATTAATTAATTACATATTTATGATTAATTAAGTACCTAATTATGATTAATTAAGTACCTAATTATGATTAAATAAGTAGCTAATTATGATTAAATAAGTAACTAATTATGATTAAATAAGTAGCTAATTATGATTAATTAAGTAGTTAATATTGATTAATTAATAACCTAATTATTATTAACTAATTACCTAATTATGATTAACAAATTACCTAATTATGAATAAGTAATTAACTAATTATGATTAATTAATTACATAATTATGATTAATTAAGTACCTAATTATGATTAATTAATTACCTAATTATGATTAATTAATTAACTAATTATGATTCATTAATTAACTAATTATGATTCATTAATTAACTAATTATGATTATTTAATTAACTAATTATGATTATTTAATTAACTAATTATGATTATTTATTATCTAATTACCATTAATTAATAACCTAATTATAATGAATTAATTAACTAATTATGATTCATTAATTAAGTAATTATGATTAATTAATTAGCTAATTATGATTAATTAATTAGCTAATAATGATTAATTAATAACTTAATTACAATTAATTAATTACCTAATTATGATTAATTAATAACTTAATTATCATTGATTAATCAACTAATTATGATTAATTAATTAACTAACTAATCATTTCATTATCTAATTACATTTAAAAAAACCATACTATTTATAAAATACAAATATTATATACTAATTATATAAAAAAACAACTAAATTATTAAATCAAAATATTAAATAAATTTAAAGAAAGATTTACCTCAAATTTGTGACGACGTAGGTACACAGGCAGAGCAACCGAAGAACGCAGAGCAACAAAAAATATTTTTAGAGAGAAGTTTGAGAGAGAGAGAGAGAGAGAGGAAGGGGTAGGAAGTGAGGAATGGGGGTGGGGCGAGGTAGGAAGTGAGGAATGGGGTGGGGCGAGGGTCCTATTTATAGGATTGGGGGGGTGTTTCGACGCCACTTGAAGTGGTGCCGAATTGATTTGGAAAAAGCCAGCAGCGCCACTTCAAGTGGCGCTCCGGTTTCAACTCTCTTGAGCACCACATGGTGTGGTGCTCGAGAGACCCATTTAACAAAATATTCAAACCTTTGACCCATTAAAATAAATAAAAAAAAACCCTTGTACACAAAATAAGTCGGGCTAGAGCCTAGGGAAAACAAATCCGTGCGGGCTAGACCCAAAGTGGACAATATCATGATCGTGGGCTGGACTGGGTCGTTACATTTTAAATGTTTAATTCATGTTTTAAGTTTCATTTATATTAGTCTTATAGTTTGTATTTTATAGTATTTCAAAATCATGTACTTGAAACAGAATCTCAAATCGGAAATGCAGAATGATCTGCGCAAGAAATGGAGAATCTGAATACCACATTGAAAATGCAGAATGATTTTCAGGACAAACCCTCTTATAAAAGAGAGTCATGGGTGAAGGTTTATGTCAGAATTCAAACTCTTGTAATGACAGTATTACTGAATATTAAATATCAGATAAATTTTGCTGAAAATTTTTGTTATATATATATATATATAATTTAAAAATACAAAAAAAATTAAAAAATTAAATCTTTATGTACTTCATGCATTCTTCATAAAGTTTACAAAGGATGTGTGAACCCCGTTCACACTTCCTGGCAATAGAAGATGTCTGAACGGGGTTCACACATCTTTTATCACATCTGTGAAGGATGTGTGAACCCCTTTCACACATCTCTCCACACCAAAGATGTGTGAACGGAGTTCACGCATCTCCGAACTCATTTTTAAAAATAGTTGAAACCCTATCCCTTTTCTAAAAAAAATTCAAAAACTCATTTAAAAAAAACCGAAAACTCGATCTAATACCATGTAGAAATGAAAGAGAGAACTGAATACCCAAGGGGCCACTCTAAGAGAGGCCATGAAGTTATTTTATAATGAATAAAAGAAATTAAATGATACGAAAAATTCAATTCGGGACTTACACAAATTATCCTAACGTGAATAATAGTATTGTAGAGGATGATTTGATAAAACGGTTTGATCAATATAAATGCAACAAAAATAAAATAGAAAATGCAAACAAAAAAATAGACTTCAACCAAAATCTAGGGTATGTTAGGTAGGGATTTGAACAATTTTCAAGTTGTTACATAGTTATTGGTGTGGTTTGTATACTTCAAACCTAGCTTGTATTTATTTGATGTTCATTGGCTAGTTATCTAAAAGGTGGCAATAGCGTTTGATAATTACGTATCTGCAATCTGATGGGAGCCTTTAGGATACTGAGTGGTCGAGCTTATTATAACTGCAGGTTTTTTTGGTTCATGTGTTTGTTGCAAACTCATTTGGCCCATATCTTACGGATCATAATAACCGTAGAAACAACATCAACAAGCTGCATATCATTTGTGCACATCTTTCGATCCTGAAAATATAATTATAGACCACTATCAAACCTGACAAACCAAAAGACCTTACAACACGTAGATTAACCTCTTTCATGATAACTACAGTTTCCCTAGGATTAATTCTCGTAGACCATATATTAACACAAGGCAATTTTGATAATAAAAAAGACAACGCTTCAATTTTGAACTCCCATACGACTGTATAAAAACTATCTCCAAAAACAATTTGATGTTGAGATTACAAAAGGCCTCCAAAGCAACCTGAAGCTATTCATCACTACATGCAAATCTAATTCATTTGATTGATTTGAAAAGATAGAGCATGTTGTTAAATTGGGTAAAATGATGTTGAATCAAAACATATTTTCAACGAGACATGTTATCGTTTAATTGATTAAAATGATGTTGATCCAACTTTAATAAATCTTTCTACTACTCCACAACTGTCCTAATTTGTTAGAACCATCCAAAAACAACTTCAATTAACACACATTAACATTATGATTGCTACGGCAGGGCCGAAGCTTAGGGCATGTGCCATAGCATGAAAATCCAAGCCATATTTGTAAGGACAAAAGATTAAAGAATGCACAGTTCACTCAAGGCAAACAAAGTGAAGGAAATAAAAAAAATTACATGAGATTATACAATGACTAGATTAAACTTGAGTAACAAATTGACATAAATAAATAATAGAGAACTGAAATTTAAACAAAATAAACAATAAAGAACCCAAATTTAAAAATAAAAAAAACTAAAATGCATAACCTTTTCATTTGCCATTTCCATCAAGTATCTTTCCTACATACCGCGTACCAAACAAGTCATAGAGACTTTTACTGTTCAAATTTGTAAAATTTTTAATATGGAACACAAAACTTTCCATGGAGGTTGCACATACATGGATGCACTGACTACCGCATAATGGACAAACTTAAAATTCAGATTGAAAAAATTCAAGTGAGAAATAAGGAGAATAATAATCAATATTTTAGGTGTCAAACTATGAATGTTAGACCCATAAATGAAGACAATGAAAAGTACAAACACAAAAAACAAAATGTGTATATTTAAGTTAAACTATTTAAACAACCCCCAACATACCCAATCTAACTGCAATTGTATTCAAATATCAGCTATAAATAACCTCTTAATGAAATTATTCAAAGATCATCAATTCTGAGAAAAAAATTGCCCGTGAGATCCACCCTCCAGCCCACCAATAGATCCGATAATCAGAATTTGAAACATTAAAATTTAAAACATATGTGATGCCAAATTAAAATAAACAATAACCAAACTTACTTTATAGATTCAATTTTATCTAAAATTAAAACAAAACAATTGAAATTTACCATTTTTTTACCGATACCACCCATTCCATTTGAGAGATGGGGTGGGGACAGCTTGTCATGCACCCGATCCATCCAGCGTATCAGTACCCCAGTGCCCCTGCTTCTAGATCAACCCCTACAGACGCAGAATTCCTGCAAGTCATCATCACCACTACAGTCAATGGAAACCAATGCTATTCGAAACCCTAAGAGAGTGAGAGGGAGACAGAGACGTCTCTTACAGGGAGATGGAACGCTGGACAAGAAAGCTGAGAGAATGAAGGTAATGTTGAAGCCGTCGGTGGAAGACCGGGCATTTCAGCTCCGTCAGAGGAAGACCGCGCAGCTCTTGGAAAATCCCCAGCATAAGAAGGATGAAGCTGGAGGGAGATGAGACATGTGGACATGTATTGCTGCTGTCGCGCTTTTGTTGTGTGAGGGACGGGCGATACCGTGTGTGCTCCAGCCCACTGGACCGATCGGCCATTGGTTTACTCCCTTATGGCGGTTTTAATTTTCTTTTTTAAAATTAACTATTATTTCCCCTCTACGTTGGCACATATAAGTCTGATTTATTTATTAAGAAATGTAATATAGAAAAAGTATTTGTAAAAAAAAAATCTGGATGTCAAAAAACATTGCTCTCAGGTACAAAGTATATTCTATGATCAGAGTCGGCCCTGGGGCAAGCCCAGCAAGCCCCTGGGCTAGGGCAACCAAGGATATTTCAACTGTATATGACTGTACTGTACATACACTGTAGCAATTTGGAAGGGGCAACATTTCGGATCCTTGTCTTGGGCAACACAATTTCTAAAGGTTTTTTGGTCCGGTCATGTCTATGATGTATAATGTATATATGTGATTGTTGCGTATAGAGTTATCTATACATTGTGTGATGAGAATGTGGATATTTTGTAAATTGAATTACAGTATTGGTACATGATTACATCACTGTAAAGTCGTTTCACCATATCGGTTGTATGGAAATGTAATTAATGATACTACGTACATGTGTTTAAAATGAAAATGTTTATGTTTAGAATGAGATTGCTTATTTTTATAGACTAATTGTGTATTGAGAAAATTATTGTGTATGCATATCGAATATAAAATGCAGTTCAAGTAAAGTTAACTGGATACGGAAGGGAGGATGGTTTCATAAATATATCATTTTGTAGAAAATGCATATATTTTTTGAGATAGCAAGAAAATCCAGTTAAACAACATATATTCATATATCACCATGTTATATGTAGCGTACATACAGCGTTATCAATGCATATATAAACACAAAATGCATATATCAATCATTCTATGTTCCATGATACCAGAGATAATGAATATATAAACAACATATATGCATCAAATATCAATTAGAAAGCGTATATATTTTAAACAACGTATTTGCAACATTGTCAATTTGAAGATAATGCATATACAAACACAAAATGGAATTGAATGCGTAATGAGTATGCATTACATTGTTCGTACACGATGCTCAATATAGTCAAAGATGTTTGGATCCCTTTCACCACTAAAAAAACGGGTAAGGGAAGCGCTACCCTTTTATCAGCGCTAAAAAAAACGCTGATAAAAGGGGGTCTTTGTCAGCGCTGATAAAGAGGCACTTTTAACAGCGCTAAAAAAACGCTGTTAAAAGCGACCATTTATTAGCACTTTTTTTGCGCGGAAAAAGGCCTCCCATTTATCAGCGCGTTTTTTTAGCGCTGATAAAGAGGATCCATTTATCAACGTTTTTTTAGTAGCGCTGATAAAGGGGGGATTTATCAACGCTTTTTCTTAGCGATGATAAATTTTATGTTTCAAAAAAATATATTCTTTCATGAAAAATAATATATTTTTATATAAGTATATTTATATTGATATAAATATAATATATTTTTTTAAAATATGTTTTAGATAAGTATAAATAGACTATTACATTTTATATATAAGAAATTTAGTGAAAAGGGCATTAAAATATTTTAAAAAAATATTATTAATTAATAATTTGCTAATTATCATCGATTAAAAATCATTTAATAACAATTTGAAGACACAAAAAATCAAAAAAATTAATAAAAGATCTAAAATAAGTTGAAAATGTAACTCAAACTTCAAACGACCATAACTTTTGATCTGGGTGTCCGTTTGAGCTCTGTAACATATCAAATCGAAGCCTGCGACAAGCTCTACGCGCTAATGACCCTAGAAAAGATTTTATCACATTTTTAGAGGCCAAAAAAGGCACAGAAGGCCTCCAAAACTGAGTTTTTAGTCGGGATACCCCGATTTGTTAACATTAAAACAAGTATAACTTCTGATCCGGATGTCCGTTAGGCCTGTACCACATATCATATCGAAAATTGTTTCATTTTCTTCGATTTGACTAGTTGTGGAGTTGAAACGGGCTTCTAGATTAGAAGTTATGGTCGTTTTAACATTCTATGACTTTTTAAATACATATATATATATATATATATATATATGTATTTATTCATAAATATGTGTGTGTGTGTGTGTTTGTGTCTGTGTGCGTGTGTTGTATATATGTATGTATTTATTTATTTATACACACACATAAAAAACATATTTTATAAATGCATTTAAAACTAATCTTATAAATATATATTAATATAAAAATAAATATACGGATAAAAAACATATTAATATAAATATATATTAATATAAGAATGAATATATATATACTAATATATGAATAGATATATATGTATTAATATAACTAAATATATTTATATTAATATGAATCTATATTAATATACAAATAAATATAACTATATATATAAATAAATAGATATATCATTAAATAGAGAAAAAAATGAAATGGTTTAGTGGTAAAGGTGCAAGCACGCAAGGGGGAGGTCACATGTTCGAGTTCGGGTGGAAGCAAGGAGGTGTGCACGTGTGGGGGATGCACGGCAAGTGCAGCGTGCAGGAGAGATTGAGGGGGGTCCGTCTAGTGCTGATAAAGGGGGGGGGGGGGTCAAGCACTGTTAAAAGCTCCCCCCGCATTATATAAATATTATATATATATATATATATATTTACTTTTATCAACGCTTTTTAGAAGCGCTGATAAAAGTTCCCTTTTATTAGCACTGATAAAGGGGTCTTTTATCAGAGATTTTTTTAGCGCTGATAAAAGGTGCCTTTATCAGCGCTTTTCTAAGCGCTGATAAAAGGGACCCTCCTATATCATCGCCTCGATTAACAACATTTTTTTAGCGATGTTAATGCACTTTTCTAGTGCTGATAAAGGCCGTTTTTGTAGTAGCATTTTATGCAATATATGACACCTCCATTTTGTGAAGTTATGAGTTTTTTATGTAACTTTTAGTCTTGATGTGGTTTATGCTGGTTTTGGGGAGGAGCATCATGCCATGGGAGTGGGTGTGGTGTTATAGGGAGATTGGAGTGGGTTCCCCTTAGTGTGAGGAACACCACGCCTAGGCCTACAAGCGTTTTGCTGGGCACGGTGCATGGCATAAGGGTAAACCGCTTTTGCCCTCTCAACGTTAGGGTAACCCAACTTCGTGTAAGGGTAGATTCCAGTCACGTGAGGGTGGTTTTAGGCTCATGTCAAGGCAAATATCATTCACGTCAGGGTGTTCTGATATCGCGTTAGGATGAGCTGAACTTCATGTGAGGCTCACTCGACTTATTTTGAGCTTGTGTAAGGGTTACTAGAGTCAATTTTTGGTGTTGAGGTGCAACACGACTAGTGAAATAGAAAGGGAGGTCGTTTTGATGGGCGTTTCACCTAGGGAGGGTCACCTGTGCAAAATGGGGACCCTTGAAATGCCTGGGGGTAGTCGTGACCTTCAGCATGGTAGGTCAAAATGACCAAGGAGATGCACTACAAGAAAACAGGCTTTTAACAACGCTAAATAAAAGCGCTAATAAATGCACCATTTATCAGCACTAGAAAAACTGGTGATAAAGCCCCATTTATTAGCTTAAATAAAACGCCGATAAAATGAGGTATTTATTAATGCTAAAAAACGCTGATAAATAGTGTCTTTTATTAGCACTAATAAAAAAGCATTGATAAAAAGATCCCTTTATCAATGCTAGAAAAAAGCGCTGATAAATACCCCTTCTATCAGCGCTATCAAAAAAGCGCTGATAAAGGGGGGTCTTTTTCAGCGTTTTTTTACTAGCTAGCGCTGATAAAGAGTAAATTTTATAAAAAAATTATAAATCATTAAAAATGACATATTAACATAAAAATATATTTATATTGATGTATATATTATATTTTATTAAATAAGATTTATATAAGGCTAATTACACATTTACAGTTAATATCAAAGATATTTATTGAAAATGGATTATAAAATAATTTAAAAAATAATATTAATTATTATCTAGTAATAGTCGTTTAATAACAATTTGAAGATAGAAAAAATCAAAAAATCAATAAACGCTCTAAAAGATGTTGAAAACGTGACTCAAACATCAAACGACCATAACTTTTGATATGAATATTTTTTTGATATCTACCACATATCAAATTGAAGCTTGTGACGAGTTGTATGCACCAGTGACCCACTAGAACCCCCAATCACATTTTAGAGGCCAAAAGGCCTAGAAGGTCTCTAAAACTGACTTTTTAGTCAGAGTATCCCAATTTTTTAACATTTGATGAAATTTCAGGCTCATTTAAGGGGATCTTATTGTCTTTTTTTCGGCAGAGACTAAATTTATTTATAGGTCTTACATTCATATTAATATTATGGTTTTGAATTTTTATCATTTTTCAGATTGTACTGTTATTTATAACCAAATATATAAAAATATATACATATTTTTATATATTTACACATAAAATTTTTAATTTTATAAATAAATATTTAAACGTATTTACATATAAAATATATTTCTCAATATATAAACCTTATCGAAATAAAAACTAATATCCATTTATTTTAAATTGCAAATGTATGAATATTTATATACCTATACAATTAATGTATATATAATATATATATATATATATATATATATATATATTTGTGTGTGTGTGTTGAAAAATAGATATATGTTTATCTATATATTCTAATTTATGTATATAAATATTAATATAAAATATATGTAAATAAATATAAATATGTATAATTATATTTATAGATGCACACAGATATATATGTGTGTGTGTGTGTGTATTTATAAACACACACACACAAAGATATATTTTATACATGTATTTAAAAAATATATATAAATATATATATAAATATATATATAAATATATGGATAAAAAATGTAACAAAATATATATAAATATATAGATATATCATAAAATGCAAAACAAAACAATATAGGGGATTGAAAAAGGCACAGACGTATGAGTTGGAGGTCTCAAGTTCGAAACTTGCAGGAGGCAGGGGCACGTGCGGGAGAGTTGAATTATCTAAAGCACTGATAAGGTGGGGGGAGTTCTCGGGTGAGTGGGTAACAAGTGCTAATAAAGGGGGTGAGAAACACTAATAAAAGGTGGGGGCAAGTTCGTACCAAAAAAATTACCCCCTTTATCAACAAGGCCTTTATCATCGTTTTTTGTAGCGCTGATAAAGGGGGCATTTAACAATGCTAAAAACGCTAATAAAAGCAGCCTTTAACAGTGCTAAAAAAACATTGATAAAGCCCCCCTTTATCAGTGCTTTTCACAAGTGTTTTTAAAAGTCAACCCTTTAACATCGGTTACATTATCAACGCTTCTATAACGCTTATAAACCCTTTTACCAGCACTATTAAAGGTTAGATTTGTAGTAGTGACGCCTTGAGGTATTGGGGCGTGCAACATAACCAGATAGACAGGGGATCTAAAAAATTTCACTGACAATTGACGTAACCACATCATCGTCGGCGGAGGACGTACTAAGTAAAGACCCGATAATCTTCACATAATGAATTTTAAGCACAAGCAATCATTGCTTGAAGGAACTGAAGACGATTTCATCTAGATCGTCCACACACATTTTGAAAGTCTGTGGGAGCATAGATCATTGAATTTCTGGTGCTAGCGCGACAATCAAATGATGCCTTTTGATGTCCTGATGATCACTACATCGACATTCCTATGATGCATGATAGAGAGCTCAATCAGGTTACTTGGATCGAGAGTCTCTCTCTCTAGGAAGCGGGAGAGGGGAGAGGTGCTCTCAATGAATAAGCAATGAATAGTTACCATGTGAGAGTCTCTCTCCTATATATAGTGAGTTATAAAATTATCTAGAAAAGGGTCCTCGACTCCCAAATATTTATTAATATTAAATAATCCATAAACGAGTTCTTATGACTAGTTTATTAAGTCATAAATATCATTTATATTTTTATCACTTTCTTATAATATAATAAATATATTATGCGATAAAAGCCAGTCGTTAATTCAACTTGTCATTTTTAAGAACTCAGATATTATTTTCAGGTATGTTTTCTCTTTTCTGGTGTTTTTGAGAAAAATAGGAATTTCTGGAAATTTCTTAAGTACACGTCGTGTACTTTATGAGTACACGCCGTGTACTCAGTTACCGCGGGTAGCCGAGTGCTGGCCATGTAACGGCCATGTACACGGACGTGTGTAGTGACATGGAGACCACCTAATGTGGGGATTGGTAAAGGTAAATACACGCCATGTACTTTCTTTTTTTTCATTAAACGGACTGGGGTCACGTCTAGTTGGCAGAAATCTCTTCTTCTTCGTCGAACTCGACCGAGAGCGTCCGTACGACGCAAATCTTCACCGAGCCCCCGATTGAGCGTCCGTTCTCCGAATCGAACTCTGTTAGTTGCATTGGAATCACATCGATGTGTTCTCTCTTCTTCTTGAACACCTTCTTCTGATTCCTCCTCTTTCAAGAGTTATCATGGGTTGAACATTTTAGACGTTTTTGAAGATCTACGGTGTTCTTGGGAGATTCAAGGCCTGAGATTCAAGTATATCGATCTCACGATGCCGAGGTAGGTGGTTTGTACCTTTCTGTAGAAAGTATTTGAGTTATATGTGAAAAATTTTCCAATACCCTTGAACGGGGTATTACGTGTTTACTATTTTAGCCCTGTTAATTGCCTGCTAGGATTGTATGCTGGAATAGAGGTTAATTGAATGTGAATAGGGTAAATTGTTATGCTTTGGAAGTGTTTTCCCATGCATGTTTGGTTATGACCGTTTGGTCCTGCTTAGCCTGTTAGGATGCCTTGTTTTTTTACCATGCCTAGTACTGTAGGATGGAGTGTTTGTTTATCTAACATGCTGTTATGCTGTAGACTGTTATCCAAGTAGTTCTTCATGTTTACTTTGGCCGTATTGAATTTCTATGCTCTATTGACTTACACAGGGCCATGAGAACTTGGTGTAGTAGACCATAGGGAGAATGGATGAAAGGACTTCTCCAGAGTGTCTATTTTTACTTTTACGATGTGAGACCATAAGGGGAATTGACGTAAGTGCTTCCTCAGAGTGCCTGTAGTTCCTCGACGTGAGTCACATGGGGAATGTGACGTAAGTTCTTCCCCATAGCACCGTTTAGTTACCGATACGAGAATATAGGGGGAATTGACAGCGAGTGCTTCCTCAGAGAGTCTATGCTTAAGATGAACCAGAGGGGTTAGACCGTGTTTACTTCCTAGAGGGTTTCTTGTTCTCGTTTGGTTGAACCAAAGGGGTTAGGCTGTGAGTACTCCCACAGGGTTACCTGCTTTGTTTAACTGCTTATTTGACATATGGAATTGAATGCTTTGAACTGTAGGAATGTTTACTGCTTCTTTTACTTATTGCCTGCCATATATATTCACTGACTGTTAGGAAGAGATATTTTGGTGGTTTCCTACTGGGATTAGTATCACACCCTATTCGGGTCATGCTTTTGGGCCTAAAAAGATTATATTGCTGCAGGTATAGATAAGGGTAAGTGTCATTCTACTTCAGGTACTTGACTGCTTTGGAATGAGAGAGTATGAGACCAAGCTGAGGCTTGCGATGCTGATGAGTTGTTTATCTGTTTACTTTTGTACTTGTTTTAGTTGTATTCCAGCATTGTGACTTGTTTGGCTATTTTCCTAGACATATTTATCATGAATAATTTATATATGTGCTCCAGTTGTTTCTTATTTTCAGTCTTCCGCTGTTTACTGTTGTATGACATGTTTACCGCTTTCGCTATTGTATATCTGTTTTTCTTCTGCTGTGTTGCTCTGCCAATGAGGGCATAGTTTCCCCACCATCACACCCAAGGATCTCACTGCTAGTCGGAAGCCTCTGGCATTTGGGGAAATGTGCTTGAGGCCATGTGATCAATCGGGTACGAGGTGCCTCTGGGTGTCTTTCATAACCGGGGCATTACAAAGTGGTATCATAGGAATTTATTTCTTCTTGACTTACTGTTTGGAGGCTATAGCCAGGGATAAGAAATTATAAGTTGTGTACTTCTCACCACTAACTTTGGAATCACCTTTTCTCAATTAATTAGAAAATTCACCTTTATTATTGTAATGTTTTCATACTTACTTGGTTAGTGTATTTGAATACACATATGTGATAGGCATATTGTATTCAATACCCATGAAGTATAACTAAAAAATTATATACAATGATGAATATACCTAAAGAAGAAGTGATTACTTGTTTCTTCAATTTAGTTCATTGCATTTAAACTTCCATATATTTATTTCATGATATGTGAATAAAATAACCTTCTGTACGATGACCAACCTCTATTTTTTTGAATGAAATTGTGAAGGTGCCTTTGGAGTCACACTTTCCATTGTCCTTTTTTCCTTGTCTTTCAACTTGTTCACCATAATAACTGAAGATTAAACTTTATTTATATTCTTATTTTCTTGGTGAACCTTACCAAAAGGTAATAAATATTTTTTTACATTTGGTTTGTTTTTTAATCTTAAAAGAAATTGGAGTAATTAGGTGAAAAATATATAAGAATGGAATGTTTCGAAATACCATGATCCATAATTCAATTTACATATATCTGGTGTAATAATCATCTAATTCATATCTTACTTCGCTTTCTCCCCGCTAGCTTCTTGGAGATGAGACAATATATAATATCATCCATGTACTCATGAAGTATCCGCAACTCATTATAAATTAATGATATCATTATGATGTAATCATTAAATGCATCATACACGAGTCTCTTGTTAGAATATTTCACACCCTCACTTCCCGAGGTAGCTCAACAGGTATTTGGGACTCCAACACCTTGAATTTATTATATCGTAGTATCGTGTGTAAGTGCCTGTACTACTATTATAAATTCATATTGGATAAGAAATTTACTTTTTCAAGAATTAATCACAGTGTGATTGTAGTATTACATGCCATTTTCTGCAAAAATATATATAGCATATTAGTACTTTTATCTTGATTACTGATTAGACATTACTAATTAAATCATTAAATATCTCCCATTATTTTGTCAAACCCTAGTAGCCCTCACTACTAGATTTAGAATGCTCTGTCGCTATAGTATTCTAGTGGAAAGGATCCTTGAAACCTATCCTTATAGTCCAAGCTTTGGCTATGCTACTACTTGGAGAGTTTTAAGGTAAGTGTCTGATTGACCAACTGCATTAACTTGTGCCTCCTTGATCTGTTGAGTGAAATCCTTGCTTCTAAAATCATAAAATTGATTTACTCAATGATTTTCCTCTAAAGATACAATAAGCAATCTTTGTTTACTTCTTTACTATCATCGCTAGTTAAGTCAACCCATCACTCTCATAAGAACTCACAAATAGTAAGAGGCACCCTCAACTAAGGTTGATGAGCACCCCGTACACCCAGTTTTTGTTCAAATTCAAATGATGAAAGACATTTATGAATTAATATTTATTTAAGGGGTTTTATTATTTATTGAGTAATGAAATCATTTTCTATATGATATCCATGTTCTATGTGATCACACTCACAACTGACTATGCAATAAATAAAAAAACATTAATCATATCATAAATTGATTTAATTTATGCGGTTTTATGTTTATTATTTTATGTAATTGCGTAATCTTGCATATTTGTAAAAATAACAAACAATGCATAAATTAAATAAACTATGTGACTGATATTCAACATTTGATATTAGTTGATCCATTTATACTCAATGGATTAATCGTTACCTAAGGGGTATAATATCTGAGTTGGATCTTGACTCGTATTACAGCTTTCACCCCAGTCCAATGTGTTACCGTCTCGTCTGGAATACCTCCTCATCTCAGTGTGGTCCACATCTTACTTCATTTTTGTCATAATACAAAAATACTCACATGTAGATGAGGAGGTCTTGGGAGTTCATAATAAAAATAAATAAATTTTATCTAGGTGCACAGACCCTTATACATATAATTATGAATACCGACGATGCACTGATCATCTGAATAATTAATTACATGAATCACATGCAATTAAAATAGTTAATTAAATAAATAAAAGTTCATACATACATTGACCAGTCACTACTCAAGATCAGTCAACATGAAATCTTAAAGGCATAATTAATTTTTGCAATGAATTTCTATTGAAGGCACTATCTGAATTAAAATAATTCTTTAAAATTTTTAATTCAAATAAAATTCGCTCAATCCCCATTTACAATTTTATTCCAAAAATTGTAAATTAATTTTTAAATTTTTATTTAAAAACTTAAAAATTAATTTTGAAATATATATATATATATATATATAATATTTTGTTCCCGGAGCCCTGCATAGCCAGGATCGGGTCAGATGGATCAGGATAAACCGTCCTTGCCTGTTCTTGGTTAGCAGAACCCACCCTAGACTATTCTGGGTCAGGGTTGCTTGAATTTGGCTAAAGGGATCAAGAAACATGCACCTGGGTAGAGGGGGGATAACAGGGGATAGGAAGGGTCGATAGAAGGCCACCAAAATCACTAGATTGGCCAGGGATAAGATCGACGCATGGTGATGACCACATGAACAATGGAACAGTACAGTGGAGCTGTGCATAGGGTTTAGCGACAGCGACTCGCTGGCTGGCCGCTGGAAATGCGACGATAGGCTGGATCTTAGGACACCAAAGGTGGTGGGTCACCTGAACAGACGAAGAATGTCCTATCCACTGAGCAACAAAAGGAGGTGGGGTCAAGAGACCAGATGCTATAGGCGGCGACGCTCGATGGGGTCGGTAATGGAGAAGCATTGAGGTGTGAAAGATATGGCATTGGTCGAGGTATGGGAAGGGTAGGGTGCACCGTTGGGTGTCGGTAACCAGTAAGATGCTAGGGACAGAGGATTGTGAGGACGAAGATGGTTACAAGGAGGCCGATGGTGGCTTGGGTATGAGGCGACCATTGAGGGGAATGGGTGGTTGTAGCAAGTGACTGCCTTTAGAAGCACCTTTTTTTAATTTATTAAAATAACCTTTTGCAGGTCACGTCAGTATGCCTTTTTTTATTTTTAGGCATTCTTCTGCTAACCCGCACCCAGCTGCCCCTTTTCAAAATTTTGTGTTCTCTCCAAAATTCATGCCTACGATATTAAGAAATTTGAAAAAATAACAAAATAACAAATTTATTTTATTTAATTCCACAGGTGTGTGGAATTGACTTCTACTAAAAGGAAAAATCCTTGGCCAAAATATCCTATTCTAGTTACCAGAATCTCAACAGAAAATGGGGTTTTGCCGATGAATGCCACAAGTCATTGAATTCAGATAAAAACAACACATATTTATATCCATGTGTGTTTTTTTATTTAACCCAACAAAACTAATTTTAATCTGTATTAAAATTTTCAGATTACTGTAACTTGGTCATCTGATGTTGAATTGAAATGTATTCTGTGGTGTTAAGACCGTTACGATTACCTCTACATTAATTCATTGAAAATTTAATTTTTTATTGTCTTAATAAATTATATGATCGCTCTGATACTAGTTGAAGGTACTGGGGTGTGAAATAGAAGAAAATGACCCAATAGTGATTTAATATATATTATAAAATGTATATTCATCTAAATACATGTTTTAACTTTAAAATAATGTGATTTTAGATTTGTTTGATTTATTTTATAAATCCTTAGTAAATCCTCGGAGACTTATAAAATATTTTAAGATTTTAAAATAATTTCCTTAAGTGTGTGACTCACATCCACATAAGAAAGGGAAATATTTTAATATATTCAGACCTTAGAATTATAAAATATTGTTTTCCACTCCCCCTTTTCAGAAACCATGGACAAAAACTATGAGATGGTTTGTGGTATTGAATATTTAATTACGAGGTTTCCAAAACCAAATTAATAAAGAATTCTCCATCCTTTCCTATATAAACTCACCCAAACTCCCACTACCCTTCACTAAAACTCCTTGAAACTCATCCACAATCTACTCTATACTCTCTAGAGTCCTCCCAAGGTTCCCCTAATCTCCCAAGAAGCCTCTCCCAAGACTTTGAGATCACACATCCAAGTAAAAGATCCTCACCTTTCTCTCTTTCTTTCAATTCAAGAACCTTGTTTGAAATTAGTATTTTTAATTTCAATTGGTTATTTTTTCATCATTTTATAATCAATTACATACTTTCAATTTGATTTTATGTGAACGAGGGATCATTTATTCCCCCTCATTCGTACCCTTTCCTAATCTGTTACTATGCTGAAATTTTGTAAGGGATATTCCACCCTCCTTTTTATCAAGAATTACTTTCATGTTATGTCTTTTAATTTCCCTTTTTTCTATGTTGGGATATAATATTACAATACCCCCTTACTATCCATTTTATGTATAAATTATGATATCTTCCTTTTACTCTTATTAATCCCCCATGATTCTTTAAGTACACCCGTTACTATGCCAAAATTTCGTAAGAGATTTCTCGCTTCTTATTTCCATTCAAGTCCATGGGGTGTTAGCTGAGTGGTACTCGCTGGTTATACCCCTCGCTCTCCATGGTAACTGGCCCAAGCTTGAGTCCCACCAGAATTGGACACTATGCATATTATGCATAGGGAAATTCAAATCCATTTTCCTAGCCGGGGAATGTGCAACTTGCTCTGGGCATGGTGGGGCCCCCCAGTGGGAGTCAAGCGTTAACCTTACACACGTTTTGCACATGAGCCTCAGCCCAGTTGGTGAGGACTCAACAAGTGCATCCAAGAGACTCGAGATCAAATTTGGGTGGAGACATATTTCCAGGTTACTATAGCAGGTACTTTTCGGTACTATAATAGCTGAAATTGTTTATCCATCCAAGCCTCTGGGCCACCAGTTTGGTCCTTGGGTCCTTCAAGGCTTTTGGGCCACCCAAGGCCTTCGGGCCAGTTTTTTCTCAAGGCCTTAGAGCCACCTCAAGGCCTTAGGGACACCCCAAGGCATTTGGGACACATGATGCAGATGTACCAGTCAAACTACAAGGGACAAGGCTTCAGATGAGGATTAGGGCAGACACATTTACTAGAGCAGAGCTAACCAGAATTGGAAGAATGAGAGGGTATGACATTGCCATTAGTACCAGGCCTATGCAACTTTGCATATGACAACTAGCTGACCGGCCCTGTGAAAGTGGAGTGTTAATATCATGACATATGATAGGGAGGAGCAGTTCCAAGTTGTCTTTTCTAGGTGATTCCTTCTAATACCTATGGGTCATGTAATTTTCTCTAAGCCTTTGGGCCTTGTAAGGGTTCCACTTCACCCCTTAAAAGGTGGATTATAAAAAATAATAAAAAATGAAGGCCTTCAGGACATTCTGACTTATTTCCATCCAAAAACTTCTTTTGTATTGTGAATCTCAAATTCTATTTCATATATTGGTATATTATGCTTTGTGATCCCCTCACTTCCCATTTCATGAATAAATGATGAGAGACCCCTTTTTCTCTCATCAACCCATTTTATGAATTTCCATTTGACGTCATTATGATACCAAAATTACACTATGATTTTCCATGCCAATATCATCATGTAGTGAATACCATACCCATTTATATATCAAGGGTATTCACCTTTATGCTCATAAAATTATTGATTGGGGGCTTACATGTATTTATTCCACATTCCTTTATCGTGGAATAACTTATGATGTTGAATGAATCCATGTTGTATAATCTATGTGGCACACTTATGCATGGAATGAAATGATTATGAAGGGTGTTCCCTAATAGCACTCCAATGCATTGGGTAATGTTTAGTATCACGATACGTCATGTGCAATAAGGGTTTACTCATTCTAATTCATGTGCAATGAGGGTTTAATTATACTAATTCATGTGCAATTAGGGTTTACTCATGCTAATCCATGTGCAATGAGCCTTGGATCATGCTAATATCATGTTATATATTGTTTCCATATTTCCATGTTATGATTATCATGCTTTATCATGCATTTATGTTCATATTTCTATTGTGCTCCAATTATATTCCTATTGTCTAACATGTATTATCTTCCTCATGTTATTCCATGTTTATTCCCTTACCAGACTTTATAGACCACCCCTTTCTTATGTATGTCCTTAGATTATCTCATGCAATGTTAAGTATGAAGGCACTACTACAAATATGGATTTTATCAGCTCTAGAAAAGTGTATAAACAGCGCTAAAAAAATGTTGTTAATAAAGGAGAAGATAGGGGGGTCCCTTTTATCAGTGCTAAAAAAAGAGATGATAAAAGGAGTCCTTTATCAGTGATTTTTTTAGCACTGATAAAAGTAAAAAAATAAAAATAAAAAAGAATATATAATTTGGGGGGGAGCTTTTAACAGCACTTGACCCCCTTTATCATCGCTAGGTGGACCACTCCCGTGCACTGCCCTTGCCCACGCGTCCAACACATGCCCCCCGCGCGCACCTTCTTGCTTCCACCAGAACTCAAACCCGTGACCTCCCCCTTGCGCACTTGCACCTTTACCACTAAGCCATTTCATTTTTTTCTATTTAATGATATATCTATTTATATATATATATATACATATAGTTATATTTATTCATATATTAATATAGATTCATATTAATATAAATATATTTAGTTATATTAATACATATATATTTATTCATATATTAATATATATTAATATATATATTTATATATATATATATAGTTATATTTATTCGTATAATAATATATATTCATATTAATATAAATATATTTAGTTATATTAATACATATATATTTATTCATATATTAGTATATATATATTTATTCGTATATTAATTTATATTTATATTTACTTATATATATATTTTTAGTTATAATTTTTTATCCATATATTTATTTGTATAATAATATATATTTATAAGATTAGATTTAAATAAATTTATAAAATAAATTTTTTTATGTGTGTTTATAAATAAATACATACATATATAACACACACACACACACACACAGACAGACACACACACACACACACACACATATTTACAAATAAATACATATATATGTGTATTTGAAAAGTCATAGAATGTTAAAATGACCATAACTTATAATCTAGAAGCCCGTTTCAAATCCAAATCTAGTCAAATCGAAGAAAATGAAACAATATTTGATATGATATATGGTACAGGCCTAACAGACATCCGGATCAGAAGTTATACTTGTTTGAATGTTAACAAATCAGGGTATCCCTACTAAAAACTCAGTTTTAGAGGCCTTATGGGCCTTTTTTGGCCTGAAAAAATGTGACAAAAGCTTTTCTTAGGTCATCGACACGTAGAGCTCGTCACATTCTTCGATTTGAGATGTTGTAGAGCTCAAACAGACACCCGGATCAAAAGTTATGACCGTTTGAAGTTTGAGTTACATTTTCAACTTATTTTAGATCTTTTATTATTATTTTTTGATTTTTTGTGTCTTCAAATTGTTATTAAATGATTTTTAATCGATGATAATTAGAAAATTGTTAATTAATTTTATTTTTTAAAATATTTTAAATCAATTTTCACTAAATTTCTTATATATTAAATGTAATAGTCTATTTATACTTATCTAAAACATATTTAATATATATATATATTTATATTATATTTATATCAATATAAATATACTTATATAACAATATATTAATTTTCATATTTTTTTTGAAACATAAAATTTATCTGCGCAAAGAAAAAGCGCTGATAAATCCCCCCTTTATCAGCGCTACTAAAAGAAGCATTGATAAAGAGGTCCCCTTTAACAGCGCTAAGAAAAAGCGCTGATAAATGGGGGGGGGGGGGGCTTTATCAGCGCTAAAAAAAGCGCTGATAAAGAGTCCCTTTTAACAGCGCTTTTTTAGTGCTGTTAAAAGTTCCCCTTTATCAGCGCTTTTTTCATAGCGCTGATAAAGGCCCCCTTTTATCAGTGATTTTTGTTAGCGCTGATAAAAGGGCAGCACTTTCCTTTCCCATTTTTGTAGTAGTGAGGAATGTTGTGGTAATGTAAAAGAAGTTTTCAATAAAAATGTTGTATTTCATGTTTATGTTGTTATGTAATGTTCCTAATTTTCTAAGACACTAGACCTATCGATCTTCTGAGTTGTATTATGTGCCAATCTATGTAAAAAATAATTTTTAAATATGAAATAAAGAGCAGGGTTGTTATAGTTGGTATCAAAGGATATGTTTAATTATTTTTGGGGATTAGGATTAGAAAACCCTAGTGAAAACCCTTAGGGATAAGACTAGGTGTAAGAAAGCATCCCTAAATTTTGGTGAGTATAGATTAAGTGGTTTATCAAGAAAATAAATCCTTGTCTGGATATGAACAAGTGGACATGGATCTGGTACATATGTATCTAGGGGTAAAACCCAAAAACACCACTTTGAGCTAGACTCAAATGGGAACCGTTGCATGACAACGAGCCTTACTGCACTCTTGGTTTGACACTCATAGGGGTATGCTTTGGTAAATTTATAATCTTAGTATGAACCATTTTCAAGGGAACAAAAAAATCCCACAAGAATATATGTTAGGAAATAGATCATGGATAACTTAGACTGAATCCTAAAAACTCATAAGTTAAGAAGATAAATGTAATTTATAAGTTATCCCTTTAATGTCATTGGATTTAATTTATGTGTTTAACTATTTAAGATACTCATCCCTAAGTCTATATTGGATAATGTAGAACCATAACCAAAAAGTAAAAGGTTAGGTTATCATTTATAGTTCTATGCATTCTTTTATATCCTAAAAGTTTAGTAGAATAATTCAAACACCACCATAAAGAATGTAGGTAGAGATGTTGGTGAAAATGACAAATGGGTCAATTATAGCGTCCTATGTATATAACTCCCCCTATCATAATTTGTGGATTGAAATTCCTGAAGAACCTTATGATACTTACCTTGGTGGAATTTGATGCAATTCTGGGCATGAATTGTCTTTACCTATATAGAGCCAACATAAATTATTGTGAGAGGGAAATCACTCTCCATATGGAAAATTGACCCCCAATTCTATACAAGTTCAAGGAGGAGGATGGATATTCTTCATCACCATTATCCAAATCAGGGATATTACTACCCTATGAGAATGTGAATCTTTCTCAGATGATTGAGTCTAAAGAGGGAACCATCCTCGAAGACATGTCTATTATAAGGGAATTCACTAATGCATTTACTAAGGAATTTCAAGATTTTCCTCCTATAAAAGATGTAGAATTATCAATTGATATTATACCTGGGACGTTGCCAATATCCAAGAATCTATATAAAATGGCTATTGTAGAGCTTGAGAAGATAAAGAAACAATTACAGGAGAATCTGGATAAAGTGTTTATACACTCAAGTGCTTCACCATGGGGTGCACAAGTTCTCTTCATCAAGAAGAAGGATGGGTCAATGCGCCTTTGCATCGATTGTCATGAGAACAAAAAAATCATGATAAAAATCAAGTTTTCTTTTCCACGAATTGATGACTTTTTCGATCGGCTACGTGGATCACAATACTTCTCCAAGGTGGATCTACAGTTGGGATATTACCAAGTAAGGGTAAAGAAGGAGGATATCCCAAAGACTACTTTTTGTACAAGGTATGAGTATTATGAGTTCATAGTGATGCTGTTCAGACTCACTAATGCTCCAAAAATCTTCATGGACTTGATTAATAGAGTCTTTAGAGATTAACTCAAAAAAAAATGTGGGAGTCTTTATATATGATATTATAATATACTCCAAAACCAAGGAGGAGCATGAGGATCATCTGAGTACTATGCTAAAGACCTTACGAAATGAGAAGCTCTATGAAAAGTACAACAAGTGCGAGTTCTGGTTGAAGGAAGTCTCATTATTGGGGAATATCATCACAAGCAATGAAATATCTATGGATCCTTAAAAGACAAAAGAAATTGAGGGATTGATGAGGCCAACATCTATGATGGATATCTGTATCTTCCTTAGGTTGGTTGGATATTATCACCTATTTGTGAGAAATTTCTCATGATTTTCAAACCCTCTTACCAAGCTAAATTGGAAGGGAGTCAAATTTTCTTAGAATGATGAATGCGAAGAAAGATTCATGTAGTTGAAGAAGAGGCTTATCACTACCCATATACTCACACTACCCACAAGTGGAGAGATTTTAATAATCTTTAGTTATGATTTAAAGAAGGGATTGAGATGTTTGTGGATGAAAAATGACAGTCATTTCCTACACCTCAAGGAAGTTGGAAATTCATGAGTAAAACTATCTCACGAACGATCTGGAGTTGGCAGCTGTGATATTTGCATTGAAAATTTAGTGGCATCATCTCTTTAATGAGAAGTGTGAAATATATACGAATCACAAAAATTCTCAAATATATATTCACATAGAAAGAGATGAATATGCGCCAACAAAGATGGTTGGATCTCATCAAGGATTAGGACTGCTCAATCCAATACTATCCTGGGAAAGAGAACAAGGTGAAAAATGTTCTAAGTAGAAAGTATCCATCAATTATATCATTGATGAGAATTTAAAAGGATCCAATCTTCTTAGATTAGATGAAGATGGACATGAGAATCATAAAAAAGGGAAAATAATCAATCCTTTCACAAATGATTGCTCTACCATATCTTTTGGAAAGGTTAAAGGATGATAAAAAATATGATGTGGTAATTCATAAGAAAATGGAAACTATAAGAAAAGGGAAATCCTTGAAGTTTAATGTTAATGAAGAAGGAGATCGCTGAATATACATCAAAGTGCATAGTATGTCAGCAAGTAAAGGTTGAGAGGTAGAATTATAAGGGGATTATGAAACCATTACCCATATCAATATGGAAATGGTAAAACATCACCATGGACTTTGTCGCCAAACTTCCGAAGACATCCAAAGGAAACAATGATATCTGGGTTGTTGTGGATCGTCTCACAAAGACTGCACATTTCATTGCGATTCGAGAGGATTTCTCACTGAATCAACTAACACAGATATATATAATAGAAGTGGAAAGGTTTCATGGAGTACTACTATAGATTGTGTCCGATCAAGATCCAAGATTCACCTCTAAGTTTTGGAAAAGTCTCCAGCATGCTCTAAACCCAAAGATGAACTTTAATACGGCTTATCACCCTAAAACTGATGGCCAATCTGATCGGACCATCCAAACACTTGAGGTCATGTTGAGAGCTTGCTCAATTTACTTCAAAGGCGGATGTGATCAACATCTTCCTCTGGTTGAGTTCTCTTACAACAACAGTTTCCACTCAAGAATCTAAATGGATCATTATGAAGTCCTTTATGGGAAGAGGTGCAGAACACCGACATGTTGGGATAAAGTTGGGGAACAAAAACTTCTAGGTCCTGGAATGTTCTAAGAAATAGTGGAATAGGTTAAAACCATTCAGCATTACATCAATACTGCTCAAATTCGACAAAAGAGCTATGCTGACAATTATTGACATGACCTAGAGTTTGATGTTGGAGACATAGTATTCCTCCACATATCTCTATGGAAGAGAGTGATGATATTTGAGAAGTAGTGAAAGATTAGTCCAAGGTACATCGACCCTTTTGAGACCCTTGATCGCAACAGAGCAGTGACCTATCAACTAGAACTCCCACCGAACCAATCTTAAGTACATGATGTATTCCATGTATCACTCTTAAGGAAGTACATACCAGACCCATCACATGTACTCAATCCATAGGTGGTACCATTTTAGAATGAACTTTCCTATGAGGAGAATCCGGTGAAGATCTTAGATCGTAGGGAAAAGTTCTATGAAATAAGACAATGCCCATCATCAAAGTGTTTTGGAGAAACCACAAGTTTGAAGAATAAATGTGGGAACCAGAGGAAGTGATGAGGTAGAGTTACCCTCATCTATTTTAGTATGGAAAAATAAAATTTAAAGGGTGTGATTTCTTAAGGGGGGAGGTTGTAATGACCTGAACATTTATGAATAAGATTCCCTTTATTTCAATTAAATGTCTTGTGGGTATAGAAAACACATGCACTCCTTTTGTTTTATTATATACAATTAGATTTAAATGACCATTAAGTATCATTACCATTGATAATATAATCGTTGAATAGTGATCACATGACTAGTATAAATATAGGGTTTTAACAAATCCTTTTGACACAGAGAAAGGAAGCGATGACCTCAACCAGTAGGATCATCCCCTATGAATCCCATTTATTAGAGATTTTAAGGGAGATAGAATTTCTGGGCTTTTCCCTAGACTAAGCCCAAGCCGAGATCCAACAACTTAAGAATGAGCGAAACCATTTACAGGAGAAGTTCAAGCTCATCGAGATCATAACCCAAACCATGTTCACCGAACATCCCCAAGAAAGTCCCACCATCGGACACCTTACTCTTAGGGATTATGTTAGTGTAATAAAGGGATATGTATCAAGACTCTATCATTATGATCATGTACATTATTTTTTTAATATAATAATGAATATACATTCATTTTTTATTGTTACTTTGTAAATATTTTTTAAAGCACAAATAATATTTTTGGTTAATATTCAAATTCAATTAAGAAATCTATTTTGACAAATTAATAGATTTTTGAAATAAATAATATTTTAATATTATTATTAAATTAAATTTTTTAAATATAAATGATCATATAATTTTTATGAAGCCAAATGTAATTTTTATTAAGGTTTAAAAACTATTTTTTTCAAAACACTTCAATTTTCAATAAATGTCTGTTTTTATTTTAAAAGTGAAAATTAAAATATGTAGAAAATTATTTAGATAAAATGAATATTATTTTTGGAATTAGGATTTCAAAATTATCCAATGGTGATTTTTTCATAATTTTATGAGACGGTCGAATTTTTGGGTAAAAATTAAATACCATATAAATATTAGTGTGTTTTATGACATCATAATGACCCAATAGTGATGTAATATATATTATAAAAGGTAAATTCATTCAAATACATGTTTTACCTTTAAAATAATGTGATTTTAGATTTTTTTTGATTTATTTTATAAATCCTTAGAGAATCCTCCAAGACTTCACTACGGGAAAAATCAGTATTTGCAACGGGCTATTTGCGACCGGATTTCTTCCCGTCACAACAAGCCCGTCCAGGAAGCTATTTGTGATGAGGAAAGTAACCCGTCGCAAATAACCAAGTATTTGCGACGGAATTTCGCCTCCCGTAGCAAATAGTTTGGTGCAGTTTTGCACGCAAGCCGCAAGCCGCGCGACTTGGGCGCCAAACCGCGCAGGGGTATTTGCAATGGGTCCCGTCGCAAGTAACCGGCGGCAGTCAATACCCTTTTGCGACGGGATGTCGTCTCGTCGCAAAAAGAATTTCGGCAGGTACTATTTTTGATGGGTCCCGTCGCAAATAACGTTTAATTGCCGAATGTAATTAATGTGAGCGAGAGTAATTGCGACGGACCCCATCACAAATACAACCATTTGCGATAGGAAGCCCGTCGCTTATAATCTCGTCGCAACTAATTTAACCTATATATACCCCCATCCATTTTTTTCACAAATCATTCAGATCTTGATTTCTCTCTCTCTTTATTCTTCAATTTTAAAGAGAATTTTTTTAGTTGAAGTTTTTTATACGAGATCAATCGAAGGGCGTCAATATCTTCAGAATATCAAAGTTTAATGTATTTATATTATATTTTTTATGTTTATTTTATTTTTTTATGTTAATTTTAATTTTTGTTTATTAGTTCGAATTTAATTAGATTTTAATTGATGTTTATTTATATTTAGTTTTACTAAGAATTTGATATTGTTAGTTATAATTATAAATAATTAGTTATAATTAATATTAATTAGATATAATCAGGAATAAATAGATATAATTAGGAATAAATAGATTTAATTAGGTCTTTGTATTGTGTAAGTGGACATTCGTTGAAAATTGGTATATTTTCAAAATTGATACCTCTTCTATTTTTTCATCCAACATACAAGTCATGTTTGTAGTTCCGCCATATCTCACCCAGTTCCATTAACTCTGGTCTCTTTGATTGCAGGGTATCCATAAAGTTATATTAAATCTGAATATTGAAACAAAATTGTCAATAATACTTTATAAAGAAATTGTAAATTAATTTCAAAAAAATATATTTCCTAAATTTCTGGCCAGACACTATCTTTTATTTCTTGTCCAGCTTTTCTCATTATTGGAAAATGGGGTTATACAAACGATTCAAAATCATTGGTATAGGCTGGAGAACCATTGGTATAGTTTATACCAACAATTCTAAAAACTGTTGGATATAATGTCGTGGGTATAGGCCTATACCAGCAATTTATAGTAAATTGTTGGTATAGGCCTCCTTGAGTTTCATTTTACCAATGGTTATGATGAAACTGTTGGTATAGGTCATTACCAACAATTTGAAAACTAGTTGCTAAATCCCTATACCAACGATTTATAAACCGTAGGAATAGCCTTTCTTGGCAACAAGATATACCAATGGTTAACTGTTGGTATAAACCACCTATAGAAATCACGAAATAGGCAGCAACACCCCCACCTTAGCCAATTACCTGCATAAAATACCAAAAAAATTGCACCAAACATTACCAACCAATATATAAACAATGATAACATAAGAAATTAATTAATGCATTCAACTAATGATAACACACATTTAAAACATCACATATTCATTCACAACCAATCATCAAAATCATGTGTCATGAATATCAGTTTAAAATGTGAAGGATCGATCTCTCTCTCATCACAACCAATATCATCACCACCGGCATCGTCATCATCATCGTCATCATCATCATCGTCCTCACCATTCACCATCGTCATCGCCAGGAACATCATCATCCCGACCACCACTAAGACCATTGCATGTTGCACCATATAACGCACAAGCCGCAGTGGTATCTGGTGGAAGTGATGGACATAAGGTTGTCATAAATTTCATAAATTAATCGTTAGTTTTTTGATTACATTCACGCTCGTGCATGACCATTTTTAACCTCTTCTGCCTCGATACGATCCTGTACTTCCTTAGAACGAGTTATTTCCAACTCGATGCTACCAGAACTGGAACTTGAAGTGGGTCAATATCTAGTAGGGACAATACTCTTCTCTAGTCGACAACATACTAACTCATGGTGTTCATCTCCTAATACCTGATTTAAATGATCATTTGGTCCAAAATTGTCAGTTTTTTGCTCATCAAGGGCCTCCAACGTACATTGTTTCAAATTTAAATGAACTATTTAGTTACAAAATCGATATTAAAATTTGAAATCAATGAAGCAAAACTTACAATTTCTTGTTGTGTTTGTTTGTTTACCGAGCTTCCATCTTTCTTCTTTCTTCTCAAGAAAAGTAATTTTACTCGAGGCACACGTCCTTCAATATTCAAAACTACCCTCTACAATGATATTGAATATAGAAAACCATTATTCAAATAGGTTAATAATAATTAATTTCATAACTAAAATCAAACGGATACACTCGATGATGCAATATGATTTGTTATAATTATTGATTACTTTGTGACTTTATGATATTAGTTAACAAAAGAAATTTTATATAATAAATTAGGAAAGTTGAGAATATGATTAAACAATGATTTGATAAATTAACTTAGTGGAATTTAAGGATTATTATTTGTAAATATTATTTCCATGAATATAAGGGCAATGTAATTATAGAATAATGGAAATGGAATGTCTTTATTGAAAAAAATTATTCAAGAGTAAATACATGTATAATATGGTAAAATGGAAAGATGAAATGTATGATAAATGTAATCCTATTTGGTTGTTTCCATGTTTCAATTCTTTATTTTTAAAGTGGCTAAAATAGATAAAATCAAGGTAAATTATTCATTGATGGATATTGATAAAAGTGTATAATCAATATGGATTTTATGTGTGTATTTTGAGTTGGCTGAAAGTGAATTCCATTTATTTTTTGTTAGGTGAAAAAATAGTATGTTAATGATTAATTTTACAATTGAGGTGATTAATGGATGTTTGAGGTATGTTTAAATGGGAATTGGAATAGATCAAATGAAATTTATTTGTATAGAATTTTAATAAATTCATAAAGCATGATAGTATGAATAATGTGGTTTAGATTAAGAATGTTTTAGATATATAAATTAATGAAAATACTTAGTTCTAAAATAAAAAAAGGGAATAAATGAAATCTTAATGTGGAAATATATGATTTGTACTGTGCATAAAAAAGGCATAATGGGAACAATGATTTGTGTTGAAATTTTTACTTATATTTAATTTTTGTTTTGAGAAAGATGATAAAAGGTTTTGGTGTTTGTTTTTGTTAAAAATACACATTAAAAATTGGATTTATTGTTTATTTGGTTAGAGCATGTTAATGTTTATTTGGCATGAGAATACGTAAAATTCAAATTTTATGTTTTAGCATGTGTTCTGAATGGGGTTGTTTTATTAATAAAAAAATCAATTATCATGGTATGATTATCTTAATAAAGGGGATGTTAAAGTGAAGTGATTAATTTGAATAAAAAAAAATATTGATGTTTGTTTAATTCTTATAAAAAACATGCTTGTGTAAATGGTTGTATTGGTTGAATCAAACTTTTCTTGGTGATTGTGATTGTTTTGATGTTTATTTTTGATTTGTGATGAGTTAATCCTTAATTTTTTTTCAAATTCAAAAGGGGATAAATCTGATTTTATTGGGGTACTTCAGAAGATCATTTAATCAAAGTTAAATGATTGGTTTAAGTGATTCCCTCATTTATAAAGTTTTGTTAGTTTATTTTAAGTATTAGTGAGGTGTGCGTGCCATGAGTCAGGATAATGATTTCATGAGTTTTAAATGATGGTGAGTTTGAGTAATTTTGGTTAAAACCTTAGAAATTAGTTGGGTGTATACCTAGTATGATGATATTGTTGACGAATTAAACTTTGACATTGAATTTTGATTATGTTATCCTTAAGTGTAACACGGTTTCATGAGGTACCACTACTCTTGTTCTCATGTGAAGTGAATATGGTTGAGAATTCATTTTTGTATGGGAATTTCTATCAGGGGAACCTTGCATGGATTTAATTCAAGGTTGGGTATTAGATATTAGAATTAATGCTTGAGAACATAAAGAAAATTGAGGTCTAGAGGACATCATCAGTCATTGGAGATTCTCATACTATTCTCGAAGATGAGAAACATTATGGTGGATAAATTGTAACGTCCTGGGGTTTTTGAGGTATGGCATGATTTTAATTTTTATGTATTTGAATTTATTCTGAATCTATTTTAAGTTGGTATTTGGAGTTTAGAGAATATAAATGACTTGGGAGGAGAGGTTGGTCATGGTTGATATTGGAAAACACTAGAAAACACCATCGGGTGACCAGTGTGGGGTACTAGGTTCACGATGGAGGAGACGTGGAAGGGGATTCTTAGGCTGACCTAGTCATTTACTGGGTACCTGGTGGAGTGCTTCAGAGTTTATTTTTTCAAAATCATTTCTATCTTTTTTTCATCAAGGGATTTGAGTCTTAATCTAATTTTTCATCATTCTAAAGGTCGCTTGGGAAAACTGTACTCTCTCCAATCCCTCCCAAACTCTCGTCAATTTCTCTAAATGATTTCTCCTTCATGTCTAGGAAGATTAAATCTAGTTTTTCTTTTAGTTCTTAGTGCATTCTTGATATTTAGTAATTAGAGTGGGAATTATGCTTCTAATCCTAGTAAGGAATGGTAGCATACCTTTGAGGTGAGTGGTTGTGAACTTCTTTGAGCTTATAATTCACTACTCTAGTGTATTATGGTTAATATGATAATTGAATTTAATTGTTTTCTAATTGTTTGAATGACATTGGCTAATAATTCAAGGAGGGATGCGCTAACATGATTTGTTATTGATTAATAATGAGAACACATGTGAAATTATGTTATTTTCAACAGAAGATATGACCAATTTAGAACTCACCAATTTGATGTTGAAGAATAACCGAATGAAAAGAAAAAATGAGGATGGATCGTCGCGGATAGAAAAGAAGATGGAACGCGCTCGTAGGGCTCACTGTCGACGGAAATCAGATCTGAGGAGGTGTAGGTCATGACTGGAATTTGGGGGGTATTCTATACCAATAGTTATACATAACTGTTGGAACAGCCTTGGGCACCGAGTACTCTATACCAACGGTTCATTAAAATCATTGGTATAGGCTTCAATATATCAACCAATACCAATGGTTATTATAAACCATTGGTGTAGAGGTACCTATACCAATGATTTTCAAAAATCGTTGGTATAAGTCTGTTCATATAGGTTCGTTGGTGTAGCTCCATTTTCCACTAGTGTCTCCACTGGATTACTTGAACTATAATAATATTATTGTGTTTACCAAGTATCCTCATAAAACTCCACAATTCCTTTCCATTTTTTCCACTTATTTGCATGTTTATCACACACTGCATGTATTTTTTATACGGTTACTAAAAGATGTTCATGAAGAAAAAAATGAAGTGTAGAAATGGAAGAGAGAACCGAATGCCCAAGGTATCTCTCTAAGGGAGGCCTTGAGGTTATTTTATAATGAATAAAAGAGATTACATGATATGTCAAGTCAAATGTGGGACTTGACACAACTTATCCTCTAACACTCCCCCTCAAGCTAGGTGTTCCTAGCTTGGGTACATAATATAAACAAAGCACAACACTCCCCCTCAAGCTGAGACATATATATTTATCTTGTCCAATTTGTTACAAAAAAATTGGACTCTTGGTCCAGGAACTCTTTTTATGAGAACATCGGCAAGTTGATCAGAGGTGTGAATGTGGCCAAAGGTGATCTTCTTAATTTCAGTGTTTTCTCAAATGAAAATGAAAATCTACTTCAATATGCTTTGTCCGCTCATGAAAAACTGGATTTGTGGCAATCTTGATAGCACCATGATTGTCACACCAGATATGTGCTGGTTTCTTGGTTGTATACTCAATCTCATGAAGAGTTTTTTGTTCCTAAATGATCTTTGCAGTCACATATGTCAGGGCATGATATTCTGACTATGCACTTGAACGGGAGATAATGGTTTGCTTTTTTGCTTCACCATGAGATCAAATTTCATCCAACAAAAACTGCAAAATCAGACGTAGATCTCCTGGAAGAGAGACAACCAACATAATCTGCATCACAAAAAGCCTCAATGTTTGTATGCCCATGATCAGAATATAGAATACCTAAACCTGATTCCTTTTTCATATATCTTATAATGCGAATAATAGCCTCCCACTGCATTTTTGTTGGAGATTCCATAAATTGACTCATTTTGCTAACCGTACAAGCAATATCAGGTCGAGTCATTGTCAAGTAATTGAGCTTCCCAACAAGTTTTCTGTATCTGTCGGGTGATTAAAACCTCTCGCTATCAGAATGTAGTGACCTTTCTCTAGGTTTGAGGGGTGAGTCAACCGAGTCAGCTTAAGTCATTCCAGACTCTTACAGAAGATCAAGAACATACTTTGAGATAGAAAATTCATTTGGTGAATCTGGAGACCTCAATCCCCAAGAAATATCGTAGAGGACCCAAATCCTTCGTATGAAAATGTTGATGAAGGATTTGAGTCAATCAATGCTGTCAGTATCACTTTCGGTAATGACAATGTTATCCACGTAGACAACTAGGAGAATGTTGTCTGTTGTAGATTGGTGATAGAAAATAGAAGAATCTTTTATGCTTTGACACAAGCCAAAACTAAGAACAACAGTGAAAAATGCCTGAACCAGGCCCGAGGTGACTGCTTGAGGCCACACAATGATGGAAGAAAGCGACAAACCTTGGAAGAATCCCCCTGAGCAACAAACCCCGGTGGTTGCTCCATATAAACTTCTTTATCAAGAAAACAATGAACAAATTCATTTTTCACATCCAACTGATGAAGATGTCAGTGATAAGAAGTGGTAACAAAGATAAATAAATGGACTGATGCCAATTTGGCCACTGGAAAGAAGGTGTCAAAATAATCAACGTCATACGTCTGTGCATAACCCTTGGCAACAAGCCGTGATTTGAGATGATTGAGAGAACCATCGGCATTGACGTGCACAGTATAGATCCACTTGCACCCGACAACCTATTTATCTGTAGGGAGAGGGACAAGATCCCAAGTGTGGTTGGTTTCCAATGTCTCAAATTCATCATGTATAGCATGTAGCCAACCGGGATGAGATATTGTCTTGGCAACAGTGTGTGGTGTCGAGTAATCAGTCGGTGCCTCAATAACTTGGGAGGTAGACGTAGATAATATCTGATAAGACTACTATGGGTGTGATCCTTTACGAAGTGCAATAGGCAACTCTGGTGATGAAGCGTCAGGAACAGAAGAGTCATCCTGTGTGCTACCTACAGGAGGTGGCAAGGTGGCAAGGTGGTAAGGTGGCAAGGTGGCAGATGTGTGAGGTCAACGAGTATATATCTAGCCAAATGATGATCCAACAATATCACTAGGAAGAGATGAGGGTTGGGGTGTATGGAGAGAATGTGGAAAAATAATTTCGAAATCAAGTAGAGTAGATGGTAGTGGGAACTAGGGAATAGACATAACTAAGGATTCGACAAAGGAAACATCAACGGAGTCAACATAGCAACGCAAATCTAGAGAGAAGCATCAATATCTGTACAGGGTGCAGGAATAGCCAAGAAAGATGCATTTGAGAGCACGTGTATCAAACTTGGTAACTGAGGGACGAATATCCCAAACATAACACACAGCCAAAAATGCGTAGGGGGCGGGAATGAGGGGGTGTGGTTGGAAATAAAGAATGAGTGTCTCCCCCTGATGAATAGATGATGGAAGTCTATTGATAAGATAGGTGGTTGTGAGAATGGCATCTCCCCAAAAAGTGGTTGGAACTTTTTTCTGAAATAAAAGTGCTCGAGAAACTTCTAATAGATGGTAGTGTTTTCGTTCAGCAACACCATTTTATTGAGATGTGTGCGGACAAGAGATCTGATGGATAATTTCATAGTCAGTGAGAAAAGACCGGAAGGGTCCAGAAAGATATTCACGACTATTGTCAGAATGAAAGCATTGGAGTTAACAGAAAACTGGGTGGTGATGTCACGGCCCCATCCATGCCGAGGCTCGAGTTACAACTACCCCAAGCTCGCCTCCATAGGCCAGGAGGTGGAAACAAGTGTCGAATGCACAACAAACTCGGAGAGGCCTTTCCCTAAGTACCTATACACACGCACACAGACAACTCATTGCAAAAGTGCAAAGAGAGATAAGCAAAAGATAAAACATTGTTATATATAAAACCACAAACATGCATCGTCCTCTAAACAGTACAAGCACAGTAGTGTAAACTGAAAGGGAAAGGGGTAAAATACACATCCAACTAGAAAATTGCTAAAAACCTAGTAGTAACTGAAAAAGTAAAACAGCTGAGAGAGCCCCGCTCCTGGATCCCAAGTTACAACCACGATACACAGTCCAAGAACATATATCCCAAAGCTCCTCTGAAGTCACGATCAACATGTTTGTCGTCTGCATAAGGCACGACACTTGCGGGCAAAGCCCATGCAGGGGTGGGTATAAAAATACTCAGTACGATGCTCCGAAAAGGCAAAGGGGGAGAAATAAGGGATACACTGAAGAGGAAAACAACAGATAGAATAAGGTACAATAAAAGAGTACAACTTAACCCAACAAGATAGTGAAAGCAAACTCATCCAAACACAAGGAGGTTGAAACGGTGATAAGATGAACTTCTCGTCGAGTCTTCACTATTTATAGTACGAGAGTGGACTCATCCAAAAACGAGAAGCTAGACATGGAAAGCACACGACATATCGCCCGCGTCTTCACCTCTCCTGAAAGGAGAGTAATCAAAACCCAAGGAGTGAGTACTAGAACAAAAAATATATATATATATATATATATATATATGCTCAGTCAAAGAAACCTCAATGAGAGAGTAATGGGATCTTCATCTCACAGCTCAACTCAAGAATAAGAGCCACCAATAGTTCCAAAAGTATCCACCAACGATTCTCACCATCCCTCACATCAGTCCCGAACACGCAAGTCAAAGGGAATCAATCACCACACCTTGATAATATCCGGTTTGGGTGGAACTGACTCGCCCGCACGGTTTTAGGTCGCGTCATGAGGACGCGTCTCGATGGTGAAAGTGTCTCTTTTTCGTGAGTCCAAAAGTTACGTCAAACCACGTCTCATCATTGTGTCGCACATTTGAGGGGGAACAACTCAAAGTAGATGGCCCACGCCCTAGTGCATTATGGGGGGTTCCACTCTAATAGTCGTTGAAGACCCGTTCCCATGCGGATGGGGGGTCAACACTCTGGTCATCAGGGATCCACGCCCTAGTACGTTAGGGGGATCAACACCTGGAAGCAGCTGTAGAGGACCCAAACCTATACCGATGGAGGGTCAACACTCTAGTCATTGGGGATCCACACTCTTGTACGTTAGGGGGATCAACACTTAGAAGTAGTTGTAGAGGACTCGTGCCCATGCTGATGGGGTGTCAACACTCTAGTCATCAGGGATCTGCGCTCTAGTACATCAGGGGGATCAACACTCAGAAAGAAGCCCATGGTGATTCCGCCTGATCACAACCATCATCAAGCATCGCCTCGAATAGGCATCACGCCCGAAACATCTTTCATCAGATCTCGAAATCCACCATGGAGGGCATCATAGCATTCTACATGGAAAACCACTTAGGATAGGCTACTCGCGGGCCAAAATCCGAGTCCAAAAGGAGATACAAGAGATAGAAGATTTATAGTGGTACACGACGTGTGTGGGGCCCACACGACGAGTGACCCCACCTCATTGTCTAGCCATGTACCTAGCCATACTCAGGTACTAAATTGTGCACAAATACCCCTAAAAGTGTCAATGTACTCCCATAGTACATGTCACATCTAACCCCAAAGGCTGACGAGCGCACAATGCTCTATGTTTGTCTAAAGGGAAAAAACGTAATTCTACTGACAGGCCTCCTCAGACAACCTTGAATAACCAAACGGAACACACCATTGCGATCCTTGCAGAAAAACGCACATGATCGACTATTCATTCGCCCGAATCAAACACTCGGTGAAGAAACTGTATTCCAACGCGTTGTACACAAATAGTGCCTCATGGGGCCCACATCTCGATCCCGAAATAAAATATACAGATCACACCATTGTGATCATCATGTAAAAACGCATGGGATCGACTATTCATTTGTCCAAATTGAACTCCCAGTAAAAAAACCACATTTCACAACAACACGCCCGAACCGAGCTTTGTGGGGTCTGCACCTCGATTTCGATTTAAACACCCAAAATTTCTCTTGAAAAATTTGCCTCAACATCATGATCACAACGTCGTGGAAGTCCCATCGATTGGACGCCGCATGCGGAAATTATGGCGGGTCAAAGTTTTTAATAGTAATAATAATAATATATTATTATTATTTGGATGTTTCGTGCAACCGAGCCACAAGTCCAAATCTTTAAATTTACAAACTAGCCTAAAAAGGTTCTCCTCGAAAGTAGGATCACGTCGCCACAAACGGCACGTAAAACAGATGCTTCGTTTAGGAGTTATGGAGGTTTGAAGCCACAACCCGATGACCCGCCTGGCCCACTCAGCCCGGGCCGCCTCGGTCTGGTCCAGCCTGCTCCGGCCTGGTCCATCCGCGCTCCGTCCCGGCCTGCTCCCGCTGGCCCGGCCTGCTAGCCCGGCCTCGGCTCGGTCCCACATCGCGTCAACCAACGTGGTGCCGCCGTCAAAGCGCCAGGTGTCACCGCCTCTAATAGCGACCCCGCTCGGCCACACCTCGTGGCTCCCGACCGCACCTCTTTGCTCCTGACCACATCGCACCCTTGACGTCGTCGTTCCACGCAGCATGTTGCTGCTATTTTGGCCCATCGCACCTCCTTCGACACGTCGTATCAACTTCAATCCAACTCGAAACGAAGAAAAGAACATAGATATGGGATCCTTTGGTTGAGATCTTCACAAACTTGAGTCATGCTCAATGATCCATTGATGATTCGACGTGTCTGAAAGTAATTGGCGATTTCGCGAAGAACGGACGAAGAACACGACCAAAAAGGGATTCAAAATGTAGATTGACTGATGGTCGTGTTCGTTTGGTCATCGTCGTTGATATTCAAAGCAACAAATTCAACAATGAAGAAATTATACTTCAAGAATTTCAATCGCGGATGCGAAAATCAAAAAAAAGAATCTTATCTCGAATTTGGATTCCTCATTGTGTTTGTTGCGCTCTGATCTACTCTGATCTGCAGCGCCATCGCGATCCGTCGAAGATTCAACATTGAATCGCCAGAGAAGAGAGAGTTATGCCGGTGACAAGGTTTTATGAGCCAAACCCTAATTTAGAAAACATGACCTATTTATAAAATTTAATAGGTCCACCACTAACGTTCATGGGATTTGAACATCCCGTGCCCTCTTGCTTTATGTCGCATTTAGGTAAAATAATTTTATTTAATAATTTTATTTACAGTTACGTCCTCGGTAACTTTTTCTACAGATGACCTGCGCTGACAAAAGTTATATCCCACCGAAGGTAAACATAATGCTATGGACTCAACCATGGCCTCAGATTTCTTATCCGAGCTACCGTTTGAGAGTTATCTCGCTTTCGTCGCGTGCATAGTATAAAATATACTTAAAGTTTTTATAAAATTTAATCCAGGCACACCGGGTATCGGAATCGCATGTCGTCTCAGCATCTAGTTCTGGAAATATATATAGAAATATTCCAAAGTCTTACAAGGCAAAAATCGGGTCTCTACATGTGATTTTTTGATAATAAGAGCAGAACACGATAAAGATTTTAGAACAATTTTTCAACAAATAGACCCAAGTCATCCATGAAAAATCATCGATGAAAATAAAAAAATATCAATAACTCAGTTTAGAAGGACTAGGACTGGGCCCCGAGATATCAAAGTGAACCAAATGAAAATGGGTGGATGCACGGGGAACTGCTCGAGGAATATAGGTGACCCAATGATGCTTTGCATAGTGACATGAATCACATTCAAAAGGAAGATGTCTTAATCCTGGAAATAGTTTTTGAAGAATGGGGACATGTGGATGACCAAAGAGATAGTGAAGCTAGAGGGCATGATCATAGGTGGCAGGACAAGCGAGAGTGGGGGCCGAGTCAAGCACATACACACCACCCTGAAGTCGGCCAGTACCAAGCACCTGAGTCGTCAAAAGCTCCTAAAATATAACTGATGTATGTGAGAAGATGGCTTGACAAGCCAGTTTTCGGTTTACTAATTGATAGTAAATTAAAGAGACAATGAGGAACAAAGGAAATAGCGGAAACTGTCAAGCCAGACGTAATGGTACAACTTTCATAGCCCGCAATCTGCAGTGTCTGACCATTGGCTACAATAATATTACATCCAGATGAGGCTGTTCTATAGGACTGTAGAATACCTGCATCGCTAGTTATGTGCTCGGAGGCACCAAAGTCAACAACCCAAGAATTGCAGCATTGGGAGAGACATTCTAGTGAAGTATTGCTATGGGCAATAGTTGTGCCTGATGATGTCATAGAGTGTGCTGAAAATGCACAGGGATAAGGTACTGAAGTTGCACAATTGATAGATTATAGGTGCTAAAATTGCACGACTAGTCCATCCAAGAATTTGGTTATTGATGAAAGATCACATGGATGGAAATGGGGCATGGTTGGGTCGTGCACGTAAGGGGTCCATTACAGCGGTGTAGGGGTGCAGGGAGGGATGGAGGCAGGAGGCGTTGCGCGCACAGGGGGGTGGCAAGAGGGGTCGTCGCGCGCACAGGTTGGGGCACAGAGTGCCATCGCGCAGAGGGAGGGCAACAGGAGGGGTCGTCGCGCGCACAGGGAGGGCCAGTAGGTGGGGTCATCGCGTTGCACAAGGAGTGCGCAGGGGGGGGGGGCTTCGCGTTTGCACAGGGAGTGCACAGGAAGTCGTCGCACGCAGGAGGGGCGCAGCAGGGAGGTCCTTCGCACGCTGAAGGAGCGCAGCAGGGAGGGTCGTCGCGCGCGAGAGGGGTGTAGCAGGGAGGGCCGTCGTTCACACGCAACACTACTGAGAATTGAGTTAGTTGCGACGGGTTATTTATGACCAGATCTCGTCACAAATAACTTGTTGCATAAAATAGTGTCGCAAATAGTTTCTTCGGGTTTTTTTAAAAACCATTTTGCAACGGGAACTTGGCAAATACTATTGGTGACGGGCCCGTCACAAATAACTTTTAAAAAATAATATTAATATTAATAATATCAATAAAATAATATTAAAAAATACTTATAATAAAATAATATTAATAATATAATAACAATAATAATAAAAAATTATTATTATTATTATAAAATAATAATAATAATAATAATAATAATATTATTATTGTTATTATTATTATTATTATTTATAATATAATAAAAAAATATTAATAAAATTAATAATAATAATAATAATAAAATAATAAAAAACTCAATATTCACAAAAATATTAAAAAATAATAAAAAAAATAGTAACTTTAATACAATAATAAATAAATATTAAAAATAATAAACAAAATTAAATAAATTATAAAGTAATAAAATAATAATAAATATATAAATAATAAAATAATAAAAAATGAAATATTCACAACAATATAAAAAACACAGTATATAGAAATATAAATATATAATATTACCAAAAAAATACAGTCAAATGTTTTATCATAAAAAGTCAATACATCACTGAGGGGGAGGGTCGTCTGGAGGTGGTGGATGAGGTAGAAGAGATGGTGGAGGGAACTCCGTCCCCAAACCATGAGTCAGACATCGCATGTACTTCAGTGTCTGCTCATGATGTTGTTGCTGCCACCGACGCATCTCCTCCTATTGATGTTGTTGTTGACGGAGCTCTTCCTACTCGCTACACATGCTCTCTATAAGCTCACCCTGAGCTCGTAGTGGCTCTTGATACTATGAAAAAGATGATGATGACTCTTTACGAGCTCCTCTTGAGTTGAACTCCGACATCGCAGCGGTACTGTAATAACTCGCAGGCGTCAATCGAGAGTTGATACCAACAACTAAGTATTTTTGGAACGCATAGTGGGTCGTCTGCATCCATGCCGACTCATCAAATCTTGCTGCATTGGTCTGATCATTGGTCTCGAGCTGACTCTCAGTTTGTGTCAGAGACGTCGTGCCCTCATATGACTCCTTCAATTGAAATTTAAAATTAAAATAGTAACAATATTATTTGTAGTTAATTTTAAAACTCAAAAAAAAAATATTGACCACAATCTGATGCTGGCAATCACCTCTAACCTCTTTAGTGATAGGATCGGTGTAAATCCTCCTATAAACGTTGAATTCCCTAATATCAAGTTGTTTTACTGCCTATATAAAGATAAAATAAACAATTTAAATTTAAAGTTCTATAAACTAATTTAAAAAATGTACTTACCATATGTTCTCTATGCGTACTGAATGTACGACTACCAGCTCAATGCGTCATCACTTGTCTCCCCCGGTTCTGTCGACCTACTGATGATCTCCTCTGAAAACAACCACTCATCTAGTGTGAATATAATTCATCTCAAACCTTAGATAAAATATAATCAGATCGATGAGCGCAGCAAGACTAATCAAACTCTATGACTCATGTTTTGTTCATTGTTGTTCTCCTCAAATTGTGAAAAAACTGACGGCAACAATCACGCATACAGCCCTCTCATGCCTTCCAGATAGAGTCGCATATGCTCTCATTTATGGGATACCATAAACCCTACAAACAATTAATAATATCAAGTTATTAATTAAATAAATTTCAAAATAAATATTATTTATTTACATATCAGCCAATGATCGAACATGTGGAGCTGAACATCTATGGAAATGTGATCTCATGTAACTCGTGCCTCAAAAAAATAATTTCGCAATGTAACACTCCCATGTCCAATAATATATGCGTAAAGTTATGATAAAAAAGAACAAATAATCAAACAATTAGCATATAAATAAATTAATGATAATTAATGAAAACTAACTAAAATACATAGGTAAATATACCTCTGCATGCGTGGATCGAAACCAAGACGTAGACATCTCTTGGGAATAGGGTTAGGAACCATCAATCACACAAGACCACACCCCCTTCAAGTCCTCTTTAAACCACCAGCAGTATGAGGGTTAGATGATCTAACATCCTACTCGTCATCAGGTAGATCAGCCTCCTACAACTGACGAAACATATATGGATCCATTTAAAACACGAAACGAATGTTAGAAAACAGTTGAAAGCAACTATTATATATAGATATATATTTTATATGATTATAATCAACATTTCACTATGTCAATCTTCATATGCATCCTCATCTTAATATCTGACGGTGTCAATATCCTCATATTCCTCCTCAACATCATCAATTTCCATATGAGTTTTAGTTTCATCATCTCTTGTCATTTCAAATTACATTTGTGACATCATTAATATTATCATCGTCATCAACTCTTAATTGTGGGGTGTCATCATCGATATTCGTGTCTTCTACCTCTCTTGAAATAGTATAATAATTTGCATAATAAATCTGATGTGTCTGATAAGCCAATAAAAATGGTTTATTTACTGCAAGAAAACTTTTATATTTAATATCAATGATTCCATGGATTGGATGAACATGTAAGTCTCTCTCAATATCTAACCACTTACATTTAAACATCGTTACGTAATGTTGTCTCAGATAACACACTTCAATGATTTCTTCCAGCATGCCGTAAAAGTCAATTTCAGTTTCTCTATGATGAGATCCTCTCAAGTAAACACCATTATTCATTTTTTTATTCTCAATATGCACATGTATGAAACCGAAAATCATTCGCCACATATACATTATAAGATTTAACCGTTTTGAATGGTGGGTTACTCAATACACACAATCAATTATCAATTTTATCAGCATGTTGAGATATCTGAAAATTTGTAAAACAATTATCAATATAACAAGTAATAAATTGATTTTATATGTTAAACCAAAAATAATTTATGTTATCAGTTTTTGAAACCAATGGAAAAAATTATTTTGTCGACATTCAAGACCAGCTGCTATAATTTGTGGAAATTTTTTCTTGATATGATTATCATATAACCTACAAATAAAATAATATTAATTTACTGCCTCATGGGTGTAGTCTAGTGGTTGCGCCCTATGATGGTCTTTTGGGAGGTCTCGGTTTCGAGCCTCCCGTGCGCAAATAGATAGGGGTTTTCTTTGTTTCCCCCTCCCCTAGCTGATGTAAAAAAATATTAATTTATTGTAACAAAAATTATAGAATAAGTAATATGAGCGCTCACAATACAAATGGTGTCATTTATTCACAGTTGAGAAGAACATGTGTATGAGATCTGTGATGTTCATCCTCGGAAAGTCATAGTTCATGAATTACACTGAAACAAAGTTCAGACTGATTAAAAACTGATAATTGATTGCTCATTTCATCGTCAACATTTCTCTTGTTACGGCCTATGCGGTTGTGTTTTGAGGTATATTCAAATTGAAAATAATTAGTAGAAAAAAGAAATTTCCTCCTACAAATAAGCTTATGTAATTGAGTCTTCAACCGATACTTTGTTACGTGCTTTTTTCTTCAATTTTTGTATGCATCTCTCAAATTGGTAATTAATCGGAACTGTACTAGACCTCCACATTTTTCTTTATGCAGAAAATGTATTATCGAATGTTCTGTTGATTCAAAGAAAGCCGACGGGAATATTTTTTCCAGTTTATATAAAATTAAAACAACTTTTTCTTGTTGTCTTCTTAGTGCATCGCAGTTTGTTGTCGCCGCACAAATGTCTCAAAAAAATATGATATGTTTATTATCGCATCCCAAATCATAGAATTCAACAACCCTCTTAATCTAATCGGCATAAGTCTTTCCATTATAACATGACAGTCCTGAATTTAATCTGATAATATGATCTTTTCTGACACATCTGCCCAAATTGGAAGCATAACCATCTAAAAGTCTCAAATCTGCAATCCACATAATAATCAATTTTCTTTGGATAGCATATAAGCTACTTTTGGATTCATTAACTTCTGTGATCTAACATTTTCAAACAGTTCAAGTTATGGTCGCCTGCAAATTTGGGCAAGATCTAATTGTACTTTTACATTATCTTTGGTCTTATCTGGTGTATCCAAAACTGTATGAAATAAATTATCAAAACAATTCTACTCAATATGCATGACATCCAACATGTGAAGGACCAACAAATCAGACCAATATATCAGATCCTAAAAAATACTCTGTTTTATCCAATTGTGTTCTTCTCCAAAGCTATCAATTTTTTGTTGGTTTACTATTGATCCAAATGTAATGGAAGGTAATGAAGAAACAATTTATTTTAACTGTGCACCTAAGATCATTGTTGGAGGTCCATCTCTTTCAATTGTGCATTTTCTGAAATGATATACGATCCTCCGAAAAGGATGGTCGATTGGAAAGAATTTGTGATGACAGTAAAAAAAAACAAAGTTTTTTTCCATTGACGATCATAAACGCGTTGTTGTCTCTCATACAGTACGAACATGATTTTGGATCATGTGTACTCCAGCCAGAAAACATGTCATATGTTGGGAAGTCACTAATAGTTCACATCAATGAATATTTCAATATGAAATTTTGTTTCGCAACAACATCATATGTACTGACATCATTACTCCACAATGAATTTAACTCATCAATCAATGGTTTTAAATAAATATCAATATTCTTTTTCGGATGTCCTGGAATTAATAAGGTCAAAAAGATATGACTCTTTCATCAACATCCAAAAGGGTAAATTGTATGGAGTTATAAAAACAGGTCAACATGAATACTAACTACCGTAAGAATCAAATGGACAAAAATCGTAAGTAGAAAAACTCAATCGCACGTTTCAGGCTTCTGAAGCAAAAGGCGAATGCACTTGTCAAAATGTTCCCATGAATCATCATCAGATGAATGGTTTAAGCTTTTACCAATTGAAATATTAGTTTTGTATCATGACATCAATGTTGTTGTGTTCTAAAACATAAATAAACGTTTCAATCTAGGTGTAAGCAGGAAATATCTCAAATGTTTAACATGAATCAATTCAAATTTCCCTAGTTGAGCCACTTTATACCTCGATTTTCCACATGTGGGACAATTATCCAACGACTCATTTTCACCATAATATAAGATATAATCATTTGAACATGCATGAATATTCTGATAACTAAGACCCAGATTACAAATTAGGCCTTTCTCTCATAGAAATTTGTAGGCAAAACATTTTCTTCAGGTAACAGTGTTTTAACCAAAGAAAATATCTGATCGAAACAACTATTTGACATTCCATTGTCTGATTTAATAGTCATAAATTTTGAAACCACTTAAAATTTGTCTATCTTACAACAAGGATATAAGGTATTCCCAACAGACTCAACAACTCATAAAATTGAGATCGTTCCAACTCAAGAGTTAAATCAATATCATCCCGAGTTTCAGTTTTTTGAAAAGACAAATCTGTCACATCATATACTAAAATTTAAGTGTGATGGATCTGAAACCAAATTATTAGTAGCTTCTCTGGAAATACATTCACCACGTTGATTCCAAAAAACATAATCTGTTTGAAAACCAAAACGCAATAGATGAGCCTCAACGTTGTCAAATGTGTCAAACGTTCTCAACCACATTTTTTACAAACATTTAATTATCTCTTCTGAAACAAATTCTAGTTTTGATGATACCAATGATAAGAAAGTTCCAACACCCTCAATATATACAGGATTTAAACGAGAACTATTTGGATTCATTTGCTGATTTATCCAAAGTGTGATCATCTAATAATAAATGTTGACGACTTCCTTTTTCCATATTCTCTCAAAAATATAAAATAATTAGTTTTTTTAAATAATTTAATATGAGAAAAACACGATTCAAAAAAATTGTTAATTATTCCTAAATATTCCTAATTACCGCTAATTATTGCTACTTATTCATATTTGTTACTATATTACTATTTATTACTAATTATTACTAATTATTAATCATTATTACTATTTATTACTAATTATTACTAATTATACCTATTTATTACTAATTATGCCTATTTATTACTAATTATTCCTATTTATTACAAATTATTCATATTTATTACAAATTATTGCCATTTATGACAACTTATTACCATTTATTAATAGTTATTACCATTTATTACTAATTATTCTTAATTATTACTAATTATTCCTATTTATTACTAATTATTACTAATTATTTCTATTCATTACTATTTATTTCTATTTATGACTATTTCTATTTATGACTAATTATGAGTAATTATCACTAATTATGAGTAATTATCACAAATTATTAGCAATTATCACTAATTATTACTAATTATCGTCAATTATTTCTAATTATCACAAATTATTTCTAATTATCATTATTCCTAATTATCACTATTTATTCATATTTATCAATATTTATTCCTAATTATAACTATTTATTCTTATTTATTGCTATTTATTGTTATTTATTGTTATTTATTTCTAATTATTACTAATTATAGAAATAAATAGGAAGGCACCAAACCTGCTCCACCTTCTATTTGCGACAGGCGGCACAATTTCTAGCGGATTGACGACAGCTCTTTTGCCAGACAACTCATCTCCTTGCAACTTTCTCCGACTAAAATCATTCATCGCACTGCTCTCCATTCTCGTGCAATCAAAAGATGGACTCAAACTGATTTCTTGCAGTATAAATGATGCCCAAAGAAGAGTGGTGAATAGGGTGGTGAATGAGAGATGTCAAAAGCAGGTCTGTGGTGTTGCGCCTATCTCATTCCATTCGATGGAATTGTTCGCTCTTAAGTAGATCATTTATGTGAGGGCTCTCTTTGCTTGGTTTCGTCTAATCATTACTTGTTAATTCTACAAAAATGAATATCTGTACGTCGGAACAGATTTTTCATAATGATTTCAATAGGAGAAAGTTGCAAAAAGATGAGTTGTTGGGAAAAACAATTGTCACCAATCAACTGAGAATTGTGCTGCCTATCACAAATAGAAGGTGACTATTTATTAATATTTATTACTAATTATTACTATTTATTACAAATTATTCCTATCCATTGCAAAGTATTACTATTTATTACAAATTATTACTATTTATTCTAATTTATTCCTATTTATTACAAGTTATTACTATTTATTACTATTTATTACAAATTATTACTAATTATTACTAATTATTACTAATTATTACTATTTATTACTAATTATTACAACTTATTCCTATTTATTCCTATTTATTCCTATTTATTACAAATTATTATTAATTATTATTAGTTATTTCTAATTATTATTAATTATTACAAATTATTCTTATTTATTACTAATTATTATTATTTATTCTTATTTACTATTAATTATTCCCAATTATATCTATTTATTACAAATTATTCATATTTATTGCTAATTATTAATAATAATTTGTGTTTATTACTAATTAATCCTAATTATTATTATTTATTCCTAATTATTACTATTTATTCCTAATTATTACTATTTATTACTAATTGTTCCTAATTATTCCTAATTATTATTAATTATTTCTAATTATTGTTACTCATATTTATAAAAAATTATTATTAATTATTCCTAATTATTACTTTTTTTCCTAATTATTCTTATTTATTCCAATTTAGTATTATTTATTCCTATTTATTCCTATTTATTCTTAATTATTCCTATTTATTACTAATTATTTCTATTTATAATTGTTTATTACTAATTGTCGCTAATTATTACAATTTATTTTTATTTATTTTTTACTAATGAAACAACATATTTGTAAAAATAAATAATGCAAAATAGAACTATCTAATTCTAATTTAATTTAATTGTCGCTAATTAACAACAATTATAACTGACATGAAATTAAATAAATTAACTAAAAATTAAAAGCAATAGATAAATATTTTAAAACGGAATCTTTTGTTTGCTAAAAGGCTTCTAAATTGCTCCGATATGAAATTTTAAACTTCGACAAAATTTCAGAGAGATATATGATAGTTCGAAGACAGATGAATTGAGAAATGTGTGAAATAAAAAAAAACAGATGGGGTATATAGGTTAGATTATTTGCGACGGGAGTATTTACGACGAGATTCCCTACTCACCCCGCTATTAATTAAGTATGGCGGTAAAAAAGGTATTTTAGACGGGTCCTGGTGCAAATGTCTATCTGCCGACACAGTATTTGCGATGGGAGATAAAGTCCATCGCAAATAATATTATTCACGACGGGACCTGTCACAAATGATGAAACCCTATTAATTAGCCAGCGACGGTTAAAAAGGGTATTTGCGACGGGTCTGTCACGACCCGACCCATGTCGGGGCTCGAGCCGCAACTACCACAAGTCTGCCTCCATAGGTCAGGGGGGTGGCGACTAGCGCCGAAGACACAAAAAACTCAAGGAGACCTTTGTCTAAGTACCTCTACACTCACACAGCCAACTCAATGCAAAAATACATAGGGAAAAAGAATGAAAGATGCAACTACTGTAAAATAAACCATACATGCATGGACCACTAAAGAGTATGGGTACAGTAATGTAAGGTGAAAGGGAAAAGGGGAAAAATACACGCCCAACTGGAAAGTGTCCCAACCTGACAAAAAAAACTGAAAGTAAAGCTGCAGAGGAAGCTCTGCTCTTGAAACCCAAGTTGTGATCACCGCACGCGGTCCAACCTCCAGTATCCCTGAGGCTCCTCCAAAGTCACGATCAAATCTGTGTGTCGTCTGTATAAGACACGATACCTGCTTTCAAAGCTCATGCACGGGTAAGTATAAACATACCCACTAGGACACCCTAAAAAGAAGACGGAGTAGTAAGAGATACAAGAGGAAAGGAAGTACAACAGATAGAACTAAGTACAGTAAAAGAGTGCAGCTCAACCCAACAAGAGAGTGAAATAAGCTCATCCAAACACAATGAGCTAGAAACAGTAAGAAGGTGAACTTCTCATTGAGTCTTCATTTACCTATAGTAGAGGAGTAGATTCGTCCAACCATGAGAAGCGAGACACGGAAAGCACATGGCATACCTTGCGCGACTTCACCTCTCCTGAAATGAGAGTAACCAAAACCCAAGGAGTGGGTTTGCAATAAGATGTGTGTGTGTGTGTGTGTTCAATCAAAGAAGCTCAAGCGGGAGAATAAGGGGGTCTCTATCTCACAGCTCAGCCCAGGAAAAGAGTCGCCAATGGTCCCAGAAGTAACCACCAATGATACTCAAGATTCCTCACGTCTGCCCTGAACCGTAAGTCAAAGGGGCTCAAACACCACACCTCGATACTATCCGCTTTGGGCGGGTCTGTCTCGCTCGCACGGTTTTAGATCGCGTCATAAGGACGCGTCTCGATGGGGAAAGTGACCCTCTTACTCGTGAGATCAAGGTAACGTCAACGTACATCTCGCCACTGATCCGTAGAAAAAGGTCATCTCAATGTTGAGGACTCATGCCCAGCCCAGTTGGAGGGTTCCACTCTAGTGTCATCGAGGACCCATACCCAGCCCGACTAGAGGGTTCCACTCAAAAAAGGTTGACGACTCATGCCCAACCCAACTAGAGGGTTCCACTCTAGTGTCGTCAAGGACCCATACCCATCTCGGATGGAGGGTTCCACTCTAGTGTCGTCGAGGACCCATTCTCAGCCCGACTAGAGGGTTCCACTCGTAAGTTACTAATGTCATTGCCTGATCACTACTGTCGTCGAAAACCGCCTAAAGATGCGACGTGTTCTGAACACCTTTGCATTGTAACTCGAAAGTTTGAACTGAGGTCGTCATCGCGTTCTACGCAGAAAAACATGCAAGATAGCCTATTTATTTTCCCAAAACAGACAACCGGTGAAAATGGTGTTTTTCACCACAACACACCCGAACGGGTCAAAGTGGGGCCCACATAATAACCCCAAACTTCAAATTCTCAAATTCACTTCAAAAGGTATGTCTCGAAGAGAGGGTCACGACGGCGCAGACGGCGCGTCAAACGTATGCCCAGTTTAAAAGTTACGGGCGTTTGAAACTTCATCGAGTGGGTCACTGGGCCGGTGGACCAACTCACGGTCGGTCCACCGACCGTGGCAGTCGGCCATCGGCCGACATCGGTCGACCCGAGTCCAACCCGGTTCATTGGTTCTGACCCACCGGGTTGGAGCCGGCCCACTTGGCCGGCCCGACCCACTGCGGTCGGGTCGGCCTGCTGCCGACAATGGCCCGACCCGCGAGGCCGATCGCCGACAGCGTGATTGGCAGTGGCGGCCGCCGCCTAGGGTTGCGTCACATGACCCCTCCCGGTCGATCGGTCGGGCCACGTTGCGGCACCGCCGAACCGCGATGTTGTGGCCGCTCCGCGGACCACCTAGCTCAATTTGGTCACTCGATCGCGAATCTGCCTGCGGATCGGGGACCCTTATGACGAGGCATTCACAGCGTCAGCCTCTGATCATCGATTTGCCAGTGGTTTATTGCGCTCAAAAGTCGACAGCGGATATCCGCGAAGAACGGACGAGAAATGAATTTTTATACACGAATCGATGGTTATGTTCATGCAGTCATCAATGATTCATCAATAAAACAACAAAACCAAAGCGCAAAGGATGGGATTACCAATTTAAAACTAAAACGAAACACAAAAATGAGATGAATCCTACCTCAAATCGATTGTTCGTCGTTGGCGACGCGTCCACGGCGTTCCTTCTTAGATCCTCCAAGGATTTGGCGGAGATTGCTCCTCGATTTGATGAAGAACGGTTGAGACAGGAGAGAGAGAGAGCTTAGTAGAGAGAGAAAGGGGATTATGGGACAACCTTAATCCGAAGCCCTAAACCTCTATTTATAGACGTCTCACACGCCGCAAAAATCCAAAATTCTCACGCGCCCCTCATTTGATGTCGCGCCTAGGCAAAACATCTCATTCTGAACTCAATGGCGATCTCAGTTTTCCAATCTGAGTCCCTGTGCAAGAGTTATTTGATTCGGCGTCAGGAGTAAAATAATTAAGTTTAATTATTTTAATTACGATTTTGCCCTTGTATGGCTTTTTCCACAGAAGTCTTGCGCCGACAAAAGTTATGTCTCGTCCATGGTAAATGCCACATTTCCGGTTCAACCGTGGCGTCGGATTTATGATCCGAGTTACCGTTTTATTGTTATCTCATTTCCATCGTGTGCATAGTATAAAATATACTTAATATTTTTATAAAATTAATCTCGGACACATCAGATCTTAGAATTGCATGTCGTCTCAGAGACAAACTCTGAAAATATATAGAGAAACAATTCAAAGTATTACAAGGTGAAAACTGGGTCTCTACATCATTCCCTCCTTCAAGCTTTCCGTCCCCAAAAAACAAAAACTAGGAAAACAACTCGAGATACTGAGCTCGCATTTGGCTCTCTTGTTCCCAAGAACTCTTTTACACATTTATGTGCTGCCACAGTACACGAACCAAGGGGATGGCCCGTCCATGTAAGGTTCGCTCCTGTCGATCCTCGATCACCATCGGGTGCTCTGCAAAGGTGATTTCATCCTCGATGTCTAGCTCACCCTAATCGATGGCATGCGTGGGATCATGCACATATCTCCTCAACTGTGACACGTGGAAGTCATTGTGCACTCGCTCCAGCTGTTGTGGTAGGGCAAGGAGGTAGGTAATCTTGACAACCCTCCGCATGATCTTGAACGACCTGATGAACCTCAGGGATAACTTGCCTCCTCAGCCAAACCTCTGCATTTCGCATCATGGGGAGACTTCTCAAGAAGATGTGGTCTCTCTGCTCGAACTTTGCGTACAATTTCTTTCTGCTCTGGGCCGTCTTTATCCGTTCACGAATGACATGCACCTTCTTCGTTGTAGCTCACACCAACTCTCAGCCCTCGAGGGGTGACTCTTCAACCTTCGTCCAACACAAAGGTGGACTACATGGTCTCCCATAGAGGGCCTGAAAAGGTGTCATGTCGATGGTAGAGTGGTAGTTGTTATACACAAACTCAACCAAATGCAGGTGATCCTCTCAGCTCCGACCGAAATCTAGCACGCAAGCCCTTAGCATATCCTCCAATACCTGGATAGTGCGCTCGGTCTGCCCATCGGTCTGGGGGTGAAAGGTTTCACTCATCCACAACCGGGTCCTGAATGCCTCATGTAGGCCTCTCCACAATCATGACGTAAATTGTGTGTCACGATCGGAGACAATTGTCGAGAGTACCCCATGAAGGCGGATGATCTCTCGTAAGTACAACTGCCACAAACTCTCCACTGAACTCTTCTCCCTAATAGCAAGGAAGTGCGCTGACTTGGTGAGTCGGTCCACTATCACCCAGATGGCGTTATAGCCCTTCATTGTGCGTGGAAGCTCTATGACGAAGTCCATGGATATGTCATCTCATTTCCACTCTGGGATGTCGAGAGGCTACAACCCACTGGACTCTGATGCTCAGCATTCACCTGCTGACAGGTAGGGCATCGTGAGACGAACTCAGCTATGCTTCAGCTCATGTCGGAGCACCAAAACTGTTGTTGAAGATCCCTGTACATCTTCCTCACACCGGGATGTACACCTAAGGGAGAAGTATGGAACTCCTTCATCACTTCCTCCCGTATCACGACTGGAATCATTGTTTGCCCCTGGAATAAGATCTCGTGATTCCCTCCTTCAGAATACCCATCAGGTGTGTCGCTTGTGGATATCTTGTCGCGCAGAACCTCGCAGTCGATATCTTTCAGCTGGGACTCTCGCACACACTCAATGAACGAAGGAGTCAGCACCATTGACTGTAGAAATGTTATACCCTCCTGCTCCACCAGGGTCAGCTGTAGGGAAGCTATGCTCTGAAGCTTCCTGCACGAGGCAAGTCTCGGACTTCCTGCTGAGGGTATCTGCTACAACGTTGTCTTTCCTTTGAGTATAGACTATCTCGAAGTCATAGTCCTGCAGAAACTTCAACTAGTCCTGCAGAAACTTCAACTGTAGCATCTCTGACTACTGTAGCGGAGCTGACCAACCGACACCGACAGGCACTGTAGCAGTGCGGACTTTGGAGTCAACTTCACTGTAGCGCTTTTTGTTGGGTCGGAGTTTTTAAGATGCAACGAAATAAAATAAAACACCAAAATTATCGTGGTTCGGCGAAAGCCTACTCCACCCGAGAATCAGTAATTTTATTGTCAAATAAAAATTACAAGTCTCACAAATCACACACTTCAATTGGCGCAACAATCTCTACTCCACTTCGTGCTTTATTTCAACCGCCTTCGTGATCTCAGGTTCCCCTCTCTGCTTGCAGCCACGCCGTGCACCGCACACCACTACTCGAGCCCTCAGCGTTGTGAATCCGTCAACTCTTCACTCCAATATGCAAGGGCTTTGGAACCTTCAAAAGGCGTGCCTCCTATATTGTCTGTCATGCATTTTATAGGCCTCCCTTTATTTTCAACCTTCCACGTGGTTTAAATGCAGTCAAAATGAGATCCTATTTTTTAGGATAATTAAAACAAATATTCAGATTTCAAATCACCCCCCGACAATAAATATTCCGTTGAGATTTTAAATCACCCCTCAACAATAAATATTCCGTTGAGAATTTAAATCACCCCCAACAATCTCCACCGTGATTAAAAATCTGAATAGTTCACCATCGTCATCCATTTTGACCATTAATGTCATGCCCAATATTGGCATGACCCACCACACCCATAACGGGTGTACAAATTCTCAAATCTGATGAACAAAATGTTGTGGCTCCACCGTGCCACGAACGACTGAAGAAAATGTCACATTCCTTTTCAAATATCCATTTGCAGACATATCCTTATGAACATCACCTGTAATGGTACTCTGTGGCCTCAATGAAGATTCACCTGCATGAATCAACTTGTATAGATTCCCAACTTTCTTCCCTTTGATCACGGTCATTACTCCTCGCATCACTTTGAGAACTCCACCGTTAGTAGAAAACCTAAAACCTTTGGAATTCAACATACCCAAATAAATTAAGTTCATTCTCAAATCAGGTACATACCTCACATCCGAAAGTGTGCGAAAAACCCCATCAAACATACGAACTTGCACCGTACCGATTCCAACAATTCGACTTTCTGATTTGTTGTCCATTTTCACAATATCACCTTCATACTTCTCATAACTGTCAAAACATTCCCTTTTTGCACATATATGATAAGAGCAACCAGAATCTAAAATCCAATCTGAATCATCCACATCTTCCACAGTTGTAAGCAATAAATCACTAGCATACCTCTCATCTTGAGTCACAGTATCCGCCTCAATTGTTTCTTCTATTGTTTCAGCTTCTTTTTCTTTTTTCTTCATTCACTCACAGAACTTCTCACAATTTCTTCTCATGTGACCTTTTTTGCCACACTCCCAGCATACAAAATCTCCTCTTGGTCTTGATTGACTATGATCTCTCCTGCTCCCTGAACCATTCTTTCGTTCTATCGACCTTCCATGATAGTTACGTCCACCAGTCACTGCAAAGAGCCCACTATTGCCTGATGATCCATCATCGTTGGTATTTCGTTGAGTCTCGTTCATTAACAATGATGAAATAACATCATCCAGTTTCAGAGTGTCTTTTCCAAATAACAATGTAGTGACGAGATTGTCATACGAATCTGGAAAAGAACCTAACAAGAGCAAAGCCTTGTCCTCTTCTTCCATTTCCACAGGCACCACGTTGCCTTTATCATCAGTTTTGATCGCCACAGAAGACAATTCTGTCAAGAGTCTGGTGAACTCATCCAAATGGTTTCCCAAATCTCCATTTTCTGACATTCGAAGACGATACAATCTTTTTTTCAAATATAAACGATTTGTTAGAGATTTAGATTTATACCTGGCTTCCAGCTTCGTCCAGATCTCCTCTGGATCTGTTAGATTCATCACCTCTCGTAATGTATTGTCCGCCAAATACAATTGAATGGTGCTCGTTTCCAAATCTCTCATATCTTGCCAATCATCAGATCTAGTCTTCTCTGGCTTCTCTGATTTTTTCTTCAATGATTTCACTGTTCCTTCCTGAGTCAAAATATTTTTTACCCGTTGTTGCCACAATGTGAAATCATTCTTCCCATTAAACATATCAATATGGACAGAAATCTTTGGACGTGAATCTCCCATAATTATTCAGCAAGAAAAATGGATAACCTGCCTCTGATACCAGATGTTGGGTAGGAGTTTTTAAGATGCAACGAAATAAAATAAAACACCAAAATTATCGTGGTTCGGCAAAAGCCTACTCCACCCGAGAATCAGTAATTTTATTGTCAAATAAAAATTACAAGTCTCACAAATCACACACTTCAATTGGCGCAACAATCTCTGCTCCACTTCGTGCTTTATTTCAACCGCCTTCGTGATCTCAGGTTCCCCTCTCCGCTTGCAGCCATGCCGTGAACCGCACACCACTACTCGAGCCCTCAGCGTTGTGAATCCGTCAACGCTTCACTCCAAAATGCAAGGGCTTTGGAACCTTCAAAAGGCGTGCCTCCTCTATTTTCTGTCATTCATTTTATAGGCCTCCATTTATTTTCAACCTTCCGCGTGGTTTAAATGCAGTCAAAATGAGATCCTATTTTTTAGGACAATTAAAACAAATATTCAGATTTCAAATCACCCCCGACAATAAATATTCCGTTGAGATTTTAAATCACCCCTCAACAATAAATATTCTGTTGAGAATTTAAATCACCCCCAACACTTTTAACTTCCAGCTGGTAGCCGCTGTAGCGCTTTTGACAAAGTCGGCCGCAGTTCACTGTAGCGACGCGAACTCACCTTTTCGGAACAGTGATCGTCTTCTTCATTTTATAGCTCATTTTCGGGCTAGGGTTACTACTGAAAATCCTCTGTAATTTTGTGTTCCCGATATAGTGAATTCTGCCTCTCCTATGGACGTGGGGATTTTTCCCGAACCACGTAAATCACTGTGTCCTTATTTGTTTTCTATCTTTCGTTTTCTATCGTTTCTGTCATTGTGTCTCCCGACAATTTCGCAACACTGGTGGTCAGAGTAAACCAAAAAGCGCTCTCTCAGGAGGTAGTGTCTCCACATCCTCAAGGTGAAGACAACCGCTGCGAGCTCCAAGTCATGAGTCACATAGTTCTGCTCATGGGATCTCAACCGCCACGACCTGTACGCAATGACTACCTGTTGTTGCATCAAAACGCAACTGAGTCCAACTCCTGAGGCATCGAAGTACACTACGAACCCAGCACCCTCCTCTGGTAATCTCAGAACTGGAGCGCTCATCAGCATCTGCCTCAACTCCTCAAAGACCCACTGGCACTGCTCAGACCAGGTAAACGGTTGTCCATTCCGCGTCAGAGCGGTCAAAGGGGTTGTGATCCTGGAAAAGTATGTCACAAATCTCTTGTAGTACCCAGCCAAACCAAGAAAGCTCTGCACCTCTGACGCATTCTTGGGTGGCTTCCAAGCAAGTACATATTCGATCTTCGCGGGATCCCTAACTAAACCTTCTTCAGAGATGACATGCCCCAAAAAATGAACCTCGTGTATCTAGAACTGACACTTTGAGAGTTTTCCATAAAGTTGATGCTCTCAAAGTAAATAAAGAGTCTTCCTCAAGTGCTCTATGTGCTCCTCCTCTGATGCCAAGTAAAAGAGTATGTCGTCTATGAAGACAGCAACAAACTGGTCCAAGTATGTCCGGAATACCTGGTTCATCAAATCCATGAAAATGGCAGGGGCGTTTGTCACACTAAAGGGCATCACTAGGAACTCGTAATGCCCATAGCGACAACGAAAGGCCAACTTTGGAATATCAGCCTCGTGAACTCGTAGTTTGTGGTAGCTGGATCTAAAATCGATCTTGGAGAACCACCTCGCACCTCGCAACTGGTTAAAGAGGTCGTCAATCCTCAGTAAGGGGTACTTGCTCTTTATCGTGGCCTGATTCAGGCAACAATAATCCACACAAAGCCGCAAACTCTCATATGTCTTCTTCACGAACAGAATCAGAACTGCCCATGGGGACACACTAGGTCTGATGAACCCCTTCTCGCGAAGGTCCTTCAACTGTAAATGTAGCTCCCAAAGCTCGGTGGTTGTCATCTGAAATGCCGCGAAAGATATCGGGGCAGTCCCTGGTTTCAAATCAATGCAAAAATCCAACTGCCGCCTCAGAGGTAGTCCAGGGACATCTTCAGGGAAGACGTCCATGTAATCCTCCACAACTGACAGAACTCAGGTGCCTACGGAGTATGCTGCACCAAGTGTCACGCTCGCTAATTCACGGGGAAAAGGTTGCAGTCTCTTGTTCACAGCACTTTCCTGCTATGCTACAAGGCCTCGTTCACCAAGAAATGTAAACCCCGACCCATTAGTGTGCAGGCATCAGACTCTCCTGCGGCGACAGTAAATCTGAGTTCAAACCATGGAAAGTAAATCAATGCCTAAGATGACGTCATAAGGTTCCATCGAGATGACCAGTAGGTCTCACGTGAACATTTCCCCTCCAAACGATAGCTCGCACTGTCGACAAATAAAATATATAGAAGAAGCGCTTCCCGTAAGAACCTCGAGACATAGCTGTTGTGATAGAGCCTCTACTGGGAGCTTCAACTCCCGTACCAAGAGTAACGAGATAAAAGAGTGATTGGCTCACGTGTATCCTAATACTGAAGAAAGAGTAGAATAAACACAGAGCGTACCTCGGATCATCTCATGTTTTAGAGGATCACAGACATCCATAGCATGCAGCTGTCTGCATCCCCGATCGCCAGCTCCCTAAGCCTGACGCAGGTCGCCCGGTGGTGATGGTGGGGGAATCTCATAGTGTCGTCCCCCACCACTTGGACCTCCTGATCCTCCAGCTCCTCTACCAGCACCGTCTCCCTAGGGACTACCCTGATCACGGTGTTGCCTCTGCCATGGTGGTCCACCTACTGGCTACCCGGGATTCTCATCTCATCGGGTCGGGCAGTCTCACGCCATGTGACCTAGCCCCTCACACGTAAAACATCAACCCTCTTCGAATTGTCTTTGGGCTCTACGTGGTTCTGGTGCTGCCTGACCATGTGGTCGTGTCTGATCATGGAAAGATCTATGGCGCCGAGGTTCTGATACCTGATGTTTGTCAACTGTTGTGGATGTCTCCGCTTTGAAGCAACCACCGTTAGGCCCAACCAACTGGCGCCCCTCCGATAGAAAACTCTTCGTCAAAAGTGCCTGCTCCAGCACCTCACCATAGATACACTAGTGCAAAAGCTGGATTTAACGTCGGTTCTTTTTTACTTTTAACATCGGTTTTTAACCGACGTCTATAAAAGCAACGAAAAATATAAGCTTTTCGGCATCAGTTTTCAAAAACTGACACCGAAAATGGTGACATTCTTAGTTTTCGATGTTGGTTTTATAAATTAACAGACGTCGAAAACCGTGTATTTTAAAAAAAAATCGACGTCTGTTTTTAAGAAAACGGACGCCGAAATTAAAAAAAATAGAAAATACAGTATATTAGACTACTAAAATGATCAAAGTACCTGTAATAAAACACAGTATACAACAATCAAACAATATTTATCATTGATTAAAAATCTATAAAAACTTATATGTTTTTATCTAGTTAATCAAAAATCTATTTATGCATTTGTATTATAAAGTAGAATTAAAATACACATACCTAAAGTTGACAACATGATCATTGTTGGTTATTATTGAAACATTCATTTGATGTCATTCTATTCAAACACATGTTATAACAAAAAAAATAGTTTTTTGAACACATGTTATGAAGAAAATGTAATATTATTCAAAAACATTAGAATATACATACCTCAAATCGTAATCAGACTTAACAAATAGTTTGCAAAGAAAGATTGAAGATAGGTAAGTTCAGTTTGGTTATAAGACTCATTATCATTGAATGTCTACAATAACATTGAATGATATGATATTAAAAATAGAATACTATGACAGAAAATATAAAAATAATAATATAACTAACTTTATCAAATTCAGTAGTTACTCTCGTTGTGATTATCACATATATGAATCGTAGAACATAATAACCACATTCAAAATGTCCTTATTGACGATGACACTGCGGTTATAAAACATTAACTCAATAATAAAAATCAATATATATATATATATATCAAAAAATCAAAACAATATATAATATAAAAATAATTACCTTTTTTTAACAAACAGAGGCATGAATTGGTCACCCAATTCATGCCCCGAAGAAATTTATTAAATCAAAAGGGTTACAATACAAGATCGAGGTGCAAAGAGTTCACACCAACCAAAAGTTTAAGAGCGGAACATGAGATATATCAAGGAAAATAATTCACCTCATGATAAAAGAATAGAAAACCTGTGAAAGCCCTCGGTCCTTAAGCAGAGTCATCAGGAGGTAATGTCCGCAGGACTTTGCCCTTGCCCAGCATCATCTGCAGCAGCACATCTGATGTCAAATTCAAGGATTTCGAGGCTCTCCCCCAATGCTGCTCCACTTTCATAGCTTTTTGTTCGCATATTTCCAGCAGCCCGTGCATTTATATTTTTGTTAAAACAATCCAATGTATCTCCAAAGCTGGATCTTGCAATATGCAGTTCATCCAAAATTCAGAGTTGTCCTATTGGAAAAAAATGAACAGTCCGATCCCACCTCCCCTACAGTCAGCATAAACAGAAAATAACACAGCAAATCCCACAAAGAGAGTAAACAAAAGTCCGGATCCTCCAGTAAGCAATCCAGGACAGATCAAAGACTTCCAAACAGAGCAAGAAATACACCATTTTTCTCATAGCTTCCTTTCCATAGCTATCAAACAGACAGGAGACTTGCTGGTCAAACCAAAGAATCAGTATACTTGAATCTAGCACTTTAATCAGGGAGAATAAGTCTTCAAAATCAACCAGAGACCACAGAAGAACCAGCTGGAAGTCAAAGCCTACAATGAAGAGGCCGAAAAAACCTCAAAGATGAATTAAGGGGTTTTTTGAAACTTCCTCTTCAATTTTTCATTGAAGATGTCCTGCTTAACGGCAAGGTAAGTGTTCTTTGTGATCTCCCCGTTTTGAAAAGATTTATATAAGATTTCATCTCGGAGCTTCTCCGAAGATTCAGGGTCTTGGTAGCAAGGTACATCCTACTTTTCAACCCCTTCATGCTGCTAAGGGACCTCAACATGTTGAGATATGTCAGGGGCTGAAGTCGCTTCAAGTGACATCTCACTGAGAGGTTTAACATGAGTAGATTCATTAGTTTCCTTTCTAGGAGGATCAAAAGAAATTTCCTTTCTTGAGACGTCCAAGGATCGAGTAACAATAGTTCTTTCAACTTGGGAATAATCCCTACGTTTCATTTTTTTGTGATTGGGGGTAATGAACCCATCAACATCCACTATTGGATTTTTACCTTTCCTAGCCATGGTTCTCAGATAATCTTCCTCAATGTGATTAGATTTTTCTTCCTCTTCATTTGTTGAATCATTACTTTCAAAAGAATTTCCCCCCTCATTATCAGCATCCTCCTGAGTATCATCATTCATTTGCACATTCGACACTACCTCAAGAAGAGGGGAGGGGCTGTGAGGAAAACTAGCAACCACAGCTATGGGTGAAGTCTCTTTGGTAATATGCTCACCTTTTTCCATAGAAATATTGTCTTGATCCCTCCTAGGAGGCAAAATGTCCCTAGGTGCTGATATCTCGTTAGAAGTCCCGGGGACATCCGTGGTTCTTGTCAAGGTGCCACCAACAGGCCCAGCTTTAATAGCATCAGAGATCTTTTTTGAACCAGATTTTTTCACCCAAACTGGTTTGAAACGAGGTTGAGGAGGTTCCAATTTGTAAGACTCACATTCCTCCATCGAATGACCAATTTTGTAACAGCGCTTACAGTAGGGAGGGACATTTTCGAAAACCACTTCTTGAATAAACCCTTTCTCCCCATTTTGAAGCCAGAATCGGGATGGCAAATCACGGGAGATGTCAACCTCAGTGCAAATCCTTGCTACTGAGGGTCGAGAAAGATTTAAGGTATCAGAGTCTAATCTAATCGGAGTTCCAAAAATACTAGCAATTGCCTTAAGAGCACGATGTTTGAACAAATGCAGGGGTAAGCCTGGGAACCCGATCCAGATGGGAACAATATGAGGCTCTGACCCAATTTCAAAATCTGTAAACCACATAAATACCTTCATAGAGGACCCCCAAAGGACCAGGAGCCTCGAATCCAAAATCTATAATAATCTTAATCCGAGGTAAAGTGAAAAAAAACTAAAAAAATGGCATTGTAATGGTCATTAGTTCATAATTATGGTTTTGTTCTTACTTATCAAAAAATGACAAAAACCAACATTCAATCTCCGTATGTGATAATCTCTCACATATATATATATGCAACTCTACTAGGATTCTTCACATGTTGCACTTCCATGGAAATGTATTCTGGATCTATAAAACCGTAAATAGTTGTACTGTTATTTTGTACAAAAAGTGTGTGTGGATACCTAATTTAAAAAGGAAATATAGTTAGTCAATTTAAATCCTTTCATTACAAAAAATAAAAATCAAACATCAACTTACTTACATGGAAAACAACTGCATATTCAGGTCGAGCTCTTCAAAATCAACTAGATGCATGATATCTTCTTTGAGTAATCTCAATGGATAATCTCTTCTACATATATCGAGCGTCATCTGAAACTCATAGATATTATTCAAAGAATAAGAAGCATTAAGATAATCTTTGTATCTCATAAAAAATATCAAAAGTATCTACAGTTGATTGTTCCTAAACGTTTTGTTTCAATTTTTCAATTTATTTTGCTTTCAGATAATCCTATATAAGTTAAATGTTGAAAAACATTATAAGTAATTTTCAATCATATGTAATTAATATTTAAGAAAACATATATCTCATATGAAATATAACGAAGAAAACCAGTTGGTTAAACTAAAAAATGACCCAGACAATCCCCAATCCCCATCCCTGGTAATCTCCTCAATAAAAAATGGTAGTAGAGCATTATGGTCAATAATATAAAGTACTGATACTCTAACCTGACTCATCTGCATATGATGGTGATATACAAAATCCCCAAAAAAATATACGAGTCTTAACGCAACAATATGTATATGAGGATCTCCAACAAACAACTCACTGTATATAGTTCGGTTCGAGCGAGGAGGTGGAGCATTAAAGTAGACAAGTTGGGCAGGGTAGTCCGGCTGGAATGGAGGTGGAGGATCAAAGTAAGCATGATGGGTAGGCTGGGCAGGATAGGCAGATTGGGAAGGCTGTGCAGATTGTATTTTCAAGTGTTCAAACAAAGTCTGATGCACGGTTGCTTAAATTGGATCACTCATAGACTGTTTCATCTCCTTCAACACGGCTTTTAAGGATTCTATTTTTGGGTCTTTTGATTGCTTACTCTGACAAAAAAAATTCTGAATACTAACACTCGTCTGATATCATCTAACATAGTCAGGGTGTTCTGTCTTCCATAAAGTAATGTTTATGATATTTATCATACCTTTAACAATAAAAGAGTCGTGTCTCTTGCTCCTGAAGTTCATTCTGAAATGAAAAATGAAAAAGTTATATTAGTGTTTACATTTATAAAATAGAAAAATTCATGACAAAAAATAATATTTACTTACAATTTTATCAGTTACTTGTTTAGCTTCTTCTCTAAGATACTTTTCATTTTTCCTTCTTCTCGCTCATTTCCATTTTTCATGGAGAGTGGGATGAGATGAAGGACTAAACTAAACCTCTTCTGAACCACTACTAAATCAAACTCTTAATGCTTCAAATTTTTCTTCAATCATTTTCTGTTCAATAACAAATATCATCCACGTGATAAAGTATGAGGGTATATATTTTTCAACTGGATATCTTAACGAGATCTTCTGGAGGCATATTACATAAAAAATAAACTAATAAGTAATTAAATAAATATATAATATTTTTTACAATATAAAATAATTATCATACCAGAAATTTTTCTTTAGGATAGCTATCAACAAATGATTTTCATGTATCATCTATATACGGATACTTAAGGCATGGATTTTTAAACTTTCTTTACAAAAATATAATTTTTTGTTAGTTTTATTTTAAAATCTCATCATTGAACTGTTGCTAAATAGAGGTCTTTTCTTAATTTCTTTTATTTCATCAAAATTGAATGTCATATATAATTGAATGAATGAAATATGTCAATTAAAATATTTAATATTCAAAAAATGAGATAAAATAAATTAGTTGAGATATTTTACCGTCGCGGACTCTCAAAGCTGTTGTTTTGTCATCTTGTTCATAGACTTCCAATCAGGATATAAAAAATTAATCATAAAACGGCTCTGCATTGATATATAACTGATAAAATGAACTGCATTTGGGTCAGTTGCATTATTATTATCATCAAAACGAATATGTAATCTCTAATCTCCACGAGCAAGTGACAATTTTGGTAAAAGTGTAATACCACGTTTACCAACTTGAGAACTTGATTTCTATGTAGTAACAGGAGAAGTCTCCTCCCCTGAAGACGTATCAGTAGTCCTGCATAAAAATTATAAATTAAAAGTTTTCTTTCGTTAAATAAGTAGATTACTGAATATTTAACAATATGAAAAAATAGATATACTTCATTAATTGATCCTCTCTGTATCTGACATTAACACAAGCAAGTGTAATGAAATTTTGTGAACCTGCACTGCATATCATTAGAAAACTGAATATTTAGAAACAAAGATGACAAGAATAAGTAAAAAAAGAAGCGCGCATTTGTATGTTTCAAAAAAAGAAACAAAATATAAATAATTGCCAGAAAAAATTAAGAGACTAATTTTGTGTTTTCTCGTATGTCTTCATCATGATCATTACGTACTGCATGCACTGTCTGCCTTGTAGTCATTATAATTATCCAAAAATCACGTAATAGATGAATAAGACTCATATAAATCAATAACATCATCAGCATCATTCTCATCACTCAAATTTTATCTTTTTCCTTGCAAAACGATGAACCACTAATCATTTGATGGATCAATGACATAAAATATATGTTTTGCATGTGTCGTAATGATAAATAGTTCCTCATTATAATTAAATCTTTTCAAATCAACCAGTGTAAATCTACAATCATGTTTCACACCACTATTGTTATCAACTCAATTACACTTAAACACAGCGAATCGAAATTTTTTATAATCAATTTCTTATAAATCCTCAAAAACTCCAAAATATGTGGACGAAGAAGAAATTAGATTTTTATCGTTTGCACTTGAAAAATACACTACTTCAACGATAACCATCACACAACTATTTTGAACAATACTCTTGTTATCCAGTTTTTTTGGTGTAAAATGTGTACTCATTAATATTAAAATCAGTCCACGTTGTCACATTAAGAGATGGTCCCCTAACCAACTATTTTAACATTTCTGATGTTTGTTGTCGCTTTCTCTTTAAACCATGAAACAAATGTCTTTTTATGCTCAGTCATCAACCACTTTTCATTTCTTTTTGGATATCGTCTCTTTAATTCAGCAATATGTGATGATATATGATTGAACATCATCTGTGTTGTTCAAAATATATAAATGTGTCTGCATCTTTATCACATGGAATGAACTTTACCTTTAAGCCTTGAGTCCCTTTACCTTTACTATCAACCGTCAAATGTCGAGATATAGGGAGACCAATATGCTCCAGTTCATACAAATAATCAGTACAGAACTCAGTCATTTTTTCCGATACATTTTTTTGAACAATAGAAGTCTCCGGTTAATAAGGATTTTTAACATCTCTTTAAAATTTTCTTATACCTTTCAAAAGGATACATCCAACATAAATAAACAGGTCTGCATATTCTTATCTCACGCACCAGATGAATCACCAGATGAATCACCAGATGAACCATTATATCAAAAAATATAGGAGGAAAATACATTTCTAGTTGACAAATATAAAAGCAACTTCATTCTCCAACTCATCTAACAAATTTGGATCAATAACTTTAATACAAATGGATTTGAAAAAATTACATAATCTGATGATAGTCTTTCTAACAGTTGACGACAATATACCACGCAGTGGGACCAGTAACAGTTGTTACATCAATACATGATTGTCATAAGATTTCATACCTAATAATTAATAATCCTTCACTAACACGAAATTCTTCACATTTGAAGAATATTCACTGGGTACTTTTATACCATACAGACACTGACAAAAATTTAAATTCTCATTCTTGCTTAATGTGTGACAAGCCAGAGGTAAATATGTTTAATTTCCTTTCATAGTGGGAGCTAACTCCAAACGTATTCTCATTACTATCAAGTTCAATCTAAAATTCAATCCATTTTTTGTCTTTCCTTTTATGTCTAATAAAGTTCCAATCAAACTGTCACATATATTTTTCTCAACATGAAAAACATTAATATTATGTTTTATCTCTAAAAATCTCCATAAGCTAGTTCAAAAAAATAGATTGTTTCTTCCAAATATTTTTTTGAAGACCAAAACTACTTTTCTCTGCAAATGTCAAATCAATGTTTTTCACCCTATTGTAATATTCTTCAACTAACAATGGTTCTGGGGAAATATAGTATTCCTTTAAACCGTTAAATGTCTTCAATCTGCGATAAAGATGATCAATTCACAAAATTCTTCTATGTCTCATGTACATTGTCTTTCTTCCATTCTGCAATTGATAATATGAAGTCTCTTCTTCACAAATTGGACATGTTATATGTCCCTTAACACTGTATCCATATAAGTTTTCATATGCAGGAAAGTCATTTATATTGAACATTATCATAGCACACAAAAGAAAATATTCTTTCTTGTATGCATCAAAAACATTAACACCTGCCTCCCATGGAATTTTCAAATCATCAATCAATGAAAAAAGATACACATCAATATTGTTTCCTATTGTTTTGGTTCAAAAATCATCAAGTTCATCATAACATATTTTTTCGTGATACATATCTGTGGGGATAAGTTGTAAACTACCAACAAAATAGGTCACGAACTGTGTTGGTTGCTTAGGCTCCGATATGGATTCATTCCATCTATACACACTCACATTCTCATATTTCTAACTTCTCTTCCAAAATCAAGAAATTGTTTATCAAATCTCTTCCATTGTGATGAGTCAGTAGGGATGACATAATTTACCATCAGAGATTCGTTTTTCTGAATGTCATCTTAACCTTTTTGCATCAATTGAATTTGAAAATAAACGCTTCAAATGAGTAATTATTGGAAGGTACCAAATTGCTTTAGCAGGAGCTTTGATTTTAGTACCTGAGAATAAATCGAAGTTAATTTATCGAAATTGTATGAAGGGATTATTGGAAGAAATTATTTGATTTAGCATGAGGTTAGATGCCAATACCTGAGAATGAATCTGAATTGACTTTTGCATTCATCTTATAGCGTGATGTTCCACATGTAAGACAATTTGATAAAAATCGCATTCTTTCATATACAACACACAATTATTGGGGAAAGTATGTATCTTTTTATACCTCAATCTCATTGAAGCACTTCTTAAAAACATAAGTTAGAAAAACTTTTATCACTCCAACCGTTACTTGCTTTCAAGTTAACTAATCTCCAAACAGCTAATAACACTATATTTGCTATAACCTGAGAATAATGGTTTTTCAGAATCTCTATACAATCGTTCAACACTTTGTTTTTCCAACGGCTTAAACAACTAAATCATGAATTAAATCTTCAATATGATCCTTTGTCACATTATGAATATTGAATTCAACATTATCTGTTGAATTTACAGTTCTTTCACCATGTCATATCCAACGTGTATAATTAAAAGGCTAAAACCATAACAAATGAGATGATCCTTGATTTCTCTAGAGTTTAACTTTCTCATATTCAAACACTTCATACATGAACAGAAAATAAAATCAATGTTTTGAAGATTTCGTTTATCAAATTCCAATAATTCGTCAACTCCTTTTTCATATTCACTGGTGGTTTTTCATAAATTTATCCAATTACGGTCCATTAAATACCTAATATCGCAATATAATTGGTGAATATATTAAAACATATAAAAATTTAAATATATATATATATATATAAACTGATAAACTGTAAACAGAAACACATAATCAGATAAAGAACATCATATATGAAACAATTACAAATAGTAAACTATTTATTTTCATATTATATACATGTATTTTATTGATATTATAATTTAATTATTTTCAATCATCCAACATTTATTAGTTCATTTTGCACAGTTCTTCCATTAGTTCGATGTTGCGTGTGTCAAAAGTATTGAAGATTGCATTAATTTATTAGTTCATTTTACATAGTTGTTACTAAATAGTGGGGGATGTTGCAACTGAAACTCATTGGTCATAATAGATATGGAATTCTCACATCTCAGCACTACACTTCTAATAGATTGAAAAACATCATTAATACTCTCACATAGCTGTTGATCAGGATGATGTAATACTATAACAATAAGATCTATCTCCACATATGATCTAACACACTCATTCATACCATTTGGGTGTTCAATCAACGGTCATTGTAGTAGAATTCTATTAAAATAAAAATGTAGATATATAAATCGCATATACATCCAATCTGAATATACCACATACATAGACTATTTAAAAAAATTGTAGATCATGTCACTATTATAAACAAACAAACACCCTATCATACATGTTGTCTCACATAAGCTTGGTTGTCCCTCTCTTTCCCATTATAATCGCTCCCTCTCAGATATAGAATCAAATATATAATAGATTTCCAATACCAATTTTTTATTATAAAAACATAAACATTCAATGGTTATATAGAATTACACCACCGTGTCATTTAGGTAATCTCGATACAAACTAATAATTGAAACAACTCAAAAATATAATTAAATGATAAATAATTTATCTTCCAAATTAGAAAAACTTACAAAATTCAAAGTTCAACTTAAATTTGATCCTTATAATTCTATTAAAATAAAAATATAGATATATAAATCGCATATACATTCAATCTGAATATACCACATAGATTATTTAAAAAAATGTAGATCATGTCACTATTATAAACAAACACCCTATCATACATGTTGTCTCACATAAGCTTGGGTTGTCCCTCTATTTCCCATTATACTCTCTCCCTCTCAGATATAGAATCAAATATATAAGAGATTTCCAATACCGATTTTTTATTATAAAAACATAAACATTCAATGGTTATATAGAATTACACCACCGTGTCATTTAGGTAATCTCAATAGAAACTAATAATTGAAACTCAAAAAATATAATTAAATGATAAATAATTTATCTTCCAAATTAGAAAAACTTAAAAAAATCGAAGTTCAACTTAAATTTGATCCTTAATCCAAACTTCGTCCCTTAAATGTGTTTCAAGAATAAACACTGCCTGCAGGATCTATACGAAATTGATTGTAAAAACGAAAATTAAATATGAAAAACAAACTAAAACCAAACCACGATTTGTGTCGATTATTACAAAAAACTGACGCTGAAGAGTGAGAAAAAAATGTTTTTTTGTAAGAACCAACACGAAATATATATTTTTTTATTTTTTGTCGGTTTTTTTACAAAATTGACGCTAAAAATACAGTCTTCAGCAGTTTTGGTTTCGATTTTAAAATCGACACCAAGAACCATATATATAAAAATTTATGTGTCGGTATTTAGTAAAATCGACGCCAAAAATCTCTAGCACATACTTTTTGCATCAGTTTAAAAAAAACTGACGTCATTTCTCCGACGTTAAAAACATTATTTTCACTAGTGGTAAGATGCACAGGGGCACTGTACTAGCACGAATCTCTCGGCAAAGACCTTACTCGAACTTTCCCTCTCGGAAGTAATTATCACGGATCATATCCAGGGAGTAGCGTGTAAGATCAATAAACCTAGCCGCGTACACAGCCACTGTCATGGCTCTCTGCGGCAGCTGCAGAAACTCCTGAATCCTAACGGAGCGCAAGCGTGAGGGGAAGTACTCCTTGCGAAATAGCTGCTGGAACTCATCCCAGGAGAGTGCTGACTCTTCGTGCATCTGGGTAATTAAACTCCACCAACGCTCAGCCGTCTCGAGAAAAAGGTCGGCTTCCAAAGCCACCATTTGGTCTGTCGGTGTCCGCACCAGCCTGAAGAGGCAGACCACCGACTCCAACCAGCCCTCTGCCACCTGAGGGTCTGGCTCACCACAAAACATCAGCGGAATCTGGCGCTGGAACATATGAAGCGCGCTTAGACTGCGCTCATCCTCAGTCTGTGATGTCGGTACTAAATGATGCTCCACATGTGGAGGTGTCGCCACTGGCTCACCCGGAAGAAGGGGATCGCATGATGGGTCATAGATTGAGGCTTCATCGCTCGCGAGGTCTTCGTTACAAGCCAGAGCTGGTATCCTGACTAGCTGTCATCGCGGAGGCATCCTGAAAGTTATCAAGGAGCACCGCGGTCCACAAGCGGTTAATCAGGGTCCTAGTGAATGGTTACGTCAACCGTCGCATCATCACTAGACTCTTTAGCCTGAGATCCACTCTCAAGACACGTCGACATTGTTGTCTTATACCCAGCCAATCCTCTTAAGGGTAAACATCTGAACAACATCTCAATAAATGAATTTGCTCTGATACCACTTTGTCATGACCCAACCCATGCTGGGGATCGAGCGATAATTACCTTAAGTCTGAATCCATAGGCCAGGGGGTGGCGACCAGCGTCGAAGGCACAACAAACTCAGGGAGGTCTTTACCTAAATATATGTACACACATACAGCCAACTCAATACAAAAGTGCAGAGGTCTTTAGCCTGAGAGCCACTCTCAAGATACGTCAACATTGTTGTCCTATACCCAACCAATCCTCTTAAGGGTAAACATCTGAACAACATATGAAGAAATGAATTTACTCTGATACCACTTTTTCACGACTCAACCCATGCTGGGGCTCGAGCCGCAATTACCTCAAGTCTGTCTCCATAGGCTAGGGGTGGCGACCAGCATCGAAGGCACAACAAACTTAGGGAGGTCTTTGCCTAAATACCTGTACACACATACAACCAACTCAATACAAAAGTGTAGAGGGAAAGAAACAAAAGGTGCAACTGTTGTAAAATAAACCAACACTAAAAAGTACAGGTACAGTAAAGTAAGTTGAAAGGGAAAAAGAACAAAATACACGCCCAACTGGAAAATGTCTCAACCTGACAGAAAAACTGAAAGTAAAGCTACTGAGGAATCCCAGCGCCTGAAACCCAAGTTGTACCACCGCACGTGGTCCAAGCTCCCGTATCTATGAGCTCCTCCAAAGTCATGATCAAACCTGTGCATCGTCTGCATAAGGCGCGATACATGCGGGAAAAACTTATGCATGGGTGAGTATAAACATACATAGTAAAACGCCCCCGAAAAAAAAGGAAGAGCAGTAAGAGACACACGAGGAAAGGAAGTACAACAAATAGAACCAAATACAATGAAAGAGTACAACTCAACCCAACATGAGAGTGAAATAAGATCATCCAAACACAATGATCTAGAAACGGTGAGAATGTGAACTTCTAGTTGAGTCTTCGAAACCTATAATAGAAGAGTAGACTCATTCAACCACGAGAAGCTAGACACGGAAATCACATGGCATAACTCGCACGTTTTCGCTTCTCCTGGAAAGAGAATAACCAAAACCCAAGGAATGGGTTTGCAACCACCATCCATACCCAGCACATGAAAAAGAGTCACCAGAAGAGTCACCAGAAGAGTCACCAGTCCCAAAAGAAACCACCATTCATACCCTTGATTCCTCACGCCTGCCCTGAACCGTAAGTCAAAGGATCTCAAACACCACACCTCGATACTATTCACTTTGAGTGGGTCTGTCTCGCCCGCACGGTTTTAATTCGCATCACACGGACACGACTCAATGGGTAAAGTGTCCCTCTTAATCGTGAGCCCAAGGTAACATCAAAGTATGTCTCGCAACTGATCCGTAGAAGAAGGTCATCTCAAGGTTGAGAACCAATGCCCAATCTGGCTAGAGGGTTCCACTTTGGTGTCATCGAGGACCCATACCCAGCCCGACTAGAGGGTTCCACTCAGAAAAGGTCGAAGATCCATCTCACAACTCAGCACAGGAAAAAGAGTCACCAGTCCCAGAAGCAACCACCATCGATACTCAGGATTCCTCACGTCTGCCCTGAACCGTTAGTCAAAGGGTCTCAAACACCACACCTCGATACTATCCGCTTTGAGTGAGTCTGCCTCGCCCGTACGGTTTTAATTCGCATCACAAGTACATGTCTCGATGGGGAAAGTGTCCCTCTTACTCGTGAGCCAAAGGTAACATCAAAGTATGTCTCGCCACTAATCCATAGAAGGTCATCTCAATGTTGAGAACCAATGCCCAATCCGGCTAGAGGGTTCCACTCGAAAAAAGTCGAAGATCCATGCCCTACCTGGCTGGAGGGTTCCACTATGATGTTGTCGAGGACTCATACCCAGCCCAGCGAGAGGGTTCCACTCTAGTGTAGTCGAGGACCCATTCTAAGCCCGGCTGGAGGGTTCCACTCGGAAATCACCAATGTCATCTTCTAATCATTGTTGTCATCAAAAATCGCTTGAAGATGAGTCGTGTTCGAAACACCTCGCATCGTAACTCGAAAGTCAGAATCGAGATCCTCTTCGCGTTCTAAGAAAAAAAAAACACGCGGGATAGGCTATTTATTTTCCCAAAACGGACAACCGATGAAAAAGGCATTTTCACCAAAACACACCCGAACGGGTCAAAGTGGGGTCTGCGTCATGACCCCAAACTTCAAATTCTCAAATTTACCTCAAAAGGTCTACCTAAAAAGGAGAGTCACGTTGTCGCAGATAGCACGTCAAACGTACAACCGGTTTAAAAGTTACAGGCATTTGAAACTTCGCTACGAGGGGTCATTAGGCCGGTGGACCGACTCAGGGTCGGTCCAGCCCATGGTCAACCGTCGAGGTCCAGCCCTAAACCTCTATTTATAGGCATCCCGCTCGACGCAGAAACCCAAACCCCACCTCATTTTATGTCGCGCGAAGGTAAAACATCATATTCTGAACTCAACTGCGGTTTCAGATTTCCAAACTGAGCCCCCATACAAGAGTTATTTGATTTGGCGTCGGGGGTAAAATAATTAAGTTTAATTATTTTAATTACGATTTTGTCTCTAGTTGGCTTTTTTCATAGAAATCTCGCACCGACAAAAGTTATGTCCCGCATAGGATAAATTTCACGTTATGGGTTCAACTGTGACCTCAAATTTCTGATCCGAGTTACCGTTTTAAAGTTATTCTGTTTTTGTAGAGTGCATAGTATAAAATATACTTAATATTTTTATAAAATTAATTCCGAGCATACCGGGTCTTGGAATTGCACGTCGTCTTAGCGTCCAACTCTGGAAATATATAGAGAAATATTTCAAAGTATTACAAAGCGAAAATCGGGTCTCTACAAAGTCTCATCACAAATACTAAAACTCACTAAGAATAATTGTGACTCAAGTTGGTGGTTTCAAAAACTTATAAATTATTATTTATCAACATTTTTTACAAAATTATTTTTATTTTACACTATTTCTTATGTAACGGTCCGGTCCAACTCATGATCATGATATTGTCCGTTTTGGGCCTAGCCTGCACGGATTTGTTTTCCCTGAGCTCTGGCCCTCAAGCACCCCCCAAGAAAAGGTCTCATGATGGGAGAAGTATTCACACCACCTTATAAAGGGGTGTTTCGTGCTCCTCCTCCTTTGATGTAGGATTGTCATAACCCACCCCCCTAGAAGGGTCCAGCGTCCTCGCTGTCACATCAAATGGACACCAGCTCTGATACCATTTGTAACAGCTCAATCCAACCCACGATCATGATATTATCCGATTTGGGCCTAGCCCGCACGGATTTGTTTTCCCTGGGCTCTGGCCCTCATGATGGGAGAGGACCAGAGCCGGTGTCCATTTGATGTGCCAGTGAGGATGTTGGGCCCTTCTAGGGGGAGTGGGTTAAGGCAATCCTATCCTACATCGAAGGAGGAGCACGAAACACCCCTTTATAAGGTGGTGTGGATACCTCTTCCATCATGAGGCCTTTTCCTGGGAGGTGCATGAGGGCTAGAGGGCTGAATTAGGGGGATGGGTTTTTTTTATTTAAATGGGTCTAGGTTTAGTATATTTAGGAATATGGGTTTGTTGAGCGCCACTTCAAGTGGCGCTCAACAATTCGGGTGGCTAGCGCCACTTCAAGTGGCGCTTTGCCACCCTTTTTTTATGGTTTTGTTTTCTTTTTTTGTTTTAATTTTTTTTCCACCTCATCTCTTTTTAATAAATAATTTCAAAATAAATAAATAAAATTTTAAAAATAATCTTATAAATATGTATTTAAAAATGATAAATTAATTATTATTATATTTATAATTATATAATAATGAAATTATATTTATGTATATATATAATTATATGTGTGTGTATAAATATAATTATGTATATATATAATTAAAAATAAATATTTATAAATATAAATCTATTTATATATGTTTTTTAAATAAAAAATATATTTGTAATTATATAATTATAAACTAATCTTTATATATAAATATTTATAATTATATGAATATGAATATATTTAAAATATATAATTATGAAAATATTTTTACATATATATTTAAAATTTATTTATAAATTTATTTAATATTCATATATAAATATATATATATATATGTATGTATGTATGTGTGTGGAGAATTATATTTAGAATTATATTTAGAATTATATTGTAATTATAGTTATACTTGTATATTTATAATTATATATTTGTACATATATATATTTACGTAGTTATAAGTAATTATTTATAAAAAAAATTGAAATATTGTTAAACATATAGTCTTTCAATACCACCTACTTGAAACTTAAAAATGTTTCAAATATGTGACTTTGAAAGCCTATAAAATATAATCTAAATGACCAATATGAATGAAACTTAAAACATGTATTAAAAATATACTAAATAGATGAAAATAAAAAAAACGTAGAAAATGTCGATAGAAAATATTTGATAGGCTTTCAAAACCACCTAGTTGTAACTTAAAAATGTTTCCACTATGTGACTTTGAACGCTATAAAAGATAATCTATATGACCAATATGAATGAAACTTAAAACATTGATTAAAAATATATAAATAGATGGGAAAAAAACATAAAAAATGTCGACAGAAAATATTTTATAGGCTTTCAAAACCACCTAGTTGAAACTTAAAAATGTTTCAACTATGTGACTTTGAACGTCTATAAAACATAATCCATATTAAGAGTATGAATGAAAATTAAAACATGGATTAAACATATACTAAATATATGAAAATAAAAAAATTACGTAACAAATGTCGACAGAAAATATTTTATAGGCTTTCAAAACCACCTAGTTGAAACTTAAAAATGTTGCAACTATGTGACTTTGAACGTCTATAAAACATACCAGTATGAATGAAACTTAAAACATGGATTAAACATATACTAAATAGATGAAAATAAAAAAAATACGTAAAAAATATCGACAGAAAATATTTTATAGGCTTTCAAAACCACCTAATTGTAACTTAAAAATGTTTCAACTATGTGACTTTGAACGTCTATAAAACATTATTATTTGATATACAATAATTAATTAGTTAGTAATATAATTATTAATTATTATTTGTCATTATAATTATTAATTATTAATGGTTAAGTTGCTGTGACAAATTTTGTTTATATTGTACCTGTACTTTATAATTTAATAGTTAATTAAAATAAGTTTATATTTAATATATTTTTTATTTTCTTGTTATTTGACTTAAACAACAATTACTTATCATAGTGAATAAGTTTTTTAATATATACAACATTACATCCAAAAACATCAACGAAGATGCCCCCCGGTACCACAACGCGGTGTCTGAATGTCACGTCCTCTCCGCGTCCGACGTCCGTGTCGCTCCGGTGTCCTCTCTACAGGTTCCTCCTCTTCCGGTGCTTCGGGTGCCTCCCCATGATGCTGTGTAGAGGACTGACCAAAATCATGTGAGGATGCCCCAAAATCATGTGAGGATGCCCCAAAATCATATGGGGTGACATATGGCTCTGAAGCTCCTATAAATGGTAGAAATGGGGTACTGAAGAAGGTCTCGTCGGGAGGAGAGGGGTCCGCCATAAGCTGTGTGACTGCACCCAGATCGAAGTCCATAGTAGTCTGCGGAGACTCCATATGCGGTATATAAGTGTCTCCCTGCTGTGCAAAATCATCAGTCGGCTGGGCGGAATCGTCTCTCTATGGTGCGACGACATCTGCAGGAGTCGCTCTCGGATGTCGATGTCGTCGCCTCTGCCCCTCCGAATGTGCTCGTCTCTGTCGTCCAGCTGGCGGAAGCGGTGGTGGTGCATCCTCCTCAGCAAGCATAGCAGGGACATCGTCATCCTCATGTGCTTCTGCCTGAAGATATGGATCAGGATATATCTGTGGCTCCTCATCAAAAAAATTGTCACGTATCAACCGGAGATGATCCAATAGAGCCACCACATCCCGATGAACTACCTCCCATAGAATATATGCAGGCTCCTGAGGCTGTGTGGAATGTGCAAGCTGACCAATGGCGTCTGCCTGCAAATGAAATAACAATCAAATTAATATCAAAAATGAGTTAAACAAAATTAATAAATCTTAGTAAACATATCAATCGCTGAATGCCAATCCCCTGATGTGTAAGGTGCATGATGGTGTGTCGTCGATACCAGTGTACATAATCCCCCTGATCAGATAAATCAGAGTGTGATGTGATATATCCCTGTGGAAAGATACTGAATCGGGAACCCCTGTCCCAAAGCTGGATATAAGATGCATGATGTCGTCACCAGTCTGTCGTCTGTCTACCTATAAGCACAATCGAATGTAACTCGGTAGACATAACCTGTATAAGGAGTCCATGAAACCTGAAATGTAAACTCAAAAAATAAGTCATATAGTAGCATGACAATGTTACTGAGATTATATTGAAATAACTTAAAATAGTGATAACAAAACAAATTTTCCTACAAAAAAGTACTGTTTAACTTACATCAGCTGGCACTATAGCGTCGAATATCTGTCGGAAGCTATGCACACTATGTCTCGGAGTATGTGCAAACTTTTGAGACTGACTCCACCTGGTGAAAAAAGAGTAACCTACGGTAAGTTTATAAAAAACAATAACAAAAGTACTAAATAACCGAAATTAATGAATTAGACATACCATCGTCCCCGAGGACAGTCCTGAAGTAGCTCCGGTGCAAGCGGTGTGTCTTCGTATGACCTTCCTGGCGGCATATGCTGCACCGTCGTCCAGCTGAATGTTCACTAGGTCAATCCATCTCATTCCGAATACGAGTCGACTTTGGCCTCCCTTTAGGTCGAAGTCTATTGTTGTTCGGTAGAAGCGTCAGTGTGTCATCAGGCAGCCGAAAATTATGATATTCCCCGATTGGCATCCACGGAGTACTGTAGGAGGAGTTGATGTTCTCGAGTCGATAAGACGGATCAATGAACTGCTCCCAAGATACGTGTACGTAAGCACATGCAGCAATCACATGGCCGCATGGATATCTCAGTGCCTGAAAGTTGCCACAATCACAGTAACGCTTCTCTAATAAAACAACTCGCACACGACCATTGCTACATGCCACAGCATCACCGGGCTCAGCGACCTCAAATCGTTGCTCTGGACGATTAAATACAGTTACACGGTAAGTTGCGGCCTCCTGAAGAACTATATCTAGCCCACGTTGGAAATGGTGTTCATAGCGCATTCCTCTGTTCAAGCCCTCTTTATCTTGCTTTCCTTGTTCCAGAAAGTACTTTACACTACGATAGAATGTCTCTTGTACCAACCCTGAAATTTATATTTACGACATCATAAAAATATTATATTATAATAGTAGCTCTTCTGAGTAACATATATTCAAATATTCGTATTTACCTATGATAGGAAGTTTTCTAACTCCCTTGAAAACTCCATTTATACATTCTACGATGTTGTTCGTCATATGACCATATCTCCTCCCATCATCATATGCCAACGACCATTTCTGCTTTGAAATTTACATCATGTAATCATACACTTCTGGATTCACTCTGCGGATATCTTGAAGACGCTCCTCCATCCTTTTTTGTTGAAGCTCATATGCTATCATACAAGCAGTCATCTGAACAGTTATGAAAATAACTATGAAAAAAACATTTTAACAGAAAAGGATATTCATACCAATTTTTAAGATTGCCTTTTTCATCGATTCGTTCTTGAACTTCTTTCGCAAATTGCTGGCAATGTGTCGAATACAGTATCGATGATGGGCATAGGGTGGTCTCCACAAAAGACCCTCAGACTGTATCGCCTCCTTGATTGCACGATGGCGATCAGAAATAAGACAAATCCCTTCTGCATCCGTAACAAACTCTCGTAGACATGCCAGAAACCAGCTCCATGATGAGAAGTTCTCTTTCTCCACAATTGCAAATGCTATAGGCAGAGGGGCTCGATTTCCATCTTGTGTGGCGACAATCAATAAAGTTCTTGTATAATTTCCATACAGAAATGTACCATCAATTTGTATGAACTGCTTGCAATGTCTAAAAGCTGCCACACATGGTAAAAATGTCCAAAATAATCTATCAAACACAACCATTGAGCAGTCAAGTTGGTTCTGTTGGTTAACATATTCAACAGTATGTAACCGATAAACTATTTGATTATTGTGGTGTAAAAGCTCCAACAGTTGTGGTAAAACTCGATATGAGTCATCTCAATCACCATACACTTTCACAATAGCCTTTTGTCGTGCTGCCCATGCCTTCCAGTAAGAGATTTGATACCCAAAAAGCAGTTTAATTCGCTCAATGACCAGAACCACAGGGACGTCTTGACATGCTCTAATCATTTCAACAATAATAGTTGAAACAAATTTAACATCTAATGAAGAGTGTTCTTGTGCCAAGCTTGGGTTCACACAAGTGTGTGGAGTAAATCTAGTGATGCGCCAGCTGTGAAAAGTGTTATCAATAATAGCTCGCAAACACATTTGACAGTTCGATTCATATTTGTCACAACAGATCAAATAATAAGTTCTCTTTGACTCTTCTACAACATATGAGTAATGTCTTTCAATGTGATATTGTTTTATCACATTTTTCATTTCTTCTTTGCTCTCAAACTCTCTGCCAATATACAGAAAACCATTATCTGACACTCGATTTGTGCCACCAATGATTCCTGGAAATTCTGAACTGAGAGTAATAACTGAATAATCAAATTCCGGCAAGCGATTCATGCCTTCAGTCGACCATGAATCCAATAGTGGAGGATGGTTCAATGGTCGATTGAACCTCACATGAGTTGGTACAGACTGATCTTCTGCATGCTCTTCTTCTTCTTCTTCTTCTTCAACTTCCTCTTCATCTTGTTCAAAATTGTCATCATCCTCGAATTCATCAACCAATGCATCTAAAGTATGTGGAGGACTATCCATTGAAACTGTGGCTGATGGAAATTATGGAACAACTACCGATGCTGATGGAACGTCCTGATGTGAAGGAGCATATGACATAGTCTCATGACTTTGAGATGGGTCAACATCCAATGCTGATAGAACCTCCATTGTAGCTATAGTGACATACAACTCCATCATTTGATTCTCAGGTATATACTTAACCAATGAAAGTATATATTCTCAATCATCATCATCATTTACCGGATAGGGAACATGTCAAAACCTATCTATAAATTGGAGATGTCTGAATGTGATGGACTCTATCACTTGATTCCTCGCCAGTTTTAACCTCTGATGAATTTTCCTTTGCACAGCTTCCAAAGTAGTACATCCTCCAAGCATCACAACAGCTTCTGGATGTATACTATAACTACATCCTTGTTCTGTCTCAATTATTTGACCGTTGCAATAAATATAAGCGGAGACCATCTTTTTATCTAAAAGAAACCACTGTTATTAATTAAATCTGATTAAAGAATCAATTTATGTTTGCATGATTCTAGTAATTTAGGTTGGAATCCTAATCCCTCCACCAAATCAATATGTTCAAACCATATTGATGTGTAACTATTTACACAACCCACAAGTTTGTGTTACTTACCCAAAAATAGAAGTCAAATATATTTATACATATCCACAGGCATTATATGCATGAGGTACACGAACACGTCATGTAAAAAGCATAGAGTTATATGAAATTGAAAGTCTCCACATGAGTAAGCCCGGAGCGACAGATAGTCAACCCCATTCACTTTCCTAGACAAGGCAAGCCTCCAGGAAAGTAGGTGGTCCGACCCAAAGCCCCTCTACCCGGGGATACTTTACTCAAGAGAGCAATCATTTCATGATAACTTAACACTTAATATGCAAAAAATATATTGAATTACTAAATTCAAGTTCATAACTTCAATTAAAAACCGAGGTCAAGGTAGATTGGAAACGAAATTCATTATCATACCTAGAATGTAATGCAAAGGTATATTCCATAAGCAATTTACTACTACTTGGCTAATTAATATAACTACTTCGCTAATTAATATAACTACTTCGCTAATAAATATAACTACTTCGCTAATAACCTAATTATGATTAATTAATTAACTAATTATAATTAAGTAAATACACAATTAAGATTAACTAATTACCTAATTTTTGTTAACTAATTACCTAATTATGGTTAACTAATTACCTAATTATGATTAAATAATTAAATAATTATCATTAATTAATTAACTAATTATCATTAACTAATTACCTAATGATTAAATAATAACCTAATTGTCATTAACTAATTACCTAATTATAATTAACTAATTACCTAATTATAATTAACTAATTACCTAATTATGATTAACTAATTACCTAATTATGGTTAACTAATTACCTAATTATGGTTAACTAATTACCTAATTATGGTTAACTAATTATTTAATTATGGTTAACTAATTACCTAATTATGATTAACTAATTACCTAATTATGATTAACTAATTACCTAATTATGATTAACTAATTATCTAATTATGATTAACTAATTAGATTAACTAATTACCGAATTATGTTTAACTAATTATGTAATTATGATTAAATAAGTAGCTAATTATGATTAAATAAGTAGCTAATTATTATTAATTAAGTAGCTAATATTGATTAATTAATAACCTAATTATGATTAACTAATTACCTAATTATGATTAACTAATTACCTAATTATGATTAACTAATTACCTAATTATGATTAATTAATTAACTAATTGTGATTAATTAATTACATAATTATGATTAATTAATTACATAATTATGATTAATTAAGTACCTAATTATGATTAATTAAGTACCTAATTATGATTAAATAAGCAGCTAATTATGATTAATTAAGTAGCTAATTATGATTAATTAAGTAGCTAATTATGATTAATTAATAACCTAATTATGATTAACTAATTACCTAATTATGATTAACTAATTACCTAATTATGATTAACTAATTACCTAATTATGATTAACTAATTACCTAATTATGATTAATTAATTACATATTTATGATTAATTAAGTACCTAATTATGATTAATTAAGTACCTAATTATGATTAAATAAGTAGCTAATTATGATTAAATAAGTAGCTAATTATGATTAAATAAGTAGCTAATTATGATTAATTGAGTAGTTAATATTGATTAATTAATAACCTAATTATTATTAACTAATTACCTAATTATGATTAACAAATTACCTAATTATGATTAATTAATTACATAATTATGATTAATTAATTACCTAATTATGATTAATTAAGTACCTAATTATGATTAATTAATTACCTAATTATGATTAATTAATAACCTAATTAGGATTAATTAATAACCTAATTATGATTAATTAATTACCTAATTAGGATTAATAACCTAATTATGATTAATTAAATAACTAATTATGATTAATTAATTACCTAATTATGATTACTTAATTAACTAATTATGATTAATTAATTAACTAATTATGATTAATTAATTAACTAATTATGATTCATTAATTAACTAATTATGATTCATTAATTAACTAATTATGATTATTTAATTAACTAATTATGATTATTTAATTAACTAATTATGATTATTTATTATCTAATTACCATTAATTAATAACCTAATTATAATGAATTAATTAACTAATTATGATTCATTAATTAAGTAATTATGATTAATTAATTATCTAATTATGATTAATTAATTAGCTAATAATGATTAATTAATAACCTAATTACAATTAATTAATTACCTAATTATGATTAATTAATAACTTAATTATCATTGATTAATCAACTAATTATGATTAATTAATTAACTAACTAATCATTTCATTATCTAATTACATTTTAAAAAACCATACTATTTATAAAATACAAATATTATATACTAATTCTATAAATTAAACAACTAAATTATTAAATCAAAATATTAAATAAATTTAAAGAAAGATTTACCTCAAATTTGTGACGACGTAGGTACACAGGCAGAGCAACCGAAGAAAGCAGAGCAACAAAAAATATTTTTAGAGAGAAGTTTGAGAGAGAGAGAGAGAGAGGAAGGGGTAGGAAGTGAGGAATGGGGGTGGGGCGAGGTAGGAAGTGAGGAATGGGGTGGGGCGAGGGTCCTATTTATAGGATTGGGGGGTGTTTCGATGCCACTTGAAGTGGCGCCGAATTGATTTGGAAGAAGCCAGCAGCGCCACTTCAAGTGGCACTGAAATATTTTTCCGCCAAATTGGTGGAGCGCCACTTCAAGTGGCGCTCCGGTTTTAACTCTCTTGAGCGCCACATGGTGTGGCGCTCAAGAGACCCATTTAACAAAATATTCAAACCTTTGACCCATTAAAATAAATAAAAAAAAGCCCCTGTACACAAAATAGGTCGGGCTAGAGCCTAGGGAAAACAAATCCGTGCGGGCGAGGCCCAAAGCAGACAATATCATGATCGTGGGCTGGACTGGGTCGTTACATTTTAAATGTTTAATTCATGTTTTAAGTTTCATTTATATTAGTCTTATAGTTTGTATTTTATAGTATTTCAAAATCATGTACTTGAAACAGAATCTCAAATCGGAAATGCAGAATGATCTGCGCAAGAAATGGAGAATCTGAATACCACATTGAAAATGCAGAATGATTTTCAGGACAAACCCTCTTATAAAAGAGAGTCATGGGTGAAGGTTTATGTCAGAATTCAAACTCTTGTAATGACAGTATTACTGAATATTAAATATCAGATAAATTCTGCTGAAACTTTTTGTTATATATATATATATATAATTTAAAAATACAAAAAAAAATTAAAAAATTAAATCTTTATATAGTTTACGCATTCTTCATAAAGTTTACAAAGGATGTGTGAACCCCGTTCACACTTCCTGGCAATAGAAGATGTCTGAACGGGGTTCACACATCTTTTATCACATCTGTGAAGGATGTGTGAACCCCTTTCACACATCTCTCCACACTGAAGATGTGTGAACGAAGTTCACGCATCTCCGAACCCATTTTTAAAAATAGTTGAAACCCTATCCCTTTTCTAAAAAAAATTCAAAAACTCATTAAAAAAAACCGAAAACTTGGTCTAATACCATGTAGAAATGAAAGAGAGAACTGAATACCCAAGGGTCCGCTCTAAGAGAGGCCATGAAGTTATTTTATAATGAATAAAATAAATTAAATGATACGACAAATCCAATGTGGGACTTACACAAATTATCCTAACATGAATAATAGTACTGTAAAAGATGATTTGATAAAACGGTTTGATCAATATAAATGCAACAAAAATAAAATAGAAAATGCAAACAAAAAAATAGACTTCAACCAAAATCTAGGGTATGTTAGGTAGCGATTTGAAAAATTTTCAAGTTGTTACATAGTTATTGGTGTGGTTTGTATACTTCAAACCTAGCTTGTATTTATTTGATGTTCATTGGCTAGTTATCTGAAAGGTGGCAATAGCGTTTGATAATTACGTATCTGAAATCTGATGGGAGCCTTTAGGATACCGAGTGGTCGCGCTTATTATAAGCGCAGGTTTTTTTGGTTCATGTGTTTGTTGCTAACTCATTTGGCCCATATCTTACGAATCATAATAACCGTAGAAACAACATCAACAAGCTGCATATCATTTGTGCACATCTTTCGATCCTAAAAATATAATTATAGACCACTATCAAACCTGACAAACCAAAAGACCTCACAACACGTAGATTAACCTCTTGCATGATAACTACAGTTTCCCTAGGATTAATTCTCATAGACCATATATTAACACAAGCCAATTTTGATAATAAAAAAGATAATGCTTCAATTTTGAACTCCTATACGACTATATAAAAACTATCTCCAAAAACAATTTGATGTTGAGATTCCAAAAGGCCTCCAAAGCAACCTGAAGCTATTCATCACTACATGCAAATCAAATTCATTTGATTGATTTGAACAGATCGAGCATGTTGTTAAATTGGGTAAAATGATGTTGAATCGAAACATATTTTCAACGAGACATGTTATCGTTAAATTGATTAAAATGATGTTGATCCATCTTTAATAAATCTTTCTAATGCTCCACAACTGTCCTAATTTGTTCAACCCATCCAAAAACAACTTCAATTAACACACATCAACATGATGATTTCTACGACAGGGCTGAAGCTTAGGGCATGTGCCATGGCATGAAAATACAAGCCATATTTGTATGGACAGAAGATTAAAGAATGCACAGTTCACTCAAGGCAAACAAAGTGAAGGAAATAAAAAACATTACATGAGATTATACAATGACTAGATTAAACTTGAGTAACAAATTGACATAACTAAATAATAGAGAACTGAAATTTAAACAAAATAAACAATAAAGAACCCAAATTTAAAAAAAAAACTACAATGCATAACCTTTTCATTTTCCATTTCCATCAAATATCTTTCCTACATAACGCATACCAAATAGGTCCTAGAGACTTTTACTGTTCAAATTTGTAAAAGTTTTAATATGGAACACAAAATTTTCCATGGAGGTTGCACATACATGGATGTGCTGACTACAGCATCAAGGAAAAACTTAAAATTCAGATTGAAAAAATTCAAGTGAGAACTCAGGAGAATAATAATCAAGATTTTAGGTGTCAAACTATGAACGTTAGACCCATAAATGAAGACAATGAGAAGTACAAACGCAAAAAACAAAAAGTGCATATTTAAGTTAAACTATTTAAACAACCCTAACATACCCAATCTAACTGCAATTGTGTTCAAATATCAGCTATAAATAACCTCTGAATGAAATTATTGAGATCATCAATTATGAGAAAAAAATTGCCCGTGAGATCCACCCTCCAGCCCACCAATAGATCCGATAATGAGAATTTGAAACATTAAAATTTAAAACATATGTGATGCCAAATTAAAATCAACAATAACCAAACTTACTTTATTGATTCAATTTTATCTAAAATTAAAACAAAACCATTTAAATTTACCATTTTTTTACCGATACCACCCATTCCATTTGAGAGATGGGGTGGGGACAGCTTGTCATGCACCCGATCCATCCTGCGTATCAGTGCCCCAGTGCCCCTGCTTCCAGATCAACCCCTACATACGCAGAATTCCTGAAAGTCATCATCACCACTGCAGTCAATGGAAACCAATGCTATTCGAAACCCTAAGAGAGTGAGAGGGAGACAGAGACGTCTCTTACAGGGAGATGGGACGCTGGACAAGAAAGCTGAGAGAATGAAGGTAATGTCGAAGGATGAAGACCGCACAGCTCTTGGAAAATCCCCAGCATAAGAAGGATGAAGCTGGAGGGAGATTGAGACATGTGGACATGTATTTCCTCTGTCGTGCTTTTGTTGTGTGAGGGACGGGGATACCGTGTGCGCTCCAGCTCCAGCCCACTGGACCGATTGGCCATCGGTTTATTCCCTTATTATGGCGGTTTTAATTTTCTTTTTTAAAATTAACTATTATTTTCCCTCTACGTTGGCACATATAAGTCTGATTTATTTATTAAGAAATGTAATATAGAAAAAGGATTTGTAAAAAAAAAAACTGGATGTCAAAAAACATTGCTCTAAAGTACAAAGTATATTCTATGATGTATAATGTATATGTGTGATTGTTGCATATAGAGTTATCCATACATTGTGTTATGAGAATGTGGATATTTTGTAAATTGAATTACAATATTGGTACATGATTACATCATTGCAAAGTCATTTCACCATATCGATTGTATGGAAATGTAATTAATGATATTACGTACATGTGTTTAAAATGAAAGTGTTTATGTTTAGAATGAGATTGCTTATTTTTATAGACTAATTGTGTATTGAGAAAATTATTGTGTATGCGTATCGAATATAAAATGCAGTTCAAGTAATGTTAACTGAATATGGAAGGGATGATAGTTTCATAAATATATCATTTTGTAGAAAATGCATATATTTTTTGAGATAGCAAGAAAATCCAGTTAAACAACTTATATGCATATATCACCATGTTATATGTAGTGTATATACAGCGTTATCAATGCATATATAAACACAAAATGCATATATCAATCATTCTATGTACCATGATACCATTGATAATGAATATATAAACAATATATATGCATCAAATATCAATTAGAAAGCATATATATTTTAAACAACGTATTTGCAACATTGTCAATTTGAAGACAATGCATATACAAACACAAAATGGAATTGAATGCGTAATGAGTATGCATTACATTGTTCGTACACGATGCTCAATATAGTCGAAGATGTTTGGATCCCTTTCACCACTACAAAAACGGGTAAGGGAAGTGCTACCCTTTTATCAGCGCTAAAAAAAGCGCTGATAGAAGGGGGCCTTTGTCAGCGCTAAAAAAAGCACTCATAAAGGGACACTTTTAACAACGCTAAAAAAACACTGTTAAAAGCGACCATTTATTAGCGCTGAAAAAGGCCCCCCATTTATCAGCGCGTTTTTTTAGCGCTGATAAAGAGGGCCCTTTTATCAACGTTTTTTTAGTAGCGCTGATAAAGGGGGAATTTATCAACGCTTTTTCTTAGCGATGATAAATTTTATGTTTCAAAAAAATATATTTTTTCATGAAAAATAATATATTGTTATATAAGTATATTTATATTGATATAAATATAATATATATATTTTAAATATGTTTTAGATGAGTATAAATAGACTATTGCATTTAATATATAAGAAATTTAGTGAAAGACTTTAAAATATCTTAAGAAATATTATTAATTAATAATTTGTTAATTATCAGCGATTAAAAATCATTTAATAACAATTTGAAAACAAAAAAAATCAAAAAAAATAATAAAAGATCTAAAATAAGTTGAAAATGTAACTCAAACTTCAAACGACAATAACTTTTGATTTGGGTGTCCGTTTGAGCTCTACAACATATCAAATCGAAGCCTGTGACGAGCTCTACGCACTGGTAATTTAAGAAAATCTTTTATCACATTTTTCGAGGCCAAAAAAGGCCCATAAGGCCTCAAAAACTGAGTTTTTAGTCGGGATATCCCGATTTGTTAACATTAAAACAAGTATAACTTTTGATTCGGATGCCCGTTAGGCCTGTACCACATATCATATCGAAAATTGTTTCATTTTCTTCGATTTGTCTGGTTGTGGAGTTAAAACGAACTTCTAGATTAGAAGTTATGGTCGTTTTAACATTCTATAGATTTTCAAATACACATATATATGTATTTATTCGTAAATATGTGTGTGTGTGTCTATGTGTGCGTGTTGTATATATGTATGTATGTATTTATTTATTTATTTATAAACACACATAAAAAACATATTTTATAAATTCATTTAAAACTAATCTTATAAATATATATTAATATAAAAATAAATATACGGATAAAAACATATTAATATATATATATATATATTAATATAAGAATGAATATATATAATAATAATATATGAATAGATATATATGTATTAATATAACTAAATATATTTATATTAATATGAATCTATATAAATATAAAAATAAATATAACTATATATATAAATAAATAGATATATCATTAAATAGAGAAAAAAATGAAATGGCTTAGTGGTAAAGGTGCGGGCACGCAAGGGGGAGGTCACGGGTTCGAGTTCGGGTGAAAGCAAGGAGGTGCACACGTGTGGGGGATGCACGGGAAGGGCAGCGCGTGGGAGAGATTGAGGGGGGTCCATCTAGCGCTGATAAAGGGGGGGGGGTCAAGTGCTGTTAAAAGCTCCCCCCCGCATTATATAAATATTTTTTATATATATTTTTTGACTTTTATCAGCGCTTTTTAGAAGCGCTGATAAAAGGGTCTTTTATCAGTGATTTTTTTAGCACTGATAAAAGGTGTCTTTATCAGCGCTTTTCTAAGCGCTGATAAAAGGGACCCTCCTATATCCTTGCCTCGATTAACAACATTTTTTAGCGATTTTAATGCACTTTTCTAGTGCTGATAAATGCCGTTTTTGTAGTAGTGCTTTATGCAATATCTCACACCTCCATTTTGTGAAGTTATGAGTTTTTTATGTAACTTTGAGTCTTGATGTGGTTTATGCTAGTTTTGGGGAGGAGCATCATGCTATGGGAGTGGGTGTGGTATTATAGGGAGATTGGAGTGGGTTCCCCTTAGTGTGAGGAACACCACGCCTATGCCTACAAGAATTTTGCTGGGCACAGTGCATGGCATAAGGGTAAGCCACTTTTTCCCTCTAAGCGTTAGGGTAACCCAACTTCGTGTAAGGGTAGATTCTAGTCACGTGAGGGTGGTTTTAGGCTCATGTCAAGGCAAATATCATTCACGTCAGGGTGTTCTGATATCGCGTTAGGATGAGATGAACTTCATGTGAGGCTCACTCGACTTCTTTTGAGCTTGTGTAAGGGTTACTAGAGTCGGTTTTTGGTGTTGAGGTACAACACAACTAGTGAAATAGAAAGGGAGGTTGTTTCGATGGGTGTTTCAGCTAGGGAGGGTCACCTGTGCAAAATGGGGACCCTTAAAATGCCTAGGGGTAGTTGTGACCTTCAGCATGGTAGGTCAAAATGACCAAGGAGATGCACTACAACAAAACTGGCTTTTAACAACACTAAATAAAAGCGCTAATAAATGCACCATTTATCAGCACTAGAAAAAATGGTGATAAAGACCCATTTATTAGCTTTAAAAAAACGCCGATAAAATGAGGTATTTATTAATGCTAAAAAATGTTGATAAAGAGTGTATTTTATTAGCACTAATAAAAAAGCATTGATAAAGAGATCCCTTTATCAATGCTAGAAAAAAGCACTGATAAATACCCCTTCTATCAGCGCTATCAAAAAAGCGCTGATAAAGGGGGTCTTTATCAGCGGTTTTTTACTAGCTAGCGCTGATAAAGAGTAAATTTTATAAAAAAAAATTATAAATCATTAAAAATGACATATTAACATAAAAATATATTTATATTTATATATATATATTATATTTTATTAAATATGATTTATATAAGGCTAAATATGCATTTACAGTTAATATCAAAGATATTTAGTGAAAATGGATTATAAAATAATTTAAAAAATAATATTAATTAATAATTTGTTAATTATTATCGAGTAATAGTCATTTAATAACAATTTGAAGATATAAAAAAAATCAAAAAATCAATAAACGCTCTAAAAGATGTTGAAAACGTGACTCAAACTTCAAACGACCATAACTTTTGATATGAATATTCGTTTAAACTCTACCACATATCAAATTGAAGCTTGTAACGAGTTGTATGCACCAGTGACCCATGAGAACCCCCAATCACATTTTTAGAGGCAAAAAGGCCTAGAAGGTCTCTAAAACTGAGTTTTTAGTCAGAGTATCCCAATTTTTTTAACATTTAATGAAAATTTGGGCTCATTTAAGGGGATCTTATTGTCTTTTTTCGGCGGAGACTAAATTTATTTCAAGGTCTTACATTCATATTAATATTATGGTTTTAAATTTTTATCATTTTTCAGATTGTACTGTTATTTATAACCAAATATATAAAAATATATACATATTTTTATATATCTACACATAAAATTTTAATTTTTTAAATAAATATTTAAAAATATTTACATATAAAATATATTTATCAATATATAAACCTTATCAAAATGAAAACTAATATCCATTTTTTTTAAATTACAAATGTATGAATATTTATATACCTATAAAATTAATGTATATATAATATTTATATATATATATATTTGTGTGTGTGTATTGAAAAACAGATATATGTTTATCTATATATTCTAATATATGTATATAAATATAAATCTAAAATATATGTAAATAAATATAAATATGTATAATTATATTTATAGATGCACACAAATATATATATGTGTGTGTGTGTGTGTATTTATAAACACACACACACACAAAGATATATTTTATACATGTATTTAAAAAATATATATAAATATATATATAAACATATATATAAATATATGGATAAAAAATGTAACAAAATATATATAAATATATAGATATATCATAAAATGCAAAACAAAACAATATAGGGGAGTGAAAAAGGCACAGACGTATGAGTTGGAGGTCTCAGGTTCGAAACTTGCAGGAGGCAGGGGCACGTGCAGGAGAGTTGAATTATCTAAAGCGCTGATAAAGTGGGGGGAGTGCTTGGGTGAGTGGGTAACAAGTGCTAATAAAGGGGGTGAGAAACACTAATAAAAGGAGGGGGCAAGTTCGTACAAAAAAATTACCCCCTTTATCAGTGAGACCTTTATCATCATTTTTTGTAGCGCTGATAAAGGGGGCATTTAACAATGCTAAAAAATGCTGATAAAAGCAGCATTTAACAGTGCTAAAAAAACATTGATAAATGCCCCCTTTATCAGTGCTTTTCACAAGTGTTTTTAAAAGTCAACCCTTTAACATCAGTTACATTATCAATGCTTCTATAACGCTTATAAACCCTTTTACTAGCACTGTTAAAGGTTAGATTTGTAGTAGTGATGCCTTGAGGTACTGGGGCATGCAACATAACCAGATAGATAGGGGATCTAAAAAATTTCACCGACAATTGACGTAACCACGTCATCGTCGACGGAGCACGCACTAAGTATAGACCCGATGATCTTCACATAATGAATTTTGAGGACAAGCAATCATTGCTTGAAGGAACTGAAGACGATTTCATCTAGATCATCCACACACATTTTGAAAGTCTGTGGGAGCATCGATCATTGATTTTCTGGTGCTAGTGCGACAATCAAATGATGCCTTTTGATGTCCTGATGATCACTACATCGACATTCCTATGATGCATGATGGAGAGCTCAATCAGGTTACTTGGATCGAGAATCTCTCTCTCTAGGAAGCGGGAGAGGGGAGAGATGCTCTCAATGAATAAACAATGAATAGTTACCATGTGAGAGTCTCTCTCCTATATATAGTGAGTTATACAATTATCTAGAAAAGGTTCCTCAACTCCCAAATATTTATTAATATTAAATAATCCATAAACTAGTTCTTATGACTAGTTTATTAAGTCATAAATATCATTTATATTTTTATCACTTTATTATAATATAATAAATATATTATCCAATAAAATCCAGTCATTAATTCAACTTGTCGTTTGTAAGAACTGAGATATTCTTTTCAGTCATTTTTCCCTTTTCTGGTGTTTTTGAGAAAAATAAGATTTTATAGAAATTTCTTCAGTACACGTCGTGTACTTTATGAGTACACATCGTGTACTCAGTTACCGCGGGTAGCCGGGTGCTGGCCATGTAACGGCCATATACACGGCCGTGTGTAGTGACATGGAGACCGCCTAATATGGGGACCGGTAAAGGTAAGTACACACCGTGTACTTTTTTTTCATTAAACGGACCGGGGTCGCGTCTAGTTGGAAAAAAGCTCTTCTTCTCCATCGAACTCGACCGAGAGCGTCCGTACGACACAAATATTCACTGAGCCCCCGATTGAGCGTCCATTCTCCAAATCGAACTCTGTCAGTTGAGTTGGAATCACATCGATGAGTTCTCTCTTCTTCTTGAACACCTTATTCTGATTCCTCCTCTTTCAAGAGTTATCATGGGTTGAACGTTTTAGATGTTTTTGAAGATATACGGTGTTATTTGGATATTCAAGGCCTGAGATTCAAGTATATCGATCTCACAATGCCGAGGTAGGTGGTTTGTACCTTTCTGTAGAAATTCTTTGAGTTATATGCGCAAAATTTCCTAATACCCTTGAACAGGGTATTACGTGTTTACTGTTTTAGCCCTATTAATTGCCTGCTAGGATTGTATGCTGGAATAGAGGATAATTGAATGTTAATAGGGTAAATTTCTATGCTTTGGAAGTGTTTTCCCATGCATGTTTGTTTATGACCGTTTGGTCCTGCTTAGCCTGTTAGGTTGCCTTGTTTTTTTTACCATGCCTAGTACTGTAGGATGGAGTGTTTGTTTATCTGGAATGCTGTTATGCTGTAGACTTTTATCTAAGTAGTTCTTGAGGTTTACTTTGGCCGTATTGCATTTCTATGCTCGATTGACTTACATAGGGCCATCAGAACTTGGTGTAGTAGACCATAGGGAGAATGGACGTAAGGACTTCTCCAGAGTGTCTGTTTTTACTTTTACGATGTGAGACCATGAGGGGAATTGACGTAAGTGCTTCCTCAGAGTGTATGTAGTTCCTCAACGCGGGTCACATGGGGAATGTGACGTAAGTGCTTCCTCAGAGCACCTTTTAGTTACCGATACGAGAATATAGGGGGAATTGACAGTGAGTGCTTCCTCAAAGAGTCTATGCTTAAGATGAACCAGAGGGTTTAGATTGTGTGTACTTCCCAAAGGGTTTCTTGTTCTTGTTTGGTTGAACCAAAGGGGTTATGCTGTGATTACTCCCATAGGGTTACCTAATTTGTTTAACTGCTTATTTGATATATGGAATTGAATGCATTGAACTGTAGGAATTTTTACTGCTTCTTTTACTTATTGCCTGCCATATATATTCACTGACTGTTAGGAACATATCTTTTGGTGGTTTCCTACTAGGATTAGTCTCACACCCTATTTGGGTCATGCTTTTGGGCCTAAAAAGATTATATTTCTGCAGGTATCGATAAGGGTAAGTGCCTTTCTACTTTAGGTACTTGACTGCTTTGGAGTGAGAGAGTATGGGACCAAGCTGAGGCTTGCGATGCTGAGGAGTTGATTATCTGTTTACTTTTGTACTTGGTTTAGTTTTATTACAGCATTGTGACTTGTTTGGATATTTTCCTAGACATATTTATCGTGCATAATTTATATATGTGCTCCATTTGTTTCTTATTTTCAGTCTTCCGTTGTTTATTGTTGTATGACATGTTTACCGCTTCCGTTATTGTATATCTGTTTTTCTTCCGCTGTGTTACTCTGCCAATGAGGGTATAGTTTCCCCACTATCACACCCAAGGATCTCGCTGCTAGTCAACAATCTCTGGAATCTGGGGAAATGTGCTTGAGGCCATGTGATCAATCGGGTACGGGGCGCCTCTGGGTGGCTTCCAGAACCGGGGCATTACAAAGTGGTATCAGAGGAATTTATTTCTTCTTGACTTACTGTTTAGAGGCTATAGCCAGGGATAATAAATTATAAGTTGTGTACTTATCACCACTAACTTAGGAATCACCTTTTCTCAATTGATTAGAAAATTCACCTTTATTATTGTAATGTTTTCATACTTACTTGGTTAGTGTATTTTAATACACATATGTGATAGGCATATTGTATTCAATACCCATGAATTATAACTGAAACATTATATACAATGATGAATATACCTAAAGAAGAAGTGATTACTTGTTTCTTCAATTAAGTTCATTGAATTTAAAATTCCATATATTTATTTCATGATATGTGAAGAAAATAACCTTCTGTACGATGAGCAACCTCTATTTTTTTAAAGGAAATTGTGAAGGTGCCTTTGGATTCACACTTTCCATTGTCCTTTTTGCCTTGTATTTCAACTTGTTCACCATAATAACTGAAGATTAAACTTTATTTATATTCTTATTTTCTTGGTGAACCTTACCCAAAGGTAATAAAGATTTTTTTACATTTGGTTTGTTTTTTAATCTTAAAAGAAATTGGAGTAATTGGGTGAAAAATATATAAGAATGGAATGTTTTTAAATACCATGATCCATAATTCAATTTACATATATCTGGTGTAATAATCATCTGATTCATATCTTACTTAACTTTCTCCCCACTAGCTTCTTGGAGATGAGACAATATATAATATCATCCATGTACTCATGAAGTATCCACAACTCATTATAAATTAATGATATCATTATGATGTAATCATTAAATGCATCATACACGAGTCTCTTGTAAGAATCTTTCACACCCTCACTTCCTGAGGTAGCTCAATAGGTATTTGGGACTCCAACACCTTGAATTTCTTATATCGTAGTATCGTGTGTAAGTTCCTGTACTACTATTAGAAATTCATATTGGATAAGAAATTTACTTTTTCAAGAATTAATCACAGTGTGATTGTAGTATTACATGCCATTTTCTGCAAAAAAATATATAGCATATTAGTACTTTAATCTTGATTACTGATTAGACATTACTAATTAAATCATTAAATATCTCCCACTATTTTGTCAAACCCTAGTATCCCTCACTACTAGATTTATAATGCTCTGTCGCTACAGTATTCTAGTGGAAAGGATTCTTGAAACCTATCCTTATAGTCCAAGCTTTGGCTACACTACCACTCGGAGAGTTTTAAGGTAAGTGTATGACTGAACAACTGCATTAACTTGTGCCTCCTTGATCTGTTGAGTGAAATCCCTGATTCTAAAATCATAAAATTGATTTACTCAATGATTTTACTCTAAAGATACAACAAGCAATCTTTGGTTACTTCTTTACTATCATCGCTAGTTAATTCAACCCATCACTCTCATAAGAACTCACAAATAGTAGGAGGCACCCTCAACTAAGTTTGATGAGCACCTCGTGCACCCAGTTTTTGTTCAAATTCAAATGACAAAAGACATTTATGACTTAATATTTATTTAAGGGGTTTTATTATTTATTGAGTAATGAAATCATTTTCTATATGATATCCATGTTCTATGTGATCACACTCACAATTGACTATACAATAAATAGAAAAACATTAATCATGTCATAAATTGATTTAATTTATATAGTTTTATGTTTATTATTTTATATAATTGCGTAATCTTGCATATTTGTAAAAATAACAAACAATACATAAATTAAATAAACTATGTAACTGATATTCAACATTTTATATTATTTGATCCATTTATACTCAATGGATCAATCGTTACCTAAGGGGTATAATACTTGAGTTGGATCTTGACTCGTATTACAGTTTCACCCCAGTACAATGTGTTACCGTCTCGTTTAGAAAACCTCCTCATCTCGGTGTGGCCCACATCTTACTTCATTTTTTTCATAATACAAAAATACTCACATGTAGATGAGGAGGTCTTGGGAGTGCATAATACAAATAAATAAATTTTATCTAGTTGCACATACCCTTATACATATAATGGAGAATACTGACGATGCACTGATCATCTGAATAATTAATTACATGCATCACATGCAATTAAAATAGTTAATTAAATAAATAAAAGTTCATACATACATTGACCAGTCACTACTCAATACCAGTCAACATGAAATCTTAAAGGCATAATTAATTTTTGCAATAAATTTCTATTGAAGGCGTTATCTGAATTAAAATAATTCTTTAAAATTTTTAATTCAAATAAAATTTTCTCAATCCCCATTTACAATTTTTATTCCAAAAATTTTAAATTAATTTTTAAATTTTTATTTAAAAACTTAAAAATTAATTTTGAAATATATATATATATATATATATATATAAGATTTTGTTCCCGAAGACCTGCATAGCCAGGATCGGGTCAGATGGATCAGGATAAACCGTCCTTGCCTGTTCTTGGTTAGCAGAACCCACCCTAGACTATTCTGGGTCAGGGTTGCTTGAATTTGGATAAAGGGATCAAGAAACATGCACCTAGGTAGAGGGGGGATGACAGGGGATAGGAAGGGACGATAGAAGGCCACCAAAATCACTAGATTGGTCAGGGATAAGATCGACGCATGGTGACGACCACATGAACAATGGAACAAGACAGTGGAGCTATGCATAGGGTTTAGCGACAGCGACTCGCTGGATGGAAGCTAGAAATGCGACGATCGGCTGGATCTTGGGAGACCAAAGGTGGTGGGTCACCTGAACTGATGAAGCATGTCCTGTCCACTGAGCGACAGAAGGAGGTGGGTTCAAGAGACCAGATGCTGCAGGCGACGACGCTCGATGGGGTCGGTAATGGAGAAGTGTTGAGGCGTGAAAGATATGGCATTGGTCGAGGTATGGGAAGGGTAGGGTTCACCGTTGGGTGTCAGTAACCAGTAGGATGCTAGGGACAGAGGATTGCGATGACGAATATGGTTACAAGGAGGCTGGTGGTGGATTGGGTAATAGGTGACCATGGAGGGGAATGGGTGGTTGTAGTGGGTGACTGCCTTTGGAAGCACCTTTTTTTAATTTATTAAAATACCCTTTTGTAGGTCACGTCAGTATGCCTTTTTTTATTTTTAGGCTTTCTTCTTCTAACCCGCACCCAACCGCCCCTTTTTAAAATTTTGTGTTCTTTCAAAAATTCATGCCTATGATATTAAGAAATTTGAAAAAATAACAAAATAACTATTTTATTTTATTTTATTCCACAGGTGTGTGGAATTGACTTCTACTGAAAGGAAAAATCCTTGGCCAAAATATCCTATTCTAGTTACCAGAATCTCAATAGAAAATGGGGTTTTGACGATGAATGCCATGAGTCATTGAATTCAGATAAAAACAAAACATATTTATGTCCATGTGTGTTTTTTTATTTAACCCCACAAAACTAATTTTAATCCATATTAAAATTTTCAGATGACTGTAACTTGGTCATCTAATGTTGAATTGAAATGTATTCTGTGGTGTTAAGACCGTTACGATTACCTCTACATTAATTCATTGAAAATTTAATTTTTTATTGTCTTAATAAATTATATAACCGCTCTGATACTAGTTGAAGGTACTGGGGTGTGCAATATAAGAAAATGACCCAATAGTGATTTAATATATATTATAAAATGTATATTCATCTAAATACATGTTTTAACTTTAAAATAATTTGATTTTAGATTTGTTTGATTTATTTTATAAATCCTTAGTGAATCCTCTGAGACTTATAAAATATTTTAAGATTTTAAAATAATTTCCTTAAGTGTGTGGCTCATATCCACATAAGAAAGGGAAATATTTCAATATATTCAGACCTTAGAATTATAATATATTGTTTTCCAATCCCCTTTTTCAGAAACCATGGGCAAAAACTATGGGATGGTTTGTGGTATTGAATATTTTATTATGAGGTTTCCAAAACCAAAATAATAAAGAATTCTTCCTCCTTTCCTATATAAACTCACCCAAGATCCCATTAACCTTCACTAAAACTCCTTGAAACTCATCCACACTCTACTCTATACTCTCTAGAGTCCTACCAAGGTTCTCCTAAGATCCCAAGAAGCCTCTCCCAAGCCTTTGGGATCACACATCCAAGTAAGAGATCCTCACCTTTCTCTCTTTCTTTCAATTCAAGAACCTTGTTTGAAATTAGTATTTTTAATTTCAATTGGTTATTTTTTGATCATTTTATAATCAATTACATACTATCCATTTGATTTTATGTGAATGAGGGATCATTTATTCCCCCTCATTCGTACCCTTTCATAAGCTGTTACTATGCTGAAATTTCATAAGGGATCTTCCACCCTCCTTTTTATCAAGAATTCCTTTCATGTTATGTCTTTTAATTTTCTTTTTTTCCTATGTTGAGATATAATATTACGAGACCCCCTTGCTATCCATTTTATATATAAATTATGATATCTTCCTTTTACTCTTATTAATCCCCCCATGATTCTTTAAGTACACCCGTTACTATGCCAAAATTCCGTAAGGGATTTCTCGCTTCTTATTTCTATCCAAGTACATGGGGTGCTAGCTGAGTGGTACTCGCTGGTTATACCCCTCGCTCTCCATGGGAACCGGACCAAGCTTGAGTCCTACCAAACTTGGACACTGTGCATATTATGCACAGGGCAATTCAAATCCATTTGCCTAGTTGGGGAACGTGCGGCGTGCTCTGGGCATGGTGGGCCCCCCCAGTGGGAGTCAAGCGTTAACCTTACACATGTTTTTCACATGAGCCTCATCCCAGTTGGTGAGGACTCAGCAAGTGCATCCAAGAGACCCGAGATCAAATCTGGGTGGAGACATATTTCCAGGTTACTATAGCAGGTACTGTTCGGTACAATAGTAGCTGAAATTATTCATCCATCAAAGCCTCTGGGCCACCGGTTTGGTCATTGGGTCCTGTAAGGATTTTGGGCCACCCAAGGCCTTCAAGACAGTTGTTTCTCAAGGCCTTCGAGCCACCTCAAGGCTTTAGGGCTACCCCAAGGCCTTTGGGCCACATGATGCAGATGTACCAGTAAGACTACAAGGGACAAGGCTTCAGATGAGGATCAGGGAAGACACATTTACTAGAGCAGAGCTAACCAGAATTGAAAGAATGAGAGGGTATGACATTTCCATTGGTACCGGGCCTATGCAACTTTTCATATGACAGCTAGCAGACTATCCTTGCGAAGGTGGAGTGCTAATATCATGACATATGCTAGGGAGGAGCAGTTCCAAGTTGTCTTTTCTGGGTGATTCCTTCTAAGACCTATGGGTCATGTAATTGTATCTAAGCCTTCGGGACTTGTAAGGGTTACACTTCACCCCTTGAAAGGTGGATTATAAAAAATAATAAAAAATGAAGGCCTTCAGGACATTATGACTTATTTCCATCCAATAACTTCTTTTGTATTGTGAATCTCAAATTCTATTTCATATATTGGTATATTATGCTTCGTGATCCCCTCACTTACCATTTCATGAATAAATGACGAGATACCCCTTTTTCTCTCATCAACCCATTTTATGAATTTCCATTTGACGTCGTTATGATACCAAAATTACACTATGATTTTCCATGACAATATCATCATGTAGTGAATGCCATACCCATTTACATATCAAGGGTATTCACCTTTATGATCATAAAATTATTGATTGGGGACTTACATGTATTTATTCCACATTCCTTGATCATGGAATAACTTAAGATGTTGGATGAATCCATGTTGTATGATCTATGTGGCACACTTATGCATGGAATGAAATGATTATGAAGGGTGTGCCCTAATAGCACTCCAATGCATCGGGTAATGTTTATATCATGATACGTCATGTGCAATAAGGGTTTACTCATGCTAATTCATGTGCAATGAGGGTTTAATCATAATAATTCATGTGCAATTAGGGTTTACTCATGTTAATCCATGTGCAATAAGCCTTGGGTCATGCTAATATCATGTTGTATATTGTTTCCATATTTCCATGTTATGATTATCATGCTTTATCATGCATTTATGTTCATGTTTCTATTGTGATCCAATTATATTCCTATTGTCTAACATGTATTATCTTCCTCATGTTATGCCATGTTTATTCCCTTACCAGACTTTATAGACCACCCCTTTCTTATGTATGTCCTCAAATTATCTCATGCAATGTTAAGTATGAAGACACTACTACAAATATAGATTTTATCAGCGCTAGAAAAGTGTATTAACAGCGCTAAAAAAGCACTGTTAATCAAGGTGGAGATAGGGGGGTCCCTTTTATCAGCGCTAAAAAAAGTGCTGATAAAAGGAGTCCTTTATCAGTGCTTTTTTTAGCGCTGATAAAAGTAAAAAAAATAAAAATAAAAAAGAATATATAATTCGGAGGGGGGGGGGGAGCTTTTAACAGCGCTTGACCCCCTTTATCATCACTAGGTGGACCGCTCCCGTGCACTGCCCTTGCCCGTGCATCCAACACATTCCCCCCGCGCACACCTTCTTGCTTCAACCAGAACTCGAACCCATGACCTCCCCCTTGCGCGCCTGCACCTTTACCACTAAGCCATTTCATTTTTTTATTTAATGATATATCTATATATATATACACACATATATTTATATTTATTCGTATATTAATATAGATTCATATTAATATAAATATATTTAGTTATATTAATACATATATATTTATTCATATAATAATATATATTTATATTTATTTATATATATATATATATATAGTTATATTTATTCGTATAATAATATAGATTTATATTAATATAAATATATTTAGTTACATTAATACATATATATTTATTCATATATTCGTATATATATATTTATTCGTATATTAATTTATATTTATATTTACTTATATATATATTTTTAGTTATAATTTTTTATCCATATATTTATTTGTATAATAATATATATTTATAAGATTAGTTTTAAATACATTTATAAAATACGTTTTTTATGTGTGTTTATAAATAAATAAATAAATACATACATATATATATATATAACACACACACACACACACACACACACACACACACACATATTTACAAATAAATACATATATATGTGTATTTGAAAAGCCATAGAATGTTAAAATGACCATAACTTATAATCCAGAAGCCTGTTTCAACTCCACATCCAGTCAAATCGAAGAAAATGAAACAATATTTGATATGATATGTGGTACAGGCCTAACGGACATCCGGATCAGAAGTTATACTTTTTTGAATGTTAACAAATCGGGGTATCCCGTCTAAAAAACTCAGTTTTGAGGCCTTATGGTCCTTTTTGGCCTCTAAAAATGTGAAAAAGATTCTCTTATGTCACCGGTGCATAGATATCGTCGCAGGCTTCGATTTGATATGCTTTAGAGCTCAAACAGACATCTGGATCAAAAGTAATGGCCGTTTGAAGTTTGAGTTACATTTTCAGCTTATTTTAGATCTTTTATTTTTTTTTTGATTTTTTGTGTCTTCAAATTGTTATTAAAAGATTTTTAATCGATGATAATTAGAAAATTATTAATTAATTATATTTTTTAAAATATTTTAAATCTATTTTCACTAAATTTCTTATATATTAAATGTAATAGTCTATTTATACTTATCTAAAACATATTTAAAATATATATATATTATATTTATATCAATATAAATATATGTATATAACAATATATTAATTTTCATGATTTTTTTTTGAAACATAAAATTTATCAGCGCAAAGAAAAAGCGCTGATAAATCCCCCCTTTATCAGCGCTACTAAAAGAAGCATTGATAAAGAGGTCCCCTTTAACAGCGCTAAGAAAAAGCGCTGATAAAGGGGGGGCCTTTATCAGCACAAAAAAAGCGCTGATAAAGGGTCCCTTTTAAAAATGCTTTTTTAGTGCTGTTAAAAGTTCCCCTTTATCAACGCTTTTTTTGTAGTGCTGATAAAGGCCCCCTTTTATCAGTGCTTTTTTTAGCGCTGATAAAAGGGCAGCACTTCCCTTGCCCATTTTTGTAGTAGTGAGGAATGTTGTGGTAATGTAAAAGAAGTTTTCAATAAAGATGTTGTATTTCATGTTTAAGTTATTATGTAATGTTCCTAATTTCCTAAGACACTAGACCTATCGATCTTATGAGTTGTATTATGTGCCAATCTATGTAATAAATTATTTTTAAATATTAAATAAAGAGCAAGGTTGTTATAGTTGGTATCAAAGGATATGTTTAATTATTTTTGGTGATTACGATTCGAAAACCCTAGTGAAAACTCTTAGGGATAAGACTAGGTGTAAGAAAACATCCCTAAATTTTTGTGAGTATAGATTAAGTGGTTTATCAAGAAAATAAATCCTTGTCTGGATATGAATAAGTGGACATGGATCTGGTACATATGTATCTAGGGGTAAAACTCAAAAACACCACTTTGAGCTAGACTCAAATGGGAACTGTTGCATGACAACAAGCCTTGCTGCACTCCTGGTTCGACACTCCTAGGGGATATGCTTTGGTAAATTTATAATCTTAGTACGAACCATTTTCAAGGGAACAAAAAAAGCCCATAAGAATATACGTTAGGAAATAGATCATGGATAATTTAGACTGAATCCTAAAAACTCATAAGTTAAGAAGATAAATGTAATTTATAAGTTATCTCTTTAATGTCATTGGATTTCCTTTATGTGTTTAACTATTTAAGATACTCATCCCTAAGTCTATATTGGATAAGGTAGAACCATAACCAAAAAGTGAAAGGTTAGGTTATCATTTATAGTTCTATGCATTATTTTATATCCTAAAAGTTTAGTAGAATAATCCAAACACCACCATAAAGCATGTAGGTAGTGATGTTAGTGAAAATGACAAATGGGTCAATTATAACATCCTATGTATATAACTCCCCCTATCATAATTTGTGGATTTAACTTCCTGAAGAACCTTATGATACTTACCTTGGTGGAATTTGATGAAATTCTGGGCATGAATTGTCTTTCCCTATATAGAGCCAACATAAATTATTGTGATAGGGAAATCATCTACATATGTAAAATTGACCCCCAATTCTATACAAGTTCAAGGAGGAGGATGGATATTATTCATCACCATTATCCAAAGCATGGATATTACTGCCCTATAAGAATGTGAATCTTTCTCAGATAATTGAGTCTAAGGAGGGAACCATCCTCGAAGACATGACTATTGTAAGGGAATTCACTAATGCATTTACTAAGGAATTTCAAGATTTTCCTCCTAGAAAAGATGTATAATTATCAATTGATATTATACCTGGGATGTTTCCAATATCCAAGAATATATATAAAATGGCTATTGTAGAGCTTGAGGAGATAAAGAAACAATTATAGGAGAATCTGGATAAAGGGTTTATACACTCAAGTGCTTCACCATGGGGTGAACCAGTTCTCTTCATCAAGAAGAAGGATGGGTCAATGCGCCTTTGCATCGATTATCATGAGAAAAAAAAATCATGATAAAAAGCAAGTTTTCTTTTCCACGAATTGATGACTTGTTTGATCGGCAACGTGGAGCACAATACTCCTCCAAGGTGGATCTACAGTCGGGATATTACCAAGTAAGGGTAAAGAAGGAGGATATACCAAAGACTACTTTTTGTACAAGGTATGAGTATTATGAGTTCATAGTGATGCCGTTCAGACTCACTAATGCTCCAAAAATCTTCATGGACTTGATTAATAGAGTCTTTAGAGATTACCTAAAAAAATGTGGTAGTATTTATAGATGATATTATAATATACTCCAAAACCAAGGAGGAGCATGAGGATCATATGAGTACTATGCTAAAGACCTTACGAAATGAGAAGCTCTATGCAAAGTACAACAAGTGTGAGTTCTGGTTGAAGGAAGTCTCATTCTTGGGGAATATCATCACAAGAAATAGAATATTTGTGGATCCTTACAAGACAAAAGAAATTAAGGGATTGATGAGGCCATTATCTATGATGGATATCTGTATCTTCCTTAGGTTGGTTGGATATTATCACCTATTTTTGAGAAATTTCTCACGATTTTCAAACCCTCTTACCAAGCTAAATTGGATGGGAGTCAAATTTTCTTGGAATGATGAATGTGAAGAAATATTCATGGAGTTGAAGAAGAGGCTTATCACTACCCATATACTCACACTACCCACAAGTGGAGAGATTTTCATAATATTTAGTTATGATTCAAAGAAGGGATTGGGATGTTTGTTGATGAAAAATGACAGTCATTTCCTACGCCTCAAGGAAGTTGGAAATTCATGAGTAAAACTATCTCACGAACGATCTGGAGTTGGTAGCTGTGATTTTTGCATTGAAAATTTAGTGGCATTATCTCTTTAATGAGAAGTGTGAAATATATACAAATCACAAAAATTCTCAAATATATATTCACATAGAAAGAGATGAATATATGCCAATAAAGATGGTTGGAGCTCATCAAGGATTAGGACTGCTCAATCCAATACTATCCTGGGAAAGCGAACAAGGTGAAAAATGTTCTAAGAAGAAAGTATCCAACAATTATATCATTGATGAGAATTTAAAAGGATCCAATCTTCTTAGATTAGATGAATATGGACATGGGAATCATAAAAAAGGGAAAATAATCAATCCTTTCACAAATTATTGCTCTACCATATCTTTTGGAAAGGTTAAAGGATGATAAAAAATATGATGTGGTAATTCATAAGAAAATGGAAACTATAAGAAAAGGGAAATCCTTGGAGTTTAATGTTAATGAAGAAAGAGATCGTTGAATATACATCAAAGTGACTAGTATGTCATAAAGTAAAGGTTGAGAGGTAGAATTCTAAGGGGATGATGAAACCATTACCCATATCAATATGGAAATAGTAAAACATCATCATGGACTTTGTCACCAAACTTTCGAAGACTTCCAAAGGAAACAATGCTATCTGGGTTGTTGTGGATCGTCTCACAAAGACTGCACATTTCATTGCGATTCGAGAGGATTTCTCACTGAATCAATTAACACAGATATATATAAGAGAAGTGGAAAGGTTTCATGGAGTACCACTATAGATTGTGTCCGATCGAGATCCAAGATTCACCTCTAAGTTTTGGAAAAGTCTCCAGCATGCTCTAAACACAAAGATGAACTTTAGTACGGCTTATCACCCTGAAACTGATGGCCAATCTGATCGGACTATCCAAACACTTGAGGTCATGTTGAGAGCTTTCTCAATTTACTTCAAAGGTGGATGTGATCAACATCTTCCTCTGGTTGAGTTCTCTTACAACAACAGTTTCCACTCAAGAATCTAAATGGCTCATTATGAAGTCCTTCATGGGAAGAGTTGCAGAACACCGACATGTTGGGATAAAGTTGGGGAACAAAAACTTCTAGGTCCTGGAATGTTATAAGAAATAGTGGAATAGGTTTAAACCATTCAGCAGTGCATCAAAACTGCTCAGAGTCGACAAAAGAGCTATGCTGAAAATTATTGACATGACCTAGAGTTTGATGTTGGAGACATAGTATTCCTCCACACATCTCTATGGAAGAGAGTGATGATATTTGAGAAGTAGTGAAAGCTTAGTCCAAGTTACATTGACCCTTTTGAGACCCTTGATCGCAACAGAGCAGTGACCTATCGACTAGAACTCTCACCAAACCTATCTCAAGTACATGATGTATTCCATGTATCACTCTTAAGGAAGTACACACCAGACCCATCACATGTACTCAATCCATAGGTGGTACCATTTTAGAATGAACTTTCCTATGAGGATAATCCGGTGAAGATCTTAGATCGTAGGGAAAAGTTCTATGAAACAAGACAATGCCGATCATCAAAGTATTGTGGAGAAACCAAAAGTTTGATGAATAAATGTGGGAACCAGAGGAAGTGATGAGGTAGAGTTACCCTCATCTATTTTAGTATGGAAAAATAAAATTTAAAGGGTGCGATTTCTTAAGGGGGGAGGTTGTAATGACCTGAACATTTATGAATAAGATTCCCTTTATTTCAATTAAATGTATTGTGGGTATAGAAAACACATGCACTCCTTTTGTTTTATTATAGACAATTAGATTTAAATGACCATTAAGTATCATTACCATTGATAATATAATCATTGAATAGTGATCACATGACTAGTATAAATATAGGGTTTTAACAAATCCTTTTGACACAGAGAAAGGAAGCGATGGCCTCGACCAGTAGGATCATCCCCTATGAATCCCATTTATTAGAGATTTTAAGGGAGATAGAATTTCTGGGCTTTTCCCTAGACTAAGCCCAAGCCGAGATCCAACAACTTAAGAATGAGCGAAACCATTTACGGGAGAAGTTCAAGCTCATCGAGATCATAACCCAAACCATGTTCACCGAACATCCCCAAGAAAGTCCCACCATCGGACACCTTACTCTTAGGGAGTATGTTAGTGTAATAAAGGGATATGTATCAAGACTCTATCATTATGATCATGTACATTATTTTTTTAATATAATAATGAATATACTTTCATTTTTTATTGTTACTTTGTAAATAATTTTTAAAGCACAAATAATATTTTTGGTTAATATTCAAATTCAATTAAGAATTCTATTTTGACGAATTAATAGATTTTTGAAATAAATAATATTTTAATATTATTATTAAAGTAAAATTTTTAAATATAAATGATCATATAATTTTTATGAAGTCAAATGTAATTTTTATTAAGGTTTAAAAACTATTTTTGTCAAAACCCTTCAATTTTCAATAAATGTCTGTTTTTATTTTAAAAGTGAAAATTAAAATATTTAGAAAATTATTTAGATAAAATGAATATTATTTTTGGAATTAGGATTTCAAAATTATCCAATGGTGATTTTTTCATAATTTTATGAGACGGTCGGATTTTTGGGTAAAAATTAAATACCATATAAATATTAGTGTGTTTATGACATCATAATGACCCAATAGTGATGCAATATATATTATAAAATGTATATTCATTCAAATACATGTTTTACCTTTAAAATAATGTGATTTTAGATTTTTTTTGATTTATTTTATAAATCCTTAGAGAATCCTCCAAGACTTCACTACGGGAAAAATCAGTATTTGCAACGGGCTATTTGCGACGAGATTTCTTCCCGTCGCAACAAGCCCGTCCAGGAAGCCATTTGCGACGGGAAAAGTAGCCCGTCGCAAATAACCAAGTATTTGCGACGGGATTTCGCCTCCTGTCCCAAATAGTTTGGTGCGGTTTGGCACGCAAGCCGCGCGGCTTGCGCGCCAAACCGCGTAAGAGTATTTGCGATGGGTCCCGTCGCAAATAACCGGTGGCAGTCAATACCCTTTTGCGACGGGATGTCGTCCCGTCGCAAAAAGACTGTCGGCAGGTACTATTTGCGATGGGTCCCGTCGCAAATAACGTTTTAACCGCCGACTGTAATTAATGCGGGCGAGGGTAATTACGACGGACCCCGTCGCAAATACAACCATTTGCGACGGGAAGCCCGTCGCTAATAATTCTGTCACCACTAATCTAACATATATATACCCCCATCCGTTTTTTTCACAAATCATTCAGATCTTGATTTCTCTCTCTCTTTATTCTTCAGTTTTAAAGATTTTTTCTTAGTTGAAGTTTTTTATACGAGATCAATCGGAGGGCGTCAATATCTTCAGAATATCAAAGTTTAAGGTATTTCTATTTTTTTATGTTTATTTTATTTTTTTATGTTAATTTTAATTATTGTTTATTAGTTCGAATTTAATTAGATTTTAATTGATGTTTATTAATATTTAGTTTTACTAAGAATTTGATATTGTTAGTTATAATTATAAATAATTAGTTATAATTAATATTAAGAAGATATAATCAGGAATAAATAGATATAATTAGGAATAAATAGATACAATTAGGAATAAATATATATAATTAGGAATAAATAGATATAATTAGGAATAAATAGATATAATTAGGAATAAATAGATATAATTAGGAATAAATAGATATAATTAGGAATAATTAGGAATAATTAGTATTAATTAGGAATAATTAGGAATAATTAGTATTAATTAGGAATAATTAGTAATAATTAGATATAATTAGTAATATTTAGATATAATTAGGAATAAATAGTAATAATTAGGTATAATTAGTATTAATTAGGAATAATTAGATATAATTAGGAATAAATAGTAATAATTAGGTATAATTAGGAATAATTAGGTATAATTAGGTATAATTAGGCATAATTAGGTATAATTATGTATAATTAAGAATAATTAGGAATAATTAGGTAAAATTAGTATTAATTAGGAGTAATTAGTATTAATTAGGAGTAATTAGTATTAATTAGGAGTAATTAGTATTAATTAGGAGTAATTAGTATTAATTAAGAGTAATTAGTAGTAATTAGGAGTAATTATGATTAATTAAGAGTAATTAGGAATAATTAGGAGTAATTAGGAATAATTAGGACTAATTAGGAATAATTAGGACTAATTAGGTATAATTAGGACTAATTAGGTATAATTAGGAATAATTAGGTATAATTAGGAATAATTAGGTATAATTAGTATTAATTAGGTATAATTAGTAATAATTAGGTATAATAAGTAATAATTAGGCATAATTAGTAATAATTAGGCATAATTAGTAATAATTAGGCATAATTAGTAATAATTAGGAATAATTAGGAATAATTAGGAATAATTAGTAATAATTAGGAATAATTAGTAATAATTATGAATAATTAGTAATAATTAGTAATAATTAGGAATAATTAGGAATAATTAGAAATAATTAGGAATAATTAGGAATAATTAGGAATAATTAGGAATAATTAGTAATAATTAGGAATAATTAGGAATAATTTGTAATAATTAGGAATAATTAGGAATAATTAGGAATAATTAGTAATAATTAGGAATAATTAGTAATAATTAGGAATAATTAGGAATAATTAGAAATAATTAGGAATAATTAGTAATAATTAGGAATAATCAGTAATAATTAGGAATAATCAGTAATAATTAGGAATAATCAGTAATAATTAGGAATAATTAGTAATAATTAGGAATAATTAGTAATAAATAAGAATAATTAGTAATAAATAGGAATAATTAGTAATAAATAGGAATAATTAGTAATAAATAGGAATAATTAGTAATAAATAGGAATAAATAGGAATAATTAGGAATAATTAGGAATAATTAGGAATAATTAGGAATAATTAGGAATAATTAGGTATAATTAGGTATAATTAGGTATAATTAGGTATAATTAAAAATAATTAGGAATAATTAGGTATAATTAGGAATAATTAGGTATAATTAGGTATAATTAGGAATAATTAGGTATAATTAGTAATAATTAGGTATAATTAGTAATAATTAGGTATAATTAGTAATAATTAGGTATAATTAGTAATAATTAGGTATAATTAGTAATAATTAGGTATAATTAGTAATAATTAGTAATAATTAGGAATAATTAGTAATAATTAGGAATAATTAGTAATAATTAGGAATAATTAAGAATAATTAGGAATAATTAGGAATAATCAGTAATAATTCGTAATAATTGGGAATAATTTGTAATAATTAGGAATAATTAGTAATAATTAGTAATAATTAGTAATAATTAGGAATAATTAGGAATAATTAGGAATAATTAGGAATAATTAGGAATAATTAGGAATAATTAGTAATAATTAGGAATAATTAGTAATAATTAGGAATAATTTGGAATAATTTGGAATAATTAGTAATAATTAGGAATAATTAGGAATAATTAGGAATAATTAGGAATAATTAGTAATAAATTGGAATAATTAGTAATTTTTGGGAATAATTAGTAATAATTGGTAATAAATAGGACTAATTGGTAATAAATAGCAATAATTGGTAATAAATAGGAATAATTGGTAATAAATAGGAATAACTGGTAATAAATAGGAATAATTGGTAATAAATAGGAATAATTCGTAATAAATAGAAATAATTCGTAATAAATATGAATAATTAGGAATAATTAGGAATAAATAGGAATAATTAGGAATAATTAGGAATAATTAGGAATAATTAGGAATAATTAGGAATAATTAGGAATAATTAGGAATAATTAGGAATAATTAGGAATAATTATGAATAATTATCTATAATTAGGAATAATTAGCTATAATTAGGAATAATTAGCTATAATTAGCTATAATTAGCTATAATTAGGAATAATTAGCTATAATTAGGAATAATTAGCTATAATTAGGAATAATTAGATATAATTAGGAATAATTAGCTATAATTAGGAATAATTAGCTATAATTAGATATAATTAGCTATAATTAGCTATAAATAGGAATAATTAACTATAATTAGGAATAATTAGCTATAATTAGGAATAATTATGAATAATTAGGAATAATTAGGAATACTTAGGAATCCTTAGCAATACTTAGGAATGATTAGTAATGATTAACAATGATTAGCAATGATTAGAAATGATTAGCAATGATTAGAAATGCTTAGAAATGATTAGTAATGGTTAGCAATGATTAGAAATGGTTAGAAATACTTAGCAATCCTTAGAAATACTTAGCAATCCTTAGCAATACTTAGCAATACTTAGCAATATTTAGCAATAATTAGCAATAATGAGCAATAATTAGCAATAATTAGCAATAATTAGTAATAATTAGCAATAATTAGCAATAAAAAATTATATTATTAATATTTACGAAAAAATATATTAATATTATTAAAATAATAAAAAATTTATAAAATATTAAAATTATCAATATTCGCAACAAGCTTTTCTCTATTCTTAACATGTTCAAATCTCAAAGGGTCGCCAATTGTCAGGTCATGCGCAATAAAAAGTTTGTGTCAGCCATGTCCAATGTAAACTCTATAATTGTCCTTGCATGGTTGATCACCTCGTAAGTAATATTGCAATAGGATAAACCAAGTCATGCCCTTCTTATCTATAAGAATTATCTCACATGAACCTTTACATAGACCATTCTTCCTTGAAAATTTAAGGGAAAAATAATGATATCCCCTCAAATTTTTAAGGAAGAATGATCTATGTAAAGTGTCATGTGAGATGATTCTTAGAGACGAGAATGTCATTACTTTGGTCGTCCTATTGCAACACTACTTGCAAGGTGATCAACTATGCAAGTACAATTATAGAGTTTACATTGGATATGACTGACACAAACTTTTTATTGTGCATGACTTGACAATTGACGACCCTTTGAGATTTGAACATGTTAAGAATAGAACAAAGTCTATTGTGAATATTGATAATTTTAATATTTTATAAATTTTTTATTATTTTAATAATATTAATACTGTTTTTTCGTAAATATTGATAATATAATTTTTTTATTACTAATAATTAGTAAATGAAATCTGCTTGGATAATGAAGGGAAAATTTGTAATAATCTCCACAACAATGATTACCAAATTTCCTTTCATTATTCCAGTAGTTTTCCTTTTTCTAAGTATTTCCAAGTATTGCTAAATTAGTAATAAATAGTAATAATTAGCAATAAATTGTAATAATTAGTAATAAATTGTAATAATTAGTAACAATCAGTAATAAATTATAATAATTTGTAATAATTAGGAATAATTAGGAATAATTAGAAATAATTAGAAATAATAAGTTTGAGAAAGATGCAATTAAATGAGATATCGGACAAAAGAGTAGCCGTCAATCCACTGGAAATTATGTCACCCTTAATTAATGATAATTATTAAGTAGTTGTAATTATTTATCTTCTTTTTCAGATAGTGTTTTTATAATTTCAAACTATTCAAAAACAGTGATGATTTTATATTTTATGTAGAAAAATATGGAACAAGGAAGTCGACATCAGTCATTATTAGATGATCGAGCTTGGATAAATCAGCACAGAAATCCAAATGGTTCTGGTTTAAATCCTATATATATTGAGGGCATTGAAGCTTTCTTAGAATTTGCATCATCAAAACCAGAATATGTTTCAGAAGGCATAATTAAGTGTCCTTGTAAAAAATGTGCTCTGAGAACGTTTGACACATTTGACAAGGTTGGGGGACATCTCTTGCGGTTTGGTTTTCAACCAGATTATGTTTTTTGGTATCAACACGGTGAACACAGTTCCAGAGAAGATCCTAATAACTTGATTCCAGATCCATTACGATTTCAAAATTTAGTACATGATGTTGCAGGTCCATTTGTGCAACAAAATGAAACTCACGATGATATTGATTAAACTCATGAGTTGGCACCATCAGAATTTTATGAGTTGTTGAGGTCTGATGAGGATGCATTATATTCTAGTTGTAAGATAAGTAAATTAGAAGCGGTTGCAAAATTTATGGCTATTAAATCAGATAACGCAATGTCAAACAACTGTTTTGATCATATATTTTCTTTGGTTAAAACACTGTTACCTGAATGAAATGTGTTGCCTGCAAATTACTATGAGAGGAATCATCTTCTGGCTCACAGTATCAGGAGCAGTTGCGAGCTCAGGCTGAGCATATAGAGACTTTGTAGAAGCAACAAGAAGAGATGTGTCAGCAGTAGCAGCAGCAGGAGCAGGATTATGAGGAGAAAATGCGTCGATGGAAGCAACAACATCACGATCAGATGGAGTACATGCGCCGTCTGATTCGTATTTTAGGGATGAAGTTTCCTCCACCAACTCCTTCAGCTCCTCCACCTCCTCCAGAAGACGACCCCCAGTAATTTTTTTATGTTATAAACATTTGAATTTAACATTGTAATATGAATTATTTACATTTTCTGTCTTTTATATCGGTACAAATATTACATAATTTAATTTTTAATATTTTATTATTATTTTATATTTTTTTTGTGAATATTGAGAATTTTTATTTTTTTTATTGTTTTAATAATAGTAATATTATTTTTTCATTAATCGTAATTTTATTAATTTTTTTTAAAAAATAATTTATTATTTGCGACGGAACCTTTTGCAACGGGGTCCCGTCGCAAATAGTCTAACTAAATATTTTTAAAAACATATTTGCGACGATACTACTTGACCGTCGCAGATAATTTGTTGCGACAGGCCCATCGTAAAAAGTGTTATATATATATATATTTTGTGATGGGACGAGAGCCCATCGTGAAAACGTTTACGTATATATAATACATATAATCAGAAGCTTATTTGCGACGAAGATGTTTTCCATCACAAATACTTGTATTTGCGACATCGTTTTCTACAACAGGCTATTTGCGATGGGGCCCCATCGCTAAAGTCTATTTGTGACGGTATCCCATCGCAAATATCCCGTCACAATTATTAAGTATTCCAGTAGTGCTTATAAAATATTTTAAGATTTTAAAATAATTTCCTTAAGAGTGCGACTCACAACCACATAATCAAGGGTAATATTTTAATATGTTCAGTCCTTGGACTTATATAATAATGTTTTCCACCCCCTTTGGTAGAAAACATGGGTAAAAACCATGATATGGTTTGTATTATTGAATATTTTATTACGAGGTGTCTAAAACCAAAATAATAAAAAATTCTCCCTCCTTTCCTATATAAACCCACCCAAGATCCCATTAACCTTTCCTAAAACTCCTTTAATCTCATCCAAACTCTACTATATACTCCCTGTAGTCCTCCCAAGGTTCCCAAAATCTTCCAAGAAGCCTCTCCCAAGCCTTTGGGATCACACATCCAAATAAGGGATCCTCACCTTTCTCTCTTTCTTTCAATTTAAGAACCTTGTTTGAAATTAGTCTTTTTAATTTCAATTGGTTATTTTTTAATCCTTTTATAACCAATTAACTACTGTCTATTTGATTTTATGTGAATTAGGGATCATTTATTCCCCCTCATTTGGACCCTTACCTAAGCTGTTACTATTCCGAAATTTCGTAAGGGATCTTCCACCCTCCTTTTTTATCAAGCATTCCTTTCATGTTATGTATTTTAATTTCCTTTTTTTCCTATATTGAGATATAATATTCCATGGACCCCATAATATCCATTTTATGTTTAAATGATGATATCTCCCTTTAAATCTCATTAACCCCCCTATAACCCTTTAAGTACACTCGTTACTATACTGAAATTCTGTAAGGGATTTCTCTCTTCTTATTTCCATACAAGAACTTATTTTGTATTGTGAATCTCAAATTATATATCATATGTTGGTATATTATGTTTCATTACCCCCTTACTATCCATTTAAATAATAAATGATGAGATACCCCTTTCTCTCTCATCAACCATTTTATGAATTTCCATTTGACGTCGTTATGCTGCCGAAATTACACTACAATTTTTCATGCCAATATCATAGTGTAGTGAATACCATGACCATTTCTCTATCAAGGGTATTCACCTTTATGCCCATAAACTTATTGATTGGTAACTTACATGTATTTATTCCATATTACTTAATCTTGTAATAACTTATAATTCTGAATGAATCCATGTTGTATGATCTATGTGGCACACTTATGCATGAAATGAAATAATTATGAAGGGTGCATCTTGATAGCACTCCAATGCATTGGGTAATGTTTAGTATCATGACACACCATGTGAAATAAGGGTTTACTCATGATAATTCATGTGAAATTAGGGTTTATTCATACTAATTCATGTGCAATGAGGGTTTACTCATGATAATCCATTTTCAATGAGGCTTAGATCATGCTAATATCACGTTGCATGTTGTTTCCATATTTCCATGTTATGATTATCATGATTTATCATGCCTTTATGTTCATGTTTCTCTTATGCTCCATTGATATGCCTATTGTCTAACATGTATTATCTTCCTCATGTTATGTCATGTTTATTTCCTTACCAGGATTTATATCTCACCCCTTTCTTATGTATGTCCTTAGGTTATCCTATGAAATGCTAAGTATAAAGGAATGTTGTGGTCATGTAAAATAAGTTTTCAATAAAGATGTTGTATTTAATGTTTAAGTTGTTATGTAATGTTCCTAATTTCCTAAGACACTAGATCTCTCGATCTTTTGAGTTGTATTAAGTGCCAATCTATGTAATAAATTATGTTTAAATAAGAAATAAAGACCAAGGTTTTTATAAGTGATGCTCTCAATGAATGAATAATGAATATTTACCATGTGTGTATCTCTCTCCTCCTATATATAGTGAGTTATAAAATTACCTGGAAAAGGAACCCTGGACCCTAAATATTTATTACCCACTAAATAATCTATATATGACTTCTTATGACTACTTTACTAAGTCAAAAACATCATTTATATTTTTATCCCCTTCTTATAATATAATAAATATATTACATGATAAAAGCGAGTCATTAATTCAGATTTTCGCTTATGTAAATATTAAAGGAACCTCAAATATTAATATAATATTCATTCATAAAATATTTTCCATGTATTTACTTTAATAATTGTAAATAAATTTAATAAATAAATTCAATACCAATTATTCTGATCTCAAATAATATAAATTTATTTATTTCTTGGCAATCAATAATTCTCGGATATCACTCGGACCCCGGTAGTGGGTCCCACCATGTCCTATATTCCTATTCATCAGAATATGGTTTACTTTTGAATAAACTTAGCGTGTGACCCTCTAACACCTTATCTAAAAGTAGTGAATACTATTCACAGACTAAGAGTATAGTCTATCAAGCCATCAAGGCCCCTAAATAGATAAGAAGTAGTCATAGAAATGACAACCTTACTATGAACACACACCATGTAATATAATCTCTTTATCTCGCGATATCTAATAAAATAGGATGCACACTTTGTTTTATCACACTTTCTTGCATTATTGTTCTTTGGCCTTATTAGATAGACTTACCTTATTCTATGATGGTCATGTATTTAGTGAAGGCACTACCATCCTGATCAACTATTCCCAAGAGATCTCTTCTCGTCAAAAGAAAAAAAATGTTTCTTGATTATTCAACCAATGTCATACCACCAATGATGCATCCAATGAAAGGCAACTCGCCACAAATTCAATTCCATTGTTTTTTCCTTGCATCAAAGTACATGATCAAATGGTATACACTGATGATAATCTCAAGTAAGGAGACCATTACACGTGTTCACAATTAAGAGCTACCAATGAAACTTGAAACACGTGTTGTTCCGATTGGCGGGTTAGTCCTCATGATCTCATCTACTCGAGATCACCATGTTCAAACTTCATGATAATAAGTCTCAATTTTTAATGAGAACCCAACACCTGATAGTCAGAAATAATCTATGTCCAATAAGAATGATGTATCTAGACCTTAAGATATATGTTTAAGATTAATGTCATAGTATCTCGATGTTCTCATTATAGCTTGAAAACTGCTATAACCTTTTAATGAAAAAAATAATCTATATAAATTACCATGTAAATAGTGGATATAGAAATATCAATACTATTATGGTAAGTATCATGCATAAATCACAGTATGCATGTTATAGTAATTGAAAAGTACTATTTAGTTGAGTATAGGGTACCCACTATTGCAATAATGTCCCTACATCATGGTGGATTACTATAGTGGTTGTGTGAGGACAACTTCACGTGGGCTATCTAAAACAGCCTGGGAGAATGCACCACATTATAGACCAAGGCGTGGTTCCAATCAAATTTGTTTTTAAAATGGTCAAATCTATCATCTTATCTTGTGTGTGTGTGTGTGTGGGGGGGGGGGTTATGCACTTTGAAGGGAAACCCTATGCAATAATTTTGGGGGATCTTAACTCATTCTTGACCCGGTTGACTCCCATAAAATCACTCATTCTTCTTATAATTGTGAGGGCTCTCGAACTAAGCAATTTTCAAAGGAGAATTGGGTGATTCTCTCTCCCAGATCTTCAACCTCTTGGTCTCTGCTAGATGAACTGATTATAGGTAGGTGTACTCTCTTCCTCTCCACTTATATATCAAACTTTAAGGCTTGTGTATCTAAAGTTTTTTTGCTTTTATTTAGTGAAATATTCTATTTAACATACCTTGAATGTATTTTTCTTGTTAATTTATTTTCAAAAGAAAATTATGGCATGTGTAAACTTGACTTCATGGCTTGGGGTGCATTCATATCTTATATGTGTGGGGCCTCATTGGTTTTACTTGGCTTCCGATACTAAACTTAAGGGGAATATTGGGATGACATGGGTTGGTGTGTGTTCATGATGAATATAGAAAGGTCCTTATTTATTCAAACTTGGTTGTCATTTCATATGAGGCACATTGGGACATTACTCTGCCACATGACAACTTGGGTCAGAGGAATGGGGTTCTTCTTGTGAGTTTGGGTCTTTATAGGAGGGATGCATGCATTGGGTGTGTGAGTTCATGGAAAGTGTGGGTGGTTTTGCAGAAACTATGGATATCAAAGGAAAAGAGGGTTTTAACATGAGTGATCTATATGATTTTATTAGTTTATGTATTATAGTAATCTCCTCGCCTATTTTATATAATATTTTAGATAACTTGTTATTATTTAAGTGGTGTGTGTGAGAATTCTTTGGCGGATTTCCTATTAATTTTTTAAACTAACCTTCTATATTGCATCTTGGTGTGTATGCAGTCTTTGTTCAACATGATTTAGGTAATGGGAGACCACTTACCTTTATAGAGGAGTGCTCCGTGGCTAGGGTATTTAGGGATAGATTTGGGAGATTTGAGGTAGTAGACTTGTGGAGAATGAGAGCATGTCACGTTGGAACTTTGTCCTTTCATTGAGTCTTGGTCTTTCAGTATTATTTTCATACCTTATTTTCTACTATGAATTTGATTATTTTTAATTGATATTATGTATTAGAGTTTGATCTTGTGTTGGATCATGCATCATATATATGTTTTTGTGGAATGTATCTTGTTGGTTGTTGTGCATGTAATGGTAAATCGTACCCCACAACCTGGGAAAAGATGAGATGCCACTAACCTTAGGTGACATTCTCTAAACACCAAAGGTTGGAAATAAATGCCTAGAGTTTAGTAATATAGTGAGGAATGATTTACCCTTATATATAAAATAACTCATACCATTCCACCCCAAGGGAATGTATAGACATGATGCATGAATTAAACAAGACCAAACTCTAATACATAACATATCCATATATAATAATTAGAGTGCATCAACCATTCATAATACAAAAACTATATGACTAAATGACCCAAAAAAATACAAGGTTCCCACATGGTACACTCCTATACTCCAAATGACAACTACCACCAAGCTCCCAGCTCTATCCTAGTCCACAATTTCAGTATATCCCACTAGAACAAGAACAATAACTACATACACACTGAAGTTCATATGTAAAGGGTGAGTATATCAACTCAGTAGACAATCCGTTAGAGAATTACCACACATTCCACTTAAAAAAGAACAAATTATCTCACATTTATATAAAACTAAAGAGAAGAGTAATACAATGCACAAGCTAAACAATCATATAGATAACCCACATCAAAACCAATTTTCCTTTTAAAATCATAATTTCTATAAAACCACCCAAACCAAAACTCACCCACACCTACCATGAACCCACACACCCAATGTATGTATTACCCACCAATGTAGAACTCCTAGAATGGAATGAAACTCACAAGTGGAAGCCTACTCCTCTGAACCAATCCGTCACATGGCAGAGTAACTTCACGAGCCCTTTATAATCATCACCAACAACCAAATATGAACCAAAAGGACCTGTACAATGCATCATGAACACACACTAACCCATGCCAATCCAACATGCTTATAATTTAATCACTGGACACACACCAAAACCTTTCTTTGAAAACTGGATAACAAGAGTAGTATAATCAAGAGTATCTTTCCAAAATCTTTCATCAAAGAAAAAACATCACTTTCAATATAATTGTCCAAAATCATCGAACCTTGAAAAATCCATAAACCATATATGCACAAGTATTTAATTTAAAAACCATAGCATTAATTTTATTATCAAAAGTACATTAAGAGAGAATCCACCAACATCTACTTGATTCATCCAATAGAGACCGAGAGGAAGAAGCTACTGGAGGGAGAATCACCCGAAGTCACCTATGAAAATAATGTAGTTTAAGATCCGTTGAAATTAGAGGAATAATGAATGTTTTTATGGAATTAAATGGGTTCAAAATAGAATTCAATTTCCCCTAAAAATATGGACCATGATTTCCGCCTCAAATGCACATCTCCCACCTCAAAAAATGGTGGCGGTTTTGGCAGTTTAAAAAAGTGTTGACCGACACCTCGCTTTGGGCCATGACATGATGAACTATCCCAGGCCATTTTGGAAATCCCACTCAAGGAAAACCCCACACAACCACTAAAACATAGGTAGAATTTCTTAGTCATTTATCTTCACTATGACCAAGATCACGACGTGGTGATACCCAGATGATCATTTCCCAACTTGCCCGCTTATCTCTAACATGCAAAGACTTCTCACCCCCCCCCCACAACCACCACCATTCCCATGGTGCTCCACTAATTTCCCATAGGTGCATCCTCACAATACTATGCCTACCAAAACATGAATCCCCATTCTGTGGTGATAACATATCCCAATTCTAGAATATCTCCCATCCTCATGAGGACACTACACCCTCTAAAACGACATTACAGAACCTGTTTCCCACTATCCAACATGATAACTGGCCACCATGACCACTGTAGCCACATGACTTGGACCACAACCCACAATATGGTTTCCACTACAATATAGTGAAGCCCAAGGATCCAAAACTCTCCTATCCAACCGTTCACCCCTCTAAAACCTTACGAGACCATCCCAAGACCCATGATAACTTAAAAAACATTATAAATAGAGGAATCCATAAATAAGGGGTGTCACATTCTCCCCACCATTAATATTTCCATACTCAGAAAGCTAGAGGATAGCAGTGTCTAATAGAATCTTGGGACACTGGTCCATCATAACGGTTCCCCTTCCCAAGACTCCTCACAAACCCAACTATTCTACTATAAAACATATACCAAAGGTATTGATAAATGTCACAATATATTCTCTTTCTTATACCAAGATACAAATTACTAGGCGAAACCAATGAAGCATCAGACTTGAGGGAAATAAGATTCCAACTAGATTAACAGAATCAGACTCACCTTTATGCTATAACACATGGGAGGAAGGATACCATTCAATTTTTTGAATTGTGGTGGTAATGATAACCAACCAACAAGATCAAAGATATGGTCGACAATCCATAAGGTCCCAATACAATATGGAGTTAAGTACCCTTGATTACCCAAAACGATCACTCCATAACCAAAGGAACCATAGATCGACATGAATAATCATACAACCATTCAATTAGGTCCATATGAATAATTCTGGATACTAAATACCTATGAGAACTCTTCCAAGGTAAACAAACATTCCACTAAGAACTAAATCCCACACTATAAAATCTAATCACAACCTTTGGATTAAAGGTCACTATAACTTACCCTCATATTGAAGGTGGTATATTGTACTCATGGTTAAACAATATCCCAATAGTTAATGCAATGACTACTACCCCACAAAGGAAACTAGGTTCCATTCAAATAAGATGGTAATCAGTACAACATATAAGGCCAACACTTCCCAAATATACCATAATTTTAGATATTCATAGACTTTATCCCCCAAATTGAAATGAAATACATCAACTTGATGAGTTGGTCAAGTAACAACTCGATATCTAAATAGACCATCTACTAGAAACCCTCCCGACATTAGGAAGAACCATAATTGAATTCTAAAATGTTAAAGGGAATTTCCATTCTCTGCCCATCCTTCAATGAATCCCCACCATTAAGGTTTTTTCTTCAGGTAAGATTAAAAAACCCACCTACCGAACTTCCTAGGACTTGGTTTCCCAAATCAGGATTGAGAGTCACCTGATGAAAAACCATGGCATCGTCCTGGTCTATACAACCCAAGTGAATTCTAGTAATCTAAGCCATGAATCATCTATGATCTAACATTCCACTCACCTATTACCCATATATTTTCAAATTAAACCATCCACTACCTAATTGATCATAGACCATCATACCTAGTTAGATTAGTCCTTGATGAGAACAGACATGAGAAGACACAACCAAGGGTCTAGAAATAAGCCACTAATCACAGAGGATAAGAGTCTTTGAGGTATCTAGAAATAATACCATTTGACCATGCTGAGAAAATATCTCACACATTTCTAAATCAAGGGACATAACCATGTACTCACCCATACTCCAGGAAACTTCAAAGGAGGTTACCCATCTTAAAACTACTACCAACGAACCATGCCTGACTAAGAAATTCTACCATGGTTGGTTCCCCAAAAGGAAGGTAAACCTTATTTCTCAATTCCCCTGACTAGAACTACACTTCATCTAGTTTAGTTGATGACTAAGAAGTGATGGTTCCAATATCTCCCAACTACTCTAGCCTAATTCATGTTCCATGCCCCTCTAAACCATAACCAACTCAATCAAAAGATAGGAAAGTGGCTCACCTAGTGTAGCAATCAATATAGTTCTTGAATGCTGTATTATCCCATGATAATACCAATCACTACTACAAAACATGCCTTTAACAGCATTGGCCTTTATCATCTCTAGAAAAAAGCACTAATAAAAGGCACCCTTTGTCACTACATTTTTTAGCATTGATAAAGGTCCCGAATACAATGAAATAATTAATTAAATAGAAAATAAAAATGAGTTTATTAAAAAAATATGAAATTTATTATTAATTAAATGATTATTGATAAAAAGAAATAAATTGATTATACTATATATAAATTATAAATACTAATAAGAAGTATATATTAAATATATAGATATATGTAAAATGAAAATTAAGCAAATAAAAATTAAAAATAAGCAAATTAAGAAAAATATTAAACATTTTATTAATTATTTAATTATTGATAATATTAATAAATAGTATATATTAAGTATATAGATATATAAAAACGTATATAAATATGATTTATATAATACAAAATATTTATGCTTTACATTAAATAGTCTAGTGAAGAATTATTTATAATTAAAAATGAATATAAATTAAAAATACTGACTAATTACATCGAGTAATGGACATAATTGAATGTCATTTGATTATTCAACTTTACATATATCAAATGCGTGTAATATTTATTTCACACACACATATATATACAATTAATGCATTTTTATGTACAACACATCGCGCTCTTTGAGAGCCTGTTGTTGCCGAAGCCGCTGCTATCCTCGCCAGGCTGACGTTTGCCAAAGATCGTGGATGGGAGAGAATCCACCTTGAGTCGGACTGTCTCACTATTATCAATGCCATCAACCGTAATGACGACGACCTTCAATCTTTTGGCCCCCTCATCTAGAAAATCCACTCTCTCCGTCACTGTTTCATTTCCTGCACCTTCTCCTTCATTAGAAGGGAAGGGAACAATGCTTCCCACCAGCTGGCAGCCTCTGGCCCTCTTGATGATGACCAACTCTGGCTGGACCACTTTCCTTCATGGCTTCGCACTTTTACTTCCACTGATCTCCGTTTTTAATGAATTATTCTTTTATTCAAAAAAAATGTACAACACACACATAAATATTTACATAATTAATGAAATCTTATACAGAAACATATACCCTTGATATTTATGCAGTTTATTCAAATTTTAGTATTCATTTTAGAATTTCACTATAATATGATACATTTAATATATCATGTCTTTAATTGGTAATTTTTATTTATTTATTCTTAATTTTATTACAGTTAGGTATTAATTATTTTTTGATATTTTTTATTTTTTATTTTTTGAGAATTTAATCAATTTCTATTATTTATTTATATATATTTATTTACTATGTTTCAATATTTTCAATCTGTATTTATATTTATTTCAATATATATACATATTTTTTAAATAATTCATATTTAATTAATAAAACATGTCTATTTTTTCAATATTGTTAAAGCGTACTCATTTTTAATTATTCAATTTCACTCATTTTTAGCATGCATGCACTTAAGATTAAATATTCATTAATAATGTTAAAAATATATTTGTAAATAAATATTTATAAATAAATATATTTATAAATGCGTATTTACTATATTTATACATTTATATATTTATAAATATAAATAAATAAATATTCTTTTTTTAAAAGCAATTATATAATTATAAATAAATAATTATATATATTTAAATAATTATAAAATTATAATAAATTTATTTAAATAATGAATATATTTACTATATTTATATTTATATATATTTATTATATATATATATAATTATAAATAAATAATTATATATCTAAATAATTATAAAATTATAATAAATATGTTTAAATAATGAATATATTTACATTTTTTATTTAGAATTATAATTATAAATCCTTTATCAATGCTTAAGTAATAAGCGCTGATAAAAGACATCTTTATTAGCACTTTTTTGGAAGCACCGATAAAAGTGACCCGATCTATTTAAAGAACCCTAATCAGTCGTGATATCTGAAGCTTTTCGTGAAAGCCACCTACTACCGGTGCTCCTCCTTATTGAATCCAAGCTCGAATCAAGGATCGAATCAAGGCTCGAATTAAGGCTCGACCAATTCCAAGGCTAAAATATAAGGCTCGAATGATTCAAGGGTCAAATGAATCCAAGGCTTGAATGAATTATAGGTTTGGCGATATCTCTACTTTCACTCGAACAATTCAAAGCTTCAATCCAAGGTATGCTATTTTCTCCTCCTCCTTACTCATTGATTTCTTGTTTTGCGATATCTATTTGTGTTATTTTATCATTGTTCTTTCTTTTATTCATTACAAAACTATTTATTCTTACACTATAATTTGATAAATACTTCCCCTTATAAATTTATCTTAAATATGATAGATATTGGTGATAATATAGAGAATGACTTAGTGACCACTAGACATGTACAATGGGGTTCTCTTCATTCATTCATCCTGATGGATGTGGAAGCCAAGGGTTATTCTACTCAATTGAGGGATTCCTCCTACCATTGGACTTAGGAAATACTAGTCCTAATGCACATGTGATAGTAACGCAGTAGTTCCTTACATGGGATAAAAATTCAGTGACAGTTAGGTGAATGATATTGATCATTTCTATAGAGAGATAATTAAGTTGGGACAACACATTAATAAAAAAATTAAACACATATATGGTAAATCCCCTAAGGATTGGTCATTGTTTCTAATAAGATTGTATTTTTAATCTTATATTTTAATTATTGTTGTTATTTTTTTTGCATCTATTTTCAAAATCCCCAATATTTTTCATTTTTTCAAAAAATATATAAAATACCATAAATATAATATTGTGGTAGGAATAGTGAGTGATCCAAAATAAAATATTTAAGGGAATGACCATGACCATCAACTGTGCTATACTAATGAGGAATATAAATATTATTTTTTACAACCCCATAACAGGCGTGTCATATACTCAACCCCATAATCTAATATAGACTTCTTTACCACAAAATGAAACTCATTCTTAATACTTCTTCTTAAAATTTTAACCCCCTTTAGAGAATTATATATATATATATATGACTAAAATATAATACATATGATCTGAGTATAATTATAAATGGGTAAAATGAAATACTTATCACAATGAATTTATTTATACTTTGAGTGTCCATATATATCATAGTGAATAAACTCCAAGGGTTGTTTCATTTAAATCTCTAATTTATTATTTTAATTATTAACAATATCCTCATTCTAATTAGTAAAAAATATATATCAATTTTATCGTTTCATCATAAAAACATCCCAACCCACCCTTTTTAAGTCAGTATTTAAATGTATCCTTATCTAATATGATCAATTTTTCACTACCACAAATCAATTTCATCTTTCAAACATAATTACCACAAATTTTTACCGACCCCAAATTAGAATTTGGTTTGGCTAGTATTCTATACCTTTGTAAAAATATCACCATATTTGAAATGATAAACCACTCATTAATACTTCTTAAAAATCACTTCATTTTCTTCATCACACATCTAATAAAAACTATGCATGTTTTACTTTAATCCATATAAAAATAGATCATTCTTTAACATTTACTTTTATTTCCAACATATTTTAAATGAAAAAAATTTATCTTAAGAGATCCACCATTTCTAAAATAATAAGCACCCTTTGAACTTGTCAAAAATATTTAATTAAATCAATTTTCCTATCATGTGAGATGAACAACCAATATCTAATATGAAAGGATGTTTCTTTTGTAAATACTTTAGTGTGACATAAATAATAAATTCCTCTTACATTCCATTCTTTTTCATATAATACATTTCTAATTATCTCTTCACATTCATCTATGTTTTTAGAAAATCTTATCAATCCTTCACATAACCTTTTAATTTGTCACATGTTCAATAGAGTTCATTAAATGGTTGAAATTCATCATCCAATTCTACTTATGAAGATTTGTCTCACTTCAAAACTATTTTTGTAATAGTGGGTCATCTTCCCCTTAACTTAAAACCTCTATATATTCCATAATCACTATTATTTATCTCATTATAACTAAAATTTTATACTATGTTCCCAAAATCACCATAGAACCCATAATGGACATGAAAATGAAATTTTATTATAAATCCTACTCTTCATCTACTTAAAAATAATTCCTATTTTCAACCAATCTAGACATAATTCTTAAATAAATTTACAAACAAATAATTTTGAGATGTTTAAAACCATTATATTTATTGGGTATATTCCTTTCCTAAAATTATTTTTCCATTCCTTATAAATTTTAATTCAAATTCAAATTATAATTTTGAGACATTTTAAAATATTTGACATACCATTAATATTAAATTTAATAATTCCTTAGGTTGTTACATCACTTGTTCCAAAAAATTGAATGGAGTTTATCAAATTCTATATATGTTGGAATAATAATTAGAAATTATTTTTAGGTATTCATCATTTTAGGTCTACATTTATTGGTTCTACCCCAAGGAATATCCGATTACTATCCATGTATATAAAATAACTCTTTATTTATTAAAATGTTTTATCAATACATTTTTATATCTTCTAGTTGATAAAATGAGAGTTTTTTATTCTTGTTTATCATATTTGGGTTTCTTATTACTCCTTAATTACCTAAATTATATTTTCATTTGTTTATAGGATTTAATAAAGACTTGATGACTCATTTTAATATAAGTAGGACTAGTATTAGTTATAGGATTTAAAGCATTAAAAATGAGATTTCTTCTATAAATATAGAATCCATAGAGCCCCCAATGATTCATATATCATAACATGTCCCCACCGAGACCCCTTGAATCATATAAATGAACATGTATTCCCCCAAAATCTCACCTTCAATAGGCCATGAGTTAATAACTAGTTCTAATGGTGTAATTATCATAAATGGAATGCATTAACCATTTTAGAGAACACAATGGAGTATAACTGTCATCCTCATTAGCTTCATCTCTTGAATAGTTTTTATTGTAATGTTTTTCTTGAGACTCATCCCCCATCTCTTTTATGTTTCTTGTGCTACTCTGAGTAGTAGTCATCCCATGGATGGATAATACTACAATTATTTAAAGCAACATAGGTGAATGTCCACAATAAATGGAAGATGAGTGTCAAACAACAAAATGTAATGATAAATGTTTGGGATATGAGATGACGAGGACGAAAATTGTCTATAAATTTCATATTTGGATGAATTAAGAGGATAAAACCTACTATAGTGGAGTAATTCTTTTCTTAAATTTAAATACCTATTTTCTTCAAAGTATGGTTAAATTATTTGAAACAATCAAATGTTGGTTTTCCATTATTAGAATTATCTATAACTTTCACCTTTGATAATGAATATATTATGTGTATTTATTTATTTATTGTAAAAAATGAATATTTTATAAACCCAATAGGATGTATATGAATTGAAAATGGATGAACTCTAATCGTTTAACAAAATCATATGAATATGTAGTTAAAAAGTTCATCAAGTTTTCAATATAGCATGCATATAACCCTTCTCAAATCCTTTATCTATGTTTACATTGTTTTTATTCAATAAAAATTAGTCTGGAAGAGTTAGAAGAACATTGTTTTTCATGGAATAGATCAAAGTTATAAATGTTGAACTAAACATGGGAAAAAACTGAACGTGCACACCAATTGGGATGATACTGTGGTTTATGGATCATTTGATATGAATACAAGTGTAAATGATGATGGAGATCACACTAAAGAAATGAAAATGGTAATTGAAGACAACCTTTGTGATTTTAAAAAGTTGTTTGAGAAGTTAAATAGATGTTCTAAGAGATCATTTTATACCTTTTTTACTAAATACACAACATTGTCAGCTGTATTGAAGTTATATAATTTAAAATATGGAACCAAATGAAGAGACACCGGCTTTATAGAACTACTTAGTCTCATGAATGATATGATACTAGAAGAAAATGAAATACCATATCAAACATATGATGCTAAATAAATACTATGTTCAATGGGAATGATCTCTAAAAAATACATACCTATCTAAACGATTTCATATTGTTTCTCAAGGACCATGAATCACTCATAAAATTCCCTAACCGTGGAGTGGATTGATACAAGAAAAATGAATCAATTACTTCAGAATATGTATGGTACTTTATTATCATTCTATAGTTTAAAAGACTATATGGATGTTAGGAAATAATAACACAATTGAAATGGAATACAGATACAATAATTAAAGACGAGAACCTACGTTATCCAACGGATTCTCCTCAGTGGAAGAAAATTGATTATGAGTATTTTGAATTTGGAAATGAGACAAGAAAATTTTGTCTTATATTATCTATAAATGGAATAAATTATTTTGGTTTAAAAATTATTAATCACAGTGCATGGTCCTTCATGTTGGTAAATTATAACTCGTCTATATGGTTATGCATAAAGAGAAAATACATCATGTTGTCTCTGCTTATTTGAACAAAAAAACTTGGTAATGTTATTGATGTATATTTGGATCCATTGATCAAAGATCTGAAATTGATGTAGGATACATGTGTTACAATGTATGATGTTCATATAAGTAAAGAATTCACATCAAGGTCCATGTTTTACAGGATGATAAATGACTTCCCCACTTATGAAAATTTATTAGGCTATAACATTAAAGGAATGCTGGGGTATCCCATTTGCGAATTATTTACACACTCAGTTTAGTTGAAACATTCCTCGAATACTGTGTTTTTAGAACATAGATTTTTTTTACCTCAACAAAATAAAAACTGATCCTGGATAACAACATTCAATGGAAATATCGCACAAGACAACACCGTCTCCACTAAAGAGTGATTAACTATTTGATAAAGTAAAAATATTGACACCATTTTTGGTAAACCATTTTAAAAAAACCTTATGAAATCAGGTTGGAAGAAGAGATCAATTTTATTTGAATTACTATATTGTAATTGTTTATACGTCATAAATTCTCTTGATGTCATTCATGTAGAAAAAATGTATTTTATAGTGTTATTGGCATGTTACTAAAAGTTCCTGAAAAAAAAAGAAATATGACATCAAAGCTAGGTTGGATATGATTTACATGGGGATAAGAGAAGAGTTGGCACCAGTGAAGGGTAAAAGTTAGATTTTTCTTCCTCTAGTGGCTTACACTTTATCCAAACATGAAAAAATGAATATTTTACTTTTCCTTAATAGTGTAAAATTTCTATAGGGGTATTCATAAAATATCAAGAATGTTGTGTCAATAACTAATTTTAAGTTACAGGGACTAAAATCACACGATTTTTATGTTTTGATGCAAGATTTGATGCTTGTTTCTTTCTGTTTCATTCTGACTAAAAATGTACGACATATATTAACTAGAATATTCTTATTTTTCAAAGTCATATACAGTAAAGTTATAGACCCTATGAAGTTTCCAATCATGAATAAGGAGGTTGAATTCATATTATGTGAATTAGAGATGTTCTTACCACCATCATTTTTTGATATAATGGTCCAGATGATGGTTTACTTGGTTACAGAGGTTCAACTATGTGGTCCTATCCATTATATATAGATTCAACCCATTGAACGATATATGAATATTTTGAAAGGGTATGTCAAGAATCAAAGTTGGACATAAGTTTGTATTGCAGAACGATATATCATTGAATAAGTTGTTGAACTCTATACCAATTACCTATCAATTTTTGAAAACATCATTCTCCAAAGTCTCATCACAACAGATTCCTTATGGGCGAAGGGATTTCTAGAATATTTTTTATTACAATTACCTTCACAGAGTAGGAGTAAGTGCATATTTATATTTTACATAATAGAAAGTATGTTGATCTATAAGTTAAATCCCATAAATAAATTCTTAAATATTTGAATTTATCAAGGGATGAAGTATGGAGATAAAATACACACAACCAATAGTTAATAATATGGTTCTGAGATCAAATTTATTAGGATTTATATGAAAATATGAATTCAACTACTGAACAATTTTGATGGATATCTGGGGGACTGAATACAAATATTATATCCTATATTGGTTTTCTAATAAGTGGTTATACATTCTATACAAAAGAACATGATGACCATAGTATGATGAAAAATAGTGGTGTTACGCTTGTGACATAAGTTATGCACATATCAGGTTCCAAGGATAGAAATCTAATTTATGCAAATATGTCATATTTTGGAATTATTGAAAAGATATACGAGTTGTATTATACAACATTTCAAGTGTATATTTTCCATTGCAAATGGGTTGACAATAGGAGTACTGTGAAAGTTGATGAAATGCGCTTCATGAAGGTGAATTTTAGTGTGGAATGGAAAAAGATGATCCATTCATAATGGTATCATAATAAGTGAAAATATTTTATGTCTTAGATCCAGTAAATAAGAATTGGTCGATTGTCCTGCTGGTGACTAAAAAACCCATTGGGTTAGATTAAAATTCAATAAAGGATAAACCTTTCATCGGGAGATCACAATAAGTTCATTATGGTCCCAATGTAGATAATGTATTGTACATTATAGGGAACTAAAAATAGGATATTTTGATTCTCTATAGAGGATCCAAATCCCTAAAACATTTAAAAAATAGAGTTCAATGAGAATTTAAAAATTTTTTTAATATACTATGTTTTTCCTCATAATATTATATGTTCTCTACTACATGAACATAATATAAATTAAATGTTTGACTACTCATACAGACAATGTATTCTTCACATGATTATGTTACCAATATCATGGAATAACAAACTATAACAAAGTAAACCCTTTGGGAATATGTAACGGTAATGTTATGATATACTTTATTTTAGTTCAAAAAGTGTCACTCATTGAAAACCAAGAAAACTGTAATGACCCAAAGTTTTACCAATGGAAATTACCTTCTTATAATTATGTTATATAGTATAAATTACATAAAAATCACATATAGAACACAATACAGAACTTTATAAATGAATAATGAATAAAATAATAAGTATTTATAGAAGTTAAGGAATCTATACTGATGAAATTGTAATTTGACCTTTGGAATAATAATGCGACCCTTATGAATATTAAATCGACCAATTTAATAGTAAACTCACCAATTAAATTATAAACAAAAATTAGGCATCTTATAAGTGACAATATGATATAATTATATCATAGTATAAGTAAATAAATATTTTAAAAATTATTAATTAAGTGTTGATATTTTTGTAATTCATAAATATTTAATTACAATTTTATGATTAATTTAATAATTTAAAGACAATTTATTTTCATAAAATGTATTCATATATTAATATTTTGTTGTATTTTGATTTTAATATAATTTTATGACACCTTAAGTAATTTTTCAAAGTGTTACAAAAGCAATTATAATTTAAAAAATCTGTATTTTCCAAGTAAATAATGATTTTAATTAAAAATTAAATTACTAATATTTAGAAGATTATTTTCATAAAATAGAGTTTATTTTTTAATTATACATGTTGAAAAATTGTTAGGGTTATTTTTTTTGTATTTTTCTATTATACTTGAAATTTTTGTGAATAGTACAATATGATAATTTACGATAAATGCTAAATACATGAATTTATTGAGTCATAGTTAATGTAATGCTAATTTAGACCCATAATCTAGAACCATAATTAATTATTTTAATATATTTAGTGATAATTCTCAAACAATTCATAGTTTTTATCCAAAATAATAAATTAATGATTAAAATAATGAGAAAACACCCCTCCCCTCCACTATAAATACCACCCCTCACCACCTATTTTCCTCACACATAACAAGCTTTGAGGCTTGTACAAATTATGCCCAATACTCTTCCCTATCCCCTTACCCATGTGTATGATCTCTTGGTCTCATCAAAAGACCAAAACCTTTTCCCTAAGGAGGTCCTCAAGGAGGATAAATCCAAGAGGTAAAATACTCTTCCTTTTTCTTTTAATTTCTTTTCAAGTTCCTTTCTTTTATTTTTCTATCCTCACCTCCTATAATAAAAATGGTATTATAAATCCATTAACTTACATATACTGTAAATTTATCATTATAATGTAATAATTCATCACCATCTCTCTTTCCCCCTCTTTCTATACTAAAAATGAAAACATCATCCATGATGTGTTAATTTATCGCATTCAAGGATGACGAGTTTTCAATTTCTATTAACATATTCAAGGATGGTAATGAAACAATTTTTATGGTTAAAAAAGATTATAATATATGTATTATATCTTATTTAATGTTTTTTAATCATTTTATATGCATGATATTAATTTATAAAACAAATGAGTTCATTGTGATCGAAGACTGCCAAAATAAACCCAAATGATTATCATTAACTATTTATTTAATGATTCATCCTCATTCCATAAAATAAAATAATATATAAGAAAAAATTAAACTCTATAATATCATTAAAAACTTATAAGTTCAATTATATATAATTACCCCCACTTTAAATGAACTTTTGTACATGTATACAAGTAAATCGATAATGAAAACCAAGGAAACCAACACTCCCAAATGATGACATTGAATCTCTTAACCCATAAAAAAGGCCATAAATGAACTTAATAAAGTTATAATAAATAATATCCATGTATAAAAGGTTTTTTACTTATTAATTCATTAATATAATTTTATTATCCATGACATTTAGATCAAGGGAAGAACACCTTCAGACTTAAGGTAAGGGATTATACTCAAACCTCCATTATTCCTTCAGGTTATTATTTCTCTATTTTTATCCAAATGATATTATATTTATGTAAATCTTATAAATTATATGTATATGTTCCAAAATCATGTATCAAGATCCATTCATCCTTATTTTCCAGGGATATACATGTTTTTAAAAGGTACCCTACTCAATTATTTCTGATAAGAAATCCCAATTTAAGGGAGCTTCTTGAATTCTTACCCATTTACAAGCGCACTATATAATCTGTTTCAAGACACCATTATTTTTGTAAAATAAAAAATTTTATCATGAAAAAAATCATGGTTCATTTCTAGTTTTATAAAAACAAATATTCCTTTTCCATTTTAAATAATCTTTAATATTTTCTTTAAACCACAATAAAATGTTTTATCTCTAAAGTCTCTTAAAAATTATTTTTACATGTATTCACTTCAGATTAACATAAATTATCATGATCTATGTCTATTTCCCCTTATTAATGTCCATGTATGTTTTTAATCCATTCTTTCATGGACACAATTATGATATGATCATTTGTTATGCCATGTGACATGATTATGATATGCATTTCCTTCCATGGGTAACCCTTATGTTTATTCTTCATGTGGAACACATATTCATAAACATGTTATGATGGGTGAGCCCATATATCACTCCAATTCATTGGGTAATGTTTAGTCTCATGATACATCATGTTGGGATAGAGAGTGAACCTGATTCCTTTATGGGACTTTGTCCACCATGCTATATAGTCTTGGCGGTTAGCCTTGAATCATGTTTATTTCATGTTATATGTTGTTTCCACATTCGTATGATTCCATTATTATATGTTACCATGTTATACATGCTATTATTAATTATTTTATTTATATTCTATGCCCTTACATAATCATGTTATGCCTTCTAACCCATATGATATGTTTTATTCCTATGCCTATTACCTTACTAGGCTTTTTAGATCATCACTTTTGTTCATGTTATTCCCAAGTTATCCTATGAAGATGTAAGGGTAAAAATTAAGTTAAGAGATAATATTTGATGATAAATAAATAAATGTTTTATTTAGTCCCATGTTTTCAGTTTTATATACATAGTCTTCCAAATACACTAGACTTTATGATCCTTGGCTTGTAATTTGATAGTTAATTATGTTTGAAATCATGTAATAATATGTGAAAAAGGATAGGGTCACAATAAAAACACACTATAATTTTATTTATAATTTAGTAAAATTATTTATAAGTCATTTGTGACATGTAGGAATCAATATCACATAAAACTAACACATGATGCTATTGGTATGACTCAAAGTACATATTTCCAATTTAAAATGAATTTTTTTTAAAAAGTCAAGTGAAGTACTCAAAACCAAGAAAATGAATTAAAATTGTTTTGATACTTTATGAAAAAAATCTATAAGTCATTTGGGACATGTATGGATCAACTGAACCTCAATCTGATTCACAGTGTGACTTTTATGACTCAAAGTGCTTCTTTTTATTTAAATTTGACATTAATTTAAGTAAAAAAAGACAATTAACATACTCAAAACCAATAAAAAACATTCATATTGTTTTTATACTTAGTAAAATTATCTATAATTCATTTTTTACATGTATAAATATTCTTCACATCAATTTGATACATGATGTGCTCGATATGACTCAAAGTGTTTGTTATCAGTTTAAAACTGACATTTTAGTTCAAAAAGTGTCACTCATTGAAAACTGATAAAACATGACTGGGTTGTATTTATAATTTAAGAAAATATTAATAATTCATTATGAAGTTTGGGAATCATTCTCATGTCAAACCGATACACTATGTGACCGATATGACTCAAAGTGCATGTTTTGAGTTTAAAATGACATTTTAGTAAAAAAGGCAAGTGATGTTCTCAAATTTGATAAAACACATTCCTATTGTTTTTATACTTTTTATAAATGACCTATAAGTCATTTGGTATGTGTAGTAATCATCCGTACCTCAATCTGATGCACGGTGTGACCAATATGACTCCAAGTGCATCTTTTTATTTAAAATTGATATTAATTTTAGTAAAAAAGATAACTGACATACTCAAAACTGAGCAAACACATTCATATTATTTTTATACTTTAAGAAAATTATCCATAAGTAATTTTTGACATGTATTAATTAGCCTCACCTCAATACGATACACGATGTGCCTGATATGACTCAAAGTGTCCATTACCATTTTAAAATTCACATTTTAGTTCCAAAAGTGTCACTCACGAAAACAAAGAAAACACACTTGGACTATATTGATAATTTAGGAAAAATATTCATAATTCATTTTTGACATTTAGGAATTATCCTCACATCAAACTGATACACGATGTGACTGATATGACTCAAAGTGTGTGTTTCCAGTTTAAAATGAAATTTTAGTAAAAAAGACATGTAATGTACTCAAAATTGATCAAACACATTCATATTAATTTGATACTTTATTAAAATGACCCATAAGTCATTTGGGACATGTAAGAATTAGTCTCACCTCAATCCAATGCATGGCGTGACCAGTATGACTCCAAGTGATTCTTTTTATTTAAAATTGACATTAATTTTAGTAAAAAAGATAACTAACATACTCAAAATTGAGAAAATACATTCAAATTGTTTTGATAATTTAGAAAAATGATACATAAGTCATTTTTGATGTGAAAAAATCATCCAAACATCAATTTGATACATGATGTGCCTGATATGAATCAAAGTGTTTGTTATCAGTTTAAAATTGACATTTTAGTTCAAAATGTGTCACTCAATGAAAACCAATAAAACACACTCTAATTATCTTGATAATTTAAGGAAAAAATTAATAAGTAATTTGTGATGTGTAGGAATTAATATCATGTCAAAATGACATATGGTGTGACCCGTATGATTCAAAGTGTGTGTTTTCAATTTAAAATGACATTTTAGTAAAAAAGACAAGTGATGTGATCAAAATGAATAAAAAACATTTGTATTGTTTGGATAATTTAGGAAAACAATCCATAAGTCATTTGGGACATTTAGGAATCATCAACACCTCAATCTGATGCACAATGTGACAAGTATAACTCCAAGTGCATCTTTTTATTTAAAATTGACTTTTAATTTTAGTAAAAAAGACAACAACCATACTAAAAATTGAGAAAAAACATTCATATTGTTTTTATACTTTAGTAAAATTAACCATAAGTCATTTTGATGTATATAAATCAGTTGTACCTTAATCTGATACACATTGTGTCCAGTATGATTCAAAGTGTTTGTTATCAGTTTAAAATTGAAATTTTAGTTCAAAAAGTGTCACTCACTGAAAATCAATAAAACACACTCATATTATCTTAATAATTTAGTAAAATTATTGATAAGTCATTTTTGATATGCAGGAGTTAGTCTCACATCAAAGCGATACATTATGTGACTGATATGACTCAAAGTGCGTGTTTCCAGTTTAAAACAACACTTCAGTAAAAAAGAAAATTGACATACTAAAAATCAATAAAATGTATTTATATTGTTTTTATACTTTAGTAAAATGATCCATTAGTCATTTTGGATATTTAGGAATTAGTCTCACCTCAATCCGACGCACGATGTGATTGGTATGACTCAAAGTGCTTCTTTTTATTTAAAATTGACATTAATTTTAGTAAACAAGACAACTGAAATACTAAAAACCAAGAAAAATCATTTATATTGTTTTTATACTTTCCGAAAATGATCCATAAGTCATTTTTGATGTGTATAAATCATATTCACTTTAATATGATACATGATGTGCCTGTTATGACTCAAAATTTCCATTATCAGTTTAAAATTGACATTTTAGTTCAAAAAGCGTCACTCCCTAAAAACTGAGAAAACACACTTGAATTGTCTTAATAATTTTGGAAAATAATTAATAATTAATTTTTTACGTGTAGGAATTAGTCTCATGACAAACCGTCACACGATGTGACTAGTATGACTCAAAGTGCATGTTTCTAGTTTAAAATGACATTTTACTAAAAAAGAAAAGTGACATACTCAAAACTAATAAAACACATTAATATTGTTTTGATACTTTATAAAAATTATCCATAAGTCATTTGGGATGTGTATGGATCAGCCACACCTCAATCTTTTGCACGATGTGATCGGTATGACTCAAAGTGCATTTTTTTTAAAATTGAAATTAATTTTAGTAAAAAAGACATTTGATTTACTCAAAAATAAGAAAACAAATTTATGTTGTTTTTATACTTTATTAAAATGATTCATAAATCATATGTGATTTTTAGGAATCAACCACACCACAATCTAATACACTATGTGCCCGATATGACTCAAAGTGTCTGTTATTTGTTTAAAATTAACATTTTAGTTCAAAAATTTTCACTCATTGAAACTAAGAAAATGTGATCGGATTGTCTTTATAATTTGGGAAAATGTTTTATAATTCATTTTTTATGTGTAGGAATTAGTATCATGTCAAACCAAAACATGATGTGACTGGTATGACTCAAAGTGTGTGTTTCTAGTTTAAAATGACATTTTAGTGAAAAAGACAAGTGATGTACTCAAAACTGAGAAAACACATTCAGATTGTTTTAATAATTTAATACAATGATCCATAAGTCTTTTGGGATGTTTAAGAATCAAGAAGACCTCAATCTGAAACACGGTGTGTCCGATATGACTCCAAGTTAATCTTTCCAATATATAATTGTCATTTTAGTTTAAAACGCACATCACATCGCCAAAACCAAGAAATTCATCCTCGATTGTTTTCTCACCATTATATCTTCTATTACTTAATTAATTTACTTATAATTTTTATCTTATACTTAGTTAATTTTCACAAAGATAATTCTTGAAGATTAACAAGAAATGTTTTGACGTGCAAGAATCAACCGCAACTCAATCTAATACACAATGTTCATGGTATGACTCAAAGTTTAGTTTAAAATTAACACTTTCTATTTAATTTATTTATTTATATTATTTATAACATAATATTTTTTCTTATACAGGTGAGTTCTTTTACCCAATCAGGGGTTGTTTTTTTGGAAATAACATGAGTCAGGGTCAGGGTCAAAAGATAATGGAACATTAATGTTTTTGAATGTATGTAATAATTTGTACTTACTCATGTAATTGTATAAACCAATGTTTTAAATGTCTATAATATATATTTTTTATTTTATTTGTTTTTTAAATTTTATTTCATTTAAATTATCTATTGGTACTTGATTTTTTTGATTTCTGGTAGTGTTTCTAGTGCTGTAGTGTGCTGTTACAACACACTATAGAATGCCCCTTTATCAATGCTTTTATAAGCACTCATAAAGTGGACCTTTATCATTGATAAATAAAAGTGTTGATAAATTTTATCCTTTATCAGTGATTTTTTTTAATTTTGATAAAGGACCCCTTTATCAGTGATTTTTTAGCACTGATAAAATCCTAGGGCTTTTAATCTCACTCTGGTAGTCAGTGCTTCTCTATCACTGATAAAATCCATTTTTGGCACTATTAAAGGCATATTTTGTAGTAGTGAATTGATCATGGAGACCAATCTAGTTCTCATAATATCCCGTTAAACATGAGGTGTTACGATTCTCATCCCACGAGACATCATTGACACATGAAATCTCTATCCCCTTATGGTTATTGAGTCTACCACACACCAACAATTTCCATCCCAACTAGTTTAGAAAGAAAAACTACATGAAAAAACCGCCAGTACAATAATCACAACTAGTTCCATTACACAGAAGCATAACTATATTATCAAGTGTACTAAGCATAACTATCACAATGACCACTAACAACCCAAATATTTTCCCAAGAAAATATCTATTCAAATATTTCCCAAGCATAATAACTCACTAGTACCCATTCCATCCAACCATCATAAGGTTTCCACCCATCACTTTACCACATTGCAACTTTCCCAGAAAACCACATGAAAAGTTTTAAAATTCCCAAAACAATGATAAGGTTTTCCTTTTATAAATCCCCATTTAAATAAATCTTTCTAAAATATGAAAACTAGTAAAAACACTCATAAAATACATTTTACAAAATCTCTTTAAAAACGGGCATACAATAATGCCACTTTTATAAAAAAAAAATTTATAAAAACTTGAAAATTATAGATTTTAATTTTTTTTTAAAGGTTTCCTTTAAGAAGTTATTTCCACAATGGTCTATTTAAATATAAATCTTTAAATATATCACGAAACCAAAATACAAAATAATAATAATAAAACATCTCAAAAAATCCTTTTTATAAAAACTATTTTTAAAAAACCTTCCAATGAAATTATTTAATTTGGAAACCTCTTTATCAACCAATCACGGCTCATCAAACCAGACCAAATAAACACTAGAAAATAATTCCCATAATCACAAACACACAAATCAAATACATGATAATAATCACCAACTTAATAATATGAACACTTCATTTCATTTCACTACAATGTCATGTTCTTAAAATGTGAATCATATCCATTTAGTTCTAAGTAGGGTGAAAATATATCTTTATTAGATATACTTTTATGGACATATCTCATGTAATAATTTTCTAAATTAATATTTTACTGAGGATATTCTATTACCTATCCAACATGCTGAATTAATGAACAATTTTACAACCCACATTAACATGTTATAGATTTTCATCATGTTTCATAGCCAACACCTAACAAACGTAAGAGTTCCAAAACAATTTAAACATTTTAGAAGGATATCCCATTTTACATATAAAAATTTTACCATTATAATAATCATTATACTAGATACTATTTAATAATTATTTACATAACATATAATTATTCATACTATTCTTTATTAAGTTTTCAAATCAACCAAAACAAAAATAGTTCAACTTCTAGAAATTTTTTTGTCTAATTACAGTTATCATGCACCTAGTTTCAAATTATCAAATTTAAATTGAGACATAGAATATTATAAATCATAAAATATAAGTATGAAACAAATCACTATATTATGTCTATAAATATCCTAGGCTATGGTCATGTCACCAATACTTAAGAAATATGGGTAGTAAAGACATCATCATGCCATACTTATTTAGAAATCATTAACATTTTCTTGAAACCACAAGGATTTTACTTATCGTTTAATCAATTATTCAAACTTGACTCGTTAACAATTCATGTTTCAGTTACAAACCAATTTCATGTTCCTTTAGATGATAAAATTAAAAGCAATTCATGAACACAAATCAATTCTTTCAATATTCAATAAAGAATACAAAGCTAAACCATATTTCACCATATTCAAAAAACCATTTCTTAGAAACTCCCAGTTTCATCTAAATAATAACCGACCTTTTCTAGAAAACAAATTCATCTTCTTAACATTTACCAAGGCATAACTAATAAAACACCAAGTGAATGTTGGAATCCTAGTGGTTCATTAGCTAAACCCATTAAGATGAGGTTATAACACACCTAGAAATGCTTAACTACACTTTTATACTCAGAACACACCAGTAACTTGAAGTTCATCATAAAGAGGTTAGGTGTGCCTTTTTATTCTCTACATTTCAAGTTCTGACACATCCTATCACCACACTTACTATCCCAATCGATGGACTGTTCCAAACTGATACCATTTGTATCATCTGAGCCTCATCCCATTATCTTGGGAAGAACCTAGATGCAACTAACTTTAGGTGAAATTACCCAAACAACAAAGGTTGGTAATAAATTCCTATGGTTTAGTAATATCATGTGAAATAATTTACTCATACATATAAAATAACTCATAGAAAACCACCCCAAGATAATTTATATACATGATGAATGAATGAAACAAGACTAAAATCCAATACACAACATATCCATCTATAATAATAAGATTGAAACAACCATTATCAATACAAAGACTATGGGACTAAAATACCCAAAAGGAAAGACAAGGTGCCCACATGGCACACTCTGATACTCTACATGACAACTACCAACAAGCTCACATATCTATCCTTTTTTGGAGAATAAATAATTCCCACTAGCTTGTAAGAGGTCCTCCCCTTACCTAAATCATTAAGAAAAATGACTGCATATGTGTAATGTCTCAATTTTTACCATGTAAATATTTTAAATATATCTAGTAATATTTTTGGAGATAGGCACTGAGACGAGGTGATATTCTGAGGACCGATGATCCCAAAATTGATATTTGAAAAATATTAAATATATTAATATCACACGCGTATAGTTTTATTGAAAAGGTGGAGTAACTATTAAATGGAGTATTGGATCAAAAATCTGAGACCACCATTAAGTCCAAAATATAGGCTTTACGCGAGGTGCGACATAATATTTTTCAGTGTCGAGCATTTGTTAAAAAGTCATCGTGGAAAAAAATAATAAAATAAATAAATTAAATTTATTTATTTATTAAGTAATGATGCAATGACCTAATGGAGCTCTATTTAAACTTAGTTATAACCAAAATTTAGATCTATCCACATAATCTTAGTATTTGAGAGAGGAACCAGTGAAGGATCTTCTTTGGATGATCATCGATAGATCATTATTTGGCGATTGGTGCGCCAATGAAACCTATGGATTTCATCAATAAAAAAAGCTTGGAACCATTCTTCATCAATGGACGATATAATTTCTAGGTAGTATTTTTGTTTTGTGTGGATTTATTCCCCATATATTTCTCCCATGATGAAATAAAATAAATCAACCAATAGATTTATTTTCAGGTCGATCATTTTATGGGTATGAGATTATTCTTTGGGATTTGGGGATTTATTTTAATTTATTAATTGTATATCTTTGTTCATAATTCTAATGAAAATGAATCAAGACCAACATGAACATTGTCTAAGGTCATTTCTCATGTTTGTGTTTTTTTTCCATTTCTTTCCCCATTCTTTGTGTGTTCATCGCTGGTGTTTTTTTTTGATCGGTGGTTTGACAAAATACCCAGAAATAAAATATTGATCACCTATTATATAGTGAAATGGATTGATACCATGGATCGAGTTCAAGTTTGATGATGGTATTGAGCTATGATAGTGATGATAATGGATCGAGACCGAATTGGGGATGTCTGTTCATGGTTTGACATGTAGCGATGGGATGGATCAATGAGGGATAATTTCATGATTGATTCACATAGTCAGAATCATATATCCAACAATAGAGGGACTTGACTGAATGAGATCCACAACCCCCAGTGATATTGGTGGTGATAATCATGGATGCAAGTGGTGGGGGAGGAATTTGCATGAGAATATGTGGATTCTAGAAATTTTTTAACTACACGACATGTAATCCAGAGATACACACTATGTGGGGCCCTAGCTGCAGTGCCAGGGTTTCTGTAGTGAAGAAAAGTATCACATAATGTGTGACTCGACCTGGAATCTCAATGTGTATCTCATAGGATACATGGGAAGGGTCACATTCAGGTGCAAGACATGGCCAGAGTACACTGGCGATGCTATGTACTCAGACATATCTTGGTACACTGGCACACTCTGGTATAGGGGCACAGACAGGTGTACATGGACACAGAAATCGGTACGATATGTGATACATGGAATGAAATAGTGATGAAGGGACACACAACGTACCAATAGTACACATCAAGTACTTATTCATAGAAGGCTTGGATCCCTTCATATCTTTATAATGGACTAGTTTCCTTAGGGTGTGTTCTCTAGGTCTTTCTTTCATGAGGGTATAATATGGAATTACGTCTTAATCATATGATTATGATACTCTATATAGGAATCATTTCAGATAGAGTTTTGGTATCCATCCATGAGGCTAGGGGGTAGAATCCTCTATCATCTACTACCTAAGTAGGGTTTCTAGAATCAGTGTGACCAATACTATATGGGCGTCGATCCCTTACTTTGTGGATAAATCCAATTAGGTTTGTTAGAGTCCCCCATAGATCTAGGTGTGATCCCCTATCTATGTATCAATCTATTTGAACTTTCATTGCATACTTCATTATGGTGAGACTCAATGAGTAGGGAATCTTGGAAGGACACCATCAGTACTATCAGACTCACGAAGTGAGTTCTCCCAGGAAAGTGTGGTTATGAACTCTCGAGCAGAATATTTAGCTGGAAATGTGGTTATGACCTTACCTTGAGATTTATTGTCTACTATGAGTATACCTGGATGTTTTTTGTATGTCACATATTCTGATTGACATATCCCTATGACGACCTGACTACTATTATCTTGATGCTTTATTCTTAGTGATTTCAAGGCGTCCTATTGGATATTATTATACTCACCCCCTGCATGGGCTCTTCCCACACATGTCATGTCTTATATAGATAACCAACCGTTCGATGAGGTTATTGGTGGACCAAAATCAGACGGAGCTTAGATTGGTCTAGACATACCGTGGTTTGTACTATGAGTCACATTTGACTGTTGTCCCCTCTTCTAGTAGGTTGGACCTCTTTATAGTTTTTGCTTGGCTTGTATTTGGACATTTATTCTTTCCAGTATTATTTTCATACTCTTATTGTGGGTTTTAGATATATGCATACATTTTTTATCAGTTGTATTTTATATTTTAGTATTGTATGTGCTTGGAGATGTGTGTGTGCATACAAGTACCTTAGACTAATGCCTCCCATGTGATTGTTATGCCTACTTGGTGCTAGTCATCATCCCCTAACCTATTGGAGGTGGGATTGGGGTAGTTACACTTGGATCATCACCAGCCAGGTTGGACCTAGTGGGTTGGGTCATGATAGAGTAGTATCAGATGAGTGTTTCATATTAGGATCAAATTTTTGAGATTTTTCTAGCCGTGATATTGGTTTGGGTTCTATGTAAACAATGTTAAGTGTTTCGAGTTCATATTTTAAGTGAGGGACTCCAATGTTCCTATGAAAACTAACATATCCATACACCAGGAATCTGATTACCTACCTTTAGAATTGGTACATTTATACATTTTTTTAGGAAAAAACATCATCACATGCATCATATAGGAATGGGTTATGTTTCCATATCCTTCTTGAGTGATATCTCCTGATATAACCATTGACTATAGTACATCTTGTCAATTTCAAGATGCCTCCATGATGATTTCTAGATAATATTCAGTATCAGTATCATGAGGATGATCCTCTTAGTGATGAGGCTTCAATACAAGGACCTATTTAAGAGGTAGTGCCTCTGAGTGGTTTTCTATCCATACATCCACCCACGGAGTAGTAGATGGTACCAGCAGTACTAGAGGATGAGGTGTGTAGGCCAAGAACCCTTCATAAGTTTCATCATCAATAAACCTTTAGGTTTATGGGTGAGCCAAACCCACATGCATTTGAGGATTAGATTGAGGCAGTTATATGAGTATTTCATCTCGCCAGGACACTTGAAGACTAGATGGAAGTCCTGACAGTGAACCTTATTCATGGATACACAGGGCATTGGTGGAGCCTTATGGTTCTATCATATAATGAGGTGGCTATCTCATGGATACATTTTGGGAATATTTTCCAATATGATTACTTTCTAGCGACAATGAATGTAGTTTGCATCCAATAGCTTCTACAACCACAATAGGAAAACATGATTGTGACTAAGTATTCATCGAGGTTTTCCAACCTCTCACGATACTCGATAGATATGTTTCATGTTTCATTCTTTTGGGCATGAAAATTTGAGAGAGGTCTAGGCAGAGAAATCTAGGCCAACATTATACCTATATGAATTACTACCCATACTGGGGTTCTGGAGTGTGTAATGTTGATAGAGAAATTTCAGGCCTATAAGACACAAGTAGTGGGTTCCAGTAGTGGGAAGACATGGGATGAGACTTCGGTGGAAGGTATATGATGACATACATAGGGATCTAGACATGAAATTTTTTTAGGAGGTGATATCAGGATATAGGTTCTATGGTTCAAGGATCTCAGGGTGGTTCTAGTCAGCCTAGAGAGAGGCCATGCTACTCTTGTGATGGTAGGGGATATCTCACATGGGATTGTTCAACCCACCATATAACTAACATGGAGATATTTTATGATCCACCTAGGAATAGGAAGCGGTAGGAGCAGGGAGGTTTGAAGGGTGGTAGAAATGGAAGAGTAGTAGGGAGAGAAGTAGGCAGTGGACAACAATTTGACTTATTGCCACCACCACCCTTGGGTGGTCCCTACTAGGCTGAGGGAGATGGTGGATAGAGTAGAGGGAAGCTTCAGGCTGTAGAGACTTATGATCTAGAGGCTCTAGGGATGATTAGAGTCACGATCTATGACTTTTATACTTTATCTAAAATTTTGATAGACATAGGCGTGAGACGCTATTTTCTTACTACATCCCTACTTTGATACCTAAAGGTTTTGGTTGATCCCTTGGATTGACCCTTATGCTTAGATAATCCTACCGGAGATGACTCAATGATCACACACTTTTGGTGATAGTGTAATTTGGAACTTGAAGGAGATATTTTCTCATGGGATCTCCTTGTGGTAGCGATGATGCCTTATGATGCTATCTTAGGCATGGACTGTTTATACACCATTCATACATAGATTAACTATTTTAGGTAGAGGATGTGGTGTGTTCGTGTTGATGGGATGAGGTTTTCCTTAGTAAGTGAGAATAAGAACCAGGTAGAGTAGGATGGAATCATACATAGGAGGGTGCAACCTATTACTCACCAGTTGGCTCGCATGACTTTGGAGAAATATATGTAATGGGATATCAGTTTTCTATTATGGTGGCTGAGTACAAGGATGTATTTCTTGAGGATGTTCTAGGATTACCTCTCCACTGATAGATATATTTATACATTGAATTACACCCAGGGATGACCCTGATATTTGTGACAGCATATCAGATGGATCTCATAGAGCTTCATGAGCTAATGGTGCAGTTGGAGTATTTATAGAGGAAGGGCTTCATGAGACCCAGTGTTTACCCCTAGGCAGCCTCAGTGTTGTTTTCCAAGACATAGGATGAGAGATTGAAGTTATGCATGGATTATCAGCACCTAAACCAAGTGAACATGAATAAAAAGTATCCACTGCTGAGTATCAAATACCTCTTTGACCAGTTGATAGGGGTGCGATGGTTCTAGAAAATTGACATTGGATTAGGTTATCACTTGTTGTGAGCATGGGATGAGGATATACTAAAGATGAAATTAATATGTCACTATGGTAACTATGATTACTTGGTGATTCCCTTAGGTGTGACAAATTCCCCAACAATGTTCATGGGAATCATAAACCAAATATTTTATCCTTTCTTAGACCAGGTCATGGTAGTATTCATAAAAGATATCCCAGTGTACTTGGAATCCAAGGAAGAGAATGCAAGACACTTGAGGATAGTTCTAAACACACTCCAAGAACACCGAATTTATGGGAAGATCTTAAAGTGTCAGTTCTGGATTCAGAAGTTCCACTTTCTGATACATGTTATCTTAGTTGATGGTGTAGCAATGGACCCAAAAAAGTTGATGAAGTATTATCTTGGGTTCCACCCAAGATTGTGATGTAGGTGTGAATATTCCTTGGGTTGGTAGGCTACTACATGATATTTATGCCCAATTTCTTCAGGATATCATCACCTTTGACTACTTTGACCTAGAAAAGACAACCTTTTGTGTGGAAAGAAAGGTGCTAGCAGGTTTTTCAGGAGTTTTGTCATAGTTTTATGAGCTCCCCCATCATGATATTACCGGATGAGGGTGTTGAGTATATATTCTTCTGCAATGACTTAGGGACCGGACTTGGTTGTGTTCTAATGTAGAGATAAGTTATGATTTCCTATGGGTCTCGATAGTTGAGACCAAACAAGTAGAACTATGCCACCCATGACCTTGAGTTGGAAGTGGAAGTCTTCAACTTGAAGATGTGGTGACACTAACTTATGGGTGAGAAGTTTATCATATACTATAACCACAAGAGTCTCAAGTATATATTCTCTCAGAAGGATCTTAACTTGAGATAGAGGTGATGGATAGAGTTCCTCTAGGACCATGACTTCAAGATATTCTATACTCCTAGGAAGGGGAACATGGTGGAATATTCTCTCAACAGGAGATCTTGTTCAAAGTTATTAGTCAATTCGTCAGAGTAGTTAGCCTCATTGTAGTTATCCTCATTGTAGTTATCTTTAGTGGATAAGGATGGTGCTTCATATCTTTAGTTGATGGTTTTTACCCCACCACTTTTAAATAATTTTAGAGAAAATTATTATAGAAATACCAACTATGAGACATTACGTATTAAAATATCCATGGGAAATTCTTCTAATATATTTTATGAAGGCAAGGAGCACATTATCCTTTTTAAAGGATGGAAGGTGGTACTAGTGATGTTGTATAAGGAGGTGAAGATGGATTTTCATACATCTCTTTTGGTAGTACATACAAGTGTGGAAAAGATGTATCAAAACCTCTGGAATCAGTTTTGGCATCCAATAATAAAGAAGTTAGTAGTAGATTTTATCTCTCAATGCCTTACTTTTCAACAATTGAAGGATGAACACCATGTTCCAGCGGGTTTATCTTAACCCCTTGAGGTTTCATAATGGAAGTGGGATGAGATATCTGTGGACTTTGTGATGGGATTACCACATATTTCCATAGAAAATTATTCCATCTAGGTGATCATATATCGACTCACTAAGTTATCCCACTTCCTATCTATTTTAGAGAAGAGTTCTATAGAGATACTGGGACACCTTCACGTGAAACAGATAGTCTGGCTCTATGGAGTTTCCTCGATAATCATTTCAGATCATGATTCTCGCTTCACATCATGATTATGGAGAGGATTACAATAATCGTTTGGGACTTATTTACATCTGATCATGGTGTTTCACCCATATACGGATGCCTAGATAGAGTGCACTATTCAGGTTTTATAGGACATGATGTAGGATTTCATGTTGGACTTTGGTCATAGTTGTGAGGATCATCCACCCTTAATGGAGTTTTCATATAACAAAACTACCATTCCACCATTTTATGTCACCATTTGATGTTTTTTACAGGCAACCCTGCAGGTCACCACTATGTTGGACCAATCCAGGTGAGTCTGTGCTCATGGGGCCAAAGTTGGTGTGAGTTATAATATAGAAGGTACAAATCATCTAGGAGTTGATGAGGACTGCATAGATCCATAAAAATTCCTATGTGTACTGAAAACAGAGGCCTTTAGAGTTAAAGTAGGGAAACCATGTGTTCCTAAAGGTCTCAACTTAATGTGAATTTTAGATATTTGGATGAGGTGAAACTCTATCTCTAAGATTAATTGGCCCTTTCTAGATACTGCATAGGGTCAGTGAGATGGAATACTGCTTGAATTTACTTCTGTAGTTAGACTGGGTACATGATGTCTTCCACGTATCGCAGTTGAGGAGGTACGTGCATGATCCATCACATGTTATCGAATGGGGTAAGATAGACATAGAGGATAAAACTACCTTTACAGAGTACCTAATGTATATTGAGGATTAACAAGAGAAGATCCTTCATGTGTGAGGGATTCTTTTGGTACATGTATGGTGGAAGCACGAGAATCTTCAGGAGAGAACCTGGGAGTGGGAGACCCAGACATGAGCTCAGTACCCACATCTTTTTGAGTAGTCCTTTTTTATTTTCAGGATGAAAATCCATAAGGTGGGGAGAATGTAATGTATCATTTTTTCCATGTAAATCTTTGAAATATATCGAGTAATATTTTCAGAGCTAGGCATTGAGATGATGCAATATTCTAAGGTTCAGTGAGCTTGAAATAGATATTTGAAAAATATTAAATATATTAATACCACATGGACAAAGTATTACTAAAAAAGTGGAATAAATATTAAATAGAGTCTCAAATAAGAAATCTAAGACTTACATTAAGACCAGAATGTAGGATTTACCTTAGGTGAGACATATTCTTTGTTAGTGTCAACCGTTTATTAAAAAGTCATTGCAGGAGAAAATAATAAAATAAATAAAATAAATAAATAAATTTATTAAGTAATGATGTAGTGACCTAATGGATCTCTATTTAAACTTGAAAATATCTAAATTTTAGGGTTGTCCACATAATCCCAAAATTTTAGAGAGGAGCTAATGGAGGAACTTCTGTGGACAATCATTGACATATCGTGCTTTGGCGATCGACGCATGAACAAAACCTATAGATGTAATCAACGATAATGGCCTGAAACCATTCTTCATCTAAAAAAAATCCAATATCGAGGTAGGATGTTTGTTTTTTGTGGATTTCTTCCCCATTTATTTCTCCCACGATGAATTAAAATAAATCAACTAATAAATTTATTTGTGGGTTGATCATTTTGTAGGTATGAGATTATTCTTTGGGATTTGGGGATTTATTCGCATTGATTAATTATATCTCTCCATTATTCATTATAACAACAATTAATCAAGGCTAACATGAACATTGTCCAAGGTCTATTCCTAATGTTTTTTTCATTTATTTCCCTATTCTTCTAGTGTTCATATCTGATGTTTTGTTTGACTGGTGGTTTGAAAAAATACTTGGAAATCAATCGTTGTGCACCCATTCTATTGTTCAATGGATTGATACTATGGATCAAGTTTGATTTTAATGATGGGATCGATCAACAACAGCGATGATGATGGTTTGGAACCAAATTGGGGATGTTCGTTCATGGGTTGATGTGCGGCGATGGGACGAATCGATGAGGGTTGGTTTCCCAATCAATTTGAATAGCCAGAATCAGATATCTGATGATGGAGGGACTTAGTCGGAAGAGATCCATGATCCCTGGTGATATTGGTGGAGAGAATAATAGATAAAAGAAACGAATGAGGAATCTGCATGAAGATCCATGGATTCTAGAAATTTCCAAACTACACAGCATGAAATCTAGAGATACACGCCATGTGGGGCCCTGGTTGCGACACTTGGGTTTCTGTGAAGAAGGAAAGTATCACATGCCACATGATATGTGTCACATGCCATGTGACTCAACCTGGTGACTCAATGTGTATCTTGAAGGATACATGGTAATGGACATGGCCAGGTACAAGATATGGTTAGAGTACACAGACTGAGCCATGTACTCTGATATAGCCTAGTACATGGGCACAACCTCGTACACGAGCACGACCAAGTGTACAAAGGAAAAAACATGGGAATGATACATGATAAACGGGATGAACCAATGTTGAAGGGACATTCCTTTTATTTATAGTACATGTTGTATACTTATTTAGAGAATTCTTGGAGACCTTTATCTCTTTAGCATTGACCAGTATCCTTAGGGCGTGTTCTCTTGGTCCTTCTTCCAGGAGGGTATAGTATGACATTACCTCCTAATCAAATGATTATGATTCCCTCTATAAGACTCATTTTGAATAGAGTTTTATTATCCCTCCTTGAGGGCTAGTGTGGAATCCTCTATCGTCTACTGCCTAAGAGGGGTTTCCCAAATCGGCATGACCAACACTACATGGGCTTAGATCCCCTACATAGTGGATAAATCCAGTTGTCAGAGTCCCCCATAGCCCTGGGTGTGATATCATATGTATGTTTTGATAAATAAGACTTACAGAATGTACTTACTTATGGAGAGACCCAACGAGCACTACATATTAGATGGATGTTGTCAGAGCTATCAGAATCACAGAGTGAGTTCTACCAGGCGAGTGTGGTTATGAACTCTCGAGTGAAATCTTATGCCGGTAATGCGATTATGACCTTACCTTGAGACTTAGTGTCTAATATGAGTATATCAAGATGTTTTTTGTATCTATGATATTATTATTGATATATCACTATGATGAGATGACTACTATTATCTTGATGCTTTATGCTTAGTGATTTCAGGGTGTCCTACTGGGTATTATTATACACACCCCTACACGGGATTTTCCTGAACATGTTGTGTCTTATGTAGATGAACGACCATTAAATGAGGTTATTGGTGTATTAGGAGAAGTTAGAGATTATATTAGTCTAGAAAAACCTTGGTTTGTACCAGAAGTCACATTTGAATACTGTCCCCTCTTTTAGTAGGTTGGTTCTCTTTACTATTTTTGGTGGGCATGTATTTGGCCCTTCATGCTTTCTAGTATTATTTTTATACTCTGATTGTGGATTTAGATATATGTATTCATATTGTATCATTTGAATTTTAAATTTCATCATTGTATGGTCTTGGAGATATGTGTGTTCATATAGTTACCTTAGCCTAAGGCCTCCCATGTGAGTGGTATGTCTTGTCGGTGATAGTCACTAGCCCCTAACCTATTGGAGGTAGTCTTGGGTAGTCACACTTAGTTCATCGTCATCCAGGTAGGTCCCGATGGGTTAGGTCATGGAAATATGCACCAGAGTGCATATGTAGGGGGTGAGTATATCGACTCAGTAGGAAATCCACCAGAGACTTACCACACAAGACACTTAAACAAGAACAAGTTAACTCACATTTATGTAAAACAAGAGAGAAGGGTAATAAAATGAACAAGCTAAGAAATCATATAGATAACCCACACCAAAATCAATTTTCATTTGAAATCCATAGCTTCCACAAAACCACCCAAAACACAACTCACCCACACATGCCACAAACCCACACGCCTAATTCATGCATTCTCCACCCATGTGAAACTCCCAGAACATACCCAAAGTTGTGAGTGGAACCCCATTCCTCTAACCCAATCCATAAATTGGTAGAGTAACTTCACATTACCTATATATTTGGAACTAAAAACCAAATTTTAACCAATAAGGACTTAAAAAATACATCATGAACACACACCAACCCATTCCAATCCAACATGAACCCAATTTCGACATCCATATCCAAGTTTCAGTCAACAAACCCCCACAAATATATAATATTCACACACACCAAATCATGTCTTTAGAAATTGAATAATAAGAGTAGCATATTCAAGTGTATTATTCCAAAATCTTTCATCAAAGAAAAATCATCACTTTCAAGAATTTTCCAAATTAGTTCAATAATGAAAAATCTATAAACCATAGATACACAATCATTTAATTTAAAAACCATAGCCTTCATGTTCTTAGGAAAAGGAGAGTGTGGGAGAATCCACTCACCTCTAACTAGTTCATCCAAAAGAGACTAGGAGGAAGAAGCTCCAAAAGGGATAATCACCTGAAGTTGCCTTTGAAAATAATTTGGTTTGATATCCCTTGTAACCAGAAAAATAATGAATGTTTTTCTGAAAGTAAATGTGGTCAAAATCAAATTCAATATTCTATAAAACATCACCCATGATTTACTCCCAAATGAACATCTCCCAACTCAATAAAAAACTACAATTTCATCCATTTAAAAAGATGTTGACCAACACCATGCCTTGGGCCACGACATGGTTTACTCTCACATGCCATTTTGGAAAACCTACTCAAGGACAAATCCACACAGATACTAAGAGAATCCCTTATAGAATATGGAAAAATCACTATCCATTTTTCCTCACCACGCCTAAGAATATGGTGTGTTGATACCTTGTTGGACATTTTCCAACTCACCCACTCATATTTGACACACGCAGACTTGATACCCCCTCTATATTCACCACCTCACCTATGACGCTCCACCCATTTTTCACAGGTGAATCTTCCCAAAACCATTCCTACAAAAATAAGAATTTTTATGTTGTGGTGATATACTCTCCCAATGTGAGGATAACTCCCATCCTCATGATGACACCATGCCCTCCAAAAGGCCGTAACATACCTTGTGGCCAACATCTAATACACTAACCAAACAACACACCCACGACACATGACTCAAACAACATAAATTGATGGTATTTATTATGGATGAAAATGATATTTTATAATAAATTCTTTTCTCAACATGGTAAAATATGTTTAGGTATTGTATTGTTTGTTGATTCTTGTTGGCATTGATTTGTGTTTATATATTCTTTGTGATTTTACCATTTAAAGGATCATGAGATTTGGTTGGAACTAAAACATTAATTAGTAATGAATGTTATTGGATATGATTAATTAAATGATAAGTGGATTCCTTGTTACACTAAGAACCTGTTAAAAATTTCAAGAGGATTATCTAAATGCATGATTACATGTTACTTTCCTAGTTTCCTAATGATTTATGACATTTATATTATTTATAAAACCTTTAAAACATAATACACTAATTTATTTCAACCTCATATTTTATGTTTTTATAATATCACATTGTCAATTTAAATTTGATAATTTGAAACTAAGTGCATGATAACTATAATAAAAAAAACCATGCTAGAAGTTTGATCATTTTTGTTTTGGGTTAAGACATGAAAAGAATAGCATTTTACTTTTATCAGATGATCTATACATAATTAGTAAAACATATCTAGTATAATGAGTATTATAACAAGTAAAGTTGTTATATATAACATGGGATAACTTGCTTAAATGGTTAAATTTTATTGTAAATATTATGGTTGTTTGGTAATGGTTATGAAACATTCTATAAATCTATAACATGTTAACTTGGGCATTAAATTATTAATTAATTGAGCATGTTGGATATATAATAGAACATTCATGATAAAATATGTAGGCTAGAGAATCATGACATGAAATATGGCAATAAACCATATAAAATAAAGAACTATTTTCTTCCTTATTAGCACTAAATGGATATGCTTTATATTTTTAAGAACTTGACATAATTAGCCTCTATGTTAAACTTGTTTATTAATTTCATGTTGAATGTAGTAACCCTTTTAGTAAAATAGAACTAAGTGTGTATATTGTTGAACTATTTATTATTGGCATGAATATGATTTGTTTTTTGGTGTTTATGTGATCTGGTTTGATGAGCCATGTTTTATTGATAAAGAGGTTTTCAAATTAAATAATATCATTGGTGGGTTTTATTTTAGAAATGTTTTGTGGATTTAAAATGGGTTTTACAAAAAAGTAATTTTTGGGATGTTTTATGAAAGATTTATGGTATTTTGATTTGATTAAATATTTAAAGAGTTCTCTTAAAATGGGAAATGGGGAAATTAAATTTTTAAAGTAAACCTTGTATTGTTTTGAAATCTATAATTGTTAGGTTTTTAGCACGTTTTTTTAAGGCGACATTTTTGCATACCATTTTTGTAGAGAGATTTTATAAAGGGATTTATGAACAATTTTTCTAGAATTTGACTATAAAAAGGATTTAAGAAGTTTCTTTAATGAGGTTTATATAAAATAAAAATGTTCAATGGAAACATTGTGATTATTTTGGAAATTATAGAACTTTGAAAATGGTTTTATGAGACTATTTTAATGTGGTGAACTGATGGATGGAATAATTATGGTGGATTGCTAGAATTGAAGGTATATATTTACTGTTCCTAGGAAATATGTGGCTGAATATTTTTTAAGCATAATTATTTTGTTTTTTGGTTTTTGTAATAGTTATATTGTCCATTTGATATTCTTGTTATGTTTTTATACCATTGAACTTATTGTGCTTATTATACTGGTTGTGTTTTCATGTTGTTTGTGATTGTTGTGTTGGTTAGGCTGGTTATTATTATTCAATGGTAGACATGATAACCAAAAGTGGGGGGGGGGGGTAGATATTTCTTATGGAAATGATGTCTCATGGGATTTTCATCATGAAACCACATTGGTAACGATATATTCTAGGATATAGATTGGTCACCATTATCAATTAACCTCGACATAGTCTAGATTTAGTGGGTTTCATTCTATTATAAGTGTCATTTATATGACCTAGATAAGGTTGTGGTTACTATAATTCATTGTAACATTGATTTATACACTTGGTGAATCACTCTCCTATCTTCTGAATGAGTTATTTATCTTTTCAATGGGGTTGGGACATGAATCAGATAGGAGTAGCTGAGATAGACCAAAACTATCTCTTTCCTATTTCCAACTAAACTGTGGAAAATGATAGTCAAGTTGGGGGTATTGGGAAATAGGAATCATTTTTCTTATTAGGAACCAACTTGGGTCAAATTTCTCAATCAGTTGTGGTTCATCGGGAGTAGTTTCAAGACTAGTAAACTATTTTAATGTTTCCATGGTATGGGTGAGTATATGGTCATGTATATGACTTTATAAATGCGAGAGCTATTTTCTTATAACGATTGAATGGTATCATTATTATACACCTTGAATATTCTTACCCTCTACGCATAGTGTGTTATTCCCAGTTCCTTGTTCACATCTTCTCAAATCTAGTCTCACCAAGGACTGATCTGATTATGTCTGACCCTTCATGATCTATTGGGTTGTGGATTTATTAACTCACATGTCATTAGGTGAAGGGTGAATGGAGGGTTTCATATTTGATGATTTATGGGATAATTCACTAACATGCACTTGGGTTGTGCAAACCAGGACAATTACATAGTTTTATTTGGGTGACTCTCATTCCTTATTTGGGTGACCAATTCCTAGGATGTTTTGTGGGTGTATTTGATAATCTTACCATTAGGTTAAACCTTAATGGTGGGGAGTTTTCTATGGGTGGGTAGAGAATAAAAATTCCCTCTCATGCTTTAGGGTCCAATTATGGTTCCTCCTTAGGTTAGAATAATTTCTAGTGGATGGTCCATTTGTATATTAAGGTGGAACTTGACTGACTCATTGACTTAACACATTTCATTTGAATTTGGGAGATGAATTATATAAAATATTTCGTAAGGTTTTCTATCTGGGAAGTTTCATAGTAGCATGGTGTACTAACTTTCACCATCTCTGATAGAGACCCTAGTTTTTTATTACGGGTTATCAAAAAATACTTCATATGGTTCTAATTAGATCATTTTATGGTCCTCTATGTCAAACCCTAATGTTTAAGTGGAGGTTCAAATAATCCCTTACATTGGGATGAGTCTTGTGTGAAAAACTACAAAGATATTGACTCTATGAAGAAGCATGACTGTGGATTAGTGCTGGTGGATACCTTATTTGAACTATCATTGTTTTCTATGGTATTTAATAGTGATAAATAATTTATTCTCTTGATTATATACATAATTATGTGTTTTTTATTTGGGTAATCTAGGGATGTTAACTCCTCTGTGTGTTGGGAACTTTGATATTGATTAGTGCATCACATAGGTTTCTTCTCAATTAGAACCACCTATCTAATTTAGAAATTGTACAATATGATTCCTTTCAAGTTTTAATGGAAGAATTGTGAGTCAAACTCTATTGTGTAGGTATTTGGAATCATGTTTCTCTTAAAATAGATGTTCAATTAGGTTCTCACCTTGTATTTTATCTTGGGATATACATGATAAGATTTTTCTAGGATGACATGTATCTGTGGTATGTCTATTGTAGTGGAATCATTGAATTTATGAGGAATTTTAGGATAGTTTTCTATTGAATCAATGAGATAATATGTGTCTAGACAACCACACCCAAATTTATGAATATGGAAATATTAATGGTTGGGAGAATATGACACCCCATGGTTTGTTGAGTTTTTATTTTTTATGTATCTTTAAGTATTATGGTGGTTTCCATTAGTTTTGAGGCGGATCACCATGCCATGGGAGTGGGTGTTGTACTATAGGGAGATTAGTTTGGGTTTACTTTGGCATGAGGAACACCATACCTAGGAATATAAGTGTTTTTTGGGTGTGGAACATGGAATAAGGGTAAACTGATTTTTCTTTCGCTATTTCAGTGTAACCCGGATTTACATAAGGGTAGATTCTAGTCCTATAAGGGTGGTTTCAGGCTCACATCAGGGTAGACCCCAATCACATAAAGGAAATTTAATATCACGCGAGGGTCAGTTAAACATTATAGGAGGGTCACTTAGCTTCTTCTGAGATCACATAATGGTGACTGGAGTTGTATTTTATGTGTTTGGGCACACCACAATGAGTGAAATGGCTAGGGAGACTGTTTTGGTTGGTTTTTTATCTAGGGAGGGTCATCTATATGAAATAGGGATCCTTTAAACACTCAGTGGTTACTATGGTCTTTGGCGTAGTAGGTAAAAATGACTAATGAGATTTTATTAATCTATGGTGGGTTCTCATGGTGGATGTGCAAGTTCAGCTTCATGTGGGTTGTCCAAAACAGCATGGTGGAATACACCAATTCATAGACCAAGTCACAGTGTTGGTCAAATTAATTTTTAAAATGTCTGAATCAATCACTGTATCTTTGGGGGATGTTTTTCACTTTGAAGGGATACCATGTATGATAATTGGGGGGGATTTAGCTCATTCATGACCTAATTAACTCATAGAAAAAAAACTCACCCTTCCTCTTATTATGAGGGATTATGAACCAAATAATTTTTATAGAAAAATTCAGGTTATTCCACCTTTTAGATATTCTTCCTCTTATTATCTTCTAAAATAAATAGTTAGAGGTATATGGCCTCTCTTTCTATCCACTTTTATCTCAAACTTGAAGTCTCATGTATCTAAAGTTTTCTTCTTTTGTTTGATGGAATATTCTAGTTAAAATAAATTTAAATTATTTCTATTGATAATTGATTTTAAAAAAAAAGTTTGTTGTGCATAAAATCAATTACATGGGTTGGGGTTTATTCATATCTTACATATGTAGGCCTTGTTGGTTTAGAATTGGTTGGTACTTCCAAACATAAGGGGAACATTGAGTTGACATGGGTTGGTTTGAATTCATTATGAATATATAAGTGGCCTTGTTAATTCATACTTGTATTCCATACCATCTAGGTCACATTGGGATGTTACTCCACCAAGTGATGGCTTGGGTTGGAGGAATGGGGTTCTGCTCGTAAGTTTGGGTCTATTCTAGGAGTTCTGTAATGGTGAGGGATACATGTATTGGGTGTGTGAGTTCATGGAAAGTGTAGTTCAAATGTGGTGTGGGTTTTTTAATGAACCAAACTTAAGTAACCCATAGTTTATGTCTACTTTATCACATTAATACAAGATACAATAGATCACACCACTAAGGATTGATAAGTTTATCAGTCTTGGAAAACTAAATACAGACATGATTTCCATATAACATTGGAAAAATAAAATATAACATGTAAAACTTTCTTGAATCCTAAAAATAATTCAAATATTCCTACTTCATATCTTAGGGAAAGTAAAACATAATAAAGGGTGTGATCAGATGCTCAGTAAGGGAAAGTGTATAAAAAATCTGTCATGAGTAGACAAGACATTAACAATGTGACAAAGTGGATAATCAATACATATCCCATTTAATAAATAACTTGATCTTCAAAATATATAAATGGAAAATATAAATATAACAATAAAATGGATAATAATAAGTGAAATATTAATGAAATAAATTCATATTATCGGACTTCTTGATCTCTCTATCAATGAATTATTCCAAGACATCACGAATCATACTGTCAAGGCCTTGTGGAAATAAATTTTAATGAATGAGTAGTTATACACCAAATACCCAAATAATTTGGCCATTTGTTTGCCTCATGATACCAATAAATGAATCAAGGGGCTATCTATAATAAGTCCCCACCTTTCACTTACATATATCCAATGAATTCTCCATTTATTGAAGCAACAATATAATATATAATCAATATGCCTTATCAATTAATAAATATTTGTATTGAATTGAGAATATGAAACATAAATATTTCCCCAATAAATGAAATAAATTTATTAATAAGAATCCTTAAACTAACAACATATATTCAAAAAGTACATGGTTAAGATAATATCAAATTAGTAGAAATGATACTAAATATATTCATGTGTATGTATTATGTGCAATAGAGCCAATGTGTGGTATGTTTGATTACTTAGTTTAATAAAATAGTTTTAGGATTTAAATTGATGCCTTAAACCTTTCATGGATCCCACAAAATTTGTTAGTGATTATGAGACTAAATTTATGAACTCTCATGGGGTGTACCGATTATTGGAAATAGTAAAGTGGGGCTTTAAATGGTGAAATATGTGGATTATGAGCTTAACCCAGTTTGGCTCATTGGTTGGATTGATAACATGGTTAAAGGGATAGTTGGTACAAATTGGGAATAAATGTTTTATGACATGTTTATAAGATTAAATTGAATGTTTTTATGTGTTGAGATTTTGTGAAATGCCCATGAGGCTTTTTGAAATATATTAATTATACTAAACTTAGGTGCTCCTCTAGTACACATGTCTCCACCTATTGTATCCATATCCCTCCAAAATTTTCACCACATGGTTTCTATTATCTTCCCAATATACCGCTCATTAATCACCCTCATTTACTAACTTCTACACTAGGGTTCCCTATGATTTCTCTCTCCATCTCTCCACTCATCTCTCCCTCTACGAATCATGCTCCTCAAAACTATTATTCCACTTTCATCCTCCTATTGTTATCAACTCTCTACCTTCACCTCCCCTCATCAAATTATGGTTCTCTCCTTCACACATCGACCTCCTTGTGTGATTATTCATCTGCTTTCATGCTTCTCGAATATTCACCTTTTTCTCTCCCTCTATGAATCATGCTGCTCACCACCATAAATTGTGCTCCATATCTACACATCTATCTTATTATTACTCATTCATTTTCATACTCCTATTTACTTTATTAGCTCCATTCATTATTCTTTCAAATATTTCCCCACCTTTAAGTTGGATTTTGGTATTATCTATCACATATCGTCCTTCATCTTGTGCCTCCATGAGCCCACCCTTTTTGGCCATTCAGGTAGTAGTGATCTTCACATCGCTGTAATCAGTACATGTTCCAATTTTATTCCCCTAAAATGACATGAAAACCTTTGGAATTTATAACCATGTTTTTTTATATTATTTATCCATGTGATAGTTAATAAATATTTATATTGAATATTTCTCATGTTTTGGTTATCTGTTCCAAAGAAACATGAATCTTTTACCCTAATTCGATTTCATCAAAACAAGTTAAGATTTTTATTTATTTTCAAGCCTTTATCCATTTATATGTTTGTTTACGTTCAATATTCTCTATAATTTTTATGTTTAATTATTATTTATTGGTAAAATATCACATTTCTTCTATATTTTGGGTACTTCACTACTGTTTGCTGCATATTAATTGTAAAAAATTATTTGATCCATTGCTTTCCTTTCATGACTTATCAGTTAATTATTTACTAGTCATATTTTTATATGTTCATTAACTTTATTCTATACAAAACAATGAAATAGACTAATTCTTAAATATTATTTTAAAATTAAACCCTTAGGATTTTATTTCTAAGGCCCTATTTGACATCATTGAAATCATTTACTGTTCTAACCGATTTTGTTATTCATATTTCATAAAATTAAATTAATTGTAACCTATTGAATATATAAATACTTTGATTTTATTTCTTTGATATATGTTATATAATTTTTTAATACATGTATAATAAAAAACCTCTCATTAATTAGAAACAAAAAAATGATTATGAGTCTTATTATTTACTTTTTTCAGTATTAATTAACATTCGACTATATTCCCAGATTATAATTTTTTAAAATATACTCACAATAGAATCTAATTATCATTATAGTATTTATATATATATATTTTTAAATGTAGGGTTAGGCTACATAAAAGCTTAATGGTAAGGTTCAATTGAATGTCTACCCATTTACTAATGTTGGAGAGAAACAAAACTTTGGCATGTTGTTTATTGTATTCACTTGAACTCATCTATTGTTGTATGATTCTAAATGATTAATTTGTATTTAAATATTTTAATTCCCACCCTCTATGACATATAGAGTTTATTTTAGATTCATACATTGAAAATATATTTATGTTAGTGTGTATTAATATGTCTCTATTTGACATCATTTACTGAATCTGCTCATAACACTTAAATTTGAATTCATACCTCCTAAAAAAGGGAATATCCTCAAATTCTACTTTTTATTAATGTTTTCCATAGTTTGACTATTTAATTTTTCATTTTATATATATTAGTCATCATTAAATATTTTACTATGGGATCTTAATTATTCAAAGAGGCCATGAAAATAGGTGAAGTGTACCACCACTTTCAGGTTAGTTTTGATTCATTTTCATTTTTATTTTAATAATAATGAATTCATTAAACTTTTTATTTTATAAATTTAGTTATTCATGTTTCCATTAATATTTTTATTTTAAAAATTTAGTTATAAATATATTATTTCATATTATGCATGCACAAAAAAGTTTATTTATTCATGTTTCCATCAAGACCTAGGAAGCACTCCCAACATACTTATAGAGTTTTATGGTCACTATTATGGTATAATTACATAACTCACAAATTGTTCATCAGGAATCAAAGTATTTAGGTAATTATTATTATTCTAATTTATGTGTTTTGGTAGTTTATATATTCTTAATCTTTTCATTCCTCTATATTCATGTATTTTTTTCTGTAATGATAAGTATCAACTTTTTTAAACTAATTTTAATTCTTCTAAACTGATTTCATTCCTCATTAATGATATTTTTTCTAATTCACTTTTCTTTTTTTCCCTACTCATCAAATTTTCATAAGAGTTTGTGGTTTCATTTGATATAATAAATATGTTCTATCCTATAATGACATGTATTTTTAGTGTTTTAAATCATAATTTATTATGCAACACCCCAATATTTCATAGTATGTCATCCATTTAAAGTGATTCAATAGCTTGCGCTACACGCAACACCGAGTTCAAGCGCATCATGACCTATCAAACTTGCCATTTAAAAAGCGGTTATGAATAGTATTAACCAAATTTTGAATTTTATATATATCCTATACAATTTTAACATTCATATTTTTTGTTTCTTAGACATAATATATGGACAAATTCAATTTTTCAGATAAAAGAAGTATTTTTCAAAAAATGCAATTTTACTAACTTTTAATGGAGAACCATTTTTAAATCCAATATTTGATACTTTTATATATTAAATTTAATGAAATTAAATTCTTCTTTATAAGTGGGGCATAAAAATTTAGTTTGGATAAATTTTTGGTACTTTTCTGATAACTTTCATATTTTGATGAATAGTGAAAAAAACAAAATTTTAATTGAAAACAACTTTTTTAATCGAAATAAATTATATTATTAAATTATGAATTTGAGTGGTTTTAAAGCATAATTAGATTATATTTTTATAATTTAATATAATATAGGTTATTGTACGTAATTTCACATTTAAATTGGACATATGTTAATCTTTTGATAGTTTTTACTTCTTAAAAACCCGCTTTCTGGTTTTGACAATGGGAATTAATTTTAAATTAGTTAATGAAACTTATATGTTTTAAATTTGGTAAAATAGACATAATTTTTGAATTTTAAATATCAAAATTATCTTAGGGTGAATTTGTGGTATTTTTCTGAAAACTTTCAATTTTTGATGAATAGTGAAAAACATTGCGTTATTGTTTAAAACCGACTTTTTATTTAAATAATTAATATTTTTATTTAAATTTATTTTAAAGTAAAAATAGATACATAATAATTATATTAGTTCAATATAATTCATTGGAGTCATTTTATAATAATATTAGATATGTAAAATTTTATTGAACTATTTAACATCGTTTTCCCACCTTCTAGGTACATTTGCAAATTTGCATAAAACGTAATTTTACCACTTCTGTAAATTGAATTTCAAGAATCTGAGAGACATGGTTGACATCATTAAGTAAAATTTGGTTCAATAAGATGAAAATAATTTTTGGTGAATAGTAACTTTTGAATTTTATTTACCACGATTAAAAGTAAATAGGGTAATTATAGGTAAAAATGATATTATAATTACCCTAACACATGTTCTAATTATATTGGATACATGTATTTCTACCAAAATAAAACTTAGGAATAAAATATGATCCTTTTTTATCCACTTGGATTAGACTAGCACATTTATTATTATTTTATTTAAAGAAGAGTTAAAAGTTTTAAGTTCAAATTTTAATAACTAAACCATTTTTAATATAGGGTTATACATAAGATAAATTAGACTATAAATATTAATTATAAATATAAAAAGGTTTCCTACATCATGGTATTTTATTTATAATTTTTAGACATTAAATAATTAAATTTTTTATGACACAATAATGATGTAGTAATTACCTTATTAATGAAGGATTAAAATAATTGATATTATAAATATCCAAATAAATTTAAATTGAGACTTTTGATGCATTAAAATAATTTTATAGGTTAATATGAAATGTTAGGATTTTTTTATTTTATTTTTTTATAAGTAATCAAGTTTTGTTGACTTTCACAAAAACCAAATACTAAATAGTGTCAAAATTGATATAAATGAGGTTTTAAAACAAATACTATATTATTAAATAATATAATATTTCTAAAAATATAAAGTTAGGCCAAAGGAATTATATAATGATATATATGTCATTAATTAACCACTTTAGGTTCTCTTGGAATTTTATAGTAAGTTTATTAACCATGTAATATAAAAATACAAGAAGACATTGTAAAAGTTAAAGTATTTAACTAAGAGTTAAATCTAAAAGATAAGGTTAATATGTTGACCTAAACTTGTCTAAAATCTATTGGTTGAGAGGTTCTAGGCCCATAACCACCTTATCCTCGAAATAAATCCATTTGAAGCCATTATAAACTGAAAATGATTTTATAATAAAATAATATTTCAAGTTTTTCCTAAAGTGACCCTCACCTCTCTTATAAAAGGGTACCTCCCCTTCTCTCAACATCACACCTAAAAAGCACCTGAAGAAGAGGTAATAATTTCATCACCTCTTTCAAAGTTATTTTCTTCTTCCACTTCCTCTTTATTTGTTAATTCCATACCAAAATAATAACTCCAGTACCTTATAAATACTATGATGTTATTATGGTACAACCATATTCATTATTCTATCCATCCTATGAATGAAAAAGTCACCATACATGCGTATGTACTGCTTACCGTCTCCACGTCGTGGTGTAGTTTGTTATTCAAAACTTCATTATTTAGATGGGTATAATAATGAGTATAATTGATGTAAATAATAAATATAACATGTTAATGATTTTTTATATGTAATATAACATCCAATTACGTACTATTTCACCATCAATAGAATGATATTGTCGCTCGTGCGTACGTACAGATTACCGTCTCCATGAACACGATGAGATTCATTCCCCATTGTAACCATTCAAGAATAATTTTCATTTTATGATTAAAAATAATGTTTAAGAAATTAATATCATTCTATATATGAATCAAATATATCCTATCCATAACAAACATGAATTATGTAAGAAAACACATAAAGGAAAACGAATCAGTTAAAACCCGAAACAATGATACTACTGAAATATTATTAACAAAGCAATATTAGAAGATCATATATGATATCATATTTATGTATGTGATTCTTGTATAATTTAATAACAATTATTTAACTATTATACAGGAGGTTAAAATACCCTTTACTAAGGAAAATTACAAGGTAAGGGTTAATTTTAAAATCACTTTATTATCCAAGATTGTTTATACATAAGCATCTACTGGAATTATTTATCATCCACATCCATATTTCTTAAAAATGTATTTCAATTTTTTTTACTATTTCCTAGAATATGGGTTAAATTCATTTATACCCTTGTTTTCCTTTTTATAAAATATTTTGAAAGGAATATTTCTATCATTTTCCAAATAAGGTACTTTATGACCTTTTCAAAAAATTAAGGTAATAATGTTTTTTTAATTTATATGACGGGTGCAACTATTTTCCGCCATTATAACACCTTCGAAGATTCCCTTACAATATTATAAGAATATTTTCAAAATAAATGTTTTCTTTTATAATTATGTGAATTTTAAATTATTTTAAAATATAAAGAGATATTTCTCTCAAATAGTTTTGATTTCATCTATGTCACCATCATTTGATGGATTTTACACTTGTTTGAAGTTGATTTATTATGATACGATCTTCCATATTATATTGAAGGTTTTGTGATATGATTGACTGTGGATGTTCTATTTTTATACCATTAATGGTTTATGGTTAAATTATTAACATTTCGTATTCTAGTTTTAATACGAATGTTTATTTTATGTTTCAACCTTTTCATATGAGGAATGCATTGGACTTAGTAAGTGACAGGTGGAGCCTGCTATACCTCCTCGATGTATCGGTAGGTCTCATGATACAAACTAGTGTCTTGGAACAAGGCCTTGACAAAATATTATTTGTAGTCTTGGAACGAGGCCTTGACTATGTGGTTATGATGTCCGACATTATGCATTTGATCATTATGAAATTAGCTATTGATATTACATGTGATTATTGGACTAGTAGAATTTCCATGTGAATAAGTAAATGGAATTATTTGATTTATATTTTCCATATTATAATGAAGTTTATGTTTAAAAGTCTTGTGTTTTAATCTTATACACTTCCTTAAATGTTTATGCTTATTTATGAAAGTTTCTGCTATATTATTATCCTTACTGAGCATCTGAGATCACCCCTTTCTTATGTTTTCTTTTTCCCAGGATGTGAAGAAGTATATTATGATTGACCTGCAGGGATAAGATAAGGGATATGAGTGTGTTAAAATGGGACACAATGTTTTTTTATTTCATGATGTAATATAAAACTTATGTATGTATCTAGTACTTCCAAGGCTACTAAACTAATCGGTATTTCAAGACTTGATCTCTTGTGATCATGCCAATGTTATGTAATAATGCACCGACTCTGGGTGACTAGGTTTGAAGCGTTATAATTGGTATCAAAGGAAGTTTAGTACAAACCTTGGAAACTAGATTTAGAAAAACTCTGATTAGAGAACATTACCCTGAGATAAGCTTTGAGGATTAGTATAGAAGAACTTCCTAGAATTTAGGTAATGTAGAGATTTTTTGAGTTTTATATGAAATACATCCCTGTTTGGATACTACAAGTGGACGTGGTTCTGGCACAAATGTACCTAGGAGTGAAAAATCCGAAAATTAGTTTCGGGCTTGACCCGGGGTATCCTGGTACACGACAATGGGCCTTACTGTGCACCTGGTTTGACATTATCAGGGGATATTCTTAGGATAATTTAAATTTTCTTTACAAACCATTATGAAGGATTATGAGTAAATATTTCAGCAAAGAAACCATTTTTATGAGACTAGATGTGTGAAAATATTCAATTAATGTTGATAATTTTTCTAGTTTTTGGATTATACAATATGATACAATCTAACCTAGTGTATGTCGTCATTTAGATATGGTTCCCAATAGAAGGAATGAGAACTCCAGCAATACGCATGATCCAAAGAGTAAGAAGGATCCTATATTTCATGGTCTTAAGCCAAAATTTCGAAGGGAAATAGCCTCCCATGTATTCTAATCATTTGAGAAAATATTATCATGTGTTAATAATACAAGTAAAGAATTCTCTGAGTCCTATGGCTTTGAAGGGAAGCCATAAAAGAAGAGGATGGCAGAGAAAAATATGGATAAAAGGAAGAATGGAAAGAAAATTTTTGCCACATGTGATAACTGTAGAAAGAATCACCTTGGTAAATTCTTGAAGGGAATGAGAGTTTGTTATAAGTTAGAAGAAAAGGGTTATCAAGAAAATGAATGCAAATGGAACAAAGAAAAGAATAATTTTCAGTGTTTCAACTATAGTGAAATGGGGAAATACACAAATAAATATCCTAAGCATCAAGGAAACATAGCTCAGATGAATCAAAGGGATCAAGGTCAAGCATAAGCTATTACTACGGTTGACATGGAATAATTAATGTATTTGTGCTTCTGGATTGAAGAATTGTGTCATTTGAGTGTTGTATCAATGATGTATCAGTTATGTGAATTATGAAAATAAATAGGTATCGTACTGCAGTACGATTTCATTGAGGATTTGAGATTGTACAGTACTAAGAAAAGTGACTCAACAACAAGTTAAATTTTTTAGAAAATACATGGTTGAAGGAAAGATAAACCTTAATATGGTCCTGATACTGAGATAAGTGATTTGGATAAAGTAAATTGGGTATTATTTACATCCTTGGAACTGAATAATGGTTTGTTTAAAAAAGTGGTCCATACCATCATTATTGAGAGTTTTCAAAATTTTTGGATTTAAGGAGTATATCCAGTATTCTATGTTTTACATAAGAAATGAGGAAGAATGAATGTATTCAATATGGTTTTCTAGTAATTTAGTTTATTACCAAGTTTTAATAGAATACACAATGAAGGTATTCACATGTATGTTATGTGACCTTTCTTATAAATTTTGGATTGTGAGTTTGGACAGAAGTATTGTGGATAAGTCTAAAGGTTGTAATGGATTAAGTTTGACATTGGATACTATTGTTAAAGTATTTCTTAAGATTATTTTTTTATTGTTATAAAAAGGACAACCCGGAGGTCGGGCGACAACCCGTCGCGTCAGGCAAGGCCATGAGACTTGAATCCTCAACCGAAGGGCGACAAGGGTGCATCACCTACCAATGGCCGACGTGATGTCTTGGTTTGTATAATGTAGTTTTTTTAAAATGGTATGAAATTTGAATTATAAATTCATTTTCTTTGAAACCCTGTACGATTAGGTTAAATAAAATATTTTTGAGTTCTATTATCTTTTTGGAGTGAAAGATGAGTTTGTGGTATAAATTATTTAAAGGATGGAACTCTACTTGTAAAGTATTTTTTTTCTTATTCGATGAAGAAATTAATTCTTAAATATTAGGGAAAGGAACTGAAAACCAAAAATGTTTTATCCTAATACCTTATGTTTTGTTGAACCGGTGATATTTTAAATCATCATAGATTTATGGCTTTGAGGTCCTCAATTTTCCATTTTTTGTTCACTTGTTTGTGATTGATGACCTCAATCACTCCCTATAAATATTTACTATTTTCCTCCAATTATGTGTCTATAATTTCCACTAATGTTCTCCTATTCAAACCCCAAATTTGGTGGTGAATTTTTCATTTCCCTTTCCCTCTTATTAAGAATAAATTTTATTAACCCTATTTCCGATGTGTGTTTTCTATAAAGATATTTTCTATTTTTAACCTTTTATTTTCAAAAAATAATTTCAAATTGCGAGGAATAAATTTATTGAAATAGGGTAGAATGTAACACCCCAAGATTTCATAGTACGTTATCCCTTTAAAGTAATTGAATAGCTTGTGCTACACGCAACACCGAGTTGAAGCGCATCACGACCTATCAAACTAGCCGTTTAAATAGCGTTTATGAATAATATTAACCACATTTTTAATTTTATATATATCCTATATAATTTTAACATTAATTTTTTGTGTTTCTTAGACATAATATAAGGATAAATTCAATTTTTCAGATAAAAGAAGTATTTTTCAAAAAATGCAATTTTACTGCCTTTTAATGGAGAACCTTTTTAAATCCAATATTTGACACTTTTATATATTCAATTTAATGAAATTAAATTTTTCTTTAGAAGCGGGGCATAAAAATTTATTTTGGATAAATTTTTGGTACTTTTCTGATAACTTTCATATTTTGATGAATAGTGAAAAATACTAAATTTTAATTAAAAACGACTTTTTTAATCGAAATAATTTTTAGTGTTAAATTATTAATTTGAGGGGGTTTAAAGTATAATTAGATTATATTTTTATCATTTAATATAATGTAGATTATTTTAAGTAATTTTACATTTAAATTGGACATAAACACATGTTAATCTTTTGATAGTTTTTACTTATTAAAAACCAGCATTCTGGTTTTGACAATGAGAATTAATTTTAAATTAGTTAATGAAACTTATATGTTTTAAATTTGGTAAAATAGACATCATTTTTGAATTTTAAATATCAAAATTATCTTAGGGTGAATTTTTGGTATTTTTCTGAAAACTTTCAATTTTTAATGAATAGTGAAAAACATTGTGTTATTGTTTAAAACCGATTTTTTATTTAAATAATTAATATTTTTATTTGAATTTATTTTAAAGGAAAAATAGATAAATAATACATATATTAGTTCAATTTAATTCATCGGAGTCATTTTATAATAAGATTATATATGTAAAATTTTATTGAACTATTTAACGTCTTTTACCCACCTTCTAGGTTCATTTGTAAATTTACACAAAATATAATTTTACCACTTTTGTGAATTGAATTTCAAAAATCCAAGAGACACAGTTGAAATCAGTAAGTAAAATGTGGTTGAATAGGATGAAAATAATTTTTGGTGAATAGTAACTTTTGAATTTTATTTACCACGGTTAAAAGTAAATAGAGTAATTAAAGGTAAAAATGATATTATAATTAACCTAACACATGTAAAAATTATATTGGATATGTGTATTTAGAAAAAACTCAACCTTAGTAATAAAATATTATCCCTTTTGATCCACTTGTATTATATTAGGACATTTATTATTTTTTTATTTAAAGAAGAGTTAAAAGTGTTAACTTCAAATTTTAATAACTAAACCATTTTTAATATATGGTTATAAAAAAGATAAATTAGACTATAAATATTTATTATAAAGATAAAAATATTTCCTACATCATGGTATTTTATTTATAATTTTTAGACATTAAATAATTAAATTTATTTTTGACACAATGACGATGCAGTAATTACCTTATTAATGAAAGATTAAAATAACTGATATTATAAATATCCAAATAAATGTAAATTGACACTTTTGATGCATTCCACTAATTTTATAGGTTAATATGACATGTTAGGATTTATTTATTGTATTTATTTTGAAGTAATGAAGTTTTTTTAGACTTTCACAAAAACCAAATACTAAGTAGTATCAAAATTGACATAAATGAGTTTTTAAAACAAATACTATATTATTAAATGATATAATATTACTAAAAATATAATGTTCATCCAAAGGACTTATATAATTATATATATGTCATTAAATAACCACTTGAGGTTCTTTTGGCATTTTATAGTAAGCTTATTAACCATGTAATATAAAAATACAAGAAGACATTGTAAAAGTTAAAGTATTTAGCTAAGAGTTAAATCTAAAATATAAGGTTAATATGGTGACCTAAACTTGTCTAAAACCTATTTTTTGAGAGGTTTTTGACCCATACCCACCTTATCCTAGAAATAAATCCATTTTCAGCCATTATAACCTGAAAACGATTTTATAATAAAATAATATTTCAAGCTTTTCCTAAAGCGACCCTCACCTCTCTTATAAAAGGGTACTTCCCCTTCTCTCAAAATCACACCTCCCAAGACATTTGGCTCTGCCAACCCTTTCTCAAATATATTACCAACTACCCTCAATTAATCCTATAGTCCTTACTTTTATCATAAAGCCAACCTAAGGATCCATTTTGATCAAATCAAAAAGGAAGCACCTGAAGAAGAGGTAATAATTTCATCACCTCTTTCTAAGTTCTTTTCTTCTTCCACTTCCTCTTTCTTTGTTGTTTCCATAACAAAATAATAAATCAAATACCTTATACATACTTTGATGTTATTATGGTACAAAAATATTCATTATTCGATCCATCCTATGAATGAAAAAGTCACCATACGTGCGTACGTATGACTTACCGTCTCCACATCATGGTGTATTTTGTTATTCAACACTTAATTATTTGGATTGGTATAATAATGAGTATAATTGAATTAAATAATAAATATAACATGTTAATGATTCTTTATAAGTAATATAAAATCCAATTACATATGATTTCACCATGAATAGAATGATATTGTTGCTTGTGCGTACATACAGATTACCGTCTCCACGAACGAGATTAGATTCATTCCCCATCATAACCATTCAAGAATAATTTTCATTTTATGATTAAAAATAATGTTTAAGAACTTAATATCATTTTGGATATGAATAAAATATATCCTATCAATAACAAATATGACTTATGTAACAAAATATATAAAGGAAAACAAAATCAGTTAACATCCAAAACAATGATACTACTAAAATATTATTAACAAAGCAATATTAGAAGATAATATATGATATCATATTTATATATGTGGTTATTTTATAATTTATTAAAAAATATTTAAATATTATCCAGGGGGTTAACATACCCTCGACTAAGGAAAATTACAAGGTAAGGTTTAATTTTACTATCTCTTTATTATCTGAGGTTGTTTATACGTAAGCATCTACTGGGAATTCTTTATCATCCACATCCATGTTTCTTCAAAATGTATTTCAAAACATTTTTACTATTTCCTAGAATATGTATTAAATTCATTTATATGCTTGTTTGACTCTTTATAAAATGTTTTTAAAAGAATATTTCAGTCGTTTTCCAAACAATGTACTTTATGACCTTTTCAAAAAATTAAGGTAAGAATGTTTCTTTAACTTATACGGTGGGTGCAACTATTTTATGCTCTTATAACACCTTCGAAGCTTCCCTTACAATATTATAAGAATATTTTCAAAATAAATGTTTTATTTTATAATTATGTGACTTTTAAATGATTTCAAAATAGAAAGAGATATTTCTGTCAAATAGTTTTGATTTCATCTATGTCCACATCCTTTGATGGATTTTACACTTGTTTTAAGTTGATTTATTATTATACAATCTTCCATATTGTTTTTAAGGTTTTGTGATATGATTGATTATGGATGTGTTATTTTTATACCATTCATGGTTTATGGTTAAAGTATTAACATTTTGTATTCTAGTTTTAATACGAATGTTTATGTTATGTTTCAAACTTTTCATATGAGGAATGCATTGGACTTAGTAAGTGACGGGTGGAGCCCGCTATAGCTCCTCAATGCATCGGTAGGTCTCATGATACAAACTAGTGTCTTGACACAGGGCCTTGACAAAATATTATTTTTAGTCTTGGCATGAGGCCTTGACTATGTGGTTATGATGTCCAACATTATGAAATTAGCTATTGATATTACATGTGATTATTTGACTAGTAGAATATCCATGTGAATAAGTAAATGGTATTATTTGATTTATATTTTCCATATTATACCTAAGTTTAAGTTTAAAAGGCTTGTGTTTTAATCTTATACATTGACTTAAATGTTTATGCTTATTTATGAATGTTTCTGCTATATTTTTATCCTTACTGAGCATTTGAGATCACCCCTTTCTTATATTTTCTTTTTCCCAGGATGTGAAGAATTATATTATGATTGACCTGTAGGGATAGAATAAGATATATGAGTGTGTTCAAAGGGTACACAATGTTTTTGTTTTTATTTCATAATGTAATGTAAAACTTATGTATGTATCTAGTACTTCCAAGTCTATTAAACTAATCGGTCTTTTGAGACTTGATCTCTTGTGATCATGCCAATGTTATGTAATAATGCACCAAATATGGGTAACTAGGGTCGGGGCATTATATATTAAAACCATCATCAATTGAATTTTAAATTTTAGTAGGTTATGATACTGTTAATTTATTGTTGGTTTTCTACAAAGGCATATATTTTTATTAAATTATGATATGAGTGTTTGAAGTCATCATATATTAAAACATGATTTGTTCAATTATACCCTCAGTTAAACTTAATTATTTGCGTGGAATGTGAAAACTTATTATAATCATTTTATTATAAACACCATCAATTGAGACATAATCCATATGAACTATAAGCCCTTCTTATCTCATCATTTACTTCTTATTTTCTTCTATGTATTGTATTTTGTACATTCATATTTTTTGTATTTATTTTTATTTTTCATGGGTGAAAGACTATAATTTCAAGGTAATGATATTATTTTAATTTCCCTCCTTTATAAATAGATTTTTTAAACTTATTTCTACTCTATTATGATATGTTTTCATCTAAGGCCTTTCTTGTTTTCTATTTTTTTATTACATGTATTTTTATTTAGTACACTTTTACCGGTATATGTTGATTCTATTTTAATATATCAATAATAATATCTATATTTAATTATAGAATCTATTTAATATTAGGTTTAACTTCAAGATCTGCTATTTAATAATTGTTGTTGATTAATAATAGATTTTTCAATATGAAAATTTTTATAATAAAATATCTTATCATCTGATTACAAATATAGCACATATTTCTTTCAAAAATAAAGTTAGAATCAAGGAGAGAAGGTTTCAAAGAGGATTATTCCTCTCTATAGGTTTTTATAATATTAATTTATGCTACTTTATTTTACTTTACTATCTATATAATATATTTTTTGTTTAATTTTTCACACACATTATAGGTTTATATATTGCCTCAACTACTTTACCATATTATTCTCAAAAAACATCCACTTAAAATAGGATAATAATGCTCTGTACTAACATAAATGAAGAAATTTTGAAACTCTTTCATTTATCAAGGTTGTTGTCTGAAGTGCCCAGATCAGTGTGAATCACTGAGAGGGGGAGGGGGTGAATCAGTGATCCTTTAAAACTTTTTACTAATTGATTCTTAATCAATTAAACCTCTATGGCTGGTTAAAGCCTCGATCCACTCTTTTTGTATCTCTCAACCTTTCCCGGATAATGCAGTAATGAAAAGGCACAGGACACAAGGATTTACAAGGTTCGACACCAAAGGCCTACATCCTTGCCATGCTCTCCAAGCATGGATTCTCCATTATAACCTGTTAAAATTACAATGGTCGATACAGAGTCCCACTGTATCTCTCCTGAGTCCCACAGGAGGGTTTTTATACTGCGTCACACAGTGTTACCAGAGTCCCACTGGCCTGCTCTAGAATCCCACTGAAGACTTCTTCTCCCTGAGTCCCACAGGGTCTTCTCTTGGCTCCTCGAGTCGCACGAGTAGCTCTTCTTCACTTTAAGTTCTTCAAGTAACTTCAACAGCCTGGGATAAAGGCTGCTGGCCTTGCTCGGTACCTCTGATCACTTCAGTTGATCAGGTCTTCTCGTCTTGCTCAGGATTTATCTCCTTCTTCTGAGGATGACCTGGCTTCTCTCCAACTACTGAATACTCAGACAAATGATGTCTTTAACTTCAGTCTGGTCCAGTCTCAGATGCACACCACTGATTTGGCTTTCTTCACGTGTGCACGTGCATGCATGCATGCATGCACTCTCCTCTTTCTCTTGGTGCAATAAACCCACAAAGGGTGTAATCAAATAAAGCACACACACCTTCTTTCTCCTTCACACACTATAACCAATTTGTTTACACACTTAGAGTGTGTTCTACTTTAGTGTGGGTCACTCCTTATTTTACTTCTAGGTGTTTACACTTTTAGTGCACACACTAGGTTCGGACTTTTAGTTCTTTTGCACACACAAATGCCTATGGCCTTCTTCCCTTCTTGTGCACACACCTAGGCTTCGGCCAACTTCTTGCTCACTTTATACACACACTTAATGAGTGTGGTCTTCTAACCACTTGGCACACACTTGGCCTTTCACTTTATCTTGCACACAAAAATGCCCGTAGGGTGTATTTGCACTTTGCACACACAATCTTTGCTATGACCTCTTCTTTCTTTGACACACACTAACTTAGGTTTAGTTGTGGTCTTCTTGTTCACTTAGCACACACACAAGGCTACTGCCTTTTCTTCAAATGCACACACAGAGTGCAAGTCTCGGCCAAGGTGTGTTCATGTCCACTTTGCACACACACTGCCCATGTGCTTCTCCTCTTCTCCACTGCCGCACAAGGCTTCGGCCTTCTTTGGCACACACAATGTGTGTAAAACACAACCCGAACTCCTTCACTTCACACACACACAAAATGAGTGTGGTATACTGCCTTGATCTCAAAGGAGGCGTGCAAGGTGTCTTGGTACAAGGGGCAGCCGCGCAAGGTGTGGTGGGCTTAAGCCACAAGGCGCACACGTGCAAGGCACAAGCCACGGGTGTGCAAGCCTTCGAGCGCGCAAGGAGCACGGCACAGGGGCGTGCAAGACCTCGGGTGCAAAGCACCTCGGGCTTCAACCGTGGGCGCGCAGAGTGCCGCGGCCCTGGGTTCTTCCTGCCGCGCAAGGATTAGCGCGCAGGGGTCTCCCCTTCACTTCTTTCGCGCAAGGGATGCGCAAAAGGGACTCCTTCGGGCCTCAGATGGCACCGAGAACAATAGCCGCGCAAGTGGGATGCGCGGGGCTTCGGCTTCGTGAGGCAGAGAGTGCTCCGCGGGACTCCGGATCTTCAACAAAAAATCAGCAAACTCAATGAGAGCCACGAGCTCTCCTTATATAGGCAGAGGAATGCCTTTGATCATCCGCGTTCAAAATCTTGAATCACCGAAGATTTCGGATCTTCAAAATCTTTCCAAAGTTTTGCGTTTTATTCTTGGTTTGACGCGGGATCCCTTATTTATCGGCCTTCTTCACGTGCATGCGACTTAGAACGCATGCACGGCCTCTGTTTAGGCTCATGCATGCAAAGCATGCTCTCCACGTGGCCTCGGCAGCTTCGTTTGCCTCGGCCGATCACGAAATCTCCTCATTTGTTTCATGCATGTATAGTTTTATGCATGATCGTGTTCGGTAGGTCCAGACGAGCTCAATAGAGCCTTCGGCGTTGGAAATGTTGGCCGGGAACTCAAAAACCGGTGGTCGGATGGCCTCTGGTTCAGGCGATGTCGCGGGTGGCTTCGAGGTGTCCTCGGCCGAGCTCGAGGAAGGAGACGAGCTCTCGGCCGTCGGATCAGGCGTTTGAATATCCTCGGATGGCCGCGATCAGGAGATCTCGCGCGGGATGCGATGAGCGGCTGTGATCAGCCGCGCGATGAGTCGGACGGCCAGGATGCGCTCCGGGTGAAAAATGCGCGTCCCACATCGAATCCGCGGCCGGTTTTTCCGCGCTTTATAAGCCTGGCGCTCCCTCAACCCGCCAGTTGAATCTCCTCCCCTCTCGGTGCCGCCCCGCACCGAGTTCTTTAGCGGGCGCGCTCTTGCGCCCACCCTCTGCTCCTCGCGGGCGTGGTTCTAGCGCCCACTATGCTCCCTGCGGGCGCGCCACTGGCGCCCACTATGCACACTGCGCTCCTCCGGGCGTGCCCCTGGCGCCCTTGCGGTGTCCTTGGGTGCGCCCTACCGCCCTGGCTCGCCCCACGGGGTTCCCCCGGGCGTGGTGCCCTAGTGCCCATGCCTTGGGGTTGAACCCCCCAAGGTGCCTTGGCTGGCCAATTTTTTGGCAAAGGGACAGAATAGGACTTTGTGAAATACAAAGTTCTTCTCCATATAAAACATGCCAAATGCCAAGTGCCACTTCAAGCCTTCTTCCTCATTTATCCTTCTTCCTTTCTTCTTCTTCATTTTGAAATTCCTCCATTATCTTCAACATGTATTCATCACTTATGAATGGAATTTCAAACGGTTTCTTCTTAATCTTCTTCATCTCCTCTTCCATATGTGTTCAATACTTAGGAGGGACTTCTTGAAGGTTTTTCATCTTCAACCGAACTTCTGAATCAAATAACTTCTTCAATTCTCTTTGTTGATTTAATCAGAGATCAAATTGGAACTTCTTCAAATTCTCATGCACTAAGTGATAGTGCATGGACTTTATTAATCCACTTCATCCACTTAGAAGTTGTGGATGGATCTCTTCAACTCCTCATGCATTGTCAGTACAATGCATGGTCTTCAATCATTGTTGTGACATTGTATCATCAGGATACAAGTTCTTGGAACTTAATGATCAGCTCAACAATCGTCAGATTTACATGGAGAATGTTGCAACCACAATTTCCAATACCACTTAGTGAATCTCCTAAGTGACATGCATCTTAGTACCATGGCCATTCTCCTTCACCACCAACACCATCACAACCTTTGTCATTCACATCTTGACATTCCCTGACTTCCATTCATTCTAGTGACAACTTCATGCCTCATTGACAACAAATGCAACACAATGCACTTCAATCTCCCCCTTTGTATTTGTTGTCAATACACTCCATCAGCACATATGAATGGGTCAATATGTGTGCCAATATTTTCTCCCCCTTATTGGCAATCAAATGCAAAGGTGTGGTGTGGTTCTCTTCCAAAAATATCTTCCTCCCATTGAAAAGTATCTTCTTGAAAAACACTAGGAGAGGGATGATGTCACATGTTCTCTTTAGCAAAGAACCTTTAGTAAATCAACTCTAAGTCTACTTGGGCTAACCCGGTGTAGAAAACAAGAGTGATGTAACCAAGGAACTCAATGCTATCCATCATTCACTGTACATGTGAGATCATGCTCCAGGGGTTTGAAATTTTTCAGATATAACAATGAATTGCTAAATCCTGCACATACTTCACCAAACACATTAGAAAGTTCAAGTGCAAAGATAAAGCTCCCCCTTTCATCCATTTGTCTTCAATCCATACTCCCCCTTAATTGACAAGATAAACTCAATTAAGAAACAAGGGATGAAAGTATGATTGGAATACCTTCAGCTTTTCTCAAGATAGTATTAAATCTTAGAATACCATCTTCTCCAGATTGGCTCCCCCTAAAGGGGTGATCTCCATTCTGTCCAAACCACTCTCCAGATGAGAATGATCATCATCTTCAATTCCCTTCATTGTTAGCACATGTAAATACCAATGTATAAGGGAATAAGATGGAACCTCCTTGGTTCATCAATGTGAACAACAAGGTTGAGAAGATTCTCTCAACCGAGATGCCCCATTTTCACCAGTCTTCACACTTGCACATTTGATCTTCATTGATGATTGTGCTGGTGTGGTTCTCAAAACATCTTCATGTGAAACCTTCTTCTTCTCTTTTTCTTTAGCAATTGCCAGAACTTCCTCTTCAGCTCTTTGTAGATCTTTGGCAAGTTGCAACTGATTTGGCCATATGACTAGTAAATCATTTGGAAGAGTGGCCTCAGTTTTGGAAGTTCCACATGGTTCCTTAGATACTGTCAAGCTACCTTTCTTAGGCAACTTGTTTTCAATCAATCCCTTCTTCTTCTGGATTGATTGTCTTTTTGAGTTCAGTCTGCCTCTATTGAATTTCATGGCTACTTTACAAAGATCCATGGTATGACCAATCTTTCCACAGTAGAAGCATGTCTTCTTGGTGGTCCTACTGGATGACTCACCCTTCTTGGATTTAGACTCCAAGGTCTTCTCTTCATTTTTCATAATCTTCTTGGGAGCATCTTCCACTTTCTTCTGCTTGCTTCCCAAGGATTCTCTCTGAGCCAGGTTCTGTGATCTTTTCTTCTTTTGAGCTCTGGATACAGTTGGAGACTGACATGTATATTTTTGATGACCACTTTTGCAATCATCCCAGATGTTGTCAAGTAATCCAAATCTATTTGTAGTAAACAGATGTCTCTGGACCTGTGGATGTTGCTTCTTTCCTTCTGGCTTGCTCCCCCTTGGCATGAGCTTCCTTTGTGCTTTGACATTTAGTGGATTGTACCAACAATCCTTTGCACAGTGCCCATACTTATTACAACACCAACACTGACCCACAAATCTTGACCTCTTCAGTCCTTCTGATTGTTGGGTACTTTTCTTGAATTGCTGTGTTGTTTCAGGAGAGCATTCTTTCTTCACTGTCTTCATCCATACTTGTTTGGATTCATTCTTCCATCCTTCACTTTTAGTAGAAACACTTTTAGAAGCATGAGTACAAGATGGTATGGATGGTACCTTCCTTTTAGAAGTTGTTGCACTTTTACTAGAGGATGTCTTTCTTTTAGAATCATCCTTCTCAAAGCATACTTGAGTAGCAACATGTCTTCTTCCAGCTGACTGGGAGGATTCAGCTTTAGGTGATTGCAGATTTTTCAGTATCACCTCTAGTTCTAAGCATTTCATATTGAGGGAGTTCTTCTCATCCTCAACAGTTCTTAGCTTTCCTTCCCAATTCTCCACCAGTTGTTTCATCTGGTCTTCATGCACCTTCTTCAATTCTTGCAATGAATTGTCCAGCTCCTTCACCAATTTGACTTTTTCTTCGAGTTGAGCATCTCTGACATTCATTGACACTTTGTGCCTCTTCTCCAGTGCATGGTAAACATCTTTGATTATTACTTTAAAGATTTCTTTCTCAGAAAGGCTTCTTTGCAATTCTTCAGCAGTGTCTTCATATCTTTCATTGCAAAGAGATACTGTTTCATCTTTGGCATTTACCAGCTTTCTGAGAGTGTTGGTTATGCCAACCCTTTTAGCCAATTGGACTTCCAGAGAATTGGCTTCATCTTCTAGCTGTAATTTTTCTTCTTGAAGATCAAGGAGGCCTGTAGCTATACACATTGCAATTTCCTTGGGGACTCTCTTCTGAAGATATTTGATTGCATTTAGAAGATCATTGTTCCTTCCATCTTCATCACAGCTAGAGCAGGCTTCATCAGAAGAATGATAAAAGGAATTGTCATCTGATGTGACTTTCACATTTCTTTCCATAGAAGGAGTTTCTCTGATTGCAGCAACCTTCTTCCTCATCTTCTTTGCTTGTTTCTTCATTCTGTTTTTCAGAGTCTTGGCAGATATCTCCATTTGAGGCTGTTCTTTCATTTCCTCAAATCTGCACTCCATATAGACTCCCTTGGATCTTTTAGAGGGAACCTCCCTTTGATACCAATTGAAGTGCCCAGATCAGTGTGAATCACTGAGAGGGGGAGGGGGTGAATCAGTGATCCTTTAAAACTTTTTACTAATTGATTCTTAATCAATTAAACCTCTATGGCTGGTTAAAGCCTCGATCCACTCTTCTTGTATCTCTCAACCTTTCCCGGATAATGCAGTAATGAAAAGGCACAGGACACAAGGATTTACAAGGTTCGGCACCAAAGGCCTACATCCTTGCCATGCTCTCCAAGCATGGATTCTCCATTATAACCTGTTAAAATTACAATGGTCGATACAGAGTCCCACTGTATCTCTCCTGAGTCCCACAGGAGGGTTTTTATACTGCTTCACACAGTGTTACCAGAGTCCCACTGGCCTGCTCCAGAATCCCACTGAAGACTTCTTCTCCCTGAGTCCCACAGGGTCTTCTCTTGGCTCCTCGAGTCGCACGAGTAGCTCTTCTTCACTTTAAGTTCTTCAAGTAACTTCAACAGCCTGGGATAAAGGCTGCTGGCCTTGCTCGGTACCTCTGATCACTTCAGTTGATCAGGTCTTCTCGTCTTGCTCAGGATTTATCTTCTTCTTCTGAGGATGACCTGGCTTCTCTCCAACTACTGAATACTCAGACAAATGATGTCTTTAACTTCAGTCTGGTCCAGTCTCAGATGCACACCACTGATTTGGCTTTCTTCACGTGTGCACGTGCATGCATGCATGCATGCACTCTCCTCTTTCTCTTGGTGCAATAAACCCACAAAGGGTGTAATCAAATAAAGCACACACACCTTCTTTCTCCTTCACACACTATAACCAATTTGTTTACACACTTAGAGTGTGTTCTACTTTAGTGTGGGTCACTCCTTATTTTACTTCTAGGTGTTTACACTTTTAGTGCACACACTAGGTTCGGCCTTTTAGTTCTTTTGCACACACAAATGCCTATGGCCTTCTTCCCTTCTTGTGCACACACCTAGGCTTCGGCCAACTTCTTGCTCACTTTATACACACACTTAATGAGTGTGGTCTTCTAACCACTTGGCACACACTTGGCCTTTCACTTTATCTTGCACACAAAAATGCCCGTAGGGTGTATTTGCACTTTGCACACACAATCTTGGCTATGACCTCTTCTTTCTTTGACACACACTAACTTAGGTTTAGTTGTGGTCTTCTTGTTCACTTAGCACACACACAAGGCTACTGCCTTTTCTTCAAATGCACACACAGAGTGCAAGTCTCGGCCAAGGTGTGTTCATGTCCACTTTGCACACACACTGCCCATGTGCTTCTCCTCTTCTCCACTGCCGCGCAAGGCTTCGGCCTTCTTTGGCACACACAATGTGTGTAAAACACAACCCGAACTCCTTCACTTCACACACACACAAAATGAGTGTGGTATACTGCCTTGATCTCAAAGGAGGCGCGCAAGGTGTCTTGGTACAAGGGGCAGCCGCGCAAGGTGTGGTGGGCTTAAGCCACAAGGCGCACACGTGCAAGGCACAAGCCACGGGTGTGCAAGCCTTCGAGCGCGCAAGGAGCACGGCACAGGGGCGTGCAAGACCTCGGGTGCAAAGCACCTCGGGCTTCAACCGTGGGCGCGCAGAGTGCCGCGGCCCTGGGTTCTTCCTGCCACGCAAGGATTAGCATGCAGGGGTCTCTCCTTCACTTCTTTCGCGCAAGGGATGCGCAAAAGGGACTCCTTCGGGCCTCAGATGGCACCGAGAACAATAGCCGCGCAAGTGGGATGCGCGGGGCTTCGGCTTCGCGAGGCAGAGAGTGCTCCGCGGGACTCCGGATCTTCAACAAAAAATCAGCAAACTCAATGAGAGCCACGAGCTCTCCTTATATAGGCAGAGGAATGCCTTTGATCATCCGCGTTCAAAATCTTGAATCACCGAAGATTTCAGATCTTCAAAATCTTTCCAAAGTTTTGCATTTTATTCTTGGTTTGACGCGGGCTCCCTTATTTATCGGCCTTCTTCACGTGCATGCGACTTAGAACGCATGCACGGCCTCTGTTTAGGCTCATGCATGCAAAGCATGCTCTCCACGTGGCCTCGGCAGCTTCGTTTGCCTCGGCCGATCACGAAATCTCCTCATTTGTTGCATGCATGTATAGTTTTATGCATGATTGTGTTCGGTAGGTCCAGACGAGCTCAATAGAGCCTTCGGCGTTGGAAATGTTGGCCGGGAACTCAAAAACCGGTGGTCGGATGGCCTCTGGTTCAGGCGATGTCGCGGGTGGCTTCGAGGTGTCCTCGGCCGAGCTCGAGGAAGGAGACGAGCTCTCGGCCGTCGGATCAGGCGTTTGAATATCCTTGGACGGCCGCGATCAGGAGATCTCGCGCGGGATGCGATGAGCGGCTGTGATCAGCCGCGCAATGAGTCGGACGGCCAGGATGCGCTCCGGGTGAAAAATGCGCGTCCCACATCGAATCCGCGGCCGGTTTTTCCGCGCTTTATAAGCCTGGCGCTCCCTCAACCCGCCAGTTGAATCTCCTCCCCTCTCGGTGCCGCCCCGCACCGAGTTCTTTAGCGGGCGCGCTCTTGCGCCCACCCTCTGCTCCTCGCGGGCGCGGTTCTAGCGCCCACTATGCTCCCTGCGGGCGCGCCACTGGCGCCCACTATGCACACTGCGCTCCTCCGGGCGTGCCCCTGGCGCCCTTGCGGTGTCCTTGGGTGCGCCCTGCCGCCCTGGCTCGCCCCACGGGGTTCCCCCGGGCGTGGTGCCCTAGTGCCCATGCCTTGGGGTTGAACCCCCCAAGGTGCCTTGGCTGGCCAATTTTTTGGCAAAGGGACAAAATAGGACTTTGTGAAATACAAAGTTCTTCTCCATATAAAACATGCCAAATACCAAGTGCCACTTCAAGCCTTCTTCCTCATTTATCCTTCTTCCTTTCTTCTTCTTCATTTTGAAATTCCTCCATTATCTTCAACATGTATTCATCACTTATGAATGGAATTTCAAACGGTTTCTTCTTAATCTTCTTCATCTCCTCTTCCATATGTGTTCAATACTTAGGAGGGACTTCTTGAAGGTTTTTCATCTTCAACCGAACTCCTGAATCAAATAACTTCTTCAATTATCTTTGTTGATTTAATCAGAGATCAAATTGGAACTTCTTCAAATTCTCATGCACTAAGTGATAGTGCATGGACTTTATTAATCCACTTCATCCACTTAGAAGTTGTTGATGGATCTCTTCAACTCCTCATGCATTGTCAGTACAATGCATGGTCTTCTATCATTGTTGTGACATTGTATCATCAGGATACAAGTTCTTGGAACTTAATGATCAGCTCAACAATCGTCAGATTTACATGGAGAATGTTGCAACCACAATTTCCAATACCACTTAGTGAATCTCCTAAGTGACATGCATCTTAGTACCATGGCCATTCTCCTTCACCACCAACACCATCACAACCTTTGTCATTCACATCTTGACATTCCCTGACTTCCATTCATTCTAGTGACAACTTCATGCCTCATTGACAACAAATGCAACACAATGCACTTCATTGTCGAATGGTTAGTCTACTTATTTATATTAATGTTGACCTAAAATAAAATTTCTACATTTTTATATTATTATTAGTTATGATGTTGTTTTAGGTAGTAAGGTTATTTAAACTTTCCAAAATAAAATATTTACTATGCATTTAACTAAAATGTTGTAAAAATGAATGAAAATTGTGTGAGGAAACATTCCACCCCCATGTAATGAACTAAATAATATTTTTTCTCTATAATTTTTAATATATCATTTCTATAACATATTGTTATTTTTTATTATCCATGTTCATTTGATTAGATAAATATCAATGTTGGTTCATCTTCTAATTTTGTTCTATCCAATACTTCAAATATCACTAATAATTAATTTTGAGTACAAAATCAACTAGGATCTTAACATACTCCTAGGTTTGTATCAACACATAATTTATCTTTCAAATATATATTTATTTTTTTCAAAAAATATATAGGAATTGGTTCTCTGAAAATCTCTTAGTAATATTCAATTATATCAGTAAAATTAGTATCATTAGGCTGCTCATATTTCCATATATATATATATGTATGTATTTATCTCATTATGAATTTGTAGTGATCACTCAATAAAATAATTTATAGTCATCACTATTATCGTAAACATTCACTGTTATTATTAGTGTAATATTTTCATGATGTATATGAGGTGCTATATGTACTATCAATATGATTTTTTTCATGAATAATGATTTCTAAAATATTTATTTTTATTTTTGACTCTATTTACATTATCATATCATTCTATTCATCATTCCAATTCTCTTTTAATGACTCTTAGTTTTTGATTTATGTCAATAAATTCTATAAAAACTTTTGAACTAAAGTCACTTTGTGTAAATTTTACCATGAATTTAAAATAATGATATAATGATTCTTAAAACATTTTACAACATGACATTATAGATTTGTTGCATTAATATGAAATGGGAATAAAAAAAGGGAAAACACCACTAAGAGATAATTAGAGAGGTGGTGGTGTTGGGAGGTTTTGAATATGACTTTCTAGAGACCTTGTTAGATTATCGAAAATTTTCTAGATTCGAATGGGGGTTTCATAGAGAATGATGGATCAGAATGGAGTTTAATTTTTTATCCATTATTATTTGATTTGTTCTTGTAAATTAGATTGTCATTCTTCATAATGATGATTATATTATTAATTAATTATCAAATAGAAATATTGAAGCAAAGGATTATGAGGTGAAGGAATGTACCTAGATGCTCAGTTGTTGAAAATTTTAATATATAGAAAGGAACTCATGATTGAAAAATAAAAAACCCATAGTTCAAAAATCAAGTTCACTTATGCACAAAATTATTGTTCATGGAAATATGTTGCCTAACCATACTTTAAAATTTCCATTCCATATAAAAACTAAAGTGTGCCATTCCTATATGAATTAATTTATTAGGCCTGATGCTTCTATTGATATGAATCTAATAATTATAAGAATAAAACATAATGGTGTGATAATTATATATTATAATAATGATACATAATGATTTTATCTTATAGAAGCTAATAATATGTTGAAATCTTACAATATAATTGTGTTCTCACTTTAAAACAACAATTAAATTTTTTAGTTTTTTCCAAATTAATATATTTCATTCCATTTCATATAATTTTATGATTATAATTAATTTTTATTTCATGTTTATTTTTTTAATCACACAAATAAATTTCCATTAAAAATTTCCTCTCCAACATGACCTCAAATAGTAAAATAACAAATTTTTATCCCCTCAATTGGATAAGAGTGTTTTCAATTGACTGCCATAATTTATTCACAATTTATTCTTCAATTCCTTTTCTATTTGTTAAATTAAATTTTGAATTACATATATTGTTATCCATTTTCTCAAATCCCTTCCCAAATATTATTCTTTTTTGTTGATACATTAATGATTTAGTGCTTTTGTGGATATAATTTTCATGCGGGTTATTAATATATGATTAGTGTTTAAATGTTTTGTAATTTTTTTTGCATAAATAACTTAAAAATTGATACAAAGTTAAGGTGATTTTTGTTTTGTTTTTAGATGTTATTATCTTTATGACATTTAATTATATCCATTTTAATTAATCCACACACTGACCTTGAATTAGACCATATGAGGATTTGTTAAGGATACAATTTTATTATGTTTTCTAGGTGTTCATTTTTACATTTGATTTTATTTAGTGTTAGATAATAGTTTAGGTTTATTTTTTATAATTATTATAGATATGGTTTGAGTCCCCTTTTTTATAATATTTTATTACTTTTTATTTCTATATACACATTCTCTCTCATTATCATTTATATTTTTTTTGCTTCATCTATGCACTTCTATTGTACTTAGTTTAGTGATATCATAATGTTTCGATGGAGACCCCCTTCAGAGATTGATTTGTTTTCAATTAACAAGTGTGTAAAAGGATCTATTGTTAAAACATGAAAATGAAATTCAGGTTTTCAAATTTATTTTATGCATTTTAATGAAAAATTGTCTTATATCGAGTAATTATAGATTTTATTCCACCGATTCCCTCACAAAATTTCTTTTAATATTTAGGATTAATATATACCTCTAAATGATAAGTTCCCATTTAGAATATTATTTTGAAACTCATAAAAATTCATATTCACATGTTCATATTTTATTTCTACACATGATTATAGTGAGATATTTATTTTATTTGTTTCTTTTTCTATGAATTATAAGAAATATTTAACATGTTTAAAATATATAGTTAGTTGTTTTATTCCAATAGTTAATTCATCCCATGTGAACCTAAAAAATACTATATTAATATTATGCATATATACAACCATTTTCAAATTCTCACCTTTATTTTATGTTTTTGGAATCACTGATAACACATTCTATGAAATGTTTGAAGTAATGTCCTAACAATTTAATATTTATACTCACACAACTTAGATATAGGAATATATAACTGAAATATATTTTTTTACTATTTTTCACAATATAGAAATGTGTATATTCTAGATTTAAATTTACCATCATGAGATATTTTCAAAAAATTATGATATGAATTTTAATTCTTTATACTGAAAAAATAAATCTAAAATAGTGAGTTATTGTTGTCACTAGATACAAATTGTTAATGTATTCTTGAATATTAATTCAAAAACTATCTATTTTTTTATGGGATGATTATTTTCATTTTTTACCTATGTATATTTTATCAATATAGTTACACCAATGAAAAAGGCATGTGGTAACAACCAATATGTTATATTTTTTCTTTTTAATTGTAATTTTTATAATAATATTCATATTTGGGATTTTGATAATTTAGTATATATTGATATTTACTTTTATCTTTAAATATTATTATATTTTTAGAAAAATACATTTCATGATTTTGATGATGAAGGTTTACTACAATGTGATGTTGTTATGGGTTCATATTCTGTGACTTCATGTGACTCTATCAATGAATGACAATCCTCAACCAAGATAATAATCAAAATGAATGCTAGAAAAAATAACTGACATTTTATCACCCTCTCCCTATTTTCCATTTTATCAGTTTTCTTAATGATTATTATAGTATATATCATATATTTTTTTCATTACTTTTCACTTCATTATAAAAACTTCATTTCTCTAAGTAAATTTTAGTTTTCTTATCTTATTCATCAAAATGTAAAACAAAAAATACCGACCAATAGACCTGTGTATTCTCACAAGAAAACTATTACTAGTTTTAATAGTGTTCATTGGATTTTGATTCAGTTTTGGTTTTCAATGAGTGAAAAATATTTTTTAAAGTGGATATTGCTTTAAAATGATATTTCGACATAAAAATGATTTAAAAACGGGCTTTAAATGAATTTTAAATGTTGATTTGAATTAACTGTATGGTTTCACCTTTGGTTAAAATTCCTTAATGGCTCTTTTAATGGTTTTGATGGAAGAAAAATTTCTTGGACTTGTTTTGTATTTTAAAGAGGAAGACCCATGTTCTAAGGGTGTCTTTGAAATGCTATAAATGAGTGTGATTTTCATCATTTTCTAAATAGTGTTTGGATTGATGTTTTATGAAATGTGAAAGGGATTAGAATTCCAAGCCATGTTTTGGTGTAAAATCCCTGATTGGACCTTGGTAAATAATTATAGTTGGAATGGTTTATTTATGTTATTTTAAATGTTTTGTAAGGTAAAATATGTTGAACCTTGGAAATTGGTAAATGATGGCATGTTTTAGGATATTGTATTGACATTCTACAACCACGCTTTAGCTGTCAGATGGATGCTCTAGGAACCAGTAGTATTCTACATGGTTTAGGATGATGGAATGACACTATGAATCCATGATTTAGGTGTCAGACTGGTTCTTTAGGAACTAGTAGCATGTCACATGGTTTAGGATGTTGTACTAATGCTATGCATACATAGTTTATATGCCTTACTAGTGATCTAGGAACTGGTAGTATTCTTTATGGTTTAGGATATTGTACTAACACTCTGCATCCATGAGTTGGGTGTCAGACTAATGATCCAGGCACCCATAGTATTTATACATGGTTTAGGTTTTAGATTGATGCTCTAGGTTTTAATGATATTTATATACAATTAAGTCACCAAACTGATTCTTGAGAAACTAATAGTATTTAAACATGGTATGGATACCTTGGACTGCTGATTTTTGGTAATAACAATTAAATAATTAATGGAAACACTTTCTTTTACTTTAAGTATACATCACCCTCTGATTTATGTCTCTGATGATTGGCATTGGCTGAAGTAGGTTTGGTTGACCCAAGTGTTTCCTTAGAACATGAAGGACAATGGGTTAATTAATAAGTGTTGTTTTAAAATGTATCTTCATTTATGTATTGTATTTTATTCCATTGTATATTTTCATATACTATTTCTTAGACTGGTTATTTATTTAGACACCATTGGTGTGGGCCTAATGAGTTATACTCACACCCTACTTAGGCATCCATGACACTTGGGTACTTGAGCAGACCTCTCACTTGTTGTAGGTGCTGGTTAGGAAACGACCCGACTTGATGTTAGGGGATCAAGATGTGGCATCTCTAGTGGGATTATAGACTGGTATGAGGTGAGGACCTAAGATGTAGTTTATCCTCCTATGATTTTATTTTATTATTTTATTATGTCTTTACCTATTTATGTTACCATACCAGTGGGCGTTCGGTTATATATGGCATGTTTTTTTTAGATCTTTACTTCATTTTATTTGTCATTTAGTATTGTTTATATTTATATGTTTCATATTTTAATTTATTTTTTGATGTTTGATATTTAGTAATACATCCATTATCATGCACTCTGATGCTTATTTTTGGTATATGATACTTGGTTATTTTATCTGTTATTACATTCTTTGATTAGGGGGTACAATCTATCTATGGTACTACCCTAAACCACTGTTTCTAGTTGGAAGCCTATGGAGTATGGGGATATGAGCCTTAGGACATGTGGTGAACTATTTTAACTACTATTTGGAGTGAGCCAGGTTGGGATGTTACAAGACCCACCCTTCAATTATATATATATATACACATATTTTTTTTCTTACTTTGATTTGCCTTGATATGACTCTGAATAGTTCCCACTTTCCCCATTGTCTCCTCAATAAGTTTTGAGACTAAAAAATTTATTTCACTAACTTCATCCCAACAAGTTGGTGTATGGAATATTTTCCTGTACAATGCTTTATACAATTCCATTTGAATAATTTAGTGGAAGCTGTTATTATAATAAAATTATACCAAAGTTAAATACTAATCTCACATACCATGAAATTTCAGGTATTAGAAATTCAAGTACTAGTAGGGAGATCTAAGCCACATAGTTTAGAGTATCCAATTTAGTTAAAAATATCAATAAAAATTAGGTGAAAATTTTAAAGGTATAGGACTAATATGAAATTTTTACTCCTAACAGATGTAGGAGAACCTGAAAATTCAGAGGAAGTAGATTTTCTTAGTGACTTTAAGCAGTGATAGTCATCCAAGAATGAAGATATGGATTCATTAAAGTTCAATAAGTCTTGAGAGATGGATGGACTTCTGGTAGGTAAAACGACACTTAAAAATAAGTGGGTTTACCAAATTAAGGAAGAAGAATATGGAAAGAAAATATACAAATCATGGTTTATAATTAATGGGTTTCAAAAGAAGGAGTATATTTCTTAGAAATATTCTCACTTGTAGTAGAAAATTATACCATTAGAATAGTGATAAATATGGTTACATCATAAGATCTGTTTCTGAAGAAAATATTTGTCAAGAAAAATTTCTTTCATGGTGATTTGGAGGAGTAAATATACTTAAAACAATCAAAAGTTTTCCTGTTTAATGGAATTATATTTTTTTTGTAAGATTTATATTTTTTTTCATGTCTTAAAGAAAACACTAAGACAATGGAATCATAAATTCAGTAGGTTTATAGAAAAAGAAGACTTCGACAGATGTAATGCTGATAATTGTTGTTATCAAAAGAAATGGATTGATGGTACTTTCATCATTTTATTTTTTATAATGATTATATATTTCTAGTTGGACTGAATGTTCAAAATATTAAAAAATTAAAATATAAGTTTTCTAGAATCCCTGAGATGAAAGATTTTGGGTAGGTTAAAAATATTTTGTGGATAATGATGGAAATATATAGGAAGACCAGAACTATGGTTCTATATCAAAAGGAGTGCAACTATAAAATCATTGAAATGTTTATAATTTACAAATGAAATAAATCCACTTATCCTCTTATTTAACACTTTAAACTATCAAAATATCAAGTGCCTGTAATGGAAGATGATCCTCAGTACATAAAGAAAGTATCTTATGCTTCAACTATCAGAAGTTTAATGTATGAAATGATTTCTACTTGACTAGATATTTATTTTGTATTGGGAGTCATAATAAGATTTAAGTCTAACTATGAAAAGGAACATTGGGAATTCATTAATTGGATCCTTTGGTATCTGAAAGGATCAGAAGATTATGATCTCTATTTTGGGGAAGAAGATCTACTGTAAGGATTTGCTGAGTCTGAATTTTCTAAATATTCAGATAGTCAGAAGATCACAAAAGGGTTCATATTTACCTATGGAAGAATAATAATCAATTGGATGTCGTGGCTATAAAATATTTTCACATTAAGTACAACAGAATTAGATTATATAGTAGAAACAGAAGCTATAAAGAGATAGTTTGGATGAAGAAATTTCTAAATGAATTAAGGAGAAGTTATAAAGGATGGATTCTTTTACATGTTAGAAAAAGTGTGATTCACTTGATAAAAATATGGTATTATAGGAAAGGATAAAGTAAATTGACTAGAAATACCAGTTCATCATGAACATGATGGAGGAGAAAGTGTTAAATATCTGAAATATCATTGGTAGACAAAAATCCAGTAGACATGTTCATTAAGAATTTAGCTCAAGAAAGTATGAGGTAGCATCATGACAAATTGGTGATTTAGTGAATGGTAGAAGGAAAAGGTGGAGGAAAATTTATACTACAAAGGAAATAAGTAAGTTTGTTGAAGAGGGTTTTGATGATTTTTCCATGAAACAAGTCTTGAAATATGAGATTGTTGGAATGTGGATCCTGGTTTTAGTGCATCAAAATTTTAGAGCATCAGAAATACATTAAATTAAATTTTGTTAGGAGGAAGTTTTAAATCTTTGAAAGATCACTGGTAGCCAAAATTTAGCAGACATATTCACTAAGAATTTAGCTCAAGAAATTCTGAGGTAGCATCATTCCTCAATAGTTCTTTGGTGAATGTTTGAAGGAAAAGGTGAGGGAACACTACTATTAATATTATGCACAACTCTAGATGGATGGTCTCTAGAGACTCCTCCATGAAATTTTGGTTGGATAACTGGACTGGAATGCCTTTAATTTCCATGTTTCCTCCTAATCAAACCCATGATAATACCAACAGCTCTATCAGAGAAATTTTAAACTCCCAACATGATCACCTTCCTGACACTATTCTGAATGTTATTTAAAACTACTCTTTCTCTCACACCAAGGATTTCTTAACTTGGGAACCTACTCACAATAGTATGATCAAATCAAAACATTTCTACAAACATTTTTTTTGTAAATTATAAAATGAATAGAGTTGGTTAAAACACTTCAAAAAACCTTGTATAAAACCATCACAATTCAACCTCATATGGCGTCTTTCTCACAACAGAGTTCCCATTGAACTTTGCCTCCAATCTTTTGGCATCCAGCTCTGTTCTAAATACAAAATCTGTAATCAACACAAGGAAGATGCCAACCACCTATTTCTCTCTTGTGCTACAACTTCTTCTCTCTAGAACTATATTCTTGATATTTTTTACTATAGATGGTTGAAGATTAATTTTTTCAAAGCTCAACTTAAAAAATGTGCAGAAATGGATGGATCTCAACAAATCAGGAACCTATTTCATGCTGCGGCTGCTGAGATCCACCATGTGATCTAGTATGATCATAATTCTATTATTTTTAATAATTACCCATTCAATCAAAATGCAGGTCATATGAGGATCCTCATTGCCATACAAGAAGCTACCTCAATTCAAAAGGGATGTTGCCAAAACACCGTGTATGAATTAGTGATCCTGAGGCGGATGGATCAAGATTAATATCGACGACACCTCCAAAGGCAATCCGGGACCTGCAGGGTGTGGTGTTGTCTTTATAAATCACCACGAACAGATCCTTGGATGCTTCATGGGTAGATGTGGCATTACCACCTCCCTCGAAATTAAGATGCTGGGCTTGATTCATACCATTACCTTTGCCAAATCCTTTGGTTGGAATAATCTTTGGATCGAAACTGACTCAACGACTATTGTCCAAGAAATTTGGAATGGCGTAATCCACCTTGCTTGGACGATTACTACCCAATAGATGGATTTCTCCCATTCACTTAGCGATCTTAACTATATCATCACACATATTTATCGAGAATCAAATGCAGTTGCAGATGGTCTGGCCAACATGGAAGTCAATTAGAACATTACTCGGTTCGAAGACTTCTCCATTGCTCTCCTTTCCTTTCATGAAAAAGATTGTAATATGATCCCGTATTTTAGACTCTTGTAATATTTCATTATTCTTTTTTAATAATATTTATGATTTGGTCGTTTTTGACCAAGGAATCACCTTTTTTTTTAAAAAAAGGAGATTGATGGAATATGAATCTTTGTTTCAAATCATCAAAATTTCAGAGCATCAGAAATATATTCACTTGAATTTTGGCCAGTGGAAGATGACATAGCTCGGTGTGAAATTAGAAGTGGTATATTGATTCAAAAGTAGAATGATCATTGAAATTTCATATCTTATAATGACATAAAGGGTGGTATAGAATGTTTTTGAAATTTCTAAAAGTAGTTCTATTGAAAGAAGACCCCAGAAGCATTTATTAGAGAAATTAGTGAAGGTTAATAGTGTTACAGGTGATCAATAACAACATTCAATATGGAGTATCCTCCATGAATATGGGAAGATGGTGTGATCAGATCAACCAACTGGGATTCCTATAAAAGGAAGTTGGGACTAATCCTAAACATTACATCTCACACATGGAACAATTCATCTTGTTGATTAATATAAAGACCCAGAATTTCCATATATATTTTTTAAATTATTTGGGATTATTATGAGTCTGCAAAAATTTACGGTGTTTGATTCTGAGGCCTGGTGTGACTGTAATGGAATTTTGAACTTTTTTTAATGTACATTCAGTAAATGTGTGAGTGGGAATTTATAACTTTTGAACCGATGTTCAGAATTTAAATATGAGGGCACCGTTGAACTCACAACGTCGGGATTCGCTTAAGGGAGGCTTAACTTCGACCATAGAAAGTTGGGTGAAAAAGATAGTTTTATGGACCTTTTGAAGAATAATAAAATAACATAAAAATGTTATTTTATTTTTCTACCAACTCTTGAGAAACAATGGCGGGGACCATAGAGGTGGTCGGGCATTTAATGAGGGATATTAAATGCCCGGTTACACATAGGTTGTGTAACCAACCTTCATATAATTAATAAGATTCATTAAATACACCAATTAATGAACCATTAATTTAAAGGAAAGTTAAACTCTTGACTTATTCTTTTAATTATTCAAATGTAGGAAAAAAGGAGGATTGGTATATAATGGGAGAATCCTTGATGAAGAAATAAAGAACGAACTTCCCTCTAATGAAGAAGGGAGGCTTAAACGACGTCGTTGGAGGAATAGATCTGGGATCGATGAATGCCGGCAGCTTCAATGAACATAGATTCTCATTCCAAAACCGTGACATCTCCTCCGAATCTGAGGTAGGGGTTTTTATTAAATTTAAGTAATTTCTTGATTCAATTTCTCATTCTTGAAAAGCATGATGAATGAGGATCAACCAAAACGAGTTCATCCGCGATTCCTATTAAATTGCAAATGGTTGTTCCAGGAGTTTTGAACAAGTTTTAATTTATCTTTGATGATTTATTTACTAACCACTTGATATGATGCTAATGTAGAGGGTGTGGGACAAACAAAAAATACACAAAACCTCTTCTGCTTCAGTTTTTATCATGTTCTTTGGGGGCAGATTTTCAACTCGATAGAATCTTGAATCCGGGAGCTATGTAGTGACGACAACATCCTGGGAGGCCTGTAGGCGCTATCAGATGGGAAAACGGACCACCGGAGCTCACCCGGTGGCTCATGGAAGCCTTGCCGGTGGTGGAAACCGGCGCCCATGGGAGATGGTGGCGGTCGGATGTCACTGGCCGTAGAGAAAGGCGGCGCCCATAGGGGCTGCGGTGGACAATAGGGGTGGCCAACCCTTGGCCAGCCGCGTTGGTAGTAGGGCGGCGTGCCGCGGAAGGAGGCTGCGCCTTCAAGCCGCGACAGAGGGGGAACCACGCCCTGTGGGTCCCACTGATAGGGGGGCAGTGCCATGTGGCACCTCCATTACAAACCGAACATACATTTTGTCCGTTCAGGAAGGAAGTTCCAACCCCACCAACCCGAAAGGCTGTGCCCAACCAAGGCTAGCCGGGCAGGTCCGTGGCCGAGCGAGCCGAGCCCGCGGCTCATCCCACTCAGGCCGAACCAGCCAGTTTGGGCCAGGCCAAACCGGACCCAGGTTGGACCCAGACCAGGTCGGGTCAGCCCAGGTCGGGGTGGGTTGGGTCGGTCCGACCGGGTCGGACCGGACCCATACCCTTTTCGTCCCAGATACGCTTAAAAGGATGTATCTCACAAACCATACGTCTGTTTGACGAATAGTCTACAGTGTTGGAATCCTTGGAACAAGACGGTCCTTTTTAGATACTCCACCTGAGTTTTAGATAAAGTTGGAGTACAGCTAGGTTGGATTGAACCTGAATCCAACTGGGCCCTCGGTACTAAAACACTTATAACTCACAGACCGGGCGTCCGATTGATGCATTGTCTATCACATTATAACCCTTACGACATGAAGGTCCTTTGGGTTAATACTTTGTGGAAATTAGTTGAAGTTGAGGCAAAATAGATATATTGAGGAGAAGATTCTACAGAACTCAAGCGCCCTGAGTGCAGGTAATCCTATGGCTAGCTGTCAATTGAAGAGTGACCCTGTGTGGATCAACATCATAGCGACCTTGTGTGGATCAACATCATATCCAACCTAGGTGGATCAACATCATAGAAAACCTGTGTGGATCAGAAGTGCACAAACTGACGAGGACCTGCCTTAGAGTGGCCCATCGTGGATCAGCGACATACGACCCTGTGTGGATCGATAATGGAACAACTTCTTCGTGGTTCAGTTTTGGAACTTCCTAATGGAATAAAATGATATAGATTAAGACTAATCATCTTTATTCCTGAACTCTGAGTTATATACCTGGTGTGAGTTGTCTCTACATTGTGCTTTATGATTGGGGTCATGCTTTGTGGTTTTTTCCTTTGTAGAATAATGGGAGACCTTCGGGGGTCTCGGGGTCCCTACTGTGTATTGTTATACTCACCCCTGCATGAGCTTCACCCACACCTTATTGTGTCTTGTGCAGATGATGAGCAGCTTGGCTAAGAATTTAGAGAGCCAGGACCAGGTAGTACACAGAGGTGACTGGTTGACGTGGAGAGCTGTGGAGACGAGTTGTACCTTCCCTTCAGGTAGGATCATTAGTGGATGATCTTAGGGGCTATTTTCTGTTGTAGTTGTTTTCTTTTAGTTGGGCTTGTATTCTGACCCCTTTATTTTTTGCTGTACTTATACTCAGTTTCTCTATGGTATGCTATTTCCCTTTTGTGAGTTGGGAGTTGGTTGGGTGTGTGTGTGCATACAGGTATCTAGGCTAATGCCTCCCACTTGCAGGTTGAAACCTTTGGTGTTAGTCGCCAGCCCCTAGTCTTCAAGAGTCGGGCTTGGGGTATTCATGGTACGGGCCCTAGGGGATGTGTCGTGAAAAAGTGGTATTAGAGGAGTTGGTTATACCAAAGAACTAGGACTCTGATATTTTGAATAGAGCAATAGTGTTAAGTATTTTGAGTATGGTTTTCAGTTTGGGGAGTTTAGTGTTGGTGCGGTGGCCGACATATCCATACAACAGAAACCCGAATTCTGATTTTCGACTCGATGCATGAAAACACTGATTGCGTGTGTTTTGGAAATGTTTTACTTTTGATCTCTTTTGATTCATCTCATGCGGTATAATTTATTTACCGTGGCACACCTGTTTCTTTCAGGATTCCTCCATGTAGACAGCCAGCCCGAGTTCTAGAGAGAGTTCATGATGATGGACCACCGAGCGATTAGGATTCGATGTAGGGCCCTCTTATAGTGATAGAACCTTCAAGTGGTGCACCAGTAACACCACTACCCATTGGGCATCAGTTTTTACCAGCCCCACTAGCGGAAGATGCACGTCGACTGAGCGTGTTGCATGATTTCCAGCGGTAGAGGCCTCTCATATTTCAAGGAAAAATAGATCCACAGGTAGCTGAGGACTGGTTGGAGGCTTTAGCTAGAGTTTTCCACCTAGTTGGGACACCAGCAGAGCAGATGGTGATCCTAGATTCTAGTCTTTTCTAGGGCATGATAGGGAGATGGTGGATCCTGACACTCCAGCTACATGACGAGGCAACCCTCACTTGGATGGATTTCGAGAGCCTCTTCAGGGTGGAGTTCATTCTAGAGACACTACACTCATTGTGTATTCATGAGCTTTTTCACTTACAATAGGGCAGCCTGATAGTAGCCCAGTACTCGGCGAGATTCACTGACCTCTCATGATGCTCCACCAACATGGTATGAGACCCTTTCCTTAGGGCCCGAATCTTTGAGCAGGGTCTCTAGTGGGGGATCATAGCATCAATGATATTTCTCAATATCCCAACATAAGATGGAGTACTTGAGTGAGCATTATTGGTGGAGAGATTCTTAGTTGAGCTGGCATCGATGGTGAGAGCCACCACCAAACGACAAGTAGCGGAGTCATCTACAGCAGGTAGCAGGCAGATGACACAGAGGTCCAAGTAGGCCATACCTTCCGTAGGAAGACCCCAGGATATAGGGTTGGAGGTGTGGAGCTCATAAGGGAGAGCAGGCCAGTAGAGGAGCATATTGTGCTTCACATGCGGCAGGTAGGGCCACATGGCTCGTGACTTCCCGACCCATCGTACTGAGGATCAGCAGACGGTCAAGGGACCGCCAATGAAGAGATAGATATTTGATCAAGGAGGTACATAGGGTAGTAGACATGGAAAAGAAATAGGCCGTGTAGTAGGAGGTGGGTGGTGATTTGATGTTCTACCACCACCACCTCCAGGTGGTCCACACCGACCTTAGGGAGCAGGCTGACAGGGATGCACACAATTTCAGGCAGCTGAGTCCTATAACCACGGTGCTCCAGAGATGATTCGAGGTATGATCTGTGTCTACTCCACCCTACCTGAAGTAATTGTAGACACATGTACCAGTCACTCTTTAATTTCCACGACTCTCATTCAGAGCTTAAAGATTCCGATATATCCATTAGCTCGATCCTTACGATTAGAGACTCCTACGAGAGAGGATTCGATGATCAAACACTGGTGCCGATAGTGTGAGCTTACTCTAGGAGGTGAGAGCTTTGGCTGGGATCTCCTAGTAGCAGTGTTGAGTCCTTACGATGTCATATTGGGTATAGACTGGTTATCCATGGTCCATGCTCATATTGACTATTTTAGAAACAAAGTGCGGTGTGTCCATGAGGATGGAATCAGGTTTTCCTTCACCAGCAAGAAGGGAACCTTTGCAGCTTAGGATGGACTTTTCCGAAGGAGGGTGCAGTTGATCACTCATCAGTTGGCTAGCCTTACCCTCAGAGAAGTTTATTATAGGAGTTAGATCTATCCTGTAGCGGTGGACCATTATGCTGATGTCTTTCCTGATGATGTTCCGGGACTACCTCTTCATAGATAGGTAGACTTCTATATCAACCTATACCCCTGGAATACACCGATATCTACCCCAGCATATCAGATGGCTTCCACAGAGTTTCATGAGTTGCGGGTAAAGTTGGAGGACTTACAGAGGAAGGGGTTTATAAGGCCCAGTGTTTCTCCATGGGCATCCCCGATTTTGTTTTCCAAGAAGGAATATGGGAGTCTGAGGATTTTTGTGGACTATCAGCACCTGAATCAAGTGACCGTGAAGAACAAATATCCTCTGCCAAGGATTGATGATCTCTTCGACTTGCTAAAGGGAGCTCGATGGTTTTTGAAGATAGACCCTAGATCAAGATATCATTAGCTCAAGGTATGGGATGAGGACGTACCAAAGACAACCTTCAGATGTCGGTATGTCCATTACAAGTTCTTGGTGATGCCCTTTAGTGTGACCAACGGTTCAGCAGTGTTCATGGGGCTCATGAATAGGATCTTTCAACCACACCTCGACCAATTCATGGTAGTCTTCATTGAATACATCTTGGTGTACTCGACATCAGAGGAGGAGCTTGCCACACACCTACAAATAGTTCTGGATACACTTTGAGACCACCAGATTTATGTCAAGCTCTCAAACTACTAGTTTCAGATATGGGATTTCCACTTCCTGGGGAACATTATCTCAAAGGATGGAGTCGTAGTGGATCCATCAAAGATAGAAGCAGTACTTTCTTGGGAGCCACCTAGGAGTGTGACCGAGGTGCAGAGTTTCCTAGGATTGGCTGGGTACTACCAGAGATTCGTACCCGAATTTTCCAGAGTTGCAACACCCTTTTCAGCTTTGACAAAGAAGGTACATCCCTTAGTGTGGACAGATAGATGCTAGAATAGTTTTCAGGAGATGAAGAAGAGACTGATGAGTGCCCCCATCTTGAGGCTACTAGAAGAGGGCATTGGGTATGTAGTTTACTACAATGCATTAGGGACCAAACTAGGTTGTGTTCTGATGCAGGAGTGAGCGGTGATTACCTATGACTCATGGAAATTGAGACAACATGAGAAAAACTATGCTACCCATGACCTGGAGTTAGCAGTAATGGTATTTGCAATGAAGATGTGGTGACACTACTTGATGGGAGAACATTTTACAGTTTACTCTGATCACAAGAGTCTTAGGTATATATTCTCACAGAAGGACCTGAACCTGAGATAACGATGATGGATAGAGTTCCTCCAGGACTATGACTTTAAGATAGTCTATAATCCTAGGAAGGGGAATGTGGTGGTGGACGCAATCAATAGGAGGTCCGGTCTATAGTTTCTGAGTGAGGCGACAGAGAAACTAGCTGCATTGCAGATATCCTTCATCGATAGAGATGGAGTAGATTACCTCTAGTCTATGATAGTTACTCCCCCACTCCTTTAGTGAGTCAGGGAGGCATAGCTTGGGGCCATTGAATGCGAGGCCCGATGTGCTCAGATATCATCAGGACAGTCTCCTGATGGATTTTATGAATATGGGGAGCACATCATCTTCTTCAGAGGATGCACCATGGTGCTAGTGATGCTACGAGAGGAGATATTGAGGGAGTTCCACACATCCCCCTCGGTGGTACATTCTGGAGTGGCAAAGATGTACCAGGACCTTCAACGTCAGTACTGGTGGATAGGGATGAAGAAAGCAGTGGAAGAGTTCATATCACGATGCCTCACTTTTCAGCAAGTGAAGGCCGAGCATCAGGTACCAGCAGGCTTAGCTCAACCACTTGAGGTGCCAAAATGGAAGTGAGATGGTATATCCATGGACTTTGTGATAGGGATACCATGTACGTCCATGGGAAATGATTCCATCTGGGTGATCATTGACCGACTCACCCAGTCGGCCCAATTCCTACCCATTCGAGAGAAGGGATCAGTAGAGATCTTGGGATGTCTCTATGTACATGATATTGTATGGCTTCATGGGGTTCCATCGACGATTGTCTCAGATCGTGACACTCATTTTACATCTCGCTTATGGAAGGGATTACAGGAGGAATTTGGGAATCAGTTATGTTTGAATAATACCTTCCATACTCAGATAGATGGTCAGATGGAGTGGACCATACAGACACTCGAGGACATGCTTCGTGCTTATGTCCTTGATTTTGGATGCAGTTGGGAGGACCACCTGCTACTGGTGGAGTTCACTTACAACAACATTTATCACTCCAACATCAGCATGGTTATATTTGAGGCCTTGTACGGTGACCATGCATATCACCTCTATCCTGGAAAGACCCAGGGGAGTCAGAACTTATGGGTCCAGAGTTGGTACATGCTACCACGAAGAAGGTGAAGATCATCCAGGAGAGGATGAAGACTGCACAGAGCTGACAAAATTATTATACCAACAGGAGACGTAGACCATTAGAGTTTGAGGAGGGAGACCATGTATTCCTATAGGTCTCACCCAGACAAGGATTATAGAGGTTTGGTCGGGGCTTCAAGCTATCTATGAGGTTTATCATACCATTCCAGATCCTCATCAGAGTAGGCGAGGTAGCGTACTGTCTAGCTCTTCCCCTACAGATGCACTGGGTGCATAATGTTTTCCATGTGTTGAAGCTGAGGAGGTACGTGCATGATCTATCACACGTTATCGATTGGGGTGAGCTAGAAATCGACGATGGGGTGGAGTTTGTGGAGTTACTAGAGGAGATAGAGGATCAACAGGATCAGGTCCTTCATGGGAAGTCGATTCCTCTAGTACGATTTCTTTGGGAGCATGAGAATCTCCAAGAGAGCACATGGGAGCGGGAGGCTCAGATACATGCTCAGTACCCCCATTTGTTCCCCTAGTTTTATTATAGATTTCCGGGAAAAAAATACCTAAGGTGGGGAGAATATAAAGACCCAAAATTTCAATATAATTTTTTTAAAATTATTTGGGATTATTACAAGTCTGTGAAAATTGACGGTGCTTGATTCCGAGGCCCAGTGTGCCCGGAACAGAATTTTGAACTTTTTTTAAGGAATGTTTAGTAAAAATGTGAGTGGGAATTTATAACTTTCTAACCGGTTCTCGAAATTGAAATATGAGGTCACCATTGAACTCGCAGCTCCAGGATTCACTTAAGGGAGGCTTAACTTCGACCGCAGAAGGTCGGGTGAAAAATATAGTTTTACAGAATTTTTGAAGAATAATAAAATAACATAAAAATGTTATTTTATTTTTCTACCATCTCTTGAGAGACGGTGGCAGGGACCACAGAGGTGGTCGGGAATTTAATGAGAGGTATTAAATACTTGATTGCACATAGGTTGTGTAACCACCCTTCATATAATTAATAAGACTCATTAAATACACAAATTAATGAACCATTAATTTAAAAGAAAGTTAAACTCTTAACTTCTTCTTTTAATTATTAAAACATTGGAAAAAAAGAGGATTGGTGGATCGTGGGAGAATCATTGACGAAGAATCGAAGAACGAGCTTCCCTACAACGAAGAATGGAGGCTTGAATGACGTCGCTGGAGGAACCGATCTGGGATCAACAAACACCAACGGCTTCAACAAACATAGATTATCCTTCCACAACCGTGACATCTCCTCCGAATCCAAGGTAGAGCTTGTTATTAAATTCAAGTAATTTATCATTAAATTTATCATTCTTGAAAAGCATGACGAACGTGGATCAACCAAAATGAGTAAATCTATGATTCATATTAAATTACGGATGGTTATTGTGGGTGTTTTGAATGGGTTTTAATTTATATTTAGTGATTTCTTTACTACTCACTTGATATGATGCTAATGCGGAGGGCTCGGGACAAACAAACATGGCCTAGACCCTCCACCGCTTCAGTTTTGGTCGCATTTTTTGTGGGAGGACTTTTAACTCAATAGAATCTTGAATCTGGGAGCCACGTAGTGACGACAGCATCCAGGGATGCCCGTAGGCGCAATCGAAAGAGAAAACAGACCACCAAAGCTCACCCGGTGGCCCGTGAAAGCCCCGTTGGTGGGAGACGGTGGCGGCCAGCTGTCGCTGGCCGTAGAGAAAGGTGGTTCCCAGAGGTTCCATGGTGGATAGCAGGGGCGACCAACCCTTGGCCAGCTACGTTGGTAGTAGGGCGGTGCGCCATAGAAGGAGGTCGAGGCTTTGAGCCACGACGGAGGGGGACCTACGCCCAGCGGGTCCTGTTGGCAAGGGGAGGCACCATGTGGCACCACCATTACAAAACGAATATACATTTTTTCTGTTTAGGAAGAGGGTGCCAACCCCGCGCAGCCCGGTGGGCTGTGCCTAGCCAAGGCGGGTAGGGCCGGTCCATAGCGTAGTGGGCCAAGCCCGCCGCGACACAGCCCACTCGGGCCGGCCCAGCCGGTTCGGGCCGGACCGGGTTAGGTAAACCGGAACCAGATTATGTCATCCCAGGTCAGGTCAGGGTGGGTCGATCCAACTGAGTTGGACCAGACCTGGACCCTTTTCGGCCTAGATACACTTAAAAGGCCGTATCTCACAAACGAGAAGTTTTTTTGACGAACCGTCTACGATGCTAGAATCCTTGAAAAAATATAATCCTTTTTGAGATACTCCACATGAGTTTTGGAGAAAGTTGGAGTACAACTGGGTTGGATCGAACCCAAATCCAACTGGGCCCTCGGTATTAAAACACTTATAACTCACAGACCGGAAATCCGATTGACGCGCTGTCTGTCGAATTGGAACCCTTATGACATGAAGGTCCTTTGGGTTAATCTTTTGTGGAACTTAGTGGTAGTTGAGGCATGAATGATATCTTGAGGAGAAAATTATATGGAACTCAAGCGCACCGAATGCGGGGAATCTTGTGGCTGGATGTCAATTGAAGAGAGACCCTATGTGAATTAGCGTCATAGAGACCCTGTGTGGATCAGCATCATAGAGACCCTATGTAGATCATCATCATAGAGACCCTGTGTGGATCCACATCATAAGGACCCTATGTGGATCATCATCATAATAACCCTCTTTGGATCAATATCATAGCAACCCTATGTGGATCAACATCATAGAGACCCTGTGTAGATCTGCATCATAGTAACCCTGTGTGGATCAGAAGTGCGTGACCCGAAAAGGAAAAACCATAGAGTGGACCATTGTGGATTAGTGACTTATGACCCTGTGTGGATTGAAAATGGAACAAATCCTTCGTGGTTTAGTTGTGGAACTTCCTAACAGAATAAAATGATATAGATTAAGACTAATCATCTTTATTCCTAAACTTTGAGTTATATACCTGGTGTGAGCTGTCTCTACTTTGTGATTTGTGATTGAGGTCATGATTTGTGGTTTTTCCTTTGTGTAATTCTAGGATACCTTTGGGGGTCTCGGGGTCTTTACTGGGTATTGTTATACTCACCCCTGCACGGGTTTCACCCGTACCTTGTTGTGTCTTGTTCATTTGATGAACAGCTTGGCTAAGACTTGAGGGATCCAGAACCAAGCAGTGCACGGAGGTGACTGGTTGACGTGGAGAGCTGTGAAGACAAGCTATACCTACCCTTCAGGTAGGATCCTTGGTGGATGATCTCAGGAGATGTTTTCTGCTGTAGTTGTTTTTCTTTTAGTTGGGATTATATTCTAGCCCCTTTAATTTCAGCTGTACTTGTACTCAGTTTCTATGTGGTATGTTATTTTATTTTTGTGAGTTGGGGCTTGGTTGGGCGTGTGTGTGCATACAAGTATCCATGCTAATGCCTCCCACTTGCAGGTTGACACCTTCGGCGCTAGTCGCCAGCCCCTGGCCTTCGGGAGGTGGGCTTAGGGTAGTCACGACACAGGCCCCATGGGATTGGTCATGAAAATTAATAGTGAATGGTAAAGTACATGGTGAATTAGAAGTTTTATAGTGTGTTAATAATTCTTTAATGAATTATTTCTGATGGGTTTATCCATTGGTTGTAATATTTGTACTTCTAGTAATATAAGAAGTCATTGTGGTTCCTCTCATGCACGTTAAACAAAATTTTGAAGCACATTAATCTCATGTGATCATTTACTAGTTTATGTACTTCTTTTTAATATAATTCCATTTTTTGTCTTTACATTACTTTATATGTCTATGTTGAGGTGCATTCAAGTTTGACTTAGTTTGGTCGGTAAGGCACAATGAATTCCTAATTCTAGTATACCTAGTCAAGGGAAGGAAAAGATCTAGAGGTTCACTTTTCTTTTATTATGATCTTTATGTGAAATTATAGTGTATCGCAGATTGTAATTCCAGTGGTTTATCAATAGTAAAGGCGATCAATTTTTCAGTGTTCCCCCATCAACCGTGATGGTTTAAGTAGTGACCGTATGATGATGGAGTAGGGTGGTCATAGTGTGGTGATAGTAGGTTCAACCAAAATGGTAGTTGGTGGTGGTGTTTTGAAGTAGGGATGTGTCATAGAATGGACCGGGTTGTAGTAGTGGCAATATCAATAGAGGCGATTGTGGCTGGGACAATCACGACCTGGTGGAAGCTGGCCATAACAGTGACTAGTGACATGGGAGAAGACATCCATTCGGGTTGCTATAGCACTGAGCAAAGAGGGTAGGGGGTTTTAGGGTTTCTATCCTAGATTTTTAATCCATCTAGATTAGACATCTCCATACCCACCACATGGTGGGTGGGGGTGCTACTGCCAAGCTGACCCAACCGACCAGGCAGGCAGCCGGACCGGGTTGGGTTTGACTAACCTGACCTGGGGGGAGCAGGGGGTGATATGGTATATATGAGTTCCATGAACCCATATGGATGTTCCCATCACCTCAGTAGTTCACCATGTATTGTACTCAAGGGTGGCTACCTGGAAAGTTTTTCCTATGAGGGGCATTTTTAACCATTTTCTCATCAGGTTTCTGTTTTGGGAAAATAAATAGACTATCCTTAGTTTTTTTACATATAGAACACAACATAATGGTCTATTAATCCATCAAATTACATTTGTGAGGTGGGATATAAATATTTAGTATTTAGATCTGTAGGACCAATGGCGAAGTTCAAGCACGATGATAAAATTATTCTCATCCTAAAGGTAAGGTTGATATTCCCCTATTTACCAAGGCTATGACATCCTCTATCTACAGGTAAATTTATAGATAGAGTTAGTATTAACCCCATATACTCCAGGTGAAAGATCCTTTATTTCATCTTATATGTAGGGTTTTTATCCCCCATTTACCCAAGGAATGAGATCCTTTATCTATGGGTCGTTTTATAGGTAGGGTTGGTATTCCCTCCACATCCTTGGGGAGTAGGATACTCTATCTATGAAGTCGGTATTCCACCTATATAAGAGATCATTTTGGGAAAAATATTCTCTACTAGGTTTGGTAACCCCTCTACTACAATGTATTTTAATGAGGTAAGGGTCCCTCACTATAGTTTTAGTGAGTTTTCATGGATTTCTATATTGGGTAGTTTATATTATTCAAGTCAAGTTATCACTTCTCCAGTGGCTACCTGTGAGGAATATAATTTTATTCTATGTATCAAGTTCTCTATTTTATAGCACATTTGGGTGGTTATGATAGTAACTATCAGTACCCTCTAGACCGAGGTCTATTCTTAGGAATGTTGAGGGTTCCCTTATGGGATACTAGAATAGTGGCACAGAAAGGGTGGATAGTTTGGTGTGATGATTCCTCAAAGGATAAACTCATGATTCAGTGAGGAGTGGGTCCTATTTTATGTGTTTTAATTAAGATTTGGTGGATAGATAGATGAAAATAGATTTTTTTGTGACATCTGGTTCCTTGGGAATTTCTTGGTATTCTTTGAGATGTGACTTATAGTTGGTCCATCATCTTCATATTTCATAGAATTTTCAGTACTATAAGAATCACTAGTTTCTCATGATATTACATCCTTTATGGGATATTGATGAGATGAATGAGACTTCCTTGTGTCACTGTGACTTATAGTGGTTTATTCTATTTGGATATCTTCTTGTATTTCTCTCAGTTACTCTCTCATACCAGGGGTTTCGAGTAGATTTATTATTTTATCTTTCCTTCATGGTTTCAAGGAATCCTACTGAGTATGTTTATAGTCACCTTGTTATGGACCTTGTGCCTACACATATTGTGTTTATAAAGACAATTTAGGGTTCAAATATAGTCTTGGTGGGTGTGGGACCAGTGTGGCCTATTCATAGTAGATACTTAGGGATACTTGGTGATGCATGGTGTTTCATGATAGTGGTTGGGACCGTTGAAACTAGAGGTTGATCCAAGAGTATATAGAGAGAGGAGGAGACTTTTGAGGAATTATTCCTATTAAATTTAAAGTTTTTTATGTGTATAGTTCCTTTGGTATTTTTCTATGTGGCGCTATTCTTGTATTTTTTTATCATGCATGTGTTGTGCACAATTTGGTTATTTATATGTATACATTAGGTGTTTATAGATATTATTATACATTAGATATATGTGTCTATTATAGGTTAATAAAGGATAAGGCCTCCCATATTTTGTGATATTCCTACTCAGTACTAATTAAATACCCTAAGACTATTGGAGAAAATCTTGAGGTGGCTCACTCGGCTTATTTCCATCACTGGTGGGGTCTTAGTAGTTTGGATCATGTCATATATTTTTTAAATATGATGCATTGTGATTTTGATTTAAATTTTATTGGTTTTTATTCTTGGACTAGGGTGGTAAGTGAGGGTGCATCCATGCATCATTTTCAGCATGTTGTAATCACATGACATTCACATTCTTTCTTATGATCGAGTATCTTTATTATGAAATGAGGTTAAACTATTTAAAGTTTCAGCAACAACTTATATAAATTTTTTATATATATCTTGATAGTGACCTTCTACTTAACCAAATCATGATTATGTTATGTTTTTATTAAACTAATAATGGGAATCCCATTTATATCTAATTAAATCCCTAATATATAGTGGTTATTTAGGGATAGAGAGAGTGAAAAAGGTTATTTGAGACACCTATTATGTTTGGGTGTGTGTATAGCATAGTGGGACATTATTCTCATTGATTTTTATCCTATTTTTTATATCTTTAATTTTTATGAATGTGATTTTGAGTTGTGAATTTGGAATTATTGTGGAATCCACTATGAAAATTTCCTGTCAAGTCCTAGGAGGTTAAAGAAAAGAATGCCACACCAGTAATTTAATTAGAACCTATAATTGTGAATGTAAATCTAATTTATTAGTAGCTTCATGAGGGATTTATTTATGTGATCCATTACATGTAAAATGGAAATCCAAGAGGTGATCCGTCCATATCAGAACTTACCCAAGAGATTCTATTTCACCACCCTCTCTATTATCTAGAGAGTGTGGACCTCAATATGCATAGATGTGGGTTGATTTTATGCAATATATATTTGATCATTTGGATACAACCCTTGAGAAGTGGGTGAAGTTTATAGTTTATATTATTTGAGGACCAGGAATTAGTTGGATGAATTTCCTTATCTAGATAGACCAGCATGAAAGCCTATATTATAAGGAATTTCAGGCTCACTTTTTTCGAGCATTTCTATCCTGATATGTTGAGAGTTGACAGATATCAGGATTTTAAACTTCTATTTTACAACATCATGTATTTTATGGACTATTATGGTCATTTTACTAAGTTTATTCACTTTTATACTTCACTGGTGATTTATGAGACTGACAAAGTTCTTAGATTTGAGGATGATATGAGTCATTCAATTCATTCTCAAGTGAATATATTGTGGTTAAAATATTTTTATTTGATCATGAACTAGGACCTTTTTATAGAGTGGAACCTAGTTGAGGATAGAAATTCTGTTCAGTTGGGTTCTTATGATGGGTCTGAAAGTGGATCTTCAGGTAGCCAGAAATGGAATTTTAGGGATTCTCACCTGAGTGGTGATGGAATATCTAGCTAGGGCTATGGTTTTTTCCTTCTTGATGTGGGAGGACTCTTCTTGTGTGTTATCAGTGCAGCAGGTTGGGTAAACCAAGACCATAGTGCCACCAACCTCAAATGGAGTGTTGTTCTTATTGGTAGATGGGGTATCTATAGTTCCTCTACTAGAGTTATTCTCAGCCAATTTTTAATTTTGGTGATGTAAAAGCTCATGAATTTGTAGTTGGATTAGGTGTGGTGCCATAGGGTGGTGGTTGGAGTTCTTCTAGCATGTCAGGGAACATAGGTGATCAAGGTTCACAAGGTAATTATAATTAGCATAATGGTGATCCATAAGGAACACATGTATATGGATCCTATTTAAGAGGCTCAGGGTCAGACCAAGTTTATGTCATTGATCCATAACCTACTGATTATGAAAATGGGCCTTTGACTATTAAAGGTATGATCTTAGTGGTATCTACCTCAACATCTGCTTTATTTGATACAGGTGAATCACATTCATTTATCTATGATCAGTATCCTAGTGAACTAGGGTTGAACATAAAGTATCTATTTGGAGTGATGTCTATCGATACACCATTAGGGGTAAGATATGAGGATATCCATCAATGTTCTGAGTGTGAACTCATGATCAATGGATATCAACATCTATGGTATTTTGTAACGACCCGAATCTGGAGCCCCTCCACTGGTGCCCCATACCCGGTTCGCCACATGACCTCAAGCGCATTTCCCCAAATGCCAGAGGCTGCCAACTAGCAGCGAGGGCCTTAGTGAGTCGGTGGGGAAAATATTCCCTCATTCGGTAAAGTATACAGCAAAAACAACCAGACACAATAGCAGAAACAGTCAACAACATACAACAATTGAAGTGAACAACGGAAGCAATGGATACATAATAATGATAACAATGATTCAGTAGGTACAAGTATCTATGGAAAACAACAAACACAACAACATGCTGGAATATAACTAAAAACAAAGTGCAAAGGAAAAAAATAAACTCCTCAGCATCGCGAGCCACGGCTCGGTCCCATGCTCCCCAGCTCCAGTGCAATCAAGATCCTGAAGTAGAAGGGCGCTTGCCCTTATCTACACCTGAAGCAACATAGTCTTCTTGGGCCCAAAAGCATGGCCCAAACAGGGTGTGAGATACAATCCCAGTAGGCAATCACCCAAAGATTTGTGCCTAACAGTCAATGAATAGATGACAGTAATAAAATAAGAAGCAGTAAACAGGATAGCACAAACAGCTACAATCCACAGTTCTAAAATACAAGTACACAAGTAGATAACTAGCAACAAAAAGAAAACAGGTAACCCTATGGGTAGCTCTCATAGCCTAACCCCTATGGTTCAACCTACAAAGCACTAGAAACCCTCTGGGAGGCACACACAGTCTCACCCCTCTGGTTCAACTAGAAATTAGGCTCTCTGGGGAAGCACTCACCATCAATTCCCCTTATAGTCTCGGATCGTACTAAAGGCTCTCTGGGGAAGCACTCAACGTCTCATTCCCCCCGTGGCCCGCATCGAGGAACTACAGACTCTCTGAGGAAGCACTCATCGTCAATTCCCCCTGTGGTCTCACATTATAATAAAAGACACTCTGGAGAATCCCTTACGTCGATTATCCCTATGGTCTACTACACTAGGCTCTCACAGTCTTGTGTGGAAAAGTAAACATGCTCAGTGCACATGCATCATTCAAGTAAACCTTAAGAACTACTTGGCTATCAACTAAGGTTCAACAACATATCAAAGAGACAGTTCCACTATCCTATAACAAGGTATGGCAACTGGAAAAACACCCAACAGGAAAAACAAGCATGTAAAAGAAACCTGAGCAAAAAATAAATTACTCTACTCAAAAGCAATGACCTCTACTAAATCAATCAAGTAAATAAGGCAAACGGCAGAGGAAAAACATGAAACACGCAATACCCCATTCACGGATATTGGTGGAATTTGCACATAATATTCATCAACTTTCTACGGAAAGACACAAACCACCTACCTCGATCCTAAGATATTGATATATGTGAACCATGACGAGAGATTCCTCTTAGAACAACATAGATCTGAGAAAATGCACAAAACGTTCATCCCATGATATCTTGAAAACAAGGAGGAATCAATAAACAAAGCTCAAGAAGAAGGAAGAACTCACCACTGTGCTTCCAACACAATCGACCATGCTCGAATCGGAGAACGGACGGAGAGGCGGGAGCTCAGAGAAGTTTCGGCTGTACGGTTGCTCCCAAGCGGACAAAATCTAGAGAAGAAGATGATTTTGGGGGTTAGGCGCGACCCCGGTCCGTTTAATGAAAAAAAATAAAGTACACGTCGTGTACTTCTTGAGTATAGGGCGTTTACTTCAATTTTCCGTACTCCGAATTAACCGGCCTCCACCTCAGCCTTACACACCGTGTGTGTGGCCCGGCACGACCAACACATGGCTTCAAGCCGGGAAAAAGTACACGATGTGTACTCAGAAAGTACACGGTGTGTACTTCGAAAATTTCCAGAAAAAAAGTTCATTTTTCTCAAAAACTCCAGAAAAAGGAAAAATGTACCTGAAAAAAAGATCTGAGTTCTTACAAACTTCCCCCCTTATAGAAATTCGTCCCTGAATTTCCCTAACGAGGCGAAGAAGGAGAAACCCCGAACAGCTCCGGCCACTACGATCGTACATCGGTCTCCCTCTCCTAGGTCTTGTCCTGTACTCGCCCGTGCTGCCATATCACTCATACCAGAGGAACAGACCGCACACGAAGAACCTTCGTACTGTGATCGACAATCCGGATAGGATTATCCTTGAATGACGCATCCGATTCAAGCTCAAATTCCTCAGGCTGAAAGACATGAGATGAGTCTGAAAAGTAACGTCGAAGCTGAGAGACATGGAAGACGTCGTGCATGGCCTGATACCGCTAAGGTAGCTGCAATCGATAGGCGACCGAGCCAAATCTCTCCAAGACCTCAAATGGCCCGACGTACCGTGGTGAAAGCTTACCCTATCTCTGAATCCTCTTGTGTCCCAACCTCGGTGCGACACGCAGGAAAACCTGATCACCGACCTCGAACTTCAGAGGCCGTCTTCGCTGATCAGCATAAGACTTCTGTCGATATTGCACTGTATCCATCCTCTTATGAATCATCTCTATCTGCTCTGAAGTCTCCTGTACAAGACGAGGTCCCAGAAAAGATGCCTCTCCTGCCTCCATCCAGCATAAGGGTGATCTGCATGGCCTACCGTACAAAGCCACGTATGGTGCCATCTAAATGGTCTCCTGGAAACTGTTGTTGTAGGAGAACTCCACCAGAGGAATATGCTTCTCCCAAGAACCGCCAAAGTCAAGGATGCAAGCTCGGAGCATATCCTCAAGAACCTGAATCGTGCACTTGGAATGGCCATCATTCTGGGGGTGGTAAGCTGTACTTAGAAGTACTTGTGTACCCAAGGCCTTCTGAAGTCCCTTCCAGAACTGAGAGTTAAAGCACACATCTCTGTCTGAAACAATAGAGCGTGGAAATCCATGAAGACGAACGATCTCTATAATGTAAATTCATCCCAGATCATTGACACTGAAGGTCTCCTTGATTGGCAGAAAGTGGATAACCTTCATGATCCTGTCGACGACGACCCAAATAGCATCGTTCCCCCTGGGTGATCTCGTCAACCCGATCACAAAGTCCATCACAACATCATTCAACTTCCACTCCGAAATGGGTAACTACTGTAAAAGTCCCGCTGGTCGCTGATGCTCTGCTTTCACCTGCTGACAAGTAGAACATCTCATGAAAAAACCAGCAACATCTTTCTTCATACCTGGACACCAGTATTGGCGATGAAGGTCCTGATACATCTTGGTGACGCCAGGATGAACCGCCCAAACAGAGGAATGGAAAACCCGCACCAGCTCCTCGCGTATGTCTGCTGGTACCCATACAAGTCCTTGGAAACGCAAGGTCTCATCCTCTCCCACTGTCCATCCAGGAAGAGGGTCCTCTCCTGACACACTCTCCCGCAGGATTAATCCTTCCGAGTTTGATAGCTGCCTCATCCGTACCCGATCAAGTAGCGTGGAGGTAATAGCTACAGAAGATAGAAAAGTCTGTCCCCGTCTGACGTGCACCTCCAGATGCATCTCAGAGAACAGAGCCATCAACTTCCACTCACTACTGTCCTCCTGAACTGCCTGAATCTGAGTTCTCCTACTCAACTCATCTGCTACGGCGTTGCCCTTTCCCGGCGTATAGGAAAGCTCGAATTCAAAAGACTGAAGATACTCGACCCACCTATGCTGCCTCAGATTCAGATCACGCTGAGTGAAGATATACTTGAGACTCTTGTGGTCAGTGAAGACCACAAAGTGTTCTCCAAGAAGATAGTGTCTCCAACAGCCCAAGGCATGAACAAAAGCTGCCAAATCCAGATTGTGCATAGGGTAGTTCCTCTCATGTGGCCTTAACTGCCGAGACCCGTACGCAACGAATCCATCTCCCTGCATAAGCAAAACTCCTAGACCGATACCTGAAGCATCACAGTAGACTATATAGTTCTTTCCTGGCTCTGGAAAGACTAATATCGGTGCCGAAGTCAACCTCCCTTTGAGATTTTGAAAGGATGACTCACAAGAATCTGACCATAAGAACTTCACCCCCTTCTTGGTCGGACCTGTCAAAGGTGCTACTAGATGAGAAAAGTCCTGAATGAAGCGTCTGTAGTATCCATCCAACCCTATGAAGTTCTGTACCTCAAAGACGTTCTTCAGCTGCACCCAGGAAACTACAACTCTCACTTTCTCTGGATCCACAGATACTCCTACCTTTGATATGACATTACCCAAGAAGTGAATCTGATCCAGCCAGAAGTGGAACTTCAAGAGTTTATCATAAATCCAATGCTCTCTCAGTGTACTCAGAATGATCTAAAGATGGGTGGAATGGTACGATGAAGGAATCCAAGTAAGGATGGAACACTCGGTTCATCAATTCCATGAAAACTACAGGTGCGTTCGTGAGACCGAACGACATGACTGTATACTCGTATAGACCATATCTTCTCCTGAAGGCTGTCAGAGGTATATTTGATGGTCTAACATGAAACTGATGATAACCGGATCTCAATTCAATCTTTGAGAACACCCGGTCTCCTCGAAGCAGATCGAAAAGGTCATCAATCCATGGAAAAGGATATCGTTTCTTGACCGTCAACTGGTTCAACTTTCGATAATCCACACAAAGCCGAAGGGTACCGTCTACCTTCTTCGCAAACAGAACAGGCGAACCCCAAGGAGAAGTACTGGGTTGGATGAAACCCTTAGCCTGTAGCTCCTCCAACTGCTTCTTGAGCTCCTGAAACTCAGGTGTGTCCATCCTATAGGGATGAATGGACACCGGTGCCTCTCCTGGAACGAGCTCAATAGAGAAGTCTACCTCACGCTCTAGAGGCAAACCTGAAAAGTCCTCTGGAAAGACATCCCTAAAGTGATCCACCACTGGAGGAAAGTAAAACTGTGGAGTCCCCTGATCATCCAAATAAAGACTAGAAATCTGGGCTGTCACCCTCCTAGCCTAAGATGCTAGAGTCCCACACGACTCGCCCGAACGTCCCATTCGCCTCTATGAAGAAAAGATTCACCCTCTGGTGAGACGAAACTAACTCTGCGGCGATGACAGTAAACGACTGCCTAGAAGAGAATCAACCAGTCCATGCCAAGGATGATATCATAGCCTGTCATATCTAGGACATAGATATCCCATAAGAAGTGATACCCTGCAACCTTGAGAGGGAACTCTCTACACTGGCATACACTAGATGTCCTCGTTCCCAAAGGTGTGTCTAGTGTCAACGAGTCGGCATAAGAAAATATGCAGAGCCCAAGGCTCTCCATGACAGCAACGAAGATAAAGCTATGCGTAACACCAGTATCAAAAAGGGCTGAAGATAAAACTGAGGCTACTAAAATCATACCTCGAAGAGTAGACGGGTCGGGATCCTGCTCCTGATAAGTCTGCTCCACAGTGAAAGATTGACCTGTACCGTGGCCCTGCGCCCCTGAATGACCACTATGAGCTAAACCGCCCTACTGGTGCTGAGGAACTGGTGGCTGACTGCCACGGCCTCGACCTCCACCTCGGCCTGAACAGCCGAAAGAACTCCAGTTTCCCAACTGGTGAGGAACTGGTGGGGCTACTCCTGAACGAGGTGTCATGGAAGAGCCCCGACCACCAGCTGCTAGTGAGAAAACCTAACAGAAACGCTGAAGGTGACCCATCTTGCCGTAAGATTGGCACTCCATGGGGTCTCTCTGGCACTGAAGCCTCGTGTTCCCTATCCGACCACACTGTTAGCATGTCTCCTGGATGCCTGATGATGTGTCTCAATTACTCAAATCACCGCGCGTAGACTCCCTACGAAGCTTCTTGCTGTCATCTGGAGGAAAGCTAACTCTGGAAGAAGAATCGCCCTGGATCACACCTCCAGATTCTCTCTGATTGCACTCTGCAATTAGTTCCTGGTTGACGATGGAAGTGATGGAAGTCAACTGGAAGATGTTCACCTGCAAACGGATCTCTCGCCTGAGTCCCTCCTCAAACTTCCTCTCCAAGAACACCCCACTCCCATCCCAAAGGGGTGTAAAACACTGCAGCTCAATGAAACAAGAGGAATAATCCATGACAGATAGAGTACCCTACTCTAAGCTCATGAACTCTCAGGCTCGATCAGACCTCAGGGTCTCTGGGTAGAAGTAGTCATAGAACACGCACTGGAACTCCTCCCAAGTCATAGCCTGCTATTGACCCGCCTGTGAGATTACGTCCCACCACATCTTGGATGAGTCTCAGAGCATGTAGGTGGATATCTTGACCCACCTCTTTGGAGGCGTCTCCAGATGCTCGAAGATAGTCAGCATGGATTCCAGCCATGACTCCGCAGCCTGGGGTCCTCCTTCCCCCGAGAACGTGGGATGCTGCTGCTGCTAGAAAACCCGCGTCAAGTCTTCCATAGACGTGGTAGGAGGCGGAAATCCCTGGAAGGCCTGCATCATCCTCATGAATCCCTCCCTAAACTGTGCATCAGCACCCGCAACTCGTATGAAAGCCGGTTCCAAGGCGGGCTCGACTGGGGGATCGACAGGAAGTCCCTGATCAGCCCTGTCTGGCGTCTGATCACTGCCTGATGACAGACGTATGACCGGGGGACATCTCAGAGGCATAACACTGAAAGATCAAAAGTACACCTTAGATCAGGAAAACAAGGACAGAGAACACAAGAGTACAAAATGGGAACAGGGGAAGAAAAACACACAAGATTACAAAACACGACTACACAACATGTATAAAAACTACACGACGTGTATTCTTAAGCCACTGACATGGGCTTGTACTCCTTCTCTACAATTCATGTACACCACAGACTACACGGCGTGTTGACCCTAACACACGGCGTGTACAAGAAAACTAAACCCCTATCCGAGTCTCTTTACATGGCTAACCCACACGGTCCGACTTAACCCGAGACTGCACGGCGTGTTCTAAACAAACACGGCTAACCCACATGGTCCGAATTAACCCGAGACTACACAACGTGTTCTAAACAAACACGATGTGTACTAAACAAGGCTTTGGCGGCCCGTGTTGTTGAGCACATGGCTGTCTACACGGCTGGACCTTACACGACGTGTATAGGCGAAGGCGACACCGTCCCGTGTTGTTCGTGACACGGCCGGGTACCTGGGCAGGACAACACGGCATGTTCCGAACAAAAACGGCATGTGGAAGGGAAGGGAACGCCAGCCCGTGTTGTTCGTGACATGGCCGGGTACCGGAACAGAACTACATGGAGTGTTCCCCATAGACACGACATGTTCTACCCGAGCTTCCCCGACCCATGTTGTTGGTGACATAGCCAGGTACACAGCTCCGAACTTACACGGCGTGTAGCTACCGTACATAGCGTGTTCCCGAAGTCACTTTCACCACACTGTGTTATGTCCACACGGTCAGTGACACAACCTGAAAACTACACGGCATGTATCCAAAAGGTACACGCCGTGTATTCTGGGTTTTTCTTGGCAGTAGCTCAGAAACTGCACAGAACCCCAGAAACACTAAAAACAAGACAAAGAGGTGCCAAATTCCGATTCGTGAGGGCCCATACTCCCCACGAATCAAATCTTGGAATCTCCTACAGTCACATACAAGGGAAAATGAACAGATCTCTAACATAATAGCAGGGATTCTATCAACCATCTATCACAACAACATGAATAATCTACCTGAAGTCTATCACAATAACATGAAATCGCTAATGCATCCTAGATGGCATGGCAAGAATGCATGTCATGTGATCTCTACAAGTGCCTATATGATGCATGAGATGGCATACCCTCATCTCACCAGGTTGTGAAATAAATAGAACTGAAATATCAAAACAATAATAACACAAGTCACGTGAATCACTCTAGGTGAAATCAGATCAACCATAAAATCTCAAAACCAGAACTGCAATTAACGAGGTAGTATGTCTTTTCCCTGTACCCGGGTTAGCTACTCCCGAGCACAGATTAATACCAAGTACCGGGTCCATCCTATCCATGGATAAAGTCTCCAAACAGTAAATCAAGAGAAAATAACTCCTCTGATACCACTTTGCAACGACCCGAATCTGTATCCCCTCTACTGGTGCCCCGTACCCGATTCTCCACATGACCTCAAGCGTGTTTCCCAAAACGCCAGAGGCTGCCAACTAGCAGCGAGGGACTTGGTGAGTCGGTGGGGAAACTATTCCCTCATTTGGTAAAGTATACAGTGAAAAAAACTAGACACAATATTAGAAACAATCAACAACATACAACAATTAAAGTGAACAATGGAAGCAATGGATACATAATAATGATAACAATGATGCAGTAGGTATAAGTATCTATGGAAAATATAAAACACAACAACGTGATGGAATACAACTAAAAACAAAGTGCAAAGGAAAACAAAATAAACTCCTCAGCATCGTGAGCCACGGCTCAGTCCCATGCTCCCCAACTCCAGTACAATCAAGATCCTGAAGTAGAAGGGCGCTTGCCCTTATCTACACCTACAGAAACATAGTCTGCTTGGGCCCAAAAGCATGGCCCAAAAAGGGTGTGAGATACAATCCCAGTAGGCAATCACCCAAAGATTTGTGCCTAACAGTCAATGAATAGATGACAGTAATAAAACAAGAAGCAGTAAATAGGATAGCACAAACAACTACAATCCACAGTTCTAACATACAAGTACACAAGTAGATAACCAGCAACAAAAAGAAAACAGGTAACCCTCTGGGTATCTCTCACAACCTAACCCCTATGATTCAACCTACAAAGTACTAGAAACCCTCTGGAAGGCTCACATAGTCTCACCCCTCTAGTTCAGCTAGAAAGTAGACTATCTGGGGAAGCACTCACCGTTAATTCCCCCTATAGTCTCGGATCATACTAAAGGCTATCTGGGGAAGCACTCAATGTCTCATTCCCCCTATGTCCTGCATCGAAGAACTACAAACTCTCTAAGGAAGAACTCATCGTCAATTCCCCCTGTGGTCTCGCATCATATTAAAAGACACTCTGGAGAAGCCCTTACGTCGATTCTCCCTATGGTCCACTACACTAAGATCTCACAGTCCTGTGTGGAAAAGTAAACATGCTCAGCGCACGTGCATCATCCAGGTAAACCTCAAGAACTACTTGGCTATCAACTAAGGTTCAAAAACATTTCAAAGAGATAGTTCCACTATCCTATAACAAGGTATGGCAACTGGAAAAACACCCAACATGCAAAAAAAGCATGGAAAAGAAACCTGAGCACAAAATAAATTACTCTACTCACAAGAAATGACCTCTACTAAAGCAATCAAGCAAAGCAGGAAAACAGAAGGGGCAAAACAGGAAACACGCAATACCCCATTCACGGGTATTGGTGGAATTTTCACATAATATTCATCAATTTTCCATAGAAAGACACAAACCACCTACCTCGATCCTAGGAGATTGATATATATGAACCACGATGAAAAATTCCTCTTAGAAAAACGTAGATCTGAGAAAATTAACAAAACATTCATCCCACGATATCTTGAAAATAAGGAGGAATAAAGAAACAAGGATCAAGAAGAAGGAAGAACTCACTACTGCGCTTCTAACGCAATTGACCGTGCTCTAATTGGAGAACGAACGGCGAGTCGGGAGATCGGAGAAGATTCAGCCGTACGGTCGCTCCCGGGCGGATGAAATCTGGAGAATAAGATGATTTTGGGGTTTAGGTGTGACCCCGGTCCGTTTAATGAAAAAAAGAAAGTACACGATGTGTACTTTTTGAGTACATGGCGTGTACTTCAATTTTCCGTACTCCTAATTAACCGGCCTCCACCTCATCCTTACACACCATGTGTGTGTCCCATCACGACCATCACACGGCTTCGAGCCGGGAAAAAGTACACGGCGTGTACTTCGAAAATTTCTATATAAAAAAATTCATTTTTCTCAAAAACTCCAGAAAAAGGAAAAACGTACCTGAAAAGAAGATCCGGGTTCTTACATATTTCTTCATGTTAGAGATGTGCATTTTTGATATGATCTTATTTATATATTGGTTGACTTGGAATAAATCAAACATTGATTTTTATCATTGATGGATATCTTTCATGTCTATTTGGGGTGATTTTTATACCCTTTTTAGTGAGTGGGATTTGAATATAGGCTATTCGGTACCTGACCATCAGTACTAGGGAATTTTTTCAGTCCATTTTTCTAGTGTTATTATAGATGATGATGAGATACATCATATGGTGTTTCTTCCTATTATTGACAATTTATAGAACAACTTTATTAAGGAATTTTTAGGGTTTCCACTTGAGATAGGGTTTGAGTTTATAATCAAGCATATACCATATATAGAGCACATATCCATTACTCCTTATAGGATAACTCATGAAAAGCTTAAATTTTTGAAGGATCAACCAAATGGTCTTAAGATGAAGGGATTTATTCACTAGAGTATGTCCCCTTGGAGTGATCTTGTTTCGTTCACCAATAAGAAAGACATAACATTGTGATTATGTGTATATTTTTGAAGGTGGAATTAGGTGATAGTTAATAATTGGTATCCTTTTCCTTATATTAACATCCTGTTTTATTAGTATAGGGGATTTGAGTAGTTCTACTAGAACAAATTGATGTTAAGTTATCATCATCTGTAAGTGAGGTTATCAGATATTCCTCATTCTACTTTCAAGAGTAGGTATGACCTATATTATTATCTTGTGATACTATTCAGATTGATGAACACACTAGCCACGTTTATTAACCTAATGAATTTGGTCTTCCATCCATATTTGCATTTGTTTTTGTTTGTCTTCATTGATGATATTTTAGTGTACCCCCATTTGAGGGAGGACTATCCTTAATATCTATAAATTATTTTAGGAACACTGAGAGAGAATCAGCTTTATTCCATGCTTTTGAAGTTTCAATTATAGACCAGTGAGCTTAGCTTCTTAGGGAACATGATATAAAAGGTAGGCATATTGGTGAATCCTAATAAGGTATATTACATGGTTTCTTGGGACCATCATAAGATTTTTTTCGATATATTTAGTTTCTTGGGGTTGGAAAGTTATTATAAGAGATTTATTCATGACTTTCACTATTTAGTAGCACTGATGATAACCTAGGCCAAGAAGGGGGAAAAATTTAAGTGGTATGATCCTTACAAGAGAGCCTTCTAGTAGTTGAAAGTAAGATAGAAATCTATACCGATTTTGACTTTACCTGAGTTAGGTAAGGAGTACACCTTATATTTTTATGCATTGAGGGTTGGTATTAGATCCATTCTAATATAGAAAAGGTGTTTTTCCTATGGGTTGAGATATTTGAGTCTGTATGTGCATAATTATCTAAATAATTATTTAGATCCGGTGGTTATAGTGCATGAATTGTGATATTAGTGTGTCACTACCTTTTGGGTGAGAGGATTGTGTTGTATAATTACTACAAAATCCTTACATATATCTTTTCCCAGCATGAATTTAACCTTCATTGGTGGATATGTGTTGAGTAATTATAGTATTTTTAAAATTAATATGGTATATACCCTTAGGAAGGTGAATGTTGAGGTTGATGCACTAAGTGGAAAGACTCAGGAAGAAATAGTGCACGAGGCTTGTAGCGAGTGGTAGTTGATAAGCATGTTCACAAAGATGCATCTAGACATTCAGGAGTATCAGGGAAGTGTAACCCTTATGTATTTGGATATAACTCCTCACTCATTAAGAGGTTGAATGAGAGTTAATTTTTTGAATCAAATTGTCTGTAGATGACGGATAATATATATGGTTTGGAGCTGCCACCTGATTGGTCCCTTGATATTGATGTGATCCTTTATGCATGAGGTTGAGTTACGGTTCTCACAAGTATGCATGCAGATCTATTATGGGATTCATACACCTTAATATAGGTTTCTCACATAGGGCTTACCAATATGTACAATGATATTCAGGTCACACACTTCATACATATCTAAGATATATTATTTGTTAACAATATGTTCTGATTACATATATAGGAGATATTACATCTTCATGATGTTCTAAGAAGTATCATTTATAATTAGGATGGATGATTCAAGTCTCACTTCTGATAGAGATTTAAAAAGCTTCTTGATACTTAGGTGCATTTGATCATAGCATACCACCATCAAATCTATAGGAAATCTAATTATACTATCTAGATTATGAAGTTCATATTATAAGTGTGTTTCCTGGATTTCAGAAGTTCATGGGAGAGTTATATTTCATTAGTTGAGTTCAATCTTAATAATAGTTATTAGGAATTAGTTTAGATGGAACCTTTCATGGTCTTGTACCGAAGGTTATGTTATTTTCCACTAGATAGAAGAAAAAGAGTAAGCTATTATCGAATTGAGTCTCATTCAAGATATTTTAGACCATTTTAATTTGATTAGGAAGCAATTGGTGAGAACTAAGAGCAGGAATAGATCATATAAAGACCATATGTTAAATTGACACACTTATGACAGGGTGGTATAAAATATTATTTATATTTTTTCTAGAAAAGCACAATAGATGACCATGTTCATCTCTCTTTATGATATTTTGGTTTTCAAATCAATCACAAAATAGTCCAATCACTAATTGAATTTTGGTGCTTTTATATTTTATGAAAAGTAGTGAATAAATGTGATGAATGATTTCATCCTAATTCTCCCCTTTTTAACATATTTTTTTCCTTTATAAATAAGATGAAAAGGAATGTAGTGAATGAATGACAGACCATGCACTTTATTTCTGAGAGTGAAATGATTCATATAAGTAAGAACAATAATTTAATCTCATATAATTTTTTATTTTGTTATTTTTCTTATTTCTATTTATTTTTTTTTCAAAAAAAATTATTAGAATAATTAAAGTTTAAGGATAAAATAAACTCATAACCATTCCTCTCATAAATTCCCCAAATTGTAACTTACCTCACACAACCAAAAATGATTTTCTTCCCAAAAACCCACATTAAAGTCCCTTCTCCCACACTCTAACTTGAAATATGCATGAAGAAAATATTAAGAGTTAATGTAGGTAAGGAAAAATCAACTTATAATAAAACATAAACCTATCAAGAAATTCAAGGATTCTAAGAGCTAAACAAGGGTAGATATAAAGGGTAGGTATCAAGTCTAAAAATATGGATAGCCAAATAAGTGCATAAATAATTTTAGAAACATTTCATTAACTCTAAATCTTTGAAATGTAAATAATAAAAAGTTTTGTTTCTTACAAAAAATACAAGTTTTTCTCAAGAAAGGGAGGGTATTAGAAATAATATGTTAAAAATGGTTTATAATACCTCATAAGAAAGAGGAAAAATTATTTTAATAATTTATTTATGGTTATAGATTTCAGAAATTGGCCAAATTCATGAAAATCATTTAAAATAAAATTTTAGGAAAATTTTCCACATGAATAATCATTCAAAAAATCAGTTTTTTTCAAAAATATAGTAAAATATCTCAGAATCAATTTGAGTGTGAAAAATGATAATGAATATTCAATGAAACTTAATGTTGCTAAAAATAAAAAAAAAATAAAAAAAAAGAAACAAAAACTCCTAAGAAGGTTAGAACTACCCCACACTTAAACTTCCCATTTGAATAAAAGCACAAACAACATAATTATAAGATATAGGTTTGGAATCAAATAAGAGGAAGAAATACAATCTAGTTTATTTTTGAATTTGATGGAATGAGTTAATCTCCTAAGTACTCACTTCTAAAACCTACCAAATAAAATAACATAATTAATAAAAATTAAATAAAGTGATATTTTTTTTAAAAAGTAAATATATACGTTAGGAATCCCACAAAAGGGGTTGTGTTTATACTACCTACAACCATGTAGTCTTATGGCCAATCCCAATATAAAGGTGGATGAGGTTTTTTAATATAAACTACAAAAATTAAGTTTATTTAATTATTTTAAGATTTAATTTATTATGGGGGACTCCATGGATAAAGTATAGAAGATACACCCCCTTAGAAATGATGTATAGATAACATAATGGGGGAGGAAAAATGTACAATCCCACTACTATTTTTTCCCTTACTTTTGTGATGAACTATTCATCATCCCAGGATTGATCATAATGTGATTCATGAAAAGTTTCAATAAGGTGAAATTAAAATAATAAATATATTTAAATAAAATTAAATAAATCTGAATCCAAATATGATTCTACCTTATTAATATCAGATTTAGAATATGTTTCATCATGAAAAACCTTAGGAAACTATTTATCTTAAAATTATAGCATCACTTTCTCTTCAATGATGAATTATTCAAACTCTTTATAACCTTACAAGATAGTATAAAATTAAATCAAATTTATAATTTCATCTAAAAAGAGTAAAAAAAGTTATTCTAGTAAAGACAAATTAAGTGAATCTAATGAAAAGTTTACTCCCTTGAGTGATTCTGCATAAATATCTAGCTTTTGAATGAATGAATTTGGAATAATTTACTTAGGAGAGGGAAGTGGGTAATAATACAAAGAAACATTGATATATTTAATATATTTTTGGAATGTGGGAGAGAATGAGAGAGACTCTTCAGGTGCCTTGGTCACTTGTTGATAGAATTTTGGAATGAAGCAGGAGAAATCAGTTAGTTCCCTAACCAAATATTCTAGAATTGGGTTCTAAAGTCCCTCTTTAAGATTCTTAATGATCTCCAAAAACAACTCCCCTTTGTAAGATAAAATCTAGGCTCCCCTCACCTATATAATAAGTAAATAAATACTCTCATCCATGGTAAGGGTGAGTTAAACAATGGTTCTTCAGATTTTTTTTGAAAATGAAGACAATTTATTTACAAACTATAAAAGGAACAACAAACCATTGATTGTATTGAATTTATAGTAATGTATCCAAGTTTTTGATACACCTACTATGGGATGGTACAAAATATTATTTATATTTTTCCCAGAGCAACATAGTGGTTTTTCAGGGTCATCTCTCTTGAGGAGCCTTTGTTTTACAAATCAATCACAAACTAATCTAATAACTAATTGTATTTTAGTGTTTTTATATTTTATGAAAAATAAATAAAAATATGGGGGTTTTGGAAATTAAAAATAAAATACTGGAAAGAACCATGCATATAAAAAATATAGAAAGAATTAATGTGTTAGCAAGAAAGAAAGGGAATCAGTTTACTTGTGAAATCAATAAAAACTTGATAAAAACCCAGAGACATACATCAAAGGAAAGGGTGAGCAGAAGGCCCAGTAAGGAAAGCAAGGGAATCAGTTTACTTGTGAAATCAATAAGAACTTGATAAAAACATAAGTATATGAGAAATGGAAGTATAGGAATATCATAAATAAAATAACTTGAAACATAACTTTAATATGTGTCTACAACATTTCATTTATACATTCATGAACATATCACAAAGGTTCAACCCCGAGGTGTCATAAAAATTACCAAGGTTTTTCACCAAGGTATCGTGAAACTTGTCATCTCTAAAGATAAATTATTTACCCAATTCATTGAAGTGATATAAGGGAACACCATTAATATGTAATTATTTTCATGTGATACACATAGATCATAATCAAAATTTCATAAATGACCCATATAGAATAAAAGAAATGGGTTTCATTTCAAAATCACGACATTTTAAAAGTGCTATAAAAATAAGATCGTTATGTCATTTATAATCCATGGAAAGGGAGTGAGGGTTATATGTATGTCAATTATAGAATAAAAAATATATATATTTTTTATTTATGATCACCCAAAAAAATGAAATAGGTTTGGGTATTCAGATAAATAAAACAAGAGAATTTCATGAGAGAAAGAGAGAGAAATTTGAGACGAAATTTCTGCAGCATAACAGCTATATAACTTGGTTTTAGAAAACTATAAAAAGAGAGGGTAAAAAGGTAAACCACTTATAAATAACTCATTATACAATTGGGTATAGAATAAAAAGAAATAATATCATTTTATGGTTATTTTAAGGAAACACCATATGAAAATGAAACTCGAAGGAAGAGAGAATATGCGATTTCTTTTACGAAAATTTGGCAGTCTAACGACGTCACTTCACAATTAAGAAAATAAATTGATGAGAGAAGAAAGGGTATCTCATAATTTGGACATGAAATTGAAAGTTTGAATGATATATAATAACATACACCCATATAATAAAATGTAAACTAGAAGACGTAACATAAAGGAAGTCATGACTTAAAAGAGGTGGGTGAAAGGATCCCTTACCTTGAAGAGTAACTTTTAAAGCTTGAAAGTCGGGACCTTGGGAGGATTGAGGGAACCTTGGGAGGATTTTAGAGAGAGGAGGGAAGAGTTTGGATGAACTTAAAAGGATTTTAGTGAAGAGAAAGTGGGGGATTGGGTGGGTTTATATAGGAAAGGAGAGAGAATTTTTATTATTTAGGTTTGGGACACCTCACATTAAACTAAACAAAACCACATACCGGACCATGGTTTCTACCCATGGTTTCAGAAAAAGGGGAGTGGGAAACAATATTTTATAAGGTCAATGTCCCAACTTCTTAAAATAACAGGGTTTATTATGTGGAGGTGAGTCACACTCTTCAGGAAAATAATTTAAAAAGAAAAAATGTTATATAAGTCTTGGAGGGTCCACTAAAGATTTTTAAAATAAATCAAAAAAACCCAAAATCACATTATTTTAATGGTAAAACATAAATTGGACAAACATAAAGTTTATATTATTTTGTTATATCACTATTAGGTCATTATGATGTCATAAAACACAGTATATATTTATACAGTATTTAATTTCTACCAAAAAATTTGACTGTCTCAGAAAATTATGAAAAATTCACCATTGGATAATTTAGACGTCCCAATTCTAAAAATAATATTCATTTTATCTAAATAATTTTCTAAATATGTTAATTTTTACTTTTAAAATAAAAACCGACATTTATCGAAAATTCATGGGTTTTGACAAAAATGGATTTCAAACCTTAATAAAAATTACAATTGCTTTCATAAAATTATATGATCATTTATATTTAATTAATTTAATAATAATAATAATATTTTATTAAAATATTATTTAATTTTAAAAACCATTATTTCATCAAAATAGATTTCTTAGTTGAATATTTAACTAAAAATACTATTTGTGCTTTAAAAAATATTTACAAAGTAACAATAATAAAATTAAAGTACATTCATTATTATATACAAAAATAATGTACATAATCATAAGACTAGGGTCTTGTTATATAACCCCTTAAAACACCAGCATAAGACCTTAGGGTAAGGTGCACGATGGTGACAGACTCTTGGGGTGGCTCAGATAACACCACTCGAGTGGTAATCTCTATCAACTTCCACTTCTCCCATAGGCGGTTCCACTCGAACTTAACGTATTCAAGATCAGATTGGGCTTGGTCAAGAGTGAAGCCCAAAGACACAACCTCTTTTACGAGCTTTGATAAATGGGCATCATACGGGGAAAGTCTAATGGATGTGGCCATTTCTTCCTTTTTCTGAGTAAAATGGATTAGTTAAAGCCCTATATTTATACTAATCATGTGATCACTGTTCAATGCCAATATTAGCAACAATCACAATTCTTAACGGTATTTTAAAATCCAAAAACATAAAACAAAATAAGTGCATATGTTGTATAACCATTTCACATATTTAATTAGATCAAGTGGGATTTTCATTAACACAAGTTTGGGTCATTACAATCTTCCCCCCATAAGAAATTTCTTCCCCAAAATTTTAACTCATACCCTAAAAAGAGAAAAGGTGTGGGTACTTCTGCCTCATAGACTCCTTCGGTTCCCACATGGCTTCTTCGAATTTGTGGTTCCTCCACAAAACCTTAACAAAGTTGGTAGTCTTTTTGCGTAGAACCTTATCTTTATGATCCAAGATCTCCACCGGATGCTTCTCATAAGAGAGTTCATGTTCCAGTTGTACCACCTTTATATTTAATACATGTGAAGGGTCAGGTATGTACTTCCTCAAGAGGGATACGTGGAAAACATCATGAATTTGTGCAAGATTTGGAGGAAGTGAAAGCCGATAGGCCACTGATCCCACGCGATCAAGGATTTAATAGGGGACAATGTACCTAGGACTGAGCTTCCCTTTCTTCCCAAACCTCATGACTCTCTTCCTAGGTGAAATCCAAAAAAAAGAATTTGTCACCAACATCAAACTCCAATTCCCTTCAACGGTTCTTGGCGCTCTTTTGCTAACTCTGAGAAGCCTTAATGTGTTGCTGGATTGAGTGGACTTTTTTTATCATCTCTTGTACAAGATCAGGCCCAAGAAGATTTATCTCATCAGCTTCATCCCACAAATTTGGAGTTATACATTGCTTCCCATATAGAGCTTCATAGGGTTCCATTTGAATACTCATGTGGAAGCTGTTGTTGTAAGAGAACTCAACTAAAGGGAGATGTTGATCCCATCCACCTTTAAATTCCATTGAGCATGTTCTCAGCATGTCCTCAAGTGTTTTAATAGTACTTTAATATTGGGCATTAGTTTGGGGGTGATAGTCCGTACTGAAATTTAATTTAGTGCTTAGATAATGTTGAATACTTCTCCATAATTTTGATGTGAACCTTCGATCATGATCAGATACGATAGAAAGTGGAACTCCATATAGCCTTACCACTTCTTTCACATAAATCCTGGCGAGTTGATCAAGAGAGAAGTCTTCCTGAATGGAGATAAAATGGGCAGTCTTGGTTAGACGGTCCACAACAACCCATATCATGTTGTTTTCCTTGGAAGTTCTTGGGAGACCAGTGACGAAGTCCATAGTGATATTGTCCCACTTCCATGCTAGTATGGGTAGTGGTTACAATATTCCTTTAGAAAGTTGTCTCTCTTCCTTCACTTGCTGACATACTGGGCACCTTGAAGTGTATTCAACAATTTCCCTTTTCATATTATCCCACCAATAATTATCACGAAGGTCACTATACTTTTTTGTGATCCAATGATGTATAGAGTAAGAAAATCTATGAGCTTCATCCATCAGATCCTTTTTTATTTCCAGAGTAGATGGAACACATAGTCTTGTATGAAATTTCAGTACACCTTCTTGATCAATATTGAACTCAGGAAACTTACCATCCTTTACAACCTCAAACTTCTTATACAACAAAGGATTTTATTTCTGAGCTTTTTTGATCTTATCTAGTAATGATGGTTGAGAAATCATTTGGGTTAGGGTTGATGATGTCCCTTAACTTATAATTACCATGTGAAACTTTACTAGGTCATCGATCAAAGGTTCTTTTTGAATCCCCAACATGGAAAGAAAAACCGTGTCTTTCATGCTTAATACATCAACAACTTTGTTTTCTCTTTCAGGATGATAATGAATTGAACAATCATAGTCTTTAAGAAGTTCCAACCATATCCTTTGTCTCATGTTCAATTCCTTTTGTGTGAAAATATACTTCAAATTTTTATGGTCTATGTATATATTACATTTCTCCCCATAAAGATAGTGCCTCCATATCTTCATAGCAAAAACGGCTGCAGCTTGCTCCAGATCATGTGTAGGATAGTTTTGGTCATGAGTCTTCAACTGTTGAGATGCATAAGCAATGACTTTTTCATTTTTCATGAGGACACACCCAAGGCCTTTCAGAGATGCATCACTAGAAATAACTAATCCTTCTCCACTTGATGGTATAGTTAACAAAGGTACAATAACCAATCTCTTCTTCAGCTCTTGGAAACTTTCCTCACACTCCTTTGTCTAGATGAACTTGAACCCTTTTCAAGTTAACTTGGTTAATGGATTAGAAAGTCATGAAAAGTTTTTCACAAACCTCCTATAATATCCCTCTAAACCTAGGAAACTACAAATCTTGGTTATTTTTGTAGGCTGAGGACCCTCCTCTACAACTTTAGTCTTTGCAGGGTCAATTGTGATTCCTTCATTGGTAACAATGTTCCCCAAGAAAGAAACTTGTTGTAACCATAATTTTCATTTGATGAAATTTCCAAAAATCATCTCCTTCCATAGAGTTTTCAAAATAACCCTTATATGATCTTCATTCTCCTTGCAACTTTTGGAATATATCATAATATCATCAATAAAAACTACCAAAAAGTTATCAAGGTAGTCCTTAAATACTCTATTAATCAAATCCATAAAAATTATAGGTTCATTAGTGAGTCCGAAGGGCATAACAACAAATTTGTAATTCCCATATCTTGATCGAAAGGCAGTTTTTGGAATATCTTCTTTCTTCACCCTCAATTGATGATAACCAGAACGAAGATGAATCTTACAGAAGAATTGAGCCCCACGAAGTTGGTCAAATAAGTCATCAATTCTTGGAATAGGGTATTTTTTCTTTACTGTAATCCCGTTCAGTTCTCTATAATCAATGCATAGCTGCATTGATTCATCCTTCTTCTTCACAAAGAGAACCGGTGCTCCCCAAGGAGACACACTCGGTCGGATAAACCCCTTCTCCAAAAGATCTTGGAGTTGTTTCTTTAATTCCTCCAACTCCACATTTTCGATCCTATATGTGGTATTTTATATCAGATGATATCCAGGTACGAGCTCAATATAGAACTCTACCTCTCTTTCTGAGGGAGGTTTGGGTAACTCCTCAAGAAATACATCAAAGTATTCCTAGACGATGGGGACATTTTCTATCCTTAAACTCTAATATCCTTATTATTCTTCACTGATAAACTCCATAAAGAAGTATATAGGGGATTCTTCTAGAAAAAGATCAGGTTGAGATATCACTCCTTTGAAGATAACTGTAGGTTTTCCATTCAATACTACTGAGATTTCCTTACTTCTACATTTGATCTTAGCATTATACTTTGAGAGCCAGTCCATCCCTAGTATAATGTTGAATTCCAGCATGGGAATGACTACTAGATTTTTGATAATATTGTGCTCACCAAAGTAAATACTAGAGTTTCTAAACACTAATGATGCTTGGATAATCCCACCAGGAGTCTTGACTGATAACTCTACTTTTAACAAATCAAGGTTTGATTCTAAATTCTTTACAAAATTGGAGGAAATAAAGGAATGCTTATAACCATAATAAAAAAAAGTACTTGATAGATTTTAGATAACAACAAGAGTACCTGCTACCACTACATTCGGAGCTTCAAATTTAGCTGTCGTGATAGCAAAAGCATGACCTTTCTCCCTTGGCCTTTGCTGAGGCTGATGGTGGTTCCCCTCCACTGCCCTCAGATTTGGACATTGATTGGAAAAGTGACCATGTTGTCAACACTTAAAGCACTGGACATCAGGTAGGGCCTACACCATCTTCCCCTTGTCATTAGTGTTTGTAAGTTGAGGTTTCACCTCACTATGAAAATTCCTTTCAATATGGCCATCTCTTCCACACTTTTAGCATTTCCCGCTCTTGAGCAGGTAGTTCCCCGAATGCTTCTTCCCACATTTATTACACATGGGAAGTTGCACATGCTTGACTCCTCTTCTTTGATCAAAGGTCTAACCTAATCTGGGCTCCATCGATCTCTTCTTGTCGTTTGATTTATGAGACCACTGCATCTCACAAAACTCCAGCTCGACTTTCATCACACTCCGCATGATCTCCTCATAGCTATCATAGTCTCAGTTGGCTAGATTATTCTATAGATGAGGTCTCAGTCCGCCAAAGAATCTATCAACCTTTCCATTTGGATCTATGAAAAACCTAGAGGTGTAACGTGAAAGCCTTGTGAAGTTCATCTTGTAGCTTCCCACAAATTCATTTTCCTTCTGCTTTAGCTCGAGAAACTACTTCTCTATTATTGTTCTCATTGATCGAGGGAAATACTTGTTGAAGAATATCCTTCTAAACTCTTCCCACTCCATAGCTTCAACTTCCACTCTCGGACTTGTGTTTTTAATCAGTTCCCACCACGGATCAGCTTCTCCTTGTAAGCGATAGACAGCCAAGGCAACCTTTTCTTATTCAGAACAGTGGAGCATAGAAAATATCTTCTCGATTGAGCTGATCCACTGTTCCGCAATCAATGGTTCAGTTGATCCACTGAAGGTTAGTAGTCTCTGACACATAAAGGATTCAAAAAAAGTTGTTCCCTTCATAGTGAGATTGGTCTCTCAGCTTGATTCAAGTTATTTCCCATAACTTAAGTCAGTTGGTTCATCATTCGCATGAATGTTTCCATTACGAATTTCATCAGAGGGCCATCAGTGCATGGTCCATTGCAGTCACCGTTTGCACGGTTCCTCCTATTTCCCCCCATTTTCTAAAGTAATAAAACCTTAGTGAGAAACTTATTTCATTTACAAATCTTCTAACTATCAAGGATTTTATGTCTTAAAACAACATGCTTAAACAATTACATTCCTATATAATTCCTTCCTAATAATTCATAAAAATCTTGAGATTAACCAAAAATATCCCCCAGGAGTGTCGCAACCAAGAGTGCAGCAATGCCCATTGTCATGCACCTGTTCCTATTCGAGTCTATCTCAAATTGGTATTTTCAGGTTTTACCCCTATGTACATCTATGACAGAGCCGCATCTACTTGCTTGTATCTAGATTGAGATATATTTGTTTTATAAACCACTTAATCATTACTCACCAAAATACCAAGAAGTTTTCTTATATTTAAAATTTTCTATAGGGTTCTTCCTAAAATTTTCATAGCCTAATTTACATAAATAACTAAACTATCCTTTGATACCAACTATGGCATCTCACCCTTTTATTACATAACTTTTTATTACATTTTACAAATAGAGGATCTTTAATGTCTAGTGTCTTATAAATTAGGAACATAATACATGAAAACAACATAAAACATTCTTCTAATACACTTGTAAGGCTTCTTCATAGGTTCATCCTAAGTAAAAATTACTACATCTTATAACCTGGAGACATACATCAAAGGAAAGGGTGAGCAGAAGGCCCAGTAAGGAAATCAAGGGAATCAATTTACTTGTGATATCAATAATAACTTGATAAAAACATAAAGACATGAGAAATGGGAGTATAGGCATATCATAACAAAAAGAACATGAAACATAACTTGAATATGTGGCTACAACATTTCATTTATACATTCATGAACATATCCGCAAGGTTCAACCCCGAGGTGTCACAAATATTTACCGAGGTTATTCACCAAGGTATCATGAAACTTGTCATCTCTAGAGATAAATTCTTTACCCAATGCATTTGAGTGTTGTAATGAACCGAGATTTTGAATAAATTTTGTTTCCTAACTTTGTGTGTTATTTTATTTTATAATCAACAAAACTATTTCATTTAATAAAATGATTATAATTAAAATGAGACCATTGGGTTTCGACTTTTATATGAACATTGGTCAATAAGACCGTTGGAAACTAAATGTTACAATTATTGTCTATAAATAAAAGAGATCTTGATTAATTAATATAGAAAGAAGATTCAATGGACCCATCCAGTAGTCTCGGGCCGATCGAAGCCCATCTGAAGGAACTCAGGAAGGAGGTAGCACCTTTGGGCTTTACTCTAGACCAAACCCAAGCCGAACTTCATCATGTGAAACTGGAATGGAATCACCTTCAGGAGAAGTTCAAACTGATAAAAATCACTACTCAGGCAATGTTGGCTGAGCCACCCCAAGATTCTATCACCCTAGCACACCTTAATCTTAGGTTCTATGCCGGTGTTATGAGGGGTTATGTAACGAGACCGTTACTACCTTGTGTAATTCTTTCATTTATATAAAAATTATGATTTCTTCTTATGGTGAAGTTTGTGAATTTTCAAATGTCCGGATTAATATAGTATGCATATTATTGATGAATTTTAGAAGAATATTTTTAAAAATATTTATGTAAACCTTAAATAATTAATAATGTGTAATGATTTTCAAAAAATGGTCTTCTACAGTTATGTTTAGTAAGAAATTTAGAATTTAATAAGATCTAATTATTTTTGATGAATAGTAATGTATGAATAGTGATTTTATGCTTAGGATTAGTAATGTGAATAAATGGATAAGTAATCTCACTTAAAGAAAGTATTAATATAATTGAGGCAACTTGATTAAGTAATGTGATTCAATAAAATAGGTAAATAACTATTTCAGAAATTATTAGTCAAGTATTAGTTTTTTTGGGTGAATAGTGTTTTTTAATTAAAAATTAAATTAAAAATATTTAGAAAATTATTTTTATAAAATGGAGTTCATTTTTTAATTCCAAGCATCGATATTAGGATATGGTGATTTTTCAGGATTTTTCTGAAAAAAATGAATTTTCAGTGAATAGTGTTTTTATATAAAAAATAAATTAAAAATATTTAGAAAATTATTTTCATAAAATGGAGTTAATTTTTGAAATCAGAGCATCAATATTTGGTTATGGTGAAATTTTGGGATTTTTCTGAAAAAGTTGAATTTTTGATGAATAGTGAATTTTTAGTTTAGAGTTTCGGGTGTTTAATAACATCATTAAGGATGTAATAATTATGTAATAATTCTGGTCGACTTATGAATAGTAATATAAGGTATGAGGTGTCCCAAGTGGCCAATACCATGGGAAAATACCATGGGCAAGCCCATGATTTTCCCAATATAACCAATGAGGTGTCCCTTGTCCATTAATGCCATGTCCCCTCACTTCCCTTATAAATACCAAACCATTATCTCATCCTTTCCATTCAAAAATCCTCATCAACGATGTTATGGTCTCCTTACCTCCCAAGGAGTCCTCCCAAGGTTCCCTCAAGCCTCCCAAGGTCCCAAACTTCAAGATTTGAAGTTACTCTTCAAGGTAAGGGATCCTACCTCTCTCTTTCTTTTCAAGTACTCTTTTGTATGTCATTTCATTTAAGCCCCATGTTCTTTTGTTGGGAGATGTTCTTTTATATTCCTATTACTGAAATTTCCATGATCATATGATGATAGATCCCCTCTTACTCTCATCATTTCATTTTATGATTGTTTAAGTGGCGCCGTTAGGCTGCCGAATTTTTGTAAGGGATTCTTCCACCCTTCTCATTTTCAAGTTCTATTTTCATGTCATTTCTTTCAAGTTCCTTTACTTATGTTGGGGTATGATCTTCTATATCTATCATACTTTCCTTTTTAAGTTCATATTATGAGAGACCCTATTTTATCTCATCAATTCATTTTTTTATGTTTTAAGAAATGCCGTTAGGCTGCCGAATTTTCATAAGAGAAATCTTATTTTTGTCTTCCTTTAAAGTTCTTCATTTCATTTGGTATATCTTTAAAATTTCATTAACATGTTATTAAATGCTTTATATTATGCCCCCATACTGTTTTATGGATCATTTATGAGTGGGTGACCCATGTCCCCTCTCTTTTCAATGTTTTCTAAAACCCTATAACATAGCCGTTATGCTGTAGAATTTCCGTCTCAAAATGTATTTCTCTTTTTCTCAAATTATTTTATTTTATTAAGTGAATACTCAAAGATATTTATTCTACAGGGGTATTAACATATATATCAAAATTTTCTATTTTAATTCTGGGATTTACATACATGAAACCTGCTTTCCTTTTCCATGGGTTTAAAGTGACATAAAGATCATGTCTTTAAATGCAGTTTTTAAAACTTTATGATTATGAAATGAAACCCATTTAATTTATTCTATATGGGTTATTTATGAAATGTTTGATGATGATATATGTGGATCACATGATAATAAATACAAATTAAGGTTGCTCCCTGATAGTGCTCCAATGCATTGGGTAATGATGTAATCTTTAGGGATTACAATTTTAACAATACCTTGGTGAATAACTTTGGTAATTTTTTTTAAATGACACCTTGGGGATGGAACTTGGTGATATGTTCATGATTGTCTAAGTCAAATGTTGTATCCACATCTTTAAGTTATGAAACACGTTATTTTTATTATTATATGCCTCATGATCTCTTTCTCGTTCCTTAAAGTTATTTATCATGACTTTATTGATGTATCTCAAGTTCACGTGTAAAATGTTTCTATTGTTTCCCTTACTGGGCCTTCTACTCATCCTTTCCTTTGATGTATGCTCCCAGGTTATGAGATGCTATAATTAACTTAGGATGAACAAAGAATAAGCCTTTAAATTGTTTAAGAAGAATGTTTTATGTCATCATGTATTAAGTTACTAGTTTCCAAGACACTAAACCTTAAAGATCCCCAGTTTTGTAAAATGTAATGAAAAGTTATGTTATAAAACGGCGGGATGCTATAGTTGGTATCAAAGGATTGTTTAGTTATTTATAGAAATTCAGATATTAAAACTTTAGGAAGAACCCTTTAGAAAACTCTAAATATAGGAAATCTTCCTGGTATTTTGGTGAGTATTGAGTAAGTGGTTTATAAAGAAAATACATCCCTATCTGGATACGAGCAGGTAGAGGTGGCTCTGGAACAGATGTACATAGGGGTAAGACCCGAAAACACTGCTTTTAGCTAGACTCGAATGGGAACTGGTACACGACAATGGTCCTTGCTGCACTCTTGGTTACGACACTCTTGGGGGATATGTTTGGTTAATCGCAAGCTTTTTATGAATCATTATGAAGGAATTATAAAAAATGTAATTGTCTAAGAATAAAGTTTTAAGACATAAAATCCTTTTAGTTAAAATATTTGTAAATGAAATAAGTTTCTCATGAAGGATTTATTCTTTTAGAAAATGCCCCCATCGTCTAGGAATACATTGACGTATTTCTTGAGGAGTTACCTAGACCTCCCCCAGAAAGAGAGGTAGATTTCTCCATTGAACTCGTACCTGGATCTCATCCGATGTCAAAGACCCCCTATAGGATGGAAAATGTAGAGATAGAGGAATTAAATAAACAAATCCAAGATCTTTTGGAGAATGGGTTTATCCAACCAAGTGTGTCTCCTTGGGGAGCACCAGTTCTCTTTCTGAAGAAGAAGGATGGGTCGATGTACCTATGCATTGATTATAGAGAAATGAATGGGATCACAGTGAAGAAAAAATACTATCTTCCAAGAATTGATGACTTATTTGACCAACTTCATGGGACTCAATTCTTCTCTAAGATTTATCTTCATTCTGGTTATCATCAATTGAGGGTAAAGAATGATGATATTCCAAAAAATGCCTTCCAATCAAGATATGGGCATTATGAGTTTTTTATGCCCTTCGGACTGACTAATACACCTGCTATTTTTATGGATCAAGAATAAGTTGATTTTGGAAACTTGTGTTTTTTCAAATTTATATCTTTTGTATAGGAAAATGATTTGGTGATTAAATGATAAAGGTTATTTTGGACGATGTTTTCTATTTTGGAGTACTATATGACTAAGGAAAATAAAAATACTACAAGATTTTATTTGTGGAGGAATGGTTGAAATTTTTATTTTGTAAGAATCTATGTATTTATTGTGGGCATATGGTGATATGGGTTATTTATGGAAAATGATTAACCTAGCATAGAAAATATGTGATTAGGTTAATTACACTTTAGTATGAGACTTTAAGAGTAGTCGATGTTATTTGGAGATAAATGTTAAGATTTATTGTGGAAGACTATGTGATTAAATCCTTCTGAGTTTTGGGTTTCAATCTTAGTTTGGATTATTTTGATTAATTTTAAGGATGATTGTGTATTGAATGGTCTTTCTTGAACTTTGGGTACTATTTGTTGAATTTTGAAGATTAATAATAGTTTTTTCTATAAAGGATTATCCTTTTTGGGGATTATATGATCTCGTACTAACCATTTTGGTTTTAGTTGATTTATAAATACAAGGGAAATATATAGTTCTCCTTTTGTGGATTATGTGATTCTCTAGAAGATGATTCTTGTGCTTTTGATGCGACCAAGTCTTTTTTAATTCTCATCGTTTGGAGAAAAGATTAGTTTTGGTAGAAAATTATTAAAGGATGAAACTCTAATTGAAGGTAAGTATATTTCATTATGTTTTTATTCTATGTAGTAAATTAATTCCTCAAAATTATGAAAAGGAATGTAAAAGAAAAATGTTGTTTGTTTACGTTTCCTACTGGGTAATCAAAGACCATTTACACACATCATAAGTTTGTGATTTTCTTGTGGTTTACTTTCTCCTAATCATGTTTTATATCACTCTCCATCAGAACATGACCCTTTGTTTTCTCTTCCATATCCATGTTTCCCTACATGGAATCCTAGTATGGGTTAACTCGGGTGACCTTTGTACTTCCCTTTCTTTCTTTTAAAGTTATAGTTGTACTGACTCTTTTCCAATGTGGGACTTTCAACAAAATTTCCAAGCCCATTTTTTTTAAATTGCGAGGACACAATTTCTTAAGGGGGGAAGAATGTAACGACCTGAGATTTTGAATAAATTTTTTTCCTAAATTTGTGTGTTATTTTATTTTATACTCAACAAAACTATTTCATTTAATAAAATGAGTATAATTAAAATGAGACCATTGGGTTTTGACTTTTATATGATCATTGGTCAATAAGACCGTTGGAAACTAAATGTTACAATTATTGTCTATAAAGAAAAGTGATCTTGATTAATTAATATAGAAAGAAGATTCAATGGACCTATATAGTAGTCTCGAGCTGATCGAAGCCCATCTGACAGAACTCAGGAAGGAGGCAGCACATTGGGGCTTTGTTCTCGACCAAACCCAAGCCGAACTTCATCATTTGAAGCTGGAACAGAATCGCCTTCACGGGAAGTTAAAGTTGATAGAAATCACGACTCGGGAAATGTTGGCCGAGACACCCCAAGATTCTGTAACCCTAGAACACCTTACTCTTAGGTCCTATGCTGGTTTTATAAGGGGTTATGTAACGAGACCGTAACTGCCTTGTGTAATCCTTTCATTTAAATAAAAATTCTGATTTCTTCTTATGGTGAAGTTTGTGAATTTTCAAATGTTCGGATTAATATAGTATGCATATTATTGATGAATTTTAGAAGGATATGTTTAAAAATATTTATGTAAACCTTAAATAATTAATAATGTGTAATTATTTTAAAAAAATGGTCTTCTATAGTTATGTTCAGTAAGAAATTTAGAGTCTAATAAGATCAACTTATTTTTTGATGAATAGTAATTTATGAATAGTGATTTTATGCTTAGGATTAGTAATTTGAACAAATAAATTAGTAATATCACTTAAAGAAAGTATTAATATAATTGAGGCACCTTGATTAAGTAATGTAATTCAATAAAATAGGTAAATAAATGTTTCAGAAATTATTAGTCAAGTATTAGTTTTTTTGGTTGAATAGTGATTTTTAATTAAAAATTAAATTAAAAATATTTAGAAAATTATTTTTATAAAATAGAGTTCATTTTTGAATTCAAAGCATCGATATTAGGTTATGGTGATTTTTTGGGATTTTTTTGAAAAAAATGAATTTTCAGTGAATTGTGTTTTTATATAAAAAATAAATTAAAAATATTAAAAAAATTATTTTCATAAAATGGATTTCATTTTTGAAATCAGAGCATCGATATTTGGTTGAGGTGAAATTTTGGGATTTTTCTGAAAAAGTTGAATTTTGGGTGAATAGTGAATTTTCAGTTTAGAGTTTCGGGTGTTTAATGACATCATTAAGGATGTAATAATTATGTAATAATTCTGGTTGACTTATTAATAGTAAGATAAGGTATGAGGTATACCAAGTGGCCAATACCATTTTCAATCCCATGGTTTTTCTAATACCACAAATGAGGTGTCCCTTGGCCATTAATGCCTTGTCCTTTCACTTCCCCTATAAATACCAAGCCATTCTCTAATCCTTTCCATTAAAAAATCCTCCTAATCTAATTTATTTTCTCCTTAAGTCCCAAGGAGTCCTACCAAGGAGCCCTCAAACCTCCCAGGGTCCCAAACTTTAATATTTCGAAGTTACTCTTCAAGGAAAGGGATCCTACCTCTCTCTTTCTTTTCAAGTACTCTTTTGTACGTCATTTCATTTAAGCCCCATGTTATTATGTTGGGGGATGTTATTTTATATTCCTATTACTGAACTTTTCATGATCATATGATTATAGATCCCCTATTACTCTCATCATTTCGTTTTTTGAATGTTTAAGTGGCGCCGTTAGGCTGCCGAATTTTTATAAGGGATTCTTCCACCCTTCTCATTTTTCAAGTTCTATTTTCATGTCATTTATTTCAAGTTCCTTTTCTTATGTTGGGGTATTATATTCTATATCTATCATACTGTCATTTTTATGTTCATATGACGAGATACCATATTTGATCTCATCAATTAATTTTTTGAAGTTTTAAGTAACACCGTTAGGCTGCTGAATTTTCATAAGAAAAATCTTATTTTTGTCTTCCTTTCAAGTTCTTCATTTCATTTGGTATATCTTTAAAATTTCATTACCATGTTCTTAAATTCTTTATATTATGTCTCCCTACTGTTTTATGGATCATTTATGAGTGGGTGACCCATGTCCCCTCTCTTTTCAATGTTTTCTAAAACCCTGTAACATAGCCGTTATGCTGCAGAATTTCCATCTCAAATTGTCTTTCTCTTTTTCTCAAATTATTTTATTTTATTAAGTGAAAACTCAAAGATCTTTCTTATAAATGATTATTCACATATATATCAAAATTTTCTATTTTAATTCTGGGATTTACATACATGAAACCCGCTTTCCTTTTCCGTGGGTTTAAAGTGACATAAAGATCATGTCTTTAAAAGCAGTTTTTAAAACATTATGATTATGAAATAAAACCCATTTCTTTTATTATATATGGGTTATTTATGAAATGTTTGATGATTATATATGTGTCTCACATGATAATAAAAAAAAATTTAGGGTTCTCCTTGATAGCGCTCTAATGCATTGGGTAATGATGTAATCTCTAGGGATTACAATTTTAACGATACCTTGGTGAATAACTTTGGATTTTTTTTAAATGACACCTTGGGGATGGACCTTGGTGATATGTTCATGATTTTCTAAGTTAAATGTTGTATCCAAATCTTTAGGTTATGAAACACGTTATTTTTATTATGATATGCCTCATGATCTCTTTCTCAAGCCTTAAAGTTATTTATCATGACTTTATTGATGTATCTCAAGTTTACATGTAAAATGTTTCTCTTGTTTCCCTTACTGGGCCTTATACTCACCCTTTCCTTTGATATATACTCCCAGGTTACGAGATGTTGTATTGAACTTATGATGAACAAATAATAATCCTTTTAAGTGTTTAAGAAGAATGTTTTATGTCATCATGTATTAAGTTCCTGGTTTGCAAGACACTAAACCTTAAAGATCCTCGGTTTTGTAAAATGTAATGAAAAGTTATGTTATAAAAAAGCGGGATTCTATAAGTGATATCAGGGAACTACCTTAATATTTATTTATTTTCATGTGATCCACATAGGTCATATTCAAACATTTCATAAATAACCCATATAGAATAAAAGAAATGGGATTCATTTCAAAATCATGACGTTTTAAAAGTGCTTTAAAAATAAGATCGTTATGTCATTTATAACCCATGTAAAGGGAGTGAGGGTTATATGTATGTCAATTATAGAATCAAATATATAATTATTTTTTATTTATAATCACCCACAAAAACGAAATAGGCCTGGGTATTCACATAAATAAAACAGGAGAATTTTATGATAGAAAGAGAGAGAAATTTGAGATGAAATTTCTGCAGCATAACGGCTATATAACTTGGTTTTAGAAAACTATAAAAAGAGAGGGGGAAAGGGTCACCCACTTATAAGTAAATAATTATATAATAGGGTCACAAAATAAAAATAAATAATATCATTGTATGGTTATTTTAAGGAAAAACCATATGAAAATGAAACTCGAAGGAAGAGAGAGTATGCGATTTCTTTTACAAAAATTTGGCAGCCTAACGGTGTCACTTAACAATTCATAATTTAAATTTATGAGAGAAGAAAGGTTTACTCATCATTTTTATATGAAATGTAAATTAATAATGATATAGAATAACATACCCCCATATAATAAAATGGAAACTAGAAGACATAACATAAATGAAGTCATGACTTAAAAGAGGTGGGTGAAAAGATCCCTTACCTTGAAGAGTAACTTTGAAATCTTGAAGGTCAGGAACTTGAGAGGCTTCAGGGCACCTTGGGAGGATTCTATAGAGAGTAGGACATAGTTGGATGAACTTCAAAGGATTCGGGTGAAGAGGAAGTGGGATCTTGGGTGGGTTTAAATAAGGAAGCATAGGGAATTGTTTATTATTTAGGTTTGGGAGACCTCACATTAAACTAAAAAAAAACACAAACCAGCCCATGGTTTTTGCCCATGGTTTCTTCCAAAGGGCAGTGGAAAACAATATTTTATAAGTTCAATGGCTTAACTTCTTAAAATAATAGGGTTGCTTATGTGTAGGTGTGTCACAGTCTCAAGGAAAACAATTTAAAAAGACAAAATGTTATATAAGTCTTGGAGGGTCCACTAAAGCTTTGTAAAATAAATAAATAAAAATCCAAAATCACATTATTTTAATGGAAAAACATAAATTTTCCAAACATAATTTATATTATTTTATTACATCACTATTAGTTCATTATGATGTCATAAAACACATTATATATTTATACGATATTTAATTTCTACCCAAAAATTTGACTCTCACAGAAAATTTTGAAAAAATTCACTATTGGATAATTTCGACATTCCAATTACAGAAATAATATTCATTTTATCTAAATAATTTTCTAAATATGTTAATTTTCACTTTTAAAATAAAAAATGACATTTATTGAAAATTCATGGGTTTTGACAAAAATGGATTTCAAACCTTAATAAAAATTACAATTGAATTCATAAAATTATATGAAAATTTATATTTAATAAATTTAATAATAATAATAATAATATTTTATTAAAATATTATTTAATTAAAAAATCCATTATTTCATCAAAATAGATTTCATAGTTGAATATTTAACTAATAATACTATTTTTGCTTTAAAAACTATTTACAAAGTAACAATAATAAAATGAATGTACATTCATTATTATATAAAAAAATAATGTACATAATCATAGTACTAGGGTCTTGTTACATAACCCCTTAAAACACCCGCATAAGACCTTAGGGTAAGGTGCGTGATGGTGACTGACTCTTGGGGTGGCTCAGATAACATTGCTCGAGTGCTAATCTCTATCAACTTCCACTTCTCCCATAGGTAGTTCCACTCGAGCTTAACATATTCAAGCTCATCTTGGGCTTGCTCAAGAGTGAAGCCCAAATAAGAAACCTCCTTGTCGAGCTTTGATAAATGGGCTTCATATGGGGAAAGTATACTATATGAGGCCATTGCTTCCTTTTTCTGAGTAAAAAGGATTTGTTAAAGCCCTATTTTTATACTAATCATGTGATCACTGTTCAACGACTATATTAGCAACTGTCACAATTCTTAAGGGTATTTTAAAATCCAAAAATATAAAACAAAATAAGTGCATATGTTGTATAACCACTTCACATATTTAATTAGATCAAGAGGGGTTTTCATTAACAAAAGTTTGGGTCGTTACAATCTTCCCGCCTTTAAAAATTTCGTCCCCAAAATTTTAACTCATAACCTAAAAAGAGAAAAGGTGTGGGTACTTATTCCTCATAAACTCCTACGGTTCTCACGTGGCTTCTTCGCATTTGTGGTTCCTCTAGACCACCTTAACAAGGTTGGTATTCTTGTTGAGTAGAACCTTGTCTCTACGATCCAAGTTCTCCACCGGATGCTCGTCATAAGAGCGGTCATGTTCCAGTTGTACCACCTCTAGGTTTAGTACATGTGAAGGGTCTGGTATGTACTTCCTCAAGAGGGATACATGGAAAAAATCATGAACTTGTGCAAGATTTGGACGAAGTGCATGCTGATAGGCCACTGATCCCACGCGATCAAGGATTTCATAGGGGCCAATGTACCTAGGGCTGAGGTTCCCTTTCTTCCCAAACCTCATGACTCTCTTCCAAGGTGAAATATGAAGAAATACTTTGTCACCGACATCAAACTACAATTCCCTTCGATGGTTTTCGACATAGCTCTTTTGCTGACTCTGACCAGCCTTAATGTGTTGCTGGATGGAATTGACTTTTTCTGTCATATCCTGTACAAGCTCTGGCTCCAGAAGATTTCTCTCACTAGATTCATCCCAACGAGTAGGAGTTCTACATCACTTCCCATATAGAGCTTCATAGGGTGGCATTTGAATACTCGAGTGGAAGCTGTTGTTGTAAGGGAAATCAACTAAAGGGAGATGTTGATCCCATCCACCTTTAAATTCCATTGACCATGTTCTTAGCATGTCCTCGAGTTTTTGAATAGTCTTTTTAGATTGGACATTAGTTTGGGAGTGATAGGTCATACTGAAATTCAATTAGGTTCTTAGAGAATATTGAATACTTCTCCAGAATTTTGTTGTGAACCTTGGATCACGATCAGTTACAATAGAAAGTGGAACTCCATGCAGCCTTACCACTTTCTTCATGTAAATCCTGGAAAGTTGATCAAGGGAGAAGTCTTCCTGAATGGAGACAAAATGGGAAGTCTTGGTTAGAAGGTCCACAACAACCCATATCGCGTTGTTTCATTTGGATGTTCTTGGGAGACTAGTGACGAAGTCCATAGTGATATTGTTCCACTTCCATGCTGGTATGGGCAGTGGTTGCAATACCCCTTTATGAATTTGTTGCTCTGCCTTCAATTGCTGACATACCAGGAATCTTGAAGTGTAGTCAGAAATATCCCTTGTCATATTATCCCACAAATAATGATCACGAAGGTCCCTATACATTTTTGTGCTCTGAGGATGTATAGAGGAAGTAGAGCTATGAGCTTCATCCATCAGCTCCTTTTTTATTTTCAGAATAGATGGAACACATTGTCTTGTACGAAATTTCAGTACACCTTCTTGATCAATATTGAACTCAGGAGAATTCCCATCCTTCACAACCTCAAACTTCTTCTGTAACAACAGATCTTCTTTATGAGCTTTCTTGATCTTCTCTAGTAACAATTGTTGAGAAATAATTTGGGTTAGGGTTGATGATGTACCTTACCTTATAATTCCCATGTCCAACTTTACTAGGTCATTAATCAAAGGATATTTTTGAATCCTCATCATGGAAAGAATAAATGGGTCTTTCCTACTTAATGCATCAACAAATTTGTTTGCACTTCCATAATGATAATGAATTGAACAATCATAGTATTTAAGAAGTTCTAACCATATCCTTTGTCTCATGTTCAATTCCTTTTTTGTGAAAATATACTTCAAGCTTTGATGTACTGTGTATATATCAAATTTCTCCCCATAAAGATAGTGCCTTCATATCTTTAGAGAAAAAACAACTGCAGATAGCTCCAGATCATGCGTAGGATAGTTCTTCTCCTGATTCTTCAACTATCGAGATGAATAAGCAACGACTTTTTCATTTTTCATGGGGACACACCCAATCCATTTCAAAGATTAATTTCTAAAAATAACTAATCCTTCTCCAATTGATGGAAGAGTTAACATGGGTGTTGTAACCAATCTCTTCTTCAGCTCGTGAAAACTTTCCTCACAATCCTTTGTCCAGATGAACTTGACCCCTTTTCGAGTTAACTTGGTTAATGGATTAGAAATTCATGTAAAGTTTTTCACAACCCTGCTATAATATCCTAATAAACCAAGGAAACTACGAATCACAGTTATTGTTGTAGGATGAGGCCACTCCTCTACAACTTTTGTCTTTGCAGGGTCTAATGTGATTCCTTCATTGGTAACAACGTGCCCTAAGAAAGAAACTTGTTGTAACCAAAATTCACATTTTATGAACTTTCCAAAAATCCTCTCCTTCCATAGAGTTTTCAAAATAACACTTAGATGATCTTCATGCTCCTCGTGATGTTTGGAATATATCATAATATCATCAATAAAAACTACCACAAAGTTATCGAGGTAGTCCTTAAAGACTCTATTCATCAAATCCATAAAAATTGTAGGTGTATTAGTCAGTTCGAAGGGCATAACAACAAACTCATAATGCCTATATCCTGATCGGAAGGAAGTTTTTGGAATATCTTCTTTCTTCACCCTCAATTGATGATAACCAGAACGAAGATTAATCTTAGAGAATAATTGAGCCCCACGAAGTTGGTCAAATAAGTCATCAATTCTTGGAAGAGGGTATTTGTTCTTTACTGTAATCCTATCTAATTTTCTATAATCAATGTGTAGCCGTATAAATTAAACCTTCTTCATCAAAAAGAGAACTGGTGCTCCCCAAGGAGACACACTCCGTCAGATAAACCCCTTCTCCAAAAGATCTTGGTGTTATTTCTTTAATTCCTCCAACTCCGCATTTTCCATCCTATACAAGGTCTTTGATATCAAATGATATCCTGGTACGAGCTCAATGGAGAACTCTATCTATCTTTCTAGGGGAGGTTCAGGTAACTCCTCAGGAAATACATCAACGTATTCCTGGACGATGGGGACATTTTCTATCCTTAAACTCTCATCTCCTTCTTCTTCTTCACTGATCAACTCCATAAAGAAGGATATATGGGGTTCTACTAGACAAATATCAAGTTGATATATCTCTCCTTGGAAGATGATTGTAGGTTTTCCATTCAAGACTACTGATATTTACTTACTTCTACATTTTATCTTAGCATTATACTTTGAGAACCAGTCCATCCCTAGTATAATGTCGAATTCTAGCATGGGAATGACAACTAGATTTGCGATAAGATTGTGATCACCAAACTAAATACTAGAGTCTCTAAACACTGACGATTCTTTGATAATTCCACCAGGAGTCTTTACTGATAACTCTACTTTTAGAAAATCGATGGTTGATTCTAAATTATTTTCAAACTTGGAGGAAATAAAGGAATGCGTAGAACTAGAATAAAACAAAGTACTGGATAGCTTTGATAGAACAACAAGAGTTCCTATTACCACTTCATTAGGAGCTTCAACTTCACCTGTCGTGATAGCAAAAGCACGACCTTGATCCCTTGGCCTTTGCTAAGGCTAATGGTGGTTCCCCTCCACTGCCCTCAGATTTGGACAATGATTGGAAAAGTGACCATGTTGTCCAAACTTAAAGAACTGAACATTAGGTAGGGCCTGCACCATCTTCCCCTTTTCTTTAGTGTTTAGAAGTTGAGGTTTTACCTCACTAGACAATTCCTTGCAATATGGACATCTCTTCCACACTTGTAGCATTTCCCGCTCCCGAGCAGGTAGTTCCCTGAATGCTTCTTCCCACATTTATTACACGTGGGAAGTTGCACTTGCTTGCCTCCTCTTCCTTGATCAAAGGTCCTACCTAAGCTGGGATCCATCGATCTCTTCTTGTCGTCTGATTTATAATACCAATGCATCTCACCAAACTCCTGCTCGACTTTCATCGCACTCCACACGATCTCCTCATAGCTATCATAGTCTCGGTTGGCTAGATTCTTCTGTAAATGAGGTCTCAATAAGCCGAATAATCTATCAACCTTTCCATTTGGATCCATGACAAAGCTAGAGGTGTAACGTGAAAACCTTGTGAAGTTCATATTATAGCTTCCCACAGATTCTTTCTCCTTCTACTTTAGCTCAAGGAACTCCTTCTCCATTCTTGTTCTCATCGATCGAGGGAAATAATTGTTGAAGAATATCTTTCTGAACTCTTCCCACTCCATAGCTTCAACTTCCACTCTTATCCTTGTGTTTTTAATCAGTTCCCACCACTGATCAGCTTCTGCTTCTAAGCGATAGACAGCCAGGGTTACCTTCTCTTGTTCAGAACAACGAAGCACAGAAAAGATCTTCTCAATAGAACTGATCCACTGTTCGATAATAAATGGGTCGGTCGATCCCCTGAAGGTTGGTGGTTGTTGATGCATAAAGGATTCAATGGAAAGTTGTTTACTTCATGGTGATATTGGTCTCTCAGCTTGATTCATGTTATTTCCCATAACTTGAGTCAGTTGGTTCATCATTCGCATGAATGTTTCCATTCCAGTTTCCATCAGAGGGTCGTCAATGCATGGTCCATTCCAGTCACCATTTGCATGGTTCCTCCTATTACCCGCCATTTTCTAAAATAATAAAACCTTAGTGATAAACTTATTTCATTTACAAATCCTTTAACTATCAAGGGTTTTATGTATTAAAACATCATGATTAAAAAATTACATTTTCTATAATTCCTTCATAACGATTCATAAAAAGCTTGTGATTAACCAAACATATCCCCTGGGAGTGTCGTAACCAAGAGTGCAGTAAGGACCATTGTCATGCACCAGTTCCCATTCGAGTCTAGCTCAAAGTAGTGTTTTTGGGTTTTACCCCTATGTACATCTGTTCCAGACCCGCCTCTACCTGCTCATATCTAGACAGGGATGTATTTATTTGATAAACCACTTACTCATTACTCACCAAAATACCAGGAAGTTTTCTTATATTTAAATTTTTCTATAGGGTTCCTCCTAAAGTTTTCATATCCTAATTTCCATAAATAACTAAACTATCCTTTGATACCAACTATGGAATCCCACCATTTTATTACATAAATTTTCATTAAATTTTACAAACAAAGGATCTTTACAGTCTAGTGTCTTGAAAATCAGGAACATAATACATGAAAACAACATAAAACATTCTTCTAATCCACTTTTAAGGATTTTTTCATAGGTTCATCCCAAGTAAAAATTATTGCATCTTATAACCTAGAGACATACATCAAAGTAAAGGGTGAGAAGAAGGCCCAGTAAGGAAAGCAATGGAATCAGTTTACTTGTGATATAAATAAGAAATTGATAAAAACATAAAGACATGAGCAATGGAAGTATAGAAATATCATAACAAAAATTACTTGAAACATAACTTGAATATGTGGTTACAAAATTTCATTTATACATTCATGAACATATCACCAAGGTGCTACCCTGACGTGTCATAAAAATTTACCAAGGTTATTCAACAAGGTATCATGAAACTTATCATCTCTAGAGATAAATTATTTACCCAATGCATTGGAGAACTATCAGGGCACACCCTTAATATGTCTTTATTTTCATGTGATCTATATATATCATAATCAAACATTTCATAAATAATCCATATAGAATAAAAGAAATGGGTTTCATTTCAAAATCGCGACGTTTTAAAAGTTTTTTAAAAATAAGATCGTTATGTCATTTATAACCCATGGAAAGAGAGTGAGGGTTATATGTATGTAAATTATAGAATCAAATATATAATTTTTTTTTGTATTTATTAACACACAAAAAAACGAAATAGGTTTGGGTATTAACATAAAAAAAATAAAAAAAATTCATGAGATAAAGAGAGAGAAATTTGAGACGAAATTTTTGTAGCATAACGACTATATAACTTGGTTTTAGAAAACTATAAAAAGAGAGGGGAAAAGGTCACCCACATATAAATAACTAATTATAAAATTGGGGTACATAATAAAAAGAAATATGATCATTTTATGGTTATTTGAAGGAAACACCATATGAAAATGAAACTCGAAGGAAGAGAGAATATGTGATTTCTTTTACGAAAATTTGGCAGCCTAATGGCGTCACTTAACAATTAAGAAAATAAATTGATGAGAGAAGAAAGGGTATCTCATCATTTGGACATGAAATTAATAGTAATAATGATATATAATAACATACCCCCATATAATAAAATGGAAACTAGAAGATATAACATAAAGGAAGTCATGACTTAAAAGAGGTGGGTGAAAGGATCCCTTACCTTTTAGAGTAACTTTGAAAGCTTGAAGGTAGGGTACTTTGGAGGCTTGAGGTAACCTTGGGAGGATTCTAGAGAGAGGAGGGTAGAGTTTGGACAAACTTAAAAGGGTTTGAGTGAAGATGAAGTGGGAGCTTGGGTGGGATTGTATAGGAATGGAGAGGGAACTTTTTATTATTTAGGTTTGGGACACCTCACTTTAAACTAAACAAAACCACAAACCAGACCATGGTTTCTCCAAAAGGGAAGTGGAAAACAGTATTTTATAAGTTCAATGGCCAAAATTCTTAAAATAATAGGGTTTCTTATGTGGAGGTGAGTCACACTCTCAAGTAAAACAATTTAAAAAGACAAAATGTTATATAAGTCTCGGAGGGTCCACTAAAGCTTTGTAAAATAAATCAAACAAACCCAAAATCATATTATTTTAATCTTAAAACATAAATTGGCAGAACATACAGTTTATATTATTTTATTACATCATTATTGGGTCATTATGATGTCATAAAACACATTATATATTTATACGGTATTTAATTTCTACCCAAAAATTTGACTATCCCATAAAATTATGAAAAAATTCACCGCTGGATAATTTCGAATTCCTGATTCCAGAAATAATATTCATTTTATCTAAATAATTTTATAAATATGTTAATTTTAACTTTTAAAATAAAAACCGACATTTATCGAAAATTCATGGGTCTTGAAAAAAATGAATTTCAAACCTTAATAAAAATTACAATTGCATTCATAAAATTATATGATCGTTTATATTTAATTAATTTAATAATAATAATAATATTTTATTAAAATATTATTTAAATAAAAAATACATTATTTCATCAAAATATATTTCTTAGTTGAATATTTTACTAAAAATATTTTTTGTTCTTTAAAAAATATTTACAATGTAACAATAATAAAATGAAAGTACATTCATTATTATATACAAAAATAATGTAAATAATCATAGTACTAGGGTCTTATTATATAAACCCTTAAAACACCCGCATAAGACCTTAGGTTAAGGTGCGCCATGGTGAAAGAATCTTGGCGTGGCTCGGATAACATCGCTCGAGTGGTAATCTCTATCAACTTCCACATCTCCCATAGGCAGTTCCACTTGAGTTTAACGTATTAAAGATCGACTTGGGATTTTTCAAGAGTGAAGCCCAAAGATGAAAAATCCTTTCCGAGCTTTGATAAATGGGCTTTATATGGGGAAAGTCTACTGGATGAGGCCATTTCTTCCTTTTTCTAAGTAAAAAGGATTTGTTAAAGCCCTATATTTATACTAATCATGTGATCACTGTTCAATGACTATATTAGAAATAATCACATTTCTTAACGGTATTTTAAAATCCAAAAACATAAAACAAAAGAAGTGAATATGGTGTATAACCATTTCACATATTTAATTAGATAAATATGGATTTTCATTAACAAAATTTTGGGTCATTACTTTATCCAATGCATTGAAACGCTATCAGGGCTCACCCTTATTAATCATTTAATTTCATTAATAAGTGTTCCATATAGAACATACAACATGGATTAATTAAACATAATTATTTATTACCCTATAAAAGAATGTAAAATTAATATATGAAACTATATAATCAATAATTAAATGTGCATAATGGCTAATACCATTGATAGATAAATGGTCATGGCATTCCCTATACAATGACTTTGTCTTGGAGAATCGCGGTGCAATTTCGGTAGCATAATGACGTGACATAAGAATTCATAAAAATGGTTTATGAGAGAGAAAAGGGTGTATCATCATATGTACATGAAATTTAAATTAAATGGGTCATATATATACATTTACCAACATATGTAATGTAATTCAGATTCATAATATAAAATAATTGCTTGAACGTAAATGAGGAGAGAGAAATCCCTTACGGAATTTTAGAATGGTAATGGGTGAACATGGGGGGAATCAATGAGAGATAAAGGGGTATATAATAAATTAAACTTAAGGATGGAAGTATATGGGATGTGATAAATCAAACCTCAATATTTTTAATTGAAAAGACAAAGGTATAGAAACATAAAGAAACTTGGACAAAAATGAGAAAGGAAGAAATCCCTTACTTGGAATTGTGATCCCAAAGGTTTGGGAGAGGATTGAGAGAGGCTTCTTGGGATATTGGGTCACCTTGTGAGGATAATAGAGAGATTAGGATAGAGTATGGACCTACTCCAAGGGTTTTCAGTGAAGAGAAGTGGGATTTTGGGTGAATTTATATAGGAAAAGAGAGGGAATTTTTTATTATTTAGGTTTTGGACACTACACATTAAACTAATCAAAACCAAAAACCAACACATGGGTTTTGTCTAATTTTTTTGTCAAAGTGGAGTGGAAAAAATTATTTTATTATTCCAATGTCTTAACTTATTAAAATATTATTCTTTCTTATGTGGAGGTGAGTCACACTCTCAAGGAAATCGATTTAAAAAGTTAAAATGTTTTCTAAGTCTTGGAGGGTCTACTAAGGCACCATAAAATTAATAAAACAAAAATAAAATCACATTATTTTAAATTTAAAACATATATTGGCCTAAAATCCCATTAATAGTATTTTATTACACCACTATTAGGTCATTATGATGTCATAAAACACATTATATATTAAAACGGTATTTAATATTTACCCCAAAAATCAATTGTCTCTGAAAATTATGAAAAATTCACCGTTGGATAATTTCAAAATCCTGATTCCAAAAATAATATTAATTTTATCTAAATAATTTTCTAAATATGTGAATTTTTACTTTTAAAATAAAAAACCGACATTTATAGTAATTCATGGGTTTTGTCAAAAACTGCTTTCAAACTTTAATAAAAATTACAATTGTATTCATAAAAATTATACGATCATTTATATTTAATAAAAAGTAATTTAGTAATAATATTTTTTTTTAAAATATAATTTAATTAAAAAATCAATTAATTCATCAAAATATATTTCTTAATTTAATATTAACTAAAAATATAATTTGTGTTTAATAACTATTTAAAAAGTAATAATAATAAAATGAAGGTATATTCTTTATTCTATGAAAAAATAATTCACATAATCATAGTGATAGGGTCTTATTATATAACCCCTTATAACACTCACATAAGACCTAATGTTATGGTGTGAGATGGTGATAGACTCTTGGGGTGGCTCATATAACATTATTTGGATGGTAATCTCTATCAAATTCCACTTCTACCATAGTTGGTTACATTCAAGATTAACGTGTTGAAGCTCAACTTGTGTTTGGTCAAGAACGAATCCCAATGACGCCACCTCCTTTTTGAGCTCTAACAAATGGGCTTCATACAGAGCAATTCTACTGGATGAGGCCATCACTTCTTTTGTTTGAGTAAATTGGATTTGTTAAATCTCTATATTTATACTAATCATGTGATCACTATTAAAAATCTATATTAGGAATGATAATAATTCTTAATAGTATTTTAAAATCCAAAAACATAAAACCAAGGAAGTGCATATTTTATATAACCATTTTACATAATAAGAGATTTAAATAAATCAAGAGGAATTTTCATTAATAAATGTTTGGATCGTTACAATTTCCCCCCCTTAATAAATTTTTTCCTAGAAATTTCATTTTCCTATACTAAAAAAGATGTGGGTAACTCTGCTTCATCACTTCCTTCGATTCCCACGTTACCTCTTCAAACTTGTGGTTTCACCACAACACCTTGTCGAGGGCCATTGTATTATTTTATAGAACATTTTCCCTACGATCTAAGATCTTCATCGGATTCTCTTCATAGGAGAGGTCATTCTTCAATGGTACCACCTCTGGATTGAGTACGTGCGATGGGTTAGGTATGTACTTCCTCAAGAGTGATACATGCAATACATCATGTACTTGAGATAGGTTCGGTGGGAGTGCTAGTCGATAGGACACTACTCCAATGAGATTAAGGACCTAAAAAGGGCCAATGTACCTTGGACTAAGCTTCCCCTTCTTCCCAAATCTCATAACTCTCTTCCACAGTGATATATAGAGGAATATCATGTCTCCGACATCAAATTCTAGGTCTCATCGAAAATTATCATCATAGCTATTTTATCGACTCTGAGAAGCTTTAATATGATGATGGATGCTCTTAACCTTCTCCACCATTTCTTTGACCATTTCTGGACCTATGAGTTTTTTCTCCTCAACATCATCCCAACATGATAGTGTTTTTCACCTCTTACCATAAAGGGATTTATAAGGATCCATTTGGATGCTTGAGTGGAAACTGTTATTGTAAGAGAACTCAATCAAAGGAAGATGTTGATCGCATCATCCATTGAAGTCCTTTGAGCATGCTCTCAATATATCCTCAAGTGTTTGGATAGTCCACTTAGATTGAACATTAGTTTGAGGATGATAAGCCGTACTAAAGTTCATCTCAATATTTAGAGCATGTTAAAGACTCTTCCAGAAATAGAGGTGAATCTTGGATCTCGATCGGATACAATAGATAGTGGTACTCCATGCAACCTTACCACTTCTCTGATATATATCCATGCCAATTGATCCAATGAGAAATCCTATCGAATTGCAATGAAGTGTGCAGTATTTGTAAGATGATCCAAAACAACCTAGATGGAATTGTTTCCTTTGGATGTCTTCGAAATTCTGGTGACAAAGTCCATGGTGATGTTTTCCCATTTCCATACTGGTATAGGTAATGGTTTCATCATCCCCTTAGACTTCTTCCTCTCAGCCTTCACTTGCTGACATACCAGACACTTTGATGTATACTTAGAGATCTCCTTCTTCATGTTATACCACCAATAATTCTCTTAGAGATCTCGATACATCTTTGTGTTTCCTGGGTGAATAGAGAAATTTGAACTATGTGCATCATCTAAAAGTTCATTCTTTAACTCCATATTTGATGGAACATGTAGTCTTGTCCCAAATCTCACAATTCCTTCTTCATTAACATTGAACTCTGAGGATTTACCTTTTCTAATAGTTTCCACTTTTTTATTAATTCTCACATCATCCTTTTGAGCATCCTTTAACCATTCCAAAAGAGACAGTTGAGCAATAATTTGTGAAAGGATTGATGATGTTCCCTTCTTTATGATTCCCATGCCCATCTTCATAAAATATAATAAAATTGGATCCTTTTCAATTCTCATCAATGATATAATTGTTAGGTCCTTCCTACTGAGAGAATCCTCTATCTTGTTCACTTTCCCAGGGTGGTAATGGATTGAGAATTCATAGTATTTGATTATCTTTAGCCATCTTCATTGGTGCATAATCAACTCTTTCTCTATGAATATATGCTTGAGGATTTTGTGATCTATGTATATTTCACACTTTTCCCCAAAGAGGTAATGTCACCAAATTTTCAAAGCGAAGATTACTGAAGCCAACTCCAGATCATGTGTTGGATAGTTTTTATCATGAACTTTCAATTGCCTTGAAGCATAGGAAATGACTTTGTCATTTTTCATCAACAAACAGCCCAAACCCTTCTTCAAAGCATCCCTAAATACCACAAAAAATTCTCCACTTGTGGGTAGTGTGATCATGGGCACCGCGATAAGCCTCCTTTTCAACTCCTTGAATCTATCTTCACATTAATCACTCCAAGAAAAATTTAATATCTTATAAGTTAGCTTGGTAAGAGGGTTTGACAATCGTGAGAAATTTCTCACAAATTGGCGATAATATCTAGCTAACCCCAGGAAGATACGGATATCCGTTACTGATGTTGGCCTCAGCCATATTTCAATTGTAGCTGTCCTAGAGGGATCTAAAGATACCCCATTGCTTATGATGATATGGCCCAAGAATGAGACCTCCTTCAACCCAAACTCACACTTACTGTACTTTGTATAGAGCTTGTCCTTTTACAAGTTCTTTAGTATAGATCTTAGATGCTCCTCATGATCCTCCTTGATTTTGGTGTATATTAGAATATTGTCTATAAATACTACCAAAAATTTGTCAAGGTAATCTATAAATACACTATTCATCAAGTCCATGAAGATTATTGGAGAATTAGTGAGTCCAAAAGGCATTACTATGAATTCATAGTGCCCGTATCTTGTATGAAAACTAGTCTTGGGGATATCATCCTTCTTCACCCCTACTTGGTAATATCCCGACCAAAAATACACCTTGGAGAAGTATTGTTCTCCACGTAGATGATTGAACAAGTCATCAATTCAGGGCATATGAAACTTGTTCTTTATCATGATTTTTTTGATCTCATGATAATCAATGCAAAGAAATGTTGACCCATTCTTATTCTCGACGAAGAGGACTAGTGAACCCAATGGTGAAGCACTTGGGCATATAATCCCTTTATCCAGGTTCTCATATAGTTGTTTATTCAACTCCTAAAGATCCAAAACAAAAATTCTATATGGAGTCTTGAATATTGGAAATTCCCCAGTTATAAGATCAATTATGAATTCAATATCTCTTCTAGGAGCAAGATCAGGCAATTCCTCAAGAAACACTTCAGCGAGTTCCCTCACAATAGGCATGTCTTTAAGGATGGTTGCTTCCTTATGATCAATCATCTAAGACAAATATGAATGTTTATAGTGTTTTAATATCCACACTTGAGATGATGGTGCTAAGGAATATTCATCCTCCTCCTTGCACTTGTACAGAATCGGGGGTCGATTCGCCATATGGAGAGTGAGTTTCCTCTCACAACAATTTATGTTGGATCTATATGGGGAAATCCAATCCAGGCCAAGAATTGCATCAGATTCCACCAGTGGGAGTATTATGAAGTTCATCGGGAAGTTCAATCCCCAAATTAAGATAGGGTAGGAGTTATATTCATGGGATGCAATGATTTCCCCATTTATTGTTCTCACCGACATCATTACTTCCATGATTTTTGTGGTATTGGGATTGTTATACTAAACTTTCGGGACATAAAAGAATGCGTAGAACCAGAATAAAAAAGTAAATTCTCTATTCTTGAATGAATAATAAGAATAACTATCACCACTTCATTGTCGGGGTCCACTTCAGCGGTAGTGATGGAAAAAGCTCACCCCTGTTGCCTTGGAGGTTGTTGATTGCCTCTGAAAACCATTGGCTTAGGGAACTGGTTTGAAAAGTGACCTGGTTCCTTGTAGTTGAATTAATAAACAATGAATTTAGGGTCAAATAGAGTGTTCCTCTCCTTTTTCATATCCATGAGTTTTTTTTTCAATAGTTAATGGTCAGGTGACCTTCTATTCCACACCTAAAGAATTTCCTCGTCCCCTTCAGGCAATTTCCAGGGTGATTATTTTTTCACCTTTGGCAAGTGGGGTGATGCATTTTCTTAGAACCATTGGATTTATCCATCGGTCTGTAAGAATTAAAGTCTACCTTACTCTTACTATCCCCATGATACCCCTGAGATTCTTCGATCTCCATTTCGACCTTGAGGTCACATCAGACAATTTTCTCATATCTCTTGAAGTCACAGATCTCTAGGGATTTCTGTAGGCCAGGTTTTAGCCCACCAAATAAGTGGTCAACCTTGCATTCGGGGGTAATGGCAAAGCAGGAGGCATATCGTGCAAGACTTGTGAAGTTTTACCCATACTATCTGATGGATTCATTTTCTTTTTTCTTGAGGGAAAGTAAGTCCCTTTTCATCTTAAGTTAGAGGGTGTGAGGAAAATATTTATCGAAAAACATTTTCTGGAAATCCTTCCATTACAAAACCTCGATCTCCTCCTTAGGATTCATATTTTTGATCAATGTCCACCATTGATCATCTTCACCCACCATATGATAAGCATTCAGAAGAACCTTCTCTTATTCATATCATTGAAGGATGGAGAATATCTTCTCAATGGAGTTGATCCATTTTTCATTGATTGAGGGATCAGATGATCCATTAAAATAAAGAGGCCTTTGTCTCAGGGAGATCTCTATTGTGACTTTTTCTTTATTGGGGGGGGGGTCAATGTTCCTCTTGACCCATTTTTATATTCAAAACTTGAGTTAACTGAGATGTTATCATGACAAAGTTCACGATTTCTGCTCCAATCAGATTGGGAATCTCATTAGAATAGTCATCACATTGATATTCGCATTGGTTTTTAGCCTGAGTCATCCTATTAATGGCCATTGGCTGGAATAAAAGGAATGTTAGGGGTAACACATAAAGGGTAATCCAAAGACAAAAATAGATGACTTATATATTACTTTTATTTCCTTAACTTATGAATTTATAGGCTTCAATATATGTTATCCATGATCTACTTCCCAACATATGTTATTAGGGGAATTTTTTTATTCCCTTAATAATGGTTCATACTAGGATTATAAATTTTCCAAAGCATATCCCTCAGGATTTTCATAACCAAGAGTGCATCAAGACCCGTTTTCGTGCACCAGTTCCCATTCGAGTCTAACTCATAGTAGTGTTTTCGGGTTTTACCCCTAGATACATCTGTACCAGAGCCGCCTCCACTTGATCATATCTAGATAGGGATATATTTTCTTAAAAAAACACTTACTCAATACTCACCAAAATTTAGGGATGTTTTTCATTACACTTAGTCTTATTCTTAAGGATTTCAGTAGGGGTTTCTAATCCTAATTCCAAAAATAACTAAACCTATCCTCTAATACCAACTATAACAACCCTACTCTTTATTAAACACTTAAACATGATTTATTACATAAACATGCACTTAATACAACCCAAAATATTGATAGGCCTAGTGTCTTTAGGGCTTATTAACATTACATAACAACTTAGAATACAATACACAACATCTTTATTGAAAAATTATTTTACATGACCACAACATTCCTTCATACTTATCATTGCATGGGATAACCTGAGAACATGCATAAAAAGGGTATGCTATAAATCCTAGTAAGGGGGTAAAAAAGGAATAACATGAAGAATATAGTACATGTTAGAAAGTAGGCATGTCAATGGATCATAAGAGAAACATGAACATAAAGGCATGATATAGCATGATTATCATAACATGGAAATATGACAAAAACATTTAACATGATATTAGAATGATCCAAGCCTCATTGCACATGAATCATGAGTAAACCCTCATTGCACTTAATGTATCATGATACTAATCTTTACCCAATGCATTGGAGCGCTATCAGGGTGCACCCTTCTTAATCATTTCATTTCACACATAAGTGTGCCACATAGAATACAAAAAATTGATTCATTAAACATCATCATTTATTACAAGATAAAGAAATTTTGAATTTATAAATGAAACTATATAATAAATAATTAAATATTCATAAATGTGAATACCATTTATAGATAAATGTGCATGGTATTCACTATACAATGACTTTGTATTAGAGAATCGCGGTGCAATTTCGGCCGCATAACAACGTGAGATAAGAATTACTAAAAATGGTTGATGAGAGATAAAGGGGTATCTCATTATATGTACATGAAATGGAAATTAAGGGGTTCACATAGATACATGTACTAATATATGTAATGGAATTTATATTCATAATATAAAATAATTACTTGAATGTAAATGAGGAGAGAGAAACCCCTTACAGAATTTTGGCATGGTAATGAGTGTACATGAGAGGCATTAATGAGAGATAAAGGGGTATATAATCATTAAAAAATATGTAGGGAAGTATATGGGTGGTGATAAATCATACCCAAACATTTTTAATTGAAAATAAAAATGTATAGCAACATAAAGAAGCTTGGAAAAAAGGAGAAAGGACGAAATACCTTACTTGGAAGTGTGATCCCAAAGCCTTACAAGAGGCTTGAGAGAAGATTATTGGGAGCTTGTGGCACCACAGGAGGATACTAGAGAGAGGATGGAAGATTAGGGACGTGATCCAAGGGTTTTGAGTGAAGATAAGTGGGAACTTGGGTGGGTTTATATAGGAAAAGAGAGGGAATTATTTATTATTTAGGTTTTGGACACTACACATTAAACTAATCAAAACTACAAACCAACCCATGGTTTTTGACCATGGTTTTTCCCAAAGGAGATTGGAAAAAATTATTTTATATTTCCAATGGCCGAACTTATTAAAATATTAGGCTTGCTTATGTGGAGTTGAGTCACACTCTCAAGGAAATCAATTTAAAAAGTTAAAATGTTTTATAAGTCTTGGAGGGTCCACTAAGGCACCATAAAATTAATCAAAAAAAATCAAAAATCACATTATTTTAAAGATAAAACATATATTGTCCAAAAATACCATCTATAGTATTTTATTACATCACTATTGGGTCATTATGATGTGATAAAACACATTATATATTAAAATGGTATTTAATTTTTACACAAAAATTCAACTGTCTCTGAAAATTATGAAAAATTAACAATTGGATAATTTCAATGTCCTGGTTCCAAAAATAAAATTCATTTTATCTAAATAATTTTCTAAATATGTGAATTTTTACTTTTATAATAAAAACCTGCATTTATCGGAAATTCATGGGTTTTGTCAAAAACATCTTTTAAACCTTAATAAAAATTACAATTGTATTCATAAAAATTATACGATCATTTATATTTAATAAAAAGTAATTTAGTAATAATATTTTATTAAAATATTTTTTATTTCAAAAATTCATTAATTTTTCAAAATAGATTTCTTAATTTAATATTTACTAAAAGTACTGTTTGTTCTTTAAAAAATATTTACGAAGTAACAATAATTAAATGAATGTATATTATTTATTCTATACAAAAATAATGAACATAATAATAGTGCTAGGGTTTTGTTACATAACCCCTTATAACACCCGCATAAGACCTAAGGGTAAGGTGTGTGATGGTGACAAACTCTTGGGGGTGGCTCGGATAACATCACTCGGGTGGTAATCCCTATCAACTTCCACTTATCCGATAGGTGGTTGCGTTCAAGCTTAACATGTTGAATCTTAAATTGGTATTGGTCAAGAGAGAATCCCAATGACACCATCTCCTTTATGATCTTTGACAAATGGGATTCGTACGGAGCAATTCTATTGGATAAGGCCACTACTTCCTTTGTCTGAGTAAATTGTATTTGTTAAAGCCCTATATTTATACTAATCATGTGATCACTGTTCAATGACTATATTAGAAATGATCACAATTCTTAATGGTATTTTAAAATCCAAAAACATAAAACCAAGGAAGTTTATATTTTATATAACCATTTTTCAAAATAAGACATTTAAATAGATCAAGAGGAATTTTCATTAATAAAAGTTTGGTTCGTTACAACTATGATAGTCTTGGGATTGAACTGTGTCTAATGAAATGATGGAATACGGAGTGAACCCAATACACTATGAAAATATAGTTAGTGATCCTTGACTAATGTAATTATTTTTAATGCCTATGATTATTACACACAATTTATATTACATGTACTTATGATTATGATATGATCTCATGGGTCTTGATTTATTAATGATGATTCCCCACTATTATGACTCGTGATTTATGATCTATGATGGATTGGGTATGAAAATTTTAAGTTATGATCATGATCCCATACCCTTATTCTTATATCATACTTTCATATGATCATAAATTAATATCTCCCATTTTTACCCTTATTAAGCATCTGATCTCAGCCTTTCTCATGTTTCCATTTTACTTAGGTTATAAAGAATGGTTTTAAGTAGAATATGTATACGAAGAGTATAATTATAGAATAAATTTCTAGGATATATTGAAGATATTTTATGAAATAAATTTATTATGTATCTAGTCTCTAAAGACAGTAAACCTTTATGGTTCTGGGTTTTTTATAATTGTGATATGTATTGAATATTCATATAAAATGATATAATATTTATGTATGTTATGATTGGTTCTCCTCATGGACCTTCATATCACATACAATGTTCTAGTGTTATCCATCCTAAAGATTCCAAAATCAAATCCCTGTACCTTTTTCATTGTAAGAAATCGTGATGAAATTCCTTCAATCATATTTTATGACTGAATATATAATGGAATGGAATTTATTTAAGGAATGGGAATAAGCTCTTCTAGAACCATTTAAATACATCTGATTAATCTTCACAGTGCAATTTTATATTTTATAGCATGGGAAAACTCTTTCCAAACCAACTAAAATTCTCTTAACATTCTTCACAATGAATGATATTATTTTATGGTGTATAAAAAAACCCAAAACTTTGGAAAAGGAAGATTCCTTACATTTAATCTCATAAGTCTTATACATATACCTTGATAAGTCCTATCTATTATAGTTCTCTTAAATACTTAGCCTATTTTCTATCATTTTCACATCACGAAGCGACCATAAGTTTCACATCACAAATTACTCTTTCATGTTAACAAAAATAATCTTACATTTATAAGAAAATAATCTTATGTGCACAAGGAAAACTTTGAGACTTTTTCACTTTTTTGGAAATTAATTCTAGTAATGACATGATGCTTGTAATCAAGACCAAATTTAAAATATCTCAAATCTTCATAAGTTATCTCTGAATATGCCTCTAGAATTCCATACTTATTCTTAATAAAGATATGATTAACAAAGAATCCAACCAATACCTCTTATGGTTGTAATATCATCACATTAAATTCACCTTATCTAGGTATGGATATACACTTCCTTGGTCGATATCAATTAAAGGCCCAACTATCATTACTCATCATATGATAGGAAAAATATCATCATGGTTAAGACTCAACTAATGAAATGATCAGTAACATACCCAACCACCACTTGATTAGCTAATCCTAAATCCTTGAATAATAAATGTATCAAAGTATAAAGGTTGTCATTCTATGTATCTTTCCAACCTCAGGTATGAGTATTTAAGATGAAACATTCACCCCAAGTATACCAAATACATTCCATATGGTATACATGGTGGTTCATCCAACACCCAAAATTCCTTTTATGCCTTATAAGAATATTCCATATCTCTATAAGAAATCCTACTAATGTTAACCTTCAAATTTTATCACAATATATAATAATCAGTGATGAACATAGATTATGGATACCTTAAATTTATACTTTGAGAGGTTAATTACCATTTTAATTCATGTAATCTATACCACCATTGTAAAATAATGATAAACTGAATATTTCCTTCATGATACATTTTGTATTTTTTAAATCCTTTAAAAATACTAAACTAAACCATACATAAACACCTATCTAATGATATTGTATATGATATACCACTAGAGTGGCATTATGTTTGCTATAATTTTAGGGGTTTATTAGATGCATTACATATCTATGTAATTCTTACCACATATCTATATGACCATCTGATAAAACCCCTTTAATAAATTCTTTTAATGAGTACCATCTATTAATAAATTAAATTTTAATAATAGTGAGACTTAGGAATTATATTTCTAATGTTTAAATTTTTGATCATAGTATTCAAACCCATTTTATTCACAACATCCTTTTTTTATTTTAATAACTTATGTTGTCTACTTAAAACTCTTTATAAGTTCATCATCATCATCATAATTATTAGAACATTTCCTTTGAGATCATTTAGTAACTAATAGAACTCTTTACATTAATATTTACCAATACATCCTAAACACTTTTAGGATATAATGTAACATTCACTTTTTTATGTTAACTAAATTTGAATCCTTAATATTCTATTTACCAACATAACCTAAAATTGTTTTGGATATTAAGTTATATACACTTTGAATTTAATTGGATTAATCTATTATTTTTTATTGTTTGAACTTCTCTAAGTCCAAAAAAACTCCCATTAGCCTCTTAAAAACTATATTCTCTCTATATGATTACACTAAGATACACAAACTCCTTTTTTAGGAAATAAAACTTATTTCCTCTTAGTGGGAATATTTAACAAATAAACTATTACATATATATCATATATGGTATTATATGTGTTTGGAACATTATTCTAAAAACAATATTTTATTCTTTATAATATTAAACTAATGGGTGGTGGGATAAAATCCCTTATATTTTTACAAATATCAAAGATAAACTCTTTATCCTAGATAAAACTCACTTTATCATTACCTTACTTTAAAAAAAATATAGTTTTGTATCAAATCATAATCTTGTGTAAAACATTCATATCACATTTTTCATAAAAGAACTTTGTTAATAAATAACTCCTCTTATCACATAATATAAATGAGATAAAAATACACATCCTTTACTTAGATTCATGAGGGCATGATATATATTCCATTATATTAAAATCCAATATTAAATATCCCTTTACTTTATCATTTGAATTAAAACTACAAACTTCATCAATTATTTCATTGATTTTGAACTCTTATATATTTACCATATTTGAAAAATGTACATTTTGTATCATATACCCTTCAAAATTGAATAATTGATTTCTATAACACCGATATATGGAATGAACACTTCCCTAGAGTTTATCAAACCCTTTAGTTATCCTAGAAAATTACATTCAATGGAAAATTATTTTCTCTTCCTAGAAACTCTATGATTTAATAACTAATTATAACCATTGGAAAAATCTAGTCTTATTTTCTTCTGTATTAAACAAGTCCCTCTTGTATTTGTCAATGAAGAAAAGGAACCTGAACATCACATGCCCAGTTCATATATTCATAATAATTTTTGAAAATAGAGTAAAATTTTATACAAATCATTCAATTTTTTCGAACACATCCAATGATGATTATAGAATTAATTCCACATCAAGATGAAGATTAGATGATATGATCAGTCTTTACAAGTCATTGGTTTAATTAATAAAATTAATTATATGAGTTCATACTAAATTTCTTTTAGTCATCTGGTAACTAATTTTTTTGTATCCTTAATTAAATTCATATATTATTCTCCTAATCATCTACATTTAATTGTCAAACAACTTTAATAGTTGTTCACTCAGGAAGGGGTTACTCTAACATATATATTTTTTCTTTACTAATTTGATAAAACATATCAAGTTCCTATACAAGTATAGAAAGTTTCTTCGATTAATATTTTTTATTTTTAAATATTGATCTTAAATTCATGTTTGATTTTGATGATTCCATTAATCTGCAACAAAATCTTTTATCATATAAGTATCAATGTTTTAAATTTATTTAATAACTAATTTATTAAATTTTATCTAACTTATATGATAACCCCTTTTAAATCCTTCATATCCATTAGTGGTACAAGATCTATATTTCTCTAATAAACGAGTCCCCTTTAGTGTTTCTATCACCACTTAGTCATTTAAATAGTCCATCATGCCAACCATATCATATACGACTCTGGGATGGTTGAGAAGACATGTATTTTTCCAATCCATCATATGAATAAACAAAACACTATTCCTTTAGTATCATTACTAAGGGTTTTCCAACTAAGTGTATCCTAATGAAAATGCTGAAATGGTCACCTTATTCTAATACCATTACTTTATTTGCTTAAACAAGATAATCCATGGGAACCCTTATTTGCTAAAGCTTACTCATTTGGATGATTGAGGTCTTGAAATTTGTTTTATTTTGAAGGAATTTGGAACTTAGTAATTTAAAGGGTATTTAATCTCATCATATTATATCATGTATTCCCTCTATATATATTCATGCTTCTAGTGATTTAGTTTGGAATGCCTATCTATTCCATAAAATAAATATGTTCAAACCATATTGATGTGTAACTATTTACATGACTTATGAATAAGTTAAATTCATGGTAGAAATAAAATAAACTAATTATCATACATAGAATGTAACTTATTAAATGTGTGTATGATAACTTAAATAAGTATTTTAAATCTTTAAATTAAAACATACATTTATTTATAATATAAATAATTTATATTTATGAATAATATAAATGGGAATAAAAAAAATATTGAAAAATTAATATATTCCTTCATGAGATAAACATATATGAATGATTCATATATAAATTATAAACACTTTGTAATTTAAGAAATGATAAACAATAATAATGAACTTTTATCCATTTCAAACTTTTCATGTTATAATTTATTTGATTTAATATGAACTTATCAATATTCCAAAATATGAGGTATTTTATGATAATTTTAATTATCAAATAATAAACATTTCATATTTTATATAAAAAACTTACCTAATTTAAATATCAAATATTTTATTTTATTTTATCCATTGATCATATCAACTAAAACACCCTTTTGGAATGGTTCAAATAAATTTATAAATAAGGCCTCAACATAAACTTTTTATATTTACATTCATGAACAATTCATAAATAAATATAACTACTTTTATATTGCACCTTATTTTTAATTTATAAACAATATAAATTATTCACCATGTGAATTCTACATTAAACCTAGATCACATCTACCAAAAAATTTTTTGTATGGTTTAAACCCCTCCATCATGTTTCATAATTTTTACAATTTGTTTTCATATACATATCATATTTAACGATAAAGACCATATCATAATTTTTGATATGATATTTTTTCTTTCATTTGATAATTAAGTCCTAAGATTGATAGTGAAGCATTTTCAATAATATTGTATGATAGATAACTATAGTATGTGATATAACCTTTGGTTCTTAGTAATCATAATTTATGATAATCCTATATCATAACTATGATAAAGTACATTGTTTTTAGTCTTCGTAAGATAAAACAATGACATCATATTATATGATTTATAATATCATATAGTATGATATATTATAAAAATTTAAGGTTACACTATGTCATCAAATATGATATCCTATATCATATGGCACAACCATATCAATGCTTATAACATCTCACATCATACGATTAACCTCAATGAAAATTTTACACAATCACTTATAATATCTGATATTGTAAAATTATCTACATTACAAATAGCATAGCATTTTTAACAATATCAGTTATGAAATTCATTTTTAATAGAGAATATGTTTCATTTCTTATGATATCTAATACAACATACATTATATATTCATTTTAAACATGGTTTTGAGATTCAATAATAATAATAATGATTTGATACCACTAGTGGGTTTATAAGGATATTTAACACTTATTCAATATGAAAAAATACAATATAAGCCTCAAACCTAAGATCACCATGTTATAAAAAACTGAAACCATGTATAAAAAAAATAAAGGACATATAACTTTCACCATAGATGTCTGAGCCTCTTTATTCAATCAAGTTCTTGATGAAGATTAGTGGGAATGGAAAAATTCCTCTTCTATCCAAGGTGTATCAATGAGATGAATTTATCACTAAGTTTTTGGGTAGTACCCTACTTGCATCCAAAATATGATGGAATATCTCAAGGAAAAATAAGGAGGAAGAAGATATCTATAGGAGGATCAATAAGACTCTACGAAAAGCTTAAACAAATTTATCTATGACGCGAGCCTTGTTATATATCCCTCAAGGATACTTCTTGTGTCTCTATAGCATCTACTTGTACATTATACAATGTATGAATAAATTGATTTGGTTATAAAACTTGTAATCTTTGGCTGATTTTTATCCTCCCAAATGTTTCAATATATGAAATGCTAACTTTCAATGATAGTCATATGTGAAATATTACTCAATCATTAACATTTAACATTTGGTTTATTTATCTATAATAACATGTATATGTGAATTATACAATATTATTCACTACATTGCAATATGCCTATGTCATACCTAATAAATGGGAAAAGAAGAGGCAATAAAATATCACCATATCATTCCTTACAATCTGTTTTTTCAAGGCATATAAATAGATTTGGTAGTATAGATTTCATCTCATACAATATTCCTATATCTTATACTATTATATACATTAACATGTATCATATGAACATTAGAATTTATGGTAAATCTATATAATATATGAATATAAAATAATTATTAATAAATAATTACAATATTTTGATTGTTATTTCAAATTAATAGTTTTATATAATATACTATATACTCAAAACACTTTTGATCATCTCCCTGTTTAAAATCTGATAAAGATTCTTTTTTATTTCATTAATGCATTGATAGAAATTCTAAAACAGTGTTTCTTTAAAAGGTGATATTTTCACTTAATTAAATTATTAGTCAAATTTTATCCATTAGTTGTTTTAGAAAAATCATGTTAGACCAAAAAATGGATGATGAAACCATTAAATAATGTCATAGTTGTAACATTCTTAGTTTTTAAAATTTTTAAAACCCCCCTTTGGATATAATTTATAATTCCCTTAAGTAAAAATTTAATAACTTTCAATTTAATTTTTACCCTTATGTATGGAATAGAAACTATGTAAAGATAAATAATTTCTACCCACACAAATGCCTATTTGTTGGAGTTATGCAAAGGTAAATCCCTATTTTTAAAGGTTGTGTAAAGGTAACTCACTTTTTCTATCAGTGGAATAAGGTTATATCTCTATTTTTATATGTTATGAATGGGTAAGCCACTATTTTCAAATGATTCATAAGGGTAACACAAGCTCTGCATAAAGTTAACCTTTTTTTCAAAGGTTAGATAAGGGTAACCTGGCCACTGTAAAAGTGTGGGTTTGAGCTATGTAAGGGTAGCTCATTGGTTTTAAAGGCTGTGTAAGGATAATCAAGAGCTGTGTATGGGTAATTATGAATCTCAGACCTTTATAAGGGTAAAATTACTTACCCTCGCACAATAGTTGGGGGCTACATAAGGTTAAAACCATGTTACCCTAAAACCGCACTTCTTTTGGGAAAAATAATTCTAAATCCTGTTTAACATTATTCCTCTTCTAGAATGACCCTATAATGTGATTTTTTTTTATTTTGAAAGCCTAAAATAGTGAGAATTAATTCATTTTACTCGTTAATATTCATAAATCATGTTTTTAAGGTTTTAAATGCATCAATTGAAATATTAAATTAAAGGTAAAATTAAATGGGTATTTTAATTTGGGGTTATATTACTACAGACCAAAACAAGGAGATACACTTCTTAAAATATTTAAAATTCACATACCCTTTGATTTTTATCTCCTCTTGGGTCCAGAAAGTCAATAATTCCTAAATCTGAGATCTGATATGTATTCTTTGATCAAACTAGATTCTTTTTCAGGTTTCCAGGCATGGAATAATCCTCTCCCTCTCCTCCATTCTTGAGTGTATCAGTTTTAAAGGGATAATTTATAGGTATACTTTTTCATGTGATTTTTTTTAAATTTAGTTATTCCTAATATTTCTAGAAAAATGATAAATAATACTTAAATGGTAATAAAATATAATTATCAATCTATGATAAATAATTATTACAAACTTATCTCAAAATTATTTTAGAAAGATAAAATATCATCACATGATGGTTTTATAATTATTATTTATGAAATTAATGGTTAGCACATGATATGGTTTAATAAATAATTTGGAAATTATCCAGGAGAGATAAAATATTATTGCATGTGGATTTTTTATTTCTTTTGAAAATAATGTAATTGGAATTAGTTTTAGGAATCCTTGGCGAGTGATTTGAACCAACAAAAACATGAGCGTGTTTCTGGTGATGATTCATTGGTGAACCTTTAGAATTGATGTTGACAAGCTTGAGGTAGGAAGTTCCTTACCATATAGATGCCGTGTATATGATTGTTTTGTTGATATGAAATTGTGTAATTATATGACTTAAACCATGTTTATTGTTTGATCACATGCATGTGCATTCATATCCAGTGATACCTATGCTTGATGTTTCCTCACATATGTATTTTTAATGGCTATGACTCTTTATTAACATGACATGATATTTTATCTATAATCTAGTACCTATTTATTGCATGTGTTATTCATCTATATTTTTTATTTGAGCATACAGGTTGAGCTATATGGACTATCCCACCTAGGGGGATGTTTCAGACATTTGGTTGGCATATACATGGGCTATCCCTTCAAGGGGGATGTGTAAGATATGTTTTTTGTACTATCCCAATGAAGGGGGTGTGTTGGGCAGTGAATAACATCCTTGTGGCCTAACATGTGACTCATTATCCTTGTGGTGGCTGTGAGATACATTTCATGACCTTGTGGTTGAATCTAGTTCAAGAATTCTGTTATTATTATGTTTCCAGTATGAAATCGAAGAAAGTGCAACCAAGGGTTTGTGGTGGGTTCCTTAGTGAATGACCACTTGGTACATGGTTGTATGTTGTTTATTGTGAATTAATTTATTATCATGACATACAATAAAATTCACGTTCACTCATATGAATGATGCCTTAGTGGTATCCTAAAGGATTTTGTTAGGTCAGATTAAATATGAAGATATGAGAGGGGGTGAATTGTGTGATTTTGAAACACTTTCATGAATGGATCGAAGGCCTTCACTTTTTATTTATTTTTGATAATCCCCCTTTTAAGAGTTGAGGGGGAACCCTTACATGACCCAAAGGCTTAGTGACACATTATATGACCTGAAAGCCTTTGAGGAAATAATCCTAAACAGAAAACATGGATTTTCCCCTCCCTAGCATATATCTTGATGTCATCACTCCACCATCACAAGGTTGGTTAGATAGCTCTCTTGTGTAGAGTTGCATGGGCCTGGTTCCTATTGAAATGTCATACCCTCTCATTATTCCAATTCTAGTTATCACAGCTCTAGTGAACGTGCTTTCTCTGAGTCCTCATCATGAGCCTATTCTATTGAATTTAGTTTGGTTGCATTTGCATTTCATGTGACATGAAGGCCTTGATGTGGATCGAAAGCCTTGAGGTGACGTGAAGGCCTTGAGGTGGCCCAAAATCCTTACTGACCCAAATGCATTGGGTGGACCGAAGGCCTTAAAGGACTCAAGTACCAAACCATTGGCTCGAAGTCTGATATAGATGAATATTTATGGTTTCTACAGTACTGAATAGTACCTTCTACAGTACTTTCTATATTATCTACAATAGTACCTACTATAGTAACATAGAAATATATCTCTTCCCAGATTTGATCTCGGGTATCTTGGATGTACTTGAAGAGTCCTAACCAACCGGGTTGAGGCTCATCTTCTCCTTTTGAAACACTTAAATAATTTAAAACTTACCCCCCTTTTCGATTTTGAAAACAATGATACTATATTTTCTTTAAACATATTGTGTAGAGGAATAATAATGGAAATAACATAACAATTTTTATAGTGGTTTGGGGGGAAAATTTCCCCTATTCTACTCTACCAACACTCTCTCCATAATCATGGTGATTTCCACTAGTAAATATTTTTCCAAGAGATATAAATAGTTAAGTATAATCAAATTAAACTTATTACAAAGATTTTACAAGGCTTCAAATAGGACAAACACTAGTCCTTGAAACACTCCACACCTAAGTGTTTAGAAATAACTAAAAAAGTATTCAGTAAAAGAATATATTATTTAAATAATTTAGATACAGAAGTCATAAATAGCTTAAGAAGACATCTTCATAGGAATATAAAAATGATTTCAAAACATAGTCCATCTAAAGAATATCTAGGATGTTAGAGAAAATGTCTTGATGAAAAAAAGTATAAACAATAACTTCTTAATATAAGGATAGATATATAGTAACATATTATACCAATTATGACCCAAAGTGTAATCATACAAAAATAAATTCAAAAAACTAAAGAATATGAGTGAAAGGTAGATACTAAAGTAATAAAATTATCAAAAAATACTGATGAAATTTCAAAGAATTTCATCATATGAAACTTTATAGAAAATAGAGAGTTTTTTGAAATAATTTTTTCTATTATATTATCCAGATAAATATGTTGAGGATAATTAATAATCTCAATTTAAACCTATTCAAGAAGATCTAAAAATATCTCAACACAAATAATTATTTTTAAAACATTATGCACATATGAAATTCAAAATAAATAGCCATAAAAATCATAATTTTCTTTTAAAATATTAATTATTTAATATGTTTTCTAAGAGACTTTGAAATGGTTCTTGAATCATTTTAATAAGAAATTTTCTCTAGAAAAATCAAAGTAGAAATCTTAGAATATATCCCTAATTCAAATCCTGCAAATGCATGATTCAACATAGGGTTTCTTGACATGAGGATAAATCCAAAATTTCGATTCACAATGTATGGTTGATTCAAAACATTAGGTTAACAAATCAAATGTTGGATACTCAAATATAGGGTTATTAATAAAATTTAAGTTCCCAAACCTCACATTCACTTCAAACCTGAGGTTCCAAAAGTAGCATTACTTATCAGAATCTTGGTTCCAAAACATAATGACTATCTTAAACATGGGGTTTCAAATAGTGATTCCATGTTACTTTGAATGTCCAAAATAGTCTGTATAATAAAACATAAGACGAATTATAATAAAATATCTTCAATAATTATAAGAAAATGAAATAAATATTCTAATAAATATAATTTTGAAATCTACATAAAGAAACTTCATTAGTGGGATAAATAAGCAGGTTTGTGATCATCAAAATTAATGAGACATTAATGAAATTGTTAAATATACATCTGTATGCAAAAAATATCACCTTTTTATGATAAAAAAACCCATTTAAACATAAAAATGAAAATACTTATAGGTTTTAGTTATTATTGAAACAAATAGATTTTTTTAAACAAATGTTGTGTTTATTCATATTTTTCCCCTTTTTTGAAATAAAAAAGACAATATAGAATTGGATTAAAAAAATTAATGTAGCATATAACTATAAGAGAATGTTATATAATCCAAAAATAAAATCATCTAGAAAATTGATTAGTCTCAAAATTCTAAAACATTAGTGAATATAAAAGAAAAAAATAGAAAATTATAAATGGAATTTTTTATAAATTATCCTGGATTACAAAGAAGTTGGGTTCAAGGATAAAAAATTTAGGGTGAGGGGTGTGAGGAAGGTTCATGTTCAAGTTCATCTAAGGAAGAAGATTATGTGGTTAAGAAATCTCTAATAGTCTGATACATAACCTTCACCTCCCCCATAAACTTCTTGAAATTTTGGTTCATTGGACCAACACACTCTTTTATTAGAAACATTTATTCCTGGCACATATTTAGCACTTAAAAAATATTCACTTTTATAAAATTATGAATATTCTCATAAGACTAAACATATCTATCCATCATTTTGCCCAAATGGTTGACCAAAAAACTAAATCTTATTTCTGTAGAAGCTAAACTCTCATCTAACTCTATTTTATTTTCCTAAAAAGTATGTAGGGGAACACTATTATACTATAAACAATTAATCCCCTTAGTCATCAAAGATTTATCATCTGAAAGAAACTCTATTCTTCTCAACACATACGCAGATCCCACTCCACTCGAAGTAGAATTTCTAACCTGAATTAAACTTGAAACTTTTAAACTTTAAAACTAAGTAACTAGGAACCTCTTTAGATCACAAAAATTATATTAAACATTTCTCCATGTAGCTTTCTAAACATTCCAAACATATCTTTCCAAAAAGCATCAAAATATTCATTAGATACTGAACTTTATTTTAAACTCTGATACTAATTTTTAATAGACTCAAACTATATTCTAGAAATATTTAAACTTCTTAAATATCTAATATACTTTCGATAACTCCTATGTCCTGTCAAATATTTTATAAATTCACCCTTTAACAGGTCAAACCTAGATACGATACTTTCAGAAAAACTCTGAACTTGGGCATAAAAATTCAAAAATGAGGAGATAATTTGACAATAATTATTGTATCCTTAACACCTTCTTCTATAGTCCTATCCATGGAATTTTTAATAAAAGAAACTGATTGATCTCTGATCAAATCATTTTTAGTAGGGACTGGGTTACTCACCTACTCTTCAAAATTATCTTACACATCATGAATTTCTTTAGTTAAACTTTTTTAATAGGGAAAATTTTTTCACTTTATCTAGGGTATAAACCAACACAACCTCAATATCCACCTTAGTAGATGATTCTTGGTAATATCTTGGAAGTTAAATTATTAATCCAACTCTAGACACAATATTTTCTTCCAATTCTGGCCTCCTTTTGGTACTATCTAAGACATTTTCAAAAACTAACATATTAATCTTCCAACCCTCCAGACACTTAAGGAAAACCATATATCCCTTATACTCAAGATTCTCCAATTTATTCTATATGAGGCCTAGAAAAACCATCTTATTTTAGACATCTATGATCCCCATCATCATGAGCATCAGATTTCTCTTCCCCTTTAACTCCAAAATGAATCAAATTACCTCTTATCACACTCTAAAATAAATTTAACTTCCTTGGAGTTCCAACGGTCAAGACAATGATATGATTAAATATTCACCCTATCCTTATATCATCCATCATCCCCATATGGTAGAGAAAAATAGAAACTAATATTCCATAGGGGTTGAATTTAATTTTGGAATCCTTCTGAAGGAAATGGTTCATGTATCTCAACATGTACCTACTAATATTGAGATTGATGTCTCTCATCATAAAAAACATGACATAAATTTCTGGAAATATAATTTTCTCAGTTTTATAAATTCCTGGTACAACTACAGTCTAAATAAATTTTAACAAAACTTTATAATCAGCCTCCATATCCTTTAATAGCATCTTTTTAATTTTTGTTTTTACAAAAACAAAAGACATTATTTCATCATATTTTTGTGCAATGTCCCCAATAGATCATAGACTGAAATGATAATTACTTTCATGAGGACACTTAAATATCATAGCCATATCTACTATAGAAATTGAAAACTATGTCATTTACATTTGAGGAAATAACATATTCACTATCAATAAATTTGTACGAAACATTATCATAAAATTATTTTACATCTCATTCATAGACTTACATGTAATTACCTCTAGAAAACATGTGTTCCAATCCTTGAAAACTCAGTGTCTGATTCACCATCAAATTTTTATGAAATATTGGAACACCCCAAGGCATTAAATTTTCAATTTAGAATAAATTTTATTTTGTTTCTATATTTCTTTATATGAAACACCATGTGAATCTTATGCTACACATAACACTGAGTTAACTTGAGTTACACGCAAGACAAAGTTTTACCACCTTTTAGTGGCACACCTATTTTTAAACTAAATTTTGAAAAATTTATAATTATTATTTGTAAAAAAAATCATTTTTGATTGTGTAATTTCAAGAATATATTAGTATTATGTTTTTTTATTTTTCTGAGAAGCTTCATTTTTTGATGAATAGTGAAAAATCCTACATTTTAGTTGAAAACTGTCTTTTTGTCCAAATAGTTATTAATGTTAAATTATATTTTAAATTTGTTTAAAAGCTAAAATATATCAATAATATATATATTAATACAATTTAGGTCACTAGAATCATTTTTATATTTAATTTAGATATAAATACTTAATGAACTTTTGAACATTTTCACTTTAAAGATCTGCTTTCTTGACACATCTACGAGAATGGATTTAAATTTAATCTTAACACTTATGTGAATTGAATTTGTAAAAATGTATATAAATAGATTTAATTAATATTATATTAATATTATAATAATATAAACTTATTTTTTGACCTAAAATATTAGTAGAAGTAATTAAAATTAATTACAAGGGTTAAGGTAAAATTAAGCTTAACAAGGGACTAAACCTTAAACTTAAGGGCCAAAATGACCTATAAAATTGTAAAAAATACATTCGATGCTAATATTTAGACAATATAACCTATATTTTATAATTTTATGAGTTATTGGGACACAATGTTATGAAAGTGACCCATATAATAAGTTAAGTATTGAAAAAGACAAAAAAGGAACCTTTCTTACCTTTAATATTTATAAAGATTTTGAGTATGGAATAATCTACATAGTTTATGTTATAAAAATTATTTTAAAATTTAAATGAGTTTTTTATCATGATAATTTAACTATAATTTTTTGATTTGATATAATTACATTAAACACTTAACAAATGCTAAGGCATGAATTATTTAGTTAGTAATTAAATAAGATAAATAATGCTAAACACTTTAAACGTAAAATAAATTTAATGAATTATTATGTTAAAATATTATTTTATGTAAATATATAATGTTACACATTTTTTAATTTAATATATTTTAATTCCAATAATGTTTTGATATTTTTAAATTAAAATTAAATAAATAATGCCCAAATTGACATTAATGTTATTCTAAAAAAAATGATATTTTATTAAATGATTAAAAATTAATAATAATCCTATATTATTCCAAGTTATTTTTAGATGTTAATAAGTAACAAATATATGGCCTATTAATGGACAAATTTATCTTTAATAATTAACATATTGACCTAAAGATAATAAAAACATTGTTAGCACTGTACGGGTTAAAGCAGTGTTTTTGCGCATTACATGTGCTTGTTTTCAAAATAAACTCCAACACACCTGGTATTTATATTTTGTAAATTATATATAATATTTAAAATTAATTGGGTATATATTTTCTAATAAATATTACTTTAATTTAGTCTTAAAATTTAAATTACTTAGGTTAGAATACTAGTTACTTTAATAAAAACCAAAATGAAAAAATTGGGGAAACTTAGAAGTTAAGGAACCAAATTATAAAAATACATTTATTTTTGGGTTGTGAAGATTTGGTTCAACCATAATTTTCATTTAATCTATTATTTTTCTATTTTTGAGGCACATGAGGTAATGAACACCTACCAATAGTGTATAACTTTGGCATTTACAAGAATGTCACTCCCCCTCCTTTGTAAAAAGGCATTCACTCTTCCCCTTACTCACACCTCTCAAGACACATTGGATCATAAAAAAACTGCCCAAATATTCTCCCAAAATTCCTCCCCTAAACATTTAACCCTAATATTTTGAATAAAATAAACCAAGGAGGCCCTTTGGTGAAAACTAAAAGGAGTTACCTGAAAAGGTGTAAACATTTTTCAATGAGCATTTATGTTTTATTTATTTATACACACATTAAATTATTATTATTCCATGATTATATGATAAAATAAGTATAATAAATATACTTAGATGTTTTTATGTTATTTTTTTGACCTAAACCTACAAACACATCCATAAAATGGGTAAAACAATTTCCATTTGTGTGTATGGTAGATTACCGCCTTGTGAAATGATGTCGTCCATTTTTCCTTTACCACCTCTCATGGTTTGGAATTATGATGATCAAATTATTTATATATTACATATTATATTTATTATATCTATATTGTACTGTAGTTTTTATATAACACATAGCTTTATTCTTTCTATTCTGTGTAAACATGATAACTTTGTTTGTGGACATGTAGACTACCACCTCCTCAAACCGATGTGATACGTTCAAAAATTACATGGAATGTATTAAGGATGGTTTTAATTAATAATATATTAAATAAATTACATATATATGATATTCAAGAAATAATTTACTTTCTGGAAGTATAATATATCATTTTCCTTTTTACCCTTTAAACACACTAAAAAGTGATAATGTTGTTCATGGATGTGTGGACTACCGTCACCTCCATGATATGTGATCCCATTTACATCATAATAATTATATAAATAAGTATATATGATTAAATAAAATTTTATTTATGATATAATGATCATTTTGGAATGATATAATGTTACTAAACTTCTTTTCATAATGATCGTTGAAAAATGGGAACGTTACTCATGCGTACATACAGCCTACTATCTCCATTATTGTAACATTGAATCATTTTTCATAACCATCTTTAATTATTGGTTTTAAAAGTATAATTTATGTATAAATATGATAATTATGTCTTGATTATTATTATTGATATGTTTATATAATGACCTCTTTGGACATAGTTGTCCTACCAAAGTCATTTTTGACGCATAAAACGAATATGGTTAGAACACATGACATAAACTTAATTATTTAATTAGTTGTTTGAAATATTATAATAAGTGAATTAAAAGTAATAATAAACTTTAAAAAGGTTTTAAATAAATAAAATAACTAATATAGGTTTATTATCCAAGAAGATAAAGACACATGTGACAATTCAGACTCAAGGTAATGGATTTCATCCCAATTTCATTTCTTTGAATCATATTTTAATGTTATACACCTAGTTTATTTTATATGGTGTATATAATACCATTTGGAATGCTATATCATGAATACACTTATTCTCATTATATTATAAGTTTAATTTAATGTTATTTATTCATGGGTATTATGATTAAAATGTTTCAAATTGGTATGGGATACTTTGTAATGTTTAACGAATATTTTCCATAAGAATGTTTTAAAGATCTTTAAATGGTATGTCCATTAATCAATGTCAAAACCATTTTTGTTACTTATTATCCACTGAGTAATTGTTGATAAATCCATATTATTTATTCAATATGGATATTTTATGGTAAGTTACATTGTTTATTAATTAAATTGGATTTTCAACATATAAGGAATGCTTTGGACAGGTATGACAAGTGTGGGGCCCTATTATAGATAACACCTCGATGCATCAGTAGTCCTATAGGACTAAATAAGTTGGTGAAAAACCATTCGGATTTGTTTCTAAGTAGAATAGGATAGTACTATATGGGTTGGGGACTAGTTAATGTAGTCCCCTCTATGCATCAGTCATCTCATGAGATGAATCATTTATCCAAATTATATGGGTTTCTACATGATATGATAAATTGTCTTGTGAAAGGTCTTGATGGTTAAGGTACCATGTACCTAGGAAACATGATGTCCAATAATCATGAATTTCCTTCATTTAGATTCATTTATTATTGATCCATGAGATTTTTATTTAATATTATCTATGGATTCATGTCATTCTCAGTTTTTTGATTAAATGTCATGTGTTTCAGTTATCTGCCTTACTATATTGATTATTCCATATAAATTTGTTTAAATGGAAAGTGTGTTCAGTTATTTACCTTTCCATATTAATTATTCTTATAGATTTATGATTAATTATATTGTACTTACCCATACTGAGCATTTGAACTCACCCTTATTATGTTTCCTTTCCCTAGGTTATGAAGATGAATCATCTAAATGAGTTTCAAGGATGCTAAGATTTTACTTTTGTTATAAAATGATTTCTATCCCTAATGTAAAATGGGTTTCTTGTATGTAATCTGATTTTCCAAAACTGTTATACTGATCAGTCCTTTAGGATTGGATTCCTTGTAATCATGTTAATGTAATAAAGTAATGCACCAGCTCTCGGCTTTTGGGGTCGGGGCATGACAGTTGGTATCAAATAAAGTTTAGCAACATCCTTAGGAACTAGATTTAGAAAACATATATAAGGGAACATAACCCTAAGATAGACTTTGAGGATAATTATAAAAGAAAATTCTAAAGAAACCATGTTTATGATTGTGAATTGATATACACATAAATTTTTTAATTTATGTTAAGTATTTTTCTAGTTTTGGGATTATACATTATGTTTCATAATGATATTATCTAACCTAGTGTATGTGGTCATTTAGAAATGGATACTTTCATAATGAATGTGAACTTCATTGATTAACATGATCCAAAGAGTAATAAGGATCATATCTTTTATGGTCTTAAGAGAATATTTCAAAGGGAATTAGTTGTTGGAACCACTTTGTGTATAGGTTTGTATTTGTTTTCAATAATTTTCAATGGAATATCAAAATGAAAGAGATAAAGAAGTACTCCAATAAAATGGAGGAATAGGAGCTCACAATGAAGGAGATCATGAAGTACTCTGATGATGTAGAGGAGTAGTGGTTCAGACGATTGTTGTGCTGATTGTAAGTTCAAAGAATATGTGTCAAAGGTGATACATTGTTTACAACAATGAAGAATGTGAGGAGTAATCCATCCAAGGATGATTAAAGAAGGATGGTGTTTTTGGATGAAAACCATGCAATTCCTCTTTATTTCATAAGAACCATGGGCTTTGATGAAGACCATGCAATTACTCATGATTGCGTGAAAACCATGCTAGAGACTTATTGACGGATTGAATCACATGGTTTGCATGAAGTTGATCATGATGGTTGATGAAGGACGCAATGTGCCAATGAGTTGACTTCTGAGATGGCCATGCGGAGATTGAAATTATGAGATGGCCATGCAAATCACATTGTATCAGAAGATAATGGTACTAAAGATGTTCCTTCAGAGAATACATATCACAATAGTGGAGTTTGTGATAAAAGAAAAAGAGTTGCTGAAGGATACAGATCACCAAGAAGAAGTGTTGTTGAGGTGATCATGCTTGTCGACAAAGCAAACAAACGACATACAAATTTGTTGAAAAAGGAGAATCCATGGTGACATGTCGAGTTCAAGAGTTGTGGTCAATGATCTATGTTTGATTCAAGAACATCGACAGAGGAATGGATGATCTGGAGGCGGTACAAAAAGAGTAGATACAAGGTAGCACCGTTTTCCAGTGTTTTCCAAATTTCAGGGCCTCAAAATCATCAATTGAAGAAGAGTGATTTTGGAAAAAAGACTTGCGCGCCATACTCTTGGAGGATAGGAAACTTGCACGCCATATGTTTTTGAAGATCAGAGCATCACAATATGACAAAGGGATAAGGGTCGCACAAGTTTTGGTGAGGTCGCGTAGGTGAATTATGTACCGGGAAGAGAATTGCGCACCGACGCCTTGAATTCATTATAACTTGCGCGCCTATGGTTTTTCGAGATCAGAAGATCCAAATTTGGCAAAGGAAAGATGTTCACGCAAGTTTGGATGTTGATCGCTCAAGTGCCTAGTAGGGGCCGAGACTTGCGTGCCGATGGATGACTTGCGCGCCGCCGCGCAGGGGGTCCAGTTTTTCTATAAATACTGGACCACCCCTCCTCATTTCTTATGGAGCTCAAGACTCAGATATTGTTCGATCTCTCGTCGCGCAGGTGGTTGCGTCGCGCAAGTGGTGATTGCGCGCCGATTGATGGTTGCACGCCCTAGGTAATTTGGGCGAGAAAGGAAGTGAGTCGTGCAGGTTTAAAGTTCAAGAAGGCAGAGTCGCGCAGGTGCTTTTGTGACACTTGCGCGCCAGTTTATACTTGCGCGCCTAAGACTTGTGCACCGGGGGAGACTTGCGCGCCGGGCTTGAAAAGAAGAGCCAGATATTGTTAAATCACGCCCGCCTTTCTGGAGCTGCACAAGAGCTGAAATATTGCCTGATACTTTCGGTGAAAAGTGAGATTGAAGAAGAAATCTAAATGATACATGCATGATCTCATGCATACATGGAGAAATGATTCTGACAACGCCGAGTAAGCTGAGCTTCATTAAGTAAGCAATCACATCAGTGATTGTGATTCAGGAAAACAAAGACAAGGGGATCTAGTGCATTCATTCATTGCACTAAAGAAGAAGGATTGAACTAAATGGAGCATCAAATATGAACCCTGATGCAAGCAATGTCTCATGCTGAACAGGAGACGAAGAACTTCAATTCACACCTATTGAAGAGACCTTCACGTCTATAAACTAAGTGAGACTTCACCAACAGCAGTGAGCCAGAGGGAGTCAACGGGAGTGACCCGAGGGACACAGTGAGTTATCCCTGAACAATTTTAAAGGAAGTGAGCCTGGGACATAGTGACTGTACCCGAACCTTTGTAATCTACAGCTAGTGAAGCATAGTGGATTAAGGTACGACCGATAACCTGTCGGCTTATGCTCCTTGGACGTAGCCCTTAGTGGTGAACCAAGTAAAAATAGCTGTGTCATCTCTCTGCATGTGAATGTTTAATTGCTGATCATATCCATCATACAGGTTTAAGTAGTTCCTACCAACATGGGAACAAGATCCACAACTAAAAGAAGAAAAAGTTGCCACCCTGATTCACCCCTCCCCTCTTAGGGTGTCCCGGGGTCCTACAAGTGGTATCAGAGCGAAAGGTTAACATATGTTGGATATTCTCGAGTAATTCTATTGAGAAGAGGATTTGAGTTTCTTTCCTAGAGTCAACAATGAAGAGAAGTCTTGATAATGACCTAGTCATTTCTGAGAAGAAATCTATATCCACCAAGACTTTGACAAATAGGAAAAAGAAAGAGAAGAAGATTAAGAAGAAGTCCCCCACATCCAAAGAAGATGCAGTGTCTTGTTCTCCATGCCATTCCAATAATGAAGAAACATTAGGCTTGGAAAGTATCAAGCAGGTGGCTCAGAACTCATCCAGAGGAAAGGATGAAACCCCTAATTCAAGCTTTTAGGAAAAACTCAGAACATATCTGCATGATATTCCAGAAGAAAGGGTTTCTATTATTTGTAGCCTATTCCAATCTATGCAGGTTGAGATCAATCGATTAGAAAGGGAAGCTGAAAATATGGAAAAGGGGTTGGAAATAAAAGTTATGGAAAGTATGAAGCTCATCAAACAGGTGAAAGTCTTTGAAGAAGAGGAAGTCAATAAGACTATAAAAGAAAGGATCCATGCACTTGAAGCTGAGCTGAAGAAGAGCAATGAAGTCAATAATTTTTGTTTGGAAGAAACTTCCATTAAATTCAGGGAACTTGACTCTTTGTTAAAAAACAAAGTTAAGATGCCTGAAGATGAGGTTGAAAGGTTGAAGAAGACTTGTGAAGAGAAGATGATCATGATTGAAGATCAGAAGATCATCCTTAATATTGTGGGTCAAAAATTGGAAGCTCAGTTGACCAAGATTGAGAACACACATATTGAGACTTCACAAAAGAATGAAATGAGTGATGCTTGCACTCAATGTTCGTTGGAGGAGTCTAAAGCTGAAATTACTCCAACATGTGATAAGAAGATTATGACAACTCTTGATTATCCACATCAAGAATCAGTTTCTCCTGGTACTCAATTCTCACTGGAGGATTCTATTGTCAAAAGACCTCCGACATGTGATAAGAAGATCATGACTTCACTCTTTGATCTATCACAAGAAATTGAGAAAGTGAAGGTACCATCCAAACCATCTTGCACTCATATTTCTAAATACACTCCTACAATCAGTGCAGATGGGAAGAAAAGTTCTAAAATAGTATGGATGAGGAAAGGTGAGAAGAAGAAACCTACCACCATGGCTAGGGTGGATGGGAAGAAAAAGGAGGAAGTGGGTTCCTCAAATAGAGCACAAAAGATTAAGCAGATGGCCCAAAAAATCAATACAGAAGACACAAAGAAGAAAAGATTTGTGGGTCAATGTTGGTGCTGCAACTGATTTGGGCACTGTGCACTGGATTGTCTTTATAATCCCTTACATGGAAAAGCACAGAGAATGCCTATATCAAAGAGAAGGAAGCCAGAGAAAAAGAAGCAACATCAGCAGGTCCAGAAGCATCTGTTTACTGCAAACAGATTTGGAATTCTTGATAACATCTGTGATGTATGCAACGGCAGCAGTCACAATGCAGGAACATGTCCATATCAACATGCTTTCACTGTTGAAAAGAAAATAAGAACTCTGATGTCGTCAAAGAATGAAGCAGCTACCTTGGGGAGAAATCAGAAGAATGTTGTGAACACACATTTCCCCAAGAAGATCTCAAGTAGGGAAGCTGAGAAGACCCAGGATTTTAGATCCATGAAATTGAAGGGTCATTCATCCAAAATAAACACTAAGTGGGATGAATCTCAGATGGACCCATGTGGAAGACCTAAACCAGCTGCAAAAGTTCCAAATAACATATTGGTCATCTGGACAAGAAGATTTGAAAAGAATAAGGAAACTTGAAGATGAGAAGGCCAAGGCTGGTGACAAAGGAAAAGGAAAACTTTCACATGATGAAGACACAGTGCAGGAGAGATTGAAAACAAAGAGAAACACCAGTTTCAAAGAAGTTCTGTGTGAGAGATGTAAGAAATCTGGTCACATTGCAAAAGGTTTCCTAACCTTAATACCAGATCAAGAAGCAGTTCTTAAGAGGAGTAAGAATGTATCATTCATGATGGCTGCTAAGCAGAAAAATTCTCCACACAAAGCAGAAGAGAATGTGAACAGAGCCATGCCACACCGACATATGTCAGAACATATATTCAAATGTGCAGTCATGAAGACTGGAGTGAACATAGGAACTTGGTTGAGAAAAGAACCTCAACCAAGCAAGTCTTCTTGATGAAGCAAGAGGGAACCACCTTATTCCCGTAATCATTTGTGTATTGTATTTGTGCTAATAATGCAGGGAATTGAAGGTGAAGCATGCTCTCAGGGGGAGAACCTGAGAAGTAGTGAATGTTTTCAACTCATGATAGCCAAACTGAAAAAGTTTCCATCCTTAGTAGATTCTTCAATTGATATTCAAAGACTATGATGATGAAGGATCACTCTTGATGAAGATGATGAGTGTTTCCCTTGAGGGGGATAAGAATGAAGAAGCTTCCATAATCATTGTTTTAATCAATATCAACTCCAGCTGGACTCAAAAGCAGTTACTCTGTGAATTTCTTGAAGAACACGCCAATGGAGAAGATATTTCATTTCTAAATCACTATCCCTTGGTTACTCAGATCAAAGATTATTTTACAAAGGGGGGGGGGTAACTGAACTGATCAGTGACATAAAGAGAATAGAAGTGCCCCAAGGTCACTTATCCTGCCGATTGCACTTGAATGTTTTTGATCTATTTGCTGATGTGAGTGCAGGAGTTTCAGGTTGATTATTCTCTATCATAGTTTATCTTCTTCTACCTGGAATTAAAGTAGTAAAACCTTGAAGACAAGATACATGAGTTATCATCTAATGTTGGTATCATGATCTGTGGATAACGGACAACCTTGTTGACTTAATCAAATCCTATTGTTTTCTACATCGAGCATTGCTCAAGTAGACTTAGAGTGAAATGATTAATGAAACATTGTTTAAGTGTGGATTGATACCCTCCCTACCATGTGCATTGTATTTCTTGTCAATAAGGGGGAGAGAAAGTGAAATGAACGTTTGAAAAGAAAAGTTGATTGAATAGAAGATTCTCCTTTTGACATTGACAAATTCATTTCAGAAGATGTATAAGGTATTGACAACAAAATACAAAGGGGGAGATTGTTGGAACCACTTTGTGTATAGGTTTGTATTTGTTGTCAATAATTGTCAATGGAATATCAAAATGAAAGAGATCAAGAAGTACTCCAATCAAATGGAGGAATGGGAGCTCACAATGAAGGAGATCATGAAGTACTCCGATGAAGTAGAGGAGTAGTGATTCAGATGATTGTTGTGCTGATCGTAAGTTCAAAGAACATGTGTCAAAGGTGATACATTGTTTACAACAATGAAGAATGTGAGGAGTAATCCATCCAAGGATGATTAAAGAAGGATGGTGTTTTTGGATGAATACCATGCAATTCCTCCTTATTGCATAAGAACCATGGGCTTTGATGAAGACCATGCAATTACTCATGATTGCGTGAGAACCATGCTAGAGACTTCTTGACGGATTGAATCACATGGTTTGCATGAAGTTGATCATGACGGTTGATGAAGGAGGCAATGTGCCAATGAGTTGACTTCTGAGATGGCCATGCGGAGATTGAAATTATGATATGGCCATGCACATCACATTGTATCAGAAGATAATGGTACTAAAGTTGTTCCTTCAGAGAATACATATCACAATAGTGGAGTTTGTGATAAAAGAAAAAGAGTTGCTGAAGGATACAGATCACCAAGAAGAAGTGTTGTTGAGGTGATCGTGCTTGTCGACAAAGAAAACAAACGACATACAAATTTGTTGAAAAAGGAGATTCCATGGTGACATGTCGAGTTCAAGAGTTTTGGTCAACGATCTATGTTTGATTCAAGAACATCGACAGAAGAATGGATGATCTGGAGGTGGTACAAAAAGAGCAGATACAAGGTAGCGCCATTTTCCAGTGTTTTCCAAATTTCAGGGCCTCAAAATCATCAAATGAAGAAGAGTGATTTTGGCAAAGGGACTTGCGCGCCATACTCTTGGAGGATAGGAAACTTGCGTGCCATATGTTTTTGAAGATCAGAGCATCAAAATATGGCAAAGGGATAAGGGTCGTGCAAGTTTTGGTGAGGTCGCGCAGGTCAATTATGTACCGGGAAGAGAATTGCGCGCCGACGCCTTGAATGCATTATAACTTGCGCGCCTATGGTTTTTCGAGATCATAAGATCCAAATTTGGCAAAGGCAATATGTTCGCGCAAGTTTGGATGTTGATCGCGCAAGTGCCTAGTAGGGGCCGAGACTTGCGCGCCGATGGATGACTTGCGCGCCGCCGCGCAGGGGGTCCAATTTTCCTATAAATACTGGACCACCCCTCCTAATTTCTTACGGATCTCAAGACTCATAGATTGTTTGAGATCTCGTCGCGCAGGTTGTTGCGCCACACAAGTGGTGATTGCGCGCCGATTGATGGTTGCGCGCCCTAGGTAATTTGGGCGAGAAAGTAAGTGAGTCGCGCAGGTTTAAAGTTCAAGAAGGTAGAGTCGCGCAGGTGTTTTTGTGACACTTGCGCGCCAGTTTATACTTGCGCGCCTAAGACTTGCGCGCCGGGGGAGACTTGCGCGCCGGGCTTGAAAAGAAGATCCAGATATTGTTAAAGCACACCCGCCTTTCTGGAGCTGCACAAGAGCTAAAATATTGCCTGATACTTTCAGTGCAAAGTGATATTGAAGAAGAAATCTAAATGATACATGCATGATCTCATGTATACATGGAGAACTGATTATGACAATGCCGAGTAAGCTGAGCCTTATTAAGTAAGCAATCACATCAGTGATTGTGATTCAGGCAAATGAAGACAAGGGGATCTAGTGCATTCATTCATTGCACTAAAGAAGAAGGATTGAACTAAAAGGAGCATCAAATCTGAACCCTGATGTAAGCAATGTCTCATGCTGAACAGGAGGCGAAGAACTTCAATGCACACCTATTGAAGAGACCTTCACGTCTATAAACTGAGTGAGACTTCACCAACGACAGTGAGCCAGAGGGAGTCAACGAGAGTGACCCGAGGGACGCAGTGAGTTATCCCTGAACAATTTTAAAGGCAGTGATCCTGGGACAGAGTGACTGTACCCGAACCTTTGTAATCTACAGCTAGTGAAGCATAGTGGATTTAGGAACGACCGACAACCTGTCGGCGTATGCTCCTTGGACGTATCCCTTAGTGGTGAACCAAGTAAAAATAGCTGTGTCATCTCTATGCATGTGAATGTTTAATTTCTGATCATATCCATCATACAGGTTTAAGTAGTTCCTACCAACGTGGGAACAATATCCACAACTAAAAAAAGAAAAAGTTTCCACCCTGATTCACCCCTCCCCTCTCAGAGTGTCCTGGGGTCCTACATTAGTCTCCCAAGGATTCTCATCATATGAGGACATAGTATCATGTGATAAAAATATATAGAAAGAATTATATAAGTATTATGGATTTGGATGGAATCATAAGAACAAGAGGAAAACTGGGAAAAAGGTTGATAAAGGGAAGAAAGTAAAGAAGTATTTTCCCACATATAATAATTATTGAAATAATCACCATGATACTCGATTAAAAGGAATGAGAGTGCATTGAAGGTGTGGAAGGAATGGTCACCATTCCTGTGATTTAATGGATAAGAAAAAGGATCATAATGTACAATGCTTAAACTGGAGTGAGATAGGACACTAGGAAAATTAATGTCTCAAGTTTTAAAGAAATATACCTCAAAAGAGGCTAATAGATCATGATCAATCTTTAGATGCTACCATAGATAGGGAGTAATAATTAATATACTTGTGTTTAGATTAAATAATTATGTCATCTGATTATTTTATCAGTAAAGTAATGGTCATGAGAATTATAAAATATATAAGTATTGTACTATATTACTTTTCATCACGGATCTAAAAGCGTTTGTTGGTCGGGTACTGATAACAAAGAAAAGTGATTCAGTAACAAGTTGAACATTTTTGGAAAACACATGGTTGTGGAAAAGATAACCCTTAATATGTACCTTATACAGAGATAATGACATTGGAATAAATAGATTATTTATATATATAAATTTGATTGGATATTATATACTACCTTGGAACTGATTAATGGTTTTTTGAAAAATAATTTTATCCTATCATTTATGGAGTTTACAACACTTTTAAATTTAAAGAATATATCCAATAACATGTGTCTTACTTAAGGAATAAGGAAAAATGCTTGTTTCCAATAAGGTTTTATAGTAATTCATGTTATTACCATATTTCAATAGAATACATGATAAAGGTATTCACATGTTTACAATGTGACAATTTAGAGTTTTTTCATGTTAATTAATGGAAAATGATAATTTCATTTTGGAAATTCAGGGACCTTCTTTCTAAAATGATGGATCATAATATTTTAGAAAATTTAACCCTTTATGAAATGGTTTAAGTTGAAATTTGGATTTAGTTTTAGAGATTAATTTATCACTTCACTATATGAAGCGTCTTGTGCTAAGAGATGAATTGGAAATAGATCATGGTGTAATCAAAGAAAAATATTATGTTTATAAAAACATATATTTACTTATATTCATAGAGTGTGAAAGGATTTCTCAACCCTAGGAAAAGAGTCTTGAATTTTTTTTTGTCCTATTATCATAATTCTTGATGATATCAATGACCCTTTTCGTAACTCTAGTTTATGAATTTGTGATCATCAACATTAAACTAATGATGTTCTCTATCACTCTCCATCAGAACTTGATAGTTTGATTTATCTCCCTTATTCATGTTTTTTCTAATATTATACTATTCAAAATCCTAGGTTTGTGGTGACCTTCACATTTTATTTTCCCTATTATTAAGAATATATGTTATTAACCCAATTTATGATGTGGGTTTTTCCAAAAATAGTATTTTCAAGTATCAAACCTCAAATTACCAAGATCATGTTTAAATTACGAGGATGAAATTTAATTATGGTGGGGTGAATGTAATACCCCAATAATTTACAATATTTTTATTTTAGAATAAATTTTATTTTTTTGATGTATTTCTTTATATGAAATACCTTGTTCTACTTACACTACACACAACACTGAGATAACTTGCATTACATGCAAGACCAAGTTTTACCACTTTTTAGTGACACACCTATTTTAAAACTAATTTTTGAAACTTTTATAATAATTATTTGTCAAAATAAAATTCATTTTTGAATTTATAATGTCAAAATTATCTTAGGATGATTTTTTGGTATTTTTATAAGAATTTTTATTTTTTGATTAATTGAGAAAAATATTGCATTTTAGTTGAAAATTGTCTTTTCATCAAAATAATTATTAATGTTAAATTATATTTTAAATTTGTTTTATAGTAAAAATAGATAATTTATATATCTATTAATAAAATTTAGGTAATTATAATTATTTTTATATTTAATTTATATATAAAGACTTAATGAACTTATGAACATTTTCACTTTAAAACCCCAATTTCTCGACACATCTGTGGGCTTAACTATAAATTTAATCTTTCCACTTATGTGAATTGAATTTATAAAAATGTACATAAATATTTTTAATCAATATAATATTTATATTATAATAATATCAACTTATTTTTTGATGAGAAAATATTTGTAAAAGTAATTAAAATTAATTACAGTGATTAAGGAAAAATTAAGCTTAACAAGAGACTGAACCTTAAACTTAAGGTCTAAAATGACCTAGAAACTTATCCAAAAGCCATTGGATGAAAATAGTTTGACCATATAACCTATTTTTTTTAATTTTATGAGTTATTGAGACACATGTTCATGAAAGTGACACATATAATAAGTTTAAGTAAGGAAAAAGACAAAAAAGGAACATTCCTTGCGTTTAACATTTATAAAGATTTAGAGTATGGAAGAAGCTATATATTTTCAGTTATAAACATTATTTTAAAAGGTAAATGAGTTTTTTTATCATGATAATTTTACTATAAATTTGTTATATGATATAATTACATCAAATGCTTAACAAATGCTAATGCATGGATTATTTAATTAATAATTAAATAAGATATATAATGATAAAAATATTAAAAGTAAATTAAATTTAATGAAATATTGTGTTTCATTATTTTAGTAGATAAATATATCGTGATACATATATGTGAAATTTATATATTTAAATTACAATAATATTTTTATATTTTTAAATTAAAATTAATTAAATAATTTCAAAATTGATATTAATGTAATTATACAATAAATGATATTTTATTAAATGATATAAATTAATAAAAATAATATATTCTTCCAAGTGATTTTTTAATATTAATAAATACTAAATATGTTCCATTAATTGACCAATTGATCTTTTATAATTAACATAATGACCCATAGATAGTAAAAACATTGTTAGCATGGTCTGGGTTAAAGCAGTATTTTTTGTATATTACACGCGCCTGTTTTAGAATTAAATTCCAACACACGTGGGATTTATATTTTTTAAATTAGATGTCATATTTAGAATTTGGTGGGTCTGAATTTTATAATAAATCTCACTTTAATTTAGTATTAATGGTTAAATTACTTGGGTTAGAAAACAAGTTACTTTAATAGAAACCAAAGATTATAAAATTGGGGAAACATAGAAGTTAAGGATAAAATTTATTAAAATGCACTTATTTTTATGCAGTGGAGAATTTTATGGAACATAATTTCCCTTTAATCCATTAGTTTTATATCTTTTAATAACATGAGGTAAGTTAGACCTCCAAATAGTGTATATCTTTTGGCATTTACAAGAATTCCACTCCCCCTCCATTATAAAAAGGCATTCACTATTCACCCTCCTCACACCACTCAAAACACTTTGGATCATCCAAAATCTTCCCAAATAGTATCCCAAAATCCCTAACCTCAATATAGAATCCTCTCATTGGGTAGAAATCAAACCAATGAATCCCTTTGGTGCAAACCAAAAGGAGTTACCGGAAAAATAGGTAACATTCTTTAATATATATTTATGTTTTATTTCTATCTCCACCCATTCAATTATTCCCATTCCATGATTATATAACAACATCAGTATCCTAAATATAATTGTATGTTGTTAAGTTAATGTTTATACCTACACTAAGACACACTTTCATGAAATGGGTAATGAATTTTCCGTTCGTGTGTACGACATACTACCACCTCGCGAAATGATGTCATTCGTTTTTTCCTTTACCACCTCTCATGGTAGAGAATTATGATGGAAAAATTATTTATATATTTTATATATGATATTTATTATTTATTTATTATTTATTTATTATTATATAATTTTTATATAACACATACCTGTATTATTTGTATTTCTTTTAAATATAATAGCTTTGTTTTTGGATGTATGGACTACCGTCTCCTCAAAGCGATGTGATACGTTCACTCATTACAAGGAATGTATTAAGGATAATTTTAATTAAAAATATGTGACATAAATTACATATATATGATATTAATGACATAATTAAATTTCTGGAAATATAATATATCATTCTCCTTATTACCCTTTTCACACACTAAAAAGTGATAACGTCATTCATGGACATGTAGGCTACCACCTCCTCGATGCGATGTGATTCCTTTTACATCACAATATTTATATATATAAGTATATATGATTAAATAAAATGGTATTTATGATATAATTATCTTTCTGGAAAGATAAAATGTTACTTACCTTCTTTCTGTAACGATTGTTGAAAAATGGAAACGTTACTCATGTGTACGTACGTCCTACTGTCTCCATGATTGTAATGTTGGGTCGTTTTTCATAACCATAACTTATGATTGGTTTTAAAAAGTATAATTGATATATAAATATGATAATTATTTTTTGATTATTATTCTAGAGATGTTTATATAATGAACCCTTTGACAACATTTGACATACTAATGTTATTTTTGACCCATAAACCGAATATTGTCTAAACACCCGACGTAAAATTTATTGTTTAAGTAGTTGTTTAAATTTTTTTTAATAATTGAAGTAAAAGTGATAATAAAATTTACAATGGTTATGAATTATGTAAATAATTAACCAAATTTTATTATTTACTAAGATAAAGACACACATGACAAATCACACTCAAGGTAAAGGATTTCGTCTTAATTTCCTTTCATTGAGGAATATTGTAATGTTATACCCCTAGTTTCTTTTATATGATGTATATAATTCCATTTTACATGTTATATCATGAATCTCCATATTCTCATGATATTATAAGTTTTATTTGATGTTATTCCTTTATAGGGATTATGATTCAAATGTTTCAAAGTGGTATGGGACACTTTGGAATGTTTAAAAATTATTTTCCTCAAGAATGTTTTAATGATATTTCAATGGTATTTCTGTTAATAAACATCAATTACCCCTATTGTTACTTATCCTACACTAATTAATTGTTGATAAATATATATTAATTACTTAATATGGACATTTTATGATAAGTTACATTGTTTATTAATTAAATTGATTATTTGATATATGAGGAATGCTTTGGACATGTACGATATGGGTGGAGCCCGATTATAGATAACCCCTCAATGAGTTAGTAGTCTCATGGAACAAAATCAATTGGCGATAACCCTTTATGTTTGTTTCTAAGAAAAATATAATGGTTTTATACGGATTTGGGACTGGTTAATATAATCCCCTCAATGCATCTATAGTCTCATGAGATGAATCATTTGAAAAAATTAGATGGGTTTCAACTTGATATGTGATTCTCTCTCAAATTTACCCAAGAGAAGAAGGTAAGACGGTCCTTGTAGTTTAGCTTGGGTTATCGAATCCACAGAGACCTAAGATGAAACCTATAGACACGTACATTCTATGGATTGTTTTAGGCTATGAAGTGGCCAACTTGGATTGATTTTGTATGGGTTTGAAAGATATCTAATATATTTAAGTGAATTCAATTTAAAAGAATGAGTTGATCCTAGGTTATCGCTCGGGGTGGATTGGACGTATTTTCTTTTTAATGATTTCAATTTCTTAAATTTGAGATGGGTTCATTTAAGGAGATAAAACAACATCATCTCTTACTAGTTTAATTCCTACACCCTCTAATACTAATCACCTATAAACTTGAAGGATCAAAGTTTTGAGCACTTCAAGGTAAAATATCGTATTAGTACTTGAAGTGTGTGGCCTTAAATTCAACAAAGACGATGGAGTTTAAAAATCATCAAATAAAAATCCCAATTAAAGAAGTTATTATACATTAATTAGGTGATAAATAACATCCAATCCAGCCCCTTGCTACTCCCTTGGATCAACCCATAAATGGGTTAGCCCTCCATTGATCCCATGGTTTCAATGGAAGCGGAAAGTAGACTCATGAGGGAGGAAATGGAGAAGTAAAGAAAACAACAAAAATAAAATGATCACTCCACCGTTGTGTGAATAATTTCACAAGGGTTGGTGTGAATAAATTCACACCTTGATCCAACGGTATCAAAGTGATATGAAGAAAAACAGAATAAGAGTAGAAGAAGAACGTTTATTAAGAAACTAAAGTGAATTGAATAACTTACATGTGAAAGACAAATTTGAGGCAACAAAAATGCAGCATAACATTACAATTGAACAAAGCATCCAAGATTATCAAGTCCTCCACCACCACTGCCTTAAATAGGCATTTTGGAAGCCTTGGGTCGAGCATCCAATAGTAAAAAGCATCTCACTTGATTATGGCAGGCCTAGGGTGGTGGAAAGTTTGTGGAAAGTTGATTTTTCCACCCTTGACCCGAGGTGGCAGCCAGATTTCCTTCACCGAACAGACGCATCTGTAAGACCTTCTAGATGGCCGAATCAGAGTGGGACATAGAAGCATAAAATGTATCTGCATATGTCTTATAACCGCCTGTAAAGGTTGGGCCCATTTTGAGTTGTGGATTCCGAGATATGATCAAAGTAGTGGGCTGTTTTTCTGGGCCGCAGAATCTGGCCCAGAACTTTATCTATAACTTGGGCCGCCTAAATGACCAACATGGAGGCCGAATTAGCATTAACTCCTGAAGCATTATTTGTTCCTATACATGTATTCTAGAATAACACGAAATTTGGGATTAATTGGGCCTGTATGTTTGGCCCCACAGTCTCATCAGTGGTCTAGTGTCCAATGTGCCTTCTCTAGAATTGCTTCCTTTCATTGCCAAATATCTCCATCACCCTCCATGAATTCTCCATTGATCCCTGAATGAAACATGTTCATATTGGAGTGTAGATAAATTATCAAATTAAAATATGTATAATAAGATGAATCATTTGGTACTTTAAATGATGTTCAAAAATGTACCACATAATAGTGCATTTTAAGAAGGTATTACAATCATAATGTGAAATGATGTTAAAAGTGTAAAATGCACTAAAATGGTGTTTATGAATAATAAAGAACATGAATATTATGTATATTAACAATGAATATTAGCCTCATTTGGTGACTAATCACACCCCCCAACTTGAGTTTTGCTAGTCTCGAGCAAAATATATCTCAACAATATGAAATTCGAATTCCCTTTTCAAAAAAACATTTTAATACACAATTATCACCAAAAAACCTTATACCAAACAATCATGAAACCCATAAAAATATTTTAATACAAGATAGTTTCATAAGAATATCCCACTCCCAAGCCCATTCCTTTGTTCAAATTAATTTCCATATTTTATCCAATATCAATTAAGTATGAGGATGCGTTGTGCATCACAATAGACATGGGGGTTCATCTTTATTCAAGGGGGAAATTACGGAAGCGCTAGGTGGAATCTAATTTCAATATTAAGATGATTATTCATTTTTTTTTGTATATTTTTTTTGTTTTTGTTTTCTTTGTTGTTGTTATTGTTTTTTTTTTGCAATTTTTCCATGGTAATTGAAGTTGCACTCAAAAGAGTCAACCCCTGTAGCGAGACTTTGCCGATGACTCCCAGGCTCAAAGTCCTTAGGGAACTAAGTGAAGCCCACATACTCAGGCATCATCTCGAGTTAACTCAGTCAAAAACAAATTCAAATTACCAAAAATAGAGATAAAATTACTAACTCTAGGCCAGACAACTATGGAGTCACGATCCCCAATTGCCGAAAGCCATGCATTAGGTCATTTCATTGCTCTACGCACAAAAAAAAATTATTATTTTTTTGAATACTCATATTAAACTAAAATGATCACCAAAACTATGATATTTATTTAGAGGACCCCATGAACTTAAACTAATACCCCACTATCCAAAGGACGTGCATTGTGATCTTTTTTTATTTGGATGAAAATATAAATGATGAAATATAACATTGGACAGCCACACTTTCTAAAATCTATGCTCATGAAATTATACAAGGATTAAAATCAGAATCAGGGTATAATAAATTATTTGATATTCAGTTTCAAATTGTGCAATGTGTATTACCATGTTTAAAGTTAAAGGAATTTTTCCTTCCATTTAGTTATTTTTTCAAATCATTCATTTTTTTTGACACAAAAGCATTTTTTTTATTTTATCTCCCCCCCAACTTAAAATAACACTGTCCCTAGTGTTTAAATAAAAGAAAATTTAGAAGGGGGTAGAGGTAGAGAATGAATGTTCAAAAAGGAAATTGAAAATGAGGGTCATGGAATGAAGTCACCTGGTGGTTGAAGTTTGAATTTCTTGCTGCTCCAATTTATTCCTTTGATATCCATGTCGCTTGCAAAGTTCCCTAGTGGAAAAAGGAAAAACAAAACAAACAAAAAAAAACAAAAAAAAAACAATATATATATATATAATAAAAGAAGTAAAATATAAGTATATATATAAAAATTATAGAATAATGAAGCACAAGAAGCCGCAGGTCAGTGGTAAGTGCGCACCCCTGTCTCCCTTCGGTCCTGGGTTCGAGTCCCTGCGGCTTCGCCGGTTGTGACGACGTTTTCCCCACGGCCTATGGTGTGGACCTTTTTATTATTATTATATTTTTATTTTTTGTTTTTTAATTTTTTAACCAAAAAACACATCAAAAAAAAAAACTGATGATACATTGTCTTCTTTTTAAATTTCTGGGTAAAGTATTACTCAAGGATCACACCACGTGACACGGATGAATATGGTGCTCCCCTTTCATAACCATCCATACTCATAATAGAAGAACAGGTCAACACTCTATTTTTTTAAATATAAAAATGATTAATTAAAATATAAATTTTATTAAAACAACAAAATGATAGGAAACTTGAAAACCATGGGTTGCCTCCCATGCAGCGCTTTGTTTAACGTCGTTAGCCCGACATGAACCTCACAACATACCCAATACCAATTTTCAACATTTTAAGGACCCCATATTTCATCAATTCTACTAGGTTGAGATTGATTCTATGTTTATAATTTTTGTCATGTACAAACCTATGTTCTATAATGAGTGGTAAAATCAAAGGAATATAAAAAATGGTTGATCCAGTTTCCTCTGTAGTCTTTCCTAAGACATCAATGATCATTCCAAATTTTTTGGTTTCAAGAGAAGAATGAATTCCAATTGAAAGGTCATGATTATACCTTATTAATGGATTCTTTATAGGGGATGGAAGGACAATAATTTTGAGCTCAGGTTGGATAGGACATTTAGACACAAGTTGATATTTTGAATCCAAATCAATTTCATTTTCCAAATTTCTCAACAAAATTGGTTCCTTTTGAATAGAAGATTTAACCACAAAATTAGAAAGATCAATTTCAGGAATGGGTATGGAATCAAAGTTTATGATTTCTCCCAATGGTTCAAAGGTTGGTGTTTTTGAAAATTCATCAATGGAGTTATACTTAGGAGACTGAATCCATGATGTCAAATTCTCCTCTTTTGAATCCAAAAAGTTAATTTCTTCCTGATTTAAAGACCCTTCAAAAATTCCTTGATCCTATTCATCTATCCCAAATCCAAAGGTTGTTTCTTCATAAAATTCATGTGGGGTTTGTGTGAAACTAGATACTTCACATAAGGTTATGGAAGGGACAGTTTGTGTAGGGATGGGTTCCTCACAAGTTTTAATGATTTTTAGTTCTAACCTCAATGATGAAACCTCAAAATTCATTATCTCCATTTGTTGACACAATTTTTCAAGTAATGGTTGTGCATCATGATGAGCAAGGGGTTGAGACAGATGGTCTATTCCAGGAGGATAACTATGTTGTTGGAATTCCATAGGAGGATGTTCAGATTGGCCTTGTTGGGATTGGAACTCATAATATGTTGGAATGTATTGTGGATCATATGAATAAAAACATTGTGGTTTAGTAGGTTTTTGATGATCCCACAAGTAGGAATTAGGATGGTCATTGTACATCATAACTGGTGTGGGGTAGTTAAAGTTGGGAGAGGTTCCCCATGTTTGGGTTTATTCAAAAGGGATTTCCATTGGAGTGAAATAGGGGATGAGATTAGAAAATTGGGGTGAGAAAAGGATTCTAATGTCTAAGATAACTTACTTAGGTCCCCGTAAACGGTGCCAAAATTTGATTCTCGCTCAAATGTACCCAAGAGAAGAAGGTAAGACGGTCCTTGTAGTTTAGCTTGGGTTATCGAATCCACAGAGACCTAAGAAGAAACCTATAGACACGTACATTCTATGGACAATTTTCTGATATGAAGTAGCCAACTTGGATTGATTTTGTATGGGTTTGAAAGATATCTAATATATTTAAGTGAATTAAATTTAAAAGAATGAGTTGATCCTAGGTTATCGCTCGGGGTGGATTGGACGTATTTTCTTTTTAATGATTTCAATTTCTTAAATTTTAGATGGGTTCATTTAAGGAGATAAAACAACATCATCTCTTACTGGTTTAATTCCTACACCCTCTAATACTAATCACCTATACACTTGAAGGATCAAAGTTTTGAGCACTTCAAGGTAAAGGATCGTATTAGTACTTGAAGTGTGTGGCCTTAAATTCAACAAGGTCGATGAAGTTTAAAAATCATCAAATAAAAATCCCAATTAAAGAAGTGATTATACATTAATTAGGTGATAAATAACATCCAATCCATCCCCTTTATACTCCCTTGGATCAACCCATAAGTGGGTTATCCCTCCATTGATCCCATGGTTTCAATGTAAGCGGAAAGTAGACTCATGAGGGAGGAAATGGAGAAGTAAAGAAAACAACAAAAATAAAATGATCACTCCACCGTTGGGTGAATAATTTCACAAGGGTTGGTGTGAATAAATTCACACCTTGATCCAACGGTATCAAAGTGATATGAAGAAAAATAGAATAAGAGTAGAATAAGAACTTTTATTAAGAAACTAATGTGAATTGAACAACTTACATGTGAAAGAAAAATTTGAGGCAACAAAAATGCAGCATAACATTACAATTGAACAAAGCATCCAAGATTATCAACTCCTCCACCACCACTACCTTAAATAGAAATTTTGGAAGCCTTGGGTCGATCCTCCAATAGTAAAAATCATCCAACTTGATTATGGTAGGCCTAGGGTGGTGGAAAGTTTGTGGAAAGTTGATTTTTCCACCCTTGACCCGAGGTGGTAGCCAGATTTCCTTCACCTAAAAGAAGCGTCTTTAAGATCTTCTAGATGGCCTAATCAGAGTGGGACATAGAAGAAGAAAATGGAGCTCCGGATGGCTTCTAATCTCCTGTAAAAGTTGGGCCCATTTGGAGTTGTGGACTCCGAGATATGATCAAAGTAGTGGGATGTTTTTCTGGGCCGCAGAATCTGGCCCAGAACTTTATCTCTAACTTGGTCCGCCTAAATGGGAAACATGGAGGCCGAATTAGCCTTAACTCCTGAAGAGTTATTTGTTCCTATACATGTCTTCTAGAATCCCACGAAATTTGGGATTAATGAGGCCTGTATGTTTGGACCCACAGTCTCATCAGTGGGCTAGTGTCCAATCTGCCTTCTCTAGAATTGCTTCCTTTCATTGCCAAATATCTCCATCACCCTCCATGAATTCTCCATTGATACCTGAATGAAACATGTTCATATTGGAGTGTATATAAATTATCAAATTAAAATATGTATAATCAGATGAATCATTTGGTACTTTAAATGATGTTAAAAAATGTACCACATAATAGTGCATTTTAAGAAGGTATTACAATCATAATGTGAAATGATGTTCACAGTGTAAAATGCACTAAAATGGTGTTTATGAATAATAAAGAACATGAATATTATGTATATTAAAAATTAATATTAGCCTCATTTAGTGACTAATCAATATGATAAACTATATTATGAATGTTCTTGATGATAAAGGTACCATGTACCTAGAAAACATGGTGTCCAATAATCCGGAATTTTCTTCATTCATATTTAGTTATTATTTATCCATGATATTTTTTTTCTTTAAAATTATCTATGGATGCATTTAATTCTCAGTTTATTGATTAAATGACATGTGTTTTATTTATCTACCTTTAAATATTTATTATCCCCTTTTTAGTTATTTAAATGGAAAGTGTTTTCAGTTATTTACCTTTCCATATTGATTATTCTTATTGATTCATGATTAATTATTTTTTACTTACCCTTATTGAACATTTGATATCACCCTTATTATGTTTCCATTCCTTGGGTTATGAAGAAGAATCCTTTAAATGAGTTTCAAGTATACTGAGATTTTACTTTTGTTATGTAATGTTTTATATCCCTGATGTAAAATGGGTTTCATGCATGTAATTTGGTTTTCCAAGAATTCTAAACTGATCAGTCCTTTGGGATTGGATTCCTTGTAATCATGCCAATGTAATAAAGTAATGCTATGACTCTAAGCTTCTGGGGTCAGGGTGCTACAAATATCCATTTAAAATAAAAAAACTTTCCTCGTAACACTTTCTAATCTAAACAATATGGCCTATGCCTATTCACACTGCTAAGAGAATCCTCATACATCCTCTTAATATTTTATATTGTAGGAAATAGAAGTTTTAGGGTTTAGAAAAACTAAGGGTCATGAGATCGGGATCCTGTGAGATCAAAAAGGAATAGATTCAAAAATAGGAGGGAGAGAGAGAGAGGTTAACTCTGATGGTTTTAAGTGGTGGTTCAGTTTCTCGAAACAATTTTATATAATAATCATTTGGGGTTTTAAAATAAAAAGATAGTTTTTCAAAATAAAACAAGTAAATGAAATTATAATCTAACAAATTCAAAAAATTAATAAACATCATAAATAAATAAAACTTTAAAAAATATTTATAATAACACAAATCACTAGACTGAACAAAAATTAACAATAATAATAAAGGATTTAATTAAAATTAAATAAACATAACCCACATAATAAAATAAAAAATAGAATTGGGATGTGGTTCAGTGAAAATATCATCATGTTGATACTCATAATATATAAATTATAGAGATATATCACCTTTATAGACATGATCTATTAGAAAATGATGATTAATATCAATACTCTTAGTTTTAAAATAATTCCCTAGATTTTTTTGAAATATTTATAGTTTTAATATTATCACATAAATTAGGAATATGATCAAAAGTAATTTTAAATTACAGAATTGTGTGTTTTATACACAACACTTATGCACAGGAACTCCTAAAAATTTGTATTCTACCTCGGTGGTTAATAGTGAAACTGAATGTTTCTTCTTACTAGACTATGAAGCTAAATACTTTCTTAAAAAGTGAAAAGTATTTAAAGTAATTTTTCCATCTAATCTACAACCTAAAAAATATTAATCTAAATATGAAATTAAATCAAAATCAAAAGTTTTTGGATAAAATAATGATAGAAAAATAGTTCCTTTAAAATATCTAAAAATCATTTTAAAATAAGTTACATGGGACTCTTTCGGGTTTGATTGAAATATTTCACAAAGGTAAATAGAAAAAATGATTTATGATCTAATAGTAGTAAGATATAACATATAGAAAACTACCTATCATACCTCTATATAACTTGTTTTAAACTAGTTTTCCAAATTCATCCAAACAAAGTTTCACATTAGTACACATGGGAGTTGTATAAGACTTACCATTTTCAAAAATATTAAAAAATAAAAAAAATATTTTCTTTGATTTAAAACATTTCCAAAACCCTTTTGAAAAAAATTTAAATACTATAAAGTTATTAAACACTCTTATCATGCTCATTTTAGACTTTTTTTTATATGTTTTAAAAAATCATTACATATATTTTTACTAGTTGAACCAAATATAAGATTATCTAAATAAATTTGAACTAATACAGTATGATAATAAGAAGTTTTCTTAAAAATATCCAGATAAGATAATACTACTTAAAAATCATTTTTAGAAGAAAATAACTCATTATTTAATACCAATCCCTTCATGTTTGTTTAAGAATGTAAATAGATTTAGTAAATTTGAAAACAAAATTTGTTAGATAAGGATTTTTAAAAATTGGAGGTTTTTCAGCATGAATTTCCTCTACTAAATAACCATTTAAGAAACCAGATTTTATATAGATATGATGTAATTTAAAATTTATATCAGATGCATAGGAAAAAAGAATCCTAATGGATTCAAGCCTAGAAAATGGGAAAAAGGTTTCATTATAGTCTATTCCTTCCTTTTAACCGTAACCCTTAGCAATTATACTGACCTTATTCCTATTAATTATAACTTTATCATCTTGCTTATTCCTAAAGGCCTATTTAGTTCCTATCATTGGATGGTTTAATGTCCTATTAAAAAATTACAAACTTCATTCCTCATAAATTTGGTTTAGTTATTCCTTCATATCAAACGTCCAAATATTATATTTTAATCCTTATTATATAGAACTAAGTAGAAACTTGAATATAAAGGTAGAGAAATCATCTAGTTTTAAAAAATTCCTTCTAATCCTAACCCCTTCATCTAGGTTTCCTATAACAGTTTCTAAAGGGTGGTTTTTTAAGTTCTAGGATGTCTAGGAAAGACAATTTTAGGTTCTATAGATTCATGTTCTTTAGAATTGGATTAATTTTGATCATATTCTAATTTAATTTCAAACTTATCATAATAAGAATCAAGCCTCAAGTTATTCAAAGAATCAATAGAATCATCTATTTTAATTAAATTGTTATAAAATGGATCACATTAGTCAAACTTCACTTTAACAGATTCATCAACTATCCTTGAATTTTTTTAAAATACTTTATAAGATTTAAAATTAGTAGAGTACCTTAGAAATATTCCTCCTTCATCCTTTGAATCAGAATTACTGAGGTTTTCCTTAGTATTCAGGATATATACCATGAACCCAAAAACATTAAATTATCCAAATTTAGGTTTTCTATTATTCCATAACTCATAAAGTGTCTTTTTAAGAAAATTCCCGATTAAAACTCTTTTCATAATATTGAAATATGTATTAACATATTATTCCCAAAAATAGGTAGGTAAAATACATTCATTCCATAGAGTTCTTATCATTTCTTTAATAGTTATATTTCATTCTTCTATAATTCCAATCTATTGATGTGTTATTAGAGTATAAAAAGTCTATATAATACCCATATTTGAGCAAATGAATGAAATTTTTCATTATAAAATTCTTTTACATGATTACTTCTCTATGAAATTATTTTAAAATCTTTTTTATTTTTAATAAACATAAAAAAACTGAAAAATATTTACTTTGAAACATTAAAAAGTAAACCTAAGTAAATATGGAAAAATAATCAACTAAAAAAAATAAAGAATCATCCAAACAGGATTTCTACTATAAAGGTTCCAAATAAATCCTTGTGGATAAGCTCCAAAGGTTTAGAAGTAGTAAACTTGTTAATTGACTTGAAATATGATTTCTATTTCTTGCCAATTTTTCCTGAATCACAGAGTCTATTCTCACCAATCTTAAGATCAGGAAAATTTAAAACTAAATTCTTCTTAGATAAATTATATAAGGAAAATATATTACAATTATCAAGTCTTTAATGAAATATCAAAGAATTACTTATTTAATAACTTAAACAATTCACTTCATTTTTACACAAGGAACTAAAGTCCAGGGTATAAACATTTCCAGTTCTAGGTGCTCTAAACATAAGAAGTTTATCTTAAAAAACAGAATAAGAATTATTAAAAAATAAAAAAACCATCATAACAGAGTTGTGAGATACTTATAATATTGTGATTCAACCCATGAATGTATAGAACTTTGTTGATCAAAATTGATTTGGGATCTCCAATTGATCCAACTCCAATGATCTTAACTTTAACATTATCACTAAAGGTAACCAAACCTCCATCTACTTTTGATACTGCATGGAAATCAGAAATGTCTCAACTCATGTGCCTCAAATAGACACTGTCCATATACCATTTTTTTAATTTTTTCCCTATATATTTTCACCTAAAAAAATATCATACATAAACTTGTTTTGGTACCCAAATGCTCTTGGGTCTTGCAGTGTTAGAAAACAGAGATCTAGGAAACTAGACCTGTTTAACCTTCTGAGAACTATATTTAGATAAATATTTATAAACATATGATTTCTTAACACTAATAATATAAGGATTATTTAAACAAAAGTTATTATCATAATTTCTACTAATTTTACAATAAAAATAGGTAACTCTATACATGTTGTTATTCTTTGAACTAGACACAAAATAATATCTATACAACATGGGTTTCTCACCATTACTACTAATACCGTATATTTATTTTCTATAAATATTATTTCCAAGTATATTATTTAAATATTCTTCTCCTTTAGTAAAAACACTACCATAACTTTTAAAATATTATACTTTAACCTATTACTCCTTAATTTTATTTTTAGGCTCAGTACATCTTGAAGTAATTTTTTTTAATTTTTCTTTTAATTCTAGGTGTTTTTTAACATGGAATATTTTTCACTTAAAGTATCAAAGTGAATATTATTTAAATATTTATTATATTTTATAAGGATACATATTTTCTTCTATCATAGAAATTTTTTAAATTAATTTATTATGAGAGATTTAAGATTCAGAATCATAAGAGAAATAAGATTTTACCTCATCTTCTTTGTTTATAAAGCACATATTTTCTTTCAAATTAGATTTATGGTGTTCTTATTTGTAACATGAAGATATACTTGAGTCTTTAAAAACACACCATGTAGCCTTATTAACTCTCCTTCCTTTTCATTTATAATATTTCTTCATTTGGATCTTCTTATCCATCTTCTCTATTTTTATTTTCTAATTAATATGTGGGAAATAAGGTTTGATATTCCCCATATTCTTGAATTTGTAAAATCTAACCTATTTTAGACTATTCCCATTATTCTAAAAATCATTTAATAACTTCTTGAATCCTTTATTCATTTTATATAACTTTTTGAACCTTCTATTTTGGTGACACTTTCCTATCTTGGTGTGTGAAAAAAAATATTACCTAAGTTAAAATATATTAAAGTGGGTAACCTAGGTTATCTCCATATAAGAGTGCACAACAATATGTTTGTCACTTAAATTTGAGAAATAAGAAGTTGTTTTTGAAATTTATTGATTTTAAAAATAAATAAAGTAAATAGAAATTAAGGTTGAATACTAATGGATGAAGATAGTGATGGGGTCAGGGTAGGATCACCTTTTTCAATGTCCTCATAGTCATAAATATCATTCCCCCTCTCTTCATATTGAATAATAAATGAAATTATCCTTAATAGAGTTATAAATCACCCTTGGTTGAATAAAGAAATGGTACCCACTCCTATGTGCATGGAAGTTTATAAACAATTCCTAAACAACTAAGGTAAGTACTGAACAGAAAATTTTTATCCTTATAAATCTATAAATAATTCACTAGTTCCACACACATTCCAACGATCACTAGACACTCACCACCTAACACAGTATGCTCGATCGAGACAAATTACACTAGGTGGAGGGAGTTAAATGTTCCTTAACCAAATATATAAACAATGAATACACCAAAAACCAAAACATTATCGCTTTAAGAGAATTGGGAAAATATGAAAATTGAAATCATTAAATTGAAAAATAGAGTTTTATATTGAAGTTCAAGACTCTGACATTACAAAAGTGAAACTCCCCCTTCCCCAATCACTCAAAGGTTTTATCCCTCCATGTGAGGGATAATAGAGTTGAAAGGGGAAGAAGAAAGCATAATGGAACTAAGAAAAAAAAAGAGAAAATACATAATAATTCAAGACTCCAATCCACCAGCACAACCCCTCTTTCACCTCCTTCAACAACCTTGAATGGAAGTGGAAACTCACATAAATAGGCTCTAGGGGTGTAAAATATTCCCTCCAGATTCTCTCATTTGAAAGTTTGAATCAATTTCACATTATAAATGGCCGAATATCGAGTAGATTACTTCATAAAAGTTGTTTCCATATCTATTTTTCATTCTCCCAAAAAATCACAACGTATTTGGACAAGTGTCCCAAACATTATCTCTAAATTATTGATTAAAACTTTTTCTTCCTGAGTAGACTTCTCAACTACCTCCACTTTTTCTTATGTAATAGATTATATAATGACTGAATTTATTCATGAAATTTAATATGGATATGAGAATATAAGTCCTCTTTCAAATCCAGTTTAAATCACTTAATTTGGAGTTTTGGAGGCCATGATATGCTTCATTAACTGAGGTGGGATCCATTCTGTCATCCAACAACTTTTTCTAATTGATTTATTTTTATGGGCCATTGAGTATTGAATTGGATCTGGTCCTAGAATAAAAATTTGTAGGCCATGAACAAGGATATCCTAAAAAATGAATCACTAGATTTTGATCAAAATTTTAAAAAATAAGCCCAAAATATAGAAGATCCAAAAAACTATTGAATTTCTTGAATTAAAAAATTTTCACAATTAATATCAAAATCCAATAAAATACTAAAATGATGAAAATAAGATCAAATTGATTAATTTTTAGGCGTTAAATCATTAAAACATAACTGAAAAATAATTAAAATATTATCAATATCAATTGGTGAGAAGGTTATTCTCCATAGTTTAAACAAATAAAATTATTTGAGGATACATCATCTTCCTTTAACATCTTTTATAATTTTAGAATGGTAAATTTAAGAGATATATTTTACCTTTTTATCATTATATGGTCTTTATAATCAAATTTAATTTCATATACATACATCATTAGAGTACTAATAAATTCCCTAATTATTATATTTTTGATAAGAGTTGATTGTCTGATTATAGAAAATATTTCATTCCACTTATAGGGTAAAACTATTAGAAATTTTAGTGCCTAATATGGTTCTGGAATTGGAGTTACCAGGGTTCAAAAACCATTAAAAATTTTAGTCAACAATCAATTAATTTGATTAATAATTTCACCTTAATATATCCTAAAGGTATTAAATTTTAATTGTTCAATGTTGTGCCTCAACTGTCTGACATTATTGGTTCCTTCATAGGAAATAACAATTTTCTACCACATATCATATAAAATAGGAAACTGAGAGACATGATTGGATTAATTGAGTCTATGTGCATAAATTATTGCATTACTGGATCTTGAATTTAGATCATACTCAGATTCTTTGGTAGCATCCAATTTATCTAGATCTTCCTTAGGGATTTCATACATCTTAACAACCTTCATATAAACTTTGAAACCAAGGTTATTCAAATAGATCACCATATGGGTTTTCTGAAATCCATAATTTTATGCATTGAAATATAGATCCCTTATCATTGAAATTACTTCTTTTAGTTCAACCATTGACATATTTCTTTATATATATCTTAAACACAAGCTTGCTATATCAAAATAGGATTCTTCAAAAGAGCACTCATTTGATACCAATTCTTAGGTTGTCATAAATATGAAGACACAAGAGAGGGGTAAACTGTAACCTTTTAAAAATAGTTGAATAATTTTAAAATGATCCCCCTTTTTGATTTGATAAGTGGGACTTATCTCTTTTCTTCAAAAAGATTTTGTAGCATAATAATAAAGAAAAGAACACAACAATTTTTGCAGTGGTTCAAGGCACAAAGGTCCCTAGTCCACTCCTCCAAAACTCTCTCCATGACCTTTTTGATTTACACTATTGGATAATTTTATATGTTATGTCAATAACTGAGTGAAAGAAACTACAACTTGTTATAATTATTTTACCAGGCTTCAATCAAGACAAACAACAGTCCCCAAAACACTCTACACCTAAGTGTTTAGAAACAAAAGTAAAAGTTTTCATTAGAAGAAAAAATTGTTGAAAGAATTTAGATATATATTTTGTATCTATCAAGAGAATATATCATTATATTAATATAATAAATACTTCAAATCATAGTACTTATAAATAATCTTAAGGTTAGAGTAGAAAATATCAAGATGACATAGAAACGTTAAAAATAAATTCTTAGTAGTAGGATGGATACGCAGTAGAAGATTTTAAAAAGTATGAAAAAAGTGTAATCCTAGAAAAATAAATTAAATGAAACGAAGAAGAATAATAACTAGTAGATATATTAGTAGAAATAATATCAGTAAGATTCTAAAAAAAACATGATGAAATTTCAAATAATTACAGCTTATAGAATTTCATATAAAATAGAGAGTTTTTTAAAATATTTAACTCTTTTATATTTTACAAATAAATCTATTGAGAATAAATAAGAAGCTAATTTTAAACTTGGTCAAGAGAATCCAAAAATTCACCAAATAAGTCTAGATTTTCAAAAAATCCAACATGTTTGAAATTCTAAATAAATAGCCATAAAAAATCATAACTTTCCTTAGAAATAGGAACCATTTAATTCATTGTTTAAGAGTCTTTGAAACATTCATTAAATTTTTTTAATGAGATATTTAGTCCAATGAAACCAAAGAATAAATCTTGAAAAACATCCAAAATTCAAATCCCATAGATGACTGATTCCACATGGGGTTTCTCTATGTGATGATAAATCTAAATGTACAATTTAAAACTTATGGTTGATTCCAAACATTAGGTTAACATATGAAACATTTGATACCCAAACATAGGTTTCTTCATTAATGTTTGGTTCCCAAACCTAACATTTACTTCAAACATTTTTTTGCAAAATTAACATTCCTGATCAAAAGTTAGGTTTTCAAACCTAATGTTTATCTTAAACAAGGGGGTTTGAATAGTGATTCTAGGCTTCATTGAACTTCTAGAATACTTTATATAATAAAATTTATGATGAATTATTAGAATAGAACATCTCGAATTCTAGTAAAATGAAATAAATATTCTAAAAAATATAATCTTGAAATCTAATTATAGTTACTTCATTAGTAAAACAAATGTGAGTGTTTTTAACATCAAAATCAATGTGAAATTATTGAAATTTTTGGATCAACATATGTATGGTGAATAGGTTTATACTCACACCCCACACTAACATCTCGACACACATTCAGATTTTTTTATTAGGGATATGGGAAATGGTAAGGTCCAAATGCTTGGGAGGTAGGATATGGAGCATGGAGATCAGAGGTGGTACCAGGATAGACTCATGAGTGACAGCATAGTGATTTATTTACCTACCTATATTTCTCGTACTTTTTTTGTCCTGCAACTTTTAAGGACCTTGGTTTATTATTCATTATATCTTGAGATAAATTCCTGATCATTTTCAAATATAATGTTTTTTTATTTTTAAATAAATTAACTTTAGGAGAGTTGAGTGGGTACCCATCCTGATCATTCATTATAGAATTTTTTATTTATTCCACTATGTTATTACTTATGATTGTATTTATTGATAATGAGGGTATAGTCTCCCCACAGATGGTACTCAGACCCTCACTTTTAATCATCAACCTATTGTGTATGGGGAGATGTGCATGGGGCCTTGTGTCACTCTGGCTCAAACTAGGTAATTCGGGTTAAGGTGTTACAATAATAATTTCACTAACTTCAAGAAAATGTGTTAGGATAAAAAAATATCAATAATTAAAAAATTATAAAACCATATTTACCAAGAAATTTTACAGTTCCAAATGTTAACTACAATGTCATTGTTCAAATTTTAAGTGTAAAATTTAAAATAGGAATCTATCATTAAATTTTACACTATAAATTAACTATATAAAATGAAACTAGAAATTACTCATCCAGTTCACAGGTTATATTAGCATTAAAGAAAAAATTTATACTGATATTTTCATAGTAAATGAGTTATCCCAATTTTTTCCTTTGAAGGGAAAACTGATATTTCAACTTTACGTTTTCAAATTGCAATGACCTGAAATTTTTGAATAATAATTTGTTTCCTGAAAATTTGTGTTATATTATTTTATATATAACATAAATATATAACTTTAATAATTAAGTGATTATAATTGAATGTGACCTTTGGGTTTCGACCGTTATATGATTGTTGGTCAATGATGACCATTGGTCAATTATGACCATTGGTCAATATGACTATTGGAAACAATACACTTAATAATAATTTTAATGTTATAATTATCGTTTATAAGTAGAAATGACAAAAGAAAATTAATGCAGAAAGAAGAGTCAATGAAATGATCGAGTAGAATAGTGTTGTAAAAAGACCCTCTTTCCTAGATTTGGAAGGATTTAGTGTCATTGGGCTTCTCTCTTGACCAAGGCCAAGTCGAACTTCAACACATTAAGCTTGAACAAAATCTCTTAAGGGAGAAGTTTAAGTTAATAGAGATTACCACTCGAGCGATGTTATCGGAGCTTCCCCAAGAGATTATCACCATCACAAACCTTACCCTTATTTCATATAAATTTTTTATAAGGGGTTATGTGTCGACACCCTATTTACTTAAAATTAAATCCATTTGTTTAAATAAAATTGGTATTTAATCATTTTTGTTTTAAGAGTAGTTTTGCTTAAAAATTGAGATGGAATTTGATAAATTGATTTTTCAGGTAAAAATTGTACTTTTCAGAGGTATTTAAATTATTATATTAAAGTAAGGTTTTATTAATGTTTAATATAATTAAATATTATTATCAAAACAATCTTATTTAATTACAAATGACAAAATAATTTTATTTTTTTCAAGTGTCAAAAACATTACAATGCATTTTTTATCCGCTATTGTTTTTAATAAATAAGTATTTTTTAGTTAAAAGTTAAATTTCTCATATTTAGAGAATTATTATGATAAAATTAATTTCATTTTTGAAATCATAATTTTGATATTAGGCTATGGTGAATTTATGAGAATTTTATAAAATACTTTATTTTTGCGAATAGTAAAAATAAAATTTAAGTTTTTCGGTATGTTTTATGACATAATAACTATGTCATAATAATGTAATGGGTAATATAAAATTTTGGTAGAATATTTTGGATTAAAATATAATGTTAGGTGTCCCAAGTGTCCAATACCATGGGCAAATACCATGGGTAGGCTCATGGTTTTGAAAATACCACTACTGTGGTGTCTAGGGAAATTAATAAAAAACTCCCTCACTTTTTTCTATAAATACCCACCCATTCATTCATTTTCTTTCTTTCAAAATTTATTCTCCATGAATATATAATAGTATTACATACCAAGTAGTCCTACCAGGGTGTCCTCAATCTCCTAAGGTTCTGATATTTGAGTTTTAGTAGTTACTCTTCAAGATAAGGGAAATCTCAACTTCTCTTTTCCTTTAAAGTTCTCTTTTTATGTGGTATGTTGTTCAAATTTCCATACCATGTTCTTATATAAATTTTATTCTATCTATTTATTGTGTTAATAACATTTTATAAATTTTAGTACCTTGTCCCCTCTCATTTTAATGTTTTCTAAAACCATGTTTTATACCCGTTATGCTGCCATATTTTCTTCTCAAAATTTCTTTCTTTTTTCTCAATAAATTATTTTATTTTATTTATACGAATACCAAAACATATTTATTTTCCAGGGGTATTCACCAAGATGTAAAAATTATTTTTTTATTCTATAATCAACATACATAAAACCCCCATTCCCTTTATGTGGGTTATAAATGACATATTGATCATGTTTTCAAGCACTTTTTAAAACACCCTGATTTTGATACAAAATCCGTTTATTTTATTCTCCACATGTTATTTATGAGATGTTTGATTATGATATATGTGGATCACATTAATTAATACATATTAAGGGTGCATACTTATATCACTCCAATGCCTTGGGTAAATAATTTAATCTCTAGATATGACATGTTTTAAGACACCTTGGTGAATAACTGTGGTAATTTGTATGACACCTTGGTGATAAAACTTGGTGATGTGCTTATGAATGAATCACTTAAATGTTTTAGCCACATTTACATGTTATTAATAATTTTATTTTTATTATTATATGCCTATTTTTCTATTTATCACACCTTTATGTATTTCCTCAAGTTCTTATTGATATTCTTCAAGATCATAAGCAAATTGTTTCCCTTGTTTTCCCTTACTGGGCCTTATGCTCACCCTTTCCTTTGATGTATATACCAAGGTTAGGAGATGAAATAAATATAATTAGTATGAACCTTGAAGAATAATTTCAAGTGGAATAGAAGAATGCGTTAATTTTTCATGTATTATGTACCTTATTTCTGAGACACAAAATTTTAAAAGATCCTATGTTTGTAAAATGCTATGTAAAGTTATGTAATAAAAAGCAGGATTCCATAGTTGGTATCAAAGGAAAATTTAGTTATTTTTGGGAATTAGGATTTGAAAAATTTAGGAATAACCCTAGATAAATGTTTAAATTTAGGAAAGGTTCACGGTATTTTGGTGAAATATTAAGTAAGTGGTTTATAAACAAATAAATCTATGTCTGGATACAAACAAGTGGATATGGATCTAGCACAAATTCACTTATGGGTAAAAACCATGACAAGGTGTATTAGGACTAACTCGATGTAACCTAGTACACAAAATTGAGCCTTTCTTAACTCCCAGTGTTACACTCCTGGGGGATATCTTTTGTTAATAACAATATTTTTATGAATCATTATGAAGGATTTATAGAAAATTTAATTGTTTTTAATGAATAACATGTTTAATCATGATTTTATTTGAAAAAAGTTCCCTTGGAATTATAAGATTATTAAATGAAACATGTTTCTCAGTAAGGTTTTCTTCTTTTAGATAATGGTGGGAAATATAAGAGACCACATAAATAGTGAGTGCAATAGACCAGAAACTGACAACCTTCTGATGGAATCTAGAATGGAAAACTTTATGAGAATGATGAATCAACTGACTCGAGTTGTGGTCAATAACTTGAATCCATATGAGAGACCAGATTCACCATTAAGACAGAAAATTTATATTGATTCCTTTATGTTTCAATGACCACCAAATTTATGAGGATATAAGGACCCATTGATTTCTGAAAAATGGATAAGCTCCATCGAAAAGATCTTTTTCTGTACTCCATTGTTCTGAATAAGAGAAAGTCACCCTGGCTGTTTACCGCTTAGAGGGATAAGCTGATAAGTGGTTGAAACTAATTAAAAACATGAATCCAAGAGGTTATATTGGAGATATAGAGCGGGAATAGTTTAGGGTAGTCTTATTTAATAATTATTTCCCTTTTTTGATGAGAATGAAAAGGGAGAAGGAATTCCTCAAGATAAAGTAGAAAGAAAATGAATCTGTGGGAAGATATGAGATGAACTTCACAAGACTTTATTGTTACACCTATTTATTTTTCATGGATCCTATTGGTAAGATTGAAAGATTATTTTATGTACTAAGACCTCATTTATGGAATAATTTTTCTAACCGATACTATGATAACTATGAGGAGATCATGATGAATGCTAAGAAATTTGAACTGAAGTTTGGTGAGATGTAGTGGTCTCACAAATTGATTGAAAATAAGAGATCATTGGAGTCAATCATGGGTCACATCGTAACCAATGAAGGAATCCCAGTTGAACCTACAAAGACAAAGGTTGTGGAGGAGTGGCCTCATCTACAACGATAACCAAGATTCATAGTTTCTTTGGTTTAGCAGAATATTATAAGAGGTTTGTGAAACTTTTTTCATGAATTTATAATCCACTAACCAAGTTAACTTGAAAAGGGGTCAAGTTCATCTAGATAAATGAGTGTGAATAAAATTTCCAAGATCTTAATAAAAGATTGTTTATTACAACCATGTTAACTCTACCCAATATCGGATAAGGATTCATTATTTTTAGTGATTCATATCTTAAAGGGATTGGGTGCGTCCTCATGAAAAATGAAATGGTGGTTTCTTATGCATCTCTATAGTTAGAGCCTCATGAGTAGAACTATCCTACACATGATCTGGAGTTGGATATAGTTGTTTTTTCTCTGAAGATATGGATCCACTATCTTTATGGGCATAAATTTGATATATACACAGACCATCAAAGTTTGAAGTATATTTTCATGCAAAAGGAATTGAACACGAGATAGAGTAGATGGTTGGAACTTCTTAAAGAATATGATTGTTCAATTCATTATCATCTTAGAAGTGTAAAAAAAGTCACTAATTCCTTAAGTAAGAAATACCTTATTGTGCTAGAAATGATGAGGATTCAAGGAGATCCTTTGATCAAAGGCCCAGTAAAACTGGACATGGATATCATAAGAGAAGGGACATCATCAACCCTATCCCAAATTATTTCTCAACTGTCATTACCAGAGAAGATCAAGTAATCTAAAAGGGAAGAACCTTTGTTACAAAATAAGACAGAGGTTGTGAATAATGGGAAGTTTCCTGAGTTCAATATTGATTAAGAAGGTGTACTCAAATTACATACAAGGATATGTGTTCCATCTATTCTATAAATAAAGGAGCTGATGGTTGAAGCTCATAGATCTACTTTCTCTATACATACTGGAAGAACAAAAATGTATAGGGTCCTTTATGATCATTATTGACGGGATAACATGAAAAGGGAGATTGATGACTACAATACAAGGCACCTGGTGTGCCAACAAGTGAAGTCATAGGGACAACTTCTTAAAGGGGTATTACAATCACTACCCATACCATCATGGAAGTGGGATAATATCACTATGGAATTTTTCACTAGTCTCCTGAGAACTTCCAAAGGAAACAATATGATATGGGTTATAGTGGACCATCTCACCTAGACTACACATTCTATATCTATACAATAATATTTCTCCCTTGACCAAATAACCATGATTTACATGAAGGAAGTGGTAAGGATGAATGGAGTATATGACAACCCTTCTTTTATTACAAACTTAAACATGATTTATTACATAAAACTTCACTTGATACAACAAAGAAGATCGAGAGGTTTAGTGTCTTTGGGGATTAGGATCATTACATAAAAACTTGAAACATGAAATACAACATCTATATTGAAAACGTCCTTTACATGGCCACTAAATTCCCTCGTACTTAGCATTGCATGGGATATCCTGAGGACATGCATAAGAAAAGGGTGAGCTATAAAGACCAGTAAGGGAATACACATGGAATAACATGAGGAGTAAAATACATGTTAGACATTAGGAATATCAATAGAGAATAAGAGAAACATGAACATAAAGTCATGATAAATCATGATAATCATAACATGGAAATGTGGAAACAACACTTAACATGGAATTAGCATGAGCCAAGGCCCATTGCATATAGAGCATGAGTAAATCCTCATTGCACATGAATCATGATTAAACCCTTGTTTCAATTTAATTAGCATGAGTCAACACTCATTTCACATGACGTATCATGATACTATACTTTACCCAATGCATTGGAGCGCTATAAGGTCGCACCCTTCTTAAACATTTCATTTCATGCATAAGTGTGCCACATGGATCATAAAACATGGATTCATTAAACACAATAATTTATTCCAAAATAAAGGAATGTGGAATTAATACATGAAACTTTATAATCAATAAGTAAATGTGAATAAAGGTGAATACCCTTGATGGAGAAATGGGCATGGTTTTCACTACACAATGGCATTGGCTTTGAAAGTCGGTGCGATTTCAGCAGCGTAACAACGTGACATAAGAATTCATAAAAAAGGTTGATGAGAGAGAAATGGGTTCCTCATCATATTTACATGTAATTTAAAGGAAGGAGGTAATATATATACATGTCCCAACAATTTTAATGGAATTTAGATTCATGATACAAAAGTATTGCTTGAATGTAAATGAGGAGAGAGAAGTTCCTTTCCGAATTTCAGCATAGTAACGGGTGTACATGAGAGGAATTTAATGAGAGAGAAAGGGGTCTCCCATCATTAAAACATAAATAGGGATGTATTAGGGAGGTGCAAAAACATACCCCAACAATCATAATTGAAATTAAAAGGGAAAACAACTTAATGAAAATTGGACAAAAATGAGAAAGGAAGAAAAAACCCTTACTTGGAAGTGTGCTTCCAAAGGATAGAGAGAGGCTTGTGAGAGTCTTCTTGGGAGCTTGGGGCACCTTGGGAGGATTCTAGAGAGAGTAGTGAAGTGGTTGGACGAACTCCAAAGGCTTTGAGTGAGGAGGAAGTGGGAGCTTGGGTGGGTTTATATAGGAAAGGTGGGGGAATTCTTTATTATTTAGGTTTGGGTCCCCTTATATTAAATTAATCCAAACCACAAACCATCCCATGGTTTTTGCCCATGGTTTTTGGAAAAGGGAAGAGGAAAAAAATATTTTATAAGGCCAAAGTCCTAAATTCTTAAAATATTAGGGTTGCTTATGTGGAGGTGAGTCACACTCCCATGGAAATTAATTTAAAAAGACAAGGTGTTTAATAAGTCTTGAGGGGTCCATTAATGCTTTGAAAAGTAAGTCAAACAAACACAAAATCAAATTTTTTTAATGTTAAAACATATATTGGACAAAAATAAAGATTATAGTATTTTATTACATCACTACTGGGTCATTATGAAGTCATAAAACACATTATATATTTAAATGGTATTTAATTTTTACCCAAAAATTTGACTATCTCAGAAAATTATGAAAAATTCACCATTGGATAATTTCAACGTCTTGATTCCAGAAATAAAATTTATTTTATCTAAATAATTTTCTAAATATTTTAATTTTCACTTTTAAAATAAAAACCGATATTTATCGAAAATTCATGGGTTTTGACAGAAATGACTTTCAAACCTTAATAAAAATTATAATTGCATTCATAAAATTATAAGATCATTTATATTCAATAAAAATTAATTTAATAATAATAATAATATTTTATTAAAATATTATTTAATTCAAAAATCCCTTAATTTAATAAAATATAATTCTTAATTAAATAATAACTAAAAACACTATTTGTACTTTAAAAACTATTTACAATGTATCAAAAATGACAAGGAGGTATATTAATTATTATATAAAAAAAATAATATACATGAACATAGTACTAGGGATTTGTTACATAACCCCTTAAAACAGCCGCATAAGAGCCAAGGGTAAGGTGTACGATGGTGACAGACTCTTGGGGTGGCTCAGATAACATCGCTCGAGTGGTAATCTCTATTAACTTCCAATTTTCCCGTTGACAGTCCCATTCGAGCTTGATATGATGAAGCTCAGCTTGGGATTGGTCAAGATCGAAGCCCAATGATGCCACCTCTTTTCCAAGCTCCGAAAAATGGGCTTAGTATGGGGAAATTCTACTGGATGAGGCCATCACTTCCTTTGTCTGAGTAAATTGGATTTGTTAAAGCCCTATGTTTATACTAATCATGTGATCACTGTTAAACGGCTATAAAAGTAGCAGTAACAATTCTTAACATAAAACCAAAGAATTTTACATTTTATATAAACATTTTATATAACGAGACATTTTAATTAGATAAAGAGAGATTTCCATTAATGAAACTTTGGGTCGTTACAGAGTAGCACTCTCCATCATATTTGATTATGATCCATGGTTCACATCAAAAATTTAGAGAATTCTTAAAGATTCTATGAGTAACGTATTGAATTTTAGTATAGACTGTCATCCCCAAACTGATGGCCAATCAAAAAATACTATTCATACACTAAATGAAATTATTATAACATGCTCAATGGAATTTAAAGGTGGATGGGATCAACATATTCCACTAGTTTATTTCTCTTACAATAACAGATTTCATTCGAGCATTCAAATGGAATCTTATGAAAATATATATGGGAAGTAATATTGAACTCATACTTTTTTGGATGAGGTTGGTGAGAGAAAACTTCTTGGGCCTGGTCTTGTGCAAGAGATGGTACAGAAGGTTCATGCCATACAACAACACATAAAGGATGCTTAGAGTCAGAATAAGGGTTATGCTGACAACCGTCAAAGGGAGTTGTAGTTTGATGTTGGTGAAAAAGACTTCCTTCAAATTTCAACTTGGAAGAGTGAAATGAGGTTTGGGAGGAAATGAAAGCTAATCCCTAGGTACATTGGGCCCTATTAAATACATTATCATATAGGGGAAGTGACCTATCGACTTTCACTTCCTCTAAATCAATCTCAAGTTCATGATTTATTCCATATATCTCTCTTGAGGAAGTACATACCTAACCCTTCACATGTTCTGAATCCTGAGGTGGTACAATTGGAACATGGCCTCTCTTATGAGGAGAAGTTAGTGGAGATCTTGGACTATAGGGACAAGTTTCAACACAAAAAAACTATCCACCTCGTCAAAGTGTTTTAGGGGAACCAAAAAATATAAAGAAACAATATGGGAACCAGAGGAGACGATGAGGTAGAAGTACCCACACATTTTCTCAACTGAGGGAACGATTTGAAATTTTTGGGATGAAATTTCTTAAGGGACGAAAAATGTAATGACCAATTTTTTTTGAATAATAATTTTTTCCTGAAAATGTTTGCTATATTATTTTTTACACAGTATAAATATATCCCTTTAATAATTAAGTGAGTATAATTGAAATGTGACCTTTGGGTTTTGACCGTTATATGACCATTGGGAAATTATGACCATTGATCAATTATGACCATTGGCCAATATGACTGTTGTAAAAAATACTCTTAACAATAATTTTAATGTTATAATTATTATTTGTAACTAGAAATTACAAAGTAAAATTAATGTAGAAGAAAGATTTGATGGCCTCATCGAATAGAATCATCTCATACAAAGCCCATTTGTAGGAGCTTGGGAAGGAGGTAGTATCACTAGGATTCTCTCTTAACCAATCCTAAGTTGAGATTCAACATGTTAAGCTTGAACATAATTGATTACGGGAAAAGTTCAAGTTAATAGAGATTACCACTTGGGCGATGTTATCCAAGCCGCCCCAAGAGTCTATGACAATCGAAGACCTTACCCTTAGGTTTTATGTGGGTCTTATAAGGGGTTATGTGTCGAGTCCCTATTTAATTAAAATGTAATCCATTTTTTAATTAAAATTTTTATTTCGTCATTTTCTTTTTAAGAATAGTTTTGCTTAAAATTTGAGATGGAATTTGATAAATTGATTTCTCGAGTAAAAATTGTACTTTTCATAGAGATATAAATTATTGTATTTAACTAAGGTTTTATCAATTTTAAATATAATGAAATAGTATTATAAAAACACTATTATTTAATTATAAATGATAAAATAATTTTATTTTTTTAAAATGTCAAAAAGTTTATTATGCATTGTATATCCGCTATTATTTTTTAATAAATAAGTATTTTTACAGTTAAAAGTAAAATTTCTCATATTTAGAGAACTTTTATGATAAAATAAATTTCATTTTTGAAATCATAATGTTGATATTCTGTTATGGTTAATTTATGAGAATTTTGTAAAATGGTTCAGTTTTTCATGAATAGTTAAAATACAGTTTGAGTTTTTCGTTATGTTTTATGACATCAAAACTATGTCATAATGATGTAATGGGTAATATAAAATTATGTTAAATTTTTTTGGATTAAATTATGATATTAGGTGTCCCAATTGGCCAATACCATGGGAAACTACCATGGGAAAGCCCATAGTTTTGAAAATACCACAACTAATGTGTCTAAGTAAATTAATAAAAAAACTCCCTCACTTTTTCAATAAATAGCCACCCATTTATTCATTTAATTTCATTAAAGATTCATTATCCATGAATATATTATATTATTACCTCCCAAGGAGTCCTCCTAATTTTTCATAAATCCCACCAGGTCCTGATTTTCAAGTTTTAGTAGTCACTCTTCAAGGTAAGGGAAATCTCAACTTCTCTTTTCCTTTCAAGTTCTCTTTTTATGTGGTATGTCTTTCAGATTTCCATACATTGTTATTTTGTCCATTTTATTCTATAAATTTATTTATTAAGAGTATTTTATTAATGGTAGATTATTTTACTTTCTCTTTTTAATGTTTTCTAAAACCATGTTTCATACTCATTACGCTGTTAGATTTTCTTCTCAAAATTTCTTTCTTTTTCTAAAGAAATTATTTTATTTTATTTATGTGAATAACCAAACCTCTTTATTTTCTAGGGGTATTAACTAAGATGTAAAAATGTTTTATTTTATTCTATAATCAAAATACATAAAACCCTCATTCCCTTTCCTTGTTTTATAAATGACATATTAATAATGTTTTTAAGCACTTTTCAAAACACCGTAATTTTGATACGAAACCGGTTTATTTTATTCTCCATGGGTTATTTATGAGATGGTTGATTATGATATATGTTTCTCACATTAATTAAAAAATATTAAGGGCACACATTTATATTTATCCAATTCATTGGGTAAAGAATTTAATCTCTAGAGATGACAAGTTTTATGATACCTTGGTGAATAACCTTGGTAATTTTTCTGACACCTTAGTGATAAACCATGGTGATATGATTATAAATGAATAAATTAAATTATTGAGCCACATTTTTATGTTATTAATCATGTTATTTTTATTATTATATGCCTCCTTTTCAATTTCTCATTCCTTTATGTATTTCCTCAAGTTCTTATTAATATTCCTCAGGATCACAAGTAAATTGTTTCCCTTATTTCCCTTTCTAGGCCTTATGATCACCCTTTCCTTTAATGTATGTCCCAAGTTTTTGAGATGAAATAAATGTACTTATTATGAACCTCGAATAATCCTTTAAAGTGTAATAAAATAATGTTTTAAGTTTTCATGTATTATGTACCGTATTTCTATGACACTAAACATTAAATGATCCTCTTTTTGTAAAATGATATGTAATGTTATGTACTAAAAAGGAATAATTGCATAAAAATACCAACATCAAAGTCATGGGAAAAATATTTATGTGTAAAATTTACATAAAAAATTTATAATTCACTTTTAAATGGAAAAAATCATAATGTAAATTTTATTAAAAAAATTCTCATTGAGTTAAACTAAAATTAAAGTTTACATTATCAATTTCACAGTAAATGTTTATCCCCTTTCATTAATTTTCATGGAAAAATAATATTTAAATTTTATAATTTAAAATTTTAATAATAAATTCATGATTCAAATTTGGTATGTAAAATTTCCAATAAAAATTTCTAGTTCACTTTTACAGTTCCAAATTCTCACTGTAAAATTAAACCATGAATTTATCTTCTAGTTCAATAGTTATATTTACACATAAAATAAAATTTTTAGAATCAATTTAATAGTAAGTGGTTATTCTATTCTGTTTCATTGAAGGGAATGCTAATATTTAAAGTTTACGATGTCAAATTTCAACAAAAAATTCATAGTTCAAATTTGCAATGTAAAATTTCTAATTAAAATTTCTTATTCACTTTTTCACTGTCAAATTCATATTTTAAAATTAAAATGTAAATTTCTCATCAAATTTATATATTTTCATTGAAGATAAAATTTACACTATAAATTTCATAATAAATGGTTACCCCTGTCTATTTTTTAGGGTTACCACAATTATAGTACATCTTTGGTGACCACATATTAAGAATTAGTGGATGATTATTGAATGATCATGAACCTTCTCTCATAATTTCATGCATAGATTTATTATTGGAAAACTTGAAAAAATATAATGATCAAGGATTTATATATTAATGATATCCTAAAAACCCCATATATTTTGAATAAATCAATATATAATTATTTAGTTAGGCATTAATCTATTAAAAAATCCCACTAATGTATTGTCCCAAAAATTATGATCTCTATCCCACTCAAATTATTTAAATAGAATTTCACTATTTTCATATTTTGAGGGATAAAAGATAAATAAATTCTGTAGAAAGTTTGAAAATTACCCAATGAAACCTCAATCCAATTATAATATTTTCTAACAACCATCATAACAAACCACATGAAAAATCATAATAAGAAATAAAAAAAGAATATTTCAATTTCATAACTTAAATTATCAACAATAAATTCAAAGTTTCAATTTGTAGTGTGACATTTTCATTGGAAACCTTTAGCTCACATTTACACTAACAAAATCACACTATAAAACTAAATAATAAATTTCTTATCCAGTTCCGTAGATAAATCTTCACTAAAAACAATTGTATACTATCAATTTCATAGTAAATGGTTATCCTCTATAAGGGTTTAGATTTCCCTAAGACTTTTATTTTTTATTCTAGGGTCACTGGTGGTTTATGAGGACTTTGATAAATTCAAGAGTTGTTTTAAAATGGTTTTTCAAATTATAGAAAGCAATTTTAAAGTTAAAAATGATATTTAGTTTTAAATAAAAACATATTTTTTTGAATTTAATCAAAATTGAGTTAAACTTGATGTTATTCCCATGTTTTGAAATTATAATTTATTTTAAAATAATTTTATGAGTGTTGGAATTAATATTGAATCCTTGTAAATGGTTTTAATTTAAAATACAAAATTTTATTTTACCCTTACACAAACCCCTTTCTATGTATAGGTAGGTCGGTTTTTCTAAAGGCTGTGTAACGATAGCCTAGCCTTTGTGTGTTGTATAAATTTAAAGGTTAAATTTTAATAGCTATATAAGGGTAACTTCATAGTTTAATAAAGGTAGGCCTTAAATTACAATCCTTATGTAATGGTAAGCAGTATTTTTGAGAGCATATGTATTGGTAAAACTATTTTTTAACTACTTGCATAAAGGTAAGATCTTGTGTTGGTGTTGCGTAAGGGTAAACAAGTTTACCCTTTCACAAAACCCCTGACTTGTATAAGGGTATCATTTTTTTCTAGTTTTATTTATCTTTACATCTATTTAAAATCAATAACCCTTTTTTATGATTTTAATGAAAATAATAATATAAAATCATGGCTTAAAATATGTTTTAAAAAATATTTGATAAAATATTGACTTTATTATTTTTAAGAGTTTAAAATGAGACTTATGAAGTAGATTAAATATAAATCGTTTTGATATGAATTTAATTTGAATTAGAATCATTAGACTAGTGGAGTTTACAAATATATCTTTAGGACCCTCTATTTTTTCTTAAACAAAGAGTTCTTCCTTCCCTCATTAGAGTTTCTTCTTATCCTAGAGTTTGGGAAATACATACCACATCTTTAGAGTTTTGTGGGTCTTTTGAAAAATTATTTGAATATATCCTATGATTTCCAAGCTTGTGCATGTCTTCCTCTCTACCTTGTTTTCTATACAGTGTCTAAATATTCTCTTTTCTAGGTAGTGGATCTGCAACTTCTCACTATTTTTATACAAGTGTGAATTAATAAGACATTAGATTCCTTTTTCAAATTGATGAAATTAACATTATTAAGATCAAAATATAGTTATATTACATGAAAAATGATTATATAACAATATGTAAAATCATAAGGGAAGAATAACCAGTAAAGAATTCATTTAGTGAATATTATTGTTATTCCATAAATTAGAAAAAAAGAATTTACATGGAGGAATTAATGTATGCATTAGGTTATTACTACTATTAATAAACTGAAATTCATATGATACTTTGATAATATTTAATATAAAGGATAACCATATTTTGTTGAATATTTATAATATTTTCCCTTGATATTTCAATAATTGAAATAGACATTTAGTTCAAGTTACTGTACTATTATTCTTGGAAGAATTATTTCATATAGATTGTTAGTATTTTATTAATATGGAAACTAAAATATATAATGATTATCACATTATTTGAAAAATATTATTTTTTAAAAAATAAAATTATTATCATGCGTAGATTAGATAGTGTTTGGTAATCTATAAATCATATGCATGTTAGAACTATTTGTTCTTTTCCCTGGTAAAGTGCACACAGTGTAATGTTGTTAATGTAATATTATTAATTTAAGAATTTACATATAAATTATATTAATTACTGTATATAATTTTGATTATCTCTACAATCTAGAAATTTTACATTGAGTTTATTATTTATTTTTATGATAATTTCAAAAATGGGAATTAAAGTTATCTTATGTTGTAGAATAATGATAATTATTCTAGAAATTATCCAATAGAGAGAAATAGATAATTTCATGTTGTAGTGTAAATATTATTTGATAATATCAAAATGATATCATATTGTAGTGTTAAACTTATTAATAAATTACGATGAAGATTATTTGGTAATTTAGGATATTACAAAATTGAAATGGGGATTATTACATGTAAGTGATAATTAATATTTAATGTTGTTGTAATTAAATAAATAGTTGGGTTTTTTATTACATGTATTTTATAATTTTATTAATGTTGCCTCTTATTATTTACTAGGTAGTGTGATATATATGTTTGGTAGTATTTTGTTTTGATTTTCATCATGGTTAATTGCTAGAAACAGGTAAATAATGTATAATTGAATAATGTTATAGTTTTAAAGAAACAGGTATGATAAGTATAACTACTGCTAATTGTGGAATTTTTTAAACATGGAAATAATACTTGAAGCATGCTATGTTTATCTGTAGATATTATTATCTACTACCTTAGGTAACCTTATTGACGAAAAACCTATTCATAATAAACCAAATAATTTAAGCATAAAAGTATTTCATGAGAGTGTGGCACCATCATAGGTATATAAACCATATCATATGTCAAGGTTAACTTCAAAGACCATCATGTCATTGTGGATCAAGAATCAAAACCTATTTTCCATATCATAGAGGATCAAGTATCCCCCACCTATTTCTTATATCATAGTGGATCACGAATCCCTACCTATTTCCCATACTAGATTGATCACATTAACTCATTTCCCATAATTACCTCATGATATATAAGGTTTTATCCATTATATTGGAGGGCTATAATGAACCCACCTATCACATACAGAAAACCATACATATGTGTGTCACAAAATAATAAACCATTCATTATTTCAACACATCATAAACCATGTTTAATAAATGAGTTTCATAAATATCTAATCATACCTTAATTAATGCATGGGAAATAAATGAGTTTCATAATGATCTCATCATAACTTAATTAACCTACGATAATGAAATAAGTTTCATAAAGTTATCATCGTAACTTAATTATCCAATAGAAAATAAATTAGTTTCATAGAAACATATTCATCATAATCCATTTGAATAAATTGTATCATATAATAATATCATAACCCTAGTTAAGAATAATAATTCTTAATGGATGATGACATGGATGAAGAATTCCCTTAAAAGATCATTTGAACATTTATTTTATAACATGAGAAAATATCCTTTTCCTTTGATAATATTTTAACTAAAAATTCATAAAATATGGAGACAATCCTTTTATTTTAAAATATCCATGGAGAATTTTAAATAAATATTCAAATAAAAGAACAATCATGATTGTGGTAAAATCTATTCATGTCATTTATGTTAAAAAAATATTTTCATACTTTTTTAAAAAGTTAAAAAATACTTATTCATAAAAAAATATAAATATTATTTTAAAAAAATTAAATAAATTCAAATTTATTGAAAACATCCTTTAAAACATTTTAATTATAGGTAATAACTTTTATAAAACAATTTTTAAGATCGTGGACATGGAAGAAAATTTCGTCGACTAGAGAGGAAATAAGGTCAGAATTTCTTTAAAAACATTTTCTAGAAAATTTTTAAGTAAAAAAGATATAAAAATGGTAATAATACTCTAAAATTCCATGAAATACTCTAGTATAATAAAATATATGTGGTTTCCATAAAAAATATTATCATGGAAAATACCAGAATGAAATGCGATTATAACATAAACTCTTACCTCATGTCTCATCTTGATTTATACGCATTCAAACCTCTTGTATAATAAATTAATATATATTATAAATATATTATTAATACATTCTAATAAATATCATACCTCATATTATTTACATATAACATCTTATCAGCCGTTTATTAACAATTATTTATTAAAACCTGTGTTCTGGGCGAGAACTACTTCATTTTTCATGCGTGTTTTGGTTCGGGGGTCCTAATCATTGTAATTTGATCATGGTTAAATAATATATATAATTTTAATATCTTAATGAGTATAATATGTAATCATTATATACAATTTTATAACTATTCATATAAAGCAGTGATGAAAAATGATTTACATCACTTCGTGGAGACGGTAGTGTGTAGGTACTCACGAGTGATGTTTCCACTTTTCAATGGATGGAATGAAAGAAAATTAAATAATAATTCACCTTTAAAAAATTATAATAATATCATAAATATCATATATATTCATTTAATTCATTATTATAACCATAAATGTGAAGTAGTGATGAAAAATATATGCATCGCGTCGTGGTGGCGATGGTCCACACGTACACACGAGTGATGTTTTCTTTTCCCATGGGATGGAAAGGAGGTGGATAATGGTTTTTATATATTCATAATAAAAATAAATTATAATGAAGATAATGAATTAATTATTTTACAATGTATGCCATATATTTATATGAGTCAGAATAAGAAATAAAATTGAAAGTACTCGATTAAGTGTTATTCCTCTTCATTGAGAAACCTCATTTGGATTAAAACTCAAGCCTTAAAAGGATTGTATTTTGGAAAGACCAAAAGATCCAAGACATGGGAAAGGAATAAATAATGTTATTAGGGTAGGTATTTTCGGAACTATAAGGCTCAAACTTTGTTAACAAAAGAGAATATGATGCTTCCTTTTATAATTAAGGGCAATGACAGACTTGGAATTACTTAAATGATTTAAATATATTATATATCAAAATAATGTAAATTTGAACCAAATTGACATAATTTCAATGGTAATACATGATAAGGTCTAAATAAATTTATCCAAAAAAACTATACATGTTTATGTTTCATTTTGAACCTTTCCTTTTAGTTTAAGCCCATTGTTAACCCTTTTTAACCTTAATTGTGGTAACACATATTTTTAAACTTTAAGGGTTATAAATTTACTCATAAGGTAAAAAATGGTACAAAAATGGTCCATGTATGAAATTTTAGACCATTATCCATCAAACTTAACCTCTTTCAATATTTTTTTTATTTTTAATTCATTTAATAAAATATTAGTTAACATAAAATGTCATTAATTTCATTTATGGGACTATTCATTTAATTTGAAGTTAAAGTCATCAAGACAAAAATTGAATTTGAATATAAAAATATTTACCATAATTTATAATTTATAATTACCTATGAAATTTTTGTAATACTATAATTCATCCAAAACATGTTAATTTTATTATTTTCAAAATTATTTACCTTGATTTTTCTATTTCTTGCACAATCACTTTATTGCAATTGCATAAGCATTTAAGGTAATTATATCATTCGTTAAAATTAAAAAAAATTACTATCATGGAAAAAAATTATTTATGTTTAAAATAAACTTTTATATTCATTCATAACTTCTTTTTATACCTTTGTAGATATATAAGAGAAATTAAAATCAAGAGAGTAACATTTTATATTTAACATTTTATTAAAATAATATAAAGTTCATAATCACAGAAAAATGGAACTAGGTTTCCATATTTTATAAAATTGGATGAAAATTGATGAAATAAACTCATAAAATAGGATAAATGTAAGTTTTAGGTATATTTTAATGCCTTATCCCAAAATTTTAAACCTATTTTACCTGGATTACACTTATTGAGGTGACAAATCTTTAACATGGTCACTATTCATAATGATCAAATATAAAAGATACATATTCCCCGAATTTGAACTTAATAATTCCAAATATAGGATCCTTTTTTTCAAGATTAATTTTTTATAAGTGGGAGAAATCCATTTTAAAATAAGTACGCAAAAATCAACGAGAACCATTCTTAGAAAAATGTGTTTTTAAGCATTAAAATGGATTTATTATTATATATGGATTAATAGACACCAGTAGATGAATGTTAAAACATTTTATTGAATATATATTATATAAATTTCATTAAAATAATTCATCAATAATTATTAATTAAATTCATTAAGATAAAAAATGTATCGCATGTATACAAATAGTTTTTCATAAAAACATCTATTTTACTTTCAAATGATTTTATTTTCATTTCTAATTAATTGATAACCAATGAATTCCTTGTATATATGTATAAAAAATAATTTTTTCATTAGTTTTTTATAATTATTCATACCTTCTAATCCAACATATAGGAAATAACTATCATATTAAATAATAATATTTCAATAGTACATCGTGGTTCGTTCAAACTCAATGTCGCGTGTAAAGAATGTTATAAAAGAAATAAAATTAATATTAAGAAAAATATATCATAAAATATTGTGGTGTTATATTTTAACCACCTTATAATAATTTCACCCTTGAAATTCTATCACTCTAATAAAAATAATTGATGATACATCTACCTCATCACATCCTTGAGTTTCCACGTAGATTCCTTTAATTTATGGGTTTGCTAAAAAAATGACCAGGTGAGTGGTCTTGTTTCATAGCCCTTTATTTTTATGATCTAAAATCTACACTGTTTTTCCCTCATAAGAGATATCTTACTCCAGTGGTATGAGCTCTAACTTTATTACATGTGAAGGATCATGTATGTTCTTCTTTAAGAGAGATACATGGAACACATTGTGAACTTGAGAGAGATTCAGTGGAAGTACCAAATGATAACATACCATCCCAATACAATCAATAATTTTAAAGGGGTCAATATATATAGGGATAAAATATCCCATATTTCCAAATAACCTTATTCCAAGGATATATTAAAAGTAATACCTTTTCAAAAACATTGAACTCTAGATCTCACTAATGATTGTTAGCATAACCTTTTTATAGATTTTAAGCTGCCCTTATGTGTTGCTGAATGGATATAACCATTTCAGTTATTTCCTTAGCTAAATCAAGTATTAAAATCTTTATTTATCCAACTTCATCCCATTACATTGGATTTCAGAACATCCTTCCATATAGGACTTCGTAAGGATCCATATGAATGATCGAGTGAAAGATATTGTTGTAAGAAAATTAAACTTAAGTAAAGTGATGATTACAACCACCTTTCAAATCCATATATCAAGCTATCAACAAATCTTATAGAGATTGAATTGTCATCTTAGACTGACCACCTTTCTAAGTATGATATGCTTTACTTAAACTCATATCTATATTTAGAGCCTACAAAAGACCTCTTTATAACATTAAGATAAACCTCAGATCCCGATCTGATACGATTGAGTGTGGTACACTATTAAATATCACAACTTATTTAATATATAAATATGTAAACTAATCAAGAGATAAATATTCTCTAATATAAATCAAATGAACTAATTTCATAAGGAGATCAACTACAACCCAAATATCATTGTTCCCCTTAGATGCTTTGGGGAGTCTGATTATGAAATACATGGTAATTTTTTCCCATTTCCATTTTGGTATGAGTAATGGTTGTAACATCCCCATATAATTATATCTCTCAGCATTAAATTTCCAACATACTTGGAATCAAGATACATACTCTACAATATCCATTTTCATGTTCTCATACTAGAAGTATTCTTTCATATCTTTATACAACTTTGTACTTTCAGAATGAATAGAGAATGATGAACTATTTGCTTTATCTAATAGTTACTTATTCAATTATGGTTTTGATGGGACACACAATCAATTCTTGAACCTTATAATTTCATCACAATCATAGTTGAACTCAAGAATATTCCACACTTTATTATGTATTTTACATCTTTCCTTTTCAACTATTTAATACTCAAATAGATGGATGGTTGAACCTTAATATGAGAAAGATAGGATTTTTCCCCTTCACTCGAGATTTCAAGTTCCATATTCTACAAATCCATAAGTATTGGATCTCTTTCAATCCTAATAATGGAAGAACTATCATGGTCCTTTTGGCTCAGAGTATCATCCACCTTGTTTACCTTCCTAGGGTGGTAATGTATTGAATATACATAATCCTTAATCAACTACAACCAACATATCAGATGCATATTTAACTCTTTCTTTGTAAAAATATACTTCAAGATTTTATGATTTATATATATGTCACACCTTTCACCATAAAGATAATGACTCCAAATATTTAATGTAAAAATTATTACTTCTAGCTCCAAACCATGATTTGGGTAATTTTTCTCATGTATTTTCATTTGGAAAAAGGCATAAGTTATCACCATATCATTATGTATAAGGAAACATCATAATAACTTCCTTGATGAATCACTATAGATCGGAAACCCTTCTTCATTGTAGGGTAGTGTTAGTATAGGTGTATTGACCAACCTTCTCTTCAGCTCCATGAAATTATCTTCACATTCATATGTCCACAAGAACTTAACCCCATTTCTAGTCAACAAGGTGGGTGGATTATATATTCATGAGAAATATCTCACAAAGTTTTGTTAGTACCCAACCAACCTAAGAAAACTATGGATCTCAGTTACCATGATTGATCTAGGACATTACTCTATAACATCCATATTTGAAGTATCTTCCAATATACCCCCACTTGAGATTATATAACCCAAGAATGAAACTTTTTAATTCCAAAGTTCACACTTGGTAAATTTATCATAAAACGTCTCCTTCCCCGGGGTATTCATCAAAATTCTCAAATGATTTTTATTCTCTTATTTTCTCTTTGAATATATAAAAAAAATCATCTATAAAGACTACCAAAAACTGATTAATGTAATCTCTAAATACTATATTCATTAAAACTATGAAGATAGTATGTGAATTATTAATTCCAAATGGAATCACTATAAATTCATAATGCCCATACCTCTTATAGAAGGATTTCATTGGTATATCCTTCTTCTTAAACCCCAATGTATGACATCTAAAACAAAGTTAAATCTTGTAACTCCTCATAATTGAACAATAAAATCATCAATAAAAGGTAGAGGATACTTTTTCTTGATAGTGACATTGTTAAGTTCCCGATAATCGATTCAAAGATGCAATGACCCATATTTATTATTAATAAAAAGAAAAAGTACAAACCAAGATGATGCACTAGTGTTGACGCTCCTTTCGTCACAAAATCTAAATATTGGAAAAGTGGAATATCTGAGCTCAAAGTGATTCAACCTTTGGACAAATATCAAAAATTGACAAAGGAAGGAATAAGAATAATGTTGCACAAGGGTCGCGCAAGTTCGACAATGGTCGCACAGGTATACTTGCACGCCGCCTAGTGGTCGCGCAAGTGACTTGCGCGACCTAAGTGATAACCGCCCGGGTCTTCTCTAGCCTATAAATAGACCCTATGGGCCCCCCATTTAAAAGAGGAATTTTTCCAGAAACTCAGATTTAAGCTCCCGGCACCCTAGTCTCTTCTCAAAGCTTCCGAAACACTTCTAAGGTAATTTCTTACCTAGAACGGAAGATCTAAAGAGGGAGAAGAAGGCCTAAGTGTTGAAAATCATCAACACTTACGCGCCTGAGTGGCCAGCCCTTAAGGGAAATGGCCACACTTGCATGCCGCCTTACTCCTTCAATAGAACTTGCGCGCCCCTATTCTGGAAGAACCTCAAGAGGATTCTAAAGGATTTAACCAAGAGTCGCTCAAGTATTACCCTGCTGGTTAACCGCCGCGCGAGTACCCATGTTTCGCACAGGTATACCTGCACGAACGAACTTGCGCGCCCACGCAGTACCTGCGCGCCTGCCATGAATTGTGCGCCCCTTCCTTTTTGTGTGCCCTTCTTTCCCATTTCACCCCTCTTAAGCCATTCCACCTCTCCTATTCAATATTCAGTCTTCAATACACTCTCCAAATCCATTTATGGCATGATTTCTTGATTTGACTTTCTTATATGAAAATAATTCTGTGGAATGTCTCTCAAACATAGTGATTTACACATCTTTATGTCACTAAAGATTGAGATTTCATTCATTCAACCTCATCCTTTACGATGAGATAACCCATTTAACCTGGGCCTCCTTTTCAGGAATAATCCCCAGTCATAATTATCTTAAACTTGGGCGTCCTTTTCAGGAATAAGCCCCAGTCATAATTCTTAACCTGGGCCTACTTTTCAGGAGTAAGCCCCAGTCCCCTAATATGGTCATCCTCCTTAGGAGTAAGCCCCAACCATAATTCTCTTAAACCTGGGCCTCCTTTTCAGGAGTAAGCCCTAGTCTTAATTCCTCTTAACCAGTCCTAATTTACCTTTGATCCGGGATTCTTTCTCAGGAGTAAAACCCAATCATAAGTCCTATCCTAATTTGGGCCTCCTTTTCAAGAGTAAGCCCCAAGTTAGAGTATTCAAATCTCCATGAAGCACATATACCTTTATGGACCCTGTTCCTGGATTTCTTCCCTGAAGTAAATCCTAATCTTCATTTATCTGGGCAGTCATACATACATAAGTCCCACATTATTTCTTATGATCACATTTTTCTTGGCACAATTGTCTAATTTTTACCGATACCTCTTGTTTCTCACACCGAGAATGACTCACGTGAGCTTAGAGTGTAAAAGTAATTGTGACATCCTTCTTTGAGCCATCAATCACAAACATCATACTCCCTTACTCGAACTACGTGGGTTATGATTCCTTTTCTAAACAAAGGATACGTAGGTAGCCCATCTGCAGGTTCGATCCCAACTCTGAAATAATTCATGTCCTTCTGAATGGAAATAAACTTCAAGTGCCCCACTGAGTGGATTTAAAACCAGCCTGGTCATCATAATGACCAAGAGACTTCTATATAAATGTTTCTAAGGATACCATTGACCAAGAATCTCTAAATAAATACAAATGATTCTCTATTGATGAAGAACCTCAAATACATATAAAAGATTCTCTAAATTTCCTACATATTTAATAATTGATTGTCAAATATGAAGGAAAGATCATTTTTTACTTGGTAATGTAATAAAGATTCACGAACATAACTTAAATCTATAAAGAGAGTCCCAGAGTAGACGACAATTCCCCTCAAAAAGGTGTGATGAGTCCGGCCTCCCATCCTCTCGACCAATGAAAATTACTAAGCCTCATCAGTCCACAAACTAATGTGCACCTACCTTTGGAAAGTAGGTCTAAATGGATGTGGAATCATTGGATGTTTCCGGTTCTACGAACAAACACGTTAGAAACCGATCGGAATGTTTGAACCTCCCATCAAGGACGTCATCCCCGAATTCCGAGGGAAACAAAAAATGGTGGACCTGACGTGAATCCTTAACCAAGTTAAAATGATGTTTTACCTATTTGTTAGGCCCCTATTTAAAACTAAATGAGAGGGCCAACAAAGACAATCATTGACATATGTGCTCATCCAAAAGATGTAGTGGCTGAATTTATCTTGATTACATCTATTATATCAAACAATAACTCTTTTCCAAGATCTTCCGCATTTATAGAATGACTGCTCTCAAATTCACACATGTGAATACTGCTGCTGCAAATGCCACTACTGCTACTTCTACTGGATCGTTGTCTGCTCTGAGGATGACATCACCAACTCAGCGTCTTCAACGCTGGGTATCAAATGCGCTGGTTAAGGTGTACCGTCAACACTGTACCATCCCAACTCTGAAGGCTACCCAACAAGCCCTCCAAGTGAACAACTCACACAGGTTGTCTGGAAAACGACGACCAGTGATCAAGAATTAGGCGGTTCTAACTACCGTCTCTAACCATTTCGGGTCATTATCCCCGGAACGCAATCACCATTCGCTCCCTTATTCTGAGGAGGTGAATGAGCAGGTCCCTCATGGCCTTAATTCAAATAGACAGGAGTCCTTCCCGAAGTCTCCCACCAACAATCACCGCCAGACTCATGTGACAGTGCGCCCTCAACATGATGAGCGTACCGACTCCAGGCATTCGGCTCAAATTCCTCGAACCCGAGCAGGCAAGACAAACCGCCAGAGGCGGAATCCGGTCAACAGTGAGCATGTTCTCATCTCTGCCATCTCTGGAGAAGTCTACCAACCTAACTTGGTGGCAAGCAACGAGCAGGAACATACACCTTCCCGTTTTAATTCCGCTGTCCAGCAGACTCTTCTGGAAGCATCACGCCAATCCCACCAGGAAATTCCGGCGAAGTACTATAGGCCGGAACATACACCTGTTTATACAACATCAGCTAGTCAGAAGGCTCGTCTGACTACATATGATGGAGCTCATCAACCACGTTTGGTGAAGTGCAATCAGAAGGCACATACACCTGTTAGTATTAATCAAACCTACCAACAGTCTCACTTGGTAGCATTCGGAGAAGTCAGTTGGAAAGCTCCGATGACAAACAAGTGGCAGACTCAACTCTCTGCCCCCACACTTGAGTACTGTCAGGATTCACTGACATGAAAAGGAGGACAGGAGTAGGCACATACACCTACTCCAAGAATGGAATGGACGTATATCCCCGTTCCGGTAGCTAAAGTCACCAAGCATATTCTATCAATGGTGAAAGATCAGAAGAAAATCCCTGCTCATATTCTGGATGCTTGCCAAGATATTATAACAGCTTCAGCAACATGTCAGGGAAAGACACATAAATCTATCCCTACCAGTGGAGTGACACATCAACAGTTCACTCCGGAAAAGACACACACATCTGTTCTAGTCCAAGAGGGTTGTGGGGCATACTCCCCCATATCATACGGACAACCAAGTCAGGCACATACACATGATTTGAGTGGAGATCATCAGCCTAACCTGGCCATATTTCCTGATCAGGCACATACACCTACTCAGAGCAGCCACTTTCGTCAACAAGTGGTTTCCAAGGCGAGTAAGAAGGCGTCTAAGAAAAAGACCCACCCAGCACAGTCATAAGATCAAGAGCCAATCTGTAACAAGGCCTTGCTCTATGCTGGAGTTTTTAAAGCCCTCAGAAAATTATCTGTTGGAATTCAAGATTCTACTCCCTCATTTCCCAATAATGGGAACATTAATTCCGAAGGTCTTCAACAGACACTTCCTCATGAAGGCTTGCTTCATGAAAATTAGGTCGATCTCGAAGTTTCATCTTCAGATGAGAGCCACAGGAACCGTATGTGTGGTCAGAACACCAAGGAGCAAGAGATTTCATCTTTTTCTATAACCCATTATAGTGGTCCTCCCCATGATGATGAATTTTTCTGCAAAAGTCCTCTCTGCAGTAGTGATGCACATTGCCCGGAAAATGCTCCAGTGGACAATGTAGTGCCGAGAAATCCCTCTTATTTTAAGGCACTTGAAAATGAGAAACAAGTCATGTCTGATGCTTCATCGCTAGCAGGTGAAATACTTTCTCAATCGGAAGATAGTCCAGGGTGTAGGTCATTCTCCGAGCCACCCCTAAGTCATGCATCTTCTAGTTTGATCAATGATTTCCTTACCAATCTTGTTGAATCCAATGAAGCAACAAGGAAACATCAACTCTGGTCAAATCAGGTATAAGAATATTCATTGAATGATAAAGAGGAAATGATGAACATGAGAAAACAACTGTAAAAAGGTGAAGTGCCAGTCATGTTTTGGCCTTTGGCTGACTCTCAGTATGAAATTCCAGAAATGTTGACGGAAGATGGAATTCATGATATTCATCTCAAAATATGGAAAACTCTTTGTCAGTTGAAAAAGAAAGTATTATCTTATGATGAATATGAAAATCATCTTAAGATAATAGAAGGGTTACAACTTCAGATTGATTTGGCATCTCTATCAGTCTCTCGATATCCGAAGGATGAAAAGCAACAAAGATCCCTTCAACGTTCATGCCTTGGCGCACTAAGAAAATTGCGTCAGTTAATTGCCAATTCCCCATATGGTATTCGTGTCAAAGGATGAGGTGTTCATGGAGCACTAAATTTCACAGTGCTCTCCAGTTAGCAAATCCCTCTGAACATGGTCTCATGAAATGTTATTGCCCATGGCCAACGAGAATCAATGGGCTTTGTTTGTAATCAAAAGCTTTCCCAAGAACATGCTTCAACTAGTTCCTCTAAAAATCAAGCATACAAAGAACATGTTGTTGAATTACTCCTGCATCAACAAAACGAGAATATTGAACAAGCCTCTTGTATGGAGAAAGCACATCATCAAGTGACAGAAGTTCCATAAATCATCCAACGGTCTTTTGAACCTGGTGATAAAAGTGGATACAGGTTAATGCATCTAGCTAATTTCCAAACTAAGGTTCACAAGATCAGGAGAGATTTTAAGAAAGTCTCATACATAGCATGTCAAGAGCCACCCCAGCTCCCCAGAGTAGGGACTATTTTAAACCAACCCTTAGAATCAACAAATAGGATTCGAGGAATTGAGCGGGAACAGCCCCAGTCCACTGGACTGGGGAATTTTTCAAATCATCAATCCCCTCCTCAGAGAAAGTTGGTCTTTTCTCGATTGGGGAAGAATCCTCAAGAGGAAAGAAGAGCCAAATTATCAGGATATTCCCTCCAAATTATGATTCGTCAAGAATTTCTTGAGGGATCAAATCAACAAAAGGAAATGTCTCATCAAAGACAGGAAAGAAGACAATATCACAGAAATGATGATAGAAGGGATGCGATGCGTTATGCATCAATCAATTTCATCAATTCCGTTGTTTCTAATCCACCAAATGAGGCTCACTCAGGGGACTTAGGTGAATAGGTTCTTGCTCAAGAAGATGTACGCACTGACACAAATGAAGAAGGTGTGCGTACACAAAATCAAAGGATTACTCAGAACCTAGGTAATCCTTCGAGTAACCCACTTCCCCCTCTCCGAAAAGGATCCAACAAAGGGAGGGGAAAGAATCAGGTTACATATCCTCCCTCTGGAGAAGGCCAATCGTTCTTATTAGAGAAAAGGTTTGCACAACAGGAGGAAGAAATGAAGTAATTAAGGAGGTTGAATGCAGAACTACTTCAGGGTAGTCTTCTTCGTGAGCGTGCTAGAGTCAGTCAGCCAAGGGAATTTGTTGCAGCTACAGAGATGGATCAAGAATATCCTCCTCTATCAGTACACCCTCATAGGTCTAATCCCATGGGTCAAGTGCAACAACAGTTGGCAGTGCTACCATTTGTTACAGCACCAACCAACACATATGTCCAAGCTCTAGTCATTGCACCTACCCAAGTCCAAGTTCAACCAGATATTTCTCAAAAGTTAATAACTACTATTGAGTCATTAACAGCTCAGTTAGAAACTATGGAAGGGAAATGTGTGCAGGTTCAACCATAAAAGAAAGTTTACCCGGGATGGGTAGATTCAATCTCTCCTCCATCCAGTTTTGGAAACCCTGTATTCCCTATTTTCAATGGATTAGGAAACCCTGAACAGCATTTGATGCATTACGTGTCTTGTTGTGATCCTATGATGGGGACTCCAGATCAGAAAGAAGCATTAAAACTCAGATGCTTCGTACGGACCTTCCAAGGACCATCCTTTGTCTGGTATACAAGCTTGCAATCCCGGTCAATTACCAGATGTGAGGATCTTCCCCAAAAATTCCTTCTTCAGTTTAGCTCAACTTTTCCAAAGACAACAGTTTTTGATCTTACAAACTGTAAGAAAAGAGAGAATGAAAGGGTCTCATATTTCATTGCTCGCTGGAAGGGATTAACATATTCCCTAAGCTTAGCACTCCCTCAAGAGGAATTGTTTCTAATCTGTGTGGAAAATCTGCGTGACGAATTATGCACGCCGTTAATCCCTATGAAATACACAGGAGGGTTTCGAGACCTTACTTAAATCGCTCAGTAGATTGAAGATTCCCTTATACAGGCTAAGGCTAAATCTCGTATAATTCCATCAGCTCTAGGAAGGAGAATGGGTAAAGAAGAAACTTCTACTGTTATGCTTAAACAAGCACCTATACCTGTTTTTACTTCAAAACCTTCATCTTCTCAAAGGGCTCTGCCTCCTGAGTTCCAATAACAAAGACCGTTTCATCCAGATGATCAAAGAGATCAAATACGAAAAAAATTTGAGTATTTGAAGAGAAAAACATAATCTTTCCGAAATGAAAAAGTTTCTGGTTACTTCATTTCGGCCCTAGAGAATGATTTGGTTCAGCTGCCAAAGCCCAAGAGGCCAAACAAGGAAGGAGTTGAAGACCGTCCCAATTATTACCCCTTTAATAAAATGTTGGGGCATCCCATCCAGGAGTGTTTTGTCTTCAAAGACCTCCTGAAAAAGATGGTCGACTCGGGACAAGTTGAACTGAAAGGCTCTTCGGCCCAGGTAGCATGTGTCAATGCTACAGTTCCAGAGGAGGAAGGCGAATGGAAAGAAGTCAAAAGCAAAAATGCACAGAAGTATGATGATTGGATGGTTAGAAAGACAATAAACCAAACTCATGCTATTTTGCGAACACAATTAAAGAAACCGATTGTGTCTTCTGCCATGAATGTTGTGGAAAAACCCTCTTAATCAGAGGGAAAGTCCTAAAAGAAACGACATGATTCAAAGAAAGAAAAAGAATCAGAAGAAGATGAGTATGTGTCAAAGCCTAAGTTGTCTTTGAATCTGGAAGACTTCATGCCATCTACTTCAAAGACACGGGCACCGCCCCACCAAACGGAATAGCCTAAATAGGATAATCAGGCAGAGTCTTCATCAGATGAAGAATTAATCTTCGTTTATGTTAATATGATTCAATTAACAGATCCATATGACAGTCGCAGTTTCAATTTCAATGAGCCTGAATTCCCTATATCAAACATGGGAATCAGAGGAAGTTCCAGAGGCTCAGGATACAGGGGAAGACATGGATCTTTCAGAATCCACTACTCCAATTCTACCCCCGCTAGAACTGTGTACGCAGCAAAAACTCGTGGTAGAGCCCTTCAGCAAGCTCAGCAATAACAAGCAAGTTCTTCTACCAATAACAAATTCAGTCCTGTCACAGTTATTTTGGAAAACCGGTTTAAGGTTCTATCCTCTTCATCTCAGCAAGTAAATGGATCCAATCGGTCTAATCTTCCAAAACCAGGGATATTTCCAACTCCTATCCCAATACAAGATGCATAAACTTTCAAAGCATCTGCTTCCAAGGTACCTGCTAAACCACATATTCCTGGAGGGAAACACAGACCTCTAGATCAAAATTATGATGTATTGAAACACTTGGCCCAAGTACCAGCCAAGTTATCAATTTTGGATGCTCTGAATCTGTCAAAAGATCTTCGGGAAGCAGTCATCGAGGCTTTGTCAAGTCCTGAGGAGTTTGAAACTGAAATTACTACAGCTGAAGTCTATCACATAGAGAATAATCTTGCAGAATTCCATGCAATAATATCTTTTAATGATTAAGATGAAGATGATGTTGTGAATGGGAATATTAGACCTTTGTACTTATCTGGAAAGGTCAATGGTGTAGATGTTCGAAGAGATTTCATTGACAATAGTTCAGGAGTCAACCTCATGCCCATTCGTACACTTCATCGATTGGGCCTCATGAAATCTGATTTATCTCCTTCTACCATGATGTTACAAGGATATGATAAAAATTAACAAGAACCACTGAGAGGAGTTACACTCAGAACTCAGTTTGGAGATCTTGTATCCAATTCAGATTTCATGGTTGTTGATCAAGACTCAGCCTTCAACATCTTTCTTGGAAGACCCTGGCTACATCAGCATGCGACTATCCCTTCATCATACCATCAATGTCTCAAATATTGTTTTCATGGTGAAGTTGGGACATTGTATGGTGATAAGGCCCCGTTCAATACATGTGAGTCTCAATACATTGAGGCGGAATTCTATCACATGAAGGGAAGGGAGAAATCCATAACAAAGGAGATTACCAAAGTTAATGCTCCATATGGTTTGGAGAAGATTCCAGTAAATCCATTTACACATGTGAGTACAAATTATGTGTTTCCTATCAGTAAAATTGAAAAGATAGACCCAAATCAAAATACTCTTATAGAAAGATCCATAATTTCAATTACGGAAATTGATCCAGATAACATGGGAGAAATTGGTAACCCACCAAGCAGTGATGAAAGCACAAATGGTGACGTCTTCATTTCATCTGCTGAAATCCAACAAGTCTATACTTCACCAATTAGGCCAAAATAAGTTATAGCAACATCGTAGCTAAACAATGATGTCGAATTTCAATCCATCATCTCCTCTTTAATACCCAAATAAGACCCTTCATCATCAATCGGGTCGGAAATAGAAGCTTCTTCTTCAAGATGTGCAAATTGTGACATCTCTTCTGATCATGAAAATTCTGCTTTATCATCTACTATGTAAGTAGAAATGGAAGAAATAACACATGATGAAGAAGAAGAGGAAGATCTCAGAGATGTTCCTCCAGCATTTGAAGAGGGTATCTCTACCACTGTGGATGAACTCAGAGAAATAAATCTGGGTACAAAAGAAAATCCACGCCCCACTTTAATCAGTGCGGCCATGACTCTTGAAGATCAAGAGATGTATATTTATTTTATAAATCAAAATAGAGATATATTTGCTTGGAACTATATAGAAATTCCTGGGCTTGATCCTGATGTTTCTACTCATCATTTGGGTTTACCATAAGAACATCGAGGATTTAAGCAAGCCACGAGAAGAACACACCCAACTTATGCTTCCAAAATTGAGGCTAAAGTGGATAAGCTTATCAAAGATAACTTCTTTAAAGAAGTTCAATATCCCAAGTGGTTGGCTAATATTGTCCCTGTAAAGAATAAGAACGGACAAATTAGATTTTGCATCGATTTCAGAGATCTTAATCAGCATTTTCCTAAGGATGATTTCCCAATTCTGATTACAGAACTTTTAATTGATGCAACAGCTGTCTATGAAGAAATTTCCTTCATGGATGGATATCCTGGATATAATCAGATCCAAATGGCCCCATAAGACGAGGAATCCACAGCCTTTAGAGCCCCTTAGGGTGTGTTTTTCTACCGGGTAATTCCTTTTGGATTAAAGAATGAAGGTGGAACATATCAGCGTGCCACGCATCGTATCTTCAAACCCTTCATAGAGAAGTTTGTTGAATTCTATGTAGAAGATTTGGTGGTTAAATCCAAACAACATTCTAATCACTTGGATGATTTGGAAGTCATATTCCAAAAGCTTCGACAACATAATTTGAAGATAAACCCCTTGAAATGTGCTTTTGGGGTAACCTCAAGAAAATTTCTCGGATTTTTTGTACGCCATTGTGGTATTGAAGTCGATCCTGAGAGGACAAAGTCAATATTTGGTATGTCACCTTCGCAAAATTTGAAATAAGTAAGAGTAATTCAAGGACACTTAGCCTATATTCAGCGTTTTATCGCCAATTTGGAAGGCAAAAGTTTACCCTTCACCAAATTGATGAAGAAGGGAGTCACTTACCAGTGGACTGAAGAATGTCAAGAAGCATTTGATATTCTCAAGAAATACCTCTTGAGTCCACCGGTACTCATGCCACCTGTTGAAGGAAGACCACTTATCCTCTACGTGACAACTCTAGAGAGATCATTGGGTGCCTTTCTTGCTCAAAAGAATGATGCTGGAAATGGAAATAGACTCTACTATCTCAGTCAAACTATGCTTGAAGCAGAAACCCGATATTCAAGTATTGAGAAGTGCTGCATAGAATTAATGTTTGTGGTTCAGAAGTTGAGAAACTACCTGCAACATCACGAGGTCCAATTAGTATCTCGCAATAACCCGCTCAAATTCATCCTTAGTCGTCCAATACTTACAGGATGTCTGGAAAGGTGGACAGTTATTTTGCAGCAATTCGACATTCAGTATGTGTCTCAAAAGGCGATAAAGGGCCAAGATCTGGCTAATTTCTAGCCTGAACACCCTTCAGTGGAAGACACATCTTCAGATATTGAACTCCCTAATTCGGAACTCTTCTCTATTCAAGAAAGCCCTCAGGCATGGGAAATGTATTTTGATGGTGCTTCCAGAAGTCCAACAGGGAGGAAAATGGAAAATCTGAAATTCAACAAAGATGGCTTAGGAATTGTGCTCATTTCTCCAGAAAAGGTGGTGTTACCTTATTCCTTCTTATTGTGGGAAGGTGGTACCAATAATGAAGCCGAATACCAAGCTCTCATCGCAGGCTTGGAATTAGCGCTTCAAGCACAAGTGAATCACTTAAAAGTGAAAGGTGATTTAGACCTGGTAATCAAACAAGTCAATGGGGATTATTCCATTAGAAAAGAATAACTAATCCCTTTGTATGATTATATTAGAGAGTTAATGGAAGAATTCCCTTCGGAACCAACATTTTCTTATGTCCCAAGATCACAAAATGATCAAGCTGATGCACTGGCTAATATAGCTATAGATCTGGAATATCCAAATCGGGATGAGACAACCATCAGTATTTCCCATCGTCGTGCAATTTCACCTTATGTTCGAATCAGAACAGAGGAAATTAATGAAATTAGTCCCATTACTGAACCGTATGGTCATACTACAGGATGGATGTCACCTATCCGGGAATACCTTCAAAATGGAACACTTCCACCTGATAGAGCCGAGAAAGAACAAATCCAGCGACGTGTGGTCAACTTTAATCTTTATGATAGCCTAGATCACTTAGAGAAAATTCTCTACAAACGTGGTTTTGATGGAGTTCTATTTAGATGCATTGATGGTGAGGAGACAATGGTTTTCATGAATGAAGTGCATGCAGGAGTCTGTGGTGCCCACCAGTCTGGACATAGACTGTCTGATCAGATTCGAAGGCTTGGATTCTTTTGGCCTTCAATGATACAAGATTGTGTCGATTTCACAAATAAGTGTCATTCATGCCAAGTACATGACAAATTCATTCATCAACCTCTAGAGTTGCTTCATAAAGCTAAATAGTCATGGCCATTTTCCACATGGGGAATGGATGTGGTGGGACGTTACCCTTCGGCTACTGCCAAGCAGTTTAAGTACATTCTTACTGCTACTCACTTCTTTTACAAATAGGAAGAGGAAATACCTCTCAAGGAAGTCAGTTCTAAATGCGTTGTTAGCTTCATCAAGTCTAACATCATTAACAGATTTGGTGTCCCTCATACCATATTGACGGAAAATGGCACCAACTTCTGTTCATCCGAGGTGAAGAAGTTGTATCAAGAATACAACATCAAATCCAACCGTTCATCTCGATATCATGCATTGACCAATGGACAAATAGAAGCCTTTAACAAGACTCTTTCAAATATACTGAAAAACATGGTGGATAAAGATAATAGGTCATGGACTGATAAGCTCTTTCATGCTTTATGGGATTATCGGACTACCACCCGCACTGCAACCCGGTCTACTCCATATTCACTGGTATATGGAACGGAAGTCGTCTTTCCCATTGAAGTTCTATTGGCTTCACTCAGAGTAGCCATTTGTGATCAGTCATCTACAGATGAACAATCTCAAAAGAGATTGAATGAATTGGAACGATTAGATGAGAAAAGATTGTGCACTTTGCACCACTTGGAAGTCTATCAGAATCGAATAGCACGAGCTTTTAACAAAAAAGTTCATCTTTGTTCATTCACTCAGGGAGAATTGGTATTAGTTCTCACAACTCCAATGATACCAGGAAAGAAACCTCCCATGCTTGATCCAAAATGGGAAGGACCTTACTCAATACATAGGGTCTACTCCAATAGAGCTTATTCATCAATCTCGATGGATGGAGAACTCATCACTACTCCAACCAATGCCAGATTTTTTAAGAAGTATTTTGTATAAACACAAAATATATCATCTAAATGGTCCTGTATGACCTTAAACTGCACCATCATCCAACAAGACGTTAAACTGCGAAAAAGTTCCCAAAATGGTCCTGTATGACTTTAAACTGCACCATCATCCAGCAAGACGTTAAACTGCGAAAAAGTTCTCTAAATGGTCCTGTATGACCTTAAACTGCACCATCATCCAGCAAGACGTTAAACTGCAAAAAAGTTCCCTAAATGGTCCTGTATGACCTTAAACTGCACCATCATCCAACAAGACGTTAAACTGCGAAAAAGTTTCCTAAAAGGTCTTGTATGACCTTAAACTGCACCATCATCCAGAAAGACGTTAAACTATGTCCCCTTCATCATCCTTGATATAAGACGTTAAACTATACAGCAACGGTCCATACATATGACCCTAAAATATTTGAAAGTCCCTTTCATCCAGAAAGACGTTAAACTATTACGTCCTAAATACATGACTCTAAACTGTATAAAAGTCCATTACGTCCAGAAAGACGTTAAACTACATAATCATCAAAGGTCCTGTATGACGCTAAACTACACCACCGTCCAACATGACATTAAACTGCACCATCCACGGTCTATTCATATGACCTTAAATTATTCGCACTTTCGTCCAGCATGACGATAAATTGTTTCGTCCCTTTTTGTCGTCCAACATGACGTTAAACTATGGGTAAAAAAAGTCCCCAATGCATCCAACATGATGTTAAATGGTGTACGCTTTTGTCCTCACTGCATGACATTAAACTGCACAGTCCCCCTTTCGTCCCACATGACGTTAAACTATATTGTCCATATCGTCCTAACTACATGACGCTAAACTGTACAAAAAGTCCTTGATACGTCCTACATGGCATTAAACTGTACTTTGTCCCTGTTATATGACATTAAACTGTGAAACACTAATAGTCATAACTGCAAGACTTTAAACTACATAGTCCCTTCATACGTCCTACATGACGTTAAACTGTGTATCGTTAAGGTTGTTTCTACCACTTGTTTCTCACACCAAGTATGACTCATGTGATCTTTGAGCAAACCTTAACCATAACACTCTCTCTAGGATACTAACCATGTGTAAGTCCCAACATCTTTTTTTAGGTTGTTGTCTCCAAGAACAACTTGATCATTAATTCATTCTTTAATTGAACTACGCGGACTTTGATCCTTGCCTTCCAGGCTGGGTACGTAGGCAACCTCCCAAGGTTCAAGACCAAAATCAATCTATTCACATTGGTTCACCTCCATCTCATACGATGTTGATTTGTGAAACCTCCCCTAGAATCAATATCTTTACATTGGTTCACTTTCGCCCTTTTTATACGATGTTAAACTATACAACACTTTTGTCCAGTATGACAATAAACTACAATATTCTTTGATACCCTCACTTGAGAGGGAATCATTATTTACATTGATTTTCAATCATGTTTCATTTCGAAGACTACGTGTATACATGGCAATGCCCAAACCTTTTAACTTGGATTAAACCATCATTGTACTAAAGTCCCCTTTTACCCTTCACATGTACGAACCAAATTTGTACAGAGGGTATTTCTAGAACTACGTGGGCTTGATTCCCATCCTTATGGGATACATAGGAACGTTCGGGTGTCCCTCGAATTCAGCCCCAAGTCTTTGGGCCTAACCCCAAATTCTACTTTCAGTCCCATGGCTGAAAATTCCCCATGAAAACACACACGGTGTATTTCTTATAATGGTCCAAGCTCTATGACCCTAAACTAAGATCTCTAATCCTTTTGTCCCACATGATGTTAAAATGTAGTTTAAGAACTACGTATGGCTTTATTCTCATCCTAATGGGATACGTAGTGAAGTCCAACATTTTAATTCAGGACCCAACCACAACATGATTATGGTTATCATTGATTTGTGTATCTCTGTACACATTGGAAAATACCCATATTTATGTGTCATAATCCTAACCTTAAATATTTTCAGATCTTCATAACCCTTTTCATGACTTCTAGTCACAAAAATCTCAAACTTCTGAGAGTTATTTTGCCTGACTATGCAGCACGTGCCCATAGGCGGCCTTGCATAAACAGTCTATATAACAGATTTGTTAGCCAAAAAATATTATTATCTGACTATGCAACCAATTCTCTTAGGTGGACCTGCATAATTCAACCCCCTAACGGGTTTGTCGGATAGTGGTAACTTCATTCTTGGGAAGAATGCCTCTTTTGTCCTTATTTTTCTTAAATGACAGTATGTAGGGATCCAGAAAAACAGCCATCCTTAACATATTTGTCCCATATCCTTTTTCATGATCTGAAAGTATTCAAGTATATGGTTTATATTCTCTTTCACTACGTTTCGGTCAGACCTTCGTAAGAGTGATATCTATTCAGTTCTTCGATAATCTGGTTTGGAAATATCTTCTCCATATTCAAGTACCTCTTTCCATACAGAAAACTCTATACTTTGGAAAATTTGAATCTCCATAAACTTTCACTGGATTTTAGCACTAGGAAAGTAAATTTCTGAGAGTTATTTTTCCTGACTATGCAGCACGTGCCCATAGGCGGCCTTGCATAAATAGTCTACATAACAGACTTGTTAGCCAAAAGATACTATTTTATTTAACTATGCAGCCAATGCCCTTAGGTGGCCCTGCATAATTCAACCCCCTAACGGGTTTGTTAAATAATGGCAACTTCATTATTGGGAATTACTTCTTCTAATTCCTTTTAGCTCTTTTTCATATCATTACTCAGATTCAAATATTCTTAAGTCATAGTTTACATTTTTTCCCTCATACTTGAGTAGGGTACTATGTTTTCAGATGAATTGTCAAGGAATTGAGTCAATTCTAATTCATCCGGTCAAAGCTATTTCGACCTTAAACATTATCCTTTTTATGTCCGATGTGCATGACTTTAAACTAGCCACAAAATACAAAGGAAATCTGAATAAAAGTCAAGCTCCGAGATCACTAAACATACGTTTTGTATGATTTAGGTAAAATTGAGAAATTAAAAGGTTCGAAGTTTGTAGGGTTATTTACATTAATCCTAGTAAAAATCAAACTATGCTTACTAGGCCCATTAGCTTAGGTAAATTCTAAAGCATGTAGAAAAAGATAATACAGGTACAAATTATTGATGATGAAAGTGTTTTTCATTGATACATAGGAGATAGAAGGACATCCACATACTCGAGTCTCTTATCTTTTTCAATAATTACAAGAGGATTTCAACATAACTTTTCATTTGATTTACGGAATCCCAAGATTCATCAGCAACCACCTGGAATTCATTCATTCAACTGGATATAATAAGAGATGCAGTGATACCAGCTCTTCTTGGAACAATTGTAAAATGATGTTCTTGAGTGCAGTTTGAGAAACAAATTTCTTCTGATCAAACAATGACTCTGTTTCTGTCTAAGAGACTTGTAAGATGGATACATGGATTTGAGAATGAAGCATTGGAAGTAAAGACCCATTTGGAGAGAGTACTCTTTTCAGATATTGCTCTAATGCCATGTTTTTCTTCTCTCCACCAATCGGCAGCGGAAAACATTTCATCCCATGGGTTTTCCATTTTCATATCTGCAAGGAAATGACATGGAGGAATAATTTGAAAGTTCACACCGTTGTTGTTGCTCTTAATGCACAGCATAACCGAAATAGAGGAGTAGCAGTGCAGCTGCATTTCAGGCATATAGTTCGTTGCATCTGGAACATTAACTCCTTGCAGATGACCATGACCATATAGAGGCAGGTAAATGCTCTGTGGGAAATTAAGATGATATTTCTTCAAGTACTTAGCCAAATCTGGGAGAGTGCTGTCACAGATATCATAGTAATCATGGACAATGATGTTCATCATGTCATCAATTCACTTGCTAGCCAGTTCATCAGTCGTTCCAATTCCCTTGGGAGCCATTTAATCTGCACAAAAGTTGAATAAAATAACTCTTAAATGGGTTTATTTTTCATAAAATTTGTTAAAGAATTCGAAAAAATGGCAAAGGCATTAAGGCGTTCAAGTATAAACTTGGCGCGCAAGTGTTTGTGTGTCGTGCTAGTTTTTGACGTGAAAGTATAAACCGCGCAAGTACAAATACCTATACAGCAGTGCGACAACAAAGAAACATCGGAAAACAGAGGAACCTGCACGGCTAAGGTGACCTGCACAGCGAGAGCTCGAAGGTTTGAAATCTAGAAATCCGGATTATTTGTACAGAAGTGAGGCCCTCTATTTATAGACGCATCCGGGACCCTGCGCGATCAAGGGACGTATCACTGCGCGTTAGGCCTTACATGCCCAAATCTCATTTCTGCGCCCCAATTTCCTTTTTATTATCGATTTCCTCAGAGTCAAATCCTCTATTCTCTCCAGATCTAACTCTAAGGGGGGACTTTTGTTGACGCTCCTTTCATCATAGAATCTAAAGATTGGAAAAGGGGAATATCTGATCTCAAAGTGAGTCAACCTCTGGAAAAATATCAAAAATTGACAAAGGAAGGAATAAGAAGAATGTTGCACAAGGGTCGCGCAAGTTCGACAATGGTCACGCAGGTATACTTGCGCACCGCCTAGTGGTCGCGCAAGTGACTTGCACGACCTAAGTTATAACCCCCCGGGTCTTCTCTAGCCTATAAATAGACCCTGTGGGCCCCCCATTTAAAAGAGGAATTTTTCTAGAAACTCAGATTTAAGCTCCCGGCACCCTAGTCTCTTCTCAAAGCTTTCGAAACACTTATAAGGTAATTTCTTACCTAGAACAGAAGATCTAAAGAGGGGGAGGAAGGCCTAAGTGTTGAAAATCATCAACACTTGCGCGCCTGAGTGACCAGCCCTTAAGGGAAATGGCTACACTTGCATACTGCCTTACTCCTTCTATAGAACTTGCGCGCCCCTATTCTGGAAGAACCTCAAGAGGATTCTAAAGGCTTTAACCAAGAGTCGCTCAAGTATTACCCTTCTGGTTAACTGCCGCATGAGTACCCATGTGTCACGTAGGTATACCTGCGCGACCGAACTTGTGCGCCCACGCAGTACCTGCGCGCCTGTCAGGACTTGCGCCCCCCTACCTTTTTGGGTGCCCTTCTTTCCCATTTCACCCCTCTTATGCCATTACACCTCTCCTATTCAAGATTCAGTCTTCAATACACTCTCTAAAGAAATTTATGGCATGATTTCTTGATTTGAAATCTTTATCTGAAAATAATTCTGTGGAATATCTCTCAAACCTAGTGATTTACACATCTTTATGTCACTAAAGATTGAGATTTCATTCATTCAACCTCATCCTTTACGATGAGAGAACTCATTTAACCTGGGCCTCCTTTTCAGGAATAAGCCCCAGACATAATTCTCTTAAAACTGGGCCTCCTTTTCAAGAATAAGCCCCAGTCATAATTCTTAACCTGGGACTCCTTTTCAGGAGTAAGCCCCAGTCCCCTAATATGGGCATCCTCCTTAGGAGTAAGCCCCAACCATAATTCTCTTAAACCTGGGCCTCCTTTTCAGGAGTAAGCCCCAGTCTTAATTCCTCTTATCTAGTCCTAATTTACCTTTGATCTGGGATTCTTTCTCAGGAGTAAAACCCAATCATAACTCCTATCCTAATTTGGGCCTCCTTTTCAGGAGTAAGCCCCAAGTTAGAGTATTCAAATCTCCATGAAGCACATATACCTTTATGGACCCTGTTCCTGGATTTCTTCCCTGATGTAAATCCTAAACTTCATTTATCTGGGAAGTCATACATATATAAGTCCCACATTATTTCTTATGAACGCATTTTTCATGGAAAAATTGTCTAATTTTTACCAATACATCTTTTTTCTCACACTAACCATGACTCACATGATCTTAGAGTGTAAAAGTAATTATGAAATCCTTCTTTGAGCCATCAATCATAAACATCATACTCCCTTACTCGAATTACGTGGGTTCTGATTTCTTTTCTAAACAAAGGATACATAGGTATCCCATTTGCGGGTTCGATCCCAACTCTAAAATAATCCATCTCCTTCTGAATGACAATAAACTTCAAGTGCCCCACTGAGTGGCTTTAAAACCAGCCTGGTTATCATAATGACCAAGAGACTTCTATATAAATGTTTCGAAGGATACCATTGACCAAGAATCTCTAAATAAATACAGATGATTCTCTATTGATGAAGAACCTCCAATACATATAAAATATTCTCTAAATTTCCTAAATATTTAATCATTTATTGTCAAAAATGAAGGAAAGCTCATTTTTTTACTTGGTAATGTAATAAGGATTCACGAACATAACTTAAATCTATAAAGAGATTCCCGGAGTAGATGATAATTCCCCTAAAAAAGGTGTGATGAGTCCGACCTCCCATCCTCTCGACCAATGAAAATTCCTAAGCCTCATCAGTCCACAAACTAATGAGCATCTACCTTTGGAAAGTAGGTCCAAATGGATGTGGAATCATTGGATGTTTCTGGTTCTACGAACAAACCTGTTAGAAACTGATCGGAATGTTTGAACCTCCCATCAAGGAGGTCATCCCCAAATTTTGAGAGAAACAACTAGGGAATATGAATAACTTATCAATATTATACAAGAGTTTCTTTTTAAATTCCCACAACTAAATTGAGGCCATTATATATGGAGTCCTTCAAATAGGTGTAGCACCAAGTATGAGTTATATTGAAAACCCAACATCACAATTTGAAGGAAGACTAGGAAAGTCTTCTAGAAAGACATTAACAAACTGTCACGACCCGTCCTCGGGGCCCGTGCCGTGACTACCCCAAGCCTGCCTTCCATAGGCCAGGGGCTGGCGACTAGCACCAAAGGCGTAAAATCCCGATAACTGGGAAGGCATTGCCTTTATAAAGAAAACAAGCACCACAGAGTACAAGCGGAAGTAAAACACTAAGTACAAAAAGAAGAGCTGAAAAGTAAAAAGGGGCCGGAAATACAAGCCCAACTGTAAAGTACAACTCGAAAGGGAAAACAGCGACTGAAAAGTAAAGCTGCTACGCTGAGATGTCCACTGGAAATCCCACCTGAAGGGTGGGTACAGATAGCTCCTCTGCTCCTCGGGTCCCGCCATCCGCTCCGAGTATGTCCCGCCCAGTGGTCCACCTCCGGGTACCGCCTCGTCGTATAGTCCACCTCCAGGTACCGTCCAGTCCTCGAACCTTCGGCTTCTGTCAGCACTGTCCGTCGTCTGCAACCAACACAACGAGGTGCGGGCATAGCCCGTGCAGGGGTGAGTATAACGATACTCAGTAGGGACCCCGAGACCCTCAAGGTCTCACTAAAACCAACAAGGATAAACACAAGAAGATCTCAACAGATAAATTCTACTTAGGTATATGCCCATACATATACCTAAGTTATCAAGTAACCCATCTCAATCATGAGGAAACACAAGGATTGTGAAAACGACGGATAACCACTACTCGGGTATATGCCCATACATATACCAAAGTTAGCAAGTGACCCATCTCAATCATGAGGTAAACACAAGGTCAAAAGTCTCAGCTCAAACCAGGATTTTCATTATCGAAACCGTAACTGCTGAAGAGCTCCGTCTCTGGAGTGTGCAGTGGTCCTGTCACGACTCCGAGGTACTGCTCACTAACCTAAGACTGCTGAAGTACTCCTCCTGTCGAGTACTGCGGGCCAGCCACCCAAACACAGTAGTGCTTCCCGCCGAGGTATGTCACCCAAACTCCGTAGTGCACACCCCCTAGTAGCCTACTGAGGTACTCTCCGGACGAGCACCGCGGGTCTGCACTGTCACACAGGTAGTGCTCCGTCCGCCATGGGTCTGCACCTCAGAAAGTAGTGCTCCGTCCACTGGGCTAGTCGACTCACTCCAAGTCGAGTCGGTCAAGCAGTCGTCAGGTCTCAGCCAGCTACACGGTCTCCGTACATCGCATGCTCGTCACTGGGAGGGTCCGCTCCACGAGCTACAGGTCGATACTCCAAGTATCTCAAAGTTCCACGAAGAAGTGTCTCAAAGGTCCGTCTCGTCACAGGGGTCTCAACGCAACAGACGGCGCGTCGATCGGACGCCCGGTCTGTGAGTTATTAGCCTTTTCGTCCCAGGGGCCCGGTTGGTTTCGAGTGCGAACCAATCCCGGCCGTATCTCAACTGTACCCCGAACTCCCATAGGGTATACTCATAGGGACCGTTACTAAACGTAACTACCAACGCCGCTGACGGCTCGTCAAGCGGACGTCCTGTCTGAAAGATATCAGCTTTCCCGTTCCAGGGGCCCGGTTGGATTTCGGGTACAATCCAACCCGGCCATACTCCGACTGCATCCAAAACTCGGGCGGAGTATGTCAAAAGTTCCGTCTCATCAAGAGGAAGTCAACGAAACAGACGGCGCGTCAATCGGACGCCCGGTCTGTGAGTTATTAGCATTTTCGTCTCCGGGGCCCGGTTGGTTTTTATGGAAAAACCATCCCGACCGTACTCCACCTGCGTCCAAACCTCGGGCGGAGTATGCCAAAAGATCTGTCTCACTAAAAGGAACACAACGCGACTGACGGCACGTCAATCAGACGTCCGTAGCTCAAGATTTGAGTGTTTCCGCTCCGAAGGCCCGGTTGGTTTCGTGAACGAACCAACCCGGCCGAACTCAAAGTAATCCGAAACCTTGAGTGCGATATACCGAAACGACCGTCTCGATCCAAGGATCGCGTTGCCGCAGACGGTTCGTCATTCGGAGGTCCGAGGCTCAAGTTATGAGCGAATAACCAAAATTGGTTCGAAACGGGGGGGTCCGGGTCCGGGCCGACCCGGCCCGACCCCCCCCCCCCCCCCCCCCCCCCCCCGGGGGGCGGCGCGGCGGTGGCGCGGCGGCCGGCGGCGGCGGCGACGGCGGCGCGGCGGCGGCGGCGCGGCGGCGCGGCGGTGCGGCGGCGGCGGCGGCGGGCCGCGGCGGCGGCGGCGGCGGGCCGCGCTGGCGGTCGGCTTGCGGGGAGCAAAGCTCCCGCTTTGCTGGAGGGCGGCGCGGCAATTAGCCGCGCCGGTTTGTAAAAACCGCCCCCCCAACGTGGGGGGCTTGATTGAAGGGCGGCGCGGCAAAGCCGCGCCGTTATTATTATTTTTTTTAAAAAAAAACGCCCCCCTCACGTGGGGGGGCCTGCTGGCGGTGAACCAAGGGGGCCGGCTGCCCCCTTCCCTCATGAACCCCCCCCCCTCATTAAGAGGGGGGGTTTTGTTGAACCGGCCGGGGAATTTAATTCCCCGGTTTTATGACATCCGGCCGGCCAGCTGGCCGGCCGGTTTTTACCTACGGGACCGGAAATTCCGGTCCCGCCTTCGACTTCCGACGCCGGCGGCCCGGCCGCCGGTCTTCCCTTCCGCCGCGGCCCGGAACCGGCCGCGGTCTCCTCGTCCCGCCGCGGCCCGGAACCGTCCGCGGTCTTCTCGTCCCGCCGCGGCCCGGAACCGGCCGCGACGTTCGTCATCCGGCGCGGTGCGACGGCACCGCGCCCCTTCGCCGTGATTTGACATTCATTTCAACGCGGCGCGACGGCATCGCGTTCTTGAAGATTTTTCTTGACGTAGCGCGACGGCACCGCGTAAATTATAAGCACGTTCATCTGCGTGGTGCGACGGCACCACGCCACTTGCTTTCTTCCGCAAAATAAACATGAAGGATGGAGGGGGAATTCGGCCGTGTTCGTGCGGTCCGGCCCCCCCTCACGTTAAAATAATAACGCAACTTAAATAAATTAAGTCACACGTTATACTTGCTATTCACGATCAAAAAAAAGAATAAGGAAACCAAAATGAAATCAATAACCCCTACCTCGGGTATAAGGTTCGAAGATCGTTCTACGTTCCGCGGAAGACGACGTCGCGGAAGTCGGGCGTCGCGGTCGTCGATCGTCAAATTCGACGACGAAGAGGTGCGTCCGAAGAGGCACGTCGTTGGCGAATCCTTGTACGCCGACGAAGGTTGTCCGAGGAAGGTGCGGTGTTCTCCCTCGTTGACACCGAAGACGAAGAAGAGCAGAGCGGCGTTCTTCGTCGGATCTTGAGAGTTCTACGTCAAGTCTTGAGGAAAGTCAAATTATAAAGAGAACAACGAACTCAAGAATCTCTACCTCGATAGTCGCACGGTGACGGAGTCGTGGAATATCGGTGTCGATTCCTTTGACGTCGGAGGAAGATTCGTTATCGAAGGCGTTCGTCGCGGAAAACCGTCGCGGAAGAGATGACGCGGAAGAAGTACGTCGCGTCACGGATGGATCGTGTTCTTCGGCGGAGAAGTTCTTCGTTGAAGAACGACGTTCTTCGCGTTCTTCGTTGAGTTGAAGAAGAAGAAGAAAAGCTTCCAAAGCTCTCAAGAAATCCTCCCAAGGGTAAAAGAAACTCCTAGAATAATATAAGCTTAACTTATATTATTTCATAACTTAACCACAAGAATTTCAAAGGTTTGAAATTCAAAATGGATAACTCCAAAATTAACTCACTTATTTAATATACATGAATTGTATAATTAAATATAAGTTAACTTGTCAAGCCATTAAGAGGGAGAGTGGGGAGTTGAAAAGGTGGGGGTTCGTGTGGGCCCCACCACACTTAATCCTCCCAAGGGAGGTTAAGTGGGTGTGGGTCCCACTTCCAACCTCCTTTGATAGGTTTTAAGAAGTTATAATAAAATTTGTTCTACACAAATTTTATTTAACTCAACTAAAAACCTCAAAAATTAACTTTCAACCCGCAACAAACGCAACTCCCGAAAAGGTCTCTTTAAGCGAATATCGGCGCTGCGAGTTCATCGGTGCCCTCGGATTTCAATTCCGAGCACCGGATCAAAAGTTAGAAATTCCCGCTCGTTCGTTCACTGAACGTACCCAAGCCAAACTTCGGAAATTAATTCCGGGCACTCCGGGCCTCGGAATCAGGTGCCGTCTGAAACCGCGCTCTTGTAAAATTCTAAAGAAAATTAAGAAAAAAATTCCCTTGAATTTTACGGGTCTTTACATTACTCCCACCTCAGGACTTTACGTCCCCGTAAAGATACATCAAAAACTAGGGAAACAAAAGAGGGTACTGAGCACGCATCTGGGCCTCCCGCTCCCATGTGCTCTCCTGGAGATTCCCGTGCCGCCATCTGTTGCGCACAAGAGGAATCGATCGCCCATGTAGGACCCGCTCCTGTCGATCCTCTATCTCCACCGGGACCTCCGTAAAAGTCACCCCATCGTCAACGTCAAGCTCCCCATGGTCAAAGATGTGCGTCGGGTCATGCATGTATCTCCTCAGTTGAGACACGTGGAAGACGTCGTGCACCCGGTGTATCTGAGGTGGTAGAGCCAGGCGATAAGCCACCTCACCAACCCTGCTGAGGACCTGGAAGGGTCCGATGAAGCGCGGAGATAACTTGCCTCCTCGGCCAAATCTCCGAATACCACGTCGAGGTGAGACTCGTAAGAAGACGTGGTCACCATCCTCGAACTCTAGTGGCCTCCGCCTCCTGTCAGCGTATGACTTCTGCCGGCTCTGTGTTGCCCTCATCCGCTCCTGGATGACATGGACCTCTTCTGACGTGGCCCGGACCATCTCTGGTCCCATAAGAGCTGCGAGATTTCTTCTTTGCCGATAAGAGAAACCTGGTCTCATCCCCTGGATGAACCACATTCTTTGCCTAAAACAGTCAATCCTAACATGGATGATACTAATCCATACCAAGGATGACGTCGTAAGGCCTCGACGCTACTACTAAGAGATCCAACCGTTACTCTCGCCTCCAAGGGTTGAGTCACACTGTCGGCATCAGTGTGTGGTAACTGGTCTCCTCCAGTAGATGTCTCACAAGTGAGGGTCAAGTCAACAATCAACTGGAACCTCTTAGTAACATCACAAAAGAGGACAGGAATGAAACATTACAAAGTATGCGTCTTTTATTATTGCAGCTCATAATACAAGATGCTACACAAAAGCAACATCAACACGGAACTAGAAGTACAAAAGACGTAACCACTAGTTCCTCCCCTGTCCACCTGCTTTACTGTTGCTCAAGCATTTGCCGCTGCCTCAACCTCGATGGCTCCCCCCCCAAGCCTGTGGATCGAGGAGTCAGACAGTCACGTGCCAGGTGACCCTTTCCGCGGCATGAGTAACACAACCTGCTCCTTGCACGGCTAGCTCTGATCCCACTCCGGGTGCCCTGCACCATTGGTCCTAAAACCCGAGATCGCCCAACTGGTGGTCTGGTCCTCCTGGACCTCTGCATCATCTGTCTACTGCCCACAGATGACTCGGCTTCTGATCGAAAAACACGCGGTAAAGGCAGAATCTCCTGTACACGCTCGGGGTGTAGAGATACTGGCACAAACTCCACCCTGAAGAAGGTCTCGAAGTCTTCCCATGCGAAGTTCATCTCATCGCAAAACTGAAACAAGTGGCTCCACCACCTACCTACTGCTGCGTGTAGTAGGCTCGCAGCGAGGATCACCATGAGGTCTGCTGGTGTCCTCACTAGCCTAAACACTCGTACCACTGCCTCCAGCCAGTCCTCTGCAGCCTGGGGATCCGTCTCCCCGCGAAACCTGGGCGGTCGCTGGTGCTGGAACTCGTGCATCGCCTACTGCTGGTGCCTCCGCTGGTGCCTCAACTGCAAGAGGGCCCTGTACCGAAGCCTCGTCGCTCGACAGACTGTCAGCACGCTCATCCCTCCGGGCTCTAGCTGATCGTCTGAGAAAAGACATCCTGAAAGAAACAACGTAACACGATCAAACGATTATACCTGGTGAGCTGACCTGGTTTGAGCTGTTTTAAGGGGAAAAACCTTTGAAAACACACACGCAATCAGTGTTTTCGTGCACAAAGTCGGAAATCAGTTGTCAGGGTCCTGGTGTATGGATACGTCGGCCGCCCGCACCAACACTGGACTCCCTGAACTGAAAACCACACTCGGTACTCTCAACACTATTGCTTCACAGAAAGAAACATCAGAGTTATAAGTTCTGCGGTAGAACCGAACTCCTCTGATACCAATTTGTCACGACCCGTCCTCGGGGCCCGTGCCGTGACTACCCCAAGCCTGCCTTCCATAGGCCAGGGGCTGGCGACTAGCACCAAAGGCGTAAAATCCCGATAACTGGGAAGGCATTGCCTTTATAAAGAAAACAAGCACCACAGAGTACAAGCGGAAGTAAAACACTAAGTACAAAAAGAAGAGCTGAAAAGTAAAAAGGGGCCGGAAATACAAGCCCAACTGTAAAGTACAACTCGAAAGGGAAAACAGCGACTGAAAAGTAAAGCTGCTACGCTGAGATGTCCACTGGAAATCCCACCTGAAGGGTGGGTACAGATAGCTCCTCTGCTCCTCGGGTCCCGCCATCCGCTCCGAGTATGTCCCGCCCAGTGGTCCACCTCCGGGTACCGCCTCGTCGTATAGTCCACCTCCAGGTACCGTCCAGTCCTCGAACCTTCGGCTTCTGTCAGCACTGTCCGTCGTCTGCAACCAACACAACGAGGTGCGGGCATAGCCCGTGCAGGGGTGAGTATAACGATACTCAGTAGGGACCCCGAGACCCTCAAGGTCTCACTAAAACCAACAAGGATAAACACAAGAAGATCTCAACAGATAAATTCTACTTAGGTATATGCCCATACATATACCTAAGTTATCAAGTAACCCATCTCAATCATGAGGAAACACAAGGATTGTGAAAACGACGGATAACCACTACTCGGGTATATGCCCATACATATACCAAAGTTAGCAAGTGACCCATCTCAATCATGAGGTAAACACAAGGTCAAAAGTCTCAGCTCAAACCAGGATTTTCATTATCGAAACCGTAACTGCTGAAGAGCTCCGTCTCTGGAGTGTGCAGTGGTCCTGTCACGACTCCGAGGTACTGCTCACTAACCTAAGACTGCTGAAGTACTCCTCCTGTCGAGTACTGCGGGCCAGCCACCCAAACACAGTAGTGCTTCCCGCCGAGGTATGTCACCCAAACTCCGTAGTGCACACCCCCTAGTAGCCTACTGAGGTACTCTCCGGACGAGCACCGCGGGTCTGCACTGTCACACAGGTAGTGCTCCGTCCGCCATGGGTCTGCACCTCAGAAAGTAGTGCTCCGTCCACTGGGCTAGTCGACTCACTCCAAGTCGAGTCGGTCAAGCAGTCGTCAGGTCTCAGCCAGCTACACGGTCTCCGTACATCGCATGCTCGTCACTGGGAGGGTCCGCTCCACGAGCTACAGGTCGATACTCCAAGTATCTCAAAGTTCCACGAAGAAGTGTCTCAAAGGTCCGTCTCGTCACAGGGGTCTCAACGCAACAGACGGCGCGTCGATCGGACGCCCGGTCTGTGAGTTATTAGCCTTTTCGTCCCAGGGGCCCGGTTGGTTTCGAGTGCGAACCAATCCCGGCCGTATCTCAACTGTACCCCGAACTCCCATAGGGTATACTCATAGGGACCGTTACTAAACGTAACTACCAACGCCGCTGACGGCTCGTCAAGCGGACGTCCTGTCTGAAAGATATCAGCTTTCCCGTTCCAGGGGCCCGGTTGGATTTCGGGTACAATCCAACCCGGCCATACTCCGACTGCATCCAAAACTCGGGCGGAGTATGTCAAAAGTTCCGTCTCATCAAGAGGAAGTCAACGAAACAGACGGCGCGTCAATCGGACGCCCGGTCTGTGAGTTATTAGCATTTTCGTCTCCGGGGCCCGGTTGGTTTTTATGGAAAAACCATCCCGACCGTACTCCACCTGCGTCCAAACCTCGGGCGGAGTATGCCAAAAGATCCGTCTCACTAAAAGGAACACAACGCGACTGACGGCACGTCAATCAGACGTCCGTAGCTCAAGATTTGAGCGTTTCCGCTCCGAAGGCCCGGTTGGTTTCGTGAACGAACCAACCCGGCCGAACTCAAAGTAATCCGAAACCTTGAGTGCGATATACCGAAACGACCGTCTCGATCCAAGGATCGCGTTTCCGCAGACGGTTCGTCATTCGGAGGTCCGAGGCTCATGTTATGAGCGAATAACCAAAATTGGTTCGAAACGGGGGGGTCCGGGTCCGGGCCGACCCGGCCCGACCCCCCCCCCCCCGGGGGGCGGCGCGGCGGCCGGCGGCGGCGGCGACGGCGGCGCGGCGGCGGCGGCGCGGCGGCGCGGCGGTGCGGCGGCGGCGGCGGCGGGCCGCGGCGGCGGCGGCGGCGGGCCGCGCTGGCGGTCGGCTTGCGGGGAGCAAAGCTCCCGCTTTGCTGGAGGGCGGCGCGGCAATTAGCCGCGCCGGTTTGTAAAAACCGCCCCCCCAACGTGGGGGGCTTGATTGAAGGGCGGCGCGGCAAAGCCGCGCCGTTATTATTATTTTTTTTAAAAAAAACGCCCCCCTCACGTGGGGGGGCCTGCTGGCGGTGAACCAAGGGGGCCGGCTGCCCCCTTCCCTCATGAACCGCCCCCCCCCCCTCATTAAGAGGGGGGGTTTTGTTGAACCGGCCGGGGAATTTAATTCCCCGGTTTTATGACATCCGGCCGGCCAGCTGGCCGGCCGGTTTTTACCTACGGGACCGGAAATTCCGGTCCCGCCTTCGACTTCCGATGCCGGCGGCCCGGCCGCCGGTCTTCCCTTCCGCCGCGGCCCGGAACCGGCCGCGGTCTCCTCGTCCCGCCGCGGCCCGGAACCGGCCGCGGTCTTCTCGTCCCGCCGCGGCCCGGAACCGGCCGCGGCGTTCGTCATCCGGCGCGGTGCGACGGCACCGCGCCCCTTCGCCGTGATTTGACATTCATTTCAACGCGGCGCGACGGCGTCGCGTTCTTGAAGATTTTTCTTGACGTAGCGCGATGGCACCGCGTAAATTATAAGCACGTTCATCTGCGTGGTGCGACGGCACCACGCCACTTGCTTTCTTCCGCAAAATAAACATGAACGATGGAGGGGGAATTCGGCCGTGTTCGTGCGGTCCGGCCCCCCCTCACGTTAAAATAGTAACGCAACTTAAATAAATTAAGTCACACGTTATACTTGCTATTCACGATCAAAAAAAAGAATAAGGAAACCAAAATGAAATCAATAACCCCTACCTCGGGTATAAGGTTCGAAGATCGTTCTACGTTCCGCGGAAGACGACGTCGCGGAAGTCGGGCGTCGCGGTCGTCGATCGTCAAATTCGACGACGAAGAGGTGCGTCCGAAGAGGCACGTCGTTGGCGAATCCTTGTACGCCGACGAAGGTTGTCCGAGGAAGGTGCGGTGTTCTCCCTCGTTGACACCGAAGACGAAGAAGAGCGGAGCGGCGTTCTTCGTCGGATCTTGAGCGTTCTACGTCAAGTCTTGAGGAAAGTCAAATTATAAAGAGAACAACGAACTCAAGAATCTCTACCTCGATAGTCGCACGGTGACGGAGTCGTGGAATATCGGTGTCGATTCCTTTGACGTCGGAGGAAGAGTCGTTATCGAAGGCGTTCGTCGCGGAAAACCGTCGCGGAAGAGATGACGCGGAAGAAGTACGTCGCGTCGCGGATGGATCGTGTTCTTCGGCGGAGAAGTTCTTCGTTGAAGAACGACGTTCTTCGCGTTCTTCGTTGAGTTGAAGAAGAAGAAGAAAAGCTTCCAAAGCTCTCAAGAAATCCTCCCAAGGGTAAAAGAAACTCCTAGAATAATATAAGCTTAACTTATATTATTTCATAACTTAACCACAAGAATTTCAAAGGTTTGAAATTCAAAATGGATAACTCCAAAATTAACTCACTTATTTAATATACATGAATTGTATAATTAAATATAAGTTAACTTGTCAAGCCATTAAGAGGGAGAGTGGGGAGTTGAAAAGGTGGGGGTTCGTGTGGGCCCCACCACACTTAATCCTCCCAAGGGAGGTTAAGTGGGTGTGGGTCCCACTTCCAACCTCCTTTGATAGGTTTTAAGAAGTTATAATAAAATTTGTTCTACACAAATTTTATTTAACTCAACTAAAAACCTCAAAAATTAACTTTCAACCCGCAACAAACGCAACTCCCGAAAAGGTCTCTTTAAGAGAATATCGGCGCTGCGAGTTCATCGGTGCCCTCGGATTTCAATTCCGAGCACCGGATCAAAAGTTAGAAATTCCCGCTCGTTCGTTCACTGAACGTACCCGAGCCAAACTTCGGAAATTAATTCCGGGCACTCCGGGCCTCGGAATCAGGTGCCGTCTGAAACCGCGCTCTTGTAAAATTCTAAAGAAAATTAAGAAAAAAATTCCCTTGAATTTTACGGGTCTTTACACAAACTCCCAAACAATATGAATATCCTAAATGTTGAGTTTCTACATAACCATTTGATATAGATACCCTTTATGGATAGGAATTAAGACCCACAATATAGAAGTAATTTCCATTGGAAGTTCACACTCATCCTCACACTGATAAAAGATCATTGGTTCATACAGAATATAAAATGTGACTTCCCTTACGCAAAACTTGATATAATATCTTTATAAAGAAATCCAATCCATGCATAGAATCATATTAAATTTAACTAGAGGTAGAATCATAAGATTTTTAGCACTATGGAAAAAATGGGAATTTGTGACGGGAACCCATCGCAAAAGGTCATTTGTGACGGGGTCCTGTCGCAAATGGCCCGTTGTGGAAAACGACGTCACAAATAATTTTTTTTCACGATGGTCCCTCGCAAATAGTTTCACCGAGTTTTTTAAAAAACTCAGTTGCGACGGGTCCGTCGCATAAAATAAAAAAAAATAAAAAAAATTAATATGAAAAAATTAAAAAAATAATATTTATAAATTCTATTTGAGACGGGAAAATATACCCATCACAAAAAATATAAAATAATAATAATAATAATTATAATAAAATTAAAAAAAATTATAAAATAATAAAAATAAAATATTATAAATATTAATAATAAAAAAATAATATTAATAAAATAATAATAATAATAATAATATTTATATAATAATAATAATAATATTAATATACTAATAATAATAAAAATAAAAAATAATAAAATTTTAAAGAAAATTAATAAATCAATAAATAAATAATAAAGTAATAAAATATTAAAAAAATAAAAAAATAAAAAAATAATAAAAAACACAATATTCACAATAATATAAAACACACACTAAACCATGAGTCATACATCGCATGTACTTCATCATCTACTGGTGTTTCTATTCCAATAAACGACACATCTTCTCCTTATACTATTATTTCTACTATCATCGACACGTCACGTTCTGTCTGCCCCAATATATACTGATCAAAACATGTGTTATATTAAAGTGTGGTTGATTCGTACACGTCCCAAAGTCTCAAAATAGTCATAATTGCCAATGTAACCACATTTCCATTTTCATTCTATGTCAAACTGCTGACACTACATATTAACTTGATTTTCTTAGCCAATTTTTTTTCCTATTGTTGAAAGTCAAAAGAGGAGAATAAGATCATGTGCCCATTATATCATGATAAGACACCACAATGGGCACATGATCTTACTTACTATATTGTCCTTCAAAAATGAGAAAAGTTAGTTGGTTAACAACATCAAATCAATATTTAGTACTGGAAGTTCGAAAAAGAAAGACGATGAATATAGAAAATGTGGTTACATTGGCAGAAAGAATCATTTTATCTATTTTGTGGCATGTAGAAGATAGTTGAAAACAAAACATGACTTCCTAAAAGACTTGTGAAGAAAATAATTAAGTATTAGATAAAAATGATAAAGAAATTAATACTAATTAATCCTAATTAATCATAATTATTAAGAATTATTTCTATTTATTATTATTTATTACTAATTATTACTAATTATTACTCATTATTACTCATTATTACTAATTGTTAGTAATAATTAGTAATAATTAGTAATTATTTCTAATTAATCATAATTATTACTAATTAATCCTAATTAACCCTAATTGTTACTATTTATTACTATTTATTACTAATTATCACTATTTACTATTAATTATAACTAATTATTACTAATTAATTATAATTATTACTGATTAATAATAATTATTACTAATTATTACTAATTATTACTAATTATTGATAATTATTACTAATTATTTCTATTTACTATTAATTATTACTAATTATTACAAATCATTACTATTTATTAATATTTATTACTATTTATTACTATTTATTACTATTTAGTACTAATTATTACTAATTATTACTAATTATTAATTTTTTTTCTAATTATTATTAATTATTACTATTTATTACTATTTATTATTAATTATTAGAAATTATTATTAATTATTACTAATTAATCCTATTTATTACTATTTATTTCAGATTATCACTAATTATTACTAATTAATCCCAATTAATACTAATTAATCATAATCATTACTAATTTTTTCTAATTATTACCATTTATTATTATTTATTACCATTTACTACCATTTATTAGTAATTATTACTAATTATTAATAATTATTACTAATGATTACTAATTATTACTATTTACTATTAATTATCACTAAGTGTTACTAATTAATCATAATTATTACTTATTAATCCTAATTAATCCTAATTATTATTAACTATTACTATTTATTACTATTTATTTACATTTATTACTATTTATTACTAATTATCACTAATTATTACTAAGTATGACCAATTGCTTCTAATTATGATTAATTATCACTGATTATGACTAATTGTGACTAATTATTATGAATTATGACTAATTACTTTTAATTTAGATTAATTATCACTAATTATTACTAATTATTGCTAATTATGACTAATTGATTCTAATTATTGTAAATTATTACTATTTATTACTCTTTAGTACTATTTATTTCTATTTATTATTATTTATTACTATTTCTTACTAATTATTACTAATTACTTCTAATTATGACTAATTCTCACTAATTGTGACTAATTATTACTAATTATTACTAATTATGACTAATTATTTCCAATTATGATTAATTATCATTAATTATTACTATTTAATTCTAATTTTTACTATTTATTACTAATTATTACTAATTATTACTAATTAATCCTAATTAATCCTAATTAATCCTAATTAATCCTAATTAATCATAATTATTACTAAATATTACTAATAATTACTAATTAATCCTAATTATTACTATTTATTACTATTTATTCCTAATTATTACTAATTATTACTAATTAATACTAATTGCACATGAGCCTTAACCCAGTTAGTGAGGACTCCTTAAGTGCATCCATGAGACCCAGGTTTGAAACTAGGCGAAGGCATAATTATGGGGGGTACTGTAGCAGTACTCTACCAGGCACTGTGCAGGCGTTGTAGGGGTTACTATAGCAGGACTGTGCAGTTATTGTAGCAGTTACTGTAGTAGGTACTGTTCGGTACTCTAGCAGCCAGAACGATTCACCTTGGGCCACCGGTTTGGGCTTGGAGTCCTTTGGGACTTCGGGCCACCCAGGCCTTCAGGCCAGTAAGGCTTTTGGGCCACCTTTAAGGCTTTCGGACCACCTCAAGGCCTTTGGGCCACATGATCAATGCAGTTACCCCGGACAGACTCTACAGAAAGGAAGCATCCCCAGAGGAGGATTCAGAGAAAGTGCACTCACCAGAGCAGAACCAAATGGATTTGTCAGAATGAGAGGGTATGGCTATGCCATAGGGACCGGCCTATGCTTGCACGAAAATCATAGCCAGACGGCCATGCGAAGGTGGAGAGCTACTATCATGATGTAGATACTGGGGAGGGGAGTTCCTTGTTGATAATCTATTGAATTCCCTAAGACCTTCGGGTCATGTAATCTCTTAAGCCTACAGGTCATGTAATCTCTAAGTCTACAGGCCTTGTAAGGGTTCCCCCTCATCTCTTGAAAGAAGGGTTATCAAAATTTAATAAAAATGAAGTCCTTCGGGCCATTCGGGCTCAAAATCCTAATTAATTATAATTAATCATAATTAATACTAATTATTACTAATTATTATTATTTATTACTAATTATTACTAATTATTACTAATTATTACTAATTATTGCTAATTATTACTAATTATTACTATTTACTATTAATTATTATTATGTATTTTTAATTATTACTGATTGTTAATATTTATTACTAATTATTACTAATTATTACTATTTATTACTATTTAGAACTAATTATTATTAATTATTACTATTTATTATTAATTATTACTAATTATTATTATTTATTATTAATTATTATTAATTACTGTCATTTATTAATATTTATTACTAATTAAACCTAATTTTTACTATTTATTACTAATTATTACTAATTATTACTATTTATTAAAATTTATTAATATTTATTACTAATTAATACTAATTATTAATAATTATTACTAATTACTTCCAATTACTTCTAATTATCACTAATTATCACTAATTATTACAAATTATTATTATTTATTAATATTTATTACTAATTGTGACTAATTATGACTAATTACTTCTAATTATGACTAATTATCAGTAATGACTATTAATTAATAATAATTAATATAACCATTAATTAATAATATTTAATATAACTATTAATTCATAATAATTAATACTAATCATACATAATTATTTGTAAAAATAATATTGTAAAATAAAATGATCTAATTCCAATTTAATTTAAATGTAGTTAATTAAAAATAAGTATAACTAAAATAAAATAAAATAAATTAACTAAAAAATAAAAGAAATAGATAAATACCTTAAAACTGAAGCTTTCGGAGGATCTGAGCCGCGAATGATGTTCCGATTTAAAACTTTAAATTTTGAAAAATTTTGAGAGAGAAAATGTTAGTAGAGAAGGAGAGGGGTGGAGAAAGGGTGGAATGAGAGACCCGTCACAAATACCAACCCGCCGACACACTATTTGCGACGGGATTGACCTCCTGTTGCAAAAACTAAAAAACACCGTCAGGTATTTGCGACATGATTTTATAACCGTTGCAAATACCCTTCCCGCGGTTTGGCACAGAAGTCGCGCCAAACATTTTGTGATGGAAAGAATCACCCCGTCGTAAATAACTGATTATTTGCGACGGGAAGAGGGTCCCGTCAAAAATAGTATCTTCCGATGAACTATTTGCAACGAGACCCCCCCCGTCACAAATACCCATTTTTCTCGTAGTGTAGAAATTACATTCCCACAAACTTCAATTAGAGAGGAAATATAGACTTGAGATTTGACCATCTTACCATTAGAAGTTTTCACCACTAACTCAAAATCTAATTGTTGATGTGGTAATGTGATACCCTTAGAAAAATACTTATATATAAAAGAGTGCATAGATCAAAAATAAAAAATACATTATTTTTCTAGAGTGGATGATAAGTGTACCTTTCACCACATCATTCTCATAACCCACTTTAGAAGTTGTGATCACATGAGATTTCCCTTTGTCATTTGGGATTAATTGTTTGTTGATTCCGATCATCATCATAAACCTTTATATTTGTGCACTAGTTGGAATAATTCCCATACTGAAGGTTCCGGGCGCAGCGGAAGCGCGTGGGTGGATGTGCCCACTTGGCTTTTTTTTCATTAACAATGATCAATCCGGGATCAATACGACGATAAACGTCAGTCTCCACAGATTGAATCACAGAAATAGACAAAAGAAAAATAAAGTCCCGGAACCACAAAGTAGGATCGTTACATGTTGATTATAATTAATTTAATCAATTGAAAAGAAATACCTTTTTCGGTGTTCTTTCTTCGTTGATGTTCTTGATCACGTTCCGATGTGATCCGTCGTAGCGTCGTAGAAGCCAAGTGTAGACTTCCTCTAGCGGTGATCCACACGTGTACCTCGTATCTCGGGACGTCACCAAAGGAGTCTCCGGGTGCTAGCGTGGAGAAACCTTTGCTTGTGTTGTCCGCCTTAGATCGTCTTGATCTGATGGAAGAGGATCTCTCTGGGTCTTGAGAGCGTTCTTGGTGGAAGAAGTTCTTTCGGTCTTGAAAGAATTCTCTTGTGTGTTACGCACAGGAAAAGGGTTGGGGTTGTGAGGATATTTATAATCGCGTTTGAGGTTGTAGAGTTATGACAATAAATAAACGCGTTACGCATTTTATTTATTTCATTGACTCTTATTTAAAACCTCCACGTCGAATAATTAATTCCTTGACATGCACCCACGCTGATTATAATAAATATCATTTAAAACAATATTATATTCTCAAAATCCCGACTAGAAAAACTACACGGCGTGTATTAATAAATAAACGGCGTGTACTTGTTTTTCATTGAAAACTACACGACATGTACATTCAATGTACACGGCATGTATATCTTATTTTCATTTATTCATTTCCTTTACATAAAGAAAACTACACGGCGTGTAATTATTAATACACGGCGTGTACTTGTTTTCCAGGAAAAACTACAAGGTGTGTAATCTTTAATACACAACGTGTATATCTTGTTTTTCATTTCCTTCTTCCTCCATCATTAAAACGATTTAGGATTCCTTGAATAATTATTAAACCACGTATGGGAATAATCTTTATTCTACTTGAGATACTTGAATACACTTAGTGTGTGACCCTCTAGGCCTCTTTCTCGTTGGCATTAGGTGAGCTTGCCTAAAGTCCAAGATTACTATCTAATAATGGGTCAAGGCACCCAAGAGAAAGAAGTTGACGCCGCATTGACATATCACCTCATACAAATGCTTAGTGTGTAATTTAATCCCTTTGTCTCAATATATCATCAAGAAGGTTTCATGGTAGTATCATAAACCTATATTCTTGATCCGTCGTTCTTTGACTACCTGAAATAAACTTGTCGTTTACACCATGGCCATGGAATTTAATGCGACAATTCTATTTCAATCAAAGGGCCGAGATATCAACTTCCATAAATGGAAGGGACAAATCCTTCCTCGACTTATCCATTAACAACATGTCACTCGTGACGCACCCAACGTGCCCTACTTCCCGCCAACTGTCTGCATGACAATTTTGGTCAGAAAATCTATGTGCGTGAGTAATGACATGAGTTAATGATAATCTTCCAGTCTAAGGACCATTACACACGCTCGTAGATAGAAATGTCTGATGACACCAAGACATGAGGAATTTCTACTGGCGGGTTTGTTCTCATAATCTCTCATCTTAGAGATTACCAAGTGTGAACTCCATGAGAGAGAGTCTCGTCTTCTTACGAGTATTCACACATGAAGGTCTTTATACTATGTGTCCTATCGTAGTATGTCATCCAACTGTAGAACTTTATTTAAGAATATTGTTATAGCATTTTAAGGTTCTCATCATAGCAGGGATCTTCCATGACCTTATCAATGCAAATAATATTCAAGGACATTATTATATTATAGTCATGCAGAATAATGAACAATATATAATAAGTGAACATTCATGTAATCAAAGTACGAAACAGTTGGTTCTCAGGACACCAACCCTTACACATACTACTTACATTTATAGCTTTAGAGTATGGGTGGTTCATTAGCTATCATATTACTTTCCTCCATTGTATAAACTGATATCTTTATCACTTTTCATCATTCATGGGCATTATTACTAGCCATTCTACAATTAAAGAACCTCCCAATTCCATTCAAAAAATTCCCTTGATGCCCCTTAACAAATTTTTTTCATGTAGGTGACTGCAATTTCTTTCCACCATGTGATTTATTCGAGTTTTTATGATACTCCATCTTACTTTTCATATAAAACCCATGGGAATGACGGGAATATCCAATTTCCATTTCTACCTTGAGGGAAAATCGAATGATTTCTTCATAGCTAATAAAATATCATATAGATAAATCCTTTCAGATACTTGGTTTTAAGCCACTAAATTATTGATCAATTTTTATTATGGGGCTAATGATTTAACCAGAAGCATACCTTGCAAGTCTTGAAAAATTTTCCATATGGGTGTCAAGGGATTGATTATCCCTCTGCATAATCTCATGGAATTCATTCTCCATTTTCATACATAGAATAAGAGGAAATTACTGACTAAAAAATATCATCTTAAACCCATCTCATTCCATGGATTCAATTTCCTCCTTCTGCCCCGTATTCTAAATAATATTCCACTATTGATTTGTTTTTTCCTTCCAAATAATAAATGACTAAGAAATTTTTTTCATGTTCCGAGAACTGGAGAACAAAAAATATTTTCTCAATGGTATTGATCCATCTCTCAGCCATTAGTGGATTAGTAAACCCACTAAAATAAGGTGGATGTGGCTTCATGAAAGACACAACAGTACATTGTTCCCTTCTTTGATGACCCCAAAAATCGACATGATTCATGGTCAAAGAAGGTTGTGTGATCATTGTAACACCCCGAGCTTCCACGATACGTTTCTCATTCAAAAATGCAATAGCTTGCATTGTACGCAACTTCAAGTTCTAACACACCACAACTAATCAAAGTAGCCATTATGAATAGTAATACCCACTTTTTACAATTATAGAAATTTTATATTTCAAAATGGACTTCATTTTTTTATTCGTAATATCGAAATTATCCAAAGTTGAATTTTTTGTAATTTTCTAAGAACATCCAATTTTTATGAATAGTGAAAAATACTTAAAAACAACTTTTTTAATAAAAGTATTTTATAGTGATAAATTATATTATTGAGTGGTTTTAAAGTATAATTAGAATATATTTTTACTATTTTATCCAATGGTGGTCATTAGAATTAATTTCACTTTAAAATTGGACATAAAAAATTGTCAATCTTTTGATGTAAATTGTTTCTTAAAAACACGCTATTTGTTGTGAAAACGGGAATTAATTATAAAATTAATTAATGAAACTTATATGTTTGTAATTTTGTAAAATAGGCATCATTTTTGAAATCGGAATATCAAATACAGCTTAGGGTGAATTTTTGGGATTTTTCTGAAAAACTTCAATTTTTGATGAATAGTGAATCCACTAAGTGGTACTTATAAAAACTGATTTTTTGTTTAAATGAAATTTTACCACTTCTGTGTTTTGAATTTCAAAAATCTGACATACATGGTTGTCATTAAGAAGTAAAATGTGGTTCAATGAGATTAAAATAATTTTTGGTGAATAGTAACTTTTAAGTTCTTAATCGCGATTAGAGGTAATTAGTGTAGTTTAAGGTAAAAATAATGTTTTAATAATATGAGATGAGATTGACACATGTCATAACCTCATTGTATGTTCCATGGCCGACCAAGAAAATCCATGGGTCAACTTGGGGACCCCATGGAGCCACTTTAGTTGGAAAATGACATAAATACCTTTTATTTAATGTTAAAGTAAAAAATGACACAAACATGAAATGTTTTACTAATACAATTTTTACATGGGGTTATACAAGTCATATTTTTGACTACAAATAGTCATTGGAAAGATAAAAAGATTTACTACATCATAGTATTTTATTTTATAATTTTTAGACATAAATTAAATTAAATTATTTATGACATCCTGATGATGCAGTGATGACCTCATTATTTAACGATTTAAATAAAATGGAAAGATAATAAAATATCTAAGACCTACACATGTCCAAAACCTATTGGATGGGTGGATTTCGAACCCTTATCACCTTATACTCGAAATATATTAATGTGGTACCTCTTAAATCTGAATACCATTTTAAAATAAAGTGACTTTTCTTTACTTTCCAAGAGTGCCCCTCCTCTCCTCTTATAAAAGGCCCCCGCCACTACCACCTTATTCACACCTTCAAGCCATTTGGATCGTCCAAACTCTTCCCAAATACTCTCCCAACTTCCCTCTCTTACTCCTAGAATCCCCCCTTTGAGCATAATTCTTCCCAAGGAAGCCTTTGGCTCAAATAAAAAAAAAGAGTTACCCGATTTTAAGGTAATGTCTTCTCTTATGTTATTTTGTTTTATTTTGCTTCTCCAACCCCCTAAACTCTTTTTTATTCATTTATTTTTTAACAACACCAGTATCCTCAATATACTAGGATGTTTTTATAAGAATTATTCTAGCTACACTTACACAAACCTACATCTAATGGTTAAAGAACATACTGTTTTTGTGGATGGAGAATTTCTGCCTCACGAAACGATGATTGTTCAACACTCATATAACACCTTCAAAGGTGGCCATTATGATGACACTATTTTTTATATATGATATATATTATATTTATGTTTTCCTTATACTTCTTTATTTTTCATTTATGGAATACCTTTACGATTTCCATTATGGGTAAACACTATAATTTCATTTTAGGAAGTGCGGACTACCGCCCCCTCAAAGTGATTTGAATTTTTAATTCCATATGTGGGATGTATAAAGGATGGAGTAAATGGTATTATACATTATATTATACTAGAATTATAGTATACCTTTATATAATTATAATTTCATTACATTAAATATGAAATAGAAATGAAAGTAGCGTTCATGCGTACGTAAGACTTACCGTCTCCATGAATGGTGCATTTCATTTCTTACCTCTAAATGTTATGTAATATTATAAATACATGTATATACTGGATATATATTATATATATGATATCTAAATTAGGAATATAATTCTGGATATAGTGGATATTTCACCACATGAACAACTTGTAATTATAAGAAGGTTATTTTTGACTCGAGTACCAAAGATCGACAAAATAACCGTTATTAACTTAAATAAATACATAATGTTCATAACATGGTAATAAGTGATATAAAAGGAATAATGAACATGTAAAAGGTTATTAAGCAAAAATAAATTAACTCTAGTTTATTATTCAGGAGGTTAAAGAATGATCGAGTCAAGTCGGACACGAGGTAAGGGAACTTCTTAACCCAATTTCCATTCTTTGGGTTAATCTCCTACTTTCAAATTATGTCATGATATTATTATGTCCTATCTTGTATTTGTACTTTATTTATGTGTAATTATAGTGAATACACATAATAGATCTATTTTATTTTAAAAAAAATGATCTTTGTGAGGGACTTTGTCTCAATCTCCTTTCATTGAGGCATATTTGGTTTTATACACAACTTTCCTTTATACGGTGTATAAACCCCCTTGACTTTTACATTTATTCAAAAAGAATCTTTTTATACAAAGTGTTTTAATAAATGAAAAAAAGGAATGTTTTTCTTGTCGTACGTATGTGGCGACAACGACTTCTCCGCTGCCATGGCCATTATTTGGGTTTCGGCTTCCTCTACAAGACATAACTTTTTTTAAAATGAAAAATAAATTCCATGTATTAATTTTCTTTTATTTTGGTATTGAAAATGGTTTTGAAAGTGTTTTTATTATATCAATGTGTTTTATTGATATCTTGTGATTGAAATGTGGAAATGTTATGTTTCCTTTATGCATATTTTATGTGATATGATTATGTTATGGTTTATGATATGTTTAAACCTGTTCATATGAGGAATGCATTGGACTTAATAAGTGACGGGTGGAGCCCGATATAGCTCCTCGATGCATCGGTAGGTCTCATGAGACAAACTAGTGTCTTGGCACGAGGCCTTGACAAAATCTTATTTGTGGTCTTGGCACGAGGCCTTGGCTACGTGGTTATGATAGTCTGGCATTATGCATTCCATCATTATGAAAGTGGTTATTGATATTTCATGTGAATATTCGATCAGTAGAATATCCATGTGAGTAAGTAAATGACATTATTTCATTTTACTTTTTCCATATTATGCTAAAGTTCAAGTTTAAAAGGCTTTTTTTAGTTATACATTGCCTTAAATGTTAATGTTTGTTTATGAAAGCTTCCGCTATATTGTTAACCTTACTGAGCATCTGAGCTCACCCCTTTCAATGTTTTCATTTTTTCCTGGATATGAAGAAGTATATTATCAATGATCTGCAGGGATAATATAAGGGGATATGAAGAGAAGATGTTGTAGTTTTGTTTTACTTTATGATGTAATGTAAGACTTGTGAATGTATCTAGTGTTTCCAAGGATACTAAACTAATCGGTCTTTCGAGACTTGATCTTTTGTGATCATGCCAATGTTACGAAGTAATGCACCGACTCTGGGTAGCTGGGGTCGGGGCATTACAGTTGGTATCAGAGGCAGTTTAGTACTAACCTTGGAAGCTAGATTTAGATAAACTCTGATTAGAGCACATAGACCAAAGGTAGACTTTGAGGATTAGTATAGAAGAACTTCCTAGAATTTTGGTATTATAGAGATTTTGTGAGTTTTCCGAGCAATACACCCCTTCCTGGATACGAGCAGGTAGAGGCGGCTCTGGCACAGATGTACATATGAGTAAAACCTGAAAACACCGCTTTGAGCTAGACTCGAACGGGAACTGGTGCACGACAACGGGCCTTGCTGCACTCTTTGTTACGACACTCCCGGGGGATATGCTTAGGATAATTCTCGTTTTCTTTACAAACCACTATGATGGGTTATAAGTATATACTTCTTCAAAGAAAACATTTTTATAATTATGGATTATATCCATAAATAGTTCAATTTATGTTAAGTATTTTATAAGTATGGAATTATGTATTTTGATCCACAAACTAATCTAGTTTATGCCATTGTTTAGAAATGACGCCTAGTGGAAGGAATAAAAATAGTATCAATGCACGCACTCCGTGTAGGGGTTTCCCTCCTGCTCAAGATAATTATTGTGGAGCTGGAGATACAACTGGTGCTGATCACCTTATCACCATACTGGGACAACTCACTCAGGTTATGAATAATAACCTTACTCATATGGAGCACCCTGATCCGCAACGTGGAGGATCAATGTTAGATCGTTTCATGAGGCAACAACCGACAACATTTAATGGGGGTACAAATCCATTAGTAGCTGAGCAATGGATAAACTCCTTAGAGAAAATATTCTACGCCTTCGGGAGTAGCGAAAGGGAGAAGGTTATCATGGCAGTTTACCGCCTCACTGGAGATTCCGATCAATGGTGGTCATTGATTCAAAAAATAAAGGAAGAAAAAGAAGTATCAAGTATGGAATGGAGAGAGTTCAAAGATCATTTCTTAGAAAAATACTTTCCTCGTGACCATAGAGCAGATATGGAAAGGCAATTTCTGAGTCTGAGACAAAAGGAGGATGAGAATGTCGCAAAGTATGAGGCCAACTTTACAAGGTTAGCGAGGTATGCTGCAGATTATATACGTAACCCAAGAGGTAAGATTGATCATTTCTTTGATGGGTTAAAACCATTTCTTCGTCGAGCTTTAGTATCACAATCTTTCTCAACATACGAAGATATTGTCTCATGTGCTATCAAGACAGAAAAGGAATTCTCTAAGTCTTATGACAACAAAGTAAAGCAAGATAAGAAGAGAACGGTGGAACAAGAGACAGATAAAGGGAAAAAGGGAAAGAAGGATTTTCCATTATGTGATAATTGTGGGAAGAATCACCCTGGTACTTGCCTAAAAGGAATGGGAGTTTGTTACAAATGTGGAGAAAAAGGTCACCAGGCTCATGATTGTAAGGGAAAGAAAGAGGCTATCAATGTTGAATGCTACAATTGTAGGGAAATGGGTCATTATTCAAATGAATGTCCTAAGCGTCAGGGAAACTTACCTCAGAAAAGACCAAGGGATCAAGGAAAATCTTATGCTGTTACTACAGTTGAAGCAGAATAATTAATGTATTGGTGCTTTTGGACTCATGGATTATATTCTGGTTATTAGAATAATGTGATATATATATAAGGATTGTACTGAAATACCTGTTGATTTCAGTAAGGTTTTAATATGATGAAGGTAATCATATTTTTAGTATGTGATAAAAAGAGAAACTTTAATTTGTTTGGGGAATCTGATGTTAGAATTGATTTTGGAATTTTGAGACTTTTTAGAGAAAGTCTGGACAGAGGTATTTTGGATAACTATTAAGGTCGGAATGGATTAAGTTGAACCTTGGATAGTATTGTTTAAGGTTAAAACATTTCTGAAGATTATTTTTGGAATATTATAAAACTATAGTTTTAGGAAAAGGACAACCTGTAGGGTGGGGCATAACCCGTCGCATCGGGCAAAGCTGCAGGAATCGAACCCAAAACCATCGTGCGACAGGCCTTTATTACCTACCACTAGCCTACATGAAGTCCCTGGTTATTACAAAATATTTTTCCTAATCTAAATGGTATGTGGTAATATTTTTAACCTTATACAATTAGGATAAATAGAATATTTTTGAGTTCTATTACCTTTTAGAGTGAAAGATGGGTTTGTGGTAAAAATTTATTAAAGAATGAAAGTCTACATGACAAGTATGTATATTCCCTTACGTTCTTAGTAAATATTCTAAATAAATTCCTCAACATTATAAAAGTTAACTTAAAACAAAAACGTTACCGGTTAACTTTTCCAACTGGGGATTCAATGACTATTTAACCAATCACAAGTTTGTGATTTTCTTATAGTTAACTTTCTCCTAATCCAGTTTTCTACGACTCTCCATCAGACCTTGATGGATTTTTTTTCTCTTCCATATCCATATTTTCATATAATCCTAGTATGGGCTATCTCGGGTGACCTTTGTACTTATCTTTCTTTCTTTTAATGTTATATTTTTATTAACCTTATTTCTGATGTGGGTCTTCCACAAAGGTATTTTCTATTTTAAACCTTTTATTTTCCAAGAAAAATTTCAAATTGCGAGGACGCAATTTATTGAAGGAGGGGAGAATGTAACACCCCGAGCTTCCACGATACGCTTCTCATTCAATAATGCAATAGCTTGCATTGCATGCAACTTCGAGTTCTAACACACCAAGACTAATCAAAGTAGCCATTATGAATAGTAATACCAACTTTTTAAAATTATAGAAATTTTATATTTCAAAATGGACTTCATTTTTGTATTCGTAATATCTAAATTATCCAAAGTTGATTTTTTTGTAATTTTCTGAGAACATCAAATTTTTATGAATAGTGAAAAATACTTAAAAACAACTTTTTTAATAAAATTATTTTATAGTGATAAATTATAGTATTGAGTGGTTTTAAAGTATAATTAGAATATATTTTTACTATTTTATCCAATGGTGGTCATTAGAATTAATTTCACTTTAAAATTGGACATAAACAATTGTCAATCTTTTGATATAAATTGTTTCTTAAAAACACGCTATTTGTTGTGACAGTGGGAATTAATTATAAAATTAATTAATGCAACTTATATGTTTGGAATTTTGTAAAATAGAAATAATTTTTGAAATCGGAATATCAAATATATCTTAAGGTGAATTTTTGGGAATTTTCTGAAAAACTTCAATTTTTGATGAATAGTGAAACCACTAAGTGGTACTTATAAAAACTGATTTTTCGTTTAAATGAAATTTTACCACTTCTATGTTTTGAATTTCAAAAATCCAACATACATGGTTTTCATTAAGAAGTAAAATGTGGTTCAATGAGATTAAAATAATTTTTGGTGAATAGTAACTTTTAAGTTCTTAATCGCGATTAGAGGTAATTAGTGTAGTTTAAGGTAAAAATAATGTTTTAATAATATGAGATGAGATTGACACATGTCATACCCTCATTGGATGTGCCATGGCCGACCAAGAAAATCCATGGGTCAACTTGGGGACCCCATGGAGCCACTTTAGTTGGAAAATGACATAAATACCTTTTATTTAATGTTAAAGTAAAAAATGACACAAACATGAAATGTTTTACTAAAACAATTTTTACATGGGGTTATACAAGTCATAGTTTTTACTATAAATAGTAATTGGGAAGCTAAAAAGATTTCCTACATCATAGTAGTTTTTTTATAATTTTTAGACATGAAATAAATTAAATTATTTATGACATCATGATGATGCAGCGATGACCTCATTATTTAACGATTTAAATAAAATGGAAAGATAATGTAATATCTAAGACCTACACATGTCCAAAACCTATTTTATGGGTGGATTTAGAACCCTTATCACCTTATCCTCGAATTATATCAATGTGGGACCTCTTAAATCCGAATACCAGTTTAAAATAAAGTGACTTTTCTTTACTTTCCAAGAGTGCCCCTCCTCTCCTCTTATAAAAGGCCCCCACCACTACCACCTTATTCACACCTTCAAGACATTTGTCTTGGCCAAACTCTAACCAAATACTCTCCCAACTTCCCTCTCTTACTCCTAGAAGCCTCCATTTGGGCAGAATTATTCCCAAGGAAGCCTTTGGCTCAAATTAAAAAAAAGAGTTACCCGATTTTAAGGTAATGTCTTCTCTTATGTTATTTTTTTTATTTTGCTTCTCCAACCCCCTAAACTCTTTTTATTAATTTCTTTTGTAACAACACCAGTATACTCAATATACTAGGATTTTTTTATAAGAATTATTCGAGCTACACTTACACAAACATACATCTAATGGTTAAAGAACATATTGTTTCTGTGGATGGAGGATTTCTGCCTCACGAAACGATGATTGTTCAACACTCATATAACACCTTCAAAGGTGGCCATTATGATGACACTATTTTTTATATATGATATATATTATGTTTATGTTTTCCTTATTCTTCTATATTTTTCATTTATGGCATACCTTTACGATTTCCATTATGGGTAAACACGATAATTTCATTTTAGGAAGTGCGGACTACCGCCCCCTCAAAGTGATTTGAATTGTTAATGCCATATGTGGGATGTATAAAGGATGGAGTAAATTCTATTATACATTATATTATACTGGGATTATATTATACCTTTATATAATTATATTTTCATTCCATTAAATATGAAATAGAAATGAAAGTAGCGTTCATGCGTACGTACGACTTACCGTCTCCATGAATGGTGCATTTCATTTCTTACCTCTAAATGTTTTGTAATATTATAAATACATGTATATAATGGATATATATGATATATATGATATCTAAATTAGGAGTTTAATTCTGTATATAATGGATATTTCACCACATGAACAACTTGTAATTATAAGAAGGTTATTTTTGACTCGAGTACCAAAGATCGACAAAATGACCGTTATTAACTTAAATAACTACATAATGTTCATAACATGGTAATAAGTGATATAAAAGGAATAATGAACATGTAAAAGGTTCTTAAGTAAAAATAAATTAACTCTAGTTTATTATTCAGGAGGTTAAAGAACGATCGAGTCACGTCGGACACGAGGTAAGAGAACTTCTTAACCCAATTTCCATTCTTTGGGTTAATCTACTACTTTCAAATTATGTCATGATATTATTATGTCCTATCTTTTTTTTTACTTTTTTTATGTGTAAATATAGTTAATACACATAATAGATCTATTTTATTTAAAAAAAATGATCTTTGTGAGGGACTTTGTCTCAATCTCCTTTCATTGAGGCATATTTGGTTTTTTACACAACTTTCCTTTATACAGTGTATAAACCCCTTTGACTTTTACGTTTATTCAAAAGGAATCTTTTTATATGAAGTGTTTTAATAAACGACAAAAAGGAATGTTTTTCTTGTCGTACGTATGCGGCGACAACGACTTCTCTACCGCCATGGCCATTATTTGGGTTTCGGCTTCCTCTACAAGACATAACTTTTTTTAAAATGAAAAATAAATTCCATGTTTTAATTTTCTTTTATTTTGGTATTGAAAATGGTTTTGAAAGTGTTTTTATTATATCAATGTGTTTTATTGATATCTTGTGATTGAAATGTGGAAATTTTATGTTTCCTTTATGCATATTTTATGTGATATGATTATGTTATGGTTTATGATATGTTTAAACCTGTTCATATGAGGAATGCATTGGACTTAATAAGTGATGGGTGGAGCCCGCTATAGCTCCTCGATGCATCGGTAGGTCTCATAATACAAACTAGTGTCTTGGCACGAGGCCTTGACAAAATCTTATTTGTGGTCTTGGCACGAGGCCTTGGCTACGTGGTTATGATAGTCCGGCATTATGCATTCCATCATTATGAAAGTGGTTATTGATATTTCATGTGAATATTCAACCAGTAGAATATCCATGTGAGTAAGTAAATGGAATTATTTCATTTTACTTTTTCCATATTATGCTAAAGTTCAAGTTTAAAAGGCTTTTGTTTTAGTTATACATTTCCTTAAATGTTAATGTTTGTTTATGAAATCTTCCGCTATATTGTTAACCTTACTGAGCATCTGATCTCACCCCTTTCCATGTTTTCATTTTTTCCAGGATGTGATGAAGTATATTATGAATGATCTGCAGGGATAATATAAAGGGATATGAAGAGAAGATGTTGTAGTTTTTTTTACTTTATGATGTAATGTAAGACTTGTGAATGTATCTAGTGTTTCCAAGGATACTAAACTAATCGGTCTTTCGAGACTTGATCTTTTGTGATCATGCCAATGTTACGAAGTAATGCACCGACTCTGGGTAGCTGGGGTCGGGGCGTTACAATCATAAAAATAAGATTATATATTCCAAATACAACAAAATTAAGTTTTTCAAGACAAATTCATTTGATTTTCCATTATATTTTTTGTTATCATGATTCCTTCTAGTTTCATACATTGAATAAAAAAACATAGTGTAAGAATAAAACTATAATAATCAGAGTCATCAATCATGTAATCATGAAAAACCATTCATAAAATTTTTAAATCATGACACCATATTTTTGATCTATGAAACATTAAGTTTAACATAGGTTATCCATGGTCATTGTATATTCAAATCCTTTATAATGGATCATAAAGAAAATGTGAATTAACCCAAGAATATCCCCCTAGAGTGTCAAACTAGGTGTGCAGTAATGGCCCATTAACTATGAGCCACAATGATGGATGAGATATACTCGACCATCTATTTTTGGGGTTATTATCCCTAGATGAATCTAGGCAAAAAACCATCTCCACTTGTAGTATCCAGATAAATATATATTGATAGGAAAACCACATAGCCTATACCTTACCAAAACTTTATGATGTTGTCCTATACATAGGATTATACCCATGGTTTTCACCAAATTTATCTAACCCTAATATCTAAAAACAACTAAACCTACTCTGATACTAACTAAGGTGAACCAATAATTTCATACATAAGTATTACATTCTTTGTAACTCCCCGACCCTAGAAGCCTGAAGCTGATGCATTATTTTAATACATTGGCACGATTATAAGGAATCAAGTCCTGAAGGACCGATTAGTTTAGTAGTCTTGGAAAATAGATTACATACATGAATGTTAAATCACACATTCCAACATAAAACACAACATAAATAATCCATTGATAACACCATTATTCCCCTATCTTAACCCTTTATATCAAACATAATACACTTCTTGGAATCTTGGAAAATAAAACATAAGAAAGGGGTGAACTCAGATGCTCAAAAAAGGGTAAATAATTTAGTGGAAGCTATAAACTTTTAAGGAAATATGTGTAATAAAAAAACATCATTTTAAAGATAATCTTGAACATAATATAGAGAAAATAAATCAAACATTACCATATAAACATGCACATGGATATTTTACTAGTCTAATAATCACATGTAATAATTAATTTCATAATGAGGGAATTCCTGACACCGAACATCATTACCACATAGTCAAGGCCTTGTGCAAAGAATACAAATAAATTTTATTTCAAGGCCTTGTTCCAAGACACTAGTTTGTCTCATGAGACCTACCATTGCATCGAGGGGCTATAGAGGGCCCCACCTGTCACTTACTAAGTTCACTGCATTCCTCGTATGAAAATGTTGAAACATATCATAAACATTCGTATTAAAACTACCACACGAAATGTCAATACTTCAATTATAAACCGTGAAGGGTATAAAAATAGTACATCCATAGTCAAATAGATCATAACTCATTCGATACAGTATGGAAGATTTTATTATAATAAATCAACATTAATCAAGAATAATATCCAGTAAAGAATGTTGACATAGTTGAAAATGATCAGTAAATTTTTTTGAGAGAAATATCTCTTTTTGTGAAATCATTTAAAATTCACAAATTTATAAAGGAAGTCATTTAAAAGAGATTTTTAAATCAAAGTGTCTCATACCACTTTGAAACTTTTGAAAGTAATTAACATTTTAAAACAATCTTGTCCATATAAATAAATCTTCAAAACCATTTTGAAAACATTGACATTAATGATAAAGACTTAGAAGAATAAATATCTAAAACATTTAAAATGATGTTTTAGTTAAAGATTATCTTAAAAGAATCATTTTTAAATGTCTTTTATTAAACATGTACATGGATAATAAATATATCCCAAAAAATACTTACACATAAACAATCTCAGATAATAATGAGATTGAGGAATTAATCCTTACCTTGCACTTTACTTTGGTCGAGGGTATGTTTAAACTTCTGTATAATGACCATTGTATTTTATTAAATTATACTAGAACCATATTAATATTTATTATATCATACAAGATTCATTTATGACTTTATACTACCCATTTAAAAATGATTTCCATGTTAAATTAACATTTCGGGTAATAATCGTTTTCTTTATCGTATGTGTTTTAACTTGTTATTCTTGATCGTATCATTTAGATAATGATTTAAATAATTCCAGAATATAAAACATGATTTTTATATAATATATATTTAGAATATCAATATGTATAATAGAGAGATATATGAAATGGAAAACACTGTTTATGGAGACGGTAGGTCGTACTACGCATAAACTATGTTTCCGTTTTCATATCGTATTAAACGTAAGTAAGTGAATAAGATATATGAAAGTACATACATAAATAAATAAATAAATATATATATCCAGTATAATTAATATTTCATATATTAAATACTTATTAATAATATATATTTTTATAATCATCATTGAATGGTGAACTTGGAAATGAATCTCATCGCATCGTGGAGATGGTAAACCGTACGTACACACGAGCGACAATATCATCTCCTTAATGATTAAAAGGTGTAGAATTTTATAGTATATTAATTGTAAAGAGAAATTATAATGTTATTTTAATTATTTATATACATATTAATCATCATTATATCCATCCAAATAACATAGTGTTGAATAACAAATTACACCACGACGTGGAGACGGTAAGCCGTACGTACACATACATGGTGAAATTATCATTCATAGGATGGATAAAATAATGATTATGGTTGAAAAATATTTATAATAAAATAATAGTATGTAAAAGGTACTGGATTTATTATTTTGGTATTGAAATAACAAAGAAAGATAAAGTGGAAGAATAAAATAACTTTGAAAGATGTGATAAAATAATTACCTCTTCTTTGGGTGTTTCCGTTTGATTTGAACAAAAGGGATCCTTATGCTCGTTTTCTGCTTAAGGTAAGGCATATAGTTTGAACTGAGGAAAGTTGGGAGGAGATTTGGGAAGGTTTTGGCCGAGCCAAATGGCTTTGGAGGTGTGATATTGAGTGAAGGGGAAGTACCCTTTTATAAGAGAGGTGAGGGTCACTTTACGAAAAACATAAAATATTATTTTATTATACAATCATATTCAGTTTATAATGGCTCAAAAAGAATTTATTTCAAGGATAAGGTGGGTCTGGGTAGAAAAACTCTCAACCAATAGGATTTAGATAGGTTTAGGTCACTATATTAACCTTATCTTTTAGATTTAACTCTTAGTTAAATAGTTTAACTTTTACCATGTATTCTTGTATTATTATAATAAATGGTTAATAAACTTAATATAAAAAGACAAGAGAACCCCAATTGGTTCATTAATTACATATATATCATTATAAGAGTACTTTGGACAAAACTTATATTTTTAGGAATATTATAACATTTAATAATATAGTATTTGTTTTAAAAATTCATTTATGTCAATTTTGACACTATTTAGTATTTGGTTTTTGTGAAAGTAAAAAAAACTTTATTACTTCAAAAATAAATAAATTAAATCAATACTAACATGTCATATTAACCTAAAAAATTAGTGTAAGGCATCAAAAGTCTCAATTTACATTTATTTGGATATTTATAATATCAATTATTTTAATATTTCATTAATACGGTAATTACTGCATCATCATTGTGTCATAAATAAATTTAATTATTTAATATCTAAAAATTATAAATAAAATACAATTATGTAGGAAATATTTTTATATTTATAATTAATATTTTTAGTAGAATTTATCTTATGTATTACCCTATATTAAAAATAGTTTAGTAATTAAACTTTGAATTTAACACTTTTAACTCTTCTTTAAATAAAATAATAATAAATGTCCTAATCTAATCCAAGTGGATCAAAAAAATCATATTTTATTATAAGGTTGATTTTTGTCAAAATACACTTATCCAATAGAATTAGGACATGTGTTAGGGTAATTATAATATCATTTTTATCTTTAATTACCCTATTAACTTTTAACTGTGGTAAATAAAATTGAAAAGTTACTATTCACCAAAAATTATTTTCATCCCATTGAAACAAATTTTACTTACTGATGTCAACTATGTTTCTCATATTTTTCAAATTCAATTAATAGAAGCGGTAAAATTAAGTTTTACACAAATTTGTAAATGTGCCTAGAAGGTGGGTAAAATGCGTTAAAAAATTCAATAAAGTTTTATACATCTAATATTATTATAAAATGATCAAATGAATTAAATTGAACTAATATAGGTATTATTTATCTATTTGGACTTTAAAATAAATTTAAATAAAAATAATAATTATTTAACTAAAAGCTGGTTTTAAACAATAACACAGTGTTTTTCACTATTCATCAAAAATTGAATGTTTTCAAAAAACTACCAAAAAATAACCCTAATTTAATTTTGGTATTCCAAATCCAAAAATAATGCCTATTTTACCAAATTAAAAACATATGATTTTCATTAATTAATTTAAAATTATATCCCATTGTCAAAACCAGAAAGTGATTTTTTAAGAACTAAAAACCATCAAAAGACTTCCATATGTTTATATACAATTTAAATGTGAAATTAAATACAATGTACTAAATTATTTTAAATGATAAAAATATAATCTAATTATACTTTTAAACCACCAAAATCCATAATTTAACACTATAAATTATTTCAATTAAAAAAGTTGTTTTCAATTAAAAGTTTATATTTTTCACTATTCATAAAAATTTGAAAGTTATCAGAAAAGTACCAAAAATTTATCCAAACTAAATTTTTATGTCACAATTATAAAGAAGAATTTAATTTAATTAAATTTAATATATAAACAGATCAAATATTGGTTTTCAAAAAGGTTCTCCATTAAAAGGTGGCAAAATTGCACATTTTGAAAAATACTTCTTTTATCTGAAAAAATGAATTTGTTCTTATATTATGTGTAAGAAACAAATAATATGTATTCTAAAATTATATGGAGTATATAAAATTCAAAATTCAGTTAATACTATTCATAACCTCTTTTTAAATGGCTAGTTTAGTAAGTCGCGGTGCGCTTGAACTCGGTGTTGCGTGGAGCGCAAGTTATTGAATTAATTTGAAGAGATAACATACTATGAAATCTTAGGGTGATACATCCTTTTAGATTAATAATCAACATATAAAATAACATTAAATTCCCCATAACCATAAAGGTTTAGTTTACTTTGGCATTGTATACATAAGAATATTATTTTAGTACAATTTTCATCACCTATAACATTATTCATTTTATAAGGTACCCTTCTAGACTCATCATACTTAGTACCCTTCTATATAACCTATGGAAAATTAAAAACATAGTAAGGGGTGAGATCAAATTCTTATTAATGGTAAATATGGAACCTATCAATCAATGATTATATATAAGTATGTCATGAGCATAAGGGTTTGATAATATGATATTATCAATTGAAAATAATACCTAGCAATTTATAGATTATAATCATAAGTCATGGAATAAAACATTAGCATGCCACATGATTTGGGAATAAAAAAAATCAATCATGATCTATGAAATCATGTCCAATTTTCACCTATCAACCATTCAAGGTTCCGGTTCTCTACTAATATGTATAGCAGCACTCGGGACGAATCCTTGGTGATAATACTTTTTAATAGTCGATTGTTTTCAGTTGATCGTATTTTGATTGGGGGGGGGTTTGTTTGTAGATATTTTGAAGTAATTTATGGATGATTTTTGATTTAACAAATTTATAATATTGGGGAGAGTTTATTATTGGTAATTTAATCTTATGATATCCTTTAGTTTTGTTTTATATTGCAATAAATTAATACACACTTCATAAGATGACTTTGATCAGAATTCCCAATTGTTAAAGCTTTAATCCAAGATGTAACTTAACTTAGGGTTCTAATAATTAACATTAATTTTTTATGGTAGTATATTTTTGGTTCCAATAATTCATGTAATCCACATATTAAACAAAACATGTCATTAATCAATGACATATAAAGTTCAACATACACAATATTAACTCAAAGAATACTCATCGAGAAAAATCTCTCAATCACTTAATATCCCCATATTATAATTCACCCCAATGATAGATTTACTCATAAATTTAAAAGATTATTAATCTAGTTAAATATGTTTAAGGTAATGAATTATAAAGAAAGTGAAAAGAATGAGATAAGAAAAGAGTAGTGCGTCGAACACACACATGATCGTTGAAGAGAGTAAAAAAAAGATGTTTGATTGAATGAGGAAGAAAAATAAGGGAAGGGGTTTTAAATTGATTTAAACCATTTTAAGAACATTAATGATAAACTACATAAGGTGTATTAGGATAAGAGATATTGAAGAAAAATATTTCATTAAAACATAATTACAAAAAAAAATATTTACAAGATTACAACAATGAAGAACACAAAAGTAAATGAAAACAAAGAGAAGAGGACATATCTTTCAAGTGAAAACCTGAGTATGGAAGGTCCTCCCAATAGTTTGGAAAGGCTTTTTTCATTCCAATATATGCTCCTATCTTCTGAAATGACAAATCTTTTGAAAGGAGAGGAGGGGATGTATTTATAGCCCAAGGTGGTGGACTGTTTGCATTCCAAAACTATCCCTCCACTTGGCTTGTTGATTTGGACATAAAAAAAGCTGAATCCCAAGATATCTACTTATTCAAAGTTTTAGACACTAATTTTTTCTGACTACACTCAAAATTTTTAGTAATTTATACTTATGTAACCAAATTTATGGCGGTTGGAGTAAACAATTGTAATATGTCCATTTCAATACAGACTTTTCAGAAGATCTAAATGTGAATGGGTTTTTGAATAGGAATTTGACTTAAAATAAAAATATTTTATAATATAAAGTTGGAAAAAAATATATTAGCTTTCACACTGAAAAATACCATCTTTATTGGATGACTATATCATGAGAAATGTCATGAATATCTTTTGGATTTTAATTCCCATCCAGAATGGTGGGCTGGACTTCAAAGCATCACTTTTGCCCCTTGTTCTTGTAATTGGACATTCAAATTTTTATCCATGATTCCTTTGGATAATCAGGAACATATGTCGGAGTTTTATAAAAATTGGGATTCATGATTTATAACAGTAATTCAATCATCATGGACAGTCTAATTTCTTCACAGATTATTTGGGTCTTCTTGTGTGGACAATATGACCCTCCAAATGGACGATTTGGCCAAAGGTTACTTCTAATGAAATGTTTTAATATGAGTAAGGAACCCTAAAAAATAAGAATAATGAATTTTTGATATGTATGTTGATATTTATTATTAAAATATTAAATAGACTCGAATATGGAGGAATTCAAATAGTGCTCTGAAATTATATTTAATATTTAAATATTAATATTTCACAAAAATTATGCACATTTCATATAAAATCAGTAAAGTGAGTACATAATAAATTATGAAAAAATTAATAAGATCAACTCCCCCACACTTATTACTGTTCATGTACTCATGTGCAATAAACATAAAAACATAAAAAAAATCCTTTTTACTCACCAAAAAATATTAAAATTTTGTTTTCCCCAATCAGGGGAGGTTTAGACAATTTCACTCATCCATATTGAATTCCACCATAAGTTGTTTACAGAAAAAATGTTCCAAAAAGAAATCTTTTTTCATGCTCAAATTTAGAAATGGAAAATGTGGACACTCAAAACTCACACCTCTCAAGATGATAAAATTCATTTATGAAGGTTCATTCTTTCACCAACCATAAGTGATAATATTAGAGTTTGAAAGTGCTCTCAGCTTCCATTACCTGCCCTAAAGTTCACAGGAATCAAGAGGTATTTTAGAGTTTTTTCTGTGGCTATGGGATGGTTGGAAGATGATATCCAAAAGATAGGAAAAAGAGGGTAAAACACTAACATGGAAAAATCAATGCACATTTTTTTTGAAATGAGACATGAAAAGAAATGGAAACACATATTTACGAGGGAATGAAAAAGTGAAATAAGATACAAAATAGGAAGGAAATTTGAAGTGGATGAGAAGGTGAAATATTTACAAACCACGAAACTTCTCCCAATGACATAAGTGTTTATTTTTTGTCTTTTTTTTTCATTTTTTGAAAGTTGAACTTGAAAAAGATATCACACTCATATCCCAACCCATGATTGATCTCCTCATGGAACTAATTGTAATATTTATAACAATATCAAAGGTTTAAGAAGAGTGATTTTTGACCCACCTAATAAATAACCTATTATTTTTTTGTTCTTTTTTTATTCTTTTTTTTTGAATTTGTTTGAACATTTATCAATAAAATTTGAACAATATGTGATAAGAATATATAAATTCCCAAAAATCACTCAATTACAACCTCTTCCCCACACTGAAATGGATTCTTTCTCTCAAGTATATGATAACATGTTGAAAATCAATAAAAGGGAACCCAAAAATAAATCCATTCCCCCAAAACTAAATTTCAATAAATAATGCAATGAAAATCCATGGCGATATTAGGTGGGATAAGATATTGGTCTTGTAATGTGGATATTAAGTAAAAGGTTTTCATAGGCTCAGAGGGGATTTCAAAAGGAGGATTAATGTAAGGGAAATGGGAGGATATTTGGCTATTATGATTATCATGAGGTTCAGAAAATTCCTTTATGATATTAATGCACACTAAATTTGTAAATTCAGTTTGATGGTCCAAAAACTCAAGATTGAAAAGGGTGGGGGGGTGAAAAAACACATTTTGAATAGATGGCCATCGATAACCTTGGAATGAAATCAATTTTTGTTCCTCACAGGTGGGGGAAATCATTTTCCAAATCAAAATTTGAGCATTCAATTTTTTTTGGTTTTAACACAATATTATTTATCTAAAGTCATGATGAAAAAAAAAATCGAGATGAAAACATGTCTTTTGACTCTCTAAAATGGTTGGAAAAAATATGAAAATTGGAAGGTCAGTAAGTATGAATCTTGTTTTTTCATATTTGTTTAATATATTTTTTAGTTATTTTAGGTTTTTTTAGTTTTTTATAATGACACGCCCACAAAAAAGAGAAAGAGTAAATAAAAATGCGTGATGAGGAAAGTGGTAAAAAAATGAGAATGAGTGAGGAAGAAGAAGAAAGAGAGAGATATATATATAGAGAGAGATATATAGAGAGAGAGATAGAAGAGGAGTTAAAGGGAAAGAGGTGCCCCCTGGTTTGGATTTGGTGGGTCACCATCTCCATCCAGTGGTGTGTTTACTTTAGAAGATGTGGATTCGATGGAAGTAGATGTGGTTCCAGGATTGTGTGTCCTCTCATGGTGATGATTTAACTGATGTCCATTAACCGTGAATGTCCTTTTGGAAGAGGGGTCTTGGACTTTCACTACACCAAATGTGTAAAAATTAGTAATAACAAAAGGACCATCCCAATGAGAATTAATCTTACTTGGGTGAAGTTGAAATCGAGAATTTAAGAGAATTACCTTTTCACCTTCATGAAATACCTTTCGCAGGATGTGTTTTTCTGGGAGTGCCTTGGATTTTTATTTGTATACATTAGAATTCTCATAAGAATCATGTCAAAGCTCCTCCAGTTCAGCCAATTGCAATAATCTTCCTTCACCAGATTTTTCAAAATCAAAATTACAAATTTTCATGACCCAAAAATACTTATGTTGGATTTCAACTAGTAAATTACATGATTTACCAAAAACTATCCTAAAAGGATACATCCCAATTGGTGTTTTATAGGCAGTTTGATAAGCCCAAAGTGTTTCACCAAGTATTTCAGGCCAGTCTTTTCTGGTGGGTTTTACAATTATCTCAAGCACTCTTTTCACTTCTCTATTTGAAATCTCAACCATGCCATTTTTGGGGGTGATATGAAGTTGAAGTTTTATATACAACACCATTCTTTTTAAAATAGGTTCCATAGTTTTATTACAAAAATGGGTTCGTGAGTCACTTATCAAGGAACATGGTGTGCCAAATCGGTGGAAGATGTGTGTCTTTTGGAACTCACTAACAGTATGTGAATCATCCTTTCTAGTGGGTTTGGCCTTGACCTACCTAGAAACATAATCAACTGCAAGAATTTTGTATGAGAATATATTGGAATGGGTAAATGGTCCCACAAAATCGACACCCCAAACATCGAAGATCTCACATAAGATTAAAGGCTTTTGGGGCATTTCATTTCTTTTGGAAATTGTGCCAAAATTTTGGAACGTGGGACATGATTGATAGAACTCACATGAGTCCTTGAAGAGTGAAGTCCAGAGAAATACAGAGTTTAGGATCTTTCGGGAGTTCCTTTGTGGTCCAAAGTGGCCTCCTTTAGGAAGTGAGTGACAAAATTATAAGATGGAGGAATGTTCATCTTCATCAACACATCTCCTAATTACCTTGTCATCCCCAGTTTTCCAAAGTTTATTATCTTCCCAAAAATATTATTTTGAATCACTTTTCAACTTCATTTTTTGTTCTTTTGAGTTTGTTTTAGGAATAACACCATAAACCAAGTAATTTACCATTGGGGCATACCATGGTATTTTTGGAGTGAGAGATGAAAGGTTCTCAGTGGGGAATTCAGGATTAATGATTTCTGAAAAAGAAGAATTAGAAATTCTACTCAGGTGATCTGCCCTAGGGTTTTCTTTTCATGTTCAATCTTTGAGTTCAAGGTCATACTATTGGAGCATTAGGATCCATCTTATTATCCTCAGTTTGGAATCACTTTTCTTGAGTAAGAACTTTATAGTAAAAAGGTCTATAAAGATACTGATTTTGGCACCTAAGATGTAGGGATGGAATTTATCTAAGGCAAAAACCACTGCTCAAAGTTCCTTTTCAATCACAGTGTTGTGATATTGAGTTTCATCCAAAGTATTTGAGTCATAAGAGATTACATGAGGAATTTTTTATATTCTTTGACCAAGAACAGCCCCAATGGCTCCATCAAAATCATCACACATCAACTCCAAAGGTAAGTACCAATCTAAGTGTTGGATTATCGAGGCAGATGTAAGAGCAGTTTTGAGTTCAACGAAGGCTCTCTTGAAAACCACATCGAAATGGAAAGTGACATTATTTTAGAGAAACCGAGTGAGTTAGAGGGAAATCTTACTAATTTTATGGATTAATCTCCGATATAAACCAGCATGACCTAGGGATGAAAGGATGTCTCAAACAGAAGTGGGTTCAGGAAGTGATTGGATCACTTTAATTTTGGCAGGATCAACTTCAATACCCTCTTTTGAAGCAATGTTACCTAGAACAATCCCATTTGAAACCATGAAGTGACATTTTTTAAAATTTAACACAAGGGAACACTTGAAACACTTTTGAAGGACTAGAGAGTGTGAATGTAAGCACGATTCAAATGACACACCATAAATGGTAAATTCATCCATGAAGACTTCCATGTAGTGTTCAATGAATTCAGAAAAGATACTCATTATACACCTCTATAATGTTGTATGAGCATTACAAAAGAAAAAAGGCATTATTCTATATGCATATGTTCCAAAGGGGTAAGTGAAAGTAGTCTTTTCTTGGTCCTGAGGTGCGATTGGGATTTGAAAGTAGCTAGTGTACCCATCAAGAAAGAAATAGTGTGAATTTCTAGATAATCGTTCTAGAATTTGATCAAGGAATGGAAGAGGGTAGTGATCTTTTCTTGTTTAAACATTCAATTTTCTATAGTCTTTGTACACACACCATTTGTTCTTTACTCAAGTTGTGACTACCTCTCCATGTTCATTTGTGACAGTAGTTATCCCACCCTTCTTAGGTATAACTTGAATTGGACTAACCCATTCACTATCAGAAATTGGGTAGATAATACCATCTTGAAGAATCTTGGTGATGTATTCCCTAACTACATCAAGTATGAGTGGATTGAGTCTTCTTTGTGGTTGTATAATTGGTCTGGATGATTCCTCAAGATGGATGTGATGCATGCAAAGGGTAGGGTTGATTCCTGGTATGTCGTCTAGGGTCCAACCTAAGGCCTTTTTGTTTTCCTCTAACACCTGAATAAGTTTGGACTCCTCAGTTTCAGTAAGTGAAGTGGAGATAATGAAAGGATAAGAGTGATCATGGAAAAGGAATGCATATTTTAGGTGTTCAGGAAGAGGTTTTAGATCAACATCATCTATCATTTATGGGTTAGACAACTTAGGAATGGAGGAAGGGATTTTAGTTGCTTCTGATTCATTTTTCTTAATACTATCCAAGGTGGATTAGTATATATAAGAGTTGATGTGGGATTCAAGAGATTTTTCAAGATCCTCTATATTGATGGAGTCTATGAATGAGAGGTCTACAACAACTTCACCATTTATGACTTTGTTAATCATGGTGCATATTTCACAAGATCGTATCTCTTCAGAACAGGATGAACATTATAAAATGGGGTTCAATTGACTCTCAAAAGTTTCCTTAGAAGAATGGATTGAGAATGTAGAGTAGTCCTCAAATGGGTATCACATGGCTTGGAAAATGTTGAACTTGTCCAGTTGGTCACCAAATTCCATGGATAAGATGCCTGGATGGACATCAATCTTGATTCTTGCAGTCATGAGGAATGGTCTTCCTAGAATTAAGGGAGATCGAGAATAGTTCATCTCACCTTCCATGTTAAGGACATAGAAATCAGTAGGGAAGATAAGATAATTCACGCAAACAAGGAAATCCTCGATTATACCCTCAAGACTAACAGTGCTTTGATTATCCAATTTAATGACAACACCCGTTGGGTTCAAGGGACCTAGACCAAGGTTAGAGAAAATGGATTTAGGAATGACATTTATTGAGGCCCCTAAGTCTATGAGTGAATCATCAAAGTTTGAACTTTCTATTTGGCATGGAACTTTATATCTCCCTAGATCTTTGCACTTTATGGGAATATAATACTGGGTGGAAACATTTTTGAAGGTCCTAATTTTCCTCTTATGGGTGCACAATTTCTTAAGAAACTTGGAATAATTAGGGATTTGTTTTATGGAATCTAAGAGGTGAATGTTGACTTCAACACGTCTAAACATGTCGAGCATTTAAGGATTGGGATTGAAGGACTTCTTTGGCTTAGAAATGGCTTGAGGAAAAGGAATTGGGTTCCTAAGTGGAATGGAAGGAGGTGAGGGAATGGCTTCAGATTCCTTTTCATGTTTCTTTTTCTTTTCATTTTCTAGGTCAATATTCAAAGGGGGGTTGGAGGACTTATATTGAGGCATAACAATTTTATTCCCTGATCTAAGTGAAATTGAACTTACATTACCTTTGGGGTTGTGTAATGGTTGAGTTGGGAGTTGGGAAGAATTTGATTGTTGTTGTTGGCTCAGGTGGGATGCAAGTTGACCAATTTGGGTTTCATTGTTTTTGAGGCTGGAACAGGTGAAGGAGGAAAGATCTTTTATAGTGCTTTACCATGGTCGCTTGGAAGAAGAGGCTTGTCCCGGATTGGGATTTCCTTGATTTTGGTTCTTGGGAAAGATATTGTATTGGTTTGGTAATTGGGAAGGCTCACTAGGATAGTGGAATCTAAGAGGAGGATTGTTCCTTTGAGGTTGAGGAACAAAAGGATAAGTTTGTTAGAAGTTTCCAACACCTTGACCATATTGGAATTGGGTTGGGTTTTGAGGAGGGAATTGAGGGGGATGAGAAATGGGATTACAGTATCTTAATTTAGGGTTATATGTAAAAGAGAAGGGATCATAATGGGTTCGGTTGAAGTTTCTAACAAACTGACCGGATTGTTGAGGGTTGGGGTTCCACTGAGCATATGCTGCATTGAGCTCCATTGGTCCGTATGAATCAGATTGATCCTCTTGAATTTGTTTACATGTTTAAGTTGTATGATATGGGGAGCTATAGATTCCATAGTTCTTGATAGGTCTAGGGAACATAGATTGTGGAGAAGAAGAGTTTGGGGCTTTGGAAGCCATAGCTAGTTGTCGCACGAGACCTGTAAGTTCTCTCATCCACTCTATCATCTTGTTCGGCTCTATAGATTGATTATATTGAGATTAGTTGACTTGATCATGTGATCGAGTATGGAATTGTGGTGTGTTTTCATCCATGTTACTTTTGAGATCTCTTGCAGCTGCAGGAGTTTTATCAATAAGAGCACCGCCACTTGTGGCATCAATGAGAGTTCTCTTTATAGACAATAACCCCCCATAGAAGTATTGGATCAAGAGTTAGTCAAACATTTGGTGGTGTGGACAGGTTTCAATAATATTTTTGAACCTCTTCGAGTACTCATGGAGTGATTCATTTGGGAATTGGAGAATACCACTTATTTCCTTTCGGATATAAGAAGTATGAGAAGTGGGAAAGAATTTCTCTAAGAATAGTCATTTCATGTCATTCCATGTGGTTATGGAACTAGGAGGAAGGTAGTAGAGCCATGACTTAGTAGTTTTAGCTAGGGAGAAAGGGAATACTTAGAGTTTTATGTGTTCCTTAGAAACCCCTTGAGGGTTCATGGTAGAGAACACCACTTAGAACTCCTTAAGATATAGATGTGGATCCTCACCGGCTAGCCTGTAGAAATGAGGGAGAAGATAAATCAAACCTGATTTGAGTTCGACGTCAGCCTCTATGTTTGGATATTGAATACCAAGAGGTTGGTAATTCATATCAGGGGAAACAACTTATTTAAGGGTTTGTTCTCTAGGATTATCCATATCTAATTCAATTTGTTGTACTAGGACTGGTTCTTGAATTATTTGATTATCTCTTATGTTCCTCCTAAGTTAGAGAAGTGTTCTCTTAATTTCAGGGTCAAAAAAATCCAAGGTATTTTTTGGGAGGCTATGGGTCATTCAAATAAATTTTGGAAGAAAGAGGAATATGTGTTTTTCTTTGTGTTTTTTTTCAAATTTTTTTCAATTTAGTTTTTTTTGGTTTTTTTACAATAACCAAAAACAAATGACTACTTAATGCACTATCCTCGAAAACGATTCCATTTTAAAGAATGGACGGTTGTCGCCTATTGATCGTTCAAGTTTCTAGTACTCTTCTAATGGGTATATCATCACTCGGGTCGAATCCTCGGTGATGATATTTTTTTAATAGTCAATTGTTTTCAGTTGATTTTATTTTGATTGGGGGGTTTGTTTGCAGACATTATGATATAATTTATGGATGATGTTTGATTTAAAAAATTGATAAAAATTGGGGTGAGTTTATTATTGGGTATTTAAGCTTATGATATCCTTGATCTTTTCTTTATATTGAATTAAATTAATAGCCACTTCACAAGATGACTTTGATCTGAATTCCCAAGTGTTAAAGCTTTAATCCAAGCCGTAACTTAACTTAGGGTTCTAATAATTACCATTAATTGTTTAAGGTAGTGTATTTCTGGTTCCAATAATACATGGAATCCACATATTAAAAAAATATATGTCATTAATCCATGACATATAAATTTTAACATATACAATATTAACTCAAAGAATACTCATCGAGAAAAAGCTCTCAATCAACTAATATCACAAAATTACAAATCACCGTAATGGTAGATTTACTCATCCATTAAAATTATTATTAATCTAGTTAAATATGTATAAGGTGATTAATTATAAATAAATTGAAAATAACGGTATAAGAAAAGATTAGTGCGTCAAACACACACACGATCGTTGAAGAGAGTAAAAAAAGACTTCGATTGAATGAGGAAGAAAAAGAAGGGAAAGGGTTTTAACTTGATTTAAACAATTTTAAGAAAATTAATATTAAACTAAATAAGGTTTATTAGAATAAGAGATATTTAATAAGAAACTTGAATTAAAATATAATTACAAAAAAAGACTTACAAGATTACAACAATGAAGAACACAATAGTAAATGAAGACAAAGAGAGGAGGAAATGTCTCTCAAGTGAAAACTTGAGTATGGAAGGTCCTCCCAATCCTTTTTCAAGGCTTTGGTTGTGAAAATATATTCTTCTCTCTTCTAAAATTACAACTCTTTTGAAAGGACATGAGGGTATGTATTTATATCCCAAGGTTGAGGAATTTGGACTTATGGTACCAAAGTTATGGCGATTGGAGTAAACAATTGTAATCTGTCCATTTCAATACAGACTTTTCACAAGGTCTAAATGTGAATGGGTTTTTGAATAGTAATATCACCTCAAATAAAAATAGTTTATTCTATTATGTTATCCAAAAATATATTATCTTCAATAATGAAAAATACCAGCTTGATTTGATGATTATATCATGAACAATGTCATGAATAGTGTCTTGATTTTAATTCCCATCCAGAATGGTGGGATGGAGTTAAAAACATCAGTTGGGCTCCTTTTTCTTGTAGTTGGAACTTCAAATTTTTATAAGTTATTCATTTTGATAGTCACGAACATATGGTGGAGTTTCATAAAATTTGGGCTTCAGGATTTATACCAGTAACTCAATCATCATGGCTGGTCCGGTTTCCTCACAGATTCTTTGGGTCTTCTTATGTGGACAATATGACCCTCCAAATGGACGATTTGACCAAAGGTTCCTTCTAATGAAATGTTTTAATTTTATTAAGGAACCCTAGAAATAAGAATCATTTAATTTTGATAAGTAGGGTGATATTTATTATTAAAACATTAAACAAAATTTAATCTGGATGAATTCAAATGGTGATCTAAAATTATATTTAATATTTAAATATTAATATTTCACAAAAATTATGAAAATTTCATATAAAATCAGTAAATAGAGTTTATAATAAATTATGAAAATATTAATAAAATAAATATATAATTTTAAATAATAATCATAACAACATTTCATAAGAGTATGGAGCCATCATAGTCATACAAACCATATCACATGTCAAGTTTAACTATTGAGACCATCATATCATAGTCGACCAGGCATCAACATTTATTTCTTATGTTATTTTAGATCAAGAACCAACACCTATTTCCTATATCATAGTGGATCAATAATCCCTACCTATTTCTCATAGTGGATCGAGCACATCAACTAATTTCTCACAATTATTTCATGAGATATAAGGCTTTATCCAATGCATTAAAGGGATACAACAGACCCACCAATCACATAAAGAAAACCATACATGTGTGTTCCATGATATCATAAACCATTAATAATTTCAAAAAATTATAACCCATGTGAAATAAATTAGTTTCATAAATATCTCATCATAAATTAATTAGACCATGGTAAAGAAAGGAGTTTCATAAAGATCTCATCATAAATTAATTAAACCATGGGAAAAAATGGGTTTCATTGAATAATAATCATCTTAAGCCATATGAATAAGGTGGATTGTGTCATAAGATCATAAAATTAGTGAAGAATAAAAATACTTAAAGGATAATTACATAGATAGAAATTATCCTTAAATGACCTTTCAAAAATTCTTTTAAAACATGAGAAAATATAATTTTACTTTGATAATATTTTAATTAAAAATTCTGAGAATATTGATAAAATCTATTGACAAGGTTTTATTAGAGTTTAATAATGATTATCAAATAAATTGGAAGTGATTAAAACCCTTATATTAGGATCAACATGAAAGATAATATGAAAATATGTATAAAATACTGAACTGAAGAAAACTGTAAAACATGGGTATTGTACTCCATAGAATCCATTGTGCCATATTCGAACACCATCGCATGGGTTTGAGATACTCTAATAATTTGAATACAAATGACATCCCATCTCCATAGTGTATGAATGGGCTGATATGAATATCTCATCTCATGAGAGAGATCCACCCTTCTTCCATGAATTTCTAGAGTCTCAAGTTAAAAGGAAGAAGATGAAATATAGAAACAGATAAAAAATTATTAGTCATGAAATAAGTGTGAACATCAATACCATAACATGGTAATATTAATATAAGCCAAAATGATACTCCTTGAGATGTCACATTTACTCATGCGTTCATAACACATGAATAAATTACATGTATAGTCCATGTATTAAATACATGAATATAATTCCACCCAATCATTTCATCAGATGAAACAATACATTAAATGATATTTGCATAGAAGAATGAACTTTACAAATGAAAACTATTATTTTAGGCTGTGTAAATGATATTCACCTTTATGTAATAAGATCATAATTTTCTTGAAATATGTTATACATCAGATAAATATATCATATATAAATATGGATTTAGGAAATATCCCCTTCAATCTCACACTTGCACTAAAGACTAAAATAATTTGTTCCATTGAACCTTATATTGTCTCATATATAATAACTTGTGAAATAATATCCAAAAAACTTTTGGATATATTCCAAAACATTTTTAGAAAGCTATCATTAACTAAAACTTATATCACATCATATGCATTACTTTTAAATTCCCATCCATAAAACTTTTTGGATTAACTCTAAAACACTTTTAGGGTAGCTCTCTGAATTAAATCTAATCCCCATTTAGTCAAACAAATAGTGTATCCCTATAGTAATTTATATCATTTAAAATAAATATGAATTTATGGATCCATATATGTAAGAAAATAGTGGCATCTAAAAAAGAGTCAATGCTACTCAAGATATAAAGGGATCTGGAATGATCTCCATCAAGTACATGTATGTCAATACCTGTGTCCACTAATTTCCATCATATGCAAATGTGAATTCTCGTATTTTACCTTTGTCTAAGACATCGAGTGACCATGGGACATGTAACATGTCAATAATTTATATCCAACTCATATGTTCTCAACTCTCAGAGTGTAGACCGTCATGATCTATGAATACATCACATGTCATTCATACTTATGGATAAGCACAACACATATCAATTATCTAAATAGATATATAATATCTAAGTATGGTTTCACACTCCCATATTCAATCTCAATCAAGGGCCCAAATGTCATACACATCATATGAGAGGATAAATCTCATCTTGGTTAAGCTCTAACTGACAACATGATTAGAAATAAACCCAACCACCCCCATATTATAAATGTCTATATGTACACTTTCATAAGTATGATATCGAAGTAGGAAGGTTCTCATGATAGGTATCTCACCAAACTCATGTAATGGGGAATCAAATATGATCCATGCACCCATATTATAAAAAATACATCTATATGATACTCCATGTGGTATAATTAATAGGTTATCCAGTGCACACAAAGAATCACATTCTTTGTTTTTTACCTCATGGGCATATTATGTATCTCTATACAAGAATACTACTCATGCTAACCTTATAATTTTTTCATAAACTATAATACTCCATGATGAACATAGGTTATGGATAAACTCAAATTTTTACTTTGAGAGGCCAATTAATATTACATTTCATGAAATGTATATCGATATAAGAATTTATGTAGCTAATGCGAAAGAATTATAATATGGAGGCTGCATTTAATATGATACATTTAATATTCTTAACCTCTTTAAGAATATTTAACTAAACCAATAAAAGCACTGGTTTTTCATATCACATATGATAAAGTTCTAGATCAGCATTATGTTTATTAAATTTTCTTGGTTTTGTTAACTTTTTTTACATCATATATAATTCATGTCACATATCTATGTGACCATCTAATAAAACTATCCCACTATACTATTTAGTGAGAAACATTTATGAATTAAGATAGTTTGAATAATGGAGAGCCTTCAGAATAATATTCATAACTATTCAAATTATTGAACATATTAAAACATATTAACTTCACAACATCAAAATTTATGTTGTAAACTTATGTCGTCTACTTATAACTCTTTTTTAAGTTCATAATTATTATCCTTAAAACCATATTCCATAAAAATTATTCCTTGAAATAATTTAACTAATTAATTTTTTTTACTAATACTTCCTAACTCTCTTATTATATTAAGTAAAATTTACATTAAGATTATACTGGTATAATATTTTATTTGTTAACTTTGAACTTATCTAAGTCCAAATATAATTCTACATCCCTAGGTTCCAATGACCTTGATTTTATTCTTAAAGAAAAATTGTTGAAATTTTTAAGCAACTTTTCTTCTTCCAGTTTCAACCTATAACTACTTATATTGTCTATACAACACTTTAAAACCAAAACATCATATGCCCGGTTCATATATATTTCCAACACTTTGAGTATATTCGGTAAATATTCTTTAAATTAAATCACATTTTCATAGCATTTAAATAGATTAAAATAGGATAAATTCCATAACCAACCAATCCATTTTAGTCTCCACTTAAAGCATTCTATATAATTAAAAAAATCATAAAGCATGTGTATTAAAATAATCATATAATTTCATTTAAATTTCCATTGTTTACATGCTCTTGTCAATATATTGATGAGATAAAATACACATATTATGAAAATTTTATTAAATATTGAAGCATACAAGTTATCAATGTTGTAATTCCTTTTCTTCATTACTTAGAAGAAACCTTCAAGCTCCAATTATTTCTTAATTTTTAACTTCTGTATATTTACAAAACTTTTCAAATAATATAGTAGATGTCATAGATCTATAATAATAATATAATTGATTTCTATAACCAATAATTCTTTAAGGAAACATTTAGCCTCATCTGGTCATCAAAATATTCAATCATTTTGAATATCATTTGACATACCTAATCATATTGATTATATGAGACTAAAATTCCTTAAATCATTGACATACCCAATCATATTGAGTAAATTTGTAATGCACCGACCCCAGTTCCCCAGAGTCGGTGCATTATTACATAACATTGGCATGATCCCAAAAGATCAATTCTCAAAAGACCGATTAGTTTAGTAGCATTTGAATCACTAGATATATTCATAAGTCTTTAATTACATCATAAAGTGAAAATAACTACAACAAAATATTTTCTTCATATCCCCTCATACATTACCCTTCATTTTATTCATAAATTACTTCTTCACATCCTGGGAAAAATTTAAAACATTGAAAGGGGTGAGCTCAGATGCTCAGTAAGGATAACAATATAGCGGAAACATTCATAAATAAACATAAACATTTAAGTAAATGTATAACTAAAACAAAATCCTTTTAAACTTGAACTTCGACATAATATGGAAAAGATAAAATTAAATAATGCCCTTTACTTATTAACATGGATATTCTACTAGTCTAATAATCACATGCAATATCAATAACCACTTTCATAATGAAGGAATGCATAATGCTAGACTATCATAACCACGTAGCCAAGGCCTCGTGCCAAGACCACAAATAAGATTTTGTCAAGGCCTCATTACAAGACACTAGTTTTTCTCATGAGACCTACCGATGCATCAAGGAGCTATATCGGGCTCCACCCGTCACTTACTAAGTCCAATGCATTCCTCATATGAATAGGTTTAAATTTAACATAAACATTCGTATTAAAACTAGCATACGAAATTTCAATACTTTCTCCATAAACCATGAATGGTATAAAAAAACACATCCATAGTCAAACATATCACAAAACCATCAATACAATATGGAAGTTTTGTATCATAATAAATAAACTTCAAATAAGCTTAAAATCCATCAAAGGATGTTGACATAGATGAAATCAAAACTATTTGAGAGAAATATCTCTTTTTTTGAAATCATTTAAAAGTCACATAATTATAAAAGAAAAAATTTACTTTGAAAATATTCTTATAAGCTTGTAAGGGAAGCTTCAATAGTTTTATAACGGCGGAAAATAGCCGCACCCGCCGTATAAGTTAAAAAAAGACTTTCTTACCATAATTCTGTCGAAAAGGTTAAAAAGGACCTTGTTTGGAAAACGACGGAATGATTCCTTTATAAACTTCTTATAAAAAGTAAAAAAAGGGTATAAATTAATTTAACCCATATTCTGTAAAATAGTAAGAATGTTTTGAAATACATTTTTAAGAAACATGGATGTGGAAGATAAAGAGGTCCCAATAGATAATTACGTATAAACAATCTCGGATAATGAAGAGATTGTGAAATAAACCCTTACCTTGTAATTTTCCTTGGTTGAGGTTAGGTTAACCTCCTGTATAATGGTGAAATAATTGTTATTAAATTATTCAAGAATCATATACATTAATATGATATCATATATGAACTTTTAACATTGCTTTGTTAATAATATCTTAGTATTATCGTCGTTTCGGGTGTCAAATTGCTCGTTTTATTTTATATGTTTTGTTACATAAGTCATGTTTATTATGGATAGGTTGTCTCTTATTAATATACAGAATTATATCAAGTCCTTAAACATTATTTTTAATCATCAAATGATAATTAGACTTGAATGAATACGATGGGAAATGAATCTCATCGCGTTCGTGGAGACGGTAGTCCGTAGGTACGCACGAGCGAAAATATCATTCTTTTGATATTAAAATAATATATAATTGGATACTATATCATATATACAGAATCCATATCATGTTATATTTATTATTTACATGAATAACATATAATTATTATACGCATCCAAATAATAATATTTTGAATAACAATTACAGCACGACGTGGAGACGGTAAGCCGTTCGTACGCTCGTATGGTGACATGTCATTCAAAGGATGGATATAATATTGAATATGGTTGTACAATATTTATACTAATATCATTGTATATAGAAGATACTGGATTTATTATTTTAGAATGAGAATAACAAAGAAATAAGAAGTTGAAGAAGAAAGGAACTTGAAAAAGGGCGGTGAAAACATTACCTCTTCTTCGGGTTCTTCCTTTTGATTTGATCAAAAGGGTTCCTTAGGTTGATTTTATGATCAAACTAAGGCCTCTAGGTTGAATTTAGGGATGTTTAGAGAGTATTTGGTTAGGTTTTGGCCGAGCCAAAAGGCTTTTAATGTGTAAATTTGTGAGAAGGGGGAGTGCCCTTTTAAAAGAGGGGTGAGGGGCACCTTTGGAAAAGCTAGAAATATTATTTCATAATAAATTCATATTCGGTTTCTAATGGATCCAAAGTGGATTATTTAAAGTTTAAGGTGGGGATAGGTCTAAAACCTCTGAAACAATAGGTTTTAGATAGGTTTGGGTCACTTTATTAACCTTATCTTTTAGTTTTAACTCTTACTTAATTAGTTTGACACTTACCATGTCTCTTTGTATGATTATATTATATAGTCAATAAACTTACTATAAACTTCCAATAGACCCCCAAGTGGTCCATTAATGATACAAATATCATAATATAAGTCTCCTGAACGAAACTTATATTTTTAGGAATAGAATATAAATTAATAATATAATATTTGTATTAATAACTATTTTATGTCAATTTTGACACTATTGGGTATTTTGTTTTTGATAATTTCTTAAAAGAATTATTACTTCGAATAAAAATTATATAACCAGTCCTAATATGTAATATTAACCTAAAAACTTAGTGTAATACATAAAAAGTCTCAAATTACATTTATTTTGATATTTATAATATCAATTATTTTAATATTTCATTAATTAGGCAATTACTGCATCACCGTTGTGTCATAAATAACTTAAATTATTTAATGTATAAAAATTATAAATAAAATACCATTATGTATAAAATATTTTTATATTTCTAATTAATATTTAAAATCGAGTTTATCTTATGTATAACCCTATAATAAAAATGTTTTAGTAATTAAACCTTGATTTTAACTCTTTTAACTCTTCTTTGAATTAAATAACAATAAATGTCCTAATCTAATACAAGTGGACCTAAATGATAATATTTTATTCCTAAGGTTGTTTTTGGTCGAGATAAACTTTTCCAATAAAATTAGGATATGTGTTAGGGTAATATTAATATCATTTTTACCCTTAATTACCCTATTTACTTTTAACTGTGGTAAATAAAAGTAAAAAGTTACTATTCACCAAAAATTATTTTCATCTCATTGAACCACATTTTACTCCTTGATATTATCCACGTCTCTCAGATTTTTTAAATTACACTCATAGATGCGGTAAAATTAAGTTTTATGTGAATTTCCAAATTTTCTTAGGAGGTGGGTAAAAGACGGTGAAAAGTTCAATAAAAGTTTTACATATCTAAAATTATTCTAAACTAACTCCAATGAATTACATTGAACTTATATAGGTATTATGTATCTACTTTGACCTTAATTAAATTTAAATAAAATAAATAATTATTTAAACAATTTTTTAAACTATAACTGAGTGTTTTTTCACTATTCATCAAAAATTGAATGTTTTCAGAAAATTACCAAAGATTCACCCTAGGCTAACTTCGATATTCTGAATCCAAAAATGAAGTCCATTTTGAAAGATAAAATTTATAAAATTTTAAAAAGTGGGTATTACTATTCATAACAGCTAGTTTGATTGGTTGTGGTGTGTGTTAGAACTCGAAGTTGCGTACAACACACACTACTGTATTATTCAAAGAGAAGCATACCATGGAAGCTTGGGGTGTTACATTCTACTCTCCTTCAATAAATTGCATCCTCGCAATTTGAAATTTTTCTTTGAAAATAAAAGGTTGAAAATAGAAAATACCTTTGTGGAAAACCCACATCAGAAATAAGGTTAATAAAATTTAGGTTTAATAAGAGGGAAAGGGAAATGAAAAAGTCACTAAAAAATATTATCTCGATTAGAAGAAAATTGGTGGAAATTAGAGACACATAATTGGAGGAAGAATGTAAATATTTGTAGGGAGTGATTGAGGTCATCAATCACAAACAAGTGTAAAATTGAGGGCCTCAAAGCCTTCAATCTATGGTGATTTAAAATATCATTAGTTCAACAAAACATAAGGTATTTGGATAACACATTTTTTGTTTTAATATCCCTTTCCTAATATTTAACAATTAATTTATTCATAAAATAAGATAGAGGTATATAAATATATACTTGACAGGTAGGGTTTCAACCCTCAACTAATTTCTACCACAAACTCATCTTTCACTCAAAAATATAATAGAACTCAAAAATATTATATTTATCCTAATCATACAAGGTTACAAATATTAATGCATACCATTTAGATTAGGAAAACTATTTTTTAATAACCAGGGAATTCATGTATGCTAGTGGTAGGTAATAACGGCTTGTCGCACTAAGGTTGTGGGTTTGATTCCTACAGATTTGTCCGACGCGACAGGTTATCCCCCGACCAGCAGGTTGTACTTTTCTTAAAACTATAGTGTTATAATATTCCAACAATAATCTTTAGAAATGTTTTAACCTTAAACAATACTATCCAAAGTTCAACTCAATCCATTCCAACCTTTATAGTTATCCAAAATACCTCTTTCCATACTTTCTCTAAAATGTCTCTAAATTCCAAAATCAATTGTAACATCAGAATCCCCAAACAAAGTAAAGTTTCTCTTATTGTCACATACTAATAATTTGATTACCTTCATCATATTAAAACCTTAATGGAAACAACATGTACTGCAGTATAATCCTTATATATATCACATTATTCTTATAACCATAATATAGTTCTTGATTCCAAAAACACAAATACAATAATTATTCAACTTCATCTATAGTAACAGCATAAGCTTGGCCTTTCTACCTTTTCCTTTTATGACATAAGTTTCCTTGGCTCTTAGGGAATTCATTTTCATAATTCCCCATTTCTCTACAATTGTAGCATTCAACATTGACACCTTCTTTCTTTCCCTTGAAATCACGAGTCTGGTGACCTTTTTCTCCCCATTTGTAACAAACTCCCATTCCTTTTAGGCAAGTACTAGGGTGTTTCTTACCACAATTATCACATAATGGAAAATCCTTCTTCCCCTTTTTCCCTTTATTTTTCTTTTGTTCCACCGTTCTCTTCTTCTCTTGCTTTGCTTTAATGTCATAAGTCTTAGAGAATTCTTTTTCTATCTTGATGGCACACGAGACAATATCTTTGTATGACGAGAAGTATTGTGACACTAATGCTCGACGAATAAATTGTTTTAAACCATCAAAGAAACGATCAATATTACTTATTGGGTTAAGTATATAATCTCCAACATACCTTGTCAACCTTGTAAAGTCAGCCTCATACTTTGCGACATTCTCATCCTCCTTTTGTCTCAGACTCAGAAATTGCCTTTCCATATTTTCTCGATGGCCATGAGGAAATTATTTTTCTAAAAAGATATCTTTGAACTCCCTCCATTCCATATTTGATACTTCATCATCTTCATTCGTGTTTTGAATCAACAACCACCATTGATCAGCATCTCCAGTGAGGCGGTAAACTGCCATGATAACTTTTTCCCTTTCACTACTCCCCAAAGCCTGAAATATTTTCTCTAGGGAACTTATCCATTACTCAGCTACCAATGGATTTGTACTCCCATTGAATTTTTGTGGTTGTTTCCTCATGAAGCGACCTAACATTGATCCTCCACGCTATGGATCACAGTGCTCTATACGGGTAAGGTTATTATTCATAAACTGAGTGAGTTGTCCCAGTATGGTGATTATCTGATCATCACCAGTTGAGTCACCAGCTCCACTATAATTATCTTGAGCAGGAGGGAAATCCCTACATGGAGTGCATGCATTGATACGGTTTCCATTCCTTCCACTAGGCGCCATTTCTCAAAAATGGCATAAACTAGATCAGTTTATGAATCAAAATACATAATTCCATACTTGCAAAACACTTCACATAAATTGAACTATTTATGGATATAATCCCTAATCATAAATTTTTTTTTCTTTGAGGATGTATATACTCATAAACCCTTCATAATGGTTTGTAAATAAACTGAGAATTATCCTAAGCATATCCCCCAGGAGTGTCGTAACCAAGAGTGCAACAAGGCCTGTTGTCGTGCACCAGTTCCCGTTTGAGTCTAGCTCAAAGTGGTGTTTTCAGGTTTTAACCCTAGGTAAATCTGTGCCATATCTACCTCTACCTGCTTGATTCTCGCTCAAATTTACCCAAGAGATGAAGGTAGAATGGTCCTTGTAGTCTAGCTTGGGTTATCGAATCCACAGAGACCTAAGAAGTAACCTATAGACACGCACATTCTAAGGACTGTTTTTGGCTATGAAGTGGCCAAATTTGGGTTGATTTTAGATGGGTTTAAGTGAACTCTAAGAGACTTAAGTGAATTCAATTTAAAATAATGAGTTGATCCAAGGTTATCGCTCGGGGTGGATTAGACATATTTCCTTTTTAATGATTTCAATTTCTTATATTTGAGATGGGTTCATTTAAGGAGATAAAACAACATCATCACTTACTGGTTTAATTCCTACACCCTTTAATACTAATCACCTATACACTTTAAGGATCAATGTTTTGATCACTTCAAGGTAAAGGTTCGTATTAGCACTTGAAGTGTGTGGCCTTAAATTCAACAAGGATGATGGAGTTTAAAAATCATCAAATAAAAATCTCAATTAAAGAAGTGATTATTCATTAATGAGGTGATAAATAACATCCAATACAACCCATTTCTACTCCCTTGGATCAACCCATAAGTGGGTTATCCCTCCATTGATTCTATGGTTTCAATGGAAGCGGAAAGTAGACTCATGAGGAAGGAAATGGAGAAGTAAAAAAAACGCAATAAAATAACAATCACTCCACCGTTGTGTGATATTCTCACAAGGTTTGGTATGAAAAAGTTCACACCTTGAACCAACAACATCAAAGTGATAAGGAGAATAATATAATGATAAGATAAGAAGAACTTTTATTAAGAAACAAGGATGAATTAAAACAACTTACATGTGAAGGAAGAACATTACAAAGAGAAATTGGCAGCATAACATTACAATGAAACCAAGCACCAAAGATCCCTAAATCTTCCAAAAAAACTGCCTTAAATTAAAAATTTTTAGCCCTTGGGTCGAGCCTCCAACAGTACAAATCATCTCAATTAATTTTGGTAGGCCATAGGTGGTGGAAAGCTGGTGGAATTTGGACTTTTCCACATTTGACCCGAGGTGGCAGCCAACTTTCATCCACTGAACAGATGCGTTTAGATGACCTTATATATGGACTAATCAGAGTGGGAAATAGAAGAAGAAAATGGATCTACTGATGTATTCTAACCTCCTGTAAAATTGGGGCCAATGTGGAGTGGTGTATTCCGAGATATGATCAAATTAGTGGGCTGTTTTTCTGGGACGCAGAATCTGGCCCAGATTTTTATCTCTAACGTGGGCCGCCTTAATGGCCCCCATAAAGGCCGAATTAGCATTATCTCATGAAGAGTTATTTGTTCCTCAACATTTCTTCTATCATCTAACAAAAGTTGGGATTCATTGGGCCTGTATGTTGGGCCCCACAGTCTCATAAGTGGGATGGTATCCAATCTGCCTTCTCTAGAATTGCTTCCATTAATCTCCAAATATCTCCATCATCGTTTACGAATCATACATTGATCCCTGAATGAAAAATGTTCACATTTAAGTGTAGATATAGTTAAAAAAATATCAAATTAAAATATTGATAATTACATTCCTTAGAATCAGATGACTCATTGGGTACCAAATGATGTTCAAAAATGTAGCTCATAATAGCGCATTTTAAGAAGGTATTACAATCATAATGTGAAATGATGTTCAAAGTGTAAAATGCACTAAAATGGTATTATGAATAATAAAGAACAATAATACTATGTATATTAACAATGAATATTAACCTCATTTAGTGGCTAATCACACCCCCCCAACTTGAGTTTTGCTAGTCCCGAGCAAAATATATCTCAACAATATGAAATTCGAATTCCCTTTTCCAAAAACATTTTAATACACAATGATCACCAGAAACCCTTATACCAAAAAATCATGAAACCCATCAAAATATTTTAATACAAGATAGTTTCATAAGTAGATCCCAATCCCAAGCCCATTCCTTTGTTCAAATTCATTGTCATATTTCATCCAATATCAATTAAGTATGAGGATGTGTTGTGCATCACAATAGACATGGGTGTTCATCTTTATTCATGGGGGAAATGATGGAAGCGCTAGGTGGAATCACATTTCAATATTAAGATGAGTATTTAATTTTTTTGTTTTATTTTTTGTTTTGTTTTTTTTTCAATTTTTCCATGGTAATTGAAGTTGCACTCAAAAGAGTCAACCCCTGTAGCGAGACTTTGCCAATGACTCTCATGCTCAAAGACCTTAGGGCACCAAGTGAAGCCCACATACTCGGGCATCATCTCAAGTTAACTCAATCAAAAACAAATTCAAATTACCAAAAATAGAGATAAAATTACTAACTCTGGGCCAGACAACTATGGAGTCACGATCCCCAAGTGTCGAAAGCCACGCATTAGGTCATTTCATTGCTCTACGCGCAAATTTTTTTTAAATTTTTTTTGAATACTCATATTAAACTAAAATGATCACAAAACCTATGATATATATTTAGGGGACCCCATGAACTCAAAATAATACCCCACTATCCAAAGAACGTGCATTGTGAACTTTTTTTTATTTGGATGAAAATATAAACGATGAAATATCACATTGGACAGCCACACTTTCCAAAATCTATGCTCATGAAATTATAAAAGGATTAAAATCAGAATCAGGGCATGCTAAATTATTTGATATTTAGTTTCAAAGTGTGAAATATGTATTACCATGTTCAAAGTTAAATAAATTCTTCCTTCCATTTACACAATTTTTTTTTCAAATCATTCATTTTTTTTGACACGAAATAATTTTTTATTTTATCTCCCCCACCTTAAAATAACACTGTCCCCAGTGTTTAAAGAAAAGAAAATTTAGAAGGGGGTATAGGAATAAAAGGGAAGTTCAATAAGGAAATTGAAATATTAGGATCATGGAATGAAGTCACCTGGTGGTTGAAGTTTGAAGTTCTTGCTGCTCCAATTTAGTCATTTGATATCCATGTCACTGGCAGAGTTCCCTAGTAGAAAAAGAAAAGAAAACAAACAAAACAAAACAAATATATATATATATATATGTAAAATATAAGTATATATATAAAATAAAATAAACTGAAGATACATTGTCTTCTTTTTAAATTTCTGGGTAAGGCATTACTCAAGGATCACACCACGTGACACGGATAAATATGGTGCTCCCCTTTCATACCCATCGATACACATAATAGAAGAACATGTCAAAAATCTATTTTTTTTATTTTTAAATATCAAAATGATTCATTATTCCTATTTAAAATATAAAGTTTATTGCAATAACAAAATTATTGGAAACTTCAAAACCATGGGTTGCCTCCCATGCAGCGCTTTGTTTAATGTCATTAGCTCGACATGAACCCCCCAACTTACCCAATAACAACTTTAAAAATTTTAAGGACCACATGTTTCACAAATTCAACTAGGTTTAGATTGATTACATGTTTATAATTTGTTTCATTAACAAACCTATGTTCTAAAATGAGTTAGTAAATCCAAGGAATATCAGAAATGGTGGATCTAGTTGCTTCTCTAGTCTTGCCTAATACATCAAGGGTCATTCCAATTTTATTTATATCAAGAGAAGAAACAATGAAAACATGATGGTTTCAGATATCCTCAATGAATGAAAACTTGAGGAAGGATGGAAAGGACACATGTTCGGGTTCAGGCAGACTAACATTTTTAGACATAGGTTGGGAATTTGGATCGATCTCAATTTTATTTTCAAAATTTATCAATAGAATTGGTTCCTTTAGAATAGTATATTAAACCACAAAATTGGAAATATCAGTGTTAAAAATGGGTATGGACTCAAAGATTGTGATTTCTCTTAATGGTTCAATGATTGGTGTTTTTGAAAAATCATCAATAGAGTTATATTCATGAGACTCAATCCATGATGTCAAATTCTCCTCTTTTGAATCCAAAAAAGTGAATTTCCTCTTGATTTAAAGACCCATCAACAATTACTTGATCCTCTTCATCTTCCCCATATCCAAAGGTTTTCTCTTCAGTAAATTCATGAGAGGTTTGTGGGAAACTAGACACTTCACATAAGGTTATGGAAGGGATAGTTTGTGTAGGGATGGGTTCCTCATAATTTTTAATTCTTTGTAGTTCTAACCTCAATGATGAAACATCAAAATTCATTATCTCCATTTGTTGACATAATTTTTCAAGTAATGGATGTGGATCAGTATAGATAAGTGGTTGAGACAAATGGTCTATTCCAGGAGGATAATATGTTGTTGGAATTGCATAGGAGGATGTTCAAATTGGCTTTGTGGGGATTGAAACTCATTATATGTTGAGATTTTTTGTGTATAATAGGGGTAAAAACAATGTGGTTTATTAGTTTGTTGATTATCCCACATGTAGAAATTAGGATGGTCATTATACATCACACATGGGGTTGAGTGATCAAGGTGGGGATAGGTTTCCCATGTTTGGACTTGTTCAAAATTGACTTCCATAGGAGTGAGGGGTGAGAAAAGAGAAGAGGGATGAAGAAAAAGAATGATAATTTCTATGATAACTTACTTAGGTCCTTGGAAACAGCGCCAAAATTTGATTCTCACTCAAATTTACCCAAGAGATGAAGGTAGAACGGTCCTTGTAGTCTAGCTTGGGTTATCGAATCCACAAAGACCTAAGAAGTAACCTATAGACACGCACATTCTAAGGACTGTTTTTGGATATGAAGTGGAAAAATTTGTGTTGATTTTAGATGGGTTTAAGTGAACTCTAATAGACTTAAGTGAATTCAACTTAAAATAATGATTTGATCCTAGGTTATCGCTCAGGGTGGATTGGGCGTATTTACTTTTTAATGATTTCAATTTCTTATATTTGAGATGGGTTCATTTAAGGAGATAAAACAACATCATCACTTACTGGTTTAATGCCTACACCCTTTAATACTAATCACCTATACACTTGAAGGATCAAAGTTTTTATCACTTCAAGGTAAAGGTTCGTATTAGCACTTGAAGTGTGTGACCTTAAATTCAACAAGGATGATGGAGTTTAAAAATCATCAAATAAAAATCTCAATTAAAGAAGTGATTATATATTAATGAGGTGATAAATAACATCCAATCCAGCCCCTTTATACTCCCTTGGATCAACCCATAAGTGGGTTATCCCTCCATTGATTCTATAGTTTCAATGGAAGCGGAAAGTAGACTCGTGAGGGAGGAAATAGAGAAGTAAAAAAAATGCAATAAAATAACAATCACTCCACCGTTGTGTGATAATCTCACAAGGTTTGGTATGAAAAAGTTCACACCTTGAACCAATGGTATCAAAGTGATAAGGAGAAGAAAATAATGATAAGAGAATAATAACTTTTATTAAGAAACAAGGATGAATTAAAACAACTTACATGTGAAGGAAGAACATTACAAAGAGAAATTGGAAGCATAACATTACAATGAAACCACGCAACCAATATCCCTAAATACTCCAACACCACAGCCTTAAATAGGAATTTTTGAGCCCTTGGGTTGATCCTCCAACATTAAAAATCATCTCAATTAATTTTGGTAGGCCATAGGTGGTGGAAAGATTGTGGAATTTGGACTTTTCCACATTTGACCCGAGGTGACTGACAGCTTTCAACCACCGAACAGATTCATTTGGATGGCCTTCTAGATGGCCGAATCATAGTGGGCCATAGAATATGAAAATGGCTCTCCGGATGTCTTCTAACCACCTGTAAAATATGGGCCACGTTAGAGTTAAATATTCCGAGATATGATCAATTTAGTGGGATGTTTTTCTGGGACGCAGAATCTGGCCCAAAATTTTATATCTAACTTGGGACGCCTTAATGACCCTCATAAAGGCAGAATTAGCAATATCTCCTGAATAGGGATTTGTTCATAAACATATATTCTATAATCTCACAAAATGTGGGATTCAGTGGGCCTTTATGTTGGGCCCCACAGTCTCATAAGTGGGCTGGTGTCCAATCTGCCTTCTCTAGAATTGCTTCCATTAATCTCCAAATATCTCCATCATCGTTTATGAATCATCCATTGATCCCTGAATGAAAAATGTTCACATTTATGTGTAGATATGGTTAAAAAAATATCAAATTAAAATATTGATAATTAAATTCCTTATAATCAGATGACTCATTGGGTACTTCGAATGATGTTAAAAAATGTACCTCATAATAGCGCATTTTAAGAAGGTATTACAATCATAATGTGAAATGATGTTCAAAGTGTAAAATGAACTAAAATGGTGTTTAGGAATAATAAAGAACATGAATATTATTTATATTAACAATGAATATTAAACTCATTTAGTGGATAATCACTGCCCATATTCAGACATAGATGTATTTCTCGGAAAACTCACAAAATCTCTACAATACCAAAATTCTAGGAAGTTATTCTATACTAATCCTCAAAGTCTATCTTAGGGATATGTGATATAATCAGAGTTTATCTAAATCTAGTTTCCAAGGTTTGTACTAAACTTCCTCTGATACCAACTGTAACCCCCCCGACCCCAGTTATCCAAAGTCAGTGCATTATTACATAACATTGGCATGATCCCAAAAGATTAAGTCTCGAAAGACCGATTAGTTTAGTAGCCTTGAAATCACTAGATATATTCATAAGTATTTCATTAAATCATAAAGTGAAAATAACTACAACAAAATATTGTCTTCATATCCCCTCATACATTCCCTGCAGGTTATTCATAAATTACTTCTTCACATCCGGGAAAAAATTTAAAAAATTGAAAGGGGTGAGCTCAGATGCTCAGTAAGGATAACAATATAGCGGAAACACTCATAAATAAACATAAACATTTAAGGTAATGTATAACTAAAACAAAAGCCTTTTAAACTTGAACTTCGACATAATATGGAAAAGATAAAATGAAATAATTCCATTTACTTATTCACATGGATATTATACTAGTCGAATAATTACATGTAATATCAATAACCACTTTCATAATGAAGGAATGCATAATCCCAGACTATCATAACCACATAGCCAAGGCCTCGTGCCAAGACTACAAATAAGATTTTGTCAAAGACTCGTTCCAAGACACTAGTTTGTCTCATGAGACCTACCGATGCATTGAGGAGCTATAGCAGACTCCACCCGTCACTTACTAAGTCCAATTCATTCCTCATATGAATAGGTTTAAACGTAACATAAACATTCGTATTAAAACTAGCATACGAAATTTCAATACTTTCTCAATAAACCATGAATGGTATAATGATAAAACATCCACAGTCAAACATATCACAAAAACATCAATACAATATGGAAGTTTTGTATCATAATAAATAAACTTCAAATAAGCTTAAAATCCATCAAAGGATGTTGACATAGATGAAATCAAAACTATTTGAGAGAAATAACTCTTTTTTTGAAATAATTTAAAAGTCACATAATTATAAAAGAAAAAATTTACTTTGAAAATATTCTTATAAGCTTGTAAGGGAATCTTTGACAATTTTATAATAGCAGAAAATAGCCGCCCCCACTGTATAAGTTAAAAAAAGACATTCTTACCTTAATTCTGTCGAAAAGGTTAAGAAGGACCTTGTTTGGAAAACGATGGAAAGATTCCTTTATAAACTTCTTATAAAAAGTCAAACAAGGGTATAAATGACTTTAACCCATATTCTGTAAAATAGTAAGAATGTTTTGAAATACATTTTAAAGAAACATGGATATGGATGATAAAGAGGTCCCAGTATATAATTAAATATAAACAACCTCGGATAATGAAGAGATTGTGAAATAAACCCTTACCTTGTACTTTTCCTTGGTTGAGGGTAGGTTAAACTCCTGTATAATGGTGAAATAATTGTTATTAAATTATTCAAGAATCATATACATTAATATGATATCATATATGATCTTTTAACATTTCTTTGTTAATAATATCTTAGTATTATCGTCACCTTGGGTGTTAACTTACTCATTTTCTTTTATATGTTTTGCTACATAAACGGTGTTTTTTATGAATAGGTTGTATCTTATTCATATAAAAAATGATATCAAGTCCTTAAACATTATTTTTAATCATCAAATGAGAATTATACTTGAATGGATACGATGGGGAATGAATCTCATCGCGTTCGTGGAGATGGTAGTCCGTACGTACGCAGGAGCGACAATATCATTCTTTTGATATTAAAGTAATATGTAATTGGATACTATATTATATATATGGAATAAATATCATGTTATATTTATTATTTAAATGAATTAAATATCATTATTATAGGCATCAAAATAATAATATTTTGAATAACAATTACACCACGACATGGAGACGGTAAGCCGTTCGTACGCACATATGGTAACATGTCATTAAAAGGATGGATATAATACTGAATATGGTTGTACAATATTTATAATAACATCAAAATATATAGAATATACTGTATTTATTATTTTAGAATGGGAATAACAAAGAAAGAATAAGTTGAAGAAGAAAGGAACTTGAAAGAGGGCGGTGAAAACATTACCTCTTCTTCGGGTTATTCCTTTTGATTTGATCAAAAGGGATCCTTAGGTTGGCTTTCTGATCAAACTAAGGGATCTATGTTGAAGTGAGGTAAGTTGAGAGAGTATTTGGGTAGGGTTTTTCTGAGCCAAAAGGATTTTAATGTGTGAATTAGTGAGAAGGGTGAGTGCCCTTTTATAAGAGGTGTGAGGGGCACCTTTTGAAAAACTAGAAGTATTATTTTATAATAAATTCATATTCCATTTCTAATGGCTCCCAAGTTGATTATTTAAAGTTTAAGGCGGGGATAGATCACAAACCACTCAACCAATAGGTTTTATACAGGTTTGGGTCACTTTATTAACCATATATTTTAGTTTTAACTCTTAGTTAGTTAGTTTGATACTTACCATGTCTCTCTGTATTTTTATATTATATAGTCAATAAAAATACTAGAAACTTCCAAGAGACCCCCAAGTGGTTCATTAATGATACACCTATCATAATATAAGTCTCTTTACCGAACATTATATTTTTAGGAATATAATATAAATTAATAATATAATATTTGTTTTAAAAAATCTTTTATGTCAATTTTGACACTATTGGGTATTTTGTTTTTGATATTTTCATAACAGCATTATTACTTAGAATAAAATTATATAACCAGTCCTAATATGTCATATTAACCTATAAAATTAGTTTAATTTATATAAAGTGTCAAATTACATTTATTTTGATATTTATAATATCAATTATTTTAATATTTCATTAATTAGGTAATTACAACATCACCATTGTGTCATAAATAACATAAATTATTTAATGTCTAAAAATTATAAATAAAATAAAATTATGTAGGAAATATTTTTATCTTTCTAATGAATATTTAAAATTGAATTTATCTTATGTATAACCCTATATTAATTTTTTTTAGTAATTAAACCTTGATTTTAACTCTTTTAACTCTTCTTTGAATTAAATAATAATAAATGTCATAATATAATCTAAGTGGACCTAAATGATAATAATTTATTCCTAATGTTGTTTTTGGTTGAGATAAACTTGTCCAATATAATTAGGACATGTGTTAGGATAATATTAATACCATTTTTACCCTTAATTACCCCATTTACTTTTAACCGTGATAAATAAAAGTAAAAAGTTACTATTCACAAAAATTATTTTCATTTCATTGAACCAAATTTTACTCCTTGATATTATCCGTGTCTCTCGGATTTTTAAAATTCCACTCACATAAGTGGTAAAATTAAGTTTTATGTGAATTTCCCAATTCTCCTAGGAGGTGGGTAAAAGACGGTGAAAAGTTCAATAAAATTTTTACATATCTAAAATTATTCTAAACTAACTTCAATTAATTACATTGAAAATATATAGATATTATGTATATATTTTTACCTTAATTAAATTTAAATAAAATTAATAATTATTTAAATAAAAATTTGGTTTTAAACTATAACTTAGTGTTTTTTCACTATTCATCAAAAATTGAAAGTTTTCAGAAAATTACCAAAATTTTACCCTAGGCTAGTTTCGATATTCCGAATCCAAAAATGAAGTCAATTTTGGAATATAAAATTAATAAAATTTTAAAAAGTGGGTATTACTATTCATAACGGCTAGTTTGATTGGTTGTGGTGTGTCTTAGAACTTGAAGTTACGTACAACACACACTACTGTATTATTCAAAGAGAAGAGTACCGTGGAAGCTTGGGGTGTTACAAAATTTGTGGAGACTAACATTCCTTTTTAAATTTAACATTTAATTCCTTTAAACCTTAAGTGAATCACTCTATGCTTACATAAGTATCTAGATTCAGTTTTTGAACAACTTCAACACTTGGTTATTGAGGAAAGAACTTTTTTTACACATATAATTTTCCTTAAGAACATTTCTTAAATCACAAATATTTCCTAATAACTTTTATTAAGTTTCCATTCTTGAGAGTAACTTACATTAAACTTCTCCTAACATGGATTAATAAAAAAAATTAGTTTGATTATTATGATAATATTTATCTACAATAGAATATTTTTTCAGATGAGTATCATGTATTGTTAACCATTTAACAAAAAAATTATTAAATGTGGTACCAATAAAATGATGAACCCTTTTTTAAAATTCATCATTACTGTTAGTGGTCCAAGTTCCATATTTAACTAAGAAAATAACACCAATTTGGCAGGAAACTTACCACTTATTTATTTAGGTAGTGAATCATTCCAATCATATTAATAGTTGAGTATACAACTCTTTTTTCCAATCCTTCATATGAATAAACCCAACTCTATTCCTATGGTATCCCAAATCTTGGGGTTTCCCAACTATTGTAAACCAAAGAAAATTTAAAAAATGATCTAATCACACAATAATCTAGGGCACCACTCTTTAGCATGAAATTAACCAAGGATGATCCAATATCACTCATTACGTAGTTTCCTTAAACAAGATAATCTAAAGTCACTCCAATTTAATGTGAAACTACCTAGTTGGATGATTGAGGTTATGATAAGTACCACTTTGGAAGGAATCTAACACTTAGTATTTAAAGGGTATTTAATCTCATGATCTTACCTCATGTTATTCTCATTATGGATTCATGCTTCCAATAATTTAGTTTAGAAACTATAGATACCCGACCCCAGATAGGCCGAAGCTAGTGTATTCTATCAAGCACATTTGTATGATTACAGGGAATCAAGCCCCGAAGGACCGATCCGTTTAGTAGTCTTGGTAAACTAGATACATACATGAGAAAAAAATACACTAATTACAATATAATTTTTTATTCTTTCAAAATAAAAAAATTCAAGGATAGATTTATTCCATCTAGTAAATCTTTGCATATCTTCCATAGTATGCTTCTTGGAAACCTAGGGAAAGAAACATAATAAGGGGGAGATCAAACTCTCCGTAAGGGAAAAATATAGAGGAAAAAATAATTAATCAATGAGAATAGTTAATATGGCATGTTAAATATCTGAGAACACATTCCATGCAATCAATAACTAAGAAAAAGTGAGTAAATAATATAGAAAGGAAAATAACAGGAAAAAAAATCCATTCAAATAACTTGATAAGGAAAATCAGTATGGAAAGGTAAGAAACTTAAACACATTCAATTTAATCAATAAACTGAAAATGAAATGTATCCATAGATATGTCAACATAAAATATCATGGATGAATAATAACTAAAACTAAATGAGTGAAATTATTTCTTAATGGACATCATGTCTATGGCACATGAAAACCTATACAATCAATACTATTCAAAATATTTTTTAAACTACTGATAAGAAAACATTTAATTTCTGACACTTATTTGTCTCATGAGAACCTGGTGATGCAACAAGAAGTTATAGAGTCTAGGATCCACCCATCATTTCATATTCAAATAATTGCTCATATTGAATAACCAAAATAATTAATATTTCTTATCAAATATCCATATTGAATAAAGAATATAGAATTGTCAATATTTACCTAAATCATCAAATAACTGTCAAAGTAGATACCGTATGTAAAATGGTATACAGTTTAGGAAATAGAAATATCTATGATAAATGAAATGGATAACTTAGGGTAAATTCAGGGTTCAATGATCATAGGAGATTGAATATTTCAAGGGGACTGACAAATAAATCATGAAAGTGAATGTGAATATTATCCTTGAAAAAATCAATCATAAACCATCCAAAGGAAGAATTAGGATAATATCAATACAACAAATCCCAAGTGGATTAATAATAAAGGTTTGTTGTTTTTGATGGATTGAAATACTATAAAAATATCTTTTAAAAGAATTATTGAGGAAAACATCGTTTTGTTTTGTAAATTTTTTTGAAAAAACTTTTCTTTGAAAATAAATTTTGAAAAAAAATCTATAAAAGTAACCTTTTAGACATGAAAATTATGCTTTAAATAAATAATAATTAGTAAATTCGTACTTTCCATATAATGTAGAATAAGATTCCTTTTTTATTGTAAAAATATTGGAAAAATGCCTTGTCGGGAAAGAAACAAGAACATTCCTTTGAAAATATTGATAAAAGACAAATAAGGGTAAAAATTACTTTACCAAATCATTTAAAAATCATTTTTTAATTTTTTTAATAAAACATGGTTTTTAGAAGAAAATAGTTTCTCTGACTAAAGAGATAAAATAAAGTCGTGTTTTCTTAAAAATATTTTCTAAAACGTTTTGATTACCAAATAGAGTAAAATTGGTATTAATAATGGTGATGAATAACCAGAGGAGATAAAATTAAATGTTTTATTAAAAAATTTTCATTTAATTTTTTCGAATTGAAATACCATTGAAATATCATTAAAGTTATTGTTGAGGAAAATAAAAATTAAACATTCCAAAGTGTCGAATTACACTTTGAAACATTTTAAATCATAAAGCTCATGAAGTAATAATATTAAATTTAAGTTTTAAATACCATTAATGTAAATTAATTCATGATATAATATGTCAATGTGGCAGTATGTATACCATATATAAGAAATTAGGTGCACAAAAATAAATAATTCCTTAAAGAAAGAAAGGTAAGATAATAATCACTTGCTAAAGTGGTAACAAATGAATTTGAAACCCCAAAGGTAATAGTCATTAAATAAAACATTTAAATAACATTAAGATAATACAATTCATGGAATTATATGTCAATGTGGTAGTATGTACACCGTATTTAAGAAATCATGTGCACAACAATAAAGTATGGCTCATTGAATGAAAATTGATACAAGAATTCCTTACCTTGTGTTTCCTTTTGGGTGAACATCATTTAAATTCCTATATAATAAAATTATGTTAATGATATAATTTATTCATAATTTTTTCGTTTTTATCATTAATTATATTTAACTTATTACTTTGTTGTATACAACTACTTAAACTATTATGTTTACATCAGGTGTTTTGACCAAATTCAGTTTATGTGTCAAAAACTACTTTTCCAGGTCAACTATGGTCAAAGGGGTCAATATATAATATATACAGAATAATAATCATGAAATAATTATCATATATATACATTAATTATAATTTTAAAATTAATCATTAAATGTGTTTATGAAAAATGAACCAACATTACAATTATGGAGACGGTAGGTCGTACGTACACATGAGTAACATTCTCATTTTTCAATGATCGTTATGAAAGGAAGGTAAGTAACATCATATATTTCCATAATGATCATTATACCATGTTATTTAATCATATATACTTATATATGTATAATTACTAGGATGTAAAAGGAATCACATCGTGTCAAGGAGGTGGTGGTCCACACGTCCACGACCGACATTATCACTTTTTAATTTGTGAATGAATAATAAAGAAAATGATATATATATATATATATGTGTGTGTGTGTGTGTTTGTGTGTGTGTATTTACAGAAAGCTAATTATTTCATGAATTTAATATAAATGTTTTCAATTTAACATGTGTTTAGTTAAAACCATCTTTTATATATATCATGTATCGTGTGAATGAATCACATCTCTTTGAGGGGGTCGTAGTCCATACTTCCTCAAACGATGTTATCGTATTAACGAAAAATGGAAAGCATATGGATATGTGTTTTAAAATAATTAATTAATGACCTAATAAATATCATATAATATATATATATATATATATATATTCCATCATAATGGTCAACCATGAAAGATTGTAAAGGAAAAATGAACAATCATTGTTTCGTGAGGTGGTAGTTCACTATACATAAAAACAATATGTTCATTACCAATTAGATTGATGTGAGTGTGAGTTTAGGTAAATAAATTATCATAAAAACATCATAGTATATTTAGTATTCTTTTTTGTTATAAAATAATGAAATAATAATGTATTTGGGATTGGATAATTGAAATAAAACTAAAAAACTTGAGGAAGTTTGTTACCTCTTATTTAGGTAAATCCATTTAGTTTGAACCAAAGGATTAATTGGATTGATTTCTTACAAAGTTAAGAATAATATTATTAATTTATAAATTTTGAGGATATATTTAGGTAGATCTTGGTCAATCTAAAGTGGCTTGAGAGGTGTGAGGAATTGGGAGGAGATGAGACCTTTTTATAGTGGATGAGGAGTGGCCCTATTGTAATATTTTCACAAAGGAATTCCATTCACATTTTTCATGTTGCAAGTGGATAAAATAATGGTAAAATTTAGATAAAATAGACTATAGCTATGATATATGTCCATCCAATATCTCTTTTATAAGTGTATAGGTCGTTTTGGGCTTTAAGGTTAAGGTTTAGTCTCTTATTATTCTTAATTTAACCCTAATCGTTGTAATTAATTTTAATCACTTTCATTGATATTTTTGATCAAAAAAAAGTTGGTTTTATTATACCATATAAATTATTCTTATTAAAATATGGAATGCATTTTTTTTCAAATTCCAATCATATAAGTGGTAGAAATTAATTTAAAATTCATCCCGCAGGCAGGATGACAAAGCAAGTTTTTAAAGTAAAAACATTCCAAAGCTTGCAATGTTTTTATAATCAATTTATAATTGAATTTTATTAAAATGACATAAATTTTATTAATTGATAAAAATATTATCTAATTAAACCTTAAAACCAATTAAAATAATAATTTATCCTTATAAATAAATTATATGAAAACATAGTTTTGAACTAAAATTCTATATTTTTAACTATTCATTAAAAAAATGATATGTTTCCAAAAATATAAAAAATTATCCCTAACCTAATTACTATGTTTAATGTTAAAAGTTTAAGTTAATTTTGATATATTAAATCAATTAAAGTTTCAAAATTTATATTTAAAATGGGTTCTCCATTAAAAGGCGATAAAATTGCCTTTATAAAAATATAAGCTTTTTTGTGTGAAATAGGGCTTGTTCTTATCTTATGAATATAAAATAAAATGGATGAATATATAAAATCTTATATTTAATATATAAAATATATATTTCATTAAAATCATTCAATAATTGTAATTAATTATGTTTATTATGATAAAACTCTTTTGGAAGCATAAAAATAATAACATTTAATTTTACATCTAATTGGTTTTTATTTCCATTTCTCGTTAATTTGTAACCCATGAATTAATTTTATATTTATATAAACTATAAATTTTCATAATTTATTTAATACTATTCATAATTGCTAGTTTATATATTATTATATTGAATAATAATATTTTCATAATAAATTAGTGTTTGGTAAAACTCAGTCTTGTGTGTAATGTAAGCTTTCAAAGATTGTTTCTCTTGCGTGTAATGTAAGCTAACTCAATGGTGCGTAAATCATGAAATATAGAATATATAAAATCTATTTAAATTAGTAAATATATTTAAAAGTACCAGGGTATTATTTTAACTTACATGCTTGGTGTCGCATGTCCTACACGCTATTGAAAACAAGGTTCCTACTTCATATTTTCAGATCTTTACATTCTCCCCACCTTAAATAAATTTCATCCTCATAATTTAAAATCGATCTTGGTAATAAATATTTTGATATTTACTTTGTTTAAAATCCTACATCTTGATAAGGGTTCGTAAAACATCCTATAGAAAAGAGAGAATGGGAAGTATAAAGGTCACATGGAATACCATGTAACTAGGTCTCTATATATGAGATCATTAGTGGAAAGTTGAGATTTATACTTGGAGGAAAAGCGTAAATATATATAGGGAGTGAATTAGGTCATCAATCACAAATAATTTAATGATAAATAGAAAATTTAGGGCCTAAAATCTATAAATATGAGATGATTTAGAAGACCATCTGCTCAATATAAATTAAGTTATTAGGAATTTTTTTTTCTAAGTCACTTTCCTAATGTTGAGTAATTGTTTTACTGCCCAAGAATATAAGTAAATATTATAACTTGATAGGTTTCAATTTCATATGAACAATACTAACTTTTTTTGTTCTTTATTAAAATTAAGATTCATCCAAAAATCAATTTTGATGACTAAATCTCTAAAATACAATTCTAAAGGATCTTAAGGCCCATAAAAGAGTGAAAATTCCAACTATTTGTCTCTAACAATTCTCCAAAACTAATATGGTCAAAACATTAATATCTAAACCAAAAAGTAAAACTATTGGATTATGATTAGTATATATCCATCAAATAGTTCAATTAGAAAAATGAAATATTAACCAAGACATTCCATAGTTCAGTGGTTGGCGTCAAAACCTTATCGTCCTTCGGTCATGGGTTCAGGACTCATGGCCCTACTTGGCTTAATTGGTTGTCATATAGAATATATGTTTTCCTTTTCTAAAACCATATTACTATAATTTCCAAAATAAATCTAATGTACATTCTTGAAATAAGGTTAATTACTAAATAACCTTTTAACTAATTTTTTCAATACAACCCTAATTCATAAATACTTCATCCATTTATTTCCACAAAGGTCCTTCCTTGGTCTAGAGTTTATCCATAATATCATTTATAATATTTATAAATAATGACACCTTATTTTGAATATAAAACATCTTTGGTTTAACCTAGGTAATTCCTTGTCATTGTCTATTCAAATCCTTCATAATGGTTTGTAAAGAAAATGTGAATTATCCCAAGCATATCCCCCAGGAGTGTCAAACCATGTGCGTAGTGGGGACCGTTGTCATATACTAAGTTAACCTGAGTCAGGATCGTAACACCTTTTTAGAGTTATTACTCATAGGTACATCTGTTCAAGAACCATGTCCACTTTTAGTATCCAGATAGGGTTATATTTCTAAGAAAACTAAATAATCTCTACCTTACCAAAATTATAGGATGTTATTATATACCTATCCTAAAATTATAAATTAGATTTATGTGATCTAATTAATGTTTTCCTAAATCTAGTTCCCAAGGTTTCTACTAAACTTACTTTGATACCAACTGTATTGACCCAACCCTAGATAGCCAGAAGCTAGTGTCTCACAAAAAGTAAAACTATTGGATTATGATTAGTATATATCCATCAAATAGTTCAACTAGAAAAATGAAATATTAATCAATTAGAATAGTCAATATGGAAAGTTAAATAATTAAGAACACATTCCATATGTCAATGTGTAATCATTTACACCATATATAATAAATTACATGCACAACAATAAAGTATGTCTCACAAAAAGAAAAGAGAGACAAGAATCCCTTACCAAAGTGGTACCAAATGAATTGGAAACCCCAAAGGTAATAATAATTAAATAAAACATTTAAATACAACTAAGATAATAGAATTCATGATTTTATATTTCAATGTGGAATTATGTACACCATATATAATAAATTAGGTGCACAACAAAAAAGTATGCCTCACAGAAAGAAAAGTGAGACAAGAATCTATTACCTTGTGTTTCCTTTCGAGTGAACCCTCTTTAAATTACTATAAAATAAACTTATGTTAATTATATAATTTCATGAGAAACTTTTTCGTTTTTATAATAACTTTACTTTAACCTATTACTATGTTGTATACAACTACTTAAACTATTACGTTTACATCGGGTATTTTGACCAAATTCAGTTTATGTGTCAAAAACAACTTTAGTAGGTCAACTTTGGTCAAAGGGGTAATTATATAAAATATAAAAAATAATTATCATGGAATAATTATCATATTTATACATCAATTATAATTTTAAAATCAATCATCAAATATGGTTATGAAAAATGAACCAATGTTACAATCATGGAGATGGTAGGTCATACGTATGCATGAGTAACACTCCCATTTTTCAATGATCGTTATGGAAATAAGGTAAGTAACACCATATCATTACATAATGATAATTATAGAATTTTATTTAATCATATATACTTATATATGTATAATTACTGTGATGTAAAAAGAATCACATCATGTCGAGGAGGTGGTGGTCCACACATCCACGACCGACATTATCACTTTTTAGTGTGTGAAAGGATTATAAAGAAAATGATGTATATATATATATATATTTACAGAGAGTTAATTATGTTATTAATATCATATAGATGTTTTTAATTTCTCATGTGTTTAATTAAAAGCATCTTTTATACATTGCATGTTTTGTGAGAATGAATCACACCGCTTTGAGGGGGTGATAGTCCACACTTCCTCAAAAGATGTTATCCTATTAATGAAAAATTGAAAGTATAAGCGAGCGTGTTGTAAAATAATTAAAAAATATTGTAGACATAAAAATATTATATATTACATATATATACATATTTTCCATCATAATGGACTACCATGGAATTTGGTAAAGGAAAAATAAACAATCATCATTTTGTGAGGTGGTAGTTCATTGTACACAGAAACAATATGTTCGTTACCCATTAGATGGATGTGTGTGTGAGTGTAGGTCATAACCTTAGAATAAAAATATCTATGTATATTAAGTATTTAGTTTTTGTTTTTTTACAAGAATGAAATAATAATTTTTGAGGGATTAGAGAATTGAAATAAATCTAAAAATCTTGGGGAAGTTTGTTACCTCTTATTTGGGTAACTTCTTTTGGTTTGAACCAAATGCTTCCTTGGATTTATTTTGGCTCAAGGTAGGATTATAAGATAATAGGAGGGATATTGAGGAGATATTTGGGAAGATCTTGGTCAAGCCAAAGTGGCTTGAGAGTTGTGAGGAAGTGGGAGGAGAGGAGGCCTTTTTATAGTGGAGGAGGAGTGCCACTCCTGTAATATTTTGAAAAAGGAATTCCATGCACGCTTTTTATGTTTAAAGTGGATCAAATAATGGTATGATTTATATAAAAGATATTATAGGGTCGATATATGGCAATTGTAAGAACCCGGATCTTCGTTTCAGGTATGTTTTTCCTTTTCTGGTTATTTTTGAGTAAAAGAGGAAAATATGGAAAATTTCTTAAGTACATGTCGTGTACTTTATAAGTACACACCATGTACTTTGATCCCACGTGAGACCATGTTCTAGCCATGTCCAGGCCACACAAACACTGTGTAGGGGTGATGTGGAGGCCGATTAATGTGGTGTACGGAAAAGGTGAGTACACGCCGTGTACTCCAGAAGTACAAGCCGTATAATTTTCTTTTTATTTAATTAAACGGACCAGGGTCCCGTCTAATCCCTTTTTCCATATTATTCTTCACCTAATTACATCCAGAGCATCCGAGGAGGCCGAATCTTCTCCGAGCCACTGATCCGTCACCAGTTATTCGAATCGAGTGTCGTCGGTTGCAATAGAATATCAGTAGCGAGTTCTTGGTTCTTCTTTGGCCACATTCCTGATTCTTTCTCTTATGAGAGTTATCTAAAGTTGAACGTTTTAGACATTTTTGTAGATCCTCTCCATTATAGGCCAATTCACAGGCCTGGGTTCAAGTATATCGATCTACTAGGACTGAGGTAGGTTGTTTGTTGCCCTTCGTTGAATGTCTTCGAGTTTTTGTACAAAAAGTGCAGGATTCCCATGTATCGAGTATCTCGGGTTAGGATTTTGAACCTGCATTATTGTCTGCCTTAGATTGATTTTATGCTTGAGGTTATTAGATGATTAATGATTTCTTGTTAGCATGTTTGAGGATCACCCCATGGGTGTTTCCCTTGTTTTAGCTATTTACCGCCATTTGGCTTAGGTTACCTGTGAGGCATACCTTGTTGCATTGATTGCCATCCTTGAGATAATTGATTGCATGTATTGCCTACTGTTTATGTGCTTTTGATTCATTTTATCTTTTATCCAAGTAGTTTTTGAACTTACTTAGGGCTGATGACAGTCAATTATGCACGACTAGACTACTCAGGGCTGTGTGAACCTGGTGTGGTAGACTAACGGGGGAATTGATGAATAAGGGCTTCCCTAGAGAGTCTGTTATAAGTTCCTGTCATTTGAAGGACCTATAGGAATTGGACTTTATGCTTCCTCAGAGTGTCCTTAGTTACGTATCGAGACTACAAGGGGAATTAGATGTAAGTTCTTCCTTAGAGAGTGTATACCAATCATTGCAAGACCACAGGGTAATTGACAGTGAGTTCTTCCCAGAGTGTATGTGCCTTTGTATGATTACTTGACTATAGGGGTCTTCTAGTATGAGCCACCCATAGATTCAGTGTGAATATTTTTTGGTTGGTTGTGACGAGTCCACCAAGCCAAAGAATAAGCTTGTGTTTTGTACTGCTTGTAGTTTAGGTAGTCTACTGATATACCTGTTGTGTTACTTGCTATACTTTGGGAATATAGAGCCGTTTCTAGATTCCTTGGGTGATAATTAAATGACTTAATTATATTACCAAATAAATGTGAATGGAGAATTGTAGGATTTTTTACTTAGTGTACTCTTGTTTCTCTACTGCATTTATTTCATTTACGTTTTCCAAATTGTTCTTTGAAAGTAGGGAACAAATCTTGTGGTGGTTGCCTACTGGGATTTAGTCTCACACCCTGTCTGGGTCCTACTTTTTGAACCAAACAGGTTATATGGTTGTAGGTGTGGATAGGGATTGTGGCCCTTCTACTTCAGGTACATGATTGCTGGTTGGACCTGGAGAGCATAGGACCGAGCCTAGGCCTACGATGCTGCGGGAGTTGCTGTTTACTTTTATTACTTTGTTCTCAGTTATTTTTCAGCACATTGTTGTGTTTGCTGCTTTCCTTAGATACTTGTACCTGCTGCGTCATTTTCATCATTATTATATTATACATTTCTTCCGTTGTTTAGTTTCAGTTATTGTATGATGTTTAGTACTTCTACCATTGACAATTATTTCCTTTTCTTTTTATACCTTACCAAATGAGGGAATAGTTTCCCCAATGACTCACCAAGGCCCTCTCTACTAGTCGGCAACCTCTGGTGTTTGGGGAAACTCGCTTGAGGTTATGTGGTGAACCGGGTATGGGGAACCTGTTGAGTGACTCCAGATTCAGGTCGTTACAAAGTGGTATCAAAGGAGTTATTTACTTTTCTATTGACTTACTGTTTAGAGAAATTAGACAGGGATATGATGGAATAGGTAAATGGTAAAGATCTGTGCCCGGGAATTCTAGAACCCAGGTACTAGAAAAAAGCCAGATTACCTCAAATGTTGCAATTTTTGAGTTTTTCAAATGTTACTGTTTACTTGATTTCACCATTGGGTGGTGAACTTGTTTTGTGATGTTACTGTTTATATGATTGTGGTTCTATTTTGTTGCAACCTAATGAGATGAGGGTATTCCATCTCATTCATCATATATGCACTTGTTAGAAAATCACATGTCCTGCATTTTTCCATTCCATATAGGTTGCATTAGAATTTTCATGTTGTTGTGATAGAATTTTTGATAGACGATGCATGCTATTGTGATGGATGTTATGATAGAATACCTTCCATATTGATAGGGTAACATTTGTTTAGAGCTTCTTTATCATGGATGCCAAAATTTGGTCTTAGAGGTTTTATGGGCCCTCGAGGATCGTAATTTGGTGGGTCGTGAGTTAGTTATAATGTTTACTTGTTATATGCATTGTTATGATGCCAAGATTTGATTCGTGGGGAGTATGGGCCTCCACAGATCAGAATTTGGCACCTTAACGCTTGTTTTCTGTGTTTTCTGGTCTCCAGTGCAGTTCTGAGGCTACTGTCCGGAAAAACCCAGAATACACGGCGTGTACATCATAAATACACACTATGTAGTTTTTAGCCGTGTCACTGACTGTGTGGACATGGACTTGGGGTTGTGAAAGTTCTTGTAGGAACACGCCATGTACTAGTTTACATGTCGTGTATTATGATTTGGGTATCCGTCCGTGTCACGAACAACACGGGACAGGTAAGGCATGTCTAGTATACGCCATGTATCCTTTGACCACGCCATGTAGTTTTGTCTTAGAGGAGCTGTGTGACCATGCCGAGTAGCTGAATACATGGGTTGTGAAAATCCGCAGGGAAACACGCCGTGTACCATGTTGACACGCTCTGTAGTAGTGGTCCGTGTACTAGTCTGTGTGACTAACGACACAGATAGGGGAAAAATCATAAGGACACGCTGTGTAGTTTCCTGCTGGAATAGATCGTGTTCCTAACCATGTATGAGTGATCGGGCTGGGAGAAAAAGGGTTAGTACACACCGTGTAGTTTGAGAACACACCGTGTAGCCAGGTGGTTTACACATCCATGTATGGCCAAGGTACACGCCCATAGTAAAATTTCCAGAAAACACGCTGTGTAGTGTTAATAACATGCCGTGTAGTCATGTTTTTCAAGAATTTTAAAGTTTTTCTATCCTATTCCATTTTAATCACTTAATTTGAAACTGTGTTTGTCTTTAAAGAAGGTGTGCTTTTGAATTTCAGATCTATGGCACCAAGACGTCCTCCCGTTGCACGTCAGGAACCCGGTAGTGACTGTACTCCTAATACGGCAGACCAGGGACTACCAGTAGTTCCACTTATCATTCCGAACATGGAACCTACAGTGATTCCATACATTGGTACTGACGCTCAGTTCAAAGAGGGTTTCATGAGATTCATGCAGACCTTCCAGGGAGCTCAACATCCTGCCCCTTCTTTGGCAGATCTGAAGTGGGGTTTTCAGCAACAACATCCTCCCATGTTCATATGGGAGGGAGGACCGCAAGCTATGGAGTCATGGCTAGAATCCATGCTATCCATCTTCAAGCACCTGGAGAATCCTTCAGAGAGGATATTGAAGCTCGTTACTTATATGCTGCGGGATTCTGCCAAGAGATGGTGGGATGTGGTTTTTCAGGCAGGGAGCCAACAGGCTATGGCTTGGGATGAGATCCAGCGTATATTTTACGACTACTTCTACCCATTGACGCTGAGGGATGATAGAGCCAGAGAGTTAATGAACCTGTAGTAGGATACTCTCACAATTATGGAGTATTCCTCTCGCTTCACAGAGTTACAGCGTTTCACTTTCGTTCTGGGGAATGATGAGCTATTTTTATTGAAAAAGTTTGAGGAAGGCCTCAGACCAGACATCATATCGAAGGTGAACGTCTTCTAGTCGACTTCTATTACTCTGATAGTCAACCAGGAACTTATCACGAAGAGAAACCTGAGGGATACTGGAACTATGGACCTAGGTGGTTCAACTTCCAGGGCTGAATCTTTTTCAGTAGATGGAAATAAGAGCCACCGAGAGTCTATAAGAGGTGACTCGAGAAAGATAGACATTCCTTCTGGTAGACAAGATCTTCCATCTGGAAACCAAGTGGTGTGATATCAGTGCGGAAAAAATGGGAATAAGAAGCCTCAGTGCCCGAGAGACCCAGTGGAGTGCCGATCATGCGGCAAGATGGGTCATCTGCAACATTTCTGCAAGGTTCTTCTTCTAGTGACTAGTGAAGGAGGATCAATTTCGACTTTGTGTACAGGAGCAGGATTACCAGTTCCACAACAGAGTGGGGGATGGAGTTATTCAGATCATTCAGGCTAGGGTAGAGTCCCTGGACGCAGTGGTTAGGCTCAGGGAGGGTCAGCTCAGGGATCTCAGGCTGCTACACAGGGCCGCAATGCAGGCCAGACTTTTGTGGTAGAGTAGATTTATCAGGAGAAGGATCCTGGACCTTCCACAGTTCGAGGTATGGTTTTAGTAGCCTTAGTTTTATCCTCTTCACTGTTCAATATAGGATATTCTCATAGATTTATTTCTATGCATACCGTGGAAATACTTAGACTTACTGTTTATACTTCTGAGGATATGATGACACTAGACACTCCCTTGGGAATTAGAACTGCTAGCGTACGTCAGTGCTTAAACTGCCCCTTGAGGTTGGTGGGTGTCTTTTTTCATGGAGTCTCTATGTTTTGTAAATGACAGGCTATGATTTCATTCTCAGGATGGATTGGTTAGTTCCCTTCCAGTCCTTTGTCGATTGCTGTCGTCGTAGGGTGAGTTTTACATCACCGGAGGGTGGATATTTTCTTCACAAGGGCGAATGGGATGTTCAAGAAAGCATAACGGGACCAGAGCACCATGGGTTGGGCGGTGTTATGGCCCAGATTTCTAGATTATATCTGGATGACCATGGGACTTCTCAGATAGATTTTCATCCAGTGGTTAATCGTTTTCCAGATGTCTTTCCAGAAGACTTTTCAGGTTTTCCTCTGGAGCAAGAGGTAGAATTTTCTATCGAGCTTGTGCCAGGAGCGGCACCGGTGTCCATTCCTCCTTATAGGATGGCTTGTAGAAGCTCAAGAAGCTGTTGGAGGAGTTACAAGAAAGGGGTTTCATCTGACCCAGTACTTCTCCTTGGGGTTCGCATGTCCTGTTTGTGAAGAAGGCAGACGACACCCTTAGCCTTTTTGTGGATTATCAGAAGCTGAACCAGTTGACGGTTAAGAACCAATATCCATTGCCACATATAGATGATCTCTTTGATCAGCTTCAAGGATCCAGAGTGTTCTCAAAGATCAACTTGAGATCTGGATACCATCATTTTCATTTCAGACCATCTGATATACCTTTTACAGCCTTCAAGAGAAGGTATGGTTTGTATGAGTATTTGGTTATGCTGTTCGGTCTCATGAACACGCCAGTAGTTTTCATGGCACCGATGAATAGATTTTTCCATCCTTACTTGGATTCTTTCATGGTGATTTTCATGGACGACATCTTGGTGTACTCTCACACTCGACACGACCATGCTATCCATCTTGAGATCGTTTTGAGTACACTGAGGGAGCATCAGTTATATGCTAAGATCTCAAAGTTCCACTTTTGGATGGGTGAGATTCACTTCCTGGGTCATGTCATCTCAGAGGTAAGAGTATCAGTAGACCCAGAGAAGGTGAGAGGAGTAGTTACCTGGGAGTAGCCGAAGAATGTCTTTGAGGTATGAAGTTTTTTAGGGCTGGATGGTTACTACAGGTGGTTTAAAAAGGACTTCTCATGCTTAGAAACGCTACTGACGAGCTTGACTAAGATGGGGGTGAATTATGTTTGGTCATAAGCCTGTGATTCAGCCTTTCATAAGCTGAAGGGGATATTGACTTTAGCACCGATTCTAGTTTTTCCAGAGCCGGGAATGAGTTATACAATTTTATTTGATGCATCTAGCATCGGGCTTGGAGCAGTGCTTATGTAGGAGGATCGTGTTGTTACATATGGATCTCGGTAGTTGAGACCACATGAGAGGAAATATCCTACGAACGACCTGGAGTTGGCTGCAGTTGTTCATGCTTTGAATTATTAGAGACATTATCTTTTGGGAGAGAATTTTGTGGTATATACTGACCACAAGAGCCTCAAGTATATCTTCACGCAGCATGACTTGAATCTGAGATAGCAGAGGTCGGTTGAGTACCTACAGTCTTTCGATTTTGAGCTTGCTTATACGCCGGGGAAAGGCAATGCTGTGATAGATGCACTGAGCAAGAGGACACAAATATAGGCAGTTCAGGAGGCCAGCAGTGAGTGGCAGGTTATGGCTCTATTCTCTGAAATGCATCTGGAGGTGCACGACAGACATGGTCAGACTTTTCTTTCTTCTATAGCTGTTACCTCTACCCTTCTTGACCGAGTTAGAATGAGGAAGCTATCAGATTTTGAAGGCCTAGTCCTATGGGAAAGCGTGTTAGGAGAGGACCCTCTTCCCATATGGACGCGTATGGGTGCTAGAAGATATACGCGAGGAGATGATGCGAGACTTCCATTCCTTAGTTTGGGCAGTTCATCCTGGCATCACCAAGATGTATCATGATCTGCACTACCAGTATTGGTGGCCAGGTATGAAGAGAGATGTTACTGGTTTTTTCATGAGATGTTCCACCTGTCAGCAGGTAAAGGCAGAGCACCAGCGACCAGCAGGGCTTTTACAGCAGCTACCCATTCCCGAGTGGAAGTGGAATGATGTCGCGATGGACTTCATGACAGGGTTACCGAGATCGACTTGAGGGAATGATGTGGTATGGGTTGTCATTGATAGGCTCATGAAAGTTTCTCACTTATTGCTGATCAAGGAGACCTTCGATGTTGATGAGCTTGGACGGTTGTACATCCGTGAAATTGTATGCTTGCATGGGGTTATGAGTACTATCATTTCAGATAGGGACGCCCACTTTACATCACATTTTTGGAAAGGGCTATAGAGGGATTTAGGTACAAAGGTACTTCTGAGTACAACTTACCATCCTTAGATAGATGTTCAGTCAGATCGCACGATACAGGTGCTAGAGGACATGCTACGAGCATGCATCCTTGATTTTGGAGGTTCTTGGGAGAAACATATGCCTCCAGTGGAGTTTTCCTACAATAATAGTTTTCAAGAAACTATTCATATGGAACCTTATGAGGATTTGTATGGTAGGCCGTGCTGATCACCCTTGTGTGAGGTAGCTATGCTGGGACCTCATCTTCTTCAGGAGACTTCAGGACATGTGGAGTTGATTTAGAAAAGGATGGTTACTGCACAGTCTTGGCAGTAATCTTATGCTTATCAGTGGAGATGACCTTTGGAGTTCGAGGTCGGAGATCAGGTTTTCCTACATGTTAGCCCAAGGTTGGGACACAATAGGATCAAGAGACAAGGTAATCTTTCACTGAGATACGTCAAGACGTTTGAGGTTCTGGAGAGAGTCGGGATGGTTTCTTATAAGTTGCAGTTACCTCAGAGGTACCAGGATATGTATGACGTCTTCCATGATTCTCAGCTTTGACACTATTTCTCAGACCTGTCTCATGTCTTTCAACCCGAGGAGGTTGATATGGAGCAGGATACATCATTCGAGGAGCATCCTATCATGATTGTTGATCATAGTGAAAAGGTACTCCATAGACGATCTATTCCTCTGGTACGGGTGCTATGGCAGCAGGACTGTGTGCAGGATGAGACTTGGGAGAGGGAGGCTGATATGCGATCACAGTGGCCAGAGTTGTTCAAGGTTTCTTCTTTTCCACCTTGTTAGGGAAATTCAGGGATAGATTTATTTAAGGGGGGGAAGTTTGTAAGAACCCAGATCTTCGTTTCAGGTATTTTTTTCTTTTTATTGTTGTTTTTGAGGAAAAGAGGAAAATCTGGAAATTTTCTAAGTACACGCCGTGTACTTTATAAGTACACACCATGTACTTTGATCCCGCGCGAGGCCGTGTGCTATCCATGTCTAGGCCACACACATGGTGTGTAGGGGTGATGTGGAGACCACTTAATGCGATGCACAGAAAAGGCTAATACACACCGTGTACTCAATAAGTACACACCGTGTACTTTTCTTTTTTATTTCATTAAACGGACAGGGGTCACGTCTAATCCGTTTTTCCATCTTCTTCTTTATCTAATTATGTCTAGAGTGTCTAAGGAGGACAAATCTTCTCCGAGCCGCTGATCCATAACCAGTTATCCGAATCGAACACCGTCGGTTGTAATAGAATCGCAGCGGTGAGTTCTTGGTTCTTCTTTGGCCACGTTCTTGATTCTTTCTCTTATGAGAGTTATCTAAGGTTGAACGTTTTAGATGTTTTTGCAGATCTTCTCTGTTCTAGTCTGATTAATAGGCCAAGGTTCAAGTATATCGATCTCTTAGGATCGAGGCAGGTGGTTTTCTTCCCTACGTTGAATGTCTTTGAGTTTTTGTGCAAAAAGTGCTCGATTCCCATGTATCGAGTATCTCGGGTCAGGGTTTTGAACCTGTATTATTGTCTGACTTATATTTCTTGTATTCTTGAGGTTATTAGATGATTAATGATTGCTTGTTAGCATGTTTGAGGATCACCCCATGGATGTTTCCCTTGTTTTGGTTGTTTACCTCCATTTGGCTTAGGTTGCCTGTGAGGCATACCTTGTTGCATTGATTGCCTACCTTGAGATAATTGATTGCATTTATTGCCTATTGTTTATGTGCTTTTTTTTCATTGTATATTTTAGCCAAGTATTTTTTGAACTTACTTAGTGCTGCTGACATTCGATTACACATGACTAGAATGCTCAGGGCTGTGTGAACCTGGTGTGGTAGACTAATGAGGGAATTAAAGATTAAGGTCTTCCCTAGAGAGTATGTTATAAGTTAGTGTCATTCGCAGGACCTATAGGAATTGGAATTTGCACTTCCTCAGAGTGTCCATAGTTACATATCAAGACTATAGGGGGAATTAGACGTAAGTTCTTCCTCAGAGAGTCTATACCTATCGTTGCAAGACCACAGAGGAATTGACGGTGAGTGCTTTCCCGAGTGTTTGTGCCTTTTTATGATTACTTGACTATAGGGGTCTGCCAATATGAGCCACCCAGAGAGTAAGTGTGAATATTGTTTAGTTGGTTGTGAAGAGTCCACCAAGCCAAAGAATAAGCTTGTGTTTTTTACTTCTTGTAGTTCAGGTAGTCTGCAGAGATACATGTTGTGTTAATTGCTATGCTTTGGGAATATAGAATTGTTGGTAGATTCCTTGGGTGATAATTAAATGACTGAACTAAATTACTAAATAAATGTCAATGGATATTTGTAGGATTGTTTACTTAGTGTACTCCTGTTTTTCTAATGCATTTATTTCATTTACTTTTTCCAAATTTGTCACTGACAGTAGGGCACAGATCTTGTGGTGGTTGCATACTGGGATTTAGTCTCACACCCTGTTTGGGTCCTGCTTTTCGGCCCAAACAGGTTATATGGTTGCAGGTGTTGATAGGGATTGTGGCCCTTATACTTTAGGTACATGATTGCTGGTTGGAGCTGGAGCGCATAGGACCGAGCCTAGGCTTGTGATGCTGCGTGAGTTTCTGTTTACTTTTAGTACTTTGTTCTCAGTTTTATTTTAGCACGTTGTTGTGTTTGCTGCTTTCCTTAGATACTTGTACCTACTGCATCATTTTCATCATTATTGTATTATACATTGCTTCCGCTGTTTAGTTTCAGTTATTTTATGCTGTTTACTACTTCTACTATTGAATGTTATTTACTTTTCTTTGTATACCTTACCAAATGAGGGCATAGTTTCCCCAATGACTCACCAAGGCCCTCGCTACTAGTCGGCAGCCTCTGGCATTTGGGGAAACGCGCTTGAGGTCATGTGGCGAACCGGGTATGGGGAACTAGTTGAGTGACTCTGGATTTGGGTCTTTACAACAATAAAATATCTCTTGGATAAGTTTACAGGTGTTTTTGGGCTATAAGGTTAAGGTTTAGTCCCTTATTAAGCTTAATTTAACATTAATCGTTGTAATTAATTTTAATCACTTTCACTGATATTTTTGGTCAAAAAAATTTGGTCTTATTAGATATTATAAATTATTATGATTAAAAATATGTAATCTATTTTGATAAATTTCAATCATATAAGTGGAATAAATTAATTTAAAATTCATCTCATAGGCGGGACCACAAAATATGTTTTTAAAGTAAAAACATCTAAAAGTTTGCAGTGTTTTTATAATCAATTTCAATTTTAATTTGATTAAAATAACATAAATTGTATAAATTTATAATAATATTATCTAATTAAAATTTTAAAAAATTAAAATCACAATTTATTATTATAAATAATTTAGATAAAAAAGCAGTTTTGAACTAAAATTCAATATTTCTAACCATTCCTTAAAAAATGTTATGTTTCTAAAAAATATAAAAAATTCTCCCTAAACTAATTATTATTTTTTAATTTCAAATATGAAGTTTATTTTGACATATTTAATCAATTAAACTATCAAAATTAATATTCAGAATGGGTTCTTCAATAAAAGGCGGTAAAATTGCGTTTATAAAAATATAGGTTTTTATGTGTGAAATAGGGTTTGTTCTTATATTTTGAATATAATATACAATAGACGAGTATAAAAAATAATTTATTGAATATATAAAACACATATTTCACTAAAATCATACACTAATTGTAATTAATTATTTTTATTATGATAAAACTCCTTTAGAAGCATAAAAAATAATAATACTTCTTTTTATATCCAATTGGTTATTATTTTCATTTTTCGTTAATTAGTAACCCATGAATTCATTTTATATTTATATAAATCATAATTTCTCATAATTTAGTTAATATTATTCATAATGGGTAGTTTAGATCTTATTATATTAAATAGTAATATTTTCATAATATATTATTGTTCAGTAAAACTCGGTCTTGCTTGTAATTTAATCTTTCAAAAAAGTCACTCTTGCATGTAACACAAGATAAATTGATGCGGCGTAAATTGTGAAATATAGACTATATCAAATATATTTAAAATAGTAAATATATTTTAAATTATCAGGGTATTATATTCCCTTACGCTCTTGGTTTCGTGTGTCATACACGCTATCAAATACAAGGTTCCTACTTTAGATATTTGGGTCATTATAGAAAACTATTCCCTCCACCAAATAAATATGTTCAAACCATAAAATTTTGAAACTCTTTACACAACCCATAATTTTGTTTTGCTCACCCAAAATTAGAAGTCAAGTAAATTCATACATATCCAACGGCATCATATGAATAAGGTACATGAACACTTCATATAAAAGTTTAAAATTATATGAGATTGAAAATATCTACACGAGTAATCTCGGATCTACAAATAGAAAACCCCATTCATTTTTCAAGACAAGGAATAGGCCTCTGGGTAAGAAGGCAGTACATCCCCATGTCTCCCTACATAGGGATACTTTAATCAAGAGATAATTCAATTCATCATAACTCTAACACCAAATATTCACAAACTATATTCATTTTTTTTTTCAAGATAATAAATTCAATTAAAAACCAAGTTCAAGGTAGATAAAACACTAAATTCATTATAGAGACATTCCTAGAATGTAATGTAAGGCTCTATCCTAGAAGAATTTTAACATTTAAACTAAAGAATACACAATATTAAAATTTCTTAAAAAATTTACTAAACATGAATATAGGTGGGAATAACCATTAAAATAAAGAAACAATTAAAATATTTTAACATGAGATAAACATTTATGAAAAATTCATAAATCAAACTTAATTATAAAAACTTTTATAATTTTCATCTTTAACATTATGTACATTCAATATTTTGAATATAAAAATTTTATATTCATTCAATTATGAATTATTTCATATTTATCATTATATGACATTTACATTCTAAACATATGATATCATATGAATAAAAACTATTTATAATCATAGTTCTATTATGTAAATTTTTTACATAATCTTACATCACATATTTAATCATTATTTAAACCTTGATCATATCAAACATAAAAACCCATTTGTTATGGATTAAATATTATCCAAATAAGGATTCCTTTTATTTTTTATAATTGAAAATAATTAATTATTAACAATTCATAATTTAAATATAAACATAATTTTTTTCCTTATTTCATAAATTATAACCCTTTATAAATTATTTAGTAGGATTTATAAATAAACACTTTTATTTTTATATCATTAAAATTGACATATAATTTATTAAAAGATATTTTAAATATTAAATTTTAACAATTGGGGATAAAAATTTTCACAAACATTTAATTAATTTAAAAAATTATAATTAATTAATTTGTAAACCTTTTATAAATTAAAATATCTCCAAATGAATTTTATAATGATTTATTAACATTATATAAAACACATAAATCATTTTATATGTTAAAAAAATAACAATTTTTAAAATAATTATGACTACCCTTAAGAATATGGGTATTCTTAAATGAGGCTAAAGCTTTCTACTATTACATATTCTCTCGGGAAGCCCTTTTATAAACTTGAGTAACCAATTATCTTTATGAAACTTAAATATAATTTACTGCATAAGGGTTATACAATGATTACCTTTAAATATCTCATTTTTTGTAAGGTCTCTAAAGATATTACATTTATATGAATGCTTCATGTAAGGGTAGGTCTTGATTTACCTTTTAGCAGCCTCCTAGAACTTATATATAAGGTTACTACCTTCATACAAACCATTTTAATAAAGGAAACAAATAGGTCACCCTTAAACAATCCTTATGAATATGGGCTTGACCTTTACATAACCCCTTTACATGTAAGGGTATGACCAGGTGGCCTTTATATAGAACAATATACATAAGGGTAAGACATGATAACCCTTATGTAGAACACTCTATATAAAGGTAAGGCGAGATGACCCTTACAGAGACCACTTTGTGTAAGGTAAATCCTTGGATACGGTTACACAACCCATTTATGTAAGGGTAAACCGTTTTTCCAAATTTTCATAAAACCTAAAAAATGATTCTATGTTCTTGTTTTCTACTTAATTTCAATGAAATGTTTCATAGATTTAAATCATTACCACCTCTGATACCAATGTATGTTTTTATTAGAGTATAATAACGATTATCAAATCAAGAAGAGGTGATTAAATACCCTTGTCTTAGGATCTCCGTACAAGATAATATGAAACTGTGTATAAAATAATTAAATTATGAAAATTTTAAAAAATGAATACCATGCTCCGTAGAATACACTATTTCATCTTTGAACACCATCACATGGGTTTGATAGAGATCACTATGTGTCATCCAAACGACATCCCACCTCCACAGTGTATCCATAAGATGATCTGACTATCTCGTCACATGAGAGGGATCTAACCTTCTTCCTCATCCCAATAGATACTTGAGTTCAAAGTAAGAATACAAAAGGGATAAATGAGTATGGGAGTACCATCCAAGCATCAAGTGTGCACACCACTACTATCGCATGACAATGTTTATATAATCCATAAGGATTCTCTTTGGGCAGTCGCATTCACTAATTCATTCATAATGCATGAGTAAAAGTCATGGCCAGTTCATGTATCATATACCTGAATTTTATTCCTCCCAAATGTTTCATTGTATGAAACAATAAATTAAATTAGAGTTGTGAGGGAGATCAAACTTTCTGATCGATAATTATTATTGTAGGCAATGTAAATGATATTCCACTTTCTATATATAAATCATAATTTTCATGCAATTCAATATACAAACTATAAATACATCACATATAAATATGGATTTTAGGCATATATACTTCATAATTTTCTTAAAAATGACCACAAAAACTTTTAAAGGAATATTCAAAGTAAATAATAGTCATGACTATTGAAAAATCCATTCATGTTGTGTATATTAAAAGAAAACTTTCTTTTCCAAATTTACTAGTTCAAAAAACTTTTAGAAACATTACTCTTTGAAGAATTTTTCAATGAATTCAAAATTAGTGAAAATGAACTTTTAAAAAAATTATATTTAGGTAAGATATTTTATAAAACAATTTTTAAGAGAATGGACATGGAAGAAATATTGTGTCGATCAACTAAGAAATAATGTCGACTTCCCTTCTAAAAAAACAAATCTCAATAATTTTAAGTACCAAAGTTAGAAAAATGGTAATAATACTTGAAAATTACAATAATAAATAGAGTATAAGAAAATATATGGGGTTTAAAGGATAATATCCATAAAATTTCCCTCAATAGGAATTTAGCATAGACAATATCGAAAAGAAATGACATTGTAACATAAACCCTTACCTTAAGTCACTTCTTTCTTTAAACACATTTAAACCATATGTATAATAAATATAGATTTAATATAAATATATTCCAAAAAAATAATCATATATATAAAACCATATATTATTTGAATACAACATCTTATCACCTGTTTATTAATAATTCATTATTTAAATCACTGTTTCGGGTGATAACTGTTTCATTTTTTCATGCATGTTTTGTTTCAGAAGTCCTCTTAATTGTACATTGATTATGGTTATATAATATCCAGAATATTAATCATGTAATTAGTATCATATGTAGTCATTATATACACTTTTATAACTATTTATATTAATCGGTGATGAAAAATGAGTTACATCACTTTGTGGAGAAGGTAGTTTGTAAGTATTCATGAGTGATGTCTCCACTTTTTGATGTATGAAAAAAAAGAAAATTAAATAATAATTAAAATTTAAAGAACTATAATAATATCATAAATATCATATATATTCAGCAAATCCATCATTATAACCATCAATTTTAAGTGGCGATGAAAAATAAAATGCATTACTTCATGGAGGTGGTAGTCCACACGTATGCACGAGAAATGTTTTATTTTTCTATAGAATGGATAAGACATTGATAATGGTTATTAAAACATCATATTAAAAAGAATAATTATATTTAGGATACTAAATAAATTAATTTATAATTGATACCATATATTTATTGGAGGTAGAATAAGAAATAAAAATGAAAGTACTCAGTTAAGAGTTATACCTGTTCATTGAAAAACCACCTTGGGTTTACATCTTAAGCTTTGAAAAGATGGTATTATAGAAAGAAAATAAGCTTTAGGACATTATAAAGGAAGATATTATAGTATTAGAGTATGAATTTTCTGATATAGATGACACAAAATTTGTTAATAAATTAGAACAGGAGGCTCCCTTTTATAATTGAGGGAAACGACACATTTTGAATTACATTAAATATTTAAATATAATACATATCATAATAATGTCAAGTGGAACAAAATAGACATAATATTAAATTTATGACATGATATATTTGAAATATCTTTAACTAATAAAATTGGGACATGTTTACATTTCATTTTAAACCATATAATTGGGTTTAACCCCCTCATTAACCCTTTTTAACTTTAATTGATGTAACTCTTTTTTAGCATTTAAGGGTCTTAAATTTAATTATAAGGTTATAATTGGATAAAAAATGGCCTATGAATTAATTTTTTTACCCTTTCCCATCACACTTTTCCTCTTGAAGGTTTTTTTATTTTTAAATCAATTAATAAAATATTTGTTATCATTAAATATCATTAAATTCATTTTTGCGACTATTCATTTAATTTGACTTGAAATACATCAATAAAAAATTAAATTCAAATATAAAAACTTTTAAAATAATTTATAATTTATAATTTATAATTACCTATTAAGTTTATGGGATACCATAATTCCTCTAAAACATATTAATTTTATTGTTTTTAAAATCATTTACCTTGTTTTTTCTACTTCCTCCACAAGCACTACATTAGTATTGTTTAGGCACTTAAGGTAATTATATAATCACTAAAAATTAAAAATAAATTATTTATGTTAAAAATAACCTTTTATATGCATTCATAAATTCTTTTTATCCTTATGTAAATATATAAGAGAAATTAAAATCAAGAGACTGATATTTTTCATTTATACCTTTCCTATAATAATATAAATGTCATAATCAAAGAAATATGGCACCAAGTTTCCATATATTAAAAACATGGATGATCATGGATAAAATAAACTCATCCAATGGGATAAAGGAACATGTTAGAGATATTTTAAAGCCTTATCCCTAAGTTTAAACCTACTTTTACCCTTACTATTGTGATAAATATTTACCATGGTTACTATTCATAATGGATAAAAATAAAAGAGAACTATTTACCAAATTTTAACTTCCTGATTCCAAATATATAATAATTTTTTTCAATACGAAATTAATAAATTTTAAAAAATCTATTTTAAAATAATTACGCAAAAGGAAACAAATCCATTTTTAGAAAGCTGTTTTTAAGCATAAAAATGGATTTATTTTTATCTCATTCCGAAAAAACACAATTAGATGAATGTTAAAACATCTCATTAAAATCATTTATCAATAGTTATTAATTTAATTTATTAAGATACAAATACATTGCATGCATAAAAATAGTTTTTCAGAAAAAAACTCTTTTACTTTCAAAGGATTTTATTTTCATTTATAATCAATTGATAACCACTGAATTGATTTTATAAATCTATAATTTTTTTTCATAATTTAGTCTTTCAAATTCATATCTTCCAATAACACATCTTTGTGATAACTGTCACATTAAATAATAATATTTCAATAGTATATCATGGTTCATTTAACCTCGATGTTACTTGTAAAGAAATATATCAAAGAAATAAAATTTATTTGAAGATAAATATATCATATAATCTTGGGGATTTATAGTTAATATTGGAAATGAAAATGGAATAATAATTTTAATTAATTTCCAATGAATTAATTAATATTTAACTTAATGCATGTTTTCTTATTTGATATCTATAACTTTGCATTGGAAGTCGAGGGTCTTGTGCGATGATAGATAAAAATTAGTATAGGGCTAAGTAGTTTACCTTAGTTTTGATGTGCATGGTGTTATTTATATTTTTTATTTTCTACACTATACCACCCGCATCAATAGGGAAACTGACACCGAAATGTTTTCGGGGGTGTTTTCTCCAACATCCAGCATGAAAGGTGAAAATATGAATGACTTATAACTCTCCCCCACTCTCCTTATAGACATTGATGAGTAGAAATATCACAGGATATAATGGATTATAGTATATGGTGTGTCTTGACTAATGTTTTGATGGATCACGATTTTACTATACATTTTATGTGAGAATTGTAATGGCTTGAGGTATATATCATACTTGTATTTGGACATTTTTATTTAAACTTCCCGTGGGTGTAAATTTATGATGTGGCACCATATATTTAATTTATGATTATTTATAGCTTATATATATCTTTTTAAAAATGTTTTAAAGTGATTTGATGTGGGATAGAGGCGTTTGGGAGGACAAAAATGAAAAGGGTCCAGACTGGGGGGTATTCTATAGCTTAAAAAAGATATAATAGCTCCACTAGCCATCTGGTGGAGTTTTTAGAATCTGCATCAATACTGTATATCCCACCTACCCGCCAGTGAGGTTCCTAGGAAGAACTAGTAATGGCTAGCATCTACTAGATGGCTGGTGGCATTGTTCAAAGCCTAGCGTGCACACTAGTTTTTATAGTATTTTTTTAAATTACCCCCTCTCTTATTATCTAATTATCTCAGTCCTCTCTAAAACCCCCAAAACCTAATATCTCTCTCTAATTATTTTGATCTCTCTCTTCCCTTCCATCTCCTCTATTCAATGCACAAAAAATGGTTCGATTCCACAATTCAGAACTAATGAGTTATATCTTGACCTAGATCAATCCTCTCATATTATACTTGATAAAAACCAATTATATTATTGATTTATTGGTTGGATATAAGGGTTTTTACATGGTCTAATAAGTAAATTATTGGTCATTGGTAGAATTGGTGACCATATTTGGGGAATTGTCATTTGTCCACCGTTGGGACCTAGACCATTGTCGACAACAGATCTTCTCAGGTTAGTGTGATCTTTTCCTACATTTTTGGTGTGGTTTAACCTGATATTGATCCAACAATTCTAATTATAATATATTGGGGATGTTTATATTATTTGGTTGTGCAATATGACTTGAACATAAATACTTTTCATCAAATCATTTTTGTACCTATGGTAGGTAGTCCTTATCTTTTGTGTATGTTTATACAGGTTATTGGTATGATTTTATGGAATGCGTGTTTGTCCCCATTAGACCTATGTTTGATATTGATCACATAAGGTGTGTGTGTTTTTCACCCCATGAAACCTATATTTAATGTTTTCAAACATTCAATTTTGTAATGGTAGTGACTCTTTCTTAGTATGATGTGATGTTTAATTTTACATCCTATATACATGTTTTTTATGTATTATTCTATTTATATTCTATAGTTTAATGTTCATGTTAATCCATATAGACTACCCCCCTAATAGGGATGTGTAAGATATTGATCAGAATGTACATGGGTTGCCCCTTCCAGTGGGATGTGTGAAACATGTTATGTGGACTATCTCATTGAGGGGGATTTGTCAGAAATGGCTGGTTGACGTTCCTTTCAAAATGATATAAAAGCAAGAAGAGTTGGTCGCTAAGTACTTAACATATATGTTATGGTTGCGTGATATACTTGTTCTTTATCTACGCTCTATTTTTTTTTCATGGAATGTACCAATATTTTATATACAATTATGTTAAGGGCTATTGGTGGTATCATATTGTGTCTTTTACTCACACCCTACTTGGGAATCTCAATGTGCTTCTAGATTTCATGAATAGAGGTTTAGTGAAGGTTAAGGTCCTTGCATTGGATGGTTGAGTGGGATTAGAAGGATGATGCATGTGTTTTTGGATGGACCTCGGGATGGTTTTCTACTACTGCTTTTGTTTACCTACTTTACTCCATACAATCATTCACTATCTATGGGAATCATTTTCTTGGTTTTGATTTATGTGATGGACATTCCACAATAATACTTCATGGATTTCTACTTAGTGTGTATACTAATACTCTGATAATTAATTAATTAATTAATTGTTGTTGATTATGTTGTTATCATTTACAATATGTACTCTAATGTCTTCGTAGTACCGAGGTCATAGTCTCCCCATAATATTCCTTTTGGACATCAATGTTAGTCAGCAAACCCTTGAATATGGTAAGGGATGAATGAGGTCATGTGGAACTCCATCTTGGAAATGATGATTTGGGTTAGGGTGTTATAAAATGGTATCATAGCACCATGTTCACTAACCTGTTTCTTTTATTTTCCTTGATTTGGGTCAGGTTAAATAAAAGATAAGACGGTTGTGACTCAATAAAGGGAACTATGTTAGTTCCTATCCATCACTAATGGAAAAATTACCGATATTAATAGTTTAGAACCATTGGTATAGGTCCCCAAACTGTTGGTATAGCCTATATTAACGGTTTGGGAATCCATTGGGTGATTTGGTGTGGGAAAAGACCTATCCCAATGGTTTTCCAAACCATTGGGATAGGTATTTCCCAACAGTTTTACCAAACCGTTGGGATAGGTATATATATATATATATAAAAGTTCCAGCAGAGGTTTGAACCCACAACCTCCACATTATATATCAATGACTTTTCCTCTATCCTATAGTTGCCTTTGTGAATATATTTGGATATATATATATATATGTGTGTGTGTGTGTGTGTAATTTATATATTTATATATTTTATGATATTTAATAAATGAACTAATAAAAAATAAGGGTACCTATCCCAAAAGTTCTCAAAAATATTGGGATAGGCCTTTCCCAACAGTGGGGATAGGTACCCACCCTTTCCCAACAGTTTGCCCAAACTGTTGGGAAAAGTGGTCTCAAAGTACCATTTCCCAACATTTTTCCAAAAATATTGGGAAAATTAGACCCCTTCCCAATGTTTTGGGAAAACCATTGGAAAAATTGGCCTCAAAGTACCCTTTCCCCCACTTTTCCCAATAGTTTGGGAAACCATTGAGAAAAGTGGACCCTTTCTTAATAGTTTTGGAAAACCGTCCTTTTCTCACTGGTTTTGCCAAAACCGTTGGGAAAAGTGGTGTCAAATTACCCTTTCCCAATGGTTTTGGCAAAATTGTTGGGAAAGGGTACCCATACCAACAATTTTTATAAACCGTTGGTATAGATGCGTTGGTATAGATAGGATTTCCAGTAGTACATCACTATATGGTAGTCCTCTGAGTTATCATGAAAGTGGGAATTTATGTTCTTATTATGAAATGTTACCTTTGATTTAATTCACCCCAGGTGATGCACATGTTGTTGGCTTACTCATTAATGGGATTTTGTATGCATTCATGAATCATGTTTAGACACATATGATCACATGCATTATGGTTTTCTTTGCATTAGACAGATCCCAAATAATTAAATGCTTTTTTAAACTATGATATGTTATTTTGGTATATTATTTATTAAATTATTTTATTTAAGACAAATTATTCTATTATTGACTGTATATATATGGGTTTGACTAACGTATAGGTTTCAGAGGTTTGTCTTGGGTTGTGGGTAGTTATTAAGGGGTTCTGCCTTGTTCTTGTGGGTATCCTCTTAGGTTGAAACTTGTTATAAAACCCTGTGTGTTCCTATAATCTATTAATAGTATTATTTTTTAAGTTATTGGATCTCTCTAAGGTTTGATCTCACATTTCACGAAAATTTCACCTCATAGGTGTCTTGCACAACCAATTAGGAAAGTACTAATTAAACCACCTATCATACATGCGGATGCAGCTGAGCATCCTCCCTTAGATTCTCTAGCAGTTCAAGCTATAAAACTAATCTAGCTGAGATTATTTTGGCTAATACATGTTCAAGGTGGAGGATCCCATATGGGTGGGATGATGATGGTCAATTATAATCATGAAATCCAACTCCATCACCCCCTCATACTTCTGGGGAAATGAAGGCCCCCTTGATTTGGAGGGCTGGATATGAGTCAGTAAGAGGATTTTTGACCTAGTAGAGAACCTATAGGATCGAAATATGAAGTTTGTGACCTTTATGCTTTAGGGAATTATCGGAAAATTTAGGGATGTTATACTTTAATATGGTATATGTGAAGTGATGACATGTTAAACCATCAAGGACCTCTTCTTTGAGGAGTTCTTACTTGATGCACTAAGTATGGACCATGCTTAGGATTTCATGGTTCTCTAGTAGGGGACGATGAAAATCTCCTCCTATTCAGCACACTTCACTGAGTTAAATCACTTTTCTCCTTTTCTGGTAGATAAAGAGGCATAAAAATCTAGAAATTTTGAGATTGGGATTTATCCATAGCAAAAATGCGAGGTCATGAACTTTAATATGACGACATATGATGCAATTCTTTGTAAGGCCCCGGTGATAAAAAAGGGAATTGATAAATAAAAAGCTCTAGGTATTCTTCCAGCTACCAATGTAATTATGGGTTCTTTCTCTAGTGTAGTTTTAGTTAATTATTCTAGTAATAAGAATAGGAAGTGAGAGGATGGAATCCAGAGTGGAAATCGATAGGTAGATTAGATAATAAGTTACTTAACTCCCTTAAAATGAAATGAATCTATTGGGTGTTATAAGGGAGGAAACTAATTTATCTCAAGGACTCTCATGTTTCCATCATGACTTACCACAAGTGATGAAAGACAAGTCATACAATGTGGATATATCACAAAGATTCACGGATGCACATATAAAAGTCAAAATATGATGTGGGTGAAGGACCTCAGCAATAGGTGTATACCACACAAGTTTTGGTGAATTAGGTGACTCATGAGCCTCTGGGGTTTCATGGAGTGGTTTTTGGTAGGGATTATATGGTTTAATAGGCTTCAAATGATGGTGTATAGGAACTTTCAATAGTTTTAGGTATGATCCTGATTTCTTATACACTATATATTACTTTTTTGATATAGGTTCATCTCATTCCTTCATATTTTCTCAAGTAGTTTTGGGGTTAAACATACTATTTAACTTCTCTTCAGAGTTTCTATCCATCGATACAACCTTGAGAAAGAAATTGGATTGTCTTCATATCTATATAGAATATATGCTCATGATTTATGGATTTGATCATGTGTATATCACTACAATTCTAGATATTTTAGGCTTCGATGTGATCCTTGGAATGGACTAGTTGATCATCTACCGTGAACACATTGATTGTTATCATAGATGAGTGAATTTTTCATCACCTAAGGGGGGATGTTTATGTTGAACAATGAATGGGATGTCAGGGAAAGTAGAGTAAGATCAGATCCTCATCAAATATAATTCTTTTCTACATAGGTGGCTAGCATGATCCTTGTAGTGGATCAGATGATGACTCCTACCATTGTCCCTCCTATTTTACGCCTATTCTAAGATGTATTTATAAATTATTTCTAAGGGTTTCATAAAAAAGGGTGGTTATGTTTGATATAGAGATCATTCTTTCTATATAATCCATATCAATTCCACCATATCATATGGAACTAGTTGAGTTAAAAGAGATCAATGTACAATTTGATGATCTTGAAGCTAAAGGCATCGCCAGACTGAGAACTTCACCTTAGGAGATCCATTGTTGTTTTCTAAGAAGGTGGGAAGTAGTCTTCATTGTTTTTTGGAGTATGAGAAGTTGAATTAGATCATAGTGAAAATAGGTACCTATTTCCAAGAATTTATGACTTTTTCAATCAATTGAGGTGATCCAAGTGGTTTTCCAAGATTGATTTATGTTCTAGATACCGTTAGATTCAGGTCATAGAGGAATACATATCAAAGAAAACATTTAGAATAAGGTATGGGTTTTATGAGTATCTCATTATGAATTTTGGACTAAAAATGCTTCATAAGTGTTCATGGATCTCATGGATAGAAACTTTCAACCATACATAGACTCTTTCATCACTGTTTTTATTGATGACATCCTGATATATTCCAAGATTCCAAAATCACATTCAAAAGACTATGAGATTATATTGAGTAAACTTCATACACATCATCTTTACACCAAGTATTTTAAGTGTCAATTTTTGATAAAAGTGGTTCACTCTATTATGAATGTGGTTTCTTGAGTAGGAATATCAGTTGATCTAGAGAAGGTAGATGCAATTATGTCTTGGTCATAGTTTAGGAACATGTTCAAGATTTAGAGTTTCCATGGGTTGGTTGGGTACTGTAGAAGGTTCATTCTAGTATTTTATTACTTTTAAGTACCATGAATTCACTTACCAAAAGAGGAGTCAAGTATGAATGGATATATTAGTGTAAAGAGGCCTTCTTAGATCTAAAGAATAGGTTGAAATTAGATCTGATACTGATTATTCATGAGTCTGGATTTGGGAATGCATTGTTTTGTGATGAATTTGTAATTTCCTTGGGAGTTGTTTTGTTGCATATTGATATGGTGATTTATTATGGGTCACATCAGTTATGATCCCATTAGTGGAAATACCCTACTCACAACTTGGATTTGGAAATCGTGGTTCACGTATTGAAATGTTGGAGACACTCCCTATTTGGTGTTATATTTTTTATATATAAAAACCATAATAGTATATGTTATATTTTTTCTCAGGGTGACCTGAATCTTTGTCAGAGGAATTAGGTAGAATACTTGTAAATGTTTGAATTTGAGATGGAGTATGATCCTGGGAAATGAAATGTAGTTTTATATTTTCTTATTAGAATGATGCAGGAAGTGGGAGAGTGGATGTAGAGAGTGGGATGTAAGCTTGTGTATTTACTAGAAAATTGGAAGGTTTTTGTAAATGAGGAGTTAGGAAAGTGATTTGTGAACCCATAGTAATTATTTCATCATTGGTGGAAAGATTAAATTCTAGTAAGTTGGTTGATCTAGAGTTTATTATGATGCATGATAGGTTGGAAGAGGATAGTTTTGTTATAGGGTAGATCTTAGATGGATGTGGTGTGCTTCTAGTTCACGGAAAGGTGATGGTTCCTTGTATCATGGTAGAAGATATGATGAAAGCCTCTCATTCTTCATAGTGGTTAGTGCAACCAAGATAGACCAAGATGTATCACAATATCAGATGGTTTTTCTGGTGTCCCAACATAAAAAAGAGACATTACAGTCTTTATCACCCATTTTATGACATGTTAGAAGATTAATTCCAAGCATAAAAGACATGTAGGGTTGATAAATACACTTCTAATGCCTATGTGTAAGTGGGATGAGGTAATAAATAAATTCATGATAGGGTTTCCCTGGATCCTCAGAGTTCAAGATACCATTTGAATTATATTGGAATGGTTAACTAAGTTCACTAACTTCTTACCGATCTAGGAGAGTAAATCAATGAATAAACTAAGAAAGATCTATGTTTGGGAGATCATATATCTAAATAGATCACCTTTGAGTGTGGTATATAACAGATATGCTTAGTTCGCATTGTGATTTTTGAATGTCTTGAAGAATACAATAGGGAATTAGTTTAAACTGAGTATATGTTTTCATCCTCATATAGATGGGTAGTTGGAAAGAAATATGCATAATTTAGAGGAAATTTTACCAGCATGTGTTATATATTTTTTAGGATCTTGGGATGATCACAAGTATGTGATCGAGTTATCTGAAAACAACAGTTTCTACTATTCAATTCAGATTTTTCCATTTGATACTCTCTATGGACAGTCATGCCATTCACTATAATGCTGTAATGAGTCATGTGAATCTTTAATTTTTGGGACTAATATGGTGCAATATAACTCAGAATTAATGTAGTTGATTCAGAATATGTTGGTCACATATTATATTAGAAAATTATTTATTTTGACTAGAAGAGATGACCCTTGGGGTTCACTATGAGTGACATGGTTTTCTTGTGGGTGTTCCCTTAGTTTGGGAATTGGAATTTAATTAATCAAGGGAATTTGGAATCACAGTACATTGAATTGTTTTAGATCGTTGAACACATTGAGACAATGGAATGTTAGTTGGATCATCCTCCATCGTATCAAGGCGTGCATAATGTGTTCTATGTGTCTTAGTGTCAGTGGTTTGAGCCTGATAATATGCATATTATCAACTATGAGGATATTGATCTATAATCTTATGTATCTTTTTTGGAGTGACCCATTTAGATTTTTAACCGAATTGAGAAGGTGTTGTGAGGGAAGGATAATCTGATTGTTTAGGTTCAGTGGTAGCACAAGTGTATTTAGGAAGATGCATAAGAGCGTGAGAAAAAAAATTCAAGCATAGTGTCCTGGGTTTTTTTGACCAAAACTATGGGGATACTTCTTGAAGAAGGATCATAGATTCATTTTGGATTAATTGGTGAAATTGGACTTAGATATTTACCCTTGTCACCAAATTCTCATTATACCTAAGTTAGGTGGTCCTTATCATTAACACATGTTTATATGGGTTCTTGACATGATTGTTTGGTGTGTTTGTGGCCTTATGAGACCAATGTTTGATGTTAATCACATTAGGTGTGTGTGTGTCACCCCATAAACCTATGTTTGATGTTTTATCACATATAGTTTTGTAATATTGTGAATCTTTCTTGATATGATGTGGTGTTTTATCTATCATACTTTATAGATGTTTTTCATGTGTTGTTCTATTTGTCTTCTACAATTGAATATATAGGTTTAACCATATAAACTATCCACCTAAGAGGCATGTGTAAGATATTTATTTTCATACACATGGGATTCCCCTTCTATATGGACGTGTTAAACATTTTTTGGTCTATCCCATCTAGGGGGGTTTTTTAAACATGGTCGGTGGATGTTCCTTCAATCAGGGTTCCGAAGTAGGTAGAGTCGATATTTAAGGACCCAACACATATGTTATTATTTTGTGATATATTTTTTCATTGTTTGTGATTTTTTTATTGTCCATGTAGTGCACCAGTATTTCATATATGCTTATTGTAAAGACCATTAGTGTTATCCTACCGATTCTTGAACTCACACCCTACTCAAGAATCTCGATGTGCTTATAAATTTCATGACCATGGATCCAATGAATGGAAAGGTACATGTAGTGGATGTTTTATCTGGTTTATTATAAGGATGTGGGTGTTTCAGGATGTGACTCAAGATGGATGTTTTTCTTGTTATTTTGTTTGGATACTTTACTTCATGCTTCGATCCACCATCTGTGGGAAATATTTTATTGGTTTTGGTTTATATCACTAACATGCCATACAAATAATTAATGATTTTATACTTATTATCTATACTTATACTCTGATAATTTATTAATTTTTTCATTATTTTTGATTATATTGTTATATCTTTCTTTATTTACTCTTATATTTACCTGGTATTGAGGGCATAGTTTCACCATGATGTTCCACTTAGCCCTCACCGCTAGTTAGTAACCTCTTGTATACAGAAATGTGTGCATGAGGTCATGTGAAACTCTAGAATGAAATTGGTGATTTGGGTTGGGGTGTTACTGTAAAGACCCGCAAATTTCAAGGAAATTTTTTTTTCTTAATTTTCTTGGGAATTTTACAAGAGCGCAGCTTCAGACGGCACCTGATTCCGAGGCCCGGTGTGCCCGGAATCAATTTCCGAAGTTTGGCTCGGGTACGTTCAGTGAACGGACGAGCGGGTTTTTCTATCTTTTGAACCGGTGCCCGGAATCAAATTCTGAGGGCACCGATGAAATCGCAGCGCCAGTATTTTCTTAGAAACGCCTCTTCCGGAGTTGCGTTTGCTCAGACGTGGTTTTTAAATTTTGCGGCTTTAAGTCAGAAATAAAATAAAGTTTGTGCGACAACTTTATTTTATTTCACTTAAGCTGCTTGGAAGCCACTTGAAGCCACTTAAGGGCGGCTTGAACTGAGTGGAACTGGATAGGAGGCTATCCAGAAATATCCTACCCCCTTGGTAGGATATTTGTGCGGTGGGGCCCGCACGAGCCCCGCCGTTTCTTTCGCTAAGTAACGCACCCGCGAAAACCCGTCAAAGTAACTGAAAAGTCAACCGACGCGTTTTCTTAAATTCTTAACAGACCATTTAATTGGGCGGTTTATTTCGTGAATTAAATGGGCTGTTTTATTCGTTGAATTAATTCAACGAATTAAATGGGTCGTTACTTACGCGTTTTGCGTTTGTTGGAAAAATAATAAAATAGACAACTTGTCTATTTTGGAGGATTGCTATCGTTGTGCAATTCCTCTGAACCTCCACTCTCCCCGCGAAGAACGCGAAGAACGCGAAGAACGCGAATAACGCGAAGAACGCGAAGAACGCGAAGAACGCCGGCGACTGGAATTCGACGACGCACACCGAGATCTGTGACGTCGACGAGCCCTACCCGCGACGTTCTTCGGCGACGCCTCTTCTTCTGCGGCCGATCCTCGTTCGGCAACTAAGGTGAGAAACGAATCATTTGAATTCTCCCGTTTTAATTTCGATATCAACGGATTTAAACTAATTAAATCCGTTTGATCTTGATCCGGAGATTGGCGACGCGACGCCGGATACCGCGACGACGCGACGATCCCCCCTTCTTCCGCGACGAGCAATTCCGCGACGACCTCTCGTCCGACGACGACGACAAGTAAGGGATGTTGGATTATTTTATCTTTTTCAACGTGTTTATTCTTTTAAAGTGAAGAACATGATCTCCGACAATTTTGATTTATTTAAAATTGTTGTTGATTATTCCTCCCGTGGATTTTGACTAAACGCGGAGGGTGCGGGTCTAACGAACAAGACCCGGCAACCCTCCGCCGATCTCTTTTGTTGTGCGGATTTGGCGGACGACGACGAACCGTGCGGCAAGGGCATTTTGTTGATTCCGCAGTGAAGATCGTCCCCCGGGAGGAGCAACGGCGCAGACGGGAAAGAAATCGGGCCACCGGAGCACCTCCGGCGGCCCGCGGAAGGGGACGGCGGCGCGGGCCGCCGGCGCGGCGGCGCCGGCGCCCGGAGGCGGCGGCGCCCGGCGCGCCGCCGGAGGAGTCCGCCGCGGCCGAGCCGCGGCGGCGGCGAACCGCCGGACCGCGTCCGCGGTCCGGCCACCAGCACGCGGCCCGCGCGGGCCGCGTTTCTCCCAAAGCCGCGGGTTTGACCCGCGGCGGCTCTTCGGCCGCTCGGCCGAAGACCGAGCCGGCCGGTCCGGTCGGCCGGGCCGCGCCCAGGCCGGACCGGACCCGGCCTAGCCGGGTCGGGCCGACCCGGTTCGGCCGACCCCAGGGGGGGGGGGGGGGGGGGGGTTCGGGCCGGGTCGCCCCGGACCCAGAACCCCCGTTTCGGGCCCTCTTCGGTCTTTCGCCCATATCTTGGGCCTGGGACCTCCGATTGACGATCCGTCAGCGGCTACGCGATCCTTGGATCGAGACGGTCGTTTCGGTATACTATACTCAAGGTGCACCTTCCTTTTCGGAAGCCTACGTTGTTAAAACTCCGTAGTTAAGCGTGCTTGGCCTAGAGCAGTGATCAGGATGGGTGACCTCCTGGGAAGTTTCCCAGGGTGGGAGTGAGACGGAAAGGCCAATAACTAACAGACCGGGCGTCCGATTGATGCGCCGTCTGTTTCGTTGAATTCCTCTAAGTGAGACGGAACTTTTGGCATACTCCGCCCGAGGATCGGATACAGGCGGAGTACGGTCGGGTTGGTTTTGCCCTAAAAACCAACCGGGCCCCTGGGACGAAAATGCCAATAACTCTCAGACCGGGCGTCCGATTGACGCGCCGTCTGTTGCGTTGAGATCCTGTTGTCGATACGGAACTTTTGGATACATCAACTTCGGACTACATGTCAGTTGATGTATCAGCCTCTCGGCTCGTGGAGCGGACCCTCCTAAACGAGCTCGCTAAGTGCGGGAACCCTAGTGCTGGCTGTGGCTTCGACGACAGAGCAGAGATCCTCCGTGGACTGCGACGACGACAGAGCAGAGATCCTCCGTGGACTGCGACGACGACAGAGCAGAGATCCTCCGTGGACTGCGACGACGGCAGAGCAGAGATCCTTCGTGGACTGCGGCGACGACTGTGCAAGAGATCCGGAGTGGACTGCGTCGACTACTGCACTCAGCGATCCTACGTGGAACAGTGCTACCGAACCTGTGTGAGCTGAATCTTCTTTTTTACCTTGAGCGGTGGAGCGCTTGGGTGTAGCGGCGGACCCGTGGTACTTGACAGTGGTGGTGCGCTTGGATGCAGCAGCAGACCCTTGGCGGTGGAGCGCTTGGTTGTAGCGGCGGACCCGCGATACTCTACGGAGTGTGTGCGCTTGGTTGTAGCGACAGACCCGCGACGGTGGAGACGTGCGTGCGGAGTACGGAGACCGTGTAAATGACTGAGACCTGATGACTGCTTGACCGACTCGACTTGGAGTGAGTCGACTAGCCCAGTGGACGGAGCGCCCAGTAGTTGGCAGCAGACCCACGGCGGACGGAGCGCCTGGTAGTTGGCGGCAAACCCGCGGTACTCGACAGGAGGAGTACCTCAGTAGGCTATCTGGGTGAGCGCCCGGTATTTGGCAGCAGACCCTCAGCGGACGGAGCGCCCGGTAGTTGGCAGCAGACCCGCGGTACTCGACAGGAGGAGTACTTCAGCAGTCTTAGGTTAGTGAGCAGTACCTCGGAGTCGTGACAGGACCACTGTACACTTCAGAGATGGGGCTCTTCAACATTTTCGGTTTCGATAATGAAAATCCTGGTTGAGCTGAATCTAATGTTACTCTCCTTTGTGGATTGTGTTGAACTATCCTATGTGGATTTACTGTTTACTCTCCTTGTGGATTTGAGTCTTGCTTTCCTTTGTGGATTGAGTTGTTCTTGAGCTCGTGAGCAGAGCTAGAATTGGGGACTTAGGTATATGTATGGGCATATACCTAAGTCGAGTCAGATGTTACTTCGTGACTGCATCTTTCTTTTGTGCTATATCCTTTGTGGATTTCGGGAGACCTTCGGGGGTCTCGGGGTCCTTACTGAGTAGTTGTACTCACCCCTGCACGGGCTATGCCCACACCTTGTTGTGTTGGTTGCAGACGACGGACAACGCTGATCACGGTTGGGGCGTGGAGCAGGACGGTACCTGGAGGTGGACCACTGGGCGGGACGTGCTCGGAGCGGACGTGGGACCCGAGGAGCCTGGAGGCTATCTGAACCCACCCTTCAGGTGGGATTGCCAGTGGACGACACGAGGCCGCCGTCTTTTCTTCAGTTGCTGTACTTTACTTTTCAGTTGTACTTTACAGTTGGGCTTGTATTTCCGGCCCCCTTTACTTTTCTGCACTTTACTTTCCGCTTGCTGACTCTGTGTGGTTGTTACTTAAAGGCAATGCCTTCCCTGTTTACTGGGATTTTACGCCTTGGTGCTAGTCGCCAGCCCCTGGCCTATGGAAGGCGGGCTTGGGGTAGTCACGGCACGGGCCCCGAGGACGGGTCGTGACAAATTGGTATCAGAGGTGGTCGGTTCTACCGCAGACTCTGATCTTTCTTCTGTGTGAAGCAATAGTGTTTAGCGTATTGAGTGTGGTTATCAGTCCAGGGAGTCCAGTGTTGGTACGGCGGCCGACGTATCCATACACCAGGACCCTGACTTCTGATTTCTGACTTAATGCACGAAAACATTGATTGCATGTGTGTTTCAAGTTTTCTTCGTGATTACTTGTGTCAGCTCACCGGGTATACTGATCTGCTTCATGAAAGTCTCAAGTTTTCCTTGTGATTACTTGTGCCAGCTCACCAGGTATACTGTTCTTACTGTGGTGCTCTTGTTCTCCTTTTCAGGATGGCCCCGCGACGACAGCCAGCTAGGGTTCCGAGTGTAGGGCGCGACGGCAGCCCACCGAGCGACGAGGCCTCGGTGCAGGGCCCTTTGCCAGCAGTGGCACCGGCGGTAGCTTTACCCGCCGAGCCACCGATGCTACCAGTACCAGACGCTGACGATGCACGTCGCCTCAGGGCACTGCATGAGTTTCAGAGCCAGCGACCGCCCAGGTTTCGCGGTGAGGCGGACCCCCAGGCCGCCGACGACTGGCTAGAGGCGGTGGTACGGATCTTTAGGCTAGTGAGGACACCAGCGGATCTCATGGTGATTCTCGCGGCGAGCCTCCTGCAGGCGGCGGCAGGACGATGGTGGAGCTTGATGCTCCAGGTGCACGATGAGGCATCTCTTCTTTGGACGGACTTTGAGAGCCTCTTCCGCTCGGAGTTCGTCCCGGCCACCCTTCGTGCGGTGCGTATCCAGGAGCTTCTACAGCTGCGGCAGGGCAGCATGACGGTCGCTCAGTACGCGGCGAGGTTCACCGACCTTTCTCGGTACTCGACAGACATGGTACGGGACCCCTTCTTCCGGGCCCGGACCTTCGAGCAGGGCTTGCGACAGGAGATTCGGGCGTCGCTGATCTCCCTCAGCATTTCGACCCAGGCGGGAGTGCTAGAGCGGGCCCTTCTGATCGAGAGCTTCCTTGCTGAGTCTACACTAGCACAGAGACCCACCGCAGGGCGGCACGTAGCGGAGTCTTCGGTAGCAGGTAGCCGACAGATGACTCAGGGTTCCAGGCAGACCAGACCTACCAGTGGCCGACTGCACGACTCAGGCTCAGTTGTGCGGGGAAGCCGGGGTGGAGTCAGAGCCAGGCGTGCCGAGAGTGGGCAGTGTTACTCCTGTGGCGGAATTGGTCACATGGCTCGTGACTGCCCGACCCGCCATGCGGGGGAGCAGCAGACGGTTGAGGAACCACCTAGGCAGAGGCAGAGGTTCGACCGTGGCGGTCTGCAGGGAGGAGACGGACGAGGTAGAGGAGCTGGCCGAGCAGCAGGTGGTGGACGACGCTTTGAGGCTCTACCACCACCACCACCAGGAGGTCCACCCCGACCGCAGGGGAGAGCTCAGCTTCAGGCAGCCGAGGCCTTCGATCATGGAGCCCTGGGAGCTGATGGACAGGAGCAGAACTAGTGGATACATCCTTTGTACTTCTGGTTCCTTGTTGCTTTTGTGTAGCGTCTTGTAATATGAGCTGCAATAATAAAAGACGCATACCTTTGTGATATTTTTCGTTCCTGTCCTCTTTCGTGATGTTACTAGGAGATTCCAGTTTTGGCTGTTGACTTGACCCTCACTTGTGAGACGTCTACTGGAGGAGACCCAGTTACCACACACTGATGCCGACAGTGTGACTCAACCCTTGGAGGTGAGAGTAACGGTTGAATCTCTTAGTAGTAGCGTCGAGGCCTTACGACGTCATCCTTGGTATGGATTAGTATCATCCATGTTAGGATTGACTGTTTTAGGCAAAGAATGTGGTTCATCCAGAGGATGAGACCGGATTTCTCTTTTCGGCAAAGAAGAAATCTTGCAGCTCTTGTGGGACCAGAGATGGTCCGAGCCACGACAGAGAAGGTCCAGATCATCCAGGAGAGGATGAGGACAGCTCAGAGCCGGCATAAGTCATATGCTGACAGGAGGCGGAGGCCACTAGAGTTCAAGGATGGTGACCAAGTCTTTTTGCGTGTCTCACCTCGACGTGGTTTACGGAGATTTGGCCGAGGCGGCAAGTTGTCTCCACGCTCCATCGGGCCTTTCCAGGTCCTCAGCAGGATAGGAGAGGTGGCTTATCGCCTGGCTCTACCACCTCAGTTGCACCGGGTGCACGACGTCTTCCACGTGTCTCAGCTGAGGAGATACGTGCACGACCCGACGCACATCATCGACTTTGGGGAGCTGGACGTGGACGATGGGGCGACTTTTGCGGAGGTCCCGGTGGAGATCGAGGATCGACAGGAGCGGGTCCTACGTGGGCGGTCGATTCCTCTTGTGCGCATCAGATGGCAGCATGGGAACCTCCAGGAGAGCACTTGGGAGCGGGAGGCTCAGATGCGTGCTCAGTACCCCCATTTGTTCCCCTAGTTTTTGATGTTTCTTTACGGGGACGTAAAGCCCTGAGGTGGGAGTAATGTAAAGACCCGCAAATTTCAAGAAAATTTTTTTTTCTTAATTTTCTTTGGAATTTTACAAGAGCGCAGCTTCAGACGGCACCTGATTCCGAGGCCCGGTGTGCCCGGAATCAATTTCCGAAGTTTGGCTCGGGTACGTTCAGTGAACGGACGAGCGGGTTTTTCTATCTTTTGAACCGGTGCCCGGAATCAAATTCTGAGGGCACCGATGAAATCGCAGCGCCGGTATTTGCTTAGAAATGCCTCTTCCGGAGTTGCGTTTGCTCAGACGTGGTTTTTAAATTTTGCGGCTTTAAGTCAGAAATAAAATAAAGTTTGTGCGACAACTTTATTTTATTTCACTTAAGCTGCTTGGAAGCCACTTGAAGCCACTTAAGGGCGGCTTGAACTGAGTGGAACTGGATAGGAGGCTATTCAGAAATATCCTACCCCCTTGGTAGGATATTTGTGCGGTGGGGCCCGCACGAGCCCCGCCGTTTCTTTCGCTAAGTAACGCACCCGCGAAAACCCGTCAAAGTAACTGAAAAGTCAACCGACGCGTTTTCTTAAATTCTTAACATACCATTTAATTGGGCGGTTTATTTCGTGAATTAAATGGGCTGTTTTATTCGTTGAATTAATTCAACGAATTAAATGGGTCGTTACTTACGCGTTTTGCGTTTGTTGGCAAAATAATAAAATAGACAACTTGTCTATTTTGGAGGATTGCTATCGTTGTGCAATTCCTCTGAACCTCCACTCTCCCCGCGAAGAACGCGAAGAACGCGAAGAACGCGAAGAACGCGAAGAACGCGAAGAACGCGAAGAACGCGAAGAACGCCGGCGACTGGAATTCGACGACGCACACCGAGATCTGCGACGTCGACGAGCCCTACCCGCGACGTTCTTCGGCGACGCCTCTTCTTCTGCGGCCGATCCTCGTTCGGCAACTAAGGTGAGAAACGAATCATTTGAATTCTCCCGTTTTAATTTCGATATCAACGGATTTAAACTAATTAAATCCGTTTGATCTTGATCCGGAGATTGGCGACGCGACGCCGGATACCGCGACGACGCGACGATCCCCCCTTCTTCCGCGACGAGCAATTCCGCGACGACCTCTCGTCCGACGACGACGACAAGTAAGGGATGTTGGATTATTTTATCTTTTTCAACGTGTTTATTCTTTTAAAGTGAAGAACATGATCTCCGACAATTTTGATTTATTTAAAATTGTTGTTGATTATTCCTCCCGTGGATTTTGACTAAACGCGGAGGGTGCGGGTCTAACGAACAAGACCCGGCAACCCTCCGCCGATCTCTTTTGTTGTGCGGATTTGGCGGACGACGACGAACCGTGCGGCAAGGGCATTTTGTTGATTCCGCAGTGAAGATCGTCCCCCGGGAGGAGCAACGACGCAGACGGGAAAGAAATCGGGCCACCGGAGCATCTCCGGCGGCCCGCGGAAGAAGACGGCGGCGCGGGCCGCCGGCGCGGCGGCGCCGGCGACCGGAGGCGGCGGCGCCCGGCGCGCCGCCGGAGGAGTCGGCTGCGGCCGAGCCGCGGCGGCGGCGAACCGCCGGACCGCGTCCGCGGTCCGGCCACCAGCACGCGGCCCGCGCGGGCCGCGTTTCTCCCAAAGCCGCGGGTTTGACCCGCGGCGGCTCTTCGGCCGCTCGGCCGAAGACCGAGCCGGCCGGTCCGGGCGGCCGGGCCGCGCCCAGGCCGGACCGGACCCGGCCTAGCCGGGTCGGGCCGGGTCGGGCCGACCCGGTCCGGCCGACCCCAGGGGGGGGGGGGGGGGGGGGTTCGGGCCGGGTCGCCCCGGACCCAGAACCCCCGTTTCGGGCCCTCTTCGGTCTTTCGCCCATATCTTGGGCCTGGGACCTCCGATTGACGAACCGTCAGCGGCTACACGATCCTTGGATCGAGACGGTCGTTTCGGTATACTATACTCAAGGTGCACCTTCCTTTTCGGGAGCCTACGTAGTTAAAACTCCGTAGTTAAGCGTGCTTGGCCTAGAGCAGTGATCAGGATGGGTGACCTCCTGGGAAGTTTCCCAGGGTGGGTGTGAGACGGAAAGGCCAATAACTAACAGACCGGGCGTCCGATTGACGCGCCATCTGTTTCGTTGAATTCCTCTAAGTGAGACGGAACTTTTGGCATACTCCGCCCGAGGATCGGATACAGGCGGAGTACGGTCGGGTTGGTTTTGCCCTAAAAACCAACCGGGCCCCTGGGACGAAAATGCCAATAACTCTCAGACCGGGCGTCCGATTGACGCGCCGTCTGTTGCGTTGAGATCCTGTTGTCGATACGGAACTTTTGGATACATCAACTTCGGACTACGTGTCAGTTGATGTATCAGCCTCTCGGCTCGTGGAGCGGACCCTCCTAAACGAGCTCGCTAAGTGCGGGAACCCTAGTGCTGGCTGTGGCTTCGACGACAGAGCAGAGATCCTCCGTGGACTGCGACGACGACAGAGCAGAGATCCTTCGTGGACTGCAGCGACGACTGTGCAAGAGATCCGCAGTGGACTGCGTCGACTACTGCACTCAGCGATCCTACGTGGAACAGTGCTACCGAACCTGTGTGAGCTGAATCTTCTTTTTTACCTTGAGCGGTGGAGCGCTTGGGTGTAGCGGCGGACCCGTGGTACTTGACAGTGGTGGTGCGCTTGGATGCAGCAGCAGACCCTTGGCGGTGGAGCGCTTGGTTGTAGCGGCGGACCCGCGATACTCTACGGAGTGTGTGCGCTTGGTTGTAGCGACAGACCCGCGACGGTGGAGACGTGCGTGCGGAGTACGGAGACCGTGTAAATGACTGAGACCTGATGACTGCTTGACCGACTCGACTTGGAGTGAGTCGACTAGCCCAGTGGACGGAGCGCCCAGTAGTTGGCAGCAGACCCACGGCGGACGGAGCGCCTGGTAGTTGGCGGCAAACCCGCGGTACTCGACAGGAGGAGTACCTCAGTAGGCTATCTGGGTGAGCGCCCGGTATTTGGCAGCAGACCCTCAGCGGACGGAGCGCCCGGTAGTTGGCAGCAGACCCGCGGTACTCGACAGGAGGAGTACTTCAGCAGTCTTAGGTTAGTGAGCAGTACCTCGGAGTCGTGACAGGACCACTGTACACTTCAGAGATGGGGCTCTTCAACATTTTCGGTTTCGATAATGAAAATCCTGGTTGATCTGAATCTAATGTTACTCTCCTTTGTGGATTGTGTTGAACTATCCTATGTGGATTTACTGTTTACTCTCCTTGTGGATTTGAGTCTTGCTTTCCTTTGTGGATTGAGTTGTTCTTGAGCTCGTGAGCAGAGCTAGAATTGGGGACTTAGGTATATGTATGGGCATATACCTAAGTCGAGTCAGATGTTACTTCGTGATTGCATCTTTCTTTTGTGCTATATCCTTTGTGGATTTCTGGAGACCTTCGGGGGTCTCGGGGTCCTTACTGAGTAGTTGTACTCACCCCTGCACGGGCTATGCCCGCACCTTGTTGTGTTGGTTGCAGACGACGGACAGCGCTGATCACGGTTGGGGCGTGGAGCAGGACGGTACCTGGAGGTGGACCACTGGGCGGGACGTGCTCGGAGCGGACGTGGGACCCGAGGAGCCTGGAGGCTATCTGTACCCACCCTTCAGGTGGGATTGCCAGTGGACGACACGAGGCCGCCGTCTTTTCTTCAGTTGCTGTACTTTACTTTTCAGTTGTACTTTACAGTTGGGCTTGTATTTCCGGCCCCCTTTACTTTTCTGCACTTTACTTTCCGCTTGCTGACTCTGTGTGGTTGTTACTTAAAGGCAATGCCTTCCCTGTTTACTGGGATTTTACGCCTTGGTGCTAGTCGCCAGCCCCTGGCCTATGGAAGGCGGGCTTGGGGTAGTCACGGCACGGGCCCCGAGGACGGGTCGTGACAGTTACACATAGGGTGTGATGAATTAAGGTTTAATGCACATATATAGGATGTGGTGGAATCCAGGCATATTGTTTTTTACTACTTGTATATGATGATGATGATCTAGAGGGGTACACAGGATCATCACACTCCTAGTGGAAATATTATTATAATAAGGGTATGTCAGTCAGTCCCCATTATGACACATAGCTTATCCTATTTAAAAACTTTATTATTATACCTATGTTTTAATTTAATATAATCCTTGTTATGGATTTTATTTCAAATTATAAAATGAAAATTTATTTCTAGGATAAAGAGATTTTGATTTTTGATGGAGTTATGGAATCCATTGTATTCAAGGGCGTGACTATATCATCTGAATCATGTATTTATCCACATAAAATAGCTCTCCTCAATGATATTATTAGATAAGAAGAGTAGACACAACATATGAATGGAAAATGTATCCTTAGAATAGATGATGTGCTTGTTGTGTAGGAATACATTGATGTGTTTCCAAAATAACAACCTAGAAACCCACTTGATAATGAAGTTGAGTTTTCAATTAGTCTCATCTTGATTAAAAAACTTATATCTAAGACTCCCTATAGAATAGACATAGTGGAACTAGTGGAATTGAATAGACAACTACAAGAGTTTTTTGATAAGGGATTCATACACCCAAGTGTTTCACCTTTGGGAGATATTTTTCTTTTTATGAAAAAGAATGATGATATTATGAGGTTGTGAATTGATTATAGGGAAATCAATGTCATTATTGTAAAGAAAAAGTATCAACTACCTCTTATTGATACCTGTTTTGATCAACTTCAAGGATCTCAATATTTCTCAAAAAATGATCTTCATACAAGGTATCATCAATTGAGGGTAAGGAAGATATTCCAAAGAAAACACTTCTTACGAGGTATGGAGATTATGAGCTTATAGTAATGACCTTTGGATTGAATAATTCACCCTATATTTTGTATCTATATAGTGAATATAGTATTCAAATAATATATTGATAATTTAATTATGGTATTTATTGATGATATCATGGTACATTACAAACATTATGAAGAGCATAAGAGTCATTTACAAATCATTCTTTATAATATTAGAGAAAATGAGTTATATGGAAAATTTATCAAGTGTGAATTATAGATTCAAGAAGTTTCTTTTCTTGTCCACATTATCTCTAAGGATAGAATATCAGCTGATCTTTTAAAGAAAAAGTTGTTCAAAGAAAAACCTATATTGAAAAACATAATCAACATGTATAGTTTCCTTGGATTATCATGTTACAATCATTGATTTGTGAAATTTTTTTTCTTAATTAGAAAATATGTTAACTAATTTGACTTGTAAAGTGGTTAAATTATTATTAAAAAAAGAATTTAAAGAAACTTTTTGAAGAGTTAGAGATGAATTTGGTCAATTTACCCATGTTGACATTACCATTTGGAGGGGATAAATTTCTTATATATAGTGAGGCATAAAAAAGGACATGGATGTTTCCTTATAAAAAATGATAAATTCATTCCTTAATTATCATGGTAATTAAAGATCTATGAAAATAACTATTCAAACCATGATCTTGAGTTGGCATCTTTAATTTTTTCCTTAAATATGTGGAGGCATTATCTCTTTGGTGAAAAATGTGAGATATATATGGATCACAAGATCTTGAAATATATCTTTTAATAGAAAGAGGTCAACATGAGGAAAGGGTAATGGCTAGATATACTTAAGGATTATGATTTTTTGATACACTGACACCTTGGGAAGGCTAATAAGATAGTTGACGTGTTGAGTAAGAAAGACCATATAATTATGAATAAGTTTAGGATTGGCAAGGATTATATATTCAAGGACTTAGTAAAGTTGGATATAGGAATTATTAGGGAAGGAGAAATAGTAATCCTTTTCCAAATTATTTTCAAACCATCCTTATTGGAAAAGTAAAAAAGTTCTCAAATCATTGATAAGATTTTACAAAATAAAATTAAAGATGTTAATAATGGTAAATCAGTGAATTTTGATTATGAAGATGGTGTGCTAAAATTTGGAAAGTGGTTATGTATTCCATCCATACCTGAGATGAAGATATAATTATTATATGGAACATATAGATTGAATTTTCCAATAAAACCTAGTATCACAAAAATGTTGTAGGATTTGAAAGAACATTTTTAGTGGGATAATATGAAATGGGAAATTATAGACTATGTATAAAGATGCTTGGTTTTTCATAAAGTAAAGACTAAAATAAAATATCCTAAAGGACTCATGAAACCTATAACTATTTTTCATGAACCCTCCACCTAAATGTACCCCTCCTAGTTCAACAATAAGATAAGGAAGATAATGATTCTAGAAGCCCACCTCTAATAGGCCATGAGTTGGTGACATGCAATGAAGGTATATCATACACCCATATGGGTGGAATTTACCTCTAAGAAGAACATGGGGAAAGAGAGAAAATATAAAACCACCAAACCACTCCTTAGTGATATAAAATTAAAGATTCAAAATACATGCATGTAATTTCATACAGACTAAAAAAATATAAAATAAAATACAAGTACCAAAAAGGAAACCTCGGTAGTGACCTCAAATCTTAAACAACTCCTAAAAAACTCCGTTAGCTGGTAATATCCAGCTTAGTCACCAACCATCTCCTGCAGTCATAAAAATTAGTTTATATATATAGGGTGATAATAATAGGTATACTCAGTTGGATCCTCCCTGGAGCCTCTCATGTAAAAGATAAAGAAAGCATAATAAAGACCATTGAAAAACAAGTGAAGCTAACTTGTCATCTAAACATGTTTATTAAGTTCTGAATCTCACTATGGATCTCTCACAAATTATTTCATACAAGTAATCATATAGTATAATTTCAAAGAAGATACCCCTCTATTACTTCCCCATTGGTTTGCCACTCTTCCCCAATTTTGTGCTTATTGATCCATCTCTCTCCAAAAGTAAGTCTACCCGAAAACACATGGGAAACTATATCATATAATGAATCTTATTCATCACATACCATGCACCCCATGAATCACATCATCTAATAATCCAATTCCACTTCTCTAGATAATAACCAAGTAGGTTTCCAGAGCCACCACAACTCGTATTTTGAGTACTATACCTCAATCCATCACATCCCATACACAACATACCTGTAATAATTATCAGGATAATATATCTAGAGATAAAAGTTTGTGAAATAACCACAATACATTAAATCCCTCTACACACATATATGGGAAATGAAATTACCATTCATACCAACACATAATACTACCAATAGAATAGAACGGGGAAAGAGGGGGTAACTAGTCATTCATTCCTCACCAAAATGGATGTTGGGGAAAACACCATCCTATAACTTACTCAATGTCAATCAACCTAAATAAAAGGGTGGGGTAAAATATTAATTCACATAACAAATAGGATATATATATCTCAAAAATACACTATGGGAAACTACATATCCTTAATCTCGACTATAATTATTGTCTCACATACACCCAACTACTGCAACTAAAGACTAGATATCCTATAAGAACACAAGAATTGTAAGTATAATTTCATTTAATCCTTTATTTAACATTTCATAAAAATATTAATTAATTCAAAAACCATTAATTAATATTTAAAAATTACATTTTTCATTAATTATCAGTTGAATTACATGACCTCCAGGTATAATCCAACCGATCTTATGGTTCCTCAAGAGTTATCATAATTTTCATTCCAACCATCCAAAAAAACCATGGTTAAAACATTTATTATTCATTATAATTTCATAATTCTAAGTAATATATGACTGTTTCTATGCTACCATAAAAAATATGCAGCAACCATGCACTTCTAGTTATTTTAAGTAGTGAGGAAAGGAAAGTAGAAACAAACAACCTGTCTATCTAGCCATTAAAGAAGATTCATTAATAAGAAATCACCCCTAATTTTAGAACAAAAATAGGAAATACCATATTCAAACTATACCATCAATCTTGAGCTATCCCCAACACCATGATTCATATCAACATTCATATCACTATTTATATATCCATTCATTTCACCATGCATTATGCCATCTTAGACATCAACTCCTACCACAAACCAGTGCCTCCCCTCCCATGTATCATCAAACCATCATCGATCCTAGGTGCATATCACATTCCATCATAGGGATCACATATAGATAAATCCCACAAGGAAACAAGAAAAAAACTGGTCATCTAGGCCCTAAAATTAATTCAACCAGTCACCATAAGAAAATAATCTCACTCATCCCCATGGAATTATCTCTATCAAATAACTAGTTCATTTCCATCTTGAATAAACTAATTTATTTATTATAGGTTATAACCATAGAAAACCAAATAAATTATTTATCAAAAACTATGAGTTATTTAAATAATATTTAAGAATGACTTCCAATTTCATCAAAAGATAATAAAGAAAAAATCCATTTAAACATGCCTCTAGCATCATTTTTATTTCCATAAAAATATATGGAACAACATATTCAACTTATACATGCCTCTTTATTATTTATCCAGCAAGAATTAATAGATTTATGTTATTTATCAATTTTCATCATATAAACATGTTAAACTATTAAATAAATAATCATTCTAATCCAAATCATGAACATAGATAACACACTATCTAGAAAATAAATAGGAAAACTTTTATCATGGTGAAGACACATGTGATCTCTAAAAACCAAATATAATTCCTTTATTAATCAAATTTTATCTTCATTAGGGTTAATTCCACTTTTATCCAAATATATAAAGAATGATAAATTTATTATTTCACATAAAATGGGAGAAGAAAAGAATCCCCTTCCTTATGACTTTCAATGTTCCTTAAACTATAACAGAACACCAATGTGGATCTTCAAGCACCTTTCCAAAAAAATTTCCCTCTATGGATTCCTTGTTACAAACATTCCAAATGACATCTAAATAAATCCATAATAATAAAGATGATCAACTTCCATATCATGGAAAGATAACACAAGAGTAGAAAATCCTAATGGAGAAGAACCATAAGAGAAAGAGGGAAAACTCACCTCAGATCAGCATAGATTGGACATGGGAATACGAGGATTAATCCCTTTTGAAAGGATTTCAACAAAATATGAAGAAGAAACTCTAATAGACTATAATTGGGAGATAATTTGAGGGTTTTTAGAAAAAGTGATAGTGAAACTTAATTTATAGACACACTTTCATGGAATGAATGGGTCATTCACATAAGGAATGGACCATGTTTTAGGCTCATCAAAAAATGCATCGCCTCGATCAAATAAACCTAGATCAAATCATGCCATGAAATTTTTATCCATGTTGTGATTTTTTTTGGTATAGATTCATTGAAAATGATCCTTCACCCTTTCACATTGTGAACTGATGGTTCAAATCATGAACTACACCCTATGAACTTCTCTTACTCAAGCTGTGAAAAAACATTTCAGGTTGCGAACTTCTTTCTCATTTCATGAACTAAAATTCACACCATGAATCCCTCATGATCCCAAATTCCATCTCCCAAAATATACCAAACCTATAAAAAGATTCCCCCAAGCACCATTTACCTTGGAAACTTGCAATGGAAAAAGCTAGTAGGACTATTCCCTTACATCAGATACCTCTAAAAAAATTCTCTACCCTAAGAATTTAAAACCAATCATAGAGAGAAGGGATGGAAAAGGGTCATCAAAACAACTGACCCATGACATACCTCTGAAGATTCTCTCCAAAACATAAGAAAAAACACCTCACTTATAGGAATAAGGTAGAAAACTACACAACACCAACAAACAGATCCTAAACACTCTCCTGAGAGAGATATCTTCAAAAGAAGAGAAAGGACATAATTAAGGCATTAAAGAAGACAAAACCATATCATAATCCAGATAAAGATAAACATAATTTTTTTTTGATACAAAATTATATATAAGAAAAAAACAAATCAAGAAACTAATCACATATCTATGAAACATGTTCCCGGGTACTCTCCTCTATGCCACCATGCCACCAAAGTACATGAACCAACTGAATAGAACACCCATGCAACACCCTCGCTTGGTAGTTCTAGATCTCCACGGGCTACTCCTAAAAGGTTGTATCATCATCAACATCAATCTTACCCCAATAAATGATATGAGAATCATCATGAAGATAATGATGAAGCTGTGACATAAGAAAGCCATCATGAATCTAGCTCATTTACAGGGGAAGTACTATCTAATACGCAATGGCTTCAACATGATTCAAAACCTTGAAAGGTCCAAAAAAACAAGTAGAAATATTACTCCCGTGACCAAAACTATGTTGAATAAAATGAGTAGTCACATTTAGAAATGAATTATATCCAAAATTAAATGCTATAGGTATCCTCCTATAGTATGTATAGGATTTTTGATGATCATGTGTTACTTTTATCCTCTCATGAATCACCTAAACCATCTATATCATTCTCTACACCAGTTCTGGCCTAAGAATTGATGACTCTCTAATCACAGTCTATCATAATAGAGAATGAAATGGTCATCCATAAAAATCTACAAATGGTTCCATACCAATGGTTTAGTGAAAACAATTTTTATAAGAAAACTCAAATAAAGGTAGGTGCCTCAACCAAAAAGCTTTAAAATCCAAGACACAAGCACACAACATGTCTTCAAGAGTCTAGATGGTCTATTCTATTTGACTATCCTTATGTGGATTAAAAGTAGTGATAAGGTACAAATGAGATCCAAAATCATGTTGGATACCTCTCCACACCTTGGAGATAAAATGAGGTTCATGGTCAGAAATGATCATCTTCAGGACTCCGTGGAGCGTCACCACCTCATCAAGGTACCACCTCAAAAAAAACCTCCACTGAGCTCAACTTCTTGATCACTAATAAGTGATCCAATTTCTTCAAACGGTTCACTATCGGCCATATAACATCATATCCTCCCCAATATCAAGGTAAATATATCATGAAGTCCATCAACATGTCCTCCCACTTCCATTAGGGAACATCTAACGGAGAGAGTAAACCATCAAGAAAATTTTTATCAAACTTTAACTTCTATCAGACTAAACATCTGGAAACGAACTCTACAACCACACACATCAACCTAGACCACCAAAACTAACCTCTTAGAGAACATCACATATTTTTTCACACAAGGATACACCTACAAGGGTGAGCTATGGAACTCATGAATAACTAATTCAAACATTATATAAGTATTGAAAATACTTCCCTGAAACAACATTAGGAGATAGTCATAATTATACCAACCATTAAGAAAATATATACAGACTACTCAACATCGCTAGAACTCCACCTCAGAATAATCAATCTGAGACTGCTCCACCTACTGCACTAAGGTTGACTATAATATCATCTAAACAAGGAAACCTCTACCAACTAGTTCTCCCATATCAAGATGCATCACATAGAGATCTTCCATCACTATCCACGAATCTATTTATTCATGTACGACATTACTATCTGACTTCCTTTTCAGCATTTCATCTACAACATTACCCTTTCCCGAGTTATAGAAAATCTAATACTCATAATCATAAAAAAAATTACATTATGTTTATTTTTTCTAAGATCAGTTCATGCTGGTAGAAAACATGCCCCAAGATTTTCTAATCATTGAAAACAAAAAATAATTCAATGTTGAGGAAATGCTGCCAAAATATTAGGGAAAATACAACCACAACTAGATCTAGATCATTAGTGGAATAGTAACATTCATGGGGAAATAACTGTTGAGAGCCAAAATAATTTACTACCCTATTTTTATATCAAGAAATTTATAAATCAATTACATGAATCTTCATAGAAAACCTCAAGTTGAACTCCTTACTCTAGAAAATGAAGGACTTGAGTGTTGACTAACTTCTCTTTCGAGTAATGAAAAGCTTCTTGACACTGGTCAGTCCACATGAATTCCAGATCCTTTCTCTTTATAGCTATGATATGAGTCCCAACTTGAGTGAAATCAACTAAAAACCTCCTATAGTATCCCACAATACCAAGGAAAATATATAAATCTACAATAGTCTTGAGGGATGACAAAGAAATGACTACCTCGATCTTTTAAGGATCTAAAGATAATCCATGTTGGAAAATGAAATCCACTAAGAAAAAAACCTCCCAAGCCAAAAACTCACACTTTTATAGCCTCATGGATAGCTTCTGATGAAGAATAAATCCCAAAACTACCTATAGATTCTATGAATTCTTCACCTTATATGCAGAGTACACAAGGATATCTTTGATAAAAACTACCACAAAATGATCTAGGAACTCTTGGAACACTTCATTCATCATAACCACGAACACTTCTGGAGCATTCATCACAAAAAATGGAATAACAATGAACTCATAATTACCATAATGATATCATAAATAGGTCTTTAGTATGTCCTCATCCTTCACATGCATGTAATGATATCCATTTGCATATCAAACTTTAAGAACCAGTTATATCTTTTCAACTAATCGAATAAATAATCAATCTGTAAAAGAGGATAGTGGTTCTTCACCATCACCTAATTCAAGAAATGGTAATTGATACAGAGATAAATAATACCATAAAACTTCTTAATTAATAGAAACAGTGCACCCTAAGGTGAAAAACTCAACAAAAAAAAAACCTCACTATAAATGATCATCGATCTAAATTCAATGTTCCAACAACTCAGAAGGAAACATCTTATATGGAGGCCTTGATATCAAAGAAGTTCCAAGTTGTATCCTTACACCAAAATAGATCTCCCATCGAGGGGAGTAACACCATATCCACATTATGAAATATATCAATGCACTCTTCCATATCCCTAGGAAACCCCATAGGATGAACCTCTAATGAACTCAGCATCAAATACTCCATCAAGGAATACAAGTATGGGATGAACCTTCGACACATATGAGGATCTCTCTCACCAAAAAATATGGAAGATTCTATTTCATCATCATAGAACATAATCTATCTAAAGAAGAAATCCATAATATCCTACACCAAATACAGCCATTCCATGTCGAGGATGATGTCATATGGATATATCTATAAACATAGGAAGTCTCCCTAAGAGTGGTGCTTCTATAGTAATAACTCAAAATCTTTAAATACTTCACAAATATATTCTCAACTTGTAACTAGAATAATAAATTCCAAGGGCACTATAAGTATCTCCGCCTAAGGTATCAATGTATGGAAAAGGGAAGGTGATATGAAGGATCATGTAACTCCTGAATCAAAAAAATCATGCACCTATGTAGAAAAAAGAAAAGGATATCTTGAATGATATCTATCTCTACAAGAGATGAAAACTCCATAGCATGAAATTGGTTATGACCTGCTCCATGGTCTTCTTAACCCAGATGAAAACCACCTCCATAGTTGCACTCTTCTCTCTATCGATGAGGAGTATCATGAGGTTGTCATCTTTTTACCCCATATTCCATTTGTTGATCCAAAGATAGAAAAAATTTCTAATAGTATCTCATTTGAAACTACCTAAAAGGAGGAAATTGAAGTGAAACACCTTCCCCACATTGCCTTATAAAAAAGGATAGGAACTCTCACCACTAATTGCCACATTATCTAAAATAAAAACATGCATTAGATCCCTTCTCAGGGGCCTAAAATCCACCACCAAGAAATGAGATGATGATGGTTGAGACCTACTTAAAAATTTATAAAATCTATTTTTTATAGGAAAATGGGAGCCCCAAACAATAGATTTTCTACATGGGGAATCTCTATGACTCCCTTCTCATGAAGATATGGTACTGGCTAGTATCCTCTAAAAAATATCTTCTCTCACCTGCACCAAGAGATACATTGATATCATAAATGGGGTGACTTGTTGAAAAATATTTGGACACAAATACTCCTAAAATTACATAAACATGACCTCGTTTTCTGAAAATAATTATGAATAATATTAGAGATGGGACCGGAAATGGATCCTGAACTCTCATGTTTTAGAACTCCCCAATCGAAGGGAAAGTAGCTACGGACGAATGGTTGCCTTCATGGATGAAGAAAGAAAGTCTCCTAAAAAATGCTCCAAAAACTTATCCCATAAGATAGATGAATCCTTGTGATCCCTAAGGAGAAAGAACCACCACTTTATAGTTACCCCATGCAACATTGTCACTACCAATGAAACTGAGTGTCAATTCTCAGCATGGATTAAACTAAAGGTGATCTCCACCTCCTATAACCAGTCCTCAGTAACTAAGTCTAAAATAGAGACCTAATAATTCTTCAAACTCTAGCATTGAAACTCTCATAGTGTCCTCATCTAGGTTTCATCATCATCATCCTCAACTCTAGAGCGATGTACTGGCACATCCTGCTGAACATCTTCAGCATGAATCTATTGAGGACATCGACCTAGATCCATACCTTTAAAAGGAAAAATAATTAGGGGATTATAAACCAAGAATATGGAATATTTAAGATTAATTAATTAATTAATTAATTAAGGTTTAAAATAATACCATGGTCTACCCATTACAAACATAGGCATAAATATTAATGATTCACGATACTTTCCCAGGTCTCTAACCTATAAAAAGAATAACTTCACTTAGTAGACCCAGTAAACTTAAATATCCATGAGTAGGATCACTGAGGGTGGATAAATACACATTTATTAGCCAGTCTCCCTTATTTACAATTCTTATTAGCCCCAGCTAACAATATTTTCATACCAACCCATGAAATCCTCACTAATTCCTACCTCCAAACTCCATTCTATCCCTCAAATTGAACCCTTTGATACCACTCTGTCATGACCCCCTGCCCCTATGTTAACCCCTCTTGGGATGGAAATGATATAGGGGAGATAATGACGCCCGAATCTTTCCCTAAATAGGCAATGGTTTGGTGAAAATAACTGAGGGTATATCATACACATAGATGGAAGGCATCACACTATAAAAAGAACATAAGGAAAGGAGATAAGGTAAAATCACAAAATTACTCCTTCTCATGATAAAATAAAATATACCAACTACATTCATGAAATATCATATGGACTAAAAGAACATCAAAGGAAACTATAAGTACCAAAAATGTACCTTGCTAGAGACCTCAAAGCGTGAACAACTCCTGAATAACTCCAGAGGCTAGTAATATCTAGCCCGGTCACCAGCTATCTCTCCTATTATTGAAAAATAGTTTATATATACATAGGGTGTGCATAATAGGTATACTCATTACGATCCTCATCAAAGCATCTTGTGTAAAATATAAATAAAGCATACTAAATCCCAGTGAATAATAAGTGAAGATAACTCCTCACAAAATCAGGTATGCTAATTTATCATCATCACCATGGATCTATTACCAAGAATTACATATAAGTAATCATATAATATAATGTCAAATAAGGTACCATTATACCACTTCCCCATTGGTTTACCTCTCTTCCCCAACATCACACATCCTAGACATCTCTCTCCAAAAGTTATCCAACCTGAAGACACTTAGGAAACTATGCCAAATCATGTATATCATGTATAACATAATTTAAACACATACCATGAAACTCATGCATCACATCATCTCATCATCCTAAAACACATCTTCAAATAGTACCCAAGTGAGTTTTGGGATCCACCACGAGTCACATATCGAGTATTATACCTTAAGTCATCACATCTTATAAAAAACATACGTATAATAATCCTTAGGATATTATATCCAGAGATACATGTGTGCGAAATAACCACAATCCATTTCATCTGTAATGACCCGCCAATTCTCATTGGCTTGAGAGTACAATGAGTCATTACTAGGCCTTAAGCGGCATCCCCAAAATGCCAAAGGCTGGAAATAAATGCCGAAGGGTTTCAAATACAAGTTGGGGGATGATTTACCCTTTATGAAATAACCCATAAACCAACCAAGCATAACCAAACATTCACTATATGATGCATGAACAAATAAATGACAACTAAACAACTTCATTTATGTTAATCCACATCCAAGTGCACAACAGATGAACAACTCAAGACTCTAAAAAGACACTACAAATCCATTCTTCACAAGTTCCAAGCACCACAACATCTCCCAAGCATCACCACAATCCACTAGCAACAAGATTCTTTACCTTTACCTGTGTCTTGGAATTCAAGATCTGCAAAATCACCAACATGCCAAATCAGGGGTGAGTATAAAACTCAGTAGGTTTTCCCAAATGTCTTCTCTACTCACGCCACTAGGATAGAAGAGTTAGAAAAATTTATATAAAACATTTTATATAAAACATTTTCTCAAAATAGTTTAAAACAAAATATAAACAAGTTTCCAAAACCATTCATAACCAAAGTAATTCCAAGAGAAATTGAAGCCAATTTTCCAGCATGTTATTTTTCCATAAAAATAACCAAACAAACTTAAAAACCATTTCAAAAACATTCCTTTTTGTCATACCCAACCATTTCTTAACCCATGCTACCAACCATGCTTTCTACCTAGAAGAGGGGGAACCCTAACCCTTATCCATCCCAGAATGATGGGGGAGACTTCTTACCCTTATCTGACCCCAGATGCACATGAATGTTTGATGGGGGAGAGACCTAACCCTTATCCATCCATGAATGATGGGGGAGACCCCTAACCCTTATCCATCCCGAGTGCAATATGAATGTTTGACGAGGGAGATCCCTAACCCTTATCTATCATAGAATGATGGGGGATAACCCTAACCCTTATCCGTCCCGAGTGCAATATGAATGTTTGACGGGGGAGAGCCCTAACCCTTATCCATCCCAAAATGATGGGGGAGACTCCTAAAACTTATCCGTCCCGAGTGGAATATGAATTTTCAAAACCATATATTACCCAAAATAATTCCAAAACAACCCTTTCAATAAAAACACCTTTTTATTGAAAACCATTTTCCTTCAAAACCATTTAAATGCCAAACCATTTCAATTCCAAACCATTTCAATAAAACACCTTTTTATTGAAAACCAATTCCATCAAAGTCATTTCAATACCAAACCATTTCAATAAAACACACTTTTTATTGAAAAACCATATTTGATAAACCAATTACAATTACATCCAATCAATAATTTAAAATAATCATTTTAAATTCAAGAATCCAAATCACTTTGCACAACAATTCACCAAGATTTCACAATTTCACTAAAACCATAAATCATCACTAAAGAAGATTTATTATATGCTTTTCAAAATAAATTCCGTTCCAATAAACCAATTTGAAAATAATCCAAACAATTATATTAAGAGGACTCGAGAAAGAAGCCTCCTACCTCAAAGGTTTTGAGAAAAACCACAACAAACGGAGAATGCATAAGAAAACCGAGTTGGTTCTTCAAAAACCCACTTTAGATCTATTCTCCTCACAAGATCAAGACCAAATATCATCATATTTGGCATCCAAACACTTATAACTACACTTAACAAACATAGACCTAAGAAACCGAGATAATAGGAGAATTAGATCTAAGTAGATCTAAGAAACCGATCAAGAATTAAGAAGAACTATCACATACCTCAAGAATCCGGCTTCGATTCTCTAAGAGAAGCCTTCAGATCGCCTCAAAAACACTTGGGAGAGGTTTTCCAACCTTCAAGGGAGAGTAATCCCGAGTTATGGCTGCTTAAGATCTTAAATGAGACAATTAGAGGCAAAAAAGAGTGAGATCCCCAATGTAAGGATCTCATTTAGTGCCCGCACGGTTAGTTCGTATGATTTGACAAACCGTGCACTAACCGTGCAGTAGCTACTACCTTGGCCACCCCTATCACACAACCTCATCACATGGTATCTCCTAACTGTGGGACAACCATGCAAGAGCTACTGCCTCCAAGACCAACTACACATGGTTTTTCTAGCACGGTTTAGACAAACCGTGCACCATTTGTGTGACTTCCCCTTTGCCTCAAAACTTCATTCAAAGTTCTCCCGACTCTCCCATTCATCACCCTTAACCTTTATAACCATTAAAATCATCAATAAAGGGTTACATACCAGAAACTGGGGGTACTAAATTCTCTCCACCATTGGTCTTTCCATCCTCGGAAAGTAGAAAACCTTCACCCAACTAAAATTGTTCCGGCCACTGCTCTTTCATTTCCTTCTCACATTCCCAAGTATTTTCGTGAATCTCACAATGCTTCCATAAAACCCGCACTATACCGATGATTTTTCCATGCAAGACTTTATCTTGCCTATCCAAAATCTGTTCCGGGATGTGTATCAATGAATAATCCGGATCTAGGTTAATGTGATCCCATCTGATCACATTGTCAGGATCAGGCTGATACTTTTTCAACTTAGATACATGGAACACATTATGCACCGAACTGAACCATGGTGGTAGTGCCAACTGATATTCCACCTCTCCAACCCATTCTAGTATCTCAAAAGGGACAATGTATCTAGTAAATACCTTTCCTTTCTTCCCGGAACGATGATGTCCAAGCCTTAGAGAGATACTCAAGAAGACATGATCACCCACAACGAACGATAACGGTCTTCGACGGTGAACTACATAAGATTTATGACAACTCTAAGCCATCTCCATCCTTTTTCTAATCAACCAGATATTCTCTGTTGTTTCTTGAACAAGGCTTGGTCTGACTAGTGAAGTTTTACCCATTTCCACCCAACATAGTGGAGAACGAAAAGGACTCCCATAAAATGCTTCAAACAGATCCATGCGTATTGAGGCTTGATAGATGTTATTGTATGAGAACTCCACTAAGCATATATGCTCCTCCCATGAGCCACCAAAATCCATTACACAAGCCTGAAACATGTCTTCCAACCTTTGTATCATCTGCTCGGATTGCCCATCCATCTTGGGATGATATGCCGTGCTCATATTCAACTGAGTTCCAAGGGCTTGCTGTAATGATTTCAGAAATGAGACATGAACCTTAGATCTCTATATGAGACTATAGGAACTGGTACACCATTCCTCTTTACCACTTCTCATATATATATTTTTTAAAGATCTTACACCTTATGAGTTTCACGAATAGGGATGAAATGGGCCGACTTGGTTAGACGATCCACTATCAACCAAATGTCATCATGTTACCAGACCTTTCTTGGAAGACCTGTAACAAAATCCATTCCTATCTGATCCCATTTACACATTGGGATGAAAAAATATTGTAAGATATCAGCTGGTCTCTGATGCTCTGCTTTAAACTGCTGACAAGTTATGCACCATGATACAAACTCTTCCACCTTCCTTTTCATGCCGCTCCACCAAAACTGCGCCTTCAATTCCTTATACGTCTTCTGTGTACCTGGGTGTACAACCCATCTTGAATGGTGGTGAGCATGAAGGAGTTGTTCCTAAAAAACCATAGGTACAACCATCTGATCTTTGAAACACAAAACTGAACCCCCATCAAGTTTCCAGCCATCAATGGTCTCCCCACCATTGATTTTTGAACTTAAAACTAGAAATTCTGCATCATATGTTTGTGCTTCTTTGATCATATTTACTAAATCAGGAACAAGAATAGATGAAAAGAAAACAACAACATCACCTCGGTCTTCACACTCCACATGCATGTCGGCTAAGACCAACATCAACTGACATTCATTTGAAGTTTCTTTTTCCAAATGAGCATATGACTTTCTACTCAATGCATCCACCACCGAATTTCCTTTTTCGGGTGTGTACATCAAGTCAAAGTCAAACATTTGAAGATTATACATCCACCTCCTTTTCCTCAGATTCAAATCTTGTTGTGAGAAAATGTGTTTCAAGATTTTGTGATCCGTAAACACAGTAAATTTCTCACCAAAGGGATAATGTCTCCTTGTTTTCAAAGCATGGATGACTGCAGCTAACTCTAAATCATGTGTTGGTTAATGTTTCTCATGAACCCTCAACTGCCTTGAACCATAAGCAACCACATGATATCTTTTCATGAGAGCACAACCCAACCTTGATCTTGAAGCATCACAATACACCATATACCCCTATCCTGATTCTGGTAAAATCAAGAAAGGTGCTGATGTAAGATAAACTTTCATTTCCTGGAAAGACTTTTGACATTCTTTTTTCCATAGGAATGGAGCATTATTCTTTTTCAGAGCTATCATTGGTGAAGCTAGTCCTGAGAAATCACGCACAAAGCATCAGTAGTAACCAGCTAGACCAGGAAAACTTCGTATATTGAACACATTCTTCGGTGGTTTCCATGAGATAAAAACATCTATATTTTTAGGATCAACAGAAACGAATTTTTCAGAAATGAAATGGCCAAGGAAACGTACTTACAGTATCCAAAAATCACACTTTGATAATCTGGCATAAAAATGATGATCTCTCAAGATTTGAAACACTATTTACAGATGCACCTCATGATCAAACGTTGTCTTTGAATAACCTAAGATATTGTCTACAAACACCATAACAAAATAATCCATATATCATTGAAATATCTGATTCATCATATCCATGAAGACCACTGGTGAATTTGTTAGACCGAAAGGCGTGACTACATATTCATAGTGGCCATATCTGCTTCTGAAAGCTGTCTTTGGAATATCCTCCTTCTGAACTCGCAATTGGTGATATCCTGATTGAAAGTCAATCTTAGAGAACCACTAGGATCCCCTTAATTGATCTAATAGGTCATCAATGCATGGAAGTGGAAATTTATTTTTTATTGTAACTTGGTTAAGCTTACAATAATCAACACATAGCTGAAGAGGTCCATCTGCCTTCTTCACAAACAAAATCGGCGCTGCCCATGGAGAAGTACTTAGTTGAATGAAAACCTTGCTTTCCAGATCCTCTAACTGAACTTTCAATTCTCGTAACTCTGTTGGTGTCATCCTATAAGATGGAAGGTAAATAGGACTGGTCCCCGGAAGGAGATCAATCATAAACTCCACTTCCCTTAGAGGTGGTAACCCTGAGAATTTCTTGGGAAAGGAATCTGGAAATTGATCCACAACTGCTAGAAAACTATTTCCCCCGATCACTTCCATTGATTCCAAGTTTAACGCTTCCAATTGGTAATAGATCGTTCCCACCATTGGTGCCAACAAGCTCTTTGCACCTTTCTTCACCATCCTCTCTCCTATGAAGAGATGGTCGATGATGTCCTTAGTCATGAAACTAACTATTATCCTATAACAGTTGATGTGATCTTTAAACATTTTCAACCAATACATACCCAGGATTACATCATAATCATCCATCTCTAGAGCTGAGAAATCTCACATCAATTCGATTTCATTCACAACTAAACAAAACTCTTGACATAGGGAGGCTCGACACTCTCTTTGACCTAGAGGAGTTTGTATGTTCAAAAGAGAATGAATTATTCTACATGTAAATCTAATAGATCAACAATACGAGAAGCAAGAAAAGAATGGGGAGAACCTATATCAAACCAAGCTTTCAAAAAGGTAGAATTCAAAAGAATCATAACTCTCACTGTTGATGGTCTATCCCGATTATCAACAATCATTTGCTCAGCTCTATACAATTGTTTTGTTGTTGTAGTTTTCTCCTTGTTTCTAGATTGCACTCGTTTCATCAAATAATATGGTGTTTGTGACAGTTGAGAAGTATCCTTGACACCCGATCTTGGAGTAGTGCGAGAAAAGCGCTTAAGGTATCCCATCCTATTGCATTTGTGGCATGCTCTCGGTTTTGCTATACACTCCCGCTTGATGTGGCTTATAGAGCCACACTGGAAACATCTAAGCTTGCTTTTGGGTCTTGGAGGAAGGTTAATTTCTCCTGTGGTCTGATTAGGATGTGTTTTTCCTCCTCGAGAAAAGGTGTCTGATTTCCTCTTGCTCTTAGTGTTAGAGTTTTCAACTCCTCTAGTGAAGAAAACCGTAATGCCTCCACTTGGATTTTCAGCAGTGATAGATATTATAAACAAAGTATCTAGTTGGATTCCCAAATCAACAGTTTTAAAAGCCTGAGCAATGATTTGGACCAATAGTTGGTTCACCTGTGGTTCAGGTGCAACCACATTCTCACTGGCCTCTTCCGGCTGGTTTCTATGAGGCCTACCCAGTTCCATTTCCTAAACCAACATCAAACTCCATCAATATCACTCTCTTGCAACTAATGGCTTAGCATTTCAAATTCTATCACATCAACCATCACACAATGTTTTTTTTCCAAAAACAACCTTTTTCCATGTTCAACCATTTTTTGAAAACATTCAACATGCTTTTTGAAAATTAACCCATTTTCAAAATACACCAAATACCCTGTTTTCAAAATTTCTCACTTGAAAATAATTTCTGCATTTTTTCAAAAATTCACATCTTTTCACCAAATCATAAATCATTCCTCACAATGAGATATGAAATCCTAGTGGGAATTCATTCCTCTATAATGCATGTCATTCTAATCTCATTGGCTAAACCCATGACAATGAGATTTCCAACATTCTAGAAGTGTATCCAAAACACTTATGTACCCAACACCCTGGTAACTTGAAGTTCAACATAAACGGGTTAGATACATCCTTTTATGCTATACATTTCAAGTTCCAAAAATACTACTATTGTCTAATATTTTGACCCAAGGAATATAAAAGAATGAATTTCAACTCCAAGACCACGAACATCAACAAACACTTGTTAGGAAAGGACCGAACAAGCTGATACCATTTGTAATGACCCACCAATTCTCATTGGCTTGAGAGTACAATGAGTTGTTACTAAACCTTAAGTGACATCCCCAAGACACCAAAGGCTAACAATAAATACCGAAGGGTTTCAAATACACGTTGGGGGACAATTTACCTTTTATGAAATAATCCATAAACCAACCAAGAATAACCGAACATTCACTATATGATGCATGAACAAATGAATGACAACTAAACAACTTCATTTATGTTAAACCACATCAAAGTGCACAACAGATGAATAACTCAAGACTTTCAAAAGACACTACAACTCCATGATCCACAAGATCCAAGCTTCAAAACATCTCCCAAGCATCACCACAAGCCACTATCAATAAAATGCTTTACCTTTACCTATGTCTCGGAATACGACATATAAAAAAGCACCAATGTGCCAAAGTAGGGGTGAGTATAAAACTCAGTATGTTTTCCCCAATGACTTCTCTAATCATGCCACCAGGATAAAAGAGTTAGAAACATTTATATAAAACAGTTTATATAAAACATTTTCTTAAAATAGTTTATAACAAAATATAAACAAGTTTCTAAAACCATTCATAACCAAATGCATTCCAGGAGAAATTGAAGCCAATTTTCCAACAAGTTATTTTTCCAGAAAAATAACCAAACAAGCTTAAAAACCATTTCACAATCATTCCTTTTTGTCATACCTAACCATTTCCCAACCCATGCTACCAACTATGCATGCTACCTGAAAGAGGGGGAATCCCTAACCCTTATCCATCCCAGATTGATGGGGGAGACTTCTTACCCTTATATGACCCCAAATTCTCATGAATGTTTGACGGGGGAGATCCCTAACCCTTATCCATCCCAGAATGATGGGGGATACCCCTAACCCTTATCCGTCCCGAGTGCAATATGAATTTTGATGGGGGAGATCCCTAACCCTTATCCATTCCAGAATGATGGGGGAGACTCCTAACCCTTATCTGTCCTGAGTGAAATATGAATGTTCACAACCATATATACCCAAAAATCATACCAAAACAAACCTTTCAATAAAATCACCTTTTTATTGAAAACCATTTTCCGTCAATACCATTTAAATGACAAACCATTTCAATAAAACACCCTTTTTATTGAAAAACAATTCCATTAAAGTCATTTCAATTCCAAACTATTTAAATAAAACACCCTTTTTATTGAGAATCAATTTTTCATCAAACCAATTACAATTCCATCCTATCAATAATTAAAATCATCATTTTAAATTCAAGAATCCAAATCACTTTGTACAACAATTCACCAAGATTTCACAATTTCACTAAAACCATAAATCATCACTAAATAAGATTTATTCTTTGATTTTTAAAATCAATTCCATTCTAATAAACCAATTTGAAACTAAGACAAAAAATTATATCAATAGGAGTCGAGAAAGAAGCCTCCCACCTCAAAGGTTTTGATGAAAACCAAAACAAACGGAGAACACACAAGAAAACCGAGTTGGTTCTTCAAAAACCCGCCTTAGATCTCTTCTCCTAGAAATATCAAGACCAAATCTAATCATATTTGTCATCCACACCCTTAGATATACCCATAACGGTCATAGATCTAAGAAACTGAAAGAAGAGGAGAAGTAGATCTAAAAAACCGATCAAGAATGAAGAAGAACGATCACATACCTCAAGAATCTGGATTCGATTAACCAAGAGAATCCTTCACACTATAATAAAAACCGGGTTTAGCGGCGGTTTTGTGGCAGAGGTTCACAAAACCGCTGCTAAATGTTTTCGTCGAAAGGTTTCGTGGCGGTTTTTAATAAACTGCCATGAAACCCATAATTTTTTTAAAAATCCCGACCCATCCCTACCCCCACCCCGACCATTTGACCCAAACCCTTGTGACCCCCGCGCCCTCCCTTCTTCCCCGAACCCCCTGATAACCCGTGACCCCAAACCGTTGGACGACCCCGCGACCTCCGTCTCCGGTGACCCCGCGATCCACAACCTCCGTCTCTGGCGACACCGCGACTAGCGTCTTCGGCAGACCCCGCGACCAGAGACCCCGACGACCCGCGACCCCCCTTCTCCCGGCGACCCGAGGTGCTTATACTAGTCTTGTATATATTCCTACCATCCACTTATTATTTCAGGGTATACGTTAATTTATTTTGAAGGAATTTCTTCCTAGCATGCCTCTTAGTTAGCTCTGTTGTGCTGTTTTGAGAATGTGAAGGGAATAAATCTCATCCCTCATGGATAAATCCCACTGATTTTAGTCTTTAAAAGTTCCCACCTATTTTGGGATCTTAGGCTCTCCATTATAAAACCATCCAAAAAAATCTTTTTCCTTAATCCCAGGATGTGTCTCACTCCTTAAAAATTTAGCGAGCTTTCGCTCCATGTCCAGAAAAAAACATCTCCCACACTAACTATCTCTAGAGATTTATCATTTTACAGATACTCCCCATTGAATCTCATGGAAGTGTAGTTATTCATACTTCCTCTATCAGGTGTTCAATGATTCAAAGTTCCAAATTCTATCAACTAACACTCAAGTGAACTAGTGTCACTTAGTAGCAATACAATCCCATCTTCTGAAACGTGATTCATGGACCGACTTACAGAAGTATATCTTCTAGAGTTCACACTATGATCATTTCTATATTTGATGAGGTTACCTTTCTTCCCAGAATTCCAACACATAGGACCACTCTCCACTGAACTTCTCCTGCTCCTTATTCTCTTTAATTTTCCTTTATTATGACCCTTATATAATATGGATCACCCCATTCATTTCACACCATATACATGTATAACATATATATATCCCTTTCCAATGAATTTCAACATTCAGAATTAAATCTCCAATGTCCATAAACACAGGTCATTATTTCTACTCAAGTTACTCATAGTGGTGATCATGGGTGATGATAGTAACAACAAAACCCATTCCAGATCCTTTAAATCCACCTTAACTAACTCCAATTGAATTCTTATCATGTTGAAGTTGTTAATATGATTTACAATAAACTTCTCTTCTTACATACTCATACCGAATGATATATTTAGTAAGAACATTTTATTTATCACCATGGGATTCTCAAACATGTTAGCAATGATCTTAATAAGTTCTGAACTAGTGTCACTTACTAAATAATTTGAATTTATTATGATTGAATTAAGTATAATAGTTTGTGTTAAAGTTGTAAATTCATTTCTAAATAATTACTTCAAATTAACTGAGCTTAGGACTTGAAATATACATAAATGTTTGAAGTAAAAATTGGACATGTCCTTTGTATTATATAAAATCCAAATTTTATGGTTTTCATGAGTTTTTTAATATGAGTTGTTTGAAATATTGAAGATAAATTTTTATAGTACTAAACACAAAACATATTTAAGTGAAAATAACATACATCATTCATTAGTTTTTAAAAGAGATTTTAATGAGAACCCCATTATGGAAATCCAAGTGGATGAATTAAAATTGCACAACCTAACGATATAATGAATAAAAAAGGTCTCTCCAAATTCAAGGAAATAAGAAACACTATAAAATTAAATGAGAAAGGTAAATTCAAATAGATAGTGAAAATATTGAAAAACATAAAGAGCGATGAAACATGAACAATTTTCATGAACTGACCTAGGCTACCCATAATCCGGGTACCCAAGCTAGCCTGCGATAAGTCTCAAAGGGTTTCATATAAGGGCTAAATATTTCTAGTAATTCTGTTGTACTAATGGTATGAAAATCATGCATCTTTGGTGTGTTCAATGAAGTAACATTCAATGGGGTGTTTTTTGAGGCAACATAAATGTGTGATCGACAGTGTTATGATAAGTGTGTAACCCAATATTCTTACTGCTCCTCAATGAGGTGTTGATGCTATCTCCTAGGGACCAGACTGTTTCGGTTTGTCTGGGCATGCTAAGTAAGTGGTAAATGTGATCAATGTATCATCTTTATTATATTATGAATACTGTAAGATCAATGAGTCATCTTTATTATATTATGTTTTTCTAATCTTACACTATCATATATATGAATCTCTTTCTCTATTTAGTAGTAACTATGTGTTTTAATTTTTTTATTATTGTGTAGGCACATTTTGATATACATGGATAAAAGCTGAATCACATTACTGAGGAACACACCTCAATATGTTAAGGGTTTGAATGATTTTTTAGATTTTGAAATTTCTAATCGATCTGTTGAAGGGAGAATAAGATGTCCATGTACTAAATGTAAATTTAGAACATCGCTGAAGAGAGATGAAGTTTATGAACATTTAATACTAAAGAAATTCCTTGGTCAATATTTTTGTTGGAATTGGCATGGATAATCGAACAATACATAATGATTGAGCACTGATGTTAATCCATAGAATGAGGTCCCAAGTTCATCGACAATGGAAAATGAAATACAAAACCTCATAAATGATGCATTCGGCACTACAAGACACAACTATGAGCATCAAAACATATCAGAACAACCAGAAGAGGGTGATACAAATTGCAACGTGACAAGTGATGTTTTTGAGACTGTAACACAAGCAGATCAGGATTGCAACATATCATTGGATCCTCCTCTTAATTATGTGGAGCCAAATGTAAGGGAAAACTTCAGTGAGGAAGATGCGTTTCATGATTTAGTTGATGATGGAAATCAAGATTTGTATAGTGGGTGTTTGAAATATTCAAAGCTTCAATTTCTGCTAAAGTTGTACCATATCAAATGTCTATGTGGAATTACAAATAAGGCAATGTCCAAGTTATTGGAATTAATTCGTGATTCATTTTCTGAAGTAAAAATCCCAGAATATTTTTATGATATAAAAAAAGTTGATAACAAGCTTGGTCTGAATTATACAAAAATAAATGTGTGTCCTAATGATTGTATGCTTTATTAGGGAGAGGATTCAGGTAGACAGAATTATAAGAAATGTTCTTCTTCTAGATGGAAGTCAAAGGGTGATGTTCGAAGTCTGACTGAACATAATTTAATGGAGAAGAAGAAAAGGAACACACCTACAAATTTTTTTCATAACTTTCCTTTGAATCCTCAATTGCAAAGATTATTCATGTCATCAAAAACCACCGAACGCATGAAGTGGAATTCTGTAGATAATAACAATGATGGGTTAATGAGACATCCACGAGATTCACAATCATGGAAGACATTTGATTCATTACATCAAGATTTCTCAACTGATCCTAGGAATGTTCGATTGGGATTGGCTGTCGATGGATTCAACTCATTTGGGACATTGAGTACCAGTTATAGCATTTGGCCAGTTGTTTTCATCCCTTATAATCTACCTCCGTGGATGTGTATGAAACAAACATCTTTTATCATTTTGATGATTATTCCTGGGAAAAAAATTCCTAGAAATGATATTGATGTATACCTTCAGCCTTTGATTGAAGAATTGCAGGAGTTATAGAGCAACAGTGTTGAGACATTTGATGTTTCTTCTAAAACAATGTCCAAAATGATGGCTGCTTTAATGTGGACCATTAGTGACTTCCCTGGGCTTGGGAATTTATCTGGTTGGAACACTTATATGGGTTTGGATTATCCTGTTTGTAACTTTGATTTTGATCACAAACAGCTATCTCACAGTAGAAAATGGTGCTTCTTGTGCCATCGAATATTTCTTGATTCATCTCATAGATTTCGGCTGAACAAATCAAAATTTAATGGTTCCATTAATCGTAGACCACCTCCAAAGTTGTTAACCGGTTCTAAAATATTGACACAATTGGAAAATGTTGAAACAGAATTTGGGAAGGTTCATCATTTAAATGATATCAGAAAATGAGTCCGAAGTGCATCGTCAAGTGAAATCAGATCGTAATAATGGAATAAAAAAAGTATATTCTTTAAACTTCCGTATTGGGAATTTAATTTGTTGCGCCACAATCTTGATGTGATGCATATTGAGAAGAATATATGTGATAATATGACTTTCAAATTACTTAATGAGCATGGAAAGTTGAAGGATCATCTCAATGCTCACAAATACTTACAAGTAATGAACATAAAACGTGATCTCTGGCCAGATGAGAATGAAAAGTATGCTCCGGCCATTTTGAAATGAAAAATAGGGATAAAGATACGTTCCTTCGAATTTTAAATAATTTTAAGGTATATGATGGGTATTCGAGTAACATCTCGAGGTGTGTTGACTTGAAGAATCATAAGTTATATGGATTGAAAAGTCACGATTCACATATTTTGTTACAATAGTTACTACCATTGGAATTGTGTACATTATTACCTGAAAAAGTTACTGCTGTTGTACTCCAATTCTGCACATTTTCAGGAAATTATGTGAGAAAGATCTAAATCAATCTCAGATTTACAACCTCCAGGAGAGGTTTGTATTGACCCTTTGTGCAATAGAGATGATCTTTCCCCCATCTTTTTTTACTATCATGATGCATTTAACTGTGCATTTGGTTGAAGAAGCTAAATTAGGAGGCCCCGTTCATTATCAATAGATGTATCCAATTGAGAGGTATTTTATTTATATTTTTCTATTTAAGTAAACAATTTTTTGAATTTAAATAAATGCATAATATTATTATTTTATTTCACAGATATCTTGGTCATTTGAAAGCATACGTGAGAAATAAATCTCAACCAGAAGGCTCTATTGCTGAAGGATATTTGGATGAGGAGTGTCTCACCTTTTTTTCCATATATTTGTATGATATTGAGACAATATTTAATCAAGTTGAATGTGTTGAAGACACATCAAATCAATCTCAAATGCATCAGAAATCAAAAAATATTTCCTTCTATTGGCCGATCAGTTGGGAGGACCTCATATGTGACACTGACAGAATTGGAATTTTTACAGGCACATAGATATGTGCTACTGAATCGTGAAATTGCAGATCCATTTATTAAATAGTTGAGGATACAGACAAAGAGACGAATGAGAGGCCGAACATGAAATGAGAAAGATATAAATAAAGCTGTGAATAAAGAGCTGGTAGAATGGTTTTCACGACGTGTAAGTTTATAAATATTGCAATAAATATGAATATTAGTTTGACACATACAATTTGTAAATCTATTAAATTATATTTCTTTTTTCAGATCATGAATACTGATACTCGAGCAGAATTGTCAGAAGATTTGAAGTTTCTTGCTAGAGGTCCTATAAAACAAGTTAGAAAGTTCGACACTTATAATGTGAATGGCTTTAGATTTTGTATAGTCGATTGAGAAGTGGGTTTGAAAACACAGAATAGTGGTATATTTACATTTTTTGAAGTGGGATACTTTGGAAAGATTCCTGATATTATTGAATTAAACAACCACGAGAATTTTTCTGTTGTTTTATTCAAATTTAAATGGTTCGATATTATCATAGGTGTTAAAATAGATTCCTTGAAATTTACTTCTGTAAACTTCTCTCTCTTGATGGATATTGGTGATCGTGAACTGCATGATCCATATATCTTAGCATCGAAAAAAGGTATATTATTTGAATTATGTTGTGGATGAAGGGTGGAGTGTAGTTACTCACGTAATACAAAGAGATTTGTATGATATGGGTGATGAAGTAGAGGATTTGACCTTTGGAATTGAATTTCATAAATAACAAGAATCATAATTATTTGTCCATCATGATATTGAAAATATTAGTCTAGAAAAGATGAATGAAGTGGATGAATCAATGGATCAGGAAACCAAAATGATTGAAGGGAAAAATGATTGTATGTACAATTATTTATTCATTCAACAACCACTTGTTTCATTTCTACAGTCATTCATTGTCATTGTTGTATATATTTTGTTTTTTAGTACTGGGCATCTATTATCATTTTTAAATTTTTTTTTCAGCATAATTTTTTTTGAAATATATATTCTGAACTTAATTTTATTTTATTAAATGACTGGAATGCCAAGGAGGAAGCGGTACACTATTTCATTTAGTTCTGTGATAGATGACGATCCGTCTGTCCCCACGGCATCTGAGGCACGAGCTGCCTACACCCCTGCACCATCTCCCCCTGCACCATATCTGACACCATCTGTGGATGTTTCATTAGAGGACGAGTTATTGACTCCCCCTATAGGAGCCTCAACAGTGGGGTGGGTACACGCCCCTTCCAGTTCATCACATACATTCTGGAGGGTCACAGTCATAGGTACAAATTTTAATTAAATAAATTTATTTCATTTTGTTTATACTAATTGTTTCCTCATTGCAGATGAAAAAAATGCAACCATGGAAAAACAAATAAAAAGTTCAGATGTTTGGAACATGAATGGAAAGAAGATAGTCGTGCCATTTGATTCTTATGGGGTCCCGACGGATGACGTCGTGGGGTTACTTGGCCAGATTATTGGTCAACTGGCAGCGGAGCCCATTTCCCAGCCTATTTCATATGATGATTGGAGGCATATGCCTCCAAACTGGAAAAATAATGTTTTTGATTCTCAGATAAAGGTAATTTTATTACGTTATGGTTTAATTGATTGTCATGTTACTAATATGTTCAAAATTAATTTCTGTTTACAGATGTTCTTACACTTTACCATTTCTGATGTGATAGAACGAAAATGGACATTGAAAAATCTTGGTAAAAATGGAAATATTTCAAATGGAGGTTGTGGTGTGATGTCAACGATACTTCATTGACCGTTCAGTAAATGTATGAGAAGCTACCCAGTGGGGTACCAAAAGAATAGTGAAAAGTTTTTGTTGATAGACATCGTGATGAGAAGCGGATGGTATTGAAATATATATTATTATATTATCCTAATTTTACATTTATACATGTATATTAAGAGGATATGAAATTAAATAACTTACTGTTAAATTGAATTTTATTTATTCCAGGATCTCTCAAGACAGAATGCATCAAACCGGGAAAATCAAGTCATCCCGCACACTGCAGGCTCAAAATGATTTTCTAGAAGTCGAATGTCCTTGGTAATATTTTAATTAGTTTAAATATTTATAAAAAAATATTATCTATTTAACATATTGGATTTTTGATTTATCTTTGTTTAATGTAGTCACATAGTTTAGGGCATGAAGCATCCCGAACTGAACTGTGGATGGATGTTCACAAAAAAGCAGATGGAAGTTTTGTTAATGAGCCTGCCAAAGAAGTTGGGGTATGAAGTCAATTTTTTATTATAATAATTTATTATCAGTTTTTACTGTGTTATTATAAATTGATATTTGATTCATAGGTAAAAATTAATGAAATATGGGACGCCAATCCTGGGCAGTCCAACTCAGTCTCCCAGGATGACCCGATTGCTAAAGTCCTTGGGAAGGAGCATCCTAGTAGAGTGCATAGGATGGGTTTGGGACCCATACCATCTGAGGTCTTTGGCAGGCAACCAGGGATTCCAGCTGCATATACTTTTGGTTATAGTCATTTCATACCTAAAGATGCTTAGAGGGAGATGTCTTCTCTACGAGCCAAAGTTCAAGACCAGGGGGCTCAGATATCCGCTATGTAGAAAGCGTTGACTGATATATATCAGCAGATTAGCAGATATGCCCCCGGTGGTGGTGCATCGAGTAGTGGTGAGAAGGTAAATCACAAAAAATAAAAATCATTTAGTTTTCAAACTTTTATTGGTTTTAAGTTTAATTAAAAATATGCAACAATATTTAATTTTCAATATAATGTTCTTACAGGTGGAAGCAGGTAGTGGAGATGGAGGTGGAGAGGGTGAGGATGCATCATCGGACTATGAGTAGTAGTATTGTTGATGTGTTGAACAAATATGAGAACGGTTGGTTTGTATATGTAAAATTTATGGCACATAGTTTCCACCAAACATTTCCATTTCCAAACATTTTCTTGATTTCTCATGTTTCCTTCTATGCATTTTTTTGATTTATGATGTTTCATTTTATGTATTGATTTCTCGAGTGTGGTATACATCATTCCATTTAGTCCTGTGTTTGAATTGGTAGTCGATATTTTGGATGACTAAAGAGTGATCGTTTTGTTATTTTTTTCTGGTTATATAAATTGGAACCTAGTAGGCAGTATAGTGACCAAACATAAGAGGATGCTGGGAAGGTGGTTTAGCCTAATCATGTGATACAAATCATATACTCACCAATAAAAGTAGTTGGAAACAAAAATGGTGAACCTAACATGGAACCTTAAACAAAATTCAAGTGTCACCCACATGTTAGGCTCCTTTTTCTCTCTCAAAATATCAAATATTTAAAAACATGGATCTGATACAATTGATTATACATGTTTTTGTTTATTGATATGCTGATTTCATGCGGATTTCTTGTAAATGTTTCTCATAAGTATTCTAGCACTTTCAACTATAACCCCCTTTGATCCAAATGACATTTTACTACGTTAAGAACACATATGCTTGGACTACTGCACAAGTTGGATCCTCATTTAAAACTAGTGCTCTATTATCAACCTTGAACCCTCAACATTGGGTCTCAAATTCACTGGTTTGGGAGTCACACCTAAATGGTACCTTTCTATCTTCAGAGGAATCTAAAAAATCCATTCATCTCAAAAATCCCTACTAGATGTCTACTCGACAATGACTAGTGGAACATAATTTTTTGTAAATAGTTTCCATATCAAACCATTTCATGGTCATATCCATGGAAAGAAATAACATGTTCCTCCCTTATCTAGGGAGGTTGATCAAGAGTTCACTGATGGACTCATCTAGATAGCACAAGGGACCCTCCAAAGGGCTCTTTCTAGCATTCACCATCACCAATGCTACAAATCAATAAAACTTCTATATGATGTGTGTGTTTACCTCGGGAGTCTGACCTAAGTCTCCCAAACCTAGGTAGCCAGGAAAACCCACTGAGGGTAGTGAAAAATCAACCAATAACATGGCCCTACATCTATACCCTCCAAAGAATCCCACTAACTAAATATGGTGGCAAACTATGAGCAATAGGACACATTGTCCCACATTTACTAATCTTGTCGGTATAATCTGGTATTATTCAAAGAAATCACCAAGAATATTTTGGTAAAAAATATAGGGAATACCCATATCCTTTCCCACTGACTTGATTAACATCGGTATATACCTATATGAAATGGAGGAAAAGGTCAGGCCCATACACATTCTCCAACAATAGAATAAGAAAATATGCATGTTCTAGTCACTGAAGTCACCTAGAATATTCTAAAAATGGTTAAAGGGAAGACACAAAACTATTATACCATAATTTGGGTGACTCATTAACACAATATGAGTAGATTTAGAGAATATACACATCTTTTCTCCCATTCAAGAGGGTCATGGGAAAAATCCCATGTTATATGGACACCTAGATCGAGACCATACCCCCGTTCCAACTAAATGTCATCGGTTTACCCCGGTGGGCACTATAGGGTATGAACATATCCCAACCGAAATTTCATAGACCTATCATAAAATTATCATAGTTACATCAGAGATAATAAAACAAGATTAATTATATGTAAGATGATATCCATAGAAAGCAACCTCTATCACCCACAAGAGAGCATCCAAAAATAAGCAACACCAAAGGTGATTGGAAAATGAATATATGGTCTATGATCTTGATCTACTTAATATTGGTGTTCTTTAACCCTCATATGTTTATCTATGGATGATCAGGATCCTACTCCTTTGTTACCAAATTAAAAAAATAGTAGTTTCATTTGCGAAGGTCTGCTTATCTACTTTGCTGCCAGTAGCTATGAAGGTCCTCCCCATACACCCTTCCATGAATGATCACTTAATTATTAGAATATGATTTATTATGAGATTCAATATCCTGATCAGCACTGAAAATACACTATAAATGTTTGGATGATCAAAAAACAAGGATTTATTTCCCTTAATATCATCCACCCAAAAGGTCTTCTCCAGGGTACACATTACAGGAATTCTCCTTATGGATTGAATTATTGTTGTTATTTTAGTACTCCCCATGATGAAAATCATTATGAAGGTCCTCTCTACATTGATAGTTTACTTCATCAAGGAGGTCCTCCCCTTGTTGGATTGACAATGAGAAAGACCTCCTATCACAATTCACTTGGGAAAACGGGGTTAGTCAGGACCGATGCCTCAATATTGTCAACTGACATCCTTTCTCAATAGGAGGACAACCCAAGAGAATAGTAATTATCCAAACCACACTTGGACCACTTTCCTTCCAATATAATAGGTTAAACCACTTCTAATCCCATTGTTTACAATAAAGAAGTGGGGGAAACAACCACTTTGGTAAGACCATGTTGAGGAGTCTCTTGAAAAATATAAAGAACCATTTTTCTAAAGACAATATACTAGTCATGTTATAGCCATTATCCACTCCACAATATAACATTCCATAGGTGTTGTTGGAATATTTTGTGCATGAAATCTACCTAATTATATGTTCCAATCCTCATCACCTAAAAACAAAAGTATTTACAATTACTGAGATATCAACAAGGCCCTTAAAATTACTGAGATATAAACAAGGACCTTATTACGCCAACAAGGCCCAACGTACGGTGTATCTAGTTGAATGCAGAGGTTATAGGAGTTTGGGTCATATCTTGAACATTTTCAAAACTTTTCCTCCAGTTCCTCCTAGGGGGATAAGATCTTTACATATTCCACATTATTATGTGGGTCCTCTTAATTCTTAGTAGGGATGTAGCTATAAAACCACATACTGCTTAGGCCAAGGTGGTAGTCGACATAGTTGATACTAGAATCAGGAATTAATGTGCATAAAATGTGATACCACTCAGAATAGTCAGGTTGTAGCATAGAGTCATGGTATGGGAAAACTAAATGACGTTCAACATATGATAGGGAGCATAATTCAAATTCATCTATTATTTGAGGTACTAATCTAGTAACCTCTACTACAGATTCTACATTATTTGACACAAGTGCATCATGCAATGTTATATTTGATACAATTCTAGAGATTTTGGTCCTTGATATAGTGTATTTATGTGTCATTAAGAATCTGTAAACCTCATTGGTTATTCGATCAATTATTTTTCACTGATGGAATTATTTTCCCCGTCAGATAGGAAAATGTTTTTTATATAGAATTCATCCTTTCCCATAATGTAACTGTATTATGTAATTATTGGAATGGATTTCATGCTTCCCTATAGATCCATTATTGATTATTATCACTATAGAATTATGGTCGATTGTTTTTATGATGTCTCCTGTTTCATCATGTTGGGGATACCAAGTTAGAAATAAGATTTTATTTTTTTGTATGATGTCTCTTGTTCCATTTTACGGTTTGTTTTTTATTTCGGGGAAGTGGGGCAGTAGAAGCAAAATTGCATTTTTTTTTTCTGGTCAGCATTTCACGGTAGTTTTAACTGCCCCTAATGCTTTACTGGTTAGCATTTCACGGCGGTTAGAACCGCCAATAATGCTTTACTATTAAACCATTAGCGGTGGTTAAAACCTCCATGAAATGTAATCAGTTTATATTTAGTGGCGGTTATAATCGCCTCTACTTAGCGGCGGTTTTCACTGATGCGACAAAGACCCATCAAACGCATGAATATCGCGGTGGTTAAAAGTGCCGCGAATAAAAAAATATCTGACACCCATCAAACCGCCTCTAAAGTCATGAAAGCCTCCATAAAATGAGGCATCTATGAAGCTTACCTTAAACAGACATGAAATGGAAAAAACCGATGGTAATAGATTGTCGACGCCCAGTTTAGCGGTGGTTTCTGTAAACTGCCGCCAAACCATATAGCAGTGGTTTAAACCTCCACTATATGAAAAAAACCGCCACTAATATCCGGTTTTGTTATAGTGTCATATCACCTCCAAAACAATTGGGAGAGGTTCTACAAACTTCAAGAGAGAGTAATCCCAAGTTATGACCGCTTAGGAGCTTAAAAGAGGCACTTAGAGGAAAAAACGAGTGAGATCCACAATTTAAGGATCTCATTTAAGTGCCCGCATGGTTAGTTCACACGGTTTTAAAAACCGTGCGCTAACCATATATTAGCTACTTCCTTGGACACCCCTCCCGCAAAGCCTCATCGCATGGTCTCTCCTAACCACGAACCAACTGTGTGGGAGCTACTACCTCCAAGACCAACTACGCATGGTTTTTCCTGCACGGTTTAGACAAACCGTGCACCGTCCGTGTGACTTCCCCTTTGCCTCAAAACTTCATTCAATGTTCTCCTGACTCTCCCATTCATCACACTTAACCTTTATAACCATTAAAATCATCAATAAAGTGTTACATAACAGAAAACGGGGGTACTACATCATCCCTCTATACTCATATATAGGAATGTTAACCACTATGCATACCTACACATAATATTACTAGGAGAAGAACGTGGAGAAAGAGGGGGTAGTCATTCATCCATTCCTCACCAACTATATGTTACAGAAAAAAACCTCCTAAAGTCCACTGGGTGTTGGTCACCATACCAAAAAGGATGGGGTGGTGTATGAAATCACATAACATACAAGATATATATATCTCACAACCACACTATAGGAAACTCCCTATCCTTAAGATAGACTACATTTATCATCTCACAGACACTTGTTTACCACTAATAATGACTAGATATCCTATAAGAATACAATAATTTCAAGATGACATTAATTTAATTATTTATTTAAAATTTATTAAAAAAATTAATTAATTCAATAGCTTATAATTAACATTTTACAATGTCCACTTTTCATTAATTATCAACCAAATTCCATGCCCTCCAGGCATTATCCAATTGATCCCACAGTTCCTCAAGATTCATAATAATTTGTATTCCAACCAACAAGCAACCCCATGCGTTGAAAAATTTATTATTTACAATCATTCCATAATTACAAGTACTCTAGGACACATCCAATTATATCATAAAAAGATTCATCAACCATGCACTTTTAGCTATGTTAAGATATGGGGAAAGGAAATAGAAAAATCCTACCCAACCATCCAGCCTTTAAAGTGGATTAATTAACAAGAAAACATCCCAAATTTTAGCACAACAATAGGCAATCCCATATTTAACATGCACCATTAATCCTAGTTCTATCCTCAGAATCATCATGCATATCAGTAAGCATATATCCATGAATTTCACCATGAATCCTTCTATATTAGATTTCAACTACTTCTGCAAACCCAAGCCTCCTCACCCATGTCTCACAAAACCACCATCCTTCCCAGGATCACATCATGTCACATCACAAGGCTCTCATATAGAGAAATCAAACCAAGATGCAAGTAATCAATAAAAAAATAGGACATATAGGCCCTAGAACCAAGGCATATGGCCTTTATAAGAAAATAGGCTTTCTTAGCCCTAATCAACTATATTTATCAAATAACCAGTTCATTACCATCTTGAATTAACCAATCCATTTCTCATAGGTTTCAACCACGAGGAATATAAGACATTTGCTATCAACATTTTCGAGTTATTTAAAAATTATTTTATGTATAATTTCTATTTTCATAAAATGATAAGGAACAATAATTCAATTTAAACATGCCTCTAAAATCATTTTGATTTATATAAAAATATAAGGAACAAAAAATCAAGTTATGCCTGACTTTATATTATTTATCCAACAATCATTACTATATTTACATTCTTCATCCAATTTCATCATATAAAAATTCTAAACCATAACATAAACAAAAATTCTAATCCAAAGTATAAACATATATAACACACTATCTATAATATCAAGAGGCAAAGAATTATCATGTTGAAAACACATTTGATCACTAATAACAAAATCCAATTCTTTCATTAATCCAATTTCATATTTATTAGGGTCAATTACACCATTATCCAAATATATAAATAATTATAACTTTATGATTTTTCATAAAATAAGAGAAGTAATTAATCCCATACCTTAAGGATTTGGATGTTCCTCAAACGATAATGGAACTAAAACATAGATCTCTGATCACCTCTCCCTCAAGGAATCTACAACACTCCAAGGATTTCATACCATTACTATGCCAAAAAAATCAAAATAAATCCATAAGAATGAAGGAGATCAACCTCCATAGCATAGAAATATAACATGGGATGAAACAAATCCAAATAGGCAATAACTAGATGATAAATATGAAAAACTCACCTCAGATCACCACATATCTAACACAGGAATCCCAGGATAAATCCCTTTAAAAAGGGATTTAAAACACCCTAAAGAAGCACATCTAGACACTTGGAGTTTGGAGATAATCGAAGGGTTTTAGGAAAAATTGAGGGTGAAATTTAATTTATAGGTGCACTGCCAGATGCACTTTCATGGTGTGAATCAGTCATTCATGTTGTGAATGGACTGAGTTTTATGACTCATTAAAAAACGTTCCACCTTGATCTAATAAACTTGGATCAATTCATATCATGACCTTTATGTTCAGATTATGGTTTTTCTGGGATAGATTCATCGAATCTGGTCCTTCACCCTTTCATGTAATGAGATGGTGGTTCATGTCCTAAACCTCACCTTGAAAGCTTCTCTTACTCAATCTACAAACAACCATTTCAGTTCTCAAACTTCTCTCTCACATAGTGAACAAAAATTCACAACATAAATCCCTCCTTCTTCTATATTCTACCACCTATACTCTACTAAACCTACTACAAGCTTCCCCAAGATCCAAGAACCTCAAAAACACACAAATTAATGGGATAGAAGGATTCAGTCCCTAAAACTATTCCTTTGTGGAAATAAGATGGTAATACTATGGACTTTGTTACAGAATTTCCAAAGACCCTTAAAGAGAATGATTCCATATGGGTTATTATTGAGTTCCTTACAAATTTCACATTTTCTCATTATGAGGGAATATATTCATCTTAATCTCCTCAAATGAATCTATATTAATGAAGTTGTTTACTTTATGGTGCACCTCTTTTGATTTTATTTGATCATGATCTATAGTTTACATCAAAATTATGGAAGAGTATACAAAAGTCTCTTAACATAGAACTACATTTGACCACCACTCATCATCCTAAAATTTATGGGAAGTCTAAAAGGACTATTCATACATTAGAATACATTCTAAGTTCGTGTTCACTTTCCTTTCATGTTATATGGGATTAATATTTATCTTTGGTTGAATTTTCATATAATAATAGCTTCCATCTAAGTATTCAAATGGAACCATATAAAGCATTTTATGGTAAGATGTATCGTACTCTAACTTGTTGGGATGAAGTTGGTGAAAGGAATCTTATAGGCCCAGATCTCATGGAGGATACAAAAAAGAAAATACTATTCAAAATAATATTAAGGAAGCTCAAAATAGATAAAAAAGTTGCGTCAATAACTGAAGGAAGGATTTAGAATTTAAAGTGAGAGATCATGTTTTCATGCAGGTGACTTTAGGGAAAGTTTTTATAATATTAAAGAAGAGAAACTAATTCCTAGGAATATCAATCCTTTTTAAATTTTAGAAATAATTGGAGTTGTATATTACCATTTGGTAATTCCACCTAGCCCCCCGAAAGTTCATGATGTTTTTCATATATATTTATTAAGTAATTACATACCAGATGAAATGAAAGATATGACCTATAAGTAATTATAATTAGAACATGATTTATCTTACTATGAATATCCTATATAGATTCTTGACACTAGAGAACAAATTTTGGGAAATTATATGACTTGGATGGTAAAGGTACTTTGGACAAATCATAAGATAAAAGAAGTGATGTGGGAACAAGAAGAAGTTATGATGAATACCTACCCAAATATGATCATGGGATGACATTATTAAAAAATTTAGGTTGAAATTTTTGAATAAGGAAAGAATCTAACACCCACGCTTGAATTATAGTAAGCATCTCTTTCTAGAGAAACAATATCACAGTGAACATAACTTTATACAAGAATGTTATTAAAACCTAAATTATCACTTTTTATAAATTGAATTAAATAAATGAATTTATTTTTTAATTAAACATTTAAAAATTATCTTAGGGTGAATTATTGAGTTTTTTCAAAAATAGTTGTTTTTTTGGTGAGTAGTGAAAAATAATGATTGAACAAAAACTGTCACTTTTATGAAACTATAATGCTATAAAAAATCTTAAAAGTTTATGAAAAAATTTATAAGACAATTATATATTAAATAATTAATATAATGAATATAAAAAACTAATTTTGGACTTAAGAATTTATTCTTAACATTTTGCAAATCTAAGTAATGTTTTTGTTCAAATAAAAACTTTTTAAAGTTATTTTATTTTAATCAAGTATTAAAAAGGTTTCTTTAATTTTTTTGGTTATTTAAAAAAAATCTCATTTTATTTTACATAATTTAATTAATTCATTTTAATTTACATTATACTTTGTTTTTTCTATAATTTTTTTTACACTTGAAACAGACACTTTTCAAAACATGGTTTTCATTGTTTTTTTTGAATTTATATTAAAAGTAACTTCTAAAAATTATAAGATTTGAATCATATTAAAAGGATTAAATTTTTTTATGAATAATTTTTATTACTATGTAATAATTTTAACTTAATTTTTGGTCATAATGAAAAGTAACCGTGTTAAATATTTATCACCTTGGTTAAGGGTAAAATGGGTTAAAACGATTAAAAATAAAGGGACAAGGATTTATGATAACACAAAAAACATTATTAAACCTTATTAGTTGGATTAATTTCAGAATTATTTTTATAAATACCAAATATATGACAATTTAGATCTACTTTCATAGGAAAATGAATGTATATTATTTAGATGCTTTAAGTAATTCCACGTGCATCTCTCCCCTCAATTAAAAAAGGGAACTTATTCTCCACCATTATTAACAAAATTTTATCACTATATATCAGCCAAAAACTAACTAAAAACCTTCCTAGATTCATTTTTCCCAACACTTTCAAAGTTTATTTTTTCATCTAATTACTCTAAATATATTATTTTCATAATAAAATAATTAATATAATATTATAAATATACTTATATGTTATTATAATTATGGTACAACCATTTTAAACCTCCCTTTCATCCTATGGAAAACAAAAACATTGCTTGTGCGTACACACGACCTATCATCTACATATTGAAGTGAAATTCATGTTTCACAAAAACATAACTTGGATGGTCATAAAAATGAAAATAATGAACATATATGTCATTTATGAAATAATTATGATTAAAGAAATAAATTATATCATTTAACTTCTTACCAATCCACCCATTAAAAATTGATAACGTCACTTTTGTGTGTGTCGATTACCGCCCCCATAAAGCGATGAAATTAATTTTTCATGTCTATCATTCATAGATGATTATAAATATACATAAATAAATATATATATATATATATATTATAATTAATATATATTATATTTATATAATGATTAAAATTATGTATATTTTGGAATCAGGATCAAATTTCACAGACCAAAACTGCCAAACTGAAACTTACATGAAAAACGAAACAGTTAACACTTGAAAACACAAATTTTAATAAAAAAATTATTAATAAACAGGTGTATAAATTTTACATGTAGATCATATATGATATTATAATTATTTATATTGTTATGTTATATAATTATAATAAATATAGATTTATTATACATTCTGTTAAAATCACTTATGAAGCAAGTCACACCAGAGGTAAGGGTTTATTTCACAATATCATCCATATTTGGGATTGATTGAGTTTAAGTTTAAATTGGAGGAATTATATGGTATTTTTATATTAAAACACATATATTTTATTCTCCTCTGGTTATATTTGTAAATTAAGTTCTTTCCTTTCATTTTCCTCTCAACAAGTACTCAAAATTCTGAATGAATGTTTTTAAGGAAAACTGAATTTGTTTTTCTATTCGATCAAGAATATTTTCATTTCATGACCATATTTTCATTAAAAAATAAAATTATATTTTCACTATTATCTAATGTTATATTTAATTAATTTTTATCCATTTTTTAATTTCTATAAAAATGTGTTAAAAAGAAATCTTCTTATCATTTTATGAACAAAGTGATTTTACCAAATGATTCAATGAAATATTTGTTTTAATGTTTACAACACAAAATTATTTTCTTGAAATCATGAACATTATTTTCCTTAAATATTACATTAAAAATTTTCATGGTTTTTTTAAAGAAAATGTTTTTCCTAATTTTTTTGTAATTTTTTTTGATTGTATGTAAGTGATTTAAAAATAAAATGATTATTTTCCTCAAGAAATATTTTAGTAATATTTTTAAAGTATTCTTATCTAAATAAATATCATTTTTTGAATCCAATAATTTAATAGGAATATAATATATTGATACCATCCACCATATTACTCTTAATGGATTATGAACATGTTATTCTATTTATTAACTAGATAAAATATTAACATTTTGTATAATAGTTTTCCAATACGAATGTTTATATTGATTATGTATTGATTTTTCATTCATTTATTTCATGTGATGAATGGATTAGACTTAGTATGCGATGTAAGAGGCCCATTATAGCTCTTTGACGAATAAGTTGGTCTTATGAAACAAACTAGTTTGAGTATTTGGTGTATGAATTACCTATTTATGTATGATGTCTTGACATAGGGCCTTGGTGATAAGATTATGATGTCTTAAATTATGAATTATATCATTATGAAACAAGTTATTTTTATCCATGTTATTATATATGTTTTTATGTCATCCATGGATATATTCCCCATTTATGATATTAGTTATAAATAATATTGGATTATTTTTATCTCTACCATATTATTCATGCTTTATTTATTCTATGATAGCTTTTACTGTACACTTTCCCTTAATGAGAATCTGAGCTCACCCTTTATTCTATTTTCCTTACCCCAGGATAAAAGAAAGGGATCTATGAATTATTTTTCGGATTTAATAGAATAAATAGTAATGTTATCACAACATTTTTTAAATTGCATTTCATATTTTCAGATGTAATGTCTGAATCATGTATGTATATAGTCTCCAAATATTACTAAAATATTTAATATTTCAGGTTGAAGTCACTTGTATTTTTTCCATTTTAGTAAAATAACCACTGGCTCTGAGTCACTAGAGTCAGGGTGTTTCATTTATGATGTATTAACATGATAATAAATTTTCATGGAAGGGAAAAAAGAGACAATGGAGTGGTAGGGTGAATGATCGTGTGGTCATGACACATCAAATTGATTATGATTTTGAAGTTTGTTTATAGTATAGGGAATACCATAGGTCATATCTCAAGGATCTTTGGAGTTTTAATGTGTGTATTTTTAATAAAAATTACAAAAATAGGGTGTGGTTTTAAAAACAGTTTTAAAAATAAATTAACTTAATTAAAGAGTTTAATATTTGAAAAAGGAAGGTGGTGTTTTTATATTAATGAGAGGAAGAGGTCATTTTAAGTTCACTACACATCTTGGATAGTTAATTGTTATGAAAATTTCACATGGTTTAATGGGAATATTTGGTTAAGGGTTGTCAAGATCTTAGTTTCCCACTTTCCCATCAAAACGATGCACAAAGAACCACCCTTTGACACAACAATCATATTTTCAAGGTTTGGACATAAATCATGGAGTGAGGGATAAAAAACCATACTGAAATATCATGTATGTGTGAGAGAAAAAGAATTATTGCATTTTCCAATCTAACCAACCCAAGATTCCCACTTGAAATCTCAGCCCAATCGATGTTGAGATAAAAAGTGTTTCACTTAATTATACCCAAGAAATGATTTCAAAGGAGAATAATGTTAAGATAAACCATAAGTTAAATATTTATGACACAAATTAAACAAAACTAGTAGAATAAAATGTGTTGGAACTCCCTCCCATGTTTGTGTAGCTTTCTCGAAATGATCATTCACTGTTTAGCTTGCCATCGAGAGGAGGACGAGGCTCAGGTGGAGCTCTGCCTTCATCCTTGATCCCCTTATGAGGATAAGGGCCTATAGAACTTATTAGATGAGGATAAGACTCATCTGGGTCTTCAAATTGGTATATATTTTCTCCCTGGTCAAACTTAAAAAATGTGTTCCCAAGGTTCCTATTTATAATTAAAGTGGAAGGTGGTTTTGGGAACACATATTTTTTAAAACCACTTGTCCCATGGTTTTCATCATCCAAACAGTCTTATATGACTTTGGAGAAAACTAAAAATTTGTTACCTAACCTATTTAATCTCTATAATTTTTTTTTGGAATTATTTGGAGGACTGAAACTCAATATATATCAGAAATAAAGAACACCACTTTTGAATTTGAACAGATTCCTTTTCTTAGATAGATCAGTTCACATGGGACTTTTAATGAACGAATTACGAATGAGTGTATTTAGAATAGTTTATCCCAATTAATTATGGATCATACTAAAAAAATCAGCCTAATTGGATTCATGTATTAGTTTAAGTGTATGTTTGAGTCCACATGGTTTCTTTGAATCCTCCACAGTTTGGGACTCTTTGCTTGAACATCATTCTGGATCCTCTAAATCACCTACGCCACTAACAAAATCATCAAAACAAGTGAAATTATCCTTTTTAACGGCGATACACACAAAATAATATAATAAAAAATGAAGTGAATTTTTTTATAATAATTTCAATTTTCAATACAAAAATAAGTTTAACACAATGATGTAAGGGTGAAATAAAATAGTGAATTATGGTGCGATCACACCCCCCACATCTAAATATTTGAACTCCTGGGAAAATTCACATTTCATAAAATTATGCAAGGATATATTAAAAACATTATGAATATTTAACATTCAATAAAAATTTAATCCGTTATAGAAATGTGATAAAATAAAAAAATCACACTATAGAGTTATTCTCAGTGATAATAGGAAAGGATGTCTCATAAATTGCATAAAAAAAATCCTAAGAGAAACACGATACCAATCTGTGAAAATAATTTAAAAGATAACCATGTCACTAATTCACTACGTGTGTGTGTGACCACCATTTCATGCTATTTTTTTCACTTTATATCCAGTAAATATAGGTTAATTTAAAATTTTCTACTTAAATGATTTTGTCCACCGAACATGCCCTACATCCATTGCAATCAAATTTCAAGACACAAACACTTAAGCATTCTTAGAATTCAAACCATAATATCTCGAACTATATATACTTATATGATTTAAATTTAATCACTCCCCTCATTTATTATTATTATTATTGTTGTTGTTGTTGTTGTTTTTTTCAAAAGTTTCACTTGGAAAAAATCCTGCACTCATCTCGCAACACTTGTTTGATCTCCTCATGACACTAATTATATTAATTAAACAAGATAAAAGGTTAAGGAAGAGTTGTTTTTGACCTTCCCAAGACACAACCCATTTTTTGGTATTTATTTACTTGTATATTAATATTATTTTTTTTAGTGTTTTTTAGGGTGTACAACAACAGGATAACAAGTACACACACATAGGTCAATCTAGTATAGTAATGAAAAAATCAGATAAGGAACAAACATATGCAAAATAATTTTTTAAAGTAGATAAATATTAACCTAACTTATATTTACTTTATATTGAGTATGAAAAATTCACACTACATGGTTGGGTGCAAAGATGTGTGGAGATATGAAGTGACACAATTCTCAATAAAATACTCACACAAAGGGTACCATTCTTCTTAAAGGTTTCAAAATTATACAACTATTTATATCATCTACAATCAGCAAATTTACCAAAAAAAGACACACCTCAATGTTGAATTAATTCTAAAACACAAATTCCATCAGTGAAGAGAGAGAGAAATGTTAAAACAACTTGAAATAGGGAAATTCCTCTTGAATTTTCAATAATTTACATGATTAAGTGGGAGTTATTTTCCATGATTAAAGTAGGAATCATGAATAAATATTTTGGAAAAAAATGAGGGGAGTAAAGGGGGTAGGTAACGATACTATTAAGAAAATGAAAATAGGAAAAAGAGGAAGGATGATAAAAATTCATAACTAACCCAGGAATATACACATCCCCCCACACCTAGAGTATATAGTGTCCTTACTATAATAAAATAGAATTTGGGAATGAATGATAAAACCTAGTGGGAATCATTTGTCGATTTCTTCTTGAAATTGAATTTCCTCCAGGGACTTCCAAATGGCTTCATGAAAGTGATTCAGCTGCTTCTCATTGAAAGTGAAGGTTTGTTTTGTTTCTTCATTCTGAACCTGAACAACACCAAATAGATAAAAATTAGTAATAGCATATGGGTGAAACCAGTGGAAAAAAATCTTACATGGAGGCAAATTTAGCCTTTCATTATAAAGTAGGACTTTATGCACAATGTGGAATTGACAATGAAGGATGAGATGGTCATGGGAATACTTGTTTCGCTTCTTATAAATTCATGAGTTCACATATTAATCTCTTATCATTTCTTCCAGCTCCTGAATTTGCAGCTTCGTTTGAGAACCTACACCAAAAATATTAGAATTACATTGTTTAATGGCCTATTTGGCCTGGTTACCTTTCTCAATATGGAGGTGAAAAATATTTCCAAAAACTACCTAATATGGTGACATTCCAATGGGAGTTTTGAATGAAGTACTGTAATCCCACAATGAATCATCGAGCCTAAGACTCCAATCTTTTGTATTGGGTTGAACCACTTTTTTCAAAATTTGTTTTACCTCCCTATTTGACATCCGAGTTTGAAGATTGGTCTGTGGGTGATTTTTATTAGACACTCGATTCCTAACCCCATGTTGACACAAAATTGATTGCATTGTTCGGTTGTAGAAATGAAAACCTTGATCAATAATGATGAACCTAGGTAATCCAAACCTATAGAAAATTAGAGTTCTCAAAAATCCAACAACTTTCTTGGAATCATATTTCCACATGTATTATTCCTCTACCCATTGTGACACATAATCCACTAATATATGAATTTAAAATTTACCAAAGGAATTGGGAAATGGAACCATAAATTCAATTCCCTAAACAACAAAAATTTCATGGAAAAGAAAGGGTTTTATAGAATTTATTTTCTTTTCGATAAATTCCCAATTCTTTGGCAGAGAGGAAAAGATTTATAGAAATCATGGGAATCCCAAAATAATGTTGTCTAATATAGACCATAATAGAAAACCTTGTGAGTATTCCGTTGGGGACCAAAGTGGCCCCCACAAGAAAGAGTGTGGAAGAATTGAAGGACATACTGAAACTCGTTATCGAGAACACAATGCTTAAGGACTTGATCAGTACATGTGTGCCAATGGTAGAGGTCATCCAAAATGTACAAATGGGACTCATGTTTTAGACAATCAACTTTTTTTGTTCAAATCTGTAGGAATACAAGATACTACCAATTAATTTATAATTTTAAAATACCAATTAATATTATCTTAAACTCAGCGTAATTTCTCATCAAAAAACATGTAATTTATTGGAATTCATAGGGATTATTAAATGTCTAAGGATGGAAGAATCCAACTAATATGGTCATCCACCACAATCTGTACTATTTTTTATCCTTAGTTTCTAAATTAAATTCCTAAAGTATGAGAATTTAGAGAATGAGATGTGATTTAGTTTCCTATTTTTTAAGGATAAATAAGAGGGCGACATGATCTAAGAACACAATGAATTTAGACCCTAAAAGGCATGACCTAAATTTATCCAAGGCAAACACAACAGTAAAGAATTATTTTTCATTTAAGGTGTAGTTTTCTTGGGTAGGGTCCGATGTACATGAGGCATAAGATATGAAATTTGGAGCTCGGTCAAACCATTTTGATAAGACTTCCCCAACTACATAGTTTCAGGCATCACACATGAGTTGAAATGGTAAATCCCACCATGGTGGTTGGATTATCAAGGGTTATGTTATACTCTATTTTAGTTTTTTAAAAGCTTCCTCATATTATTTATCATAACAATATTATTTTTATTTTTGGAGTAAGTGGGATAGGGGTAGTTCAATCTTACTAAATTCACGAATGAAATGATGGTAAAATATAGCATGACCTAAGAATAAAATCACATCCCACACATTTTTAGTGAATGGTATGGAATAAATGACATCCAATTTTGATTTATCAACTTGTATACCATCCCTAAAAATGTCATTTCCAAGTACCATACCTTGTATAACCATGAAATTTAATTTATCATAATTTAATACAATATTTTTTTTCAATATAGAGATGTAGGATAAAACCAAGACTACAAAAACATTGATAAAAAAATCCATAAACAGTGAAATAATCCATGAATACTTCTATGAAATCCTCTTGGTAATCTGAAAAAAATACTAACCATGCATCATTGGAAAGTACCTTGAGCATTTCATAGACCAAATGATATCCTCCTATAAGAAAATGTACCAAAGGGGAAAGTAAAGATTGTATTTTATTAATCATTAGAGGCAATATGGATATGAAAGTATCCAGAATACCCATCAAGGAAATAGTAGTGGGACTTCCCCACTATCCTCCCTAGCATCCAGTTAATGAATGACCATAGTAAATGGTCCTTCATATTGTGTTGGTTTATTTAGTGGTATTTTATACAGAAAACAAAATTATTCTCTACATGGATTGGAACCAATTAATTGTTTTAATTTTTAATTATATTAAGACCTGTTTTTTAGGAATAACTTGCACTAAACTTACTCATTGGCTATCAAAGATGGGGTAAATGATTCTAAAAACTAGTAATTTGGTTACCTCCTTTTTAACAACATCTAGGAGGTATGGGTTCAGTCGGCGTTGTGCCTACCTCAATGGTTTAGCCTCATCATTTAACAATATATGATGTGTGAAAATTGAAGGGATAATACTAGTAATGTCATCAAGTGTCCATCCCAAATCCTATTTATACCCCCTCAAAAGTTTAAGTTCTCACAATTCATACACTAGAGGGAGTGAACTAGAAATGATGATAGGAAGCTTGTTTCCATTATCAAGATTGGAATATTTTAAATTATGAGGGGGATGTTTAAGTTCCAATTCAGGTGTATTTGGGATTTATGAGAGTGAATGTGAAAGTGGGAGGCCAATAATCTCATCCAACTTCTCAATGGTAACATCCTCATATGAGGAATAATCTTTTACAATATTATCGGTGTCATCGATAGTCATGAGATCCTCAATTATCATGAAATTATCAATTAAAAACAATGTATGAAATTTTTTCTGACCACTACAACATTCAATGCATGAAACATTACCTATAATGTCTATCAAAGATGAAAACTCATAAAGGGGGTTATGGTAAAAAATTTCTGGGGGATTACATCAATATAATTAAGTGAAAGTGAGAAATATTCTTTCAAGGGGTGCCTCATGGAATCAATGTTGTTGAAGTGGACAATGTCGCCACCAAAATCCATAGATAATATACCATTATGGAAATTAATTATGGTTTTAGAGGTTTTTAAGAAAGGCATTCCCAATATAATTAGGTCATGTACATTCATCCTATCATATTTTATTTTAAGTACATAAAAATCAGTATGAAAAATTAAAATTTTAAACCTTATAAGAATATCCTCTAGAATTCCAATGGGGTGTGTTGTTCTCCAGTTTCCTAGTTTCACAACAATTCCCGTGGGTTCAATTACCCAACCTGTAATGAGGATAAAATTAAGTGAGGAATCACATTTATAGAGTCACCCAAATCAATCATAGCATCATAAATGGAATACTCCTCAATGTTACATGGAATCGAGAATGTTCTCAGATCGTTGAATTTAGTGGGAATTGATGGCTCTATCAATGTTGATATGTTTATCCACAAGCTCACCTTTTCATCACCACAAATTCACCTTCAGTGTGTATAGATTTCCTTCAGATACTTGGCGTATCATGGATTTTTTTATAGAATCAATCAATGGAATATTAACCTATACTTTAAAAAAAATCAAGATTTCTTTATCAAGATCACTTTATTTTTGTTTTCTTGGTTGGGTGGCCCTTTGGGGAAATTGAAGTGGAAGGGTTGGGCTAGGTGGACCATCGATAGACACACTCTTTCCTTTAGTGTGATTTTTCTAAGGATAAGGATTGTTTTTATGTGGGTCATTTGAGATGGTTCAGATGGAAGTTTCATCACGAGTAGATGACTCTATTAGAGGGGACATTTGGATTTTAAGTTTAGTTCTTCTATAAATTGTGATGGCACTAACATTTACCTTATCACTAGGGTTTATTAGTGGTTGAGAGGGTAATTTACCCAACCCATGACTTTGGTTTTCTCCCATTGAGTTGGCTAGTTTTCCTAATTGGGTTTTTAGGTCTTATATGGAATCTTGGGTGGTTTTTTAGAATTAGATATTATTGGAAACCTTTTTTTTCATCATTTCATCTGGATATACTTATGTTTTGGAGGCGGTTGTTAGAATGGTCTTTGTGGTGGTTGATTATTTCTGGGTGGTAGTGGTGGATGACTACTCTGCCCCGATTGGTTCCATGGTTTTTGAGGTTGGTTTGAATAATCCCTTTCTTATAGGCTTGGGTTTCTTTCCACCCAGGGATGGATGGATAGTATGGTTCTTGCCTAAAGGGTTGGTTTAGGGGTGGCTTGGAAAGTTTTCCTCATAACTATCAAATGAATCTCTCTGTTGAGGGAATGAGTTAGAATAGTGAGTGTCAAAAGAACAGATACCGCAATGGATGGGAGGATAATATTGGGAATTCCCTTGGGAAAGAGAATGTTTTCGAAGAAGAGTACTAAACTTTTCAAACTTTATGTCAACCTTCTTCTCAAATTTATTACTCTACACCTCATGGAAAATTCTAATGGGTACATTGGACCTTGACCCAATTTTGTGTGTGTTCTATTCCATGTTTTCATTTAGGGTTCTTGAAGAAATTGGGGTCTTATCAACTAGCACACCATCTCCATTGGAATCAATCATGTTTCAATCAATATGAATTAAACCTTTATCAAAATAATGTATTAAAAGGTGATCACTTATTTGGTGGTGTGGGAAACTTGAAAAAATCCTTTTAAATCTTTCCCATTATTCCTGAAGTGTTTCCCCATGAGATTGTACTATCTCACAAATTTCTTTCCTTATTATTGTGGTTTGAGTGGTTGGGAAATATTTTTCAAGAGAAAGGTGCTTCATGTCCTCCCAACTTCTAATAGGGGAATTAACATAATAAAACCAGTATTTCGCAGTGTATTCTAATGAAAAACGGAATTCCATAAGTGTATTTTTTATTCATCTAAATTAGCAGGTTTTAATGTAGAACACATAGTATGAAATTATTTTAAATGATTATGTGGGTCTTCCCCAACAAGTCCATTAAATCTTAGAAATAAGTGAATTATACCAGATTTTAGTTCAAAGTTTGGTGCTTCGCCTTAAATTTGAATATAAGTGGGTTGAATATCAATATCATGTGAGGTTAGTTCTTTTACTGTTCTACTATTTTAAGACATTTTATACAAGTTATGTTTAATTTCTAATTTGGTTCTTGATTAAGAGGGGTTTATAAAAGTATCAAGGTATGGTGTGTCCTCCTTCAAAGGGTTTTCTTGTGTGTCTTGGTGTCGTTGGCGTAGGATCCTCTCTGGTTTGTTTTTAAAAGAATGTGAATCTACCATCATAGAATGTTTCATTAATAGAACCCACATAAGAAATAAATAAAAACACAAAAATATATGTAATGGTAGAAGAGAAAACAAATAAATATTCATAAAATTTACAAATATCTTATAAAAAACACATACTAAATGTAAGAACCCGGTTCTTTCTTTGACGTACGTGTCTTCTATTTCCTTTTCTTTTTTATGCTGTTTTTTGAGAAAAAGGGGGAAAAACTAGACACTTCTGGAAATTTCTAGGTTACACGCCATGTACTCCCAAGTACATGTCGTGTGTATGTTAGGCGTGTACTGACTACGTTCTGATTAAGTGCATGCTATGTGGTGACCATGTAAAAATATTCTACTACACGACATGTATTGTTCCTTAACACGCGGTGTATTTTACTCTCCATGTACCAGCTGAGTCCTAGTGGGTTTTTGACCCATGTGATGTGTCTAAGATGTGTGATGACCTAGAAACCCACATAAGTTAGAGTACGGAAAAGCTACTACATGGAAAGTAGTACTTAATACATGTCACATGTTTTTGTTTTTATTCGTTTATATAGGAGAGATTCGCAGCTCGTTTCCAAAACTATCTTCTTCTTCCCCATTTTCAGACTCTCATGCTCCAGGAGGCCCAGAACATTTCTTCTCCTAGATTATTCATTCAACATCCATTATTCAATCTGTCAGTGTCTGCGGGATCGCGTTAGGAAGGCTAAACCCTCCCACCATATTCTGGTCTTGTTCTTTTGTCTCACACGCCGTAGTTTCCATCTGAGTAGAAATGCTGGGATTTGACATAATCGTAGATCTACAATGATTGGCTTTGAATTGGAGCTCGATATTTGACATGACTACATATACTAGTCTAAGGTAGGTGTTTCATACCATGTTTTGTGTTTTCATGGTCATTTGGGGGTTTTATCTTTTTAGCGCAACATTGGGTATTGAGAAAGGACTATGTTTCTTTATATTTAATTGACCACATGCCTTATGGGATGCCATTAGGCATTACCTTACCTTGTTATTCTTGAGCGAGGCTAGGTTAGAGGTATTTTCTCATTTGGGTCATTTTGGTTTGGGATTCCAAAATGGTTGTAATCGAATTTTTTTTATTAAACTATAGAGTTTAAACTATTTAAGCATAATTAAGTTTATTAGAATCTTTCAAAACCTCAATGTTGGTATGGAAAAACACATGGCTAGTGAAAATAAACAGTTTAAATTGTTTTTCCAATTTAAATTGATTCTTTTGATTATATATATATGTGATGCTTGATATTGCATATGCTGGAACCCTTGGGGTTGGGTTGGGAATGACCCAGATATTCTTGGGTGATGTTGATAACTGGTTGGTCTTAGCCCAGATTACATGAGTGTTTTAACCACATGATTGGGCGTCATGGACGTCGCTTTGAGGTAGTGTAATTGTCAGGTTGGCCATGGCCCATGATACTTGGATGGTGAGGCCATCAGACTTGAGAAACATGGTTGTAGGGATACGAGGTATTATAAATTTTGTGGCATGGGTTATTTATTTGGTTATTACTGCTCACCTATGATTTGAGCGATGTGCACATAGGTTAGCTCCACGATGAGGTTATTTTGACTACTTGTGTGGGTAAATGCCCCCAATATTTGTGGTTTAGGTATTATTGGTATGGGGGTTCTTTCCATAGGAATCCATGTGAAAGGTGAGGAGCCTTCGTTTAGTAGCGATGAGGCTACCAGGTTATGAGATTGAGGGAAGATATCATTGTTTCTTATGGTTTTTTATTTGATGACACACATCGATCTTCCTCCGATTATTATTTGTGGAAAGACATCGTTGTTCCTCTAGTTGTTGTGCCATGGGAAGACGTGAGATTTTGATCATTGGTTATTATTGTTTGGGCATGCCATCAGGATGTCGGTACTTGAGACATGTAGTGTCAGGAGGCACATGGTGCCGAGTTACGTGACTGATATTCTAGAGTTGGTTGATGCAGGTGATACTCAATGGTGGCTGTTGAGAACCAATAGAGTTGTGTTTACTTTTTTCATTGTCTTATTTAATTTTCTTATGGATAAATTCTTTCTTAAACACTTATACTATGTACGCACCATTGGGTGGTTTCCTAATGAGATTCGTCTCACACCCTGTACAGGCCCTTTGGGATGCGTGTAGATTTTATGGATTTACATGCAGAAAAGAGATCAACTTCAGGAGCTAGATCATATTAGCTATTGCATAGGGATTTGGTATGGACCCTGAGGTCATGCCTAACTGGAGTTTACTTTGTTTTTATTTATTTCCTGTATCAGCATGTTTACCTTGTTTATTGTAGCTACTGTTGGTTATCCATTGGTTCCCTCTTTATATCTTGACTTACTATGGATGCATGAATTTTTTGTTCTAGTAGTTATTACAATTGGTTTCAGCATGCTGTTTTGTTTACATTTTGATGCACTTGTTTTTATATTACTTCCACTGGTTTATCTACTATTGATTGTTCTTCCACTATGTGGGCCTGGTTTGAGAATGAAAAGTCTCTAATTTTATATTATACTTTGACTGGTACCTTATTTTCTTTCGAGTGGGTATAGCCTCTCCACTATACCTGTTAAAACCCTCTCAGCTAGTCAGCAAACTTTGGCGCTCAGGGAGGTGAACCTAATGTTAGTAACACCCGACCCGTTTAGCATTGTTCATGTGACTATTCGAGTCTAGGAAATTACAAATTTGTATCAAAGGAGTTGTTCTTGATAGGGATTTAGTAGCATCTTTTGACTGACTACTAATGAGATCAATACTACCTTTAATTTCCGATGGATTAATTTTTGGGATATGGTAGAATGGAAATATGTTGTTATTGGAACTAAGTTTATAGCTTGTGGTTGGGTGCCTATATCCCCATGTATGAGGGATGGACCAAGTTACCTTGGGTGGGCATTACTGTTTAGCTTTTTCTTAAATTAGAGTTTATATGATTTCCACCTTGGTGACTCACCTGGTATGTGATTTTATTGATTGTGATATGTGACCCTGAACCTGGTGATGTAAGGGAGAAAGAAACTGGACCTTGTCCCAGTATGGAAAGGTGTGATTTTTTGGATTTTGGTAGGCACATTTTTAGGGTATTTCAATTTCATAATAGCACATATGCTTTGTGAAGTGATAATACCATGTGAATAATATTAATTTCTACGCTATAGATTCTTCTGAAATATGAAACGTGAAATTCCATATAGAATTTATTGTTTATTGCATTGTAATATTCCATGCTTTAAATTATGTAAAATTTCATGTGGCCTGACATTTGGGCCTGACTAGTATGTGAGAAGGCATGTACTATGACTGAGGTGACATTGATCACTAGGATTGGGTGTCCTGGACGTCAGTTTGAGGTACTGTGGCTATTAGTATTGGGCGACTCAGTCATTGGTTTGTGGTAACAATGGTTGTCAGGATGGGCATGGCCCGAGATACTTTTGATACTTGAATCTGTTGAGGGCGGGTAAGAAGACCATGAGGTCGGGATACCATGGGACATGGTTGCGGTGGGGGAGAGTAAGGGTATTTGTTATGCATAGCCTCTTTATTTCTTTCATTATCTTCATTATATATATATATTGTTATATATGTAGGATGTCTGACCATTTATGGTATTCAATGAGTTCCTCCAAGACAGAGCGATGGAACGTCAGGCGAGTGATGGTACAGTGCCGCAGGAGCACGATCTAGTTCAGATACCTGAGGGACAGGCAGAGCATGAGCTGTATATACAGGCTTAGGGATATGATCAGGTTCAGGATCCAGTGCAGGGAGAGTTGTAGCTGGGTTTGGTAGCATTCAGGCCATGGCTCAATGGGCATCTTTCTTCTAGTCTGGTACGTGTCTTGTAGGGGATCGAAAGAGGTGCACAGGGTACAGATCCCTCTATGGAATATCTAAAGAGGGATTTCTAGTTGCATCACCTTCCACTTTTCCAGGGTGAGGGTGGTCTACAGGCAGTTGAGAACTGGATAGAGAGCATGTATATGATCTTCGATTAGCTTGAAAAACCTCCAGGGTAGAGGGTCAAGATGGCATTGTACATGCTAAGAGGACCGGCGAAGCGTTGGTGGGATGTGTAGGTACAGGATCAAAGACATGAAGGAATGGTATGAAAGGACTTCAAGGATAGGTTTTTCGAGCACTTATTTCCAGAGACACTAAGTGCAGAAAGAGTTCGGGAGTTCTTGAGCCTCCAGCAGGGTGACATGTCCATCATGGACTATGAATTTACCTTTACTGAATTGTCTCATTTTGCACCAGGTATGGTAAGAGATGACACCTAGAGGGTGTGGTGCTTCAAGGATGGATTACAGAATGCCATTAAGGTGCAGGTAAACATCTTCAGGTTGACCTCGTTCTCAGAGATTCTGAATCAGGCACTCATAGACAAGTGAAAATTGATGAAAAAATACCATATGAGCTAGTCAGTGGCTTTAGGTGGAGGTTTGGATAGCAATAAGTGAGGTCAGGATTAGTTTTAGCAGGGCAGTCAGGCCAAAGAATTAGATAGACCACCTTAGGGTAGTTCATTAGTGGTTTTCTTTCAGTGTGGGTAGCCATGGCATATCTGAAATCAGTGCGATAGGCCTCCAAAAGAGTTTCAGGCATGTGGACAGGTTGTACATCTGGAGATGTTCTATAGGCAGCCTTCTCAGACAATCGACAAGCATGGACTAGGATAGACGGTGGCATTCAGGGTCAATTCAAGATTGGTACCGGGTGAGGGTAGTCGAGGCTCATCTTCACGTGGAGGACGTGGGAAAGATAGCAGGACCCAGCTGAGGGGTCAGTGGTCGGTGAATGGAGTAGCACCACAGGGAGGTCAGGAATTAGGAAGTCGTACTTTAGGCCGGGTGCATGCCGTAGAGCTGCCAGAGTATGATTAGGGTAGCGAGCTGACGATGGTCATAGGTACGTTGCAGGCATGGCCGTGTTTTTCTTATTTTCTTTTGACATGGTCTGTTAAGGCATGTTCGACTTGAGTGCATGAGGTGGACAAGATTTGGTTGGACTGACTGGATACTGTTTAGTGGGATGGGTATCATTTGGAGTGGGTGATATATATATATATGAGATGTTTGGCATCAAAATCATCGAGGATGTGGAATACATGAGGTTCTATGGGCATCGGGGCATCGAGAATGCGGGTTACTTGAGGTACAAGGCACTAGGTTTTTATTTGAGAATCCATGGGATGCAGGACCTCATGGAGGCAGACAACGATGTGGTGAGGAATACATTTGGGTGCCGGGAATTACACCGGGGTACCTCATAGGGTGAAGGGGTGATGATGTGTCATGGGAGGACCATGGGTCTGGGTAATGGGTCGACGGACCTTTGATTGATTTGAGTTTTGGGCTAGAGTTATTCTGGAATCTTTCTTCACCACCCTTGGAAGGGAAATTTGGAGAAGAATTTATTTAAGGGGGGAACTTTGTAAGAACACAGTTCTTCTTTTGAGGTATGGGTTTTCGTTTTCCTTTTCTTTTTTACGTTGTTTTTAAGAAAAAGGGGGAAAACTATGCAGTTATGGAAATTTCTAGGTTACACGTCGTGTAATCCCAAGTACACATTGTGTGTATGTTAGGTGTGTACTGACTGTATTCTGACTAAGTTAATTCCATGTGGTGACTGTGTAAAAATATTCTACTACACGGCGTGTAGTGTTCCTTAACACGTAGTGTATTCTACTCTCTATGTACCAGTTGAGTCCTAGTCGTGTGTTGACCCACGTGACATGTCTAAACCATGTGATGACCTAGAAACCCACGTAAGTCATAGTATAGACAAGCTACTAAACAATGTTTATTCCTTAATACATGCCATGAATTTTTATTTTTATTCGTTTATATATGATAGCGTCATGTCTCATTTCCAAAACTATCTTCTTCTTCCCCATTTTCAGACTGTGACGCTCCAGGAGGCTGAGAACAATTCTTCTCCAAGATTCTTTATCTAACATCTGTTATTCAATCCATTAGTGGCTATGGTATCGAGTCAAGAATGAAAAAATCACACACCCTATTTTGTTCTTGTTATTTTTTCTCACACGTTGTAGTTTCAAACCGAGTAGAATTGTCAGGATTTGAAGAAAGTGTAGATCTATAAAGATCAACTTTGAATTGGATCTCGATATCAGACGTGCTCATATCAATGAGTATAAGGTAGGTGGTTCATACCATGTTTTGTGTTTTCACAGTCATTTAGGGGTTTCATATTTTTAGCGCAACATCAGGTATTGATAGAGACCCAAGTTTATTTATATTGAATTGGCTGTAAGCCTTATGGGATATCATTGGGAATTCCCTTACCTTATTATTCTTGAGATAGGCCATGTTATATGTCGTTGCTCATTTGAGGAATTTCGGATGGGGATGCCAAAATGGTTGTAATTGAACTATTTTGATTAAACGGATACGTTTAAACAATTTAAGAATGATTAAGTTTATTAAAGGCTTTTATGACCTCAGTACTGGTATGTTACAACACATGGCTAGTGAAAATCAACTGTTTAAATTGTTTTTCCTGTTTAAAGTGATAATTTTGATTATATATAGATGTGATTCTTGATATTTCATATGCTATAACCCTTGGGGTTGTGTTGGGCATGTCTTGTATTTCATCGAGTGATGTTGATCACAGGTTGGGCTTGGCCCGATTACTTGAGCGGTTTGACCATAGGATTGGGCATCATAGACGTCGGTTTGAGGCAGTGAAACATTCAGGTTGGGCATGAACTAGGATACTTGGATGGTGAGGTGACCAGACATAAGAAACATGGTCACAAGGACATGATGTGTCATAAATGTTGTGGCTTGGGTTCTTTAATTGGTGATTACCACTCACTTGTGATTTGAGTCGTGTTCACAGAGGTTGACACTATGATGCGGTGGTTTTGACCACTCGTGTGGGTAGATTCCCCCAATAGTTATAGTTTAGGTACTATTGGTTCATGGTTTCTTGTTGTAGAAAGAAATGTGTAAGGTGAGGAGCCATCAGTTGGTAGCGATGAGGCTACCGGGTTATGAGATTGAGGGCAGATATCGCTGTTTCCCCCAATTGTTTATTTGAGGATAGACATCGTTGTTCCTCCAATTGTTATTTGAGGACATGAATCATTGTTCCTTAGGTTGTTGTGCCATGGGAAGACATGATATTTCTAGAATGCGTAACTATTATTTGGGCATGACATCGGGATATCATTACTTGAGACACATGGTGTTAGGAGGTACATGGTTCCAGGTTACGTGATAGAGATTCCAGCGTTGGCTGAAGTAGGTAATACTCCATGGTGGATACTGAGCACTAGTGGGGTTATGTTTACTTTGTGCATCATTATGTTTACTTTTATTATGGATACATAATTGATTAAACACTTATAATAGAAACACACCATTAGGTGGTATCCTACTGAGATTCATCTCACACCCTGAACGGTCCCTTCAAGATGCATGTTGATTTTATGGATTTATGTGTAGGAAAGAGATAAACTTTAGGAGTTGGATCATATTACCTAATGCATTAAGATTTAGTATGGACCCTAAGGTCATTCCTTTCTAGAGTTTACTTTGTTTTGCTTTCATTCTTGTATCATCATGCTTACCTTATTTATTGTAGCTACTATTGGTTAGACATTATCACCCTCTTTATATCTTGACATTAAATGGATGCATGACATGTCTATTCGAGTAGTTGTTAGAAGTGGTTTCATCATGCTTTTTTTTTACATTCCACTGCACTTGTTTCTATATTTTTTCTGTTGGTTTATCTTCCATCGATTGTGCTTCCGCTATGTGGGTCTAGTTTGAGTATGTAGAATCTCTAATTTTATATTATACATAGACCAGTGCCTTATTTTCCTCCCAGAGGGTATATCCTCCCCACTATACCTAATTACACCCTCTATACTTGTCATAAGCCTTTGGATTTCAGGGAGGTTCAACTAAGGTTAGTAACACCTCACCTGTTAAGCACTGTTCGGGTGACTTTTCGGGTCTGGGAAATTACACTAAAAACTGAAGCGCTCCCTGGAAACAGTGCCAAAATTTGACCATGTTGTCATGAAATGTCAGATTGATTATGATTTTTAAGTTTAATTATAGTCTATTTCACACCCTATGTCATCTCTCAAAGATATTTGGAGGTTTAAAGTGTGTATTTTTAATAAAAATTACTAAAAGTGTGGGTGGTTTTGAAAATAGTTTTCAAAATAAAATAACTTAACTAAAGAGTTTAATAGTTGATAAAGGAAGGTGTTGTTTTTTGATTAATGAGAGAATAAGGTCATTTCAAGTTAAATACACATATTGTATAGTTCATTGTTCTGAAAATTGCACATGGTTTAAAGGAATTCTTTGGTTAAGGGTTGTCGAGAACATTTGCCCCCTCTTTCCCCTCAAAACGATGCGCAAAGAACAACCCCTTGACAAAAAAACCTTTTGAAAAGGTTTGGACCTAAATCATGGAGTGAGGGATTACAAAGCATACTAAAATCTAATGTATGTGTGAGATAAATAGGATGATTGTGTTGTCTAATCAGAACAACCCGAGATTCCAATTTGAAATCTCAACCCAATCGGTGTTGAGATAAAAATTATTCCACTTAATTATACCCAAGAAATGAATTCAAAGGAGAATAATGTTAATATATAAGATAAGTGAAATATTTATGACAAAAATTACCAAAAACCATTAGAAAAACAAGTACTATAACTCCCTCCCATGTATGTGTAGCTCCTTCGAAATGACCATCCACCACTTCGCTCGCCATCAAGAGGAGGAAGAGGCTTGGGTAGAACTCCGCCTTAATCCTCGATCCACATATGAGAATAGGGGCCTCTAGAACTTCTTGGATGAGTCTAGGACTGTTTTGGATATTAAAAATGGTATATCATTTCTCCCTATTAGAACTTACAAATAGGGTACCAAAGGTGCCAATTTATAGGCAAAGTGGAAGGTGGTTTTTGTCACTTAGATTTTGTAAAACCAAATGGCCCATGGTTTTAGGCATCCATACAATATTATTTTGATTTGGAGAAAACTAAAACTTTTTAACCCAAATCATTACTATATCTAACAAATGTTTGACATCATTTGGAGGCTAAAATCTTGATCTATATCTGAAATACAAAACACCACTTTTGACTTCGATAATATTCATTTTCTTGGATAGATTGGATTTGATATGCCTCTTAATGGATGAATTGGGATTTGATATATTTCAAATGGTTATATCCCAATAAGTTTTGTATCATATTAAAAAATTTCATCCCTATTGGAAGCACATATTAGTTTAAGTGTGAATTTGACTCCAAATGGGTTCTTGGGATCTTGCATAGTTTGGGATGCTTTTCTTGAACTTCATTCTGGATCCTCTAAATCACCTCCACCTACAATGAAATCATAAAGAAAAAGTAAAATTAAACTTTTTAACAATTATAAATAAAAAATAATAGACACAATATTGAATTAAAATGTTTTATAATAATTGGAATTTAAGATATAAAATCAATTTAACACAATGATGTAAGGGTGAAATAAAACAGTGAATCGCGGTGCGATCAGTGAACAAATATGGAGAGTTGAGACTTAAAGAATAAAGAGTGCAAGGAAAAATGAGACATAAAGAGATAGAGGTATGAAAACAAAATATATTACATATCTATTTGGAAAAATATATCCAATTATTACATGAACTTGAGGCTATTTTTTTTATAAAATGGGATCTTTATTTCAAGTGATGAAGTTGTGGTGAAAAAATGAGCGTGATAATGGTTCTAACATAAATAGAGATGATAAGATTTAAATTCAATTCATAAATAAAGATAATAATAATCATATATTTTAAGTGGAAATATATAAAATTTAGACTCATAAATACAAATGAAAAGTATAAAAAAACAAAAATTTCATATTGAAAAAAATTATTTTTAAATAAAGAACCAACAACCCCCTCAGACCCAATCTAAACAAAATTATATTAAAATATCTTCTATAAAGAACCCTTTTATTAAATTATTTATTGATCTTAAATAGTGATAAATAAATTATGGGTGATAATCACCCTCTGTCCCACTAAGGGATCTAATATGGGAATTTGGAACAATAAAATTTAGAGCATGTGTGATGCCAAGTTAAAATCAATCATAACCAAACTTATTTTATAGAATCAATTTTATCAAGAAAAATAAAGCAAAAATACATTGAAAGTTTCCATAATTAACTGATACCACCCACTCTATTTGAGATATTGGGTTGAGAAAGCTTTTCATTCACCCAATTTATCCTACATATCAGTACACCAATGCCCCTACTTCAAGATTAACCCCTATATATTGCACAAGTTAACCTCAATACAAAATTCATGTAATTCATCACCACTACCATCAATAAAAAATGATTCTTGTTGAAAATTTAGGAAATTAAGGCAGACAAATATACCACTTACAATGATATGGAACAGTGGACAAGAAATTAAGGATGGAGGTAATAGAGAATCCATTAGATGAAGACCACATGTTTCAAATTTGAGGAAGGGTGAGCCATAACCTCTTGGGAAATACCCAGCATATAAAGGTTAAATATGGGGTGGAGATGAGACATTTGATATATCTTTTTACTATCACACATTTATTATTTGAGGGATGGTTGATACCGTGTATGCTCCTGTCCACTAGACTAGTCAGTCATTAGTTTACTCCCTTATAATAATGATAGTTTTAAATTTATTTTTTGGAAAGTAATAAATGTTTTTATTGTATGTTCAAATAGATAATTCCAATTTATTTAATAATAAATTTAATAAAAAAATAAATAATCATAAAAAAATTGTAGACCAAACATTAAAATTTAGTGTAACTAGATATAAATGATTGAATAGTGATTTTGATGATAAAAAACAAATGTATAAATAGATATATCTATATAAAAAGATAAAGCTGACCAGTTTTCTTAGTTTTTATTTTATTATTGGGAATATAAGAAATTTATCATTTACTAAAATTTGTCTTAATTTCATAATAAAAATCAAAACCAATCTCATGATACGGTAAATATTCCTCATTTAAGTTTTACAACAAATTTTAGTACATAAAAAATAAATTATTTAACTAATATATTAAATATGATTTCATAGTATAGAGTACTCATATATTCCATACTATATAATATATATGTGTGATTTGTTTCAAATAGATTTAATATATATATATATATATATATACATCATACTAAGAGTATAGAAATTTTATAAGATGAATTATAGTATTAGTACATGATTATATCATTGAAAAGTACTTTCATATTGTCTGTTGTATAAAGATATAATTAATGATATTGAATAAATATATTTAAAATGAGACTAATTGTTTTTACAGAGAATACATGTATATTTAGTAAATTATTATGTATTCATATTGATTATAAAATCCAGTTTTAGTATAATTAACTGGATATAGAAGGTAGGATGATTTTAGAAATTTTTCAATTTATACTAACTATTTTTTTTTGAAATTCCAAGAAAACTTAGTTAAACAATATGTTTGTATATATTTCCATGTACTATGTATCATATTATTATAAATTCACTAAAATGGGTATATTGTATAGTACAGTATTCCTAGAGTTATAACTTGAAATATTCTTATAATGCATATCATAGATTACATTATCTTGATATCATGTAAGGAAAGAGATTCATCTATCATATCATATGATAGGATTGTGATATGGTTGAATGGATACTATCACATCTTCCACATGGTTTCCTTCAGTTATGAATCAATTGTTTGATTCATTTATTTCCTGACAGATCATTTGAAATGTTCAAACAATCAAAACCTCAACATGTGATCATTATTAGTAATGTTGTTGTGAGAGTGGGTGCCCTAGACCCAACTCCTTTGTGTATTTGGATTACCATTACATGTATAAATTTTTATATATACATGTGTCTCTTATTACCATAATAGTATTGATAATTCGACATCCACTATTTACATGGTAATTTACTTAGATTATATGTCATATCAAAAGGCTACATCAGTCCTCATTTATAATGAGAACCTCAAGAATCTATGATAGTAATCTATAATATATTTCATATAGTCTATATACATCATACTGAAAGGACACAGATGATGTTTGACTATCAAGTTCTAGGGGATCATAAGTATTAAGACATCTTCTCATGAAGTTCACATTTTTTGATGTTGAGTAGATGAGATCATGAAGACTGACCCACCATAGGAATGCCACATGTTTTGGGTTTCATTGGTTATTACTATCTACAAACATGCTCATTAATCTCTCAACTTGATATTATTATCAATGTGTACCATTTTATCACATACTTTGATGTAAGGAAAAAACCATGAAATTGACGTTATGGTGTGGTAGCTTGTTTTGGGTGTGTCATTCATGGTATGACATCAGTTGAATGATCAAGATAGAATTTGTCACCTTTGAGTAGAGGAAGATATATATAATTGGACCGGGTAGACCAGGATGGTAGTACCTTCATTAAATCCATGACTATGGTACATGAAGGTATGTCCATACGATAAGGTCATAAAATATATTAATCATCAAAAGGATGATGACATGGGTGTGCATACTACTTTATGAGATATCACAAGACAAAGAGATTATATTTCACAGAGTGTGTTCATAAGAGGTAGTTTTAGATATGATATTCCTCATATCCTTCATATTAATGATGGGTTTGTTGACTCCACTCTTGGTTTGTGAGTTAGAATCACTACTATCAAGATAAGGACCTAGAGGGTCACACACTATGTATATCCACAAGTTCACCTATTCAGATGAATAGGAGTTTAGGATGAAGTGGACCCACATGCGAGGGATGGTGAATGTCTAAGTGTGAATGATCCCAAGTAATAATAATTCAATTGTATTATTTAATTTTAGAGTAAAAAATATTGAATTTATTTCTCATGGTATTCACAAGTAGTTTTATCATAATAGTGAATAGGTGATGATATAATTTTTCAAACAAACATATCAGGTTCAAGGTTTATTAAATTATTTAGGGAGAAAACAAGCTAAGTTAATGGTTTTTATATTATCATGTTTCATGTTAAAGTTTTACAAGTGAGTGATAAAATTTTCAGGACAATAATGATAATTTTAATTAATTCGTAAGTGTGTACAAGGGTCTAAAATGATGGTTTTTAATTTTTATGGACCAAAGTGAAATTTTGGAAAGTATAACCTATGTATAAAAGCTTATTTTAGCCTCTAGAATAGTGTGGTATATTATTTTCAAGTATTTAAGATCTATCTTATCCTATCCATTAATTTTAGAGTGAGAAACTAAAGAAATAATAAGTTTGGATTGATCCTACCTTCTTGAACAAGTTCACGTTCTTCATGCGATCAAAGTGACACGATAAAGATCTTCTATTTCCCATGATATCTCCCGAGAATCAATGATTGGTGATCTAAGAGATGTGGTACATGTGTGGAAGATCTAGAGGATTTCTAGCATGGTTCCTTTCAGCCATGACACGATGATGGTGAGAAAATCAAATTGATGATTTCAAAAAAAGGTAATGTTTATCGTATTTTATTTTATTTTATTATTTATTATTAAATTAAATTGAAAATGATCCTTTGAAAAATATGAGAAAGGGTTTTTTGGATTCAGTGTTTTTAACATGAATCTGAACCCCAAATTTTTAATTACGAATTATTCATGTTATTGCTATGCCTCAAGTTTCATCAATTGGTATCAAAGGTAACATGAAATTATTTAGGCTAAAAAAATTCAAAATTCAAAATAATTTTTCTATGATTCGAAAAGGGTATTTTTTATATGGTCCTAATTCAACTAATGGAACCTCAATCCATTTCATCTATCGAAGTTATGGATAATCAAAGATTGATGATTTTTTAGCATATATTATGATGGGAATAAAGATATATTTATATATATTAGATATATATGTAGATATATATGAGTTTGATATTTGGTTAGGGAGTGATAATCATGTGTGGACGATGGGGTTAGTTTCACTTTCATGAATGATACTAAACTCTTTAATAATTTTTTTTAAAAAAGGGATAACACTCACACACACACACACACATATATGTATGTTTGTTTATTATCTTTTTCTTTTTCAAATAGAAGTGGACAAACTTTTGGGGAATATGATGAGCATAAGCCACCCCATTTATTGGGTGGTGCATGATGTGTGTGTGTGTGTGTGTTTGATTATATATATATATCTATGTGTGTGTGTGTGTGTGTGTGTTGGTTATCTAAATTTGGCATCCCAAATTGGGATGTCTTACCTTTCCCCATCTCCAACAAACCCGAGTCAGTCTAGGTACAACCTACCTGACCTGTTAAGACCATCACAAGAACCAAATTAATATCTAGGGATATTATTTAGGTCCCAATGAGCCAACAAAATTATAGAAAATTTTCATAAATTATAATTAATTTTCTGAAATTTAATATAGTTATTTCAAGTGTTGCGGGACGTAATGATTATTAATTAAAATTATTTTAATGCAAGTTAAATCATTAAAAATAACATTGAGTTGAATTTAAGAAAATTTAATTTTTTATATGCAATATAATTCCATGTTTATTGATCTGGATCCAAAAACGACTCATGCGTGTTTTTTTTATTTATTAAATTTAATTATTGCATTTAAGTTTAAAAATTTAATAATTATTCTTATTTTGATGATATTTGTATCATCTTTCTCTCTTTAAAATTTATAAGGGCTTGTGCATCCATATTTAAGTGATACAATGTAATTTCTCATCCCTATGCCCCTCACCTACATGTGAGTATACATTGTAAATATTGGACGAGTTCATGGGAAAGTGGTTCGATTTGAGAGCCAGTGTATAACAAACATGTGGAGTGCATGGTATTTGTGGGTGCTACAATTCAAGTCTGGTATTGACTTATGTAATTCCTCTATGGTCTTGGTTAATTCATTATTCACTTGATGGATTAACAAATCATTAATGATTCATGAACACATCATTATTTATTTACTTTATCATATACATAGTTTATTATTTTGTGAATGTGTATTTATTAATGATGATCACATAGAATAAAAAAAACTTGTATAGATAAAATGAACATGTTCAATCAATGTTTTCTATTTAAATAATGATTAAGTTGTGACTGTGATCACATATAAGAATCATGTTAAATAAAAAATTATTCCATTTTTAGAGATAAATTAGAAAATCCCTCAAAGACAATATTAAGTGAATATATGTCTTGCATTTCTTGAATTTGGACACCACCTATTGTTCGAGGTGCTCGTCATCCATAGTTGAGGGCGTATCTTACTACCATGAAGTTATTAGGGGAGCAGTGAGTTGACTTAACTACATTTTTTAACAATGAAGTATCCATAGTTATCTTATTGCAACTTTAGAGGAAAAGCATTGAATAATGAAAAGTAATCCTTTTTATGAGATGAGACTCCACTCAACAGATCAAGGAGTCATGATTGAATGTGGTGGGTCAAAAAAAATCCTACCCTACACTCTTAGAGTAATTGCTATGTCATTGGTCAGACTATGAAGCGAGGTTTAAGGATCTTTCAACTATAATACTCAATAAAATAAGTATTCTAAATCTAGTAGTTGAAGGCTACAAGGATTTTATAAAATATTATGAGACATTTTAAATTTATAATTTGAACATTTATATTAGAAATTAAGATAAATTACTAATCTACTATGTTTATTTGTTGTAAAAAAATGGAAACTACCACCAATTGAATTTTTCTGTGATCTATATTAGATTAAGATAATATATTGATCAGTCATAACTTCCAGGAGTAGTGAAAATTCTTCCACATAGTAATACACTAATAAAGGAATATTTATTTATTGGAATACTCAATTCGTTCTTATCTCTTTCAGGGTGTAATTAAAGAGGATAAAGATAATAAATGAATCAGATAAATTATGTGCTAGATATTGTGTGCTTCATATTGTCTTATATGTCCATTGAGTTATAAAAGATGCTTGAGGACATAGATTATTTATAAATGATGTATTATATCTAAGATTTATACCAAGATATAGCTTGGGAGGAATGATATGTGATATCAAATACTCTATATAAATGCAGGCTAATAGAATAGAATCAAGAAGGACCTTATGTCCTCAAGATGATTGAGTATATTGAGAGGATGAAATTCATTGGGTTCAAACTAAACCAAGAACAAGAAACTGGTCTTATTCTTTCCTCTTTACCACATAAATTATCAACATTAATAATGAATTATAATAAGAATAATATGAATAATTCAATCCCAGGATTTTTTGGATTTAGTTTTCTAAGTAGATAAGGATATGAAGAATTCTGATTTTTTCCCTTGTGATGACCACGAAGAAGAAAGACAGGGCTAAAGTGTCAAGGTATAAGTCTAAATCAAAGACACTAATGCACTTTCCTTCCAAGAATATAATGATATATAGGGATAAAAATGAGCAAGAGGCAGTCTTCTTTGCATGTGGATAGAAATCCCACTTAAAGAATAATTTCACAGTTGGGAAGAGAAAGCAAGGAGATGCTTCTAATTTCGGTATATTTGTCAATGAATCCAATCTATCTATTTCTACAAGTTGGGTATTGTATCTACTTGTGGCTCACACATTATTATTAAAATATAACAAACAAGTAGATTTAAATGATTTGAAATGGTGAGGTGTATCTCTAAGTAGTAAATGGTACGAGACTAGTAGTATTAGAAGCATGCGATTATCATCTTAATTTTTCTAGTTAAATGATTCAAGTACTAAATAATTTTTATTATTTACCATATTTTACTAGAAATATAATCTCAGTGTCAGTTTTAGACAATATGATATTTTTTTTTCAAGTTTGTAAATAAATTTTTCCATATGTATAAGGTCAACATATGTTATGGTATGATGCATCTTAAAAATGGATTGTATATGCTTGAACTAGAAAATATGGCTTTGGAAATCAATAACAAATCTAGTAAGAATGACTCATTTTATACCTGCCTATGTAACTTTAGGCTAGTTCATGTAAACAAGAATCATTTATGTAAACTACATCAAGAAGTGTATTTAGACTCCATTGATTTAAAACCCTTGGATATTTTTCATTATTTTTTACTATGTAAAATGAACAAAGAACCTTTCAATGATAAAGTAGAAAGATCCAAAGAACCATTGGGATTAGTTCATACTGATGTATGTGGTCTATTTTTAGTAGAGACAAGGGTTATTTTTTACTACTTCATTACTTTTACTGATGAATATAGTGGATATGGATATATCTACTTAATGAGGTATAAGTCATATTCATTTAACATGTTTAAATAATATATGAAGTAGAAAATCAACTTGATAGGAAGATTTAGAAACTCCTCTTAGACCGTGGTGAAGAATATCCTGACCAAGATTTCATCAATAATTTAAAGGAGCATATGATATTTTACCAAATTATTCCTCCTTATATACCTCAATGGAATGGTGTTGTGAAAGGATGAATCAAACCATTCATACATGGTATGATCAATGATGAGTCATGCAACTCTACCTTTATCATTTTGTGGATATTCATTATATACAGCAATATATACACTAAATTGAGTACCAAATAAAGTTGTATATGGGATACCATATGAGTTATAGTATGGAAAGAAACCCAATCTATCACATGTAAATGTATGGGCATGCTAGGTTTTTTTAAGACTATACCTAGTGAAAAATTAGCATCTTGAATCTTGAAGTTCATCTTTATAGGTTATCTTAAGAAGACTAAAGGATATTACCTAAATAATCCTTCAGATAGAAAGGTGATTGTAGTAAGACCTGATAAATTTCTAGAAATGGAACAAATTTACAATGGAAATATTGGGATTAAGATTGACTTCAATGAAGTTAATGCTCCAAATGCACAACAGTTGGTATAGGAATAAACTCCATAAGAGATAATGATAGCGGATGAAGTTCTTGAGACATAAGTATTGCATAGGTCTACTAGTGAGGTTAGAGAAGCATATAGATATGGTTTTATTATCATTGATTCAGGTGACACATACTCCTTGAGGACAATGAACCTCTAGCTTTCAATGAAGTAGTAGATGGAAAGGATGCTACTGAATGAAAAGAAGCTATGCATTCTGAGATAGAGTCCATGTGCCAAAATCAAGTTTGGATTTTTTTAGACACACCAACAAATGTAGAACCTATTGGGTGTAAATGGATATTCAAGAAAATGGTGGATATGTATGTTCAAGTGATCACCTATAAGGTACATATAATATCAAAGGGTTTCAGGAAACATTAATTCATCAACTATGAAAAAACTTTCTCATCAGTCACAGTATCGAAATCCATTAGAATATTACTTTCATTATCATCCTTCCATGATTATAAAATTTGGAAAATGGATGTAAAAATTTCTTTTCTAAATGGTAAGTTGGTTGAGACATCTATATAACACAATCCAAAGGGTTTATTATGTCAAAGTGTTCCAATAAAGTATGAAATATATAGAGATCCATTTATGGATTGACGCATGCATCACGATCATTGAATGTTCATTTTAATGAGGCCATAAGAAAATTTGTTTTCATTAAGAATGAATGAAATCCATGTTTCTACAAGAAGTTTATTGGGAGTTTCATCTTTCTCCTAGTATTATATGTTGAATACATATTGTTAATGGGAAACAATGTGTAAGTATTACAGTAAATTAAGAATTAGTTAAATGAATGATTCTCAATGAAATAATTAGGTCATGAAACCTACAATATAGGGATAAAGATCTATCAAGATAGATATCAGAGGCTACTTGGGCTATGTTAATGTGTAAATATTAACAAGGTACTCAAAAGTTATAATATGGAACAATCTAAGAGAGTATTGCTTTTATAGTTTAACATGGAACTAAGCTCTCCAATAATATGTGTCCATAGAAACAAGAGGATATTGAAAGAATGAGTATAACCCCTTATGCTTAAGTAGTAGGATCTATCATATATTCCATGATATACATACGTTTTTATATTTCCCTTTCTTTAATCATAGTGGGAAGATATCAAGCCAATATAGTAGATCTACAATGGGTAGTTTTAAAAACTATCCAAAAGTACTTGAGATGTACAAAAGATATGTTCTTGGTGCGTGGTGAATATAAGGAACTAATTGTGAGGTGATACACTGATGATATCTTCTAAAAAGACAAAAATGATATGAAATCATAGTCAGGATGTGTTTTTTCTAGAATGGTGGTGAAGTGAGCTGGAGAAGCTCAAAGTAGTCTACGGTCTCTGTTTCTATAGATAAAAACAAGTATATAGTGACTTATGATGTAGTTGAGGAATAAATTTGACTATAAAACTCTATTTCCCAATTTTACATTGTACTTAGAAGTGTAAACATTTTTGTAGTATTTTTTGATAATACTACAACAGTGGTGCTTTCCAAAGAGACCAGGTAACACTAGAGGATAAATCATATAATTCATAAGTTTTATCTATTGAGGTATTTTACTTAGAGATGTGAATTCACAGTCAGTAGAGTAGCCACATAAGATAACACAAAAGACCCCCAAACTAAATTCATATCTCAATAGAAGAATGATACTATTCTTAGAACTAACGGGTTAAGAATCTTTAGTGGTTAGATCTAGTGTAAGTAGGAGAGTTGTGAGAGTGGGTTCCCCAGGCCCAAATCTTATGTGTACATTGATTACCATTACATATATACAGTTTGATATATACATGTATCTCTTATTACCATAATATTTTTGATACTTATGTGGATGTTGTTTACATGGTAATGTCCTTAGAATATGTATTGTATAAAAAGGCTATAGTAGTTTCCATATATAATGAGAATCTCGAGATAATATAAAAGTGATATTTAATATATGTTTTATAGTCTAGATACATTATACTAACGGGAAACATATGATGTTTGAATATCAAGTGATGGGGGATCGTAAGTATTGAGACTTATTCTCTTCAAGTTCACACTTGGTGATCCTGAGTAGATGATATCATGAAGACTGACCCGACAATAGGAACACTACATGATTCAAGTGTCATTGGTTATTACTATCGATGAATATGTGTATTGGTCTCTTGAATTGAGATTTTTGTTAGTGTGTACCATTTTATCATGTGCTTTAATGCAAGGAAAAACCATGAAAATGATGTTGTGTGAAGGTAGCTTGTGTTGGGTGCGTCATTGGTGTTATGTCATTAGTTTAGTGATCAAGATATAATTTATTTATTATGTGTTGAAGAATAGATATCTCATGGGAACAGGTTGACTAGGATGGTAGTACCTTTATTAAATTCATGGTTATGGTACACAAAGATAAGTCCATACAGTAAGGTCATGAAATATATAAAGAATCAAAGGGATGATGACACAAGTGTGCATCCTGATTTATGAGATGTCATGAGAAAAAAATATTATATTACATAGTGTGTTTGTAGGAGGTAGTCATAGTTATGGAATTATTTATCTTCTTAAGGGCCATTATGGGTTTCTAAACTCCACTCTTGGCCTGTGAGTTGGACTTGCTGCTATCAAGATAAGGACCTATAGGGTCACACACTAAGTGTATCCATAAGTTCACCTATTCGGATGAATATGAGTTTAAGATAAAGTGGGCCCCACATGTGGGGGCTGGTAAACTTTTTAGTATGAAATATTTCAAGTAAAAATAGTGAAATTATATTATTCAAGTTTAGAATAATGATAATTTAATATATCTATCAAGTTATTCATAAGTTATCTGATCATAAAAGTAAATATTAGGAGATACAATTTTTCTAATGAACATATCACATTCAATGTTAGTTAAATTATTTGGGGAGATTACAAGTCGAGTTAATGGATCATATTTTATTATGTAACATATTAAATTATTACAGATGAGTTGTAAAATTTTAATTATATTTATGAAAAGTTTAATTAATTAATAAGTGTTCAAAATGGTCTAAAATGAAGGTTATTACTTTCCATAGACCAAAGTGAAATTTTGGAAAGTATAACATAGGTATAAAAGCTCATTATAACCTCTTGAATAGTGAAACACACCATTTTCTTGCATTTCAGAGCTTTCACCTCTTATCTCTTAGGTTTATAGTGAGAAAATAAAGAAATAACAATGTTTGATTGATCCTATATTCCTGATGATGTCTGCATTCTTCATGCGATCTAAGTGACATCATAAAGCAACTCAATTTCCCATGGTTTCACCTGAGAATTGAAGATTGAAAATCTAGGAAATTTGGTGAACATGTTTATAATATGTGGATTCATAACTTGGAACCTTTGATACACGATACATTGATGGCAAGTGAATCAAATTAGTGATTCAAACTAACAGGGTATCATTTATGGTTTCATTTGATTTTATTCTTTGTGCTTAAATTGAATTTTGGGTGATCCTTAGAGAAATTTAGGCAAGGTATTTTTTGGATTACTTTTTTTAACATAAATTCAATCCTAAAATTTTTAATTATGAATTTTTCTTGCTTCTATTTTACCCCTGGATCCTTCAAAAGCATGTCGGTTATCATGCAATGGAAGGTGACTCTCTACTCAATGCATTGAATTAAGTGAGTTTATATAAAGGATATGATCCTCCAATGGGAATGTGTGTGATTTTGAAAAGATGAAACTGAATCACTCTTCCTCCCAATTCTCAATTTATTATTAATGTGAAGTGTCACCACACCTTTATAGTTTTTAGTTCCTCTCATTATGAATTAGGACTCAAGTGGATAGTGTATTACCTATGGAGGTAAGAGTCCTTTGGAAATAACTTTGTGATATCTATAAAGAGTACTCCATAAACCATGATAAATATTGAGCACATAGCATTATAGGTTTTTCAATTTATATTTTATGTTTTCATACAATATTTTGATTCAAGATGATAAATTAGCCACATTAAATGAGTTTCTTTCACTTATTTGTTCATATGACGACCCACCAAAACCAATTGGTAGTATCAGAGATATGTTCATCAATTAATCAAAAAGTTCTTTTATTATTTTCATAAATAACAAGGTTATTATAATTTATGACATGATATATCTTAATAGATAATTTGACATGGTTGAGTGTCTGTCGTTGGATTTCTATGTCTAGCCTTATGGGATATCATAATGCATAGTTCTGTTTTTCTTAGTCATATGATATAAATGATAGGTATCCTAAGGTATGATATGTTTAAAACCCACAATTTTGATATATAAAATATGTTGTGATGTAGGTGATAACATAGGATATCATAAAAACTTGGGTTGCATGAAAAACAATTATTATGTCATAATGATGATATAGAATGTATCCTCAAATATAACAAGATGCATAAGGGTGAAATAATTGGGTCCCATACACAATAAAATTTCCCATATGTAACATATTTCCCTTTTTCATATAATTGGATGTATAGTGATACATAAGGGCCACTCATACGTAAGAGAATTCCCCATACATAAGATATTTTCCATATGTAAAATATTTCTATTGGCAGTAAAAGTGTTTGTATAGGGATACATTAATGAGGGTTTTTTCACAATTGGGTGGCTCGAACAGACGGACAGGCGATGCCCTAGTACTGATGGCGGCTATGGCGTCCCCTCCTTCTCCGGGGGAGGGGACTCAACCTCTGGCTCACGATGCTCATTATTAGGGTTTATGAGGTGTGGATAGAGACTCCTTTCCACCTTCTTCAGATGAATATATCTCAGTCTTCATGAGTATCGATGTCTCTCTAAAGGTCCTTGGGATCCTTCACGGTAAACCAGTGGTTCCGATTTCTCTGCAAGAATTCACCGAAGATTCTACGCTACTTTCAACATCTCTGGTAGTGAATTTCATTGAGCACCGCCCTCCTGTGGATATGTTTGACATGTATGTGAATGAGGAATGTGGTTTATGTCAGCGTGTGGTGGATGGGATCCTAGGGCCGAGACAGATCCTTATCTGTTTTTCCGATGAGGATGATATGGCACGGGCTTGGTCTAGATCTAGAAAATCTATTTGTGGATTTAATTTTCATCTTCTTCACTAGTCATTCTACCTACACATGAATCAGGACCCGTCTACTTCAGAAATTTGGATTCAACTTCCTGGTATCCACTTCCCTTCCAGAATCCGACTCTTTTGTGGTCAATAGGAAACTCTATAGGCCATTTCCTGTGTGCTGATAGGAGGGCCTCTACCCTAAAGCATCCAATTGTGGTGTGTATTTGTGTTGAAATGGAACTCTCACGGAATCCACCTGATTTTTTTTGGATCATGATTGAGGAAGAATATAGGTATTCCCAACCCATTGATTATGAATTGTGGACATAATTTTTCTCAATCTGTTATAGGTAGGGCCACTGTCATCTGGAGTTCCAAAAAAGGGCTCTGGGTCTTCATTTGGTCGATCCTCCTTTTACGTCTGCAGGGCATGTACCTTCAGTTGTGATTGGTGAGTAATGCTCGATCTGTGCTACTGCTTCATTCGGGAATGAGAAGGTGTGTGGGGATGACTCAAGAGGCATGGGTCTCCCATTTCCGTAACCCTCCAATGCTGAGGAGATCCCGTGTGTCCAGGAGCATGTGGAACCTGAACCATCGGTTGAGGAACACCATAGGAAATTCCTTCCCCATGTGAAGGTTCCTTTTGATTTGGGACTAGGATGTTCGTCAGACACAGTGGAGAGATCCATTCCTCCAAGACCAGGGCACGCGTCTCATACGTTTTTTCTCATCTAAGATGGGATTTGGGTGATAGTAATTTGTCTAAGGGTTCGGGGGTGGTAGTGTAGGTGTGTGAGGCTAGGTTTGAGGAGTGGTTCCCCCTAGATGTTGTTTTATCTAGATAGCCATACCTCTCCAGCCCGACCTTTGAACCAGTTGTGCACATGGAAGTCACTTCTCAAAGTGATGGAGAACATCTTCAATATGTGGGTTGGGAAGACACAAACAAGAAACCACAGTATTTGGGTCGTGGTTTTGAGTAGATTAGTGGTTTAGATTTATTCGAGTAGGTCTTATAGGCCACTTCATCTTATGCAGATAAGGTGAAGTTTGGTGGAATGGCTACCCATTCTCTTAATCGTTTCACAGTGTTGGAAGATGAAGAGTTTCATGTGGTTGAGGAAGGGGATGAAGAGAAAGCTGCCCATGGAAAGATCATTCCTTCATGTCTGGAAGTCCCTTGGGAAAATAGAGATTCTAATTCAGATTCCCCGGTTGAGCCAAAGGAAGTGGAACTTGCAGGTTAATATATCATATTATCTTCAAAGAAAGGGAAGAACCCCATCATCGACTCAGAAGGGTTTATAAAGCACTTTCGGAGGCTGTGGAAGAAAAATTATTATTCATACTTACCTAGCCCTCTAGTCACTAGATCCTCAAGCAAAGGGCATCCCACTCAGAAGGTTCCCAAGCTTGTGGGGACAAATTTTACTAAGGAGCTTGAAACACGTGCAGGGAAATCATCTACCATCGACCAAGCGAATGCAGTAAAGGATACGATTATTCCAGATATCCACCAAAGTGGGAAAGAATTAATAGAATGTGATGATTTTGAAACCTTCCTTGATTTCAATGAAGAATTATTGGATGAGGGCTTAGAGATCCTCACAACGCAAGTTGAGTTTGACAGGCTGGTTGGGAGGCGGTTCCAAGACAACCTATCTAAAAATAAGGGTTCCTGGGCCCAAAAACAACTTTGAATTTTGGCATGTGGATTCAACAGGAAGAATTTTACAATGGAAGAGTTCATAAAAACTTGGGACAAGATGGTTTATAATTTTGACAACATCCTCAATGATGATCAGGACAAGAAGGATTTCGGTCTCCCCTGGAGTCTCCTTAGAGGTATGGTCTCTAAAAGGCTTAAACTACAACTCATAGATTCGACTATTTCATATCATATTAACTGAATGCATATCTGTGTGCTAGATTGGTTTCTCACTTCTCCTTAAAAGTGTTTTTCATAATCAAAAACATATATTTGGAGAGGGATACATTAGGGTTACAACATATAAAATGGATATTTCCTTTTCTAAAAAAATAATTCTCTCATATATAAGGGTTACTTGATACATAAAAGATTTCAATTTTCTATAGAATTAAATATCTAACATATAAGGGTTACCCCATTTTTCAAAAACTTCACTTTATTTTATAAGTGAATATTGATTCATAAGGGTTAAATTTTTTCTTATCATGACTTACAATTGACAATTCCCTTTTTCAATCATAAAATACGATTCAATACAAAAAATGAATAATATTAATATTTTGGCGAAAATTTTTTATAGTTTATAAATACTTTACAAATTATAATTTTTAGGCATTAAAAACAACAAATCTTCATGCATAAACTAAATATTAAATGTTCATATTTATATCTCCTATTTGGAATATAAATAAATTTTTTATTTATTTGTTTATTCCTTTTAAATATTCATATATATAAATTATTTATATATATATGGATTAATATAAAAGATAAGTTAATACTTATAAATTTTCAAGCATCCATAGAGTATTAAAACATGAGACACTAAATATTTCATGTGATGTAATATTTATGGATTTTATATGCATGTGATGTATATTAAATTGATGAAACTTATTTATAAATTGTTTATAAATTACAATATAAGGCCGAATATAAAAAGTTTTTATATTTAATATTATGCTTTTTTCATAACATATTTAATTTAAATTGGTTAAATAAAAGGTTCTTGTTTGAGATAATTATTTAAACCCTGATAAAATATGTTTTGATAATTTTTTTGATCAAGCTTTAAATAATGGTTAATATATGATATTTGGATTGTGTAAATAAGTTACAGAATAGAAAGTAAAATAAAAAATGTTTATATTTAATGTAATATCCTACATTTAAAGTGAATTTCATATATATAATATTAATATAGAATTCATATTGGAAATAAATATAAAGTGTTTTTGTTCGAAATTATGTAAAGTCCAAAAGTTTAGTTAAGTTATAAAGTATTTATTTTTAGCTTTATTTGGGATTTGTTCACAAATTTTTATCGCATGTTTAAATAAGTGTTTTTTTATTTGTTTAAAAGTTGATCCCAAAATTATTAATAGATATAATTGTTATATTATGAATTTTTATGTATTATTTAGTTCAAAATTTTAAACTACTTTTAGAGATCATCATATAATCTACTAAGCAGTTGCATACTATGTATGATAATGGAATTAGTTTTCTTCTACCTTTAATTTGACTTGTAGTGAGTTATGAGCATTAATTAAGTAGTTAATTATGATTTACATATATTAGGTATTATATTTATGATGGAATTGAGATATATCTTGATTAAATTATCCTTGGTTAGAGGGACATTGGGTAGAGATTTCTACTGGATTGAATGAAGGATTATACCTTATTCTAGAAAGGTGGGGTTGACTATTTGTGACTCCAGGATTACTCACATAGATATTATTGATTTCATATAATTCTAAACCATTATATGAAATGATTCCATGTAGCTTATTCATGTAATAAATTTATATATATGAATATAATTGAATTTTAATTTTGGTTAGTAACATAAGCTATGAGTTGTGTAAAGGGTTACACATTAATATTGTTTGAGCATATTGATTTGGTGGAAGTAATGGGATTCAAAAATAAATCATTAGAAACATATATACAAGAAGAGAGTAAAATATGATTATATGGTGAGGTTAAATCCCATTTAAAATTCCAAGTGTTGGATTCCTTCGATAACATAATTTTTTAAGACCTTGATCATTCAGTATGGGTGACTTTAATTGTTAGGTGCCCATGGATTATATTATATAAGGAAAAAAGTAATGAGGTGAACCTAACCAGTAAGTACTTTTTTCTTGGTATATTATTTTTTCACTTAGATAAGAAATTTTATACATTGGGATAGTATAGGAATTGAGTTGAGTGAATCCACCTGATGGATTTGGGTAAAGAGTTATCCCCTAAACTATCCAAGAGTCATATATTATATATACCATTAAAAAAACTATTTAAATTGACTCATTTATAATGTTGGTTATTTATAACCGATGTTATAAATGAATTTTTATGTTGTTCATTAAATAACCAACATAAAAAAATATTCCCTAAACCTTTTTTCCTTGGTTATTATATAAATGGACTTGCAAATCGATTTTCAATGTTTGTTATATAATAACCGATGTGAAAAATCTTTAAAAAATATTCAAATTCCAGGCCCAATATATTATTTTATTTCAATTAATATTTAACTTATCCCTATATCAAAACCCTAACCCCACTTTCATGAGACTCCCATCCTCCAATATTCTTCAACAACCTCAGTCATTGTTATCAACTATCATCATTGTCAACCGTTGTTGTAGTCATTCACCACCATTAATAACCTCTGTCTACCTTCTACCACTGCATTTTTGTTCCACCTATGGCCTATCATGCTTATCTTCTATTATTTTGGTTTTTTTACTTTCCTATTTTCACTATTTTTTTCATTATTTTTCTCAACATGAATAGATATATGTTGTGTTTATGATTTAGTTACTTGTGTTATCTTATGAAAATATAATATATGATGATATAGTTTAAGATTATTTCAACTACCCTATCATTATTCATTATAAAGATCTATCATAATCTACAATATATTTTTACACTATATCATATTTACTAATATTAATTTATCATAATGCATGACATCTAATTCCACTTGTTTTTAAGTCTACCAAATTTTTCATGATTTATTTACTATTTACAGCCATTATGAACAATGTATGCATGGAAAGTATAACATCAACCCCGAAAAACAAAGTTTAATGGTTTTTAGTGATATTGTGATATCATAAAGAAGATTTCAATCATAAGAACTGACATAATTTTTAAATAGTAGTTTATATCGATTATATTTTTTTTAATGAATGAGATAATAAGAATAATAAATTGATGGGAATAATTTATATGGTCTATTGTATTAATGTTAGGGTTTCTTTATTATTTTGGATTTTAGGGGTTTTAATGGTAATTTTAGGGTGTTTAATTATGTGTTTAACTTTTATGAGTATGTTTCTACATTTTTGTTTCTATGTTTTTGTTTTGGAAATATTTTATTTATATTTTTCCTATCTTTTTTTATTTTTGAATTTTTGTTTCATTATTTTATTTTTGAAATATTCATCTTTTTTTTGATGTTGTTATTTATGAAATTAAATTTGAATTTAAATTTCAAAATATAGTAACTAATATTCAATACTTAAAATTTTGTATATGTAATTACTTCATGCTAACCAAGTGATGAATATGAGGGAAGGGGTTGATGATTTCAAGGAATTTTCCAAGTGAAATGCTTCAAATAATGAACTTTTTTTCTATATATGTATTAAATGTTTAAATATGAGGTAATTTCAAACTAGATAAATCAAATACCATTTAATTTTCATTAGTTTTAATATGAGTTACCATATATGGATTTGGTATGGTGAAACTGGAAAGAATTAAAGATATAATGATGATGAATGTTTTCAAGAAGATAATTATCATAAAATTAAAGGAATTATTCATGATATTAAATTTCAAGAAATTGATAAAACACTGATGATTGATCATGTATATGGTGATACTGAAAAACCAATTTCCACACAGTATAAAAATTATTGTTTTATAAACTGTGTTAAGATTAGTTAACTTGAAAAAAAGAAATGAATGGAGTGAGAAGATCTTTACATAATTTATATAGCTATTGAAGGACATATGTAATGCCCCAACCCCAGAAGCCTGGACTCGGTGCATTATTTCTATAAATTAGCCTGATTAGAAGGAATCAAGTCCCGAATGACCGATCAATTTAGCAGTCTTGGAAAATAGATTACATATATGAATGTTACATTACTCTTTATAACATAAAACACATCATAAATGATCCTTTTAGAATAAAATTATTCCCCTATCTTAACCCTGAATATAAATAATAATACACTTCTTGGAATCTTGAGAAAATAAAACATAATAAATAGGTGAGCTCCGATGCTCAGTAAGGGAAAATAATTCAACGAAAGCTATAAAATTTTAAGGCAAGATGTATAATAAAAACAACAGCCTTTTAAAGATAAACTTGAAAATAATATATTAAAAATAAATCCAAAATTACAATATAAACATGCACATAGATATTCTACTAGTCTAATAATCACGTGTAATAACTAATTTCATAACAAGGGAATGCATAATGATGGACATAATAACTACTATGTCAAGGAGTTGTGCCAAGACCATTTACAAATATTCTATCGAGGCCTTGTGCTAAGACACTAGTTTGTCTCATGATACCTACTGATGCATCTAAAGGCTATAGCGGGCCCCACCTGTCACTTACTAAGCCCAATGCATTCCTTATATGAAAAGTTTGAAACATAACATAAACATTTATATTAAAACTAGTATACGAAATGTTAATACTTTAACCATAAACCATGAATTGTATAAAAATAGCACATCCGCAGTAAAAAATATCATAACTCATTCAATAAAATATGTAAGACTGTATTATAATAAATCAACCTTAATCAAGAATAGTATCCAGTAAAGGATGTTGACATAGTTGAAAATGATCAGTAAATTTTTTTGAGAGAAATATAGTTTTTCCATGAAATCATTTAAAAGACACACAATTTATAAAGGAATTCATTTAAAATAAATTTTTGAATCAAAGTGTCACATACCACTTTGAAAATTTTGACAGGAATTAACATTTTAAAACAATCATGTCGATATAAATAAATCTAAAAAACCATTTTAAAAACATGGAAATTAATTAAATATATTTTGAAATATAAATATTTAAAACAATTAAAATGATTATATAGTTAAATATACCCTTCCATAAAACATTAAAATATTCCTTTTTAAAACATTTTTATGAATCATAGACATGTATGCTAAATATGTCCCAATAAATACTTACACATAAACAATCTCAGATAATAATGAGATTGAGGAATTAACCCTTACCATAGGTCTGATACTCTCCGTAAATGTCCAAAACTCCTGTATAATGTGTTTAAGAATAATATTAACTTATATAAGAATCATAATAATATTTATGATATCATATACAATTCTTTTATGACTTTATATTACCTATTTATTAATAATTCCAAGTTAATGCAACATTTCTGGTAATATCGCTTTGTTTATAATCTGTGTTTTGAGTTTTTATTATTGATCATATTACATAGATCATGATTTAATTACTTCCAAAATGTATAATATGATTTATATATCATAAATATAAATATATATAAAAAATATATATATGAAATGGAATACACCGTTCATGGAGACGGTAGGCTGTACGTACGCATGAACGTTGTTTCCATTTTCGTTTCCTATGGAAGTAATTGAATGAAATATTTGTATATATATATATATATATATATCATCCTAGTAGAATTATTATTTCATATATTTCATAATTATTAATAATATTTATTCTTATAATCATTCTTGTATGGTGAACATGGAAGTTGAGTCTCATCGCGTCGTGGAGATGGTAAGTCGTACATACGTACGTGCGATGATATCATTTCCTTAATGGTTCAATGGTATGAATTTGGATGAAATATTAATTTTAAATAAATAATATAATGATGTATTTATTATTTAAATCCATTATATTCATTGTTATACCAATATAAATAAAGTGTATATGAAAAATAATTTACACCACAGTGTGGAGACGGTAAGTTGTACGTACACACACATGGTGGTATTGTTTTTCATAGGATGGATAAAAAGAGGAATATGGTTGTACCATAATCATAACAACATCTCATAATTTATTATATTATAGAGTTATTATTTTATTTTGGTAATAACTTAGTAATTGGAAGTAGAAGAAGAAATGAACTTTTAAAGAAGGGATAAAACGATTACCTCTTCTTCTGGTGTCTCCTTTTTATTTGCACAAAAGTACTCCTTAAGTTGGCTTTATGCCCAAATTTATTACTCTGGAATTAATTGAGGGAAGTTGGGAGGGGATTTGGGCAGGGGTTGGCCGATCCAAAAGGCTTTAGAGGTTTGAGTTAAAGTATAATGGAGGTTCCCTTTTATAAGAGAGGTGAGAAGGACTTTATAAAAAATTATGAAATATTAATTTATTATAAAACTATTTTCGGTTTCTAATAGATAAAAATTGATTTATTTCAAGGATAAGATGTTAATGGGTCTAAATCCTCTCTACCAATAGGTTTTATAAATTTTTAGGTCATAAAATTAACCTTATCTTTTAGATTTAAACCTTTGTAAAATAAGTTAACTCTTACCATGTCCTATTGTATTTTTATACTACATGGTTAATATATTTAATATAAAGTTCCAAGAGAACCTAAATCAGATAATTTATGAAATTTTTATCACTATATAAATTCTTTTTCCAAACTTTATATTTTTAGTATTTTTATATAATTTAATAAAATATTATTTGTTTTAAAATCTTATTTATGATAATTTTGATACTATCTAGTAATTCATTTTTGTTAAAGTCATAAAAACTTGATTCCTTTGAAAAAAGGAATTAAATCATACCTCAAATGTAAATTTTATCCAGAAAATTCATGTATAGCATCGAAACATGCAAATTATATTAATTTTAATATTTATAATATCATTTATTTGATTTTTTCATTAATTAGGAAAATATTCTATCATTATTGTGTCATAAATAAATTTAATTATTTAATGTATAAAAATTAAAAATAAAATACCATGAATTAGGAAATATTTTATCTTTATAATTAATATCTATAGTCAAAGAGATCATTCATATAACCCTATATTCATTTTTTAGTAAAATATACACGTTTATGTTATATTTATCTTGACTTTAAATTAATTCTTATAACATGTCATTATCTTGCCCAAGTGGTCCAATGGGGTCCTAAAATCTTCCCAAAGATAAAAATGGTCACGAATATCTATTAAAATAGGATTAAGATATGTTTTACGGTAGTTTTATATTATTATAATATTCTTTTTTACCCTCATTTACCTGATTTACCCTTTAACCATGGTAAATAAAAATAATTACTGAAGTAACTATTCATAATGTCAAAAAATAAAAGGTACATATATAAATAATTTAGAACTTATAATTCCAAATATGGAATCCATTTTTCTAAATTCAAAATATAGAAGTTGCAGTAATTAATTTAAAATTAATTCTAGTTGTCAAAACCAAAAAACATGTTTTTAAGAGGTAAAAACTATCAAACGATTGACATGTGTTTATGTACAATTTAAATGTGAAATTATATCCAATGAACTAAATTATATTAAATGATAAAAATATTATATAATTATACTTTAAAACCACTCAAATGTATAATCTAACACTATAAATTATTTTGATTAAAAATGTTGATTTCAATTAAAATTTAGTATCTTTCACTATTCATAAAAATATGAAAGTTTTCAGAAAAATAACAAAAATTTATCCAAAATAAATTTCATTGTACCACTTATAAATAAATATTTAATTTCATCAAATTGAATATATCAAATTTTCAAATATTATATTTAAAAAGGGTTCTCCATTAAAAGGTGGAAAAACTGTATTTTTTGAAAAATACTTCTTCATCTGAAAAATTGAATTTGTCCTTATATTATGTCTAATAAACACAAAATATGAATTTTAAAATTATATCGGATATATAAAATTAAAAATTTGGTTAATACTATTCATAACTTCTTTTTAAATGGCTAGTTTGATAGGTCGTGGTAAGCTTGAACTCGGTGTTGTGTACATCGCACACTATTGAATTATTTAAAAAGGAAGAGTACCATGGAGGATTGGGGTGTTTTATTATCCCATAATTCAATAAATTTGTTCCTCTCAATTTAAAATTAGGATTGAAAACTAGGGGTTTGATATTTCAAAATATCTTAGTTGAAATCCCACATCGAAAAATGGATTAATGAGGCCTCTATTTTAATATAAAGAAAGGTAAGTATGAAGGTTACCAGAAATAACACATTCTATGGTTCTATGTATGAAAACATGGATATGGAAGGGAAAAAAACCCTCAATTTCTAATGGAGAGTGAAAGAGAATATTATTAGGAGAAATTTAACTACTAGAAAGCTTTAAATCTACGATGATCTAAGGCACCATTTGATTCATCGCAAAAGAAAGTACTAGGAAAACATTTTTGGTTTTATGATACTTTCCCTAGTGTTGTAGAATTAATTTAATTAATATACTAATAACACAAGGAAGCATACTTAATTTACATGTAGAGTTTCATCCTTTAACTAATTCCTACCACAAACTCATCTTTCTCTTCAAAAGATAAAACTCAAAAATATTCTATTTCTCTCAATAGTATAAGGTTCAAAATATAAACATATACCATTTAAATGAATAAAATCAATTTTATAATAACCAGAGACTTCTTGTAGACTAGTGGTAGGTGATAAAGACTTATCACACTTCAGTTGTGGGTTCGATTCCCGCATCTTTGTCCGATGTGATGGGTTATCATCGGACCTACAGTTTTTTTTCTAAAAATATTGTATTATAACATTACAAAAATAATCTAAATAAATTTTTTAACCTTAAACAACACTATCCAAAGTTCAACTTAATCCATTCCATCCTTTAGAGTTATCCAAAATACTTTCTTCCAATCTCTGTCTAAATAGTCTCTAAATTTTCTAAAATCAATTATAACATCAGATTCCCCAAACAATGTAATGTTTCTATTATTATCACATAATTAATATATGATTACCTTCATCATATTAAAAACTTAATGAAAAAAAAATTACTGTAGTAAAATCCTCATATATATCACATTCTTCTTATAACCAAAATATAATTCTTGAATTCAAAAAAACAAATACATTAATTATTCCACTTTGACTTTATTAACAGAATAAGCATGGCCTTGATCTATTTTCTTTTTCTGAGTTATATTTCCTTGATGCTTTGGATAGTCATTTTCATAATTTCATATTTCTTTACAATTTTATCATTGAACATTGACAACCTCTTTTTTCCCCTTGCAATCATGATCTTGGTGTCCTTTTTCTTACATTTATATCAAACTCACATTCCTTTTAGGAAAATACCAAGGTGTTTCTTCCCAAATTTATCACTTAAGTGAAAATCCTTCTTTCTCTTATTCCCTTTATCTATCTGTTTCTATACGATTCTCTTCTTCTCTTACTTTACTTTAATGTCATAAGACTTAGAGAATTCATTTTCTGCCTTGATAGCACATGAGACTATATCTTCATACAATGAGAAATATTGTGAGACCAATTCCCATCAGAGGAATGGTTTTAACCCATCAAATAATCAATAAATATTATTTCTTGGGTTATGTATGTAGTTGGCCTCATTCCTTTCTAACCTTGTGAACTTAGACTCATACTTTGCAACATTTTCATCCTTCTTTTGCCTCAGGCTCAAAAATTTTCTTTCCATATAAATTTGGTGTTCAAAGAAATTATTTCACTAGAAAATGTTCTTTAAACTCCTTCCATTACATATTTACCACTTATTCATCCCCCTATGTGTTTTTAATTAATAACCATCCTTAATTCGCATCTCCTGAGAGACGATAAATTTCCATGACAACCTTTTCCCTTTTGTTACTTCCCAAAGAAAGAAATATTTTCCCTAAGGAACTTATCCACTACTAAGCTAAAAGTGATTTGTAGTCCTATTGAATATTGGAGGTTGTGGTCTCAGAAAGCAGTCTAACATTGATCCTCCGCGTTGTGGATCATGATGCTCCATACGGGTAAGGTTATTATTCATAACCTGAGTAAGTTGTCTAGTATGGTTATAAAATATTCAGTACCAATTGTGTCACCAAATCCAATACCATTATCTTACATAGGAGGGATATCCCTAAATGTATTATGTGTAATGATACTATTTCCATTTCTTCCACTAGGAACCATTTATAAAAAATGCCATACACTAGATTAGGTTATAAATCATATTACATAATTACAAACTAGTAAAATACTTAACATAAATTGAAAATTTTATGCATATCTAATCCATAATCATAAATATGGTTCCATTGAGGACATATTTACTCATAAATCCTTCATAATGGTTTATAAATAAAATATGAATTATCCTAAGCATATCCCCTAGGAGTATCAAACCAGGTGCACAGTAAGGTCCGTTGTCATGTACCAGGTTACCCCGAGTCAAGCTTGGAACACCTTGTCGGATTTTTCACCCCTAGGTACATCTATTCCAGAACCAAATTCACTTGTAGTATCTAGACAGGGATGTATTTTTAGGAATAACCAGATAATATCTATATTAAAACTCTAGGATTCTCTTCTATAATTATTGTCAAATTCTATCTTAGGGTTATGATCCCTAATATTAGTTTTCTAAATATATTTCCATGGTTGTTGCTAAACTTCCTCTAATACCAACTGTAATGCCCCGACCCCATAATCCTGGACTCATTGCATTATTTTAATACGTTTTCATGATTACAAGGAATCAAGTCCCAAAGGACTGATCAATTTAGCAGTTTTGGAAAATAGATTACACATATGAATGTTAAAGTACACTTTCTAACATAAAACACAGCATAAATAATCCTTTTACAATGCCATTATTCCCCTAGATTTACCCTTCATATCAATCATAATACAATTCTAAACATCCTGGGAAAATAAAACATAAAAAAGGGGTGATCTCAGATGCTTAGTAAGAGTAAATAATTCAGTGGAATCTATAAACTTTTAAGGAAAGATGTATAATAAAAACAGAATCTTTTTAAACATAAAATTGAACATAATATGGTAAAAATAAATAAAATATTACCATATAAACATGAACATTTATATTATACTAGTTGAATAATCACATGTAATAACTAATTTAATAACAATGGAATGCATAATTCCGGACATAATAACTACAACGTCAAGGCCTTGTGCCAAGACCTTTCAAAAATATTCTATTAAGGCCTTGTGCCAAGACACTAGTTTGTCTCATGATACCTACCGATGCATAAATGGGCTATATCAGGCCCCATCCATCGCTTACTAAGTCCAATTATTTCCTCATATGAAAGGTTTGAAACATAACATAAACATTCGTATTAAAACCGGCATATGAAATGTTAACACTTTAACTATAAACCATGAATGATATAAAAATAGAACATCCACAGTCAAACATACCATAGCTCATTCAATTCAATATGAAAGATTGTATTATAATAATTCATCCTCAATCAAGAATAATATATAGTAAAGGATATTGACATAATAGAAAATGACCAGTAAAACTCTTTGAGAGAAATATACTTTTTTCATGAAATCATTTAAAAGTCACACAATTTATAAAGGATGTCATTTAAAAGAGATTTTTAAATCAAAGTGTCCCATACCACTTAGAAATTTTTTAAAGTAATTAACATGTTAAAACAATCATGTCCATATAAATAAATCCTAAAAATTATTTTGAAAACATGGACATTAATTAAATATATTTAGAAAAATAAATCTTTAAAAAATTTAAAATGATGATCTAGTTAAAGATACCCTTACCTAAAACATTAAAATATTCCTTTTTAAAACATTTTTATGATTCATGTACATGGATAATAAATATTTCCCAATAAATACTTACACATAAACAATCTCAGATAATAATGAGATTGAGGAATTAACCCTTACCTTAGGTCTGATACTCTCCGTATGTGTATGAAACTCAAGTATAATGTGTTTAAACAAATTATTAACTTATATCAGAATCATAATAATATTTATGATATCATATATGATTCTTTTATGACTTTATATTACCCATTTTTTAACAATTCCAAGTTAATTCAACATTTTAGGTAATATCGCTTTGTTTATCGTACGTTTTTTGACATGTTATTCTTGATCATATTTCTTAGATCATGATTTACTTACTTCTATAATTTATAACATCATATATAAATCATAAATATAAATATATATAATAAATATATATATGAAATGGAATACACTATTTATGGAGACGGTAGGTCGTACGTACACATGAAAGATGTTTACATTTTCATATCATATAGGAGTAATTGAATGAAATATATATATATATATATATATATATATCATCCCAGAAGCATTATTATGTCATATATTTAATAATTATTATTAATATTTATTCTTATAACCATTCTTCGATGGTGAACATGAAATTTGAGTCTCATTATGTCGTGCAGATGGTAAGTCGTACGTACGCATGAGCGATGATATCATTTCCTTAATGGTTCAATGGTATGAATTTGGATGAAATATGAATTTTAAAGAAATAATATAATTTTATATTTATTATTTAAATCCATTATATTCATCGTTATACCCATATAAATAAATTTTACATGAAAATAAATTACACCAAAACATGGAGATGGTAAGTCGTACGTACGCACGCATGGTGGTATTATTTTTCATATAATGAATAAAAAGAGGAATATAGTTGTCCCATAATCTTAAAAACATCTCTTAATATAGTAGATAGCGAAGTTATTATTTTTTATGGTAAAAACTTAGTAAGAGGAAGTAGAAGAAGAAATTAACTTTCAATGAAGTGATAAAATGATTACCTCTTCTTTGGGTGTCTCCTTTTGATTTTCAAAAAAGGACTCCTTAAGTTGGATTTATTCCCAAAGTTTTTCCTATAGAATGAAGTGAGGGAAGTTTGGAGGATATTTGGGTAGGGTTTGGACAAGAAAAAAGTCTGTATATGTGTGAGTTAAAGAGAAAGGGAGGTTCCCTTTTATAAGAGAGGTGAGGGGTACTTTAGGAAAAATCTTGAAATATTAATTTATTATAAAAATATTTTCGGTTTGTAATAGCTAAAAATTGATTTATTTCAAGACTAAGATGAGTATTTTTCGGAATAATCTCGAACAATATGTTTTATAAATGTTTCTTACATAAAATTAACCTTATCTTTTAGATTTAACCCTTTGTAAAATAAGTTAACTCTTACCATGTACCCTTGTATTTTTATACTATATTGATAATATATTTACTATAAAATTCGAAGAGAACCTAAATTGGATAATTTATGATATTTTTATCACTATAAAAGTTATTTGTCTGAACTTTATATTTTTAGGATTTTTGTATCATTTTATATTAGTATTTGTTTTAAAACCCCATTTATATCAATTTTGACACTATTTAGTAATTGAATTTTGTTAAAGTCATAAAAACTTGATTCTTTCAAAAAAAGTATTAAATAATACCTCATATGTTAATTTCATCCATAAAATTCGTAGATGACATCAAAACATTCAAATTATATTTATTTTAATATTTATAAAATCATTTATTTGATTCTTTAAGTAACAAGGAAAATACTGCATCATTATTCTATCATAAATAAATTTAATTATTGATTTTCTAAAAATTACAAATAAAATACCATGATTTATGAAATATTTTTATATTTATAATTAATATTTATAGTCAAAGATATCATTCATATAACCCTATGTTAAAATTTCTTTAGTAAAAGATACATGTTTAAGTTATATCTATCTTTACTTTAAATTAATTCTTATAACATGTCATTATCACACCCAAGTGGTCCCTTGTGGTCCTAAAATAATCCTAAGAATGCCCATGGTTGGAAAAATATCTCATTAAATAGTATTAGGACATGTGTTGGGGTAGTTTTATATTATTATAATATTCTTTTTTACCCTTATTTACCTGATTTACCCTTAAACCATGGTAAATAAAAATAATTACTAAAGTTACTATTCATAATGTCCAAAAATAAAAGTTACCTATTTAAAAATTTGGACCTTATGATTCCTAATATGGATTCCATTTTTCCAAATTCAAAACAAAAAAAACTCAGTGATTAATTTAAAATTAATTACCATTGTCAAAACCAAAAAGTGGGTTTTTAAGAAGTAAAAACTATCAAAAGATTGACATGTGTTTAGGTACAATTTAAATGTGAAATTACATACAATGAACTAACTTATATTAAATGATAAAAATATGATTTATTTTTACTTTAAAACCACTCAAATATATAACTTAACACTATAAATTATTTTAATTAAAAAAGTTGTTTTCAATTAAAATTTAGTATTTTTAACTATTCATCAAAATATGAAAGTTATCAGAAAAGTACCAAAAATTTATCCAAAGTAAATTTTTATGTACCTACTATAAAAAATAATTTAATTTCATAAAATTTAATATATAAAAGTTTCAAATATTGGATTTAAAAATGCTTCTCCATTAAAAGGCAGAAAAACTGCATTTTTGAAAAATAGTTCTTTATATGAAAATTTGAATTTTTCCCTATATTATGCCTAAGAAACATAAAATAAGAATGTTAAAATTATATGGTATATATAAAATTAAAAATTTGGTTAATAATATTTAAAACCACTTTTTAAAGGGCAAGTTTGATAGGTCGTGGTGCGCTTGAACTCAGTGTTGCGTACATCACACACTGTTGAATTATTTAAAAAGGTTGAGTATTGTGGAATCTTGGGGTGTTACAACATACTTCTTGAATACAGTGATCTATCATATTAACATTATAATGTGAAAAAAATATTAATCCTATTGATATTGGGATTCAAAAAGAAACATGTCTTCCCTAATGATTGTGTGTTATATATAAAGGAATACAAAGGTTTGTCAGAGTGTCTTAAATTTGGGGCATCAAAATAAATGTTAAAAGAAAAATCGCATGATGATTTATCATTTCTGAAAAGTACCAAGACTCCTAATAAGAATTTTTTTTATATTCCTATAATTCTTAATTTGAAATGTTTTTTTAATTCAAAAGATGAAAAAATATTAAGGGGGAATACATGTGAGAAATATCTAATGGAAAATTATGTCATATAATTAATTGTCCAAAATAGAAGAAATATGATAAAAAATGTCCAATATTTATAAATTAAGTTAGAAAAATAAAACTTGAATTTTGAAAAAATGGAATGAATCCATATTATAGCCTCATAGCAAACATATTTCATTGTTTATTTTGTTAGAAATTTACAACTTATCTAGTGAATTTTATATAATGAAAAAATATAACATGTTGAGTTAATTATTTTTGGACCCCAAAATCCTAGAAATTATATTTATGTTTACTTTTCACTAGTAATTGATGATTTAAAACTCCTATGTTAGGAAGGTGAAAGTTGATGTTGTGGGAGCTCTCAAATAAAGTGTGGTTTTTGGTTATTTAGGTGCAGCAAAGTGGTTGACCATGGTCGTATCTCAAAAGAGGAAGTAATTAAAAAAACTTATTAAAGATATTTTTAAAATAAAATAAAAGAAAATAAACACAGTATTTAAAAGTATGAATTTTTTGAGGTTTATAAAGTGAGAAGAAGTATGCTGGAAGAAGATTGTATTTTTTTAATGAGATTAAGAAAATGAAATGAGAAGAAGTTTTTTTAGAAAACTATTTTTTAAAGGTATAATCAATATTACTATACCTATTCAATTAATTTTTAATAATTATAATTTATATTAATCTCCACATAATTATGATCCTCAAATTTGTTAACCATCGAACCCTATGGGAGTTAACTTTACCAAAAAGATGAAATGAATTAAACCCTAGGATAACTTCGGAAAATGCAATCATAGTTTTCTAATTTGATTGATATTATAAGGATATATTATGGTCAATGGTAAATTATGGAACACATACATTCTATAAATGATAATGAATTGAGTTTAGAGATTATATTTTAACTCAACAAATTGATCTTGTGTTGTTCTGTTATACGGATTGAGATCGCGCTCTTACAATTCACACATTACTCAACCTCACAAATTTTGTGTAAATTATTAAATTTATTTATTAGATTATTTTAAGTTAAAAAATAAATTCTTGGATCATATTATTTTAATTACAATATATCATTGATTCAAAATAAATAAGTGTAAAATATGAGAATTAGAACAATTACTAAGAAAAACTACTCTTTCATGGGTGGTGTAATCATCGTAGAAATGTTTTGCGTTATAAAAGGTCATGGAATGTGTATAAACCAATAAAATTTATACTATTTATTTAAAGCCCAAATAGGACGAGTAGAGAATAATAAAATTAATTAAAAAATAAGAAATAGTAGAGAAACTAAGAAGTTTATTATGCAAACAAAAATATTACAACATGAGAATGAGAATAAGGCTTTGATGAAGATATCCTTACTTAAAGAGATATTTTTATGAGTATAGTGAGTTCTAGAACCTCAATGGTGATTATAGGACTGTTATAGAACTCCAAAGTGGTATCACCTCACTCTTTGGTGGAACTCCCAAACGAGTTTCCCATGGTACCCTTTTATAGAAAAAAATTGGAAGTGGTTTTGGGAACCCGGATTTCAAGATACAAATTGTGTCTCAGTTTTGGGTTAATAAATGAAATTATCTAGACTTGGAGAAGATATAAATGTTTTTGAATAGAATATTTAATATCCCCATGTAATATTTGATCACCATTGATAATCTGTAATGGGAGATATAACCAAAATACAAAACCTAACTTTTGACTTCATGTTGATTCAGTTCTCTGTACATGTCAGTTTGGTTGGGCCACTAGATGGATGAATTGGTATTGGGTGTATTGATATGAGTTTTATCCCATTGAGTGATGGATCAGATAATAAAATATCATCCCATTTTTATGCATGTAGTTCTCAGGACATGTAAAACACTGGACATATTTCCTTGGGCTTCCAAGCAGTTTAAACCATTTTCCTTCTGCATCATCTCTAACCCTCCAAATCACCTCCCCCTATAATGAAATCAGTAAAAAAAGTATAATTTTAATTTTTAAAAGTTATAAAAATTAAATAATTGAATAAAATAGGAAGTTATCTTTTTTATATTTTTAATTTTCAATAAAAACTTATTTTAAAATATTGATGTAGGGGTGAAATAAAGTAGTAAATCATGGTGCGATCACAACCCCTCACTTAACCTTTTTCACTCCAATGAAAAAACTTATATCATGTATTATAGAAATAAAAATTTCAATAATATGTGCATTCTTATATTCCTCAATCCACAGTGGAAATATATGCAAAGTAATAATCCCATTAAGAGTCAATATCAATAAATTTGAAAGTTGGTATCTCATAAATTGTATCAAATAAAATCTAGTGAGATTAATGACACTAATCATAGAGAAACAAGTCATGGGTATACCATTTCCTAAATTACCCATGTGTGTGTGTCAACCATTTCAAAATCATATATCCACCCTTTATTTATTATATTCAAGTCAAATAAAATAATTCTTCTTACCTGACTTAATTCACCAAACATGTTCTACATTCCTTTGAAATAAAATTTCAAGACCCACTCATTTAAGCATTCCTAAAATTAAAACCTTAAGATCCTGACCTAAATATCCCCACGTATTTTACATTTCATCACCCCCCTATTTATTAAGATAGTATATTTATTTATTTTTTATTTATTTTTTATGATATTATTTTAGGGCGTAAAACTATCGGATATTAGGTACACACACATAGGTCAATTTGGTACAATAATGAAACTGATTGGAAGAGAAATGAACATATGGATCAACCATTGACATAAGATGAATTTTTTACCTAACTTGTCTGTACTATCAGTTTTGTAGTAAAAGTATCACAAGTCATGGTTTTGTGAAACTTTTTGTGGAAAAATCAAAGGCACAATTTTCCATGAACAAATATCACAAATAATGGTGTCAAAATCAAAAAGGTTTTATAATGTGTAATGCCCCGAAAGTCTAAAGTAGGAACCTTGTATTCGATAGCGTGTGTGACATGCGACACCAAGCACGTAAGGGAATATAATATCTAAAGACTTTATAATATATTTACTATTTAAAATGAATTCAATATATTATATATATTTCAATGCATGCAACACCGAGTTAGTGTGTGTTACATGCAACAACGAGTTTCTTCAATGTCTTGCATTACACTTAAGACCGAGTTTTACAAAATAATAACATACTTTCAAAATACTATTATTTAATATAATAAGATATAATAAACTACCTTTTATGAATAGTATTAACTAACTTATTAATGTTTATAGTTTACAAAACTAATTCATTGATTATAGATTAATTATAAATAAATATGACAACCAATTGAATATAAAAAGTAATATTTTTATAGAAAACTATTTTTATGTCCAAAAAGTTATTTTACCCTAATATATTAAATTAATTACAATTAGTGAGTGATATTTATTTAATATATATATTATATCTTCATCCAAATGGTTTTGATATTCATCTAATATATTTTATAAGCATAAGATAAGAACATACCCAATTTTATACATAAAAACCTATATTTTTATTAAAGCCTTTTTACCTCTTTTTAGTGGTGAAACAATTTTAAATTAAATAGAAATTTTTTAGATTATATATGTAACAATAAACTTAATATTTGAAATTAAAATATAAAAATTATTTTAGGGTGAATTTTTGGAATTTGTCTGAAAAGTTTCACTTTTTAATGAATAATGAAAACTACTGAAATTTTATTCAAAGACTGTTTTTTCATATAATTTATTTATAAGGATAAATTATAATATTAATTGGTTTCAAAGTTTAATTAGGTCAAATTTTTATCAATTAATCCAATTTAGGTAATTGGAATAAATTTCACTTTGAAATTGACTATAAAAACATAGCAAACTTTAGGATGTTTTTACCTTAAAAACCCACATTGTCGTCTCGTCTGCAGGATTAAATTTAAATTAATTTTTCCCCTTATATGATTGTAATTTGGAAAAATAGATTCCATATTTTTAATAATTATAATTTATAATGTCTAATAAGGTAAAATTTGTTTTTGACCAAATATATTAGTGATATTAATTAAAATTAATTGCAACAATTAAGGTAAAATTATGCTTAATAAGGGACTAAACCTTAATCATAAGGGTCCAAATAACCTAGAAACATGTAAAAGATCCATTTTACAGACATATTTATACCCTATACCCACTTGGATCTAAATTTTACCATATTGGATCCAATTTAAATTTTAAAATTTGTATGGAATTCCTTTATCAAAATATTACAAGAGTGCCACTCCTCCTCCACTATAAAAAATACTCCTATCCTCCCACTTTCTAACACCCATCAAATATATTTTAATTTAATAATATCTACCAAAATAGCTCTTGAAAATACCTCCCCTAATCCTAGTATCCTACCCTGGGGCAGAAAACAATCTAATGAATCATTTGATTCAAACCAAAAGGTGTTACATGATTAAGGGGTAACATCTTTCCTTAATATTTTAGTTTTATTTACATTATCCACTCCCTAAAATCTCCTTATTAAATTATTATATAACAACACTAGTATCCTAAATATACTAGGATTTTTTTATTCTAAGGTTTTGACCTACACTTAAACACACTTCCATCTAATGGATAATGAATATATTATTTACGTGTACGATAAACTACCACCTCACGAAATGATGATTGTTCATTTTTCCTTTACCACCTCTCATGGTGGCCATTATGATAGAAACTATATTTATAAATATAATAACATCTTCTGTGGAAGTGTAGAGCACTGCCTCCCCAAAGTGACGTGATTCATTCACACTATACTTGGAATGTATAAAGGATAATTTTAATTAAACATAAGTGACATAAAAAATGTATATATTATATTCATGAAAAATTACCTTTCTGGAAATATAATATATCATTTTTTTAATTTCTGTTTCACACACTTAAAAAGTGATAACATTGTTCATGGATGTGTAGAATCACTACTAAAAAATGGGCCTTTAACAGTGATATAAATGGCCTTTATCAGTGCTATAAAAGTTCTAACAATGTGAGAGACATTAAAAGACTAGGAATTTTGTCAGTACTGAAAAAGTGCTTATAAAGGGTACATTTATCAGTGATAATAAATGGTACTTTTATCAATGCTTTTAAAAACAATAATAAAGGTCCCAGTTATCATCACTTTTATTTAGAATTGATAAAGTAATCCTTTATCAGTGATTTTATAAGTGATTATAAAAGTTTCCTTTATCAGCTCTTTTAAAAGAACTGATAAATTTGTTCTTTATTAGTGCTTTTAAAAGTACCAATAAAGGGTTATACTACAGTGTGTTGTTACAGAACACTAGAAACACACAAGATATCAACAAAAACAAGTCAAAATAGAATTTAAATGAAATGAAATTTACAACACAAATAACAGAAAAAAAACTATATCATAAACATTTCAAAAATTAGTTTATACAATTACATAAATAAAAATTATTACATACATTAAAAAACAATCCTAACTATTAATGTTACCATGATCTCTATTGACTTTCATTTTCAAACTGCCAACATTGCATGAGTAGCTTCAAAAAAACCGCATCAACTCAAAAACATAATCCACCTGTATAAGAAAACAATTATTATAAGTAATACTAAAAATAAATAAATAAAACATAAATATGAAATAATACATTAATTCTATGGAAAATTATTTTACTGTTTAAATATCAAGATTACCTTTGTAATTGATGAGAGGAAGTGGTATTAATCTTCTTGCAAAGTCAATGGAGAGAACATGAAATAAAGAGATAAATGTAAAACTATATTGGTAAAAAGGTTTTGATTGAGAAGAAGCATGAGAGTTGGATAGAGCACCCCATATCGAAAAAAATAATCCAATGGTGTAAGAAAAAAATTATTACGTGAGTAACACTAAAAATAAATAAATTCATCATAAATATGAAACAATGAATTAATTCTATGGAAAATGATTTTACTATAAAATCATCAAGATTACCTCTATTGTTGAGTAGAGATAACATCATTTCTATTCTTGCAAATGCATGATTCATAGATAGAAATATTCTAAAATAAACGAACTATGTAAGGAATAATGAAAATTAAATCAATGTTTCATTATATATTTTTTTGGTAAAATAGAGAAAGTATATCATAGCATTACCTTTACATATTTCCAAAGGTTTTATTTGGTTTAGATATAAGCTAATAGAAAAATTAAGGATTCTATATGCACTTCAATACTGTTTCTTAACTACTGGTTATCATTGCATCTGACCTGAACGTCTTGCCTGGTGTCCCTATGATGCTCTCATATCACACATGCTTTCCACCATCTCTATCATATCACCATTCAACATTCACTTTTCCTTCTCTTATTGCACCCATTTACTATATGTAAAGATACATGATGCATGGAGCTGCATGCATATAGTAAATGGGTAAAAAAAGAGAATGAAAAGAGAATGTTGAATGATTATATGATAGAGATGGTGGAGAGCATGAGTGGGATGAGAGCATCATGGGGATGTTGGGCAGGAAATTTAGGTCATATGCTATGCTAAGAGGTAGTTAACCAATGGTAGTGACGTGCACAAAGAATCCTTAGTTTTGTTATTTAATTTGTGAGTGATGCACAACCAATCCATGTTTTGGATTCATTGATCAACAGAGCCAAATAGACATCAATGTTATTCTAACACACTATGACAGTAAAAATATCAGAAAAAAGACTAAAATACAGAATATAAATGAACTCTCACATAAGGAATAAAGAGAAATTTACACAAAAATAAACATCTCTAAACAAGCATGATATACAGAAGGGAACTAATTTATGAAAGGCTGACTATTTAATGGTTCACATTCAATAAAAAACAAAACCATTTAAACTACAAAAGGAAAATTTCAATGGAATTTTATAATGAAAGATGAACTTAAATAGCCACAAAACAAAAACGAGTAAACTCTAAATGTCATCACCACAACATGGGAGAAAACAACTAATCCAATGTGTTTATGATTCTTTCACAACAACTCATCCAAAAACCATTCCTCCACCAACTTCTCAAAATGGATATCCTTAGAGAAGAGGACACACTCCTTGATCTCTAGATAAAGACTCCCAATGAAAAGAGAAGCTTTCAACATATCCTACGACAACACCTTTGGACAAAAGGAAACTTACTCTTTTAAGTGTTCAACATAAGCCTTCACCACCCGCTGACTTTTCTAGAAACTCATGATCTCTTCCCTTTTCTTCATCTTTACCTCCTTGGGTATAAACCATCAGACAAAGTGGGACTTATAATCTTCCCACGTCATCCCAACTCGCATCGTTGGTGGGGAAAACACCCATTCTTCTAAATATGGACCCCCAAGAAGACCCAGAACAACACAAACTCTAATAGATTTATGAGTTTCAAATACTCTGATAATATGCTAAACTTCCTCAAGAGACTTCAGTGCCTCTAATGAACCTTGATTTCCTTGGAAGATGGGTGACAACTGAGGAGAACCAGAAATAGGGTGAGACCCACTAGAAACTTTGGGGACCTTTCTAGGTGGTATATTATTAATAACACAAGTATCATAAAATTAGGTTTAGAATCAATCTGAAACACAACCGAATGGAACATCTCGTGCCAAAATAACTGGCTCACCAACCAAATTTCATTAAAAAAAGAATTATCTCTTCAAAAACCACTATTTTATTTTTAATTTCAATCCACCTTCTTTTAAGGCCACTTTTGACAACATAATAACCTACATTTTTAAATCAAAGACAATTATGAAAATCAATTTTCCCCTTTCCAAAAACCATTTTGGAAAACCAATCCAAGATGATCCACAAAACTGAGAATTCAAATTGGCCACAATGGATGAGGAACGAGTCAAAACCCACACTAATACAATATTTATCATGAAATAATTTTCATATTGGCAATAAATCATCTATTTACATGCTTCCATGATGTTAAATTGCAAAAATTAATCTTAGAATAAAGACGTTAAACATCATTTTGTCTCTCATCCTATTTTCATGGTGTTAAACTACACAAATTTATCCTAGTAGTAAGGTATTAAACTGTACACTGTATCTCATCATGGTTATAGGATGTTAAACTACACAAATTCTTTCTAGAATAAAGATGTTAAATTTCATAGCATCTATCTATAGGTTTCATGAAATTAAACTGCACAAATTCATCATAGCTATAGGAAGCTAAATTGCATAGCATCTCTCATCCTAGTTCCATGAAGTTAAACTATGGATATTCCTCTTCTCAATAAGACATTAAAATTCAAATAGGAGTCGCACCAGTAGGGGCGAGGAGATGAGATTTGGGGTTCTTTAAGGTTGAGAATAGTGCAAAAAATGCAAAACACAAAACTCAAAAGATCAAACAATGATATATAAAAAGTAAAAAATAACATACATTGGATTTTATCCTTGATTTGTCCGATGGATTGTAGTGTAATCACGCCGGCAGTAGAGGAGTTCCATGAGAGCTTCAAAATCATGATGAGTGAGTACCAGTATGGATTCTTTCCTTGATTCGTCCGATGGATCACAGTGGAGTCACACCGATAGTAGAGGAGTTCCGAAAGAGTATCAGAATCGTGATGAGTGAGTACTGGTTAGGGTTCTTTAAAACAGATTAGGAACACTTTTAACGGCGCTTCTAGAAAATCATTGATAAAGATCCCTTTTATTAGTGTTAAATTGATAAGCATTGATAAAATGGATCTTTATCAACACTAAAAAGTTCTAATAAATACGATCTTTATCAATGCTAAAATTTTAACACTGATAAATTATTTATTTAAATAAATTAATTATAATTTAATAATTATTAAATATATATAATTATTAATTTATAATTATATAAATATTTTTTTAAAAAATAATAATTATTTATTTATAAGAATTATAAATATATAAATTTATAAATATAGTAAATATACATTTATAAATATATTTATTTACAAATATATTTTTAACATTATTAGGGGACACATAATCTTAAATACATCAATTTTAAAAATGAGTGAAATTGAATAATTCAAAATGAGTATACTTTACAAATACCGAAAAATGGATAAGTTTTATTAATTAAATATAAATTATTAAAAAATATGGATATATATATAAGTAAAGGTGAATACATATTGAAAATAATAAAACATAATAAATAAATAAATATAAATAAATAGTAGAAAATGATCAAATTCAAAATAAAATAAAAAAAAATATTAAAAATGAATGCCATAGTAATAGTATTAAAAATAAATAAATAAAATCAACTGATTAAAAACATAATATATTAAATGTATCATGTTAACAAGGAAATTCTAAAATATGCTAAAATTTTAATAAAATACATAAATATTAGGTGTATGTGTTTCTATATATTATATAATATATATTTGTGTGTGTGTTTATATATAAACTGCATTAATTGTATGTATATATATGTATTTACGTGAAATCAATGTAACACACAAAGTTTGATATATGTTAAATTGAAAAAACAAACATTAAAAATGAATAAGTCATTAATATGTTTTAAATTAACATTTTATTCATTATATATATATATATATATATTTAATTTTAACATATATTATGTATTACTATTTATAATTAATATATATATATTATACTTATTCAATTTTATTAATAATTATTTCATTAATAAATTTTTAAATAATTTTTTAATTTATTCATTTTTAATTTTTTTTGTTTAATTATATATTCATTTATATATCTAAATTTAATATATAATTTTTATCAATATTTATAATATATATATATATATATATTAAATTTATTTATTTTTATTAATAATTATTTAATTAAAAAAATATTTAATATTTTTCTTAACTTACTCATTTTAAAATTTTTATTTGTTTAAATATTTCATTTTATTCATTCTACATATCTATATATTTAATTTATACTATTTATTAATTTGTTAACATTCATATATATGTTTATTCATTTTTAACAATAATTATTTAATTAATGAAATTGTCAAAAAAAATTAATTTTAGTTTTTGAACCATTATCAACACTAATAAAGCACTGATAAAGGTTACCATTTATCAGTGCTTTATTATTAGCACTCATAAAGGGTGACTTTTATCAATGCTAAAAATAAAGCGCTGATAAAGGGTTAGCTTTATCATCGTTAAAATAAAGCAGTGATTAAGGTGGCCTTTTATTAGTGATAAATAAAATAAACTGATTAAGGGTACCCTTTATCAATGATTTTATTTAGCATTGATAAAGCTGGACTTTCTCAATGCATTTTTTTAGTGCTAAGAAATGTCGGCGCTGTTAAAGGCCAGTTTTGTAGCAGTGACTACTACCTCCTCGACATAATGTGATTCCTTTTACATCAAAAGAATTATGTATATAAGTATATATGATTAAATACCATGGTATTTATGATATAATAATCATTTTTTGAAAATATTTTGTTACTTACCTTCTTTCCATAACGATCATTGAAAAAAGGGAACGTTACTCATGCATACGTACAACCTATTATCTCCATGATTGTAACGTTGGTCCATTTTTCGTAACCATATTTAATTATTGGTTATAAAAGTATATTTTATTTATAAATATGATAATTATGTCATGATTATTATTCTGGGGATGTTATATAATGACCTCTTTTACCATAATTGACCTACCAAAGTTGTTTTTGACTCGTAAAATAAATTTGGTCAACACAACTAATGTAAACATTATTGTTTAAGTAGTTTTATACAACATTGTAATATGTTAAATAAAAGTTATGATAAACCTGAAAAATGTTATCAAGAAATTAAATAATTAACATAATTTAATTATATAAAAATTTAATGGATGTTCACCTGAAAGAAAATGCAAGGTAAGGGATTTTCACTGAACTTTTTTACATTCGTGAGATACATGTCATGTTCACTACTTACATATTTTGTGTAGTGTATGTACTTCCCTCTTTTGATATATTATATATTTAATAATTTTACCTTCATGGTATTTAAAATATTCATTTAATGTTATTCCTTCATGAGGCTTATGATTTAAAATGTTTCAAAGTGGTTTGGGACACTTTGAAATGTTTAAATGTTATTTTCCTTAAGAATAATTTTACTAATTATTCATTTCCATTTGAGGAAATTATATTTTTTTTCAATAAACCCTTTAATTTTCCTCTCCTATGGTTATTCATGACTTTTTTCTAGTATTAGTAACATTTTTCCTCTCTTTGGTGCTCACGGTGTTTTTAGAAAATGTTTTAAAAAAACTTGACTTCATCTCTCTCTTTAGTCTAAGAACCTATTTTATTCTTAAAACCATATTTTATTCAAATGTTTTCAAAATTAATTTTCAAATAAAATGTTTTTTCAAAACAAAAGGATATTTTCATCAAGAAGTTTTTTAAAAATATTTTTATATATTAGTTATATTCATCAACGACAACATCCCTTTATTTTTACCCCACTTGGGATATATTATATTGATACTATCCTTAATCTTCCTATGGATGGTTTATGATTTATTTGACCAAGGATAATATTCACTTCCTTGATTCCTTTTTTAGTCCGGTTTAATTTCTCAACATTTCTTTGATCATTGAACTTTGAATTTCCCCATGTTATCCATATCAGTTATCATGGATATGTTTTTTTCCAAAACAATATACCATTTTCAATACTATGTTTACATTGAAACTTATTTGTTCATTTGGGTAAATATTGAAAAATCTATATCTCTTACTCAAAATGGATATTTTATAAGTCAAAATATTAAATCAATTATTTGATATATGATAAGTGTTTTGGACTAGTATAACACAAGTGGGGCCCAGTTATAGTTTTCCCCTTGATGCATCAATAGATTCATGGGACGAGTCATTTGGCTAGCCAGTTTAGATGAATTTTTACTCGGTATTTTATAAACCTCCTTTTTAATGTTCTTAACAGTAAAGGTACCATGTACCTAGGAAACATGGCATCTAATAATTAAGAATTTCCCTCATTTATTTTCAGTTATTATTTATCCATGAGATTTTTCATCGACATATCTATTGATACATTTAATTTTCAGTTCATTAATTAAATAGAATGCGTTTTAGTTTCTTACCTTACCATATTTATATTGTCTTATCTATTTATTTTAATGGAATATGTTTTAATTTACCTTTCCTTATTGTTTATTCAATTCCTTTTATCCTATTAGTTATTTATCATGTGTGTTTTGTTATTTACCATGCCATAATTATTATTCTCATTGATTCATTATTTCTTCAGCTATATTTTTTTTCTTACTGAGCATTTGAGATCACTGTTATTATGTTTCCTTCCCGAGGAATCCAAGAAGCATACTATAAAAGATATACAAAGATATACTAGATGGAATAAAGTTTTCATCTAAGTTATTTATTTATTTAGAAGAAAAAATTATGTTTTAATTAGTGCATCCATTCTTAATACAAGACTTATTTATGTATCTAGTTTACCAAGACTATTAAACTCTCAATCTTTCAGGATTTGATTCCTTGTAATCATTCCAATGTAATTGGTAACAGACACTGGCTCTGGGATTTCTGGGGTCAGGTTGCTATATTTGGAATCAAATGATGTTTAATAGAAACCTTGGGAACTATATTTTGGAAAAAATAGATTAGAGAACATAAAACTAAGGTATATTTGAGGATATGTGTACAAAACTAAAAATTCAGGATATAGCCACGGTTTATAACTGTGTCTATATGTCAAAAAACTGTGGCTTTTACCTATATCCTTGGTTTGGTGGACTGCGGCTCCTATTATTGTGGAAATAGGATCATAAATATAGCAATGGTTTCAAACCATGGCTATACACCTATATCCATAGTTTCCACCATGGAAATACCCCTACATCCACGGTTTCCAAATGTGTCTATAGCTTCTACCACATCGAATTATAACCGTAGTTAACAATCATGGCTATAGGTCTACTACCATGGTTCAAAAACATGACTATAGCCTGTAGATATTGTAAAAAAATAGTTATTCCAGAATTCTAATACAAGATTAATACTAAAAAAAGTTATCCCACACCTCTACTACACGACCCGAAATTCTTATACAAGGTTAATACTAAAAAATTGTACTACTGCATGATTGTGTATTATCAATAAAAGATTAAAACCCCATCATAAAAATGAACTTATACCACCAATAATACAGTACTCCATCTATAAATCGTCTAGAAAATTTCCGAATTGAAGGCTCAATAAAACTCGTCATTCTTTATGTAGTCTCCAAGGTGTTCTTTTTTTTGACTTCAAATATATCTTTCCATATCCAGTAGTAGATCCCTCCAGATTCACTGCTTCCACTTCCATCCAACCAAACACATCCCTCTTCTCCTCATTTCTAGCACTTGAAAACTCTTTGGACAACTTCTTTAGGCTCTCCACCATGCTATCCTTTGATTTTAGTTATGCCTTTCCATTGCGGCCCAAGCCACACTTATCATTGATAAAGGTCACAAAGTCATCCAAGTCACGACTACCTGCAAGACAGATATATATCCAACGATGACAATGTACAATAAGAATAGATTATCCAAATATCTATTAGTGTCTATATAAATATGTATGATAGACCACAGAACTACATATCCACCAAAGTACACCTGCAGAGTTTTATCATATCATACTTATTAAGAAACCACCATGTTTTTAACATTTATGAAATACATGAAGATGTATTTTTTGATTAACTTACTCATTTACATGAATATAAATGAAAAAAAATTTATACCTAGTTATATATTATAAGTTATCCAGATATTTCATTAATCTCTAAATAAGATTTAATGACTAAGATCTTGTTATTGATGAAGGTTAAAAAATAGAGTTAATTTTGGAAAATGAAAGTCATAGGAATCCCAATTAAATAAATTATGGCATCAAGTAATATTTATTTATAACAGGAATCCTTTCTTTTGATGAAATTAATTAATGAAGATTTGTATTAGAGGGACCCCTTATATTCCCCTAGTAGCATGGTCTACATTAATGAAATGACCAACTCCTTTGTCCATATAAAATGAAAATGATTTAATTATACAATTAAATTAATAAATAAGGGTTGTGCATAATTCATTCATACCTCATGGAAAAATGGATTTCCCAGTCTTCCTCATGAAAAAATGGAAGTCCTAGTCTACCTAATGGAACAATTAGGTTTGGTTGGGGCAGGTAATGCACAATCATTTCCTGGGAGTTTCAATATCATCCCTGGCGATTTTCATTACATGCCAACTATCGGTTTTTGATTCTTGAATAATAGTAGAGTAAGGTGGGGGAATGTGGAGAGTCATTTCCCCACCCATGAAGTACATTGAAGATCAATATCAACTATAAATTAAAACTTCTTATATTGAAAAGATCCATATCTTACATAGCATATTTGATCCTACCACATTGAACATAATATGAATAGGATAAGGCAATGAGGATTCCCTCCCGAAGGAGCTAACCTCGTCATATTTCAGTTAGTGGTTGAGTTACAAGTAAAACCCCATCACATACAAATAGGAAGGCGTATGCCAAAGTTAGGTATATAAATAATAAATGTAAAGTGGAAAGGGTTATACAAAAACATGGTTCAACTATCCATCACATGTGACATGCCTATATATAATTTATACGATATCAAAATACTCCTACCAAGACGCTCATTTTATATCAAAGTTGTAGCCATGATCAAAGTAAATATACACTATATGAAAATAATTATGATTGGTATAATATATAATGTCATGTTGGACATCTCAAAGCTAAAGTCATGTTTGGGAAATAATTATATCATAACAATTTATACACTTAATAAATTAAAATGTATACCTACAATATTATTCATATTATTCATCATACACCAAAAATAATTTTCATTTTACATAATTATAACATAAGTATATGTAATACATTTACATCACATTATGATTTCTAAAAAGGTAAACAGGCATTAAAAGAAACATAAAATAGTTTATAAAACATAACTATTTTCTAGAAACATTAAAAATTGGTGAAAAATGTGGGCACTGGGCAGTTCATAATTGGATTTACATGTTCATTTTTAATTTCTATTTGGCACACTATTGTTGTTTCTATCATAAAAATCTCAACTATAATGAGTAGTGGTTGCATTATTTTGGGCTATATGGTATGGAATTGTCAAGGATGTTTTTTTAGGAAGCATACAAATAACAAAAAAAAAATACTTGAACCTGTTTGGAAATCTATAGTGACAAATTCATTATATGTTCTGGTTGCTACTAAAGTACCAGACTTGGATCAAGAATAGATGAAAGGAAGACTATTTGGATGCAATTTATCTGAGAAATAATCCATACAACATGAAGTAAGAAATTGATTATTGAAAAGGCCTACTAAGGATGGGTTTGTTTTTTTATCTAAGGATAATGGAATACGGGATGCATTTTAGCTACTTTATATGGTACATGGGTATGGTGTTTGGATGGATCAAGCTTATGAGTGGAAAAGATAGTTCTAGACTCAGATGTTGAAGATTATAAGAAATGAAAATTTTATTGGTTTTCTAATACTTGTCCAAACAAGTCCCCCTTGCCCCACCCACTAGCATCCCCGTGCAGTAGCAGCCCCCACAGCTGTAGCCCCCTACCCCCTACAGTAGCCCTCCCATCCCCCTACAACAACCCTCCCAGCCCCACCACCATAGTGGACTCCCTAGTAGTGATTTAATCTAACCATTATTACTTCCATGAAAATATACCAAAAGCATAAGGCCATTTTTGGAATACATAATAATTTAGGATAAGAACATGAACCATTCATGGCAATACTTCTCTTAAGATGATTAGCTACATCTTAAAGAAATCATTCATAGTTTCTGAATCATGTTACCTTACTATGGAAGTTTTTTTTTCCTCTCTAGTCATGTCAAATAACACTTTTTTTGTTTATTTTATAAAGAAAAATAACTCATATTTTAATGCAAATAAAAAACCATCAAGGAAAATATGTTAGAAAAATATCAACTAGATACCAAAGTTATAAGTTTATTCCAATAAATAACCCATCTAGTTATTTTTTTAGATATGTATATAACTATTTGGTTTACCTTAATGGAATATATTCTTTGGGAATGAAGAAATGGATCAAGGTGGATCAATTTCATCCTTTTACTAAGAATTCCAATTTTGGAATTCAGAATCTGCAAACATCCAACTAATTTGGGAAAATCAAAATCATATCATGAGAAATAGAATTAATTATAGAAACCCAATATAAGAACCTAGCTGGGATAGTGGATAATACTGTTTTTTGTACAACAGAAATATTTTTGATGGAAATAGAAGAAAAACATGAGTGAGAAAAGGATTTGTGATTCAATTGTTCATTCTATGTATACAAGGAAAATGTGTACTTAAATATGGTAAATAATATAAATATATCAGAACATATAATTTTTCTCCATTTTTAAAAGGGTGTTAATGTCAATAACACATAAAATCAATTATAATTATGCCTTTTTGAAACACAAAATTAGTGATGGAAAAATTCCCTCAAATATTATAGGTTTTAACTCATATATATGATTTGTATTAGAGATAAAAAACTCTTCCAGAAAAAATTCTTAGGTCATAAGAATTTGATACAACAAGTTCATGTATCCTAAAAATCCTACTAAAGGTAGAACGAGATATATCTTATCCCACCTAGAATAAAGATACCATAGATAAATTACAAATAAATGTATTCATACAAGAGTTTTATTAAAATTAAGAATTAATTTAGAATTTGGAATATATGTGAAAGGAATTTAAAGATAGGGAATGGGAAATGCATACGAATAGCACATCAAAATAATATTACTATAATAGATATGAAACAACTGAATAAGAAATTGAAATTTAAAATGGATACTTACATAAGGGAATAGAAGAAATAAATAAATAATGGTTAGGAAACTCCTACCTTGATTTTAATTCTTAAAAAACCCTTCAAGAATTAAAAACTCTTCCAAAACAGAGATGGAACTAAGCGATACAGATTTGAAAAAAATCCAAAAAAGAAACTCAAATTTGATGTGAAAATAAATGAGGGGAATGGAGTTCATTTATAGTTATGGTGAATCTTATTAGAAAAATAATTGAACAAATCATTATTTCATTAATATAAGAGTTCCACTTCATCTCAAAGGTATCTACTACAACCCATAGTACTTAATTAACCCTTTTTACCATTTTTTATAACACCAAATACAGATAGGATGACGTTATAAGAAGAAAAATCACCATTTAAGGATACTAACTTTCAATGATGATCTGATCTTTATATTGAACTCAGGGTGTGGGGAATGGTACAAATACTCCAATGCATTCCTTCCATTTTGTCATACTTATACAAATTTAACATCATCGACTTCTTTCACTTCAAGTGGATAACTATAAATGAACTAGAATTGAAATATAACTGCAATCATTTATGATTATCATTTACAATTACCAAAAAAATAAATTATCATCCATGATGTAATCAAAATTACTTAATCTAAAATAATCTAAATTTCGAAAAAAATCAAAAATCTGGATTGTTTGGTAAAACTATGTGAGGGTGTCAAAAAATTACACAAAGTGAGAATTCTCCCATGGTTGTTCATAAATTAAGCAAGAATCAATAAATACAAGTCCACCTACCTCAACAAACGATCCACATATCCATCCCAAATATCATACTTACCTCTTATGAGTCCAAGAATTATCATATCATAAATAAAAACCATTAAATTATTAAACCAGACAATTAAAACCAAAAATCACTAATCATATTAAATTCCAAACTCATTGGAAATCAACATGGTGCCCAAACCTTTAGAAATGGGCTGTGGTCCACTCATGGAACACACTGAAAATTAATCCACATGAAATCCCCAAATTAAACACCCAAATCGATGACTAATTTCACAAAAAAATACTATAACTTCTAAAAAATCCATTATGAATCATACCTCAATTCAAACAATGAATCATGGATTAAATATCTCCTCTCTGAATATCCTCTACAAGCCATGGATGAAAGCTTTATCAACTAGGATGATTTCACTATGCAATGGTAAAATTTTCCCCCTAAACTGGTGAAACAAAATCAAAGAAGGTGAAGTAGGAGGAATAAGGAAGAAGTGAGGAGATACTTTACCTCAAAACAATATGATGAAACCATGTTGAACCAACCAAATTGAAAATTGACAAGATAGGGGATGTATTGAGATTAGGTACCTGATCAGGTTTTCAAAAGAGCATGAGGAATGGAAGGGTTGTTCGATCTTGTGGAGGATGGGGAGCTCAATCATGAAGAGGGGAAGCACCAACCGATGCATTGAATGGAGGAGGAACACCCAAATATGGTTATTGATGAGAGAAGAAACACACGAGGGATGGAGGAACCATGAATGGAGAAGTCAGTGAGGGGTAGAGGAACCGCGAAGGAAAAACCAGTGAGGGATGGAGAAACCGTGAAGGAGAAGTCGGTGAGGATAGGACAAGGGTGAAGTCGGTCAGGAGATGATTGGCTGAGGAGAGGGTTTTGGGAGTGGGGTAGGGAGAGTGGGTGAGTGGTAGAGGAAATACATAATGGAGGATGAAAAATAATAGAAGTTGTTTCCATGAGGATGATCTCTCTATAGGTATATCTTATATAAAGCCATGATTTTTAAATAACTGTGGGAATATCATAATCTATATCCATGGACCAATTAAACAATGGTTATAGGTTCGTGGATATAGTTATTTTTTCTAGTAGTGGTAGAAGAACACCGTAGAATTTTGGCAAAGTGGAGATTATGTGGGTCTTCTTAGTAATATATCTATGTTTGGTTACTAAAAGAGGATGTGGTTTTACCACAAATGTACCTAAGAGTAACATCTTTGACTAGGCATGTCGGGCCTGACTCAGTGTAACCTGGAACAAGACAATGATCTTTACTACACACCTATTTTGACACTCCCAGGGGATACGCTTAAAAAAATTCACATTTTTTTACAAACCACTATTGAGGATTTTGAAAATTAATAACCTAGGTTAAACCTAAGGTGTTTTAGATTTAATAAAATGAGTCATGGTTTATAAATCTTATAAATGATATTATGGAAACAATCTAGACCAATTAAGGACCTATGTATAAATAAATGTATGAAGTGTTTATGTATTATGGTTGTATTGAAAACCTTAGTTAAAATTTTATTTAGTTATTAAACTTATTTCAAAGAAGTCCATCATATTTATTTTTTTTAAATTATATTAACATGGATTTATAAATGAACAGCCTATATTATGGGTGACAACCATCAAATCCTGAAAGGCCATGAGACTTGAACCCATGACCAAAGGACGATAAGGGTTTGATGCCAACCACTAACATACACAATGTCCTAGTTATTATTTAATTGTTTTTAGTTGAAAAATTTTATGAATAGATACTAATGATAATCCAATATTGTTAATTTTTATGTTTAGAGATTAATGTATTAACCATATTAATTTTGGATAATAATTAGAGACAAATAGTGGGACATTTCACTCTTTTATGGGCCTTAAGATCCTTTAGAAATGTATTTTAGTGCTTCCGACATCAAAAATAATTTGTAAATGAATTAGAAAATTGATCTAAGAACAAAAAAAATGTTGAAATTATTTTTATATAAATATATCAAGTATACATAGGCATTAAAATAATCCCTCTACATTAGGAAAAATATCTTCAAACAAAAATGTTGTCCTAATAATTTAATTTTTATTGAACTGATGGTTTTAAGTCATCAAATATTTATGGATTCGAGGACCTCAACTTTCTATTGATCATTCACTAGTTTGTAATTGATGACCTCAATCACTCCATAAAAATATTTATGATTTTTTCCCAAGTATGGATCACTACTTTCCACTAATGTTCCCCTACTTAGAGGCTTAGTTACATGTTAGTCCATGTGACCTTTATAATTCTTATTCTATATTTTATAGAGTATTTATAATGAACCATTCTCATGATGTGGGATTTTAACATATGAAATATCAAACAATATATTACCAAGATCAAGTTTAAATTGTGAGGATGCAATTTAATTTAGGTGGGGAAAATGTAACACCCTGAAAATCTAAAGTAGGAACCTTGTATTTGATAGCATGTATGACACACAACACCAAGAATGTAATGGAATATAATATCTGAAGACTTTATAATATATTTACTATTTAAAATAAATTCAATATATTCTATATATTTCAATTCATTCCACACCGAGTTAGTCTGTGTTACATGCAATAATAAGTTTCTTCAATAGCTTACGTTACCCCAAAGATTGAGTTTTACTGAACAATAATATATTATATAAAATATTATTATTTAATATAATAAGATACAATGAAATATCTATTATGAATATTATTAACTGACTTCTGAAAATCTATGGTTTTCACAACTAATTCATTAATTAAAAATTAATTATAAATGAATATAATAACCAATTGAAAATAAAAGGAATATTTTTATAGAAAACTATTTTTATGTCCATAAAGATGCTTTACCCCAATAAATTAAATTAATTAAAGTTAGTGAGTGATATTAATTTAATATAAATATTATATATTCAATAAAATATTTTTTTATTAATCCAATATATTTGATAAGTATAATAAAAGAACAAACCCAATTTTACATTTAAAACACAATATTTTTATTATGGAATTTTAACTATTTTTAATGGAGAACCTATTTTAAATTAAATTTTTAGAACTTTAATTGATTATATATGTAAAAAAACTTAATATTTGAAATATAAATTTTCAAATTTTTTAGGTTGAATTTTATGTATTTTTCTGTAAAGTTTCAATTTTTTAATGAATAGTGAAAAATATTGAAATTTAATTCAAAATTAGTTTTTCATATAATTTATTTATAAGGTTAAATTATAATTTTAATTGGTTTTAAAGTTTAATTAGATAATTTTTCCTATAAATTAATCCAATTAAGGTCATTTGAATCAATTTCACTTTGAAATTGACTATAAAAACATAGCAAACTTTTGGATGTTTTTACCTTAAAAACTCACATTGTCATCTAGTCTACAGAATTAAATTTAAATTAATTTCTAACACATATGTGATTAGTATTTGTAATAATGGATTAAATACTTGGAATAATCATAATTTATAATTTATAATAATTTTAAATTAGTTTTTACCAAAAAAATTAGTAAAAGTAATTAAAAGTAATTACAATGATTAAAGTAAAATTAATCTTAATAAGGGACTAAACATTAATCTTAAGGATGAAAATGACCTATAAACTTGTAAAAGAGCCATTTTATAGATCTATTTATACCCAATAACATCTTCTATATAAATTTTAACATTATTGGATCCACTTTCTATGTGAAAAACGTGTATAGAATTCCGTTGTCAAAATATTACAAGAGTGTCACTCCTCCTCCACTATAAAAAGGCCTCCTCTCCTCCCACATTGTCACACTTCTCAAGACACTTTTTCTCGAACAAGATCTACCCAAATATCTCCTCAAATACCTATCCCATCCTATAATCCTACTGTTGGTAATAAATCAATCCAATTCATCATTTGGTTTAAACCAAACAGAGTTACCTGATTAAGAGGTAACATCTTTCCTTAATATTTTTAGTTTTATTTCCATTATCCATTCCATAAACTCTCTTTATTTAATTATTATATAATAAAGCCTTTATCATAAATATACTAGGATATTTTTATGATAATATTTCTACCTAAACTTTCAAAAACATCTATATAATGGATAATGAACATACAGTTATGTGTACATAAAACTACCACCTCACAAAATGATGATTGTTCATTTTTTCCTTTATGACCTCTCATGGTGAAAATTATCATGGAAAATATATTTATATATTATATATATTATTTATTTAATAATATTTAATTCTTCTAAAACACAAACCCTTATAATTTCCCTTTTTTGTAAATATGATATCATCGTTTGTGGAAGTGTGGACTACTGCCACCCCAAAGCGATGTGATTCGTTCACATTATACATGGAATGTATAAAGGATGGTTTTAATTAAAAACATGTGACATAAAAAATATATATATGATATTCATGATGTAATTACCTATCTGTAACTATAATATATCATTTTCTTTATTACCTTTTCACACACTTAAAAAGTGATAACGTCATTCATGGACGTGTGGACTACCGCCTCCTCAACATGATGTGATTCCTTTTACATAAAAATAATTATTTATATATGTATATTTTATTAAATAACATGATATTTATTATATAATAATAATTATGGAAATATATGGTGTTACTTACCTTCTATCCATAACAATCATTGAAAAATTAGAATGTTACTCATACATACATATGGCCTACCGTCTCCATGATTGTAACATGAGTCCATTTTTCATAAAAATATTTAATTATTAGTTATAAAATTATAATTGATGTATAAATATGATAATGTTTTAATTAATATTATTCTATAGATGTCATATAATGACCCCTTTGACCATAGTTAACCTACCAAATTATTTTTGACATATAAACCGAATTTGGTCAAAAAAACTGACGTAAAATTAATTGTATCAGTAGTTGTATACAAAATATTAATAAGTAAGATAAAATTCATTATAAACATGAAAAATTTTATTAATAAAGTAAATAATTAGCATAAGTTTATTATATATAAATTTAAAGGGAATTTACCTGAAAGGAAATGCAAGGTAATAGATTTTCATCTCACTTTTTACATCTGTGAGATAAATGTCATGTTCACCACTTACTTATTTTGTGTGGTGTATCTACTACCCCTTTTGATATATTATATAATCAATCCATTTATCTTAATGTTATTTAAAATATCCATTTAATGTTCTTCCTTCATGAGGCTTATGATTTAAAATGTTTCAAAGTGGTATGAGACGCTTTTAAATGTTTAATGATTATTTTCCTCAAGAATAATTTTACTAAATATTCATTTCCATTTAATGAAATTATATTAATATTGTTTAATAAACCCTTTAATTTTCATCTCATATGGTTATTCATTACCTTTTCAAGTATTAGTACCATTTTCCACTCTTTGGTACTCAAGGTGTTTTTATAAAATGTTTTTAAGAAATCCCGAATTTATTTATCTCTTTAGTCGGAGAATCTATTTTCTTCTAAAAACTATGTTTTATTAAAAAAAACAGAAGTGATTTTAAAAAAAAATTCAAAAGGTTTTAAAAAAATGATATTTTCCTCAAGAATTTTTTTAAAATATATTTTTATAGTAGTTATATTCATCAATAACAACAACCCTTTATTTTTACTCCGCTTGGGATATGTTTTATTGATTCTATCTTTAATCTTCCTTTGGGTGGTTTATGATTTATTTGTCCAAGGATAGTATTCACATTAACTTTCTTGAATCCTTTTTTAGTCCCCTTGAATTATTTAACTTTGCTATAATCAATGATCTTTGAATTTCTCCTAGTTAACGATATCACTTATCATGGATATTATTATTGCCTAAACCATATACCATTTTCATATGATGTTTACATTGAAAGTTATTTGATTATTTGGGGAAATATTGATAAATCTGTATCCCTTACTCAAAATGGATATTTAATGAGGCACATTGTTAAATATATTATTTGATATATGGGGAATGTTTTGGACTGGTATGACATGGGTGGGGACCATTTATAGATATCCCCTTAATGCTTTGGTAGTTTCATGAGATAGGTCATTTAGATAGTCACTTTAGATGGGTTTTTACCTAGTATTTTATAAATCGTCTTGTGAAAGGTCTTGATTGTAAAGGTATCATGTACCTAGGAAACATGGAATCCAATAATGAATAATTTCCTTTATTTAGTTTAAGTTATTATTCATCCATGATATTTTATGTCAACATATCTATGGATAGATTTCATTTTTATTTTATTAATTAAATGGAATGTGTTTCAGTTTCTTACCATGCGATGTTTATTTTTTCTTTATCTAGTTATTTTAATGGAATGTGTTTACATTTACCCTTCCTTATTGTTTATTCATTTCCATTTTTCCCATTGGTCACTTGGATTGTGTGTTCAGTTATTTACCTTTCCATAATTATTATTCTCATTGATTCATTATTGCTTCTGATATATTTTTCCCTTATTGAGAATCTGAGCTCACCCTTATAATGTTTCCTTCCCTAGGGATCCAAGAAATGTACTATTAAAGATATGTAGAGATATATTATATGTAACAAAGTTATCCTTGAAACTATTTATTTATTTAGAAGGGAAAAAACTAAGTTTTAATTAGTGTATTCATTTGTAATAAAAGAATCATTTATGTATCTAGTTTACCAAGACTACTAAACTCTTGGTCTTTCATAATTTTATTCCTTGTAATCTTGCTAATGTAATCGATAGAAGACAATAACTATAGGATTTTTGGGGTTGTGTCACTACATAATGACACAACCAATCTTATCATCGATGAGTTATAATTTTATAAAAACCAACCCTTGATGGTGAAATATTACTCATGCTTATCATGTTTCCAATGAATTTTGAAAACATGCATTTTCTATATGTTCCACATGTAAAATATAATGTTACATGATATGTTTTTTTTTGTTGAAAACATAATAGAAAAACTAACATAAAATAAACACAAAACAAATAAATGAAAATTCTAAATAGCTACCCCCAAAATTTTTCCCCTCACCCATACATAAAATATTGAATATTCCTAATTGTGAACCTATGAGATGATATGTGAACATCAAATTTATAATTTTAATTAGGAAAAATAATATAAAAGTTAAAGGTTTAGGAACTACCCGATATTCTCAAGTGATTATTGGGTCATGCAGTGTGATGAAATCAACTACATGGGTGGAAATTCCCTAAATATATTTCTTCAATGTTTCCCATTGACTGTAAATATCCTTCATATTTCCTCTTGTGTGATCTCCACTAAACCATAATGAAACACATTAGATACAACATAAGGATGTATCCATCTGGAAAACAACTTATTGGACATCATATTCAATCATGAACTATAGATTAGGACTTTCTTTCTGAAACGAAACTCCATTTTTGGATCATTCCGTCATGATCCACTTTTTATATTTCCTCATAAATCCTTGAGTTCTCATATGATAACTATCAAATCTACTCAAGATCTTGAATTTTCATCTTACTTTGAATTCCATCTTGGGCCAAATCCATGTTACATTTCATTATATCCCAATAAGCATGATGCTTTCCCTCTACGGTGAGATGACATGATTTCCCAAAAATGATCTGATTTGGGTATGTAAAAATGGAAGTTTTGAAGTTCATCATATAGGCCCATAGAACAACATCCAGTCACTTGCTCCAATCCTTCCTATTCAGGTTCATGGTTTTCTCCAAAATTTGTTTCAACTCCCGACTTGAAACTTTGACCTGGACATTTGTTTGGGGGTGGTATGGAGTAGAATTTTTATGCGTCACCTCATACTTTTGAAGGATGGAAACCAAATTCCAATTGAAAAAGTAGGTGTTGTGATCACTGATGATATCCTTTGGTACTCCAAACCTATAATAAATATGTGCCTTAAAAAATCGACTACAAATGAGAATCATCAGTCCTAGTGGACTTGGCCTCCATCCATTTTCTTACATAATCAATAGAAACTAAAATATACAAAAAACCAAATGAACCTGGAAATGGACCCATAAAATAAATTCCCCATTCATCAAAAATATCATATAATAATATGGGTTTTGATGAATCTCATGTCTCCTTGAAATGTTTCCAATGTGTTAGAAATGTAAGAATGACTTAAAAACCAATGAGCATAATGGAATAAGCTAGGCCAATATATTTAAGAGTCTAATACTTTCCAAACTATCCATTTGTGTCTAAAGTGTCCTCTATATGAAATTGTATGGAAGAAATGTAGAATAGAATCAAACTCAGGACCAGGAACACACCTCTTAATAACTTAACCACTACACATGCACCAAAGGTAGGGATCATCCCACACAAAAAACCTAGAACCACTCTTTAATTTTTAGACCTGATGTTTCTTTAAATTTGAAGGAATTTGAGAGGCAACAATGTAGTTAACTAAATCAGAATACCAAGTATTCGTACCTAAGAGTGCATAAATATGATCATCCTAAAAAGTGTCATAAAGTAGTACATAGTCCAAGGTTTCATCCTCTAGTGTGTGAGTAATCCTACTCATGTGGTCCACCACCATGTTTTTTGACCCTTTATTTTCCTTTATCTCAATATATAATTCTTGAAGAAGGAGCATCCATCGTATAAGCCTGGTTTTTACATCTGTCTTCTTTAAGAGGTACCTCAGAGCTACAAGGTCAGAAAAAAACAACTACTTTAGAGCCCAATAATTATGAATAGAATTTATCTAAATAAAATATGATGTAAAGAAACACATTTTTCATAGTTTTGTAGTTTGATTGGGATGAATCCAATTTACTTGAAGAATAGGCAATCACGTATAAACATCCCTCCACCCTCTATGATAAGACTGATCCAATTGTGAGGTTTGAAGCATCACATATAAGATCAAATGGAATGTCCCACCATGGGTACTATATGATTGGTGGAGTTGTTAGATGCTTATTTAACTCATCAAATGATACCCTGTATGAATTATTAAATATTAATTCGAGATCTTTTTGAATCAATTGAGATAAGGGTAGTGAAATCTTACTAAAATCTCATATGAAGCATTGATAAAATCCTGCATGTCCTAGGAATGATCTAACATCTCGCACACATGATAGATATGGAAATGATAAAATAATATCTACCTTAGATCTATCAACATGTATTCCATTTTTTGACACTACATGACCTAATACAATACCATTATCTACCATGAAATGAAATTTTTCAATGTTTAAAACTATGATTATTCTTAATACAAAAATCCAATACCTTTACCAAACTAAAGATATATTCATCAATTGAAAATCCATACACTGTAAAATCATCCATAAATACCTCCTTTTTGGTCTCAATGAAATCTGAAAAAATACTCACCATGCAAGGGAATTGAAAATTCCTAATGGCATCCTTCAGTAGGAATATGTACCGAGTGTACAAGTGAATGTTGTCTTCTCTTGATCCTCCAGAGCTATAAAAACCTGAAAATATCTAAAAAAATCCATCCAAGAAACAATAGAGTGTCATCTAATCTCTCTCAAGCATTTTATCAATAAATGGGAGGGGGAATTGTCCTTTTAAGTGGACTGATTTAGTTTCCTATAATCAATACACACACACCAACTATTTTGCACCCCCATTAAGACTAACTCCTCTCTCTCATTTCTATCAATAGTAACACAACTTTTCTTAGGCATAAACCGAATAGGATTCACCCACTGAGAATCTGAAATGGGATAAATGATACACGCCTTAGTAAAATTTTCAAATTATTTTTTAACAAATTCCAAAAGTGTTGGATTAAGTCTCCTTTGTGGTTACCTAACTGGTTTAGCCCCATCCTCTAAAATAATCCTATACATTGAAAATAGAGGGGATAATACCTGATATGTTATCCAAGGTCAACCTAATTTCCTTAATGTTCTCCCTAAAAATATTTAAATTTTTTTCTTCATGTTAAAAATATATATTTTTAGCAATGATAAGATGTGATCTCTCACCACTCAACAAGTGTGAGTATTTTAGATTTGGTGGCAATGGATTGAGTTCTAATGAAGGGGGTGTTGTATGGACGGAGACATCGAATGAACTAAAATATGCTCACAATGAACATGATTATCATATTAGAAATCATAAAAATCAGAGAATAATGCATTGAATCCATTGTTATACTGAACATCCATGTCATAATCAGAGAGAACATGATCAAAATAAGAATCTGAATCCATGTCCAAATCAAATCCAAGAAAGATTTGTGCATTAGAAACATGTGTGTAAGTTTTATTAGACATAAAACTGGAACCAATTCTCATAATCTATCTTAGAATAGGACAATAAAAATACTTGGTATTTTTACATGGTGGTTCAAAATGGAAGATAACCAAATAAGAATGGTCCTTTGAGGGGTACTTAATGGATTCCATAACATTAAATATCATAGCATTATCTTTAAACTCCATGTAGAGTGTACCCTCATGGAAATTTATGATAGTTTTTGAATTTTTTAGGAAGGGCCTACCTAATATAATGGGGGAATGAGAATTTACCTGATCATCCTTCATGTTAATCATGTAGAAATCTTTTGTAAAGATCATGTATCTTATATGAATAAGTTCATCCTCAATGACTCCCGCTAGATATGTTGTAGTTCTATTCACCAACTGCACCACTACTCTTGTCACTTAAATCACCAACCTCTAAAGAAGAGAATTCAGAGTGAGGAATCATAGTTATGGAAGCTCCCAAATTTCATAGAGCATTATAAAAGTGTAACTATCTTATGGTGCATGGGATGGTTAATGTCCCCAGATCCTTGCACTTTGTTTGAATTTCTTGAGTTGGTGTAATGATTGCTGAGACATTTCTTCCAAGATTGATCTTATCATTTCCCTTGATCCCTCTTCAATCAGTACATAGTTATTTTAAGAATTTGGCATGCCTAGGTATTTTATTTATGTCCTTAATAAGGGGATGTTTATCTCAACACACTTGAATGTGTCCAAAACCTATTTTTGAATCACCTCTTCAACCATATTTTTTATAGAAAAACTCTATTTATAAAGGTAATTGGTTTTGGAGGAACATCATAAATCTTTTTCTTACCTTTGTCTTTCTCCTTGGGTTTGTCATCAACTAGTCTTGAAAAGGGATTATCCTGAGTTGAGGTGACTCTCATGGAAATAATAGGTGTAGATTTATCATTAATTTGCTTCCCAATTCTCAATGTGATGGTACTGTTATTCCCCTTGTGATTTAGAGTAGGCTATGAAGGTATATTTTTGGTGTTTTTACTTACTAGTTTATGTAGGGTGGTGGAAATATAGCTTATTTGTGTCTTTAACTCCCTCAACTCTAATCCCTGACTCTTCAGCTCTTTTTGTTGATTAAGAATAAAATTTTCAAAATACCATCAGTATTAGAATCTTCCTTTGGTTGAGAATTCCTTGGTTGTTAAATTGTTGATTCTTGGGATTCAAATATTCTTTGGGGTTTTTGAAAACCCTATTGGTAATGTGGAAGATTTTGGAAGTTTTATTGAAAAGGGGGACTTTATTATTGTCCAATGTCATACCTCATGTCTGATTGATCCTTCCACCATTGGTTGAATGTTGGTGAAAAGGAATCATACTTCTTATAGGGATGTGGTTGTTGTTACTACTGATATAGTATCATAGGGAATAGAGCTACGTAATGCTCTGTCTCTTCTAATTGGGGGAAACAATCAGTTGGGTGGTTTGTTTTAGTGAAAATTCCATAAGCCCTCATAGGAGTGGGTTGGGATGTGTTTTGAGCTAAAGAAATATGCCTCACCATAGTGGTCAATTATTCCAACTTGGTATCAATTAAATTATTTTCAAGAGAAGATAGACTTACCTGATGTACCCCTCTAACATGTGGTGTACCTTGATCACCAAATTGTTGGGAGTTTTGTGCCATCTTGTCGATCAAAACATGTGTATCTATTAGTGTTTTTTCAACCAATGCCTCTCTAACCACGATATCCACCATACTCCTCTATTTAGGTGTTATTAATTCATAAAACTATTTTATGATGAGTTTCTCACCAATTTGGTGATGTGGGTAGCTTGCACACAACTTCTTGAATCACTCTTAGGAATCATACATGGACTCCCCTTGTGCCTGCTTGATACCTGAGATCTATTTTTGAATGGTTGTTGTCATTGATGCTAGAAAAAATATATTCAAGAAAAGATGTTTCAAATCATCCCAACATGTTACATCTTAAGGTTGTAAATAATACATCTAGTACTTTACAGTTCCATCAAAGGATATTGGGAATACTCTTAGTTTTATTTGATATTTAAAGTAATTTCTTGGTTTTAGGGTGGATAAAACCACATTAAATTCTTTTAAATATTTTTTTGGATCCTCACCAAATAATATTTGAAATTTTGGAAGAAGATGAATTAACCCAAATTTTAGTTCAAAGTCTATTTTGAGATTTGGGTACGTAATACAGTTTGGCTGATAGTTAATATATAGTGCAACCAATTCTTGAATATTTCTATTAATTTCAATGTTATTGTTTGTAGCTGTTGGTTATTGTTTTAGGTTTGATTCCAAAGTGTTTCCAATTTCAATGTTCTCGAAATAGAAGAATTCCATATTTGGGTAAATTTCAACACTTCCCATAGACTAAGATTGTCTGATTCAAGCGCTAAGGTTGCGTTCAATCTCAAGGTCAGGATCACAGAGATAATAGGGATGAGATCATGTCATAAATCATATAAAATAGGTAAATTAATAATATTTGACTGTAATATCATGAGAATAAGTTTCAATTAATGGTATAACATAGAATGAAATAGATATAAATAAAAAAAAAACAAGAAAAACAAAAAAAAATTGAGAAAGGTGAAAGAAGAAAGGAGAAGGAAGAGAAAACAAAAGTATAAAATAAAATTAAAAAAATACCTTTAATTAGTAGAAGAAAATACTTGACTCCCCCTAAAATCACCAATTTCAAAGGCATTTTCATGAGCACTCTAAAATGAAGCATTGTTTTTGGTTATTTAGGTGCACTAGAGTGGCTGACCAAGGTCATCTCTCAAAAGAGGAACTAATTAAAACAACATATTAATGATATTTTGGAAATAAAATAAAATAAAATAAACACACTATTTAAAAGGAATGGTTTTTTGAGGTTTATAATGTAATAACAAGTATATTGGAAGAATATTGTATTTTTTTATTTTTGTTTTTGAAATGAGATTAAGAAAATGCAATGAGAAAAAGTTTATTTAGAAAACTATTTTTTGAAGGTGTAATCAATATAACTTTACCATTTCACTTAATTATTAATCATTATAATTTATATTAATCACCAATTAATTACGATCCCCTAATTTTTTAACCCTTGAACCCTGTCAGAGTTAACATAACCACAAAGATGAAATGAATTAAACCCTATGCTAGCTTCAGAACATGCAATCACAACACTCTGATTTGATTTATGTTTTAATCCTAGATTATGTTCATTGGTAAGTTAGAGAACATATACATTCTTTAAATAGGTATGCATTTATTTTAGTGATTATATTTGAACTCTACAAATTGATCCTGCGTTGTTCTGTTTTACAAATTTAGATCATGCTCTCACAATTCACACATTACTCAACCTTGCAAGTTTTGTGTAAATTGTTCAATTTATTGATTAGTTTATTTTAAATTTAAAAACTAAATTCATGGATCATATTATGATAATTATAGTATCTTGTTTTTTAAAAACAAATAATTGAATAATGTGAGAATTAGATTAATTACTAAGAAAAACTACTCTTCCATGGGTGGTATTGTCATAATAGAAATGTTTTGCATTTGCAAAGGTCATAGAAATGGTATAACCCAATAAAATTTATAATCTTAATTTAAAGACCAAATAGGATGATTATATAATAATACAATTAAATAAAATATAATAAATATAAGATAAACTAATATGTTTTATAGGTAAACCTAAATATTACAACATGAGAAGGAGAAAAAGTCTTCGATAAAGGGATTCTTACTTCAAGAACTCTCCCTATGAGTATAGGGAGTTACAAAACTACAATGTCAATGAAAGGACTCCTATTGAACTTCAAAATTTTTTCACTTCACTCCTTGGTAGAACTCCCAAATGAGGTTCCCATGGTTCCCTTTTATAGTAATAGTGGGAAGTGGTTTTGGGCACCCAAATTTTGAGGTACAAATTCTGTCTCGGTTTTGGGGTTGCTTAATAGAATTATCCCGACTTGAAAAAAATATAAAACTTATTTTATAGAATCTTTAATATCCTCATTTCATATTTTATGGCCATTGGACATCTGTAATTGGAGATATATCCAAAATACCAGACCAAACTTTTGACTTCATACATATTCGGTTCTCTGAATAGATCAGTTCGGTTGGGCCACCAGATGGACGAATTGGGATTAAGCGTCTTGATATGAGTTGTATCCCATTTAGTTATAGATAATATAACAATATTTCATCCAATTTTTATGGATATAGTTCTCATTAAATGTAAAATAGTGGACATATGACTTTGGGCTTCCATGCATATTGGCTGATTTTCTTTATGAATCATCTCTGACCCTCAAAATATCCTCCTCCAACAATGAAATCACCAAAAAATGATAATTTAACTTTTTAAAAGTAATAAAAATTTAATAATTTGATCAAATTGGAAGTGAGATTTATTATTATATTTTTAATTTTTAATACAAAACCAGTTTAAAATATTGATGTAAGGGTGAAATAAAGTAGTGAACCGTGGTGTGATCAAAAGGTATTAGAGTGTTTGATTATTTAAAATGGAATTATTTAAATTTGATAAAATGATTATATTCACCATAAATTAATTTCTATCATGTGTAAATTTATCTGGATATAGTTTCAAAGGTTATAAAGCTTATCCAATTTGCAAAGAATGGACTTCAATTTATCAGTTACAATATTGAAAAAGTAGTGTACATTAGTCATAAAAGGGTTTTTTCTACGAAACACTATTATTAAAGATTAAAAAAAATACACTCAATGCCTCATAAGAATTTGGTATTTCACTAAATACTTGTAAAACGATAAATATTTTGAGAGGGTTAAAAACATTTATGTCATGTTTAGAAAGACACAAATATCTGGTAAAGATAGAAATATATGGATGAAATTATTAATTTTTTTAGCTTCCATATTACATATATCATGAGGTAAAACATAAAATTGATGTGATTCATTTTGAGAAGAATATAAGTGATAGTTTTATTGGAAAATAGTTAGATATTAAAGTAAATAATAATGATAATTTGAATAGAATATTTTACTTACCTTCCTTAGGAATACATTGGAGTTAGCTATCACTCCTAAATGAAAAAAACATAACTGGCTCTAACTTTTCACACATTATCCAAGAGGGGGGAAATTTTTATTTTTACATTTTCTCCATGGTGTCAAAGTGCCTTAAGGTTTTTCTTAAAATGTAAAAAAAATTATTTCACTAAAATAATTTATGTTGATAGGTAAGAAATCCCAATACTATCATGTTATAATGAAACAAATCCTTCTAATTTCATTACATAGAAAACTATTCATGTGTGTCGGATTGAATAACATATAAATGTGTTATTTTTTGAATTCTATTTTTAAAAAATTGATTGATATGAATTTGTTGAAAATGATGAATTTTATATAATTTTCCAACTATAAATGTACTTTACAATATTTTTTTTTGATATCATGGTGCATTTAGTGATTTATTTGGTGTGATAAATATAGATTTGGTCTCTCATATATTTATGTTGGATGAATTATTTTAAAATATATATAAAGATATTAAGGGGGTGTGTTAAGAATATAGAGATAATAAAATCCTTCATTATTGAAAATTATATTTTTTATTATGTGTTAAAGTTTTGTATATAATACTTATTTATAATAGAGCACATCAGTTTTTTTACATCTCACCGTGAATGAGTCGGTTCTGGGGGAAAGGGGTTCTGTGGCTTGAAAAAAAGTCATTGATAGGTGAAAAAATAATTAAATAAATTTATAAATCTTAGATAAAATTGATGAAGTTCAACCATATATAATATCACATAATAATGTTTTAAAATAATGTTATATAAAGAATAAAGATATGTGGATATTGAATGAGAATATAAAAAATCCATTGTTTAAAGAGACTGTGTGTGGTAGATCTAATTCGTCAAAAACATTGATATTATTAGTGGGTGACCCAAGTTTAAATGTGATAACATGGTATAAGAATTACATTAATGGATACACATTTTATTTCAAAGTCAAAAACAACAGAATTGAAGTTCAGAATAGTTGAATCAATGCATTTTTCAAGTGAAAAAGAAAAAAAATCAATCTCCACGTCAACTTCATATTATGGAGTTATTGAATAAATATGAGAGAATGATTATATTAAATTAATATTGTTAAACATGATGAATTCATCATGACACTAGTATATCTAAATATACTAGAATAAACATAAGTCCCTTTTATCATGAAAAAACAAGAAAAACAAATATTTTATGTTTTTTGTCCTTTAAATGTGCATTGGACAATCATTTTTAATGGGAAAAAATATTTTAATGATGAAAAAATTGATTATTATGATGATGATGAATTATGTGATATCCTTACTTCCATCTAAATATTATATGTGGATATTGATGACCACAACATGGACATGGTTTGTGCGATGTGAAATGAACATGAATAAGGAAAATGGGGAAGAAATTATTTAGGAATATCCTAATATTAGAGGTACCATATATTTATTTCTTATTTAAATTTAAAAAATTTGAACAATGTGAGATATATTTTTTATTTAGGTCCCATATTTTAAAAAATATAATCAATTGTTTTTTAGTAATAAAAAGTATGTTAAAAATATATATATTAAAATTTTAAGATATTTTTATCAATTCAAATATTACTAATGTTTTTATTTATTTTTTATATATCATTTCACATCTCATAAATATTTTCAAAAAAATTAGAATTTTAGGTATCTACTTTAATGAATAAGATAAAAATGTGTCTTTAGTTTAGTTTAGGTTGTATTATTTTCTAATTATTCAATTTTATATGTAATAATTAGATTTTAATTAAATTTTACTTATTTTTTTTCCTTGTGTCAATATTATTTCATGTCTCATAAATATTGTCAGTATTATTCTTTTAGCATTGTAGTATAATACTCAAAATAATATGATAAAGAGTTTTTTTAGTTTAGTTTAGGTTAGTTTGTTTCATTTATCAACTATTATTCAATTTTATACATAAGATTCATATTTTTATAATATTTTAATTATGTTTTACTTTCTTCAATCTATATCATTTTATGTATCATAAATGTTTTCAATAATAGTTTCATTTTAGTTAGCAACTCTAATGAATATGATAAAAAGAGTGTTTAGTTTTTTATAATATTTTAATAACTATTTATTAATTTGATTCATAAGATAATGTAAGATCAAATAGTCGAGTCAACTCGATCTTCTAGGGAAAAACCTCTACATGATTCTATTAAGGACCCTCCTTATTCCTATGCACATGATCCTTCTACTTTTATAGGGAAACAAACGTCTTATAGGGTTTGTAAACATGGTATCATACATTTACCAAGGTTATCACTTCCTCATAGCTAGGACTAGAAGATATCTATCAAGTTTGATGGCAATGGTAATCCAATGGGTCCAAATGGAAAATTATTGAATGATAAAAATTGAAAAATATCATAAATAATATTCAAACGATGTTTCAAATAATATTGAAAAAATTCATTTACGTTGTTTTAAAACTTAATATTTTTTAATTTAATAATAACTTTTTTAAATATTCTATACAAGAATCCCTTGAGGAGTGGATTGCACTAGGGACCTTCATACCCAAGGTAGGAAGGATATTTTGGATACTTCATTTGGAAATATCTAACACCCTATTCACGTATGAGGAATGTGAGGCAGGTGTATCAATTAAAAAAATTGGTCATTTTGGAACTTCTTTAAGAGAGGATGTATAAAAAGAAAAAATAGATTCTTTAAAAGTAAAAGTTTAGTATATGGGAAAGATGATGGTGGAGGTGATTAGATAATTTGTATAATATATGTTTATAAATATGAAAAGACAGTTCTGGGATGTATATATCACTACTCCACCTATGTCAATATATCTCACTCTACCTCCACCTACATATCCCACTCTCCCACCTCATAATTGGTTTTCTATCTACTATGAGTTATATGTTTAGGATACTAAGTATCATATTATATAACATGAGATCATACATCATATTGAGGATAACCTATATTATAAAAATATGAATATGAATCACATTAGGGTGATGGTATATGATATTATAGGTGCGTCATCTAGAGTACTATTACCGATTGACGAGGTTTCTATAATTGAAAAAAGTGTCAGACATTTTTTACTTTGGACATGTATACTTGTTCAAAAACATACCAAAAAGGTATGAATAGATTGTAACACCCCCTTGTTTAAGGTAATTAACCTTATGTTATCTATTTTGAGGTTATATAATACTTTGGTTCGGTTTTGGGAGTTTCTAGATGGGTTTGGAGTGTCTTGGAAGGGGTCTTAAGGGTCCACGGTTTGATAGTGGTTAATGGAAACCATTAACATCCTCTAGATTAACATGAAAGGGGATGTTTGGATTCATTGAGTGGATACACTGTTTGGATGAACCATATGGGTTCCCAAATGAAACCATAAGAGATTGGAGCTCTTAAAAATTAGCTACGCATGGTTGGTGCACGGTTTGTCAAAACCGTATGACACAACTGTGAGGGCCCCTAATGATGTCCAGTAATAGTTCAAAATTGGTTCATGGTTTTCTAAACTATTTTTCACAGTCATGTAGTTCTCTATGTATTTTCTAGTATCACATGCACGGTTGGCTCACAGTTCGACAAACTGTGCAGCCTAACTGTGTGGCATACATCAAATGATCTAAAAAATTTCTTTAACTCAGATTAATTACCAAAAAGACTCATTCTTATTCTCCTCTCTTGGAATATCAAAAAACTTTTTCTACCTATGTTTCATTGTCAGTTAATTTTTATTCATAAGGATGTTTTGATGAATCAAAGTGTTTTGGATATCTAGAATCAATGGTAAGTCCTCATTCTTTCTAGATATACTCTTCTTATCTCTCTCAAAGCCATAGATCTAATTTTTAATATATATATATATATATATATATGGGATATGATGTTTATTTTGAGAAGATATTGTTTTATCTGTTTAAGGGGAATAATTTGGAGGCCAGATCTATATATTTTATTATGTCGTTCTTTGTTTCTGTCATCCGTTGAGTGGTATGTGGTTTCTCAATCATATCTACTTATTCTATAACTTGATGGATTGGATTTATTTAAATTTTATGCTTGTATTTTCTATGGAAAAGTTGATGGAACCTATTTTTTTATAATTTTAAATAGTGGTTTCAAAATTATGGTCTGAGTTTGATGCCAATAAGATGTTTGATAAAATGTTTTAAATAGGAGAAATGTATTATTTGAAATGATTTGATATGGAATTTGGTTTTGGTATACATGGTGGTGTGTGTTCATATTTCATTGTATATGGGATTATTGAAATAGAGTTGGTTCTCAGTTCCAAAGGTGTAATTGCACATGGGATTAATTACCTTGTGATGACTTGGTGGAGGATGAGAGGCTTCTCATGAGTATAGAACTGTCATTTAGCATGAATATGTGTGTGTGAGAGAGAGTGATACATGTATGGGTATTCTAAGAGGAAGGAAATAAATTATAAATTTATTTAGTTAAATTATTTCTCTTGAACTATATTTCTTATGATAAAGTATTTTGAGACTCTCACCCTCTATTTATTTATTCCTATTATTTTTATAAATTCTATTTTATAATAGTAATAACATGTTCTTTTCCCAGGAGTTCATGTCAATAAGTCTTTGTTAAATTCTTATTGAGTGTTACACTCCCCCCCCTTCTTGGGAACTTTAGTTAATTTTCTGATTTTGTATATTAGGATGTAGTAAAGGAAAATTTATCTTACTTCTCCAGTGATGCTTCTTGATACTAGAGGTGGGGAATGTGGAGTCAGATCTTGAAGCTAGTTTGAGTGATACTTAGGATGATGCCACTTTGTTATCATGGGGTTACGTTATTCTTAATTCTTTTTTGGTTTTTATATCATGTTTCTATTATCTCTCTTATATTTTTATTTATTCCATTTTACCTTTGAGTTATAATGTTTATAATCATGCATCATATAGATTATTTGGTAATATATATTTTATCTTAATAGTTTGTTTTATTCAAAATGTAAAATCACCCCTCATTGTTATCTTAATCCCTCGGTATAAATTTCAAACCTTCGGTATCTTGGGGATGTCACCAAAGGTTTTTCTCATTTTTCCTTCTCTCAAGCCAATGATTTTGGGTGAGATGTCACAAATGGTATCAGTCTTCTTCGGTCCTTTATCTTGGGATGGTGGAAAGGATATAAGAAAGTTGGAACATAAAATGTATATAATAAAAAAGAAATATCTAACCTCTTTATACAGAACTTCAAGTTACTAATTTGGTTTAGGTACAAAAAGTTTTCTAAGACACTTCTATGTGTGTTATCTTTTCATCATTGTGGGTTTAGCCGATGAGTATAGCACAACATTCATTATTTCTGATACTTCCCACAATGGTTTCATTTTCCATGATATGTTTGATGTTTTAAAAAAAAGTGGTTATAATGGTCATTGATTTTGATGATTTTTTTATCAATGATTCTTGTAATGATTGTTTTTTATGATGATTTATTATATTATAAGCCTTTAGTTTCTAGTGGGTTATGATTAAATGGTTTTTTTTCTGGTTATAGAGAATGGTACAAGGTAGGTGGTAATAGGAAGATTCCATGGAAAATGTTGTTTCACTTAAGCCATAGGTGAACCAAAAGCCAATATAGAGCATTGTTCAAGATTTTCAATCCATTGAAAAGGGAATCAATATGACAAACCTAAACAAGTAGATTATTATATAATGTTTCAGAAGCATAATCCACTAACCTTTTGAGAGGATTATCAACCTTAAAAAGTGAAAGTGTGGAAACTAAATGAATCAAAGTTTTTATTTCCATGATACACCGGTTGATCTAAAATTAAAATTAGAATATTGTATATTAGAGGATCCTACATTACAATGGTGGGATTTAGCCATCCAGGATAAATTCGACTAAGTACTTATGTTGGAGGACTTTGAGGAATTTTTTAACAAATAATTCTATCCTCACACATTCAAGATAACAAGAATGATATATTTCTTCAGAATGAAATGATAAATATTATTGGTGACTAATTATTCATCTCATTTTATGAACTTAGTTCACTCTAATCCATAAGTTGATTCCAGTGCATCCTTGTAGGAACACATCTTATAGTCTAGAATATAACCCAAAATTCCCACCAAGATAGTTGTCCTTGGTATTATGGATTATATGAAGATGGTAAATAGAGTGTCTATGATGGAATGAGATATCTCTATAAATATAACTAGAGGGAGTATGTTTTTTTCTATTGGAATAGAATGGAAGTATAATATTGGGAATAAGTGGAAGAGGGACACATATTTCCAAGGGGGTGGAGTATCTTAAAATCAAACCATTGGGTTAGTTAACCTTCCTCAGTGATCCACTACCAAGACTATCTATTTTCAATGTGTCTTGTTAGAGCATATGAATAAATATTATGTAGTTCCACAAAATTAATTTCATAGATACAATAAGATGAGACATCTCTAGAAATTTTTTCATAGTTATCTGAAGTCATCTACTAGGAATATATGACACATTTCTCAAAGATCTTATGATTTTGTTGGATTATCTCTTCATAATTATTCTCATCCTTAGAGCAATAAATCCAAGGTGATTCTAAGAAGACCATGAATCCTCTAACCATTAAATCTCAGTAAGGAAGTAGGGATCACGGAGGAGTAAGTAAGTTGCTCTATGGTGTGAAGTAGATGATCAAGTATCATGTCTTGAAACTACAAACACATCTTAGACAACAGGAGTGTTGACCCTTTACGTGTGAAACATGTTATATAAAAATTGATGAGATTGAGTTTTTATGATATTTCTCTATTATAGATATTGACATCTATGATTTAATTTTGGGAATGGATTGGTTGAAATCCTTCAAGGATCACATCAACTGTTATATCTGACAGGTTAGTTTCAAATATTTGGATGGTGTTGTACATATATTTGAAAGAGATTTAGATTTTAATTAAAGTAGATTAGGAACTTTGGTACCAATTGTTGGGACTATATCTTATCAATTGAAAATATCTACTTTTTCATTTTCTGATAAAATCTTACATAGAAATTTTCCAACCATCATCGACCAATTTACCGAAGACTTTCCAAACAATTTCTATGGTTTTCCACCCAAAATAGAAGTGTAATTTGTGACTAATATTCTACAAAAAACCATTCCTATTTCACATTCATACTACAAGAATAAAAAATTGAAATTAAGGAAATATAATGTTCAACTAGAATATTTGGAAATAAAATAGTTCATTGAACCTAGTACATCTTCATGAACAACACTAGTTCTTTTTATAAAAATGGTGGATGAAACTCCTTGGATTTTTGTGGAATATCATAATCTAAACCAAGTTATGATAAATAATATTCATATTACCCAAATTAATAAATTTTTTGATCAATTAAGGGGTACCACATGGTTCTCTAAGATTGATTTACAATTGGGGTACCATAAACTTTTAGTTTAGAAGGATGATATTTCAAAAATATATTTTTAGGGTCATTATAGTCACTATGAATGTGTGGTTATACCCTTAGGTATTATAAATTCACTAGTGGTGTTTATAAAATTTATGAAGTGGATATTTCAAATGAATCTAGACTCCTTTTTGGTGGTTTTCATCGATGATATTTTGGTGTATTCTAGGACTAAGAATGATTATGAACAACACTTGAGCATAGTATTGGGTATCTTGTGGGAACATCACCTTTATGAAAATCATTCAAACTATTATTTCTAGAAATAATAGGTACATTTCCTTGAACATATAATTTTTGAAATAGGAGTCTATGTAGATCTGGGAAAGGTAGAAGCTATTTTCTATTGGCAACCACCAAATAATTTCTTTGAGATATGCAGTTTTTTTAGATTATAAGGATATTACCAATGATTTGTTCATTATTTTTCATGAATTTCCTAATCAATGAAAATTTAACAAGGAAACATATTTCATTAAAATGGATTGATTAGTGTTAGAAATATTTTCAAGGGCTTGAGGTTTGACTTACATCAACACATATCTTTAAATTTATGGAGTCATGAAAAGGTTATGTGGTCTATTGCGATACATCTGGATCTGGGTTGGGATGTGTTCTCATACATGGAGATCATGTTGTGGCTTATGGGTCATAATAGTTATGGGATCATGAGAATAATTTCCCTACACATGATTTAGAGTTAGCTATTGTAGTCTATGCCTTGAAAATGTGGTATCATTATCTTTTTGGTGGGAAATTAATAGTGTCCATGGATCATAAAAGATTGAAACAAATTTTCTCACAAATATATTTGAATCTAAGGAAATTAATAGGGATAAAATATACTCATATGTTTTAATTTGACATGATATATACACAAGGTAAAGGAAATTTTGAGGTTGATTCATTAAGAAGGAATTCATATATCCAGTTGGATAAAGTGTCTATAGATCAGTGGCAACTAATGACATTCATAATAGATATACATCTATACTATACAAAGAAAGGTGATCTTATAATTTTGTTTCTAGTTTATTTTATTCCTAATTTTGTTGAGTAGGTCAAATATGCCAAGAAATCTGATCATGGATGTCTAACCCTGAGTTCAAGACTTAAAGGTGTGGAGACCATTGATGTATATATTCTAGATGGGATATCAATATTGTGTTTTAGATATCATATTGTGTTTCCTCCAACTTATTAAGAACAAATTTTTTCTACCTAACACCATTCGAGGTGGGCTATTCATCATATCATCTAGAAGATGTATAAAACTATGAGAACATAATTTTGATGGACTGGAATGAAAAGAAAAATCTTGAAGTCTGTCTCAAGGTTCCATACCTATCAACCAATCAAGGTGTAACATCAAAGGATAGATGGTATACTATAATATTTATTTATACCCAAGTAAAATGGGAGAAGATAACTATGGATTTTGTCCTATGTATACCAAGAATAGTTCAAAAATATGATGTTATATGGGTGATTTTGGATCAGATCATGAAGTATGATCACTTCATAAGTATTTGTAAATCCAATGTGGTGGAAGACTTATACAAACTCTTTATTTAGGAAGTTTTAAAGTTACTAGTGTGTCAGTTTCAATTGTGTTCGATTGAGACCCAAGGTTCACGTCTCATTTTTGTAAGTCCTTGTAGTAATCCCTTGGAACTCAATTAACCATGAGCAGATATTATCATCCTCAAACAAATAGAAAATACAAATAGATGATCCAAACATTAGAAGACATGGTTATATCTTATGTTGTGTATTTTAGAGGCTCATAGGAGGATCCTATACCATTAGTGTAGTTCTCATAAAATAACAGTTTTTAGGCCTTAATACATATGGATACTTTTAAATATTCGTATGTTTTCCCTTTTCATTATCCAATTTTTTTGGTGTAAATGGGTGAGACTTCACTTATTAGACCCAAAAATGTGTATGAAATTATGGGAAAAATTCAGATGATTATAAAAAGGATGATGATGACTTAGATTCATAAAAAATTGTATGCAAATCACCATTGTTGACCATTATCATTTGATGTGGGTGGTCATGTTTTCCTGAGAATATCTCTATGTCTAAGGAATTGTAATTTTGGAAAGGAAAATTCTCACCTTAGTACATTTTCCCTTTTCAGATACTTGAATGAGTTAGTGACGTGGCTTTTCGGTTTTCTTTCCCACCAAGATTCAGCTTTGGTCACAATGTGTTTTATGTATCCCAATTAAAAAAGTACCAGCCAGATCATGGCCATGTGATTTTATGGTAACATGTTGATCTTGAACAGGATGCTACATCGATTCATTTGTTGATACACATTATGGATAGCCAAGAGAATCTATTGCATGGGAAAATCATCAGTTTGGTATGGGTTTTATGGTAACATGGTCAGATTTAGGAAGAGACTTGCGAGTGTGAGAAGGAGATACTTAAACAGTGGCCTGAGTTCATCCAAACCAATGCCATTCTACAACATTCAGAGGAAGAAAAAACCAATGATGGGGAGAATGTAACACCCTTAATTTTAGGTACTTTACCTCTTATTATTTATTTTATGGTTATATAATACTTGGGTTAAGTTTTGAGAGTTTATGAATGGTTTTAGGGTGTTTTGGAAAGGTTTTTAAGGTTCACGGTTTGAGAACAGTTAGTTTAAACTATGAAAATCCTCCAACAAACCATCCAAGGAGATGATGGGAGTCACAAGTTAGGTGCACAGTTTGGCTAAACCATGTGGGTGCCTAGGTGAGGTCATGTGATATGGGAACTGTTGGATATTAGGTACACATGATTGGTATAACATTGTTCCAAACCAAGTGGCATAATCATGAATCCCCCTAATGATGTCCAGTAGTAGCACACGATTGGTGCATGGAATTATAAATTGTGCAGCACAACCATGTATCTCTCTGCGTATTATCTATTATCACATTCATGGTTAGCACAGAATTTAAAAAATCATGCATCCTAATTGTATAATGTGAATTAAATACTATAAAAATTAGTCTTTATCTTGGATTAAGGCCCCAAAAGACTTATTTTTATCTCCTCTATTTGGTTATTGAACTCTTTTTCCTCCATAGGCATCCTTGGTAATTAATTTTTATCTGAAAGAAAATTTTGATTAATCAAAATGTGATAGATCTCTAAAATCAATGGTAGGTACACGATCTTTCTTATTCTATCTAGATCCACTCTTCTTCTCTGTCTTTGATCCATATATATAATTTTTATAGATAGATATATGGGTAATTATGTGTATCCTAATGATATATTTTAGTATCTATTGAAGTGAAGGTATTTTGAGGTTGAATCTAGAATTTTTGTTGTGTCATTCTTAATTTCCATCATCCATTGAGAGGTAGGTGGATTCTCACTCATATCCACAAGTTATAGAACTTAAAGGCTTGGTTTTATTTAAATAATTGTATTGGATTTTATATGGAAACATTGAATGAATTCTTTGAGGAACCCATTTTGGTTTATGTTTGGAAATATAGTAATTTGGTTGGTTTTTGGAAAACCCATCTTTGTTTATAATTTTAAATTGTGGTTTTAAAATTATGGTTTGGGTTTGATGCCAATAAGATGTTTGATAAAAAAATTTAAAGAGAATATTTTTTTTATTTTAGATGATTTGATTTGGAATTTAGTTTTATAATAAAAGGTGTCATGTGATCATATTTCATTATATGAGGCCTTGTTGAAAAATAATTGGTGCTCAGTGGCAAAGGTGTAATGGCGCATGTGATTAATCACCTTATGACGACTTGTAGGTGGATAAGAGACTACTCATGAGAATGTATGTAAACACACAGGTAATGATAAAATAAATCAATTTTATATTTATTCGTATTCATGAATTAGATATTTATATTCACTAAAAAAATATTAAGTAATTTTTTAAAATAAAAAGGAAATAGTTTTATTAAACTCTTATATTATAAAGATCTATTTAAAAGTTTGATTTTCAAATTATATAATTTAAATTTAAATTTTTTTATTTTTTTATTCATCATGTCAAAATTATCCTAAGATTAATTTTTGGTATTTTTTAAAATGATTTATTTTTCAGTGAAGAGTGAAAATTACTAATTTTTCGAATACTGTAATTTATTTTCATTAAATAAAGTAATTTAAATGCATATTTATATTTTGGATTTGGTATTAAATTTACATATGAATCATTTTATTTATAATAATATAATTAACTTTATTTGAATTATTAATTTTCATGATTTTTTATAAGTTCATTTTTATGCTTAAAATGTAATTTACTGAAAACTTCTTTTAAGAGAATAAAGTTTATCTATTTTAATTAAATAATATAACCCATAATAAGGAAATTTTTAAATTAAATTTATATATTATAAATCTATCTATATTAATTTAAATTCATATAATGACTATTTTCAGTCATAGGGTTAATATGAGATCATTTATTGCGCTTTGCGGGATAATTATAAAATTAATTTATATGAATTATGGGGATTGAATTTGTTAAAATGGATTCAATATTTTTAATAGGCATTAATTATATTATCTAATAATGATAACATAATTTTGGTCATAATGAATACTAAAAACAATAAAAAATCACCACGGTAAAAAGGGTAAATTGGGTTAAATTTGAATAAAACTAAGTAATAAAGAAATTATTTTTTCATATTTATTCTTATTGGATGAAGGAATTTATAACCTTGACACTTTATTCTTGATATTTTCTTATTTATGGCATGATTTTCCATGAAAGTGACCTATATAATATTTTAATTAAAGGAAAAGACAAATTGTCACTTTCTTGCATTTAAATATTTCTTATATGTTCACAAAGAGAGAAAAGAGAGTTTTGAATAAATGTAAATTATTATTTTGAGGATAATAAAATTATTTTCATTATGATAATTTCTTTATATTTTTTAGTAATTATATAATTACCTTAAATTCTTATGCCTTGCTGACACAGTATTTATTTAATTAAAAGAAAATAAAAATAAATTATTTTAAAAAAACTAAAAGTAATATAATTTGAGTGAGTTATTGTATTCCATAATTTTATAAGATAATTATAAAATATTTGGGGTGTTTTAAATATTTATATTTGAAATCCATATTTTTTCTTGATGTTTTTAAAATCAAAGTAAATGAATAGTGTCAAAATTGAGATTAATGATATCTTATAATAAATAATGTTTTATTAAATGATTTAAATTTTCTAAAAAAAATATATTCTTCCATGAAAATGGGATGTGGTTGATAATATCAATCATGGTCCTTTTTTTGGCCAATTTTTCTTTTATAGGAATTTTCTTGACCCCTAAAGAGTAAAAAATGTAATACTATAGTAATTTTAAAAAAAGGTTAACAGGGGTTAAAAAAATGACAAGGGTGAAAAACTCACCTGAACGTATCCAATTTTTATTGGATGAGAGTATTTTACTGATCCTAGTATTATTTTTTAATCTTATGAATTTGGATCCAATTGAATATGAAAATTAATTTATATTAATTTAATACTTTAATAAATTTCAAGAGTGCCCCTCTCATCTCATATAAAAAGGAAAACTCTCTCCTCTTTTATTCACAATTAAAAAGAATTTTGGTTCAAAAAATAACTAAAAAAATACCTTACTTACAACTCTCCCCATGTCATAAAGGCCTTGGTTTGATCATAAAACCAATATAGTAAAACTTTTTATGTAAACCTTAAGAGGTTTTCCAAAGAAGAGGTATAGTTCTTAATCAAGCATTTTCATTTTATTTCAACTTTTAACTCATTAAAATAATCCTCAACCATGATAATATAATATAATAAGTATCTAAGATATAGTTATATTTTATTATATTAATGTAATAACCTATATCCATCTCCTCATTCCATAAAATGTAATACAAAATCATCGCTTGTGTATACGGAAGACTACCACCTTACGAACTGATATAATTGTTTTTTTCCATCACCTACTATTATGGATTGTTATAATGATGGATTTAATGTATATATATGATATTAATGATATATTTATCATTATTCACAAGTAATATATCATCTTGTATATTAAATTTTCAATCACTAAAAAATGATAACATCATTCGTATGTATATGTGGACCACCGCTTCCACAAGGCGATGCGATTCATTTTTCATCACTACAACACATGGATGATATATATAAGTATATTTAATGAAATAATATGGTATTTATGATATGATTATAATTATATAAAGATAAAATAATACATACCTTCTTTCCATAAATATTGTTGAAAAATGGAAACGTTACTCATTCGTACGTACGGTCTACCATCTCCATGATTATAACATAGTTCATTTTTCAAAACCATCTTTCATTATTTTTTATGTATAATTAAGGTATAAAAATGAAAATTATTTAAATATTATTATTATATAGATGATGTAATAATGAACTCTTTGACCGTAGTCAACCTACCGAATTTATTTTAGACATATGAGCTAAATATGATCAAAAAATCTGGTATAAACTTAAATGATTAAGTAATTAAATATAACATGGAAATTAATAAAATAAAAATGAATAATGAACTTGAAAAATGTTCTTGAGAAATTAAATAATTAACAAAATTTTATTATTTGGGAATATAAATAACGTACATGATGATTTAGGCCCAAGGTAAGAGAATCCTTCTTTTAAGTTTCCCTTACAAATCTTTTTCTTCCATGCCCATATTTTTTTTAAAACTTATTAATTTATTTATATGGTAATAAAATAATTGTAAAGGAAGTTTCATTTCTCTTTTGAATTTATTTCTAAGGCTTTAAAAAGGAAACTTTTTATGGATTGTTTTGTCTTTTTTAGAAAATATAAAAGGAATGTTCTATTTTAATGTATACTACAACAACAAACTTTCCCTCCACCATAACCATTATTTTATTTTTTTGATTCTTTTATAATATTTCAATTTTTATTAAAATAAAATATCTATTTCCCTTCTTTCTCAGTATTTTTTTTTAATTTTTTTTAAAATAAATGTTATTTCAAAATCTGAAAGTGTTTTTCATATGGGTTCAAGTGAGTTTTCAAGGGTTTGATAATAAAATATACAATAATAGAAAAATTTATTCATAATATGGTGCATGATAATTATAATGATAATGGGTGATCCATATACAACTTATAAAATGGGTGATACTGATATAGTTTATATGATGGGTACGCTCAGATAACACTCTATTATCTTGGGTAATGTTCCTTATCTTTAAAGAAAAAAATAAGGGAGTTAATCGGTGTGGTTTCTCCTATGGATTTAACCGGGCTCCAATTATTTCTAACATGGATTATGAATATAATTTGCAAAGTTTTCACAAAGGTGTTTTCATTTTCTTATTATGAGTTTTAATGGTTTTCTTTGAGAAAAAGGTGTTTTTTTCATGTGGAAATGATTTATTTCATAAGCTAAAATAATATTGTGATAAAGGTAAACATTTTATGGGTTTTAATGGTTTTCACTCGATTAATAAATTTCTTCTTTTTTATATACCTTACTGAGATTTTTTTTTCATCCCATAATTTAAAATGTTTTTCATAGGGTTAAATAATGGGTAAAAACAAAGGAAAAGGAATGTTTAAAGACTTGAAGATATTTAATGAAAGGAAAATGTGTTTCCTTTTAAAAATTTTATATTATAGGAAAATTGATTACTAATCAGAGGTGTCAACTTTGTAAGATACTCTTTTGTTATGTATTAGTTATGGAATAATTCTCTAAAACTCTAAACCATAAAGATCCTTGGTAATGTAATAAAGTGAATTATAGTCTAAATACACTATAATATGTAATATTTAAGGTCATGATCTTATATTTAGTATCAAGGTAAAGGTTTAGATAATTTTTTAAGTTTGGATAATGTATGAAAGTGTCCTCACAAAATTAGAAGTTATGGTTATCATGATATAGAATTTAAATATTTAAATATTTCTTTATCTAATCTATGTCTATTAAAAAAAATACATATAGGAACTAGGTAAGATGACTAAAGAAGGTATCAAGAGTAGAATTTCATTCCAAATTAGCATCCTGGAGTGGTTGGAATTGAAACTAGGAAATATTTTGTAGTGATGGCTCAGTTGACAAAGGCTATAAATGGTGGTGGTGTCCATGTTAGATAGAAACCATATTTACTGTTGAGGAAAATATTGATAGTTTAACATTTCATGAAACAACACCTTATAATTTTTGGAAGAACCTTAGATCTAGTAGTATACCAAGGATAGATCAATTCTCTAGAAAAGATATTTGAATTTATGGGATTTTCATAAAGTCAAAAGGTAACTCTTTCTATTTATCAGTTTAAAGGTGAAGTTAATCAATGGTGGTATTTAAATAAGAATAATATAAAAAGAGATGAGATTTATTCCATGTAATGGGATAAATTTACGTATCTTTTTTTAGATAAATATTTCTCAAAGGCTACTCAACTCAAGATTGAGAAAAAATATTAGAATTGAGACAAAAGGATAATGATTTACTAGACGCATATGAAGTAAATTTTACAAGATTATATATCTATGTAACTAATTTGATTCAGGACCTCAATGGTAAAATTATAAAATTTTACTCAGAATTGAAACCAATTTTATGAAGATATTTTGCTTCATGATAATTTAAAATTTATGAGAAATTTTTTCGTTATGCTGAGAAAGTGGAGATAAAGTATTTTGATACTTATGTGCCTCTTAATGATAAGAGTACTAATCGGTCAAGGTGGAAAGCGATTGAGAATAATACAACTAATAAATATGGAGGTATAACCCTAACATGTTCAAAGTGTGATAAAATAAATTTTTGGAAATTTTTTTCAGGATCATGAAAGTGTTATTGGTATGGTCATCTTGGTTATAAGGCTCACTACTATAAAGAAAAGTGTCCTACACAACCCAAGAATGTGGTAATATATAGTCATCCAAAGGTGATATGTTTTAATGATAATGATATGGACAATTATGTTGTCATGTTTCTGAAGTTGGTTACTCAGGGTAAAAATAATCAAGATGAGAAGAAAAAGGGTGTGAAAAAATCATTTTCTATTTAAATGGTTGATGATAGGACATCTAATAAAGTGGTGATAAGTATGTTACTTGTTTATTAGAATTATTTAAATTACATGTTTGTCTCTGGATATTCGCTTTCCATTATTTTTGAGAAATTTTCATGTAAAATGGGAATATCACCTTATTAAAAGAAGATAGAAATTTTTTGATTAATATATGTGGAAATATTAATGAAACCAAGATTTATAAGAATATTCTTATTTTTATTAGTGGGGTGGTCATTCCTGTAAATCTTGTTAAACTACTCATAGTAGAGTATGATATTATTTTTGTTATGGATTGGATTTCAGTTCATCGTGCTAATATAGATTACAGATCGAAAACAAATTATTCAATGATTTATTACCTTGGTTAACCTATCACGAAGAAGAGAAATTGATTAGAGATGGATGTGAAAGTCACCTAGCTCATGTTTTTGAAAATAAATAAACTATTCAAATTAATAACTTTCCTGTAGTAAATTAATATATGGATATATTTCCAAATTGTGGTCCTAGCCTTATACCTGATTGGGTGGTTGAATTTAATATTGAAATAGTGACTAATACAAAGACTACTTTAAATCCCCCTTATTGAATGGTTCAATTAAAATTTTTGGCATAGAAAAAGTAGTTGAAAGAGTTTCTAGATAAAGATTTAATTTATCCTATAAATCAAACTTTAGGTGTTCCCATTAAATTTTTAAAAACTAAATATTGTTCAGTGATAATTTCCATTGATTATTGATCCTTTAATAACATCACTATTAAGAACAAGTATCATTTTCCCTATATAGATGATCTGTTTGATCAGCTCCAAGGATCAAAATATTTTTCAAATATTGATCTCAGGTCAGGATATCATTAGTTTAAGGTGTATAAAGAAGATATTATAAAGATGGAATTTTAGAATAGATACGAGAATTATGAGTTTTAGTTATTCCCTTTGGGTTTTCTAATGCACCAGTTTTGTTTCTAGACCTTATGAATAGTGGTATTTCCAAAATTTACCCAAGATTTTAGGGTTAATCAGTCGCTTGTAGTTTATCTTGGGTTGTCAAATCCTTAGAGACCTAAGAAGTAATCTATAGAAACATACATTATATGGATTGTTTTTGGCTATGAAGTATACAAATTGGGTTTATTTTAGATGGGTTTAAAATATCACTAACAGATCTAAGTCAATTCAAATTAAGATAATGAGTTGATCTTAGGTTATTACTCATGGTGGATTGGATGAATTCTATTTTCAATTGTTTCAACATATTATATTTCAGATGGGTTCATTTAAGGAGATCAAACAAAATCATCACTTACTAGTTTCATTCCTACACAGCCTAATACTAATCACTAATACACTTGAAGGATCAAGGTTTTGAGAACTCTAAGGTAAAGGTTCATATTATCACTTGAATTGTGTGGCCTTAAATTCAACAAGAATGAAGGAGTTTAAAGATCATCAAAAAAATTATCAATTAAAATAAGTGATTAGAAATTAATGGAGTAAGAAATAACATCCAATATAGCCCCTTTATACTCCCTTGGATCAATCCATAAGTTTTTTATCCCTCCATTGATTATATAGTTTCAATGGGAGCGGGAAGTAGACTCATGAGGGAGGAAATGGAGAAGTAAAAAAAAGTCAATGAAATAACGATCACTCCACTATTGTGTGATAATTTCACAAGGTTTGGTTTGAATAAATTTACACCTTGAGACAATTGTATAAACGTGATATGAATAATAACATAATAAAAGGATAATAATAACTTTTATTAAGAAACTAAGATGAATTGAACAACTTACATGAGAAAACAATGTGATTACAAAGCGGCAGCATAACACTACAATGAAACCAAGCACCAAATATGAATAAATACTCCAACACCACTACCTTAAATAGTAATTTTTGGAGCCTTGGGTCGAGCCTCCAATATTGAAAGTCATACCACTTGAGTATGGTAGGCTTGGGGTGGTGGAAAGTTTGTGGAACTTATACTTTTACACTCTTGACTCGTGGTGAAAGACAACATGCATCCACTGAACAGAGGAACCTAAATGAACTTTTATATAGACAAATTAGAGTTGGGAATATAATAATAAGATTAATATCAGGATTTAACCTAACCATATGTAAAGTTTCAGCCCAAAATATTTTATTTTTTATGAGATATGTGTAAAACGGTAGGTTGTTTTTCTGGGCCGTAGAACCTGGCCTAGAATTTTATCTCCAACTTAGGCCGCCTGTAAGTCCATTAAAACATTCAATTTATCCTTGTGCACTGTTTAATTAAATGTTACCCATGATATTATCTATCTTCAGATAAATGTTTATAATCATTGGGCTTGGATCCTGGCCACTACAGTCCTTTTATAGGGATGTTGTCCGGTTTACTTTTCCCAGAATGTGTTTCCATGAAAGCCCATTTTGGGGGTCTTACAATGTGAATATTACAATACTTCAAAAGTATTAATTTTTCACAATTTAATGAGAACCCAGAAAATAAAATATTAAAATAAAATAAAGACCATTTTTTATTTTAGTAGGTGTTCAAAAATGTACAATGTAATAGTGCATTTTAAGAGGGAATTACAATCATAATGTGAATTAATGTTCAAAGTGTAAAATGCACTAAAATGGTGTTTATAAATAATAAAGAAAATGAATAATATATTTGTTAACAATGAATATTATCCTCATTAAGAGTATAATCACACCCCCAAATTGAGTTTTTCTAGTCCCGAGCAAAATATATCTCAAACATATGAAATTTGAATTCCCTTTTCTAAAAAAAATTAATACACATTGATCACCGAGAACACTTATACCAAACAATCATGAAACCCATCAAAATATTTTAATAAAATATAGTTTCATAAAAATATCCCAATCCCAAGACCATTCCTTTGTTCAAATTTATCTCTATATTTCATCTAATATCAATTAAGCATGTTGATGTGTTGTTCATCACAATAGACATGGGGGTTCATCTTTATTCAAGGGGGAAATTATGGAAGTGCTAGGTGGAATCACATTTCAATATTAAGATGAGTATTCAATTTTTTTGTATATTTTATTTTATTTTATTTTATTTTTCAATTTTTCCATGCTAATTGAAATTGCACTCAACATAGTCAACCCATGTTGTGAGACTTTGCCGATGACTCCCAGGATCAAATACCTTAGAGAACCAAGTGAATCCCACATACTCAAGAATCATCTTGAGTTAACTCAGTCGAAAACAAGGTCAAATTACCAAAAATATAGATAAAATTACTTACTCTTGTCCATAAAACTATGGAGTCACAATCCCCAAGTGCCTAAATCCACGCATGAGGTCATTTCATTGCTCCACGTGCACATTTATTGTTTATTTTTATTTTTTTTATTTTTTGTTTTTTTGAATACTCATATTAAAACTAAAATGATCACCTAACCTATGCTATTTATTTGGGGGAACCCATGAACTAAAACTAATCCCCCACTATCCAATGGACGTGCATTGTGATTCTTTTTTTTAATTGGATGAAAATATAAACAATGAAATATCACATTAGACAACCACACTTTTCAAATTCTATGCTCATGAAATATACATGGATTAAAATTAGAATCAGGTCTTGAAAAATTATTTGATATTCAATTTCAAAGTGTTCAATGTGTATTATCATGTTCAAGGTTAAAGGAACTTATCCTTTCATTAAGGAACACTTTTTTTCAAATAATTTTTTTTGCACATAAAAGAAATTTATTTATTTCATCTCCCCCCAACATAAAATAGCCACATCCACAGTGTTTGAAGAAAAGAAAATTTAGAAGGGGGTAGAGTTAGAATAGAGTATTTATAAAATAAATTCGATTAAATAAACATGGAACAAAGTCACCTGGTTTTTAAAGTTGAAGTTCATGATGCTCCACAATATTCCTTTGATCTCCATGCTTCTCATAGAATCCCAATGGAAGATGGTAGAAAATTGTGGATGTTATGGATATAGTTGATTTCCCTATAAAACTCTTTGAGCTCACTAGCTTATGCTTCCCACTCACAATCTAAATTAGAAACCATGGAAACCCTAAGACGTTCCCTTAATTAAAACCAGACAAAGATAAAAAAATATACATATTTATTTTAGCATACCAAAGACCGATACAATTATCCCATAAAAAAAAGAAAATAATAATAATAATAATAATATATATATATATAAGTCAAATATAAGTATATATAAAAAAATTATATAATAAGGAAGCACTATAAGCTGTAGGTCAGTGGAAATTGTGCGGCCCTATATCCCCTCGGTCTCAGGTTTGAGTCCCCATGGCTTCGCCATTTTTGACAGGGTTTTCCCCATGAATTACGACATGTACTTTTATTTTATTAATTATTAATATATATATATTTTTGTATTTTTATTTTAACCTAAAAAACATAAAAATAAAAATAAACTGATGATACATTGTGTTCTTTTTAAATTTCTGGGTAAGTTATTACTAAAGGATCACACCATGTGACACAGATGAATATGGTGCTCCCCTTTCATACCCATCCATACTCAGAATAGAAGAATACGTCAAAAATCTATCGTACTATCATATATATAGTTAAAAATATTTTTTAATATAAAATTGATTTATTAATCCTATTTGAAAAATAAATATGATGCACAATGATTAGAAACATGAAAACCATGGGTTTCCTTCCCTGCAGCGCTTTTGTTTAATGTCGTTATCCTGACATGGACCTATCATTGTTTAAGTATTTTTCACATCTAAGGATGGTTCACACGAGTATTCATCAACTTCATGTTTTCGGAATGGTTTAATGAATGGTTTAACTCTATGAACATTAACTTTAATGGTTTGACCATTACTGGGATCTTGAATTTCTACAGCGCAATAGGGGTACACCTTATGCACTATGTATGGACCTGACCATCTGGACCTCGACTTTATTGGGTGTAAATGATGTTTTGAACTATAAAAGAGAATAGGTTTACCTGATATAATGTGTTTGGTTTTATGATTTTGAGATTGAGAGTCTTTTACTTTAGCTTTATTGATCCTTGAATTTTCATAAGCCTCCATCATAAGTTCCTCAAGTTAATTGACATCTAATTTCTTTTTTGTTCCGACCAATGAGAGGTCATAATTCATTTTATTAATTTCCCAAAAATCCTTATGTTCAATCTCCACTAGAAGATGACATGCTTTTCCATAAACCAACCTATATGAGGGAATTCCTAAAATGGTTTTAAATGCAGTTCGATAGGCCCAAAGAGCATCTAAGAGTTTGCTCGACCAATCTTTCCGAGATGGATTAATAGTTTTATCAAGAATTTCTTTGATTTCTCGATTGGCTAACTTAGATTGAAAATTGGTATATGGGTGGTAAGTAGTGGACACATTGTGATAAATTTAATACTTGTCCATCAGTGTTGAGAATGGATGATTGAAAAAATTAGTTACACGATCACTAATGATAGCCCTAGGGATTCCAAATCTAGAGATAATGTTTTCCTTGAGAAATCTAATCACAGTTTGATGATCATTGGATTTTGTATGAATGGCCTCAACCCATTTGTAGACATAATTGAAAGATAAAAGGATATATAGATATCCCATACTCGAGACTAGATGGCCAAGGACTAGTAATTCTTTAACCATGAAATGACATTTTTCCCACTTTAGGACCAGATTCCTTTCTTATCATCTTGAAAAAACTCTCTCCACATTCCTTTGACATACCTCAAATGTATCCCCAAACATAGATAATTCATCGATGAATACCTCTAGAAAATACCCTACCATGTCCGAGAAGATTCCCATCATGCACTGCTGGAAGGTTATAGGGGAATTGCATAACCCGAAGGGCATGTATTTGAAAGCAAAGGTAATGAATGGAAATGTGAATGTAGTATTCACTTGATCCTCTCGGGAGACCTAAATTTCATTGTACCCTGAGTATCCATCTAAGAAACAGTAGAAGGTGTGACCTGTGACTCTCTCAAGGTCTTGGTCAATGAATTGTAAGGGTAAATGGTCCTTCCTGGTAAATGATTTTATCTTCCTATAGTCGATACAGACTCTCCATCCACTAATCACCGTAGTTGGAAGAACCTATCCATCCTTATTGGTTATCACTATAGTTCCAGCATTATTTGGGACATCTTGAATTGGGATTACCCACTCACTCTCAGTAATGGGGTAGATGATACCTGCTTTCAACAACTTAAGAAGTTCTTTTCTTACCACATCCATAATATTTGGATTGAGTCTCCACTGAGGTTGACGATATGGTTTGTATTAAATTTACAAGAACAATTCTATGAGTTCCAATGAGTGGGATAATCCCAGTAACATCAAAAAGGGTCCATCCAATCGATTTCTTATTCTTTCTTAGGACATCCAGAAGCATCATCTATTTATTGGCTTCAATATTGGAAGAAATTACAATAAGAAATGATCGCTTGTCCCTTAAGAACACATACTTGAGTAATGAAGGTAGGACCTTAAATTTGAGATCAGATTGGATATCACTTTCTATGAAAGGATGAGAATTTGTATTGAACTCAGTTTCTTTGTTTAGATTTCTTGATAGAATTGGTTCCTTGTGATCATAATTTTTATCCAATAAATTATCCAGATTAGTGTCATGAATGGGTATGGACTCAATGTTATTGATTTCAACAATGGTATCATTGATTGGTGATTCGAGAAAATGATCAAAAAAGCTATCTGAAAGAGATTCAATCCAAGGAGAAAAATTTCCCTCATTTGAACAATGAAAATCAATCTCTTCTTGACTTAAACACCCTTCAATAATTCCTTTATGGTCCTCGAGTTCACTATCAACAATACCAATTCAATTAACCTCATGGATCTCTTCATCATCCCTAATTTTAGAGTTTTCAATGTAGATGTTCAAGTCTAGACTCATGTTTCCACAGGTGATGGTCATGTTCCCATTTCAGACTCTGATAACAATGATGGTTATTTCAAGGAAGGGATGGACAAGGATGATTGGGGTTTTTTCCTTATTTCCTATGTTTAGATTGTTGTCAAGGACAATGAATTCCATAGGGTAGATGAAGGTTTATACTTTTACTATAACATTCTTTAAAATTACCTTGGGAACCCTAATGCTATGATCAGAAAGTTGAAGTGTGACAGATGTGGGTTGGAGGTCTTCCAGTCCTAACTAGCCGTACACAATTTAGGGAATGAGATTGACACTACCACCTAGGTCACACAATACCTTTACAACTTTGTTCTCTCCTAGTTCAACATTAATGTAAGGGAATCCTAGGTCTTTAATCTTTGGTGGAAGGGTTCCTTGGATTGTTGTGCTAACATTTGATCCCATAAGGACTTGGTTATTATGTGTGAATTTCATTTTACATGTGCATAGGTCCATTAGGTATTTTGAGTATGAAGGAATGGTTTGAATAGAATCGAGGAGTGGAATGTTCAACTTGACTTGTGATAATATTTCCCTCAATGTTTCATTTAATTCCGGCTTGGTTTCCCCCCTCATGCATCGAGGAAATAGTGTAGGTTGTGGGATTGTTGGTTGAAGAGTTGTTTCTTTCACATTCTCATTGGGGTTTTTAGAATCTGTGGGTGGTTATTTATCATTTTCATGCATTGTTGATACTTTTAATGGTTTCTAAATTATTTTTTTAGGTTTTTCAGTTGATTTCCCACTTCTTAAAACTATTACAACCTTTAGTTGTTCATGAGTTGTCTGAGTGCAACTTGACACTCCCTTTAAAGTTGGGGATTGTACCAACTGAGTAGGAATAGGTGCCTTCCTAGTTTTTATGGTTTGTAGTTCATGTTTAAGGGATGATACTTCTGAGTTTGTTTTATCCATTTGTTTATACAACTGTTCAAAGATTGTTAGAGGGGCAGATTGGGAGGGGGATTGTGTTGGTTGGTAAAGGATACTTTGGTTGCTAGATGGGCTGTTGGTATTGGATATGAGGATATTCGTATTGTAATGTTTGTGGTTTTAATTGGTTATGGTTTTGGAAATTTTGTGTAGGATAGGGGGTCTAGTCCTTGTGGTTGGCTAGGTTATTGGTTATCTTTCTAGTAGAAGCCAGGGTGGTCATTATACCTTGGGTTGAATGTGTTTTGGTATTGAAGATTTTGGAAGTTTAGGGCATTGACTTTATCAGGTGGTACTCATGGAAGAACATCCTTAATGGATGGAATGGTTGGGAAATTTTCTGTTTTGTGGTCATGTTTGCCACAAATTGTGAAAACATGGTCTATAATTCGGATTTCATAGATTTTCGTAAGGTTTATCTCTTTGACCTTCCTAGTGAGTGCTGTGAGTTTATCCCTAAGGCTTTCCTCTTCTATAAGTTTATGAATTCTAGTAGTTATTTATGGATTTTCAGAATAAGGTGATGTTCCCCATGTTTGGTTTTTTTAGAAAGGCTTTTTAGATACTCATAAGCATCATTTGGGGCTTTGTTTTTAAAGGTCTCATTACACATCATGTTAATGAATTGTTTGTTCCTCGGGACCAACCCTTCATAGAAAATTATCACTTATTTATGAATAAAAAAACCATGGTGTGGAACCATGTTTAGGGTGTCTTTGAACCTCTCCCATGTTTAATATAATGACTCTCCCTCTTTTTTAAAAAAAAATTGGATTCTCTTTTTAAGTGAAATTCTTTTGTGGTGGGAGAATTATTTTTTGAGGAATTCTCTTTGTAATTGGTCCCAAGAGTTGATGGATGATGGTCACAAATTGTTTATCCAATTTTTATCTCAACCATTTAAATAAAAAAGAAATAGTCTCATTTTATCTGATTTTAGTTGATTTAGGGGACACATGGTTTCTACAATGTCATTGACCTTATTAATGTGAAGGTATGGCATTTACGACTCCATTCCATGGAATGTGGAAAGGTGGTTTAAGTGATGGGGTTTAATGATGTAGTTGGAATATCCTAGAGAATTGTGTCTAATGCATGAGGGGGAATTGGTCAAGGCATTTGTGAGGTAGTCATTCATGGTTTCATCGACTTCATTCCCTAAGTTTGGGGCTACCTCATTTGGATTTCCATTTTGGTTCCCACTCGGGTTTATGAGTTGGTTTATTTTAAGAACTTCCATTTAAATAGGATCAATTTTTGACTCTAGAGTATTTTTAAGATTATTATCTAATGGAAAGAGTTCCCTTAGTGTAATTGACTCCCCAACCCCAGGACTATCCACCATAACTAGACGGTTTGATTGGTCACGGGTGTAGGCAGACATGCACCAAAAGAAAAAAAACGAGAAAGAGAAAAGATAAGAGAATCTGGTTGAGAATAGAAGAAATGGGGGAGAATAGAATGGGTTTTGAGATTAATTACTTGGGTCCCCATCAAAAGCACCAAATTTTTTGCTAACCCAAATTTACCCAAGATTTTAGGGTGAAGCGGTCGCTTGTAGTTTAGCTTGGGTTGTTGAATCCTCAAAAACCTAAGAAGTAACCTAAAGACACATACATTATATGGATTGTTTTTGGATATGAAGTGGAAAAATTGGATTTATTTTACATGGGTTTAAAATATCACTAACATATCTATGTTAATTCAAATTAAGAAAATGGGTTGATCCTAGGTTATTGCTCGGGGTGGATTGGATGAATTCCTTTTTCAACTGTTTCAACTTATTATATTTGATATGGATTCATTTAAGGAGATAAAAAAACATCATAACTTATTGGTTTAGTTCCTACACACCCTAATACTAATCACATATACACTTGAAGGATCAATGTTTTGATCACTCCAAGGTAAAGGTTCCTATTATCACTTGAAGTGTGTGGCCTTAAATTCAACAAGGACGAATGATTTTAAAGACCATCAAAAAAATTCTCAATTAAAATAAGTGATTAGAAATTAATGGATTGATAAATAACATCCAATATAGTCCCTTTATACTCCCTTGGATCAACACATATGTGGTTTATCCCTCCATTGATTCTATGGTTTCTATAGAAGTGGGAAGTAGACTCATGAGGGAGGAAATAGAGAAGTAAAAAAAGACAATGAAATAATGATCACTCCACTATTGTGGGAAAATTTCACAAGGTTTGGTGTGAATTACTTCACACCATAATACAATGGTACCAATGTGATATGAATATGATCAGAATAAAAATATAAAAAGAACTTTTATTAATAAACTAAAATCAATTGAACAACTTACATGAGAAAGAAATGTGATTACAAAGCGGCATCATAACACTATAATGAAACCAAGAACCAAAGATGAATAAATACTCTAACAACACTATATTAAATAGAAATTTTTTGAGCCTTGAGTCGATGCTAAAATAGTAAAAGTAATATCACTTGAGTATGGTAGAGTTAGGGTAGTGGAAAGGTTTTAGAACTTAGACTTTTCCACTCTTGACCCGAGGTGGCAGCCAGCTTGCATCCACCAAATAGAGGCACCTAAGTGACCTTATAGATGGTAGAATTGGAGTGGTAAATAGAAAAATAAAATGAATCTAAGGGTTTCCCCTAACCTTTCGTAAAGTTTCATCTCAAAATAGTTTATTTGTTATGTGATATGTGTAAAATGGTAGGCTATTTTTCTGGGCTGCAGAATCTGACCCATAATTTTATCTCCAACTTGGGACGCCTGTAACTCCATTAAAACATCTGAATTAGCTTTGGATACTATTTAATAAAATGTTCCCCATGATTTCCTATATATTTAGTTAAATATTTTTAATCATTGGGCTTGGATCCAGGCCGCTACATTCTTGTTATTGGGATGTTTTCTAGTTTACATTGCCCAGAATGTGTTTCCATGAAAGTCCATTTTGGTGGTCTTCCAATGTGAATCTTTCAATACTTCAAAAGTATGAATTGTTCCCAACGTAATGGAAAACCTGAAAATAAAATTTGAAAATAAAATCAAGACCGTTTTGTATTTTAGGAGGTGTTCAAAAATTTACCATGTAATAGTGCATTTTAAGAGGGAATTACAATCATAATGTGAATTAAGGTTCAAAGTTTAAAATGAACTAAAATGGTCTTTATGAATAATAAATCACATGAATATAATATATATTAATAATTAATATTAGCCTCATTAAGTGGGTAATCAAATATAGTTTTACATTAGTTCATAGATAAGTATTTTGTTGTTTTTATTAATAATATATTAGTATATTCTAAAATTCATAAGAAAGATGAAAGGAACCTAAGGATTTTATTTCAAACCTTAAAATAAAAGAAAATATATGTAAAATTTAGTAAGTGTGATTTTTAGATACAAAAAATTTCTTTCCTTGGATAAATTATTTATAAATATGGCATAATTATTGGCCCCACTAAAACAAAAGTAGTTTAAGAAGTGCTAAGACGTAAAATTTCATAGTGATTCATAGTTTTCTTGGATTAGTGGGTTACTACTGGTGTATTATTGAATGATTTTCTCGGTTATCTATCCCATTGGGTATGTTAACTCAAAAAGGAGTTAAATTAATCTATAAGAAATAATGTGATGATTTTTTCCATAACTAAAAAAAAGATTGGTGAAAGATACATTTTTATCCCAGCCCTCCAGAAATGGTGAATTTTTTATCCACATTAATTATTCATTAAAATGAATTTGTTGTGTCCTAATGTAGAATGATCGAGTAATTTTTTATGCTTCACATAAACCAAAACCTCATGAGTTAAATTTTCTTACACATTATCTAGAACAAGATTCTGTGGTTTTTGATTTACAAATTTGGAGGCATCATTCATATGGAGTAAAGTGTAAAATATATACTGATCACAAAAGTTTGAAGTATATATTTAATAATAAAGAGTAGAAAAAGATGCAAAGAAGATGGTTGGAAATGATTAAGGATTATGACTACATGATTCATTATAATCCTGAAAAATAAAAAAATGTGTTTGGTGCTTTGAGTTAGAAAAATAATTATACATTAACCATAATAGATTAGAACATGGACCTTTAGTTAACGATTTGATGAATTTTTTCTTAAATATGTGCATGTTGGAACCTCTTCTATTTTTTAGGTATTGATACAATCATATTTTTTAGAAATAATTAAGCAACCTTAAAAGGTGGATCATGTTTTGAAAGAAAATGTAGAATCTATTAAGAATGGTAATTTTATAGACTTTAATGTTGATGAACTTGGTATTATCATATTTGTAAAGAGATTATTGTGACTCATGATTCGTAGCTGAAGAGACAATTGTTGAGTGAATCTCATAGCTCCCTATTTTTTGTTCACCCTTAAAACACTAAAATGTATAGAGACCTTTAAGATTATTGCTAGTGGGGTGGAGTGAAATGATATATTTATTATTTTACCATAAAAGGTTTGACTTGTCAATAGGTTAAAATAGAATGAAAATTACCAAAGGGTATTCTTCATCATTTGTCAGTTCCATATTGGAAATGAGAAAATATATCCATGGATTTCATGATGGGATTACCAAATAATTCATGATGTAATAATGTAATTTGGGTTATTATTGATTGATTAACTAAATATTCACATATCCTTCCCATTATAGATAGTATGTATTTAGATCATCTTTCTCAATTGTATCTAGATGATATAGTTAGGTTACATGGATTTCCCCTATTAATTGTTTTGGATCAAGATCCCAGATTCACCTCTAATTTCTGGAAAGTACTTCAAAAGTCATTGGGAATTGAATTAAATTATATTATATACTTTCATCCTCAATCTGATGGACTGTACAAGAAAACATTTCAATCCTTAGAAGACATGATTTGATCTTTTTTAATGGATTTCCATGAAATTTGGGATCAACATCTTTCATTAGTCATGTTTTCTTATAATAACAGCTTTCATTCCAGTATACAGGTGGCACCTTTTTAGGAATTGTATGGAAAGCGATGTTGGAATCCTAATTTTTGGAATTAAGTAGGAGAAATTAAGTTTATGGGACAAAATTTGGTAGAGGAAATATTTGAGAAAGTGAAAATGATTCAGTAAAATATGAGGACAACTCAGTACAGGTAGAAAAGTTATATGGATAACTTGGTGAAAGATCTTTATTTTGATGAAGTTTATCATTTTTTCCTTAAAGTTTCCACATGTAAAAGTTTTATATGTTTTGTTAAAAGGGGGAAGATAAGTTCACAATTAATTGACATGTATGAAATTTTCACGAACCAACCTGAGCCGACCCTAAATCGGTCACCTGAACCAATTCGTGGCATGGCCAGAATAATTTATTCCCAATATAAAATTAAATAAACCGAACAATATAAAGATAAGAAAATAATCTGAATATATATATATATATATATCAATATACAACTGAATATATTTTACACAAAACTAAAAATATAAAAAAATGAAAAACCAAAACTCAAACCAAACCAGATGAATCCAACATCTCAATGTGACCCTGAAGGTCACTCTCCGATACAAAGAAAAACTATTGCCAATGGAGATCAAGACCAATTTTAACACCTATATAAGGATATAAAAACAAGAAAGAACTATTTTAATGATTATTAAAACTTAGTAGGCTAGCCCAAATAATCTATTCCCAATGCACTTACTTTAAAATAAAAGAAACATCAACCTCATGTTTGTAATACAATATACCAAGTAATAGTTTTCCTTTATTTTCAATTTTAAAAGAAATCATGATCCATTGAACTTTTTCCATTCCAAAACTAGGTTCATTTCTGTTAAATAAAAATAAAAATTTTCCAGGGGAAATTGATTCTTTCATTTAGAAATCGCACAAGAGAGTATAAAACACTTTTACTTTAAAACATTTTTCCATAAATATTTGGGAGACAACTCATCACTTTCCAAGAAAGACACCACACATGATAGAACTACAATAATCAAAATCAAAGGGAAATGTAAATAAGAACATAAAAGTATCCAAGTATCTCTATCATTACTATAAGTAACTGAGTTCCAATAGACATGGGTGAACCTAGGATCTCTTGAATAATCTAGAACATACTAATACATGAGACCCATCCTTGAAATCATGCCTCACACGATGAAATAAAAAGCACCCTAAACACTACCTACAACCGTAACTCAGGATAGACCAAGGTTAAAACCCCATAGCAATAAAACCAATATATCCACCTACTATAGGCCACCAACTAGTGCATAATCTAGCTAGTACAGTACTCGTTCTTAGAAAATTCTCTCACAATGTCATGTTCCCATGTCTCACATATAAATGGGGTGATCCAACTGATGCCAATTGATTATCCAATCAAATGAATATATAATAATAGTTCAATAATAGGTATCACCCTGAATCATTCCAAGGACCAATCTCTTTCCCTACAAAACAACGATAAAAAAGAAGTCCACATTGAGGACCTCTCATTTCCGTACTAAGTGAATAGTTCACAAGGATTCCATAGTGAGGAAATCCCACCCAATAATATATATATATATATATACACACAAGATAGGAGGATTATCCAATGAGGGTTTTCATATTAAATTTTTTTACAATTTTTAACAAATTTCCAAAGAGGGCTCAAGCTCTTTTTAGAAAAACCATCATTTCTCAAAGAAACAAATCCATATTTAAAAAGTGGTGTAAACACACCATTTTCCATTTCAAAATCATTTTAAAAACCTTTTTTAAACATTCACATCACACATTAAATCCAAACCCATTTAATAAAAATGCCAAACAGACCACAATCCACCATCACATGCCAAATCACTTTCAAAAGCCAATTAAATGCTATTTTGAAATCCAAAACAACTTTGAAAAACCATTCAAGGAACCCAATTCATTATTTCACATATCAAAAATATATTAACAAATACAAACCATGCTTTTCATACCAAAAATTACTCACAAAATCCAATCAGGCATTTCATAAAATACTTGGTGTGAAACATTTAATAAAACAAAGACATTTATCACGTAACACGGAAGAAATCACCACTTTACACACAAAACAGTAATTTAAAATACCACACGTCATTATTTCATATTCAAGGAAGGTGTGAAAATCATGAAACTGGTGAATATTAAATTAAAAAGTCATGTTCAAGGGAAACCTTCCTCGAATCCATGGGGCATCGACAACAAGCACCACAAACCACTCAGTAAAGGTTCCAAGATCCATGATCTACCAAGAGGAAACCTAAACAAGAAAAAAACCCCAACATAAATGAAGGGAAACATGAACCCTATATCCACATTACCATGAGAGATGAGAAACTGAAGGGGAAATTGAAGAATAATGAAGAGGGAGAGGAGGAGAAGAGATTACCTTGAGAGATTTATCCCCGAAACTTGAATAAATCCTTAGATCCACACCAAGGGAGAAGGAAGCATGGAGAACTAGGGATAGGTATCCCTATGGATGTAAAAATTAAGAGAAATGGAAAATGGGTGGATTTGGGTCTAAAATCCAGAGGGGGAAAAAGATTCATTTCATCATTTTAATGACCTGGGCATTGATCACGGTTTAGATGCACTGTTTACCAAACTATGTGACACTTACTAGACAACTAGGTAACCTACATATTTTGGTAGTACAATTTGGTAAACTATGCTCCAACCATACAGAATGGTTCTATCCCAAGACAATGGCTCCCTATATTCTTGTTGCATAGTTAGAAAAACTATGTGAAAGCTGTGTGTGATGCTACTGCCACCACACTTTAACCGCATGGTTTCCTGGGCTGTGCCAGACAGTTTTCCCTAGCTGTGCACCTAAACCATTAAACATTATAAAAACAAATTAAAACTAAAAATTTAAAACTATAAAACCCAAAATTTGAGATAAAACCCCAAGTCCAAAAGATGGACTTGGAGAATTGTTAAAAATAAAAATCCAGGTGTGAAAATTCTCCCCACCATAACACCTTCCTCCCCTATAAAACCACCACATTTTCTAGTTGATTGATCAAAAACTAAGGATTCTCAAAACCATATAATCCAATATCTTAAACAATAATTCCACTACCACTTCCAAATGGATCTTACACCTCTTTCCCAAACTAAAAAAAAACAAACTGAGACTACTTCCTGAGAAAAAATGGGAAATGTTAAACCACAACATCCATAACCATGATTCAAATAAGATTGTTAAGCATACTCCAAAACCCAATTCTCCCCCAAAACAAAAAGAAACTCATAAATCAAAAAACTTCAAAATAAATCCACTTCATTTGAACCAGCACTAGAACCAAACCATAATCTCCATATGGGAGGCCAAAATGGACTCCCTGCCATTAGAAAAAAATTAACACTGATTATTTCCAAAAGAAACCACAATGAGACCCATAGTGGACCTCCCCTCCATTGATAACCAACCGGATTAAGTATAATTAGAAACTTCCCCACATGGAACAAAAACCGCCACCATAAGGGGAGGGGAAGGAATGGGACCAATGAAAGGAACCCTAATCAAAATGACAACTAACACAAGGCTCATCCCCTCCAGATGGACACAAAACAAAGACACACCAAGTTAACATGGGCTATCCACACAAGGACAACTGATTAGAAACTCGCATCCAACAATTCATAATCACAAACACTTCATGAGGGATAAGTCCACCATGCTCTTTACAACAAGAAATAATTCAAAATGACATAGAGACCATAATAGAAACATATAAACTACCTCACTATAATGGTGGATATACGAGCTGAGCTAAACTCCCCACACCCTTTGCGATTTCCTAACTACACAATTGCTTCACTCCAAGGCCTTTGGATAGAGACCTGATGTTTGGAGCATCCACTGCCTCATAGTCAAGTGGTGATAATCCCTAATTAGGACTCCTTATTTTGGTACTTCAAGTAGCCACACTACACCCCTGGTAGAAATAGAAGATCATGACACACCATGAAACTCACTTTATCAAACAAAACACTCTCACCCAAAAAGGGTCTTGGAATATGCGCACACCATTTTTTTTATCACTCCAAACAAGGAGTAGAATGGACAAGGCACCTGACAAAACACACTAAACACCATCGATAACAACTACGACAACCAATAGAATTATCACAATGGGGAGGCACTTTAAATAAATCCCAAACAGCTCTCTACTCCAGCAAAAAGTCTAGAGTGTCCTTTGAAGAGGTGGATTTGACTTTTGAAACTCAAAAATGAAATCCTTAGGTTTATCAACTAGAAATATTGATAAGGGGGAATAACCCATAGCTTCACCACAAATATCCATAAAACCTCTATGGAAGAGGACACTAGAAAATAAGAAATCAAAGGGTTCTATCAAAACCATCTCATAACAAAAAATCACCTCAAACAGATATCAACACAAGGGGAAGTAAATCAAATATACACAAACTTTTCTAGAATCCTGCTAAACACCGCTTCAAAACCGAATCACCAACAAGATTTCAAAATTATAACACAACATTAACATCACTTCCAAATCACAAAAAAAAACATATCACATAAACAATTCTACCCAAACCATGGAAGAGAAATCCATACAACTACTAGTTTTCAAAACACCACAACTCCCCTATTAAAAACACTTTTGAAAAAACAAAATAAACTAGGTGTATTTTTACACTTACCAACTGTATTCTATAGAGTCTCACTCACATGCACATTATCGACCCATAATGGGAACCCATAAACCATGCCAATACTAGGCACTCTCTTCCCGTATCATTATCCAACCACTTTCCACACATATCCATGCATGTGAGAACTCATAGAATATACAAAAGGTCAAAACTAAACATTCTCATTTTTCAAAACAAATCATTTAACCCAATTAAAAATTCATGAATCCCTTCAAAGTCTCACTAACCACCAGGTAAAAAACCATTTTCAAATTCCACATTTTATTCCATTTCATCATGCTAAAAAATCCCATGGATCTCCTTCCAAAAATTTGATTAATTTCATTCAAAAAAATTTCTAGTAGCTCAAAAAGTTTATTTCATCAAAGATAATTTAATTAAAAACACTTTATTTCTGGTTTAAAACAATTCCCAAAACAAACTTCTATTTTCAAATGAAAAATCTCAATAAAACCCAAACATTGATTATGGGAATCTAGCCTCATTTCACCCTAAAGGGTTATTTTTTAAAAATTATTTCTTCTAAATCATTAATCAAAGTAGATATTGAAAATCCATTTCCCACTTTCCAAAATTCCAGCCATTTCCACTTTAAACCTATATTTTCTCAATTCCAAACAAGTGTTTTAAAAAAAAAATCAGAATCATGAAAGGTTCAGAAAAAATCACAAGAGGGAACTAGTGTCATTGGGTGACTTGTCCATATGGTTGGTTTCCATATTCCAAACACACCATCATCACATAGAGTCTTTTGGGACCATATCTCCAGCACTACATGGCTTTCCAGGCCATGCGAGCTCACAGAGACCACTGGCCCAACCCCATTTTCAAATTCCAAACACCAAATGATTCACAATAACCAAAAGAAACCAACAAAACTAGAATTCCTATAGAAACCTGAGTATTAGAACAAGAAAGGGTTCATGATGTCCTTCCCATTACTACCTCTTGAAACTCGATAATCTTACTCCATCTACCTTGATATCCCCGGGTAAAAAAGGGTTCTCTAAGAAGCAAGGTCCACCAAATACTAACCTTATATGATACTATTTTGTCACAAACCAACCCAATATGACCCTGAACCAGTCACCTGATTCAATCCGTGGTATGGCCTGAATAATCTATTCCCAATATAAAATTAAATAAACCGAATAGTGGAAAGATAAACAAAGAATCCCAGTATAGATATACATATCAATATCTAACTGAATGTCTTTTAAAAAAAACTAAAAATATAATAAACTAAAAAACCAAAACTCAATCCAAACTAGATTATTGCAACATCTTCATGTGACCTTGAAGTCCAATCTTCAATACCAAGAACAACTATCTCCCACAGAGATTAATACCAAGACAAACACTTTTAGAAGAAGAAAAGAACAATAATGAACTATAGGCATGAGTATAAAAACTAAGTAGGACAGCCTAAATTATTTGTTCCCAATAAAATTCATTTAAAATAAAAGAAAATTCAACCTAATGTTTGAAATAAAATATACCAAGTAATATTTTTAATGCATTTTCCATTTTAAAATAAATCACTGTCTATTTAACTTTTCCATTCCAAAAACTAGGTTTATTTCCATTGAGGAAACATTAATATTTTCAAGGGGAAAGTGAGGCTTCCATTTTAAAATGGAGTAAAATAGTATAAAAACAATTTACTTTAAAAAAATTCCTAATAATTTGGGATCCAACTCATCAAATTCCAAGAAGGACACAACACATGATATAACTACAATAATCACAATATAAGGTCAATGAAAATAATCACACAAAAGTATCCAAGTATCTACATCATTTATATAACTAAGTTCCAATATACATGGGTGAACATAGGAGCTCGTGAATAATATAGAACATACTAATACATGAGACCCATCCCTAGAATCATGAATCACAGGATGAAATCAAAAGAACCCTAAAAACTCCAAACGACCCTAAATCAGGATAGACTGAGGGAAAAACCCCATAATAATAAACCCAATATATCCACCAGTTATGGTCCACCATCTAGTGCATAATCTATCCAGTGCATTAATCATTCTCAGAAAATTATCTCACTATTTCAGGTTCCCATGTAGCATTTATAAATTGGGTGAGACAACTAATACCAACTAAGGATCCAACCACATCCATATATAATAGTATTTCAACAACAAGAATCACCCTGAATTGCTCCAAGGATAAATATCTTTCATGAAAAAACAATGATAAAAAAGGAGACCACACTGAGGACCTCCAATTTTCATACTAAGTGAAAGGGTCATGAGGATTCCATGGTGATGACATCCCACCCAATTTAATATATATATATATATATAAAGTAATTATGATTATCTAATGAGGGTTTTCATATTAAATTTTTTCACCATTTTCACAAAATTATTAAACGGGCCCCAATCTCTTTTCACAAAAACCATAATTTCTCAAAGAACCATATCTATATTTAAAAAGAGGTGTAAACACAGAATTTTACATTTTACAATCCTCTTTTAAACATTCACGTCAGACCTTCAAGAAAAATACATTTAATAAAAATTCCAAATAGACCACAATCCACCGTCACATGCCAAATCACTTTCAAAATCCAATTACACACTTCATTTAAATCCCAAACCACTTTGAAACCCCATTAAAGGAACCTAATTAACCATTTCACATATCAAAAATATACTCACAAATCCAAACCATGCTTTTCAAACCAAAAATTACTCAAAAAATCCAATTGGTCATTCCATCAAACACTTGGGGTGCAACATTTAATAAAACAACGACATTCACATAACTTGGAAAAAATCACCACTTTTCACACCAAACAATAATTTAAAAGATCACGCATCATTATTTCATATTCCTAGAAGATATAAAAACCATGAAACCAGTTAATCATAATTTAAAAGGGAAAGTACAAGGGGAACATACCTTGAATCCATGGCACATCAACAATACACACCCCAAACCAGTCCACGAAGGTTCCAAGATCTACCAAGAGGAACCCTAAACAAGAAAAACCCCCAACATAAATGAACGTAAACATGAAACCTAGATCCACATGGTCATGGGAGAAGAAACAATCATGGGAAATGGAAGAAGAATGAAGTGGGAGAAGAGGAAAGGATATTGCCTTGAGATATCTAGCCCCAAAACTTGAAGAAATCCTTATATCCACACCAAGGGAGGTGGAAGGAAACTTGGAAAACCAAGGAGAGGCCTCCCTATGGCTGTATAAACAAGGATAAAGGGAGAATATAAGGATTTGGGGATAAAATATTGAGAGGGAAAAGATACATTTCAATATTTTAATGACTCGGGTACTGTGCATGGTTTGGCCACACGGTTTACCAAACCGTGTGCCAACCATGTGCCCCTTACTAGACAACCAGGGAATCTTCACAGTTTAGTCGAACGGTTTGGTAAACCATGCTCCAACCATAAAAAATGGTTCTATCCTGAGATAGTGTCTCCCCATACGCTTTCCGTATAGTTAGACAAACCATGCGCAATCCATGCACTATGCTAATGCCACCAAACTTCAACTGCACAGTTTATTGGGCTGATCCACACGATTTCCCCTAATTTTTCAGATAAACCATGAAATATGAAAAAAACAAATTAAAAATTAAAATTTAAAACCCTTACACCCAAAACATGATAGAAAAATCCATGGCCAAAAGATTGATCCGAACAAAGGTAAAAAATAAAAATCTGGGTGTGACATAAATCCTGGAAGAAGTTGGTTTAGCTACCTACCAAGTGGCTTTTACTTCAAGTTTATCCTAAGAACACAATATATTTCATGTCTCGATGTTAAGATAATATTTTTCAGATTCATCTAATTTTTTGAGCCATAAGGTAGTTCGGTTATAAGACTACCATTCATATGAGAAACAACTAGTAAAGATTCTTGACCATAAAGAGAAAGTGATTATGGATAAGGTTATTCATAAAGTTATGTTTTTATAGAAAAAATCATATAGTTAAATAAGGAACATAGAAATACGGAAATGTTATGAGTTAAAGATATCCCCACTTGTTTAATAAGTGAATAAAATTAAGATGATGCAATTTCCAAAATGGGGGAGATTGTAAAAACCTAGGTAATGGTGGAATAAATCATTTTTATATTTATTATTATTCATTAATTAGATATTTATATTCATTATAAAAATATTAAGTAATTTTTTAAAGAAAAAAGGAAATAGTTTTATTTAACTCTTTTCTTATAAGGTCTTATTTAGAAGTTTAATTTTAAAATTATAGAATTTTAATTTTAAAAAAATTAATTTCATTTTTTAATTCATCATGTCAAAATTATACTAATATTATTTTTTGGGATTTTTAAAAATTGAGTGATTTTTCAGTGAATAGTGAAAATAACTGCTTTTTCAAATATTATAATTTCTTTTCATCAAATAAAGTAATTTTAAATTCATGCTATATTTTCGATGTGGTATTAAGTTGAAATATAAACCATTTTATTTGGAATAACCCTATTAACTTCATTTTAATCATCAATTTTCATTATTTTGGTATAAGTTTATTTTTATTCTTAAAAATAGAGTTTAATAAAAACTCTTTTTAAGTGCATAAAGTTTATGAATTTCAATTAATTAAAATAAATCTGAATAAATAAATATTTAACTAAAATATATATTTTATATAACTATTTATATTAATTAAAATTAATATAATTATTATTTCTACTCATGGGTTTAATATAGGACCATATATTGCTTGAAAAATGTAATTTCTTAAAAAAACATTTTTCATCGTTCTATTCAAGATACTTATAAAAGGAATTTCATAAAATTATGGGGGTTTAATTTGGGAAAAGGGATTTTATATTTAGAATCATCATAATTTTTATTATTTAATAAGTCCAATATAATTTTTTTCCATAAAGAATAGTGAAAATAGTAAAAAAACGTCTCCATACTAAAAAGGGTAAATCGGTTTAACATAGGTTAAAACTAAGTGACAAGCACACTTTTTTCATATTTAATATTACTTTATGAAGAATTTTTTACCTTTATAAATTTAGGCTTTATATTTTTCTTTTTATGGGTCACTTGTTCATGAAATTGGCCTATATAATATTTTAAGTAAAGAACAAGACAAAATATCACCCTCTTGATTTTAAATATCTCATTTGTGTTCACAAAGGGGAAAAAACAAATTTTAAAAGGATATAAATGGTTATTTTGAGAATAATTAAGTTATTATCATGATTATAATTTATTTTTACTTTTTAATAATTATATAATTACCTTAAATTCTTACGCAACATCGACACGATATTTATTTAATTAAAACAAAAATAAAATATATGATTTAAAAAATATTATAAGTAATATAATTTGAGTGAGTTATTATATTCCAAAATAAATTTTTAGATAATTATAAATTATTTGAGGTTTTTTAAAGGTTTATATTTTAAATCCATATTTTACATTATGTTTTAAAATTCAAATTAATTTAATAGTATCAAAATTGGAATTAGTGATATTTTATAATAAATAATGTTTTATTAAATAATTTAAAAATCCTAAGAATATAATTGTCAAACAAGTAAATGGGAAATGGTTTATAATATCAAGCATGTTCCATTTATTGTCCATTTTTTTCTTTTATAATAGCTTTCTTTACCCCTAAAGAGTAAAAAATTTAATTCTGTGGTAATTTTTAAAAAGGGTTGGCGCTGGTTAAAACAAAAAGATAAGGGTGAAAACATCACCTAAACTTTTCAAATTTTTATTTTATGATATTATTTTGAATAAAAATAATATTAAAGTTTAATATTATCAATTTGGATTTATTTTAATATGGAAATTAATTTTTATTAATCTAACACTTTAAGAAATTCCAAAAGTTCCCCTCTCCTCTCTTATAAAAGGTCACCTCATATCCTCTCTTTTATTAACCAAGGAACTATTTAATTAGTGCCTAATACTAAGCCTATTTTAAATCCCTCTTATTAAATTTATCAAGTAGAACTTTTGAAAATGAAAAATTAGTTAAAATAGTTTCTAGATAAAGGTTTCATTCATCCTATAACTCAACCTTTGGGTGTTCCCATTTTATTTGTTAAAAAGAAATATGGTTCAATGATAATTTCCATTGATTATATATCCTTAAATAACATAACTATTAAGAACAAGTATCATTTTCCTCATATCAATGATTTTTTTGATGAGCTCTAGGGAGCACAATATTTTTCAAGATTGATCTCGGGTCAGGATATCATCAGTTGAAGGTGAAGGAAGAAGATATTATAAAGATGAAATTTTGGACAAAATACGAGCATCATGAGTTTTTAGTTATTACCTTTGGGATATCTAATGCACCAGTTGTATTTATAAACCTTATTAATATAGTTTCACATGAGTACATAGATAATTTTATGGTTTTGTTTATTACTGATATTTTAGTATATTCTAAAATTCATAAGAAACATGAAAGGAACCTAATGGTTTTTAAACCTTAAAATAAAAGAAACTATATGTAAAATTTAGTAAGTGTGATTTTTAGTTATAAAAAATTTATTTCCATGGACATATTATATATAAAAATAGAATAATAATTGATCCAACTAAAACAAAAGTTTTTTAAGAATGGCCAAGACCAAAAAATGTCCTAGTGATTCTTGTTTTCTTGGATTAGTGGGTTACCACTGGTGGATTGTGAAAAAGTTTCTCGGTTATATAGCTCACTAACTTAGTTAACTCAAAAATGAGTTTAATTAATCTAGTTGAAATAATTTGATGATTTTTTTAGGAATTAAAAAGATGATTGGTTAAAGATCCATTTTTATCCCTACCCTCCAGAAATGGGGAATTTATCATCCACAGTAATGCTTCATTAAAATGACTTTTTTTCCTAATATAAAATGATCGGGTAATTTCTTATGCTTCATATCAACCAAAACCTCATGAGTTAAATTATCCTACACATTATCTAAAATTATATTCTATGGTTTTTTATTTAAAAGTTTTTAGGTATAATTTATATGGAGTAAAGTGTGAAATATATATTGATGAAAGAAGTTTTAAGTATATATTTACTCATAAAGTCATGAACATGAGGAAAAGAAGAGGGTTTGAATTGATTAATGATTATGAATACATGATTCATTATCATCTTGGAAAATAAAAAAAAAGTGGTCGATGCTTTGATTTGGAAAAATAACGCTACATTAACCATATTACATTTGGAACATGAAACTTTGGTTAATGATTTGAGGAGTTTTGTCCAAAAATTTATGCATGTTGGAACTTCCTCTATTTTGTTTCAGGTATCAATACAATCATATTTTTCAAAAATAATTAAGAATCCTTAGAAGGTGGATCATGTTTTTAAAGAAAATATATAATTTATTAAGGAGGGTAGGTTTCTAGATTTTAATTTTGAGGAACTAAAAATTATCATATTTGGAAAGAGATTATGTGTTCCTCAGGATTCCTAGTTGACGAGATAATTGTTGAGTGAAGCTCATAGCTCCCAATTTTTTGTTCACACTTAAATCACTAAAATGTATATAGACATTCAAAAATATTACTAGTTGGGTGGAATGAAATGAGATATTGATTATTTTACCATGAAATGTTTAACTTTTAAATAGGTTAAAAAAGAATAAAAATCACCTAAGGGGATTCTTCAGCCTTTGTCAGTTCCATAGTGGAAATGGAAAAAACATAACCATGGATTTCATTATGGGATTACAAAAGGAATCATCATGTAATAATTTTATTTGGGTTATTATTGATTGAGTAATTAAATATTTACATCTCCTTCATATTATATATAGTATTTATTTAGATCTTATTTCTCAACTGTATCTAAAAAAGATAGTCAGGTTACATGGATTTCCCCTATCCATTGTTTCTGATCATGATCCTAGATTCACCTATAATTTTTTGAAAGGACTTCATAAGTCATTGGGTAATGAATTAAATTTTATTATATCTTCACATCCCAAATCTGATATACTTTCCATGAAAACATTCCAATCCTTAGAATATGTGATTCGAGCTTTTTAAATGGATTTTTAGGGAATTTGGGATCAAAATCCTTCATTAGTTAAGTCTTTTTATAATAACAGCTTTCATTCCTGTATACAGCTGGCACATTTTAAGTAATTCTATGGAAATAGGTGTTGGAATACTACTTTTTAGAATGAATTGTGGGAAATTAAGTTGATGGGAGAATATTTGGTAGAGGAATTTGTTGATAAAGTGAAAATTATTCAGTAAAATATGAGGACAACTCAGTGTAGGTAGAAATGTTATGTTGATAACTGAATGAAATATATATCTTTTTAGTAAGAAGATCAAGTTTTCCTTAAAGTGTTCCCAGGGAAAAGTGTTATGTGGTTTGGAAAAAAGGGAAAGATAATTTCACAATTCATTAGACCTTATGAAATTGTTACAAACCAACCCGAGCCAACCTTGAAACAATCACCCAAGCTGATCCATGGCATGGACTAAAAAATCTATTCCCAATATAAAATTAAATAAAATTAAAAGAAGAAAGATAAACAAAGAAACACAATATATATATACAAATCAATATCCAACTGAAAATCTTTTACACAAAACTGAAAATACAAAAAAAAATGCAGAACTAAAACTCAAACCAAACCAGAAGACTAAAACATCCCAATGTGACTCTGAAAGTAACTCTCTGATTCCAGGAATAAATATTTCCCACGATGATCAAGAACAAACTAAACAACTACAAAAGAATCTAAAAACAAAAAAAAACTATAGGTTTGAGTATTAAAACTCAGTAGTCTAGCCTTAATAATCTATTCCCAATGAACTTCCTTTAAAATAAAAGAAACATAAAACTCAAGTTTGAAATATAATATACCAAATAATATTTTCCATTCATTTTAAATTTTAAAATAAATCATGGTAATTTCCCTTTTCCATTACAAAACAAGGTTTGTTTCTATTAAATAAACAATAACATTTTTAAGGGGAAAGTGATGCTTTGATTTCAAAATGGAACAAGAGAGTATAAAAAAATTTAACATTAAAAAAAAAATTCCATAAAAATTTGGGATCCAACTCATCAATTTCTTTGAAGGAAACCACACATAAGAGTACTATAATAATCACAATATAAGGGCAATGGAAATAAGTACACAAGAGTATCCAAGTATCTTTATCATCGCTGCAAGTAACTATGTGCCAATATACATGGGTAAACCTAGGATCTATTGAATAATATAGATCATACTAATACATGAGACCCATCCTCAGAAGCATACCTCACACAATGAAATCAAAAGCATCCTAAACACTCTTATCCACCCAAAATCAGGACAAACTAAGGGGAACCCCCCATAGAAATAAACCCAATATATCCACCTTCTATGGTCCACAATCTAGTGTGTAATCTAGCTAGTGAAATAATAGTTATTAGAAAATTACCTGACTATGACAAGTTTCCATGTCTCACATATAAATGGTGTGATCCAATTGATTCCAACTAATCATCCAATCACATGAATATATAATAATAGTCTAACAATATATATCACCCCGAATCACTCTAAGGATCAATCTCTTTCCTTACAAAATGATGGTAAAAAAGATGTCTACATCAAGGACATTCCATTTCCATAATAAGTGAATGGGTAATAAGGATTCTACATAGAGGAAATACCTCCCAATAATATATATATATATATATACAAGGTAAGATGATTATCCAAGGAGGGTTTTCATAATAAATAGTTTCACCATTTTCATAAAATTTCCAAACAGCCCTCAATCTCTTTTCACAAAAACCATCATTTCATAAATAACCAAATCCATATTTAAAAAGATGTATAAACACACCATTTTACAATTCAAAATCATTTTAAAACCCTTTGTTAAACATTTACATCACACTTTCAATAAAAATCCATTTAATAAAAATTCCAAACAAACCTCAATCTGCCATCTCTTGCCAAATCACTTTCAAAAGACAATTAAACATTTATTTTAAATCCAAAACCACTTTGAAATCCCATTCAAGGAACCCAATTCATCATTTCACAGATCAAAAATATATTTACAAATCCAAACTATGATTTTTATACAAAAAATTACTCACAAAATCCAATTAGGAATTTCATCAAACACTTGGTGTGAAACATTTAATAAAATAAAGACATTTATCACATAATAAGGAAGAAATAACCACTTTTCACACTAAAAAATCATTTCAAAGATCACACATAATTATTTCATATTCAAGGAAGGTTAAAAAAGAATGAAACAAATGAATCTTAAATTAAAAAGGAAAGTGCAAGGGAAACTTACCTCTAATCCATGGCGCATCGACAAAGAAAATGAAGGGAGGAAACCTAAATGAGAAAAAACCCCAACATAAATGAAGGGAAACATGAGTCCTAGATCCACATGAGTATGTGAGAAGAGAAACTCATGGGGAAAATTAAGAAGAATGATGAGGGAGAAGAGGAGAGGATATTACCTTGAGAGATCTAGCCCTAAAACATGATGGGATCCTTAGATCCACACCAAGGGAGGAAAAAAGTAGCTTAGAGAACCAATGGGAAGTCTCCCTAGGGATGTAAAAACTAGGATAAAGGGAGAATAGGCAGATTTGGGGGTAAAATATTGAGGGGTAAAGGAGTCATTTAAAAATTTCAATAACCTGGGCACTGTGCAAGGTTTGGCAGCACAATTTACCAAACTATTCATCAACTGTGCGCCCCTTAGTAGACAACTTAGGAACCTGCACAGTTTGGCTGCAAATTTTGTTAAACTATGATCCAAACATATGAAATGGTTTTGTCCCAAGATATTGGCTCCCTGCATGCTTGTATCATGGTTTGACAAACCATGTGCAAGTTGTGCGCCATGATACTGCCACCAAACTTCAATATTATGGTTTCCTAGGTTGAGCCACATAGTTTCCCCTAACTAATCACATAAACCATGAAACATGAGAAAAACACCTTAAAACTCAAAATCTAAAACTATCACTCCCGAAACATGAGAGAAAAACCCAAGGCCAAAAGCTGGACCAGAACAAAGGTCAAAAATAAAAATCCGAGTGTGACAATTCTTCCCACCATAATACATTATACCCATATAAAGACGCCATAATTTCTAGTTGATAAATCAATAACTAAGGATTCTCAAAACCATATAATTCAATCTATTAAACAAAAATGCCACAACCACTACCAAACAGAGCTTACACCTCTTGATCATAATAGAAAAACAAACCCAGACCACTTCCCAATAAACAATGGGAAAGGGAAATCCACATCATCCACAACCGTGCCTCAAACAAGATTGTTGAGCATACACTAAAACCCAATACCCACACAAACCGAAAGTAAACTCAGAAATAAAAAAACATCCCCTTTAATCAAACCAACACCAAAACCAAACCAAAATCTCCACATGGGAGGTCGAAATGGACTCCCAAACATTTTAAAACAACTAACACCCATTATTTACAAAATAAACCACAACGATACCCGTAGTGGGTCTCCCCACCATTGAGAACCAACTAGAGTAAGTAGACTCAGAAACTTCCCCACATGGACCAAAAAACCCCCACCCTAAGGGGAGGGGAGGGAAGGGACCCAATGAAAGTAACTATATTAAAAAAAACTAACTCATGGCTCATCCCATCAAGATATACATAAACCAAATCCACACCTAATTCACACAATCCATCCACACAAGGACAACTAATCAGAAACTCGCATCCAAGAAGGCACAATCACAGACATTGCATGATGGATAAGTCCACCACAATCTTTGCAACAAGAGGGAATTCACAACGATAGAAATACCACAATATAAACATAGAATATGTCTCATTACAGTGGTGGAGACATCATGTGAAACAAATTCCTCACAGCCCTGGAAATTTCCTAACTATGCGTCATCTTCACTCTAAGGCCTTTGGCTGGAGCCCTGATGTTTAGAGTATTCACTACCTCGCAGTCAGGAGGTGTTAATCCCTAATCAGGACTCCTTCTTTTGGTTCCACAAGTATCCATATGACACCCTAGGTAGAAATAGATTATCATGACACAACATGAAACTCAAATGCTCAAAAAAACACTCTCACCCAAATAGGGTCTTGGAAGATTCACACACCACTATTTCTCACTCCAAACAAGGAGTAGAATGGATTAGGTGCCCATAAAAACACACCAATAACCATCTAGAACAACTGATACAACTGAGATAATTATCATAACACGAAGGCACTTTAAATTGAGCACAAACAACTCTCTACTCTATAAAACAGGCTGACATATCCTTCAAAGAGGTGGATTAAAATTTTGAAACTCAAGAAGGAAATCATTATGTTGATCAAATGGAAATCCTATTAATAGGGAATAATCCATAGTTGCACTACAAAAATTGATAAAATCTCTAAGGGAGAGAAAACTGGGAAATATTAAAGCCAATAGTTTGATCAAAACCATATCATAACCAAAAATAACCTCGAATAAATATCAACATAAGGGAAACTAACTCAAATATTCCCAAAATTTTTCTAAAATCCCGCTAAAAACTGCTTCAAAACTGAATCAATAAAAAGATTCCAAACTTAGAACACAACATGAACATCACTTCCAAATAAAAAAAACACACCACATAAACAATACTTCCCAAATCATGGAACAACAAGACATACAACTACTGATTTTCAAAAGTCCACAAATATCCTCTTAAAAACACTTTTGAAAAAACGAAAATACACTAAGAGGATTTTCACACTTACCAAGGGTATTCTGTAGAGTCTCACTCACATGCACATTCTCGTGCCACCCGGGCACACATAAACCATGCTAATTCTAGGTACTATCCACCCACGTCGTTATCCAACCACTTTCCACACATATCCATGCATGTGAGAAGTCATGTAATATACTAAAGGTCAAAATTAACATTCTAATATTCCAAAACAAATCATTCAACCCAATTAAAAATCCATGAATCCCTTCAAAGTCTCACAAACCACCAATTCAAAAACAATTTTCAAATTCCATGTTTTAATCCATTTCATCATTCTAAAAAATAAAATCTGATGGATCTCCATCCAAAAATTTTGATTCATTTCATTTAAAACATTTTCTAGTAGTTGAACAAGTTTCATTTCATCAAAGATCATTTAACTAAAAACCAATTAATTCTTATTTAAAACAATTCCCAAAAAAAATTCCATTTTCAATTGACAAATATAGATAAACCCCAAACATTGATTATGGTAATCTAATCTCATTTCACCCCAAAGGGTCATTTAAAAAAAACTCATTTTTCTTAATCCTTCATCAAAGAAGATTCTAAAAATCAATTTCCTGCTTTCCAAAATTTCAGCCATTTCCACTTTAAACCCATATTTTCTCAATTCTAAAAAAGTGTTTTAAAAAAATCATGAAATGTTCAAAATAACTAATAAGAGGGAATTAGTGTTGGTGGGTGACATGGACATATGGTTGGAAGCCATATGAAAAACACTCCATCATCACAGAGAGTCTTTTATGACCATATAGCTTTACATGGCTTCCAGACCCTTCAAGCTCACAGAGACCACAAAACCAACCCCCTTTTCAAATTCCAAACACCAAATGATTCACATAAACCAAAAGAAACCAAAAAAATTGGAATTCCCATCAAAACCTGAGGATACGAATGAGAAAGAGTTCATGAAGTACTTCCCATTCATACCTATTGAGTTCCGAAAATATTACTCCATCTATGTTGTCATCAAAAAGTAAAAAAGGGTGCTCTGAAAAGAAAGGTCCTCTAAATAATTACATTATCTGATACCATTTTGTCACAAACCAACCGCAACCAACCCTGAACCGGTCACCTGATCCAATCTGTGGCATGTACTAAATAATCTATTTCTAATATAAAATTAAATAAACTGAACAGTTGAAAGGTAAAAAAAGAATCCCAATATAGATATACATATTAATATACAACTTAACATCTTTTACACAAATATAAAAATATGAAAAACTAAAAACCCAATACACAAACCAAACTAGGAGACTGCAGCATCTCCATGTGACCCTGAAGGTCACTCTTTGATATCGAGAACAACTATCACCCACAACAATCAAGACCAAGATGAACACTTTTAGTAGAAGCTAAAAATAATAAAGAACTACATTCATGATTATTAAAACTCAGTAGACTGTCACGAATAATCTATTCCTAATGAAATTCCTTTAAAATAAAATAAAAGTTAACCTCTAATTTGAAATACAATATACCAAGTAATATATTTAATTCATTTTTAATATTAAAATAAATCATGGTCCATTTCCCTTTTTCAATTCTGAAAACCAGGTTTGTTCCATTAAAGAAACATTAACATTTCAAGGGGAAAGAGATACTTTAAATTCAAAATGGCACAAGAGAGTATAAAACACTTTTACTTTAAAAAAATTTCAATAAACCTTTGGGATCCAACTCATCACATTCCAAGAAAGACACCACCTATCATAGCACTAAAATAATCACAATCAAAGGGTAATGGAAATAAACACACAAGAGTAGCCAAGTATCTCCATCATCATTGTAAGTAACTAAGTTCTAATAGACATGGGTGAACCTAGGAGCTCATGATTAATCCAAGACATATTAATACATGAGACCCATCCCATGAAGTGTGCCTCACATAATGAAATCAAATTCACCCTAAACACTCCTATCCACCCTAACTTAGAACAAACCAAGGGGCAGGCCCCACAGTAATAAACCCAATATATCCACCCACTATAGTCCACTATTTAGTGCATAATATAGCTAGTGCAATAATTGTTCTCATAAAATTCTCTCACTATGTCAAGTTCCCATGTCTCACATATAAATCAATGAGACAATTAATTCCAACTGAGCATCCAATAAAATCTATATATAATAATAGTTAAATAATAGTAATAACCTCGAAACACTCTAAGGATCAGTATCATTCCTTACATTAAAATGATAAAAAATGAGTTAGCACTGAGGACCTCCCATTTTTGTACTAAGTGAATGGGTCATGAGGATTCCTTAGTGTGCACCCAATTAAATATATATATATAAAGAAATATAATTATCCGAGGAGGGATTTCATATTAAACATTTTTACCATTTTCATAAAATTTCCAAACATGCATCAAGCTCTTTTCACAAAAACCATCATATATCAAAGAACCAAATTCATTTTTAAAAGATGTGTAGACACACAATTTTCAATTTCATAATCATTTTACAAACCTCTTTTAAACATTCACATCAAACTTTCAAGCCAAATCTATTTATAAAAATGAAAAATAAACCATAATGAATCGCCACATGCCAAATCACTTTCAAAATCCAATTACACACTTAATTTAAATCCAAAACCACTTTGAAATATCATTCAAGTAACCCAATTCATCATTTAACATGTCAAAAATATATTTACAAAGAAAAAACATGATTTTCATAACAAAAAATTACTCACAAAATTTCATCGGTCATTTCATCGAACACTTGGTGTACAACATTTTATAAAACAATGACATTTATCATGTAACAGGGAATAAATAACCACTTTTCACACCAAACAAGAATTTCAAAGATCAAGAATCCTTATTTCATATTCAAGTAAGGTAAAAAAATCATGAAACCAAAAAATCTTAAATTAAAAAGGCAAGTTCAAGGTAAACCTACCTCGAATCTATGACACATCAACAACGCACACCTCAAACCACTTTATGAAGGTTCCAAGATCCAAGATCTACCAAGAGGAACCCTAAATAAGAAAAAACCCCAACATAAATTAAGGGAAGCATGAACCCTAGATCCACATGACCATGGGAGAAGAAAAACTCACAATAAAATAGAAGAAGAATAAAGTGTGAGAAGAGGAGAGGAGATAACCTTAAGACATCTAGCCCCAAAACATGAATAAATCCTTAGATCCACACCAAGGGAGGAAGATGGAAGCTCGAAGAACTAAAGAGGGACTCCCTAGGGATTTACAAACTAGGATAAATGGATATTTATTGTATTTGGGGATAAAATATTGAGAGGGAAAAAGAGTCATTTCAACATTTTAATGACCTAGGAATTGTCCACAGTTTGGCCCCACTGTTTACCAAACTGTGCACCAACCGTGATCCCCTTACGGGAAAACCTGGGAACCTACATGGTTTGGCCGCATAGTTTGGTAAACCATGATCCAACCATGTGAAATGGTTTTGTCCTGAGATAGTGGCTCCCCACATGCTTTCTATATAGTTAGACAAACTGTGTGCAATCTGTGCTGCATGCTACTACCAACAAACATCAACTGCATGATTTCTTGGGTTGAGCCACACAGATTCCCCTAACTTTTCACTTGAACTGTGCAGCATGATAAAAACGCCTTAGAACTAAAAATTTTAAACCCACACACCTAAAAATTGAGAGAAAAACCCAAAGCCAAAAGCTGGATCGGAACAAAGGTCCAAAATACAAATTCAGGTGTAATAGAAATTATGGAATAATTTGGTTCAACTACCTACCAAGTGGAATTTACTTTATGTTTATCCCAAGAAAAAAACATATTTAATGTCCCAATGTTAAGAAAATATTTGTCAGATTCATCTCATGTTTTGAGCCATGTGGTAGTTCAGTTAGAATATTACCTTTTATATGAGGAAAAATCAGTAATTATTCTTGAATACAGAGAGAAAGTGTTTCTAAATAAGGTGATACACCAAGTTATAATATTATGGGAAAATCACATTGTTAAATAAGTAACATGGTATTATGAGAATTCTATGAGGGAATGATATCCCCACTTTTTAAATAAGTGAATAAAATTAAGAGGATGTAATTTCCAAAAGGGGGAGAATGTAACAACCCAGTTAATGATGGAATAAATCATTTTCATATTTATTAGCATTCCATAATTAAATATTTATATTCATTATAAAAATATTAATTACAATTTTAAAACAAAAAGAAAATAGTTTTATTAAAATATTTTCATATAAGGTCTTATTTAAAAGTTTAATTTTAAAATTATATAATTTTAATTTTAAAAAATTAATTTCATTTTTCAATTCATCATTTCAAAATTATCCGAAGATATTTTTTTTAGATTTTTTTAAAATGATTGGTTTTTCAGTGAATAGTGATAATTACCGTTTTTTCAAATATTGTCGTTTCTTTTCATTAAATAAATTAATTTAAAATTAAAAATATATTTTGGAATGGGTATTAAATTGAAATATGAACCGTTTTATTTGGAATAACCTAATTAACTTCATTTTAGTCAAAAATTTTCATTATTTTGGCATAAGTTTATTTTTATGCTTAAAAACATAGTTTTCTGAAAACTGTTTTTATGTGCATAAAGTTTATCCATTTTAATTAATTAAAATAACCCCTAATAAGGAAATTTTTAAATAAAATTTATATATTATATAGATATTTATATTAATTTAAATTCATATACCGATCATTGCTACTCATAGGGTTAATATGTGATCATATATTGCTTGAAGAATGTATTTTCCGGAAAACCCACTTTTCATCGCACTTTTCAAGAAACTTATAAAATGAATTTCTTACACTTATGGGGTTTTAATTTAATAAAATAGATTCCATATTTGGAACCATCATAATTTATATTATTTAATAAGTCCAACATAATATTCATTCATAATGAAAAGTAAAAACAGTAAAAAAATAAGACGCCATACTAAAAAGGGTAAATCAGGTTAAGTTAGGTTAAAAATAAGTGATAAGCCCACTATTTTTTTATATTTAATATTATTAGATGAATAAAACATTAAATTTATCACTTTAGTCTTAATATTTGTCTATTTATGGGGCACGTTTTCATGAAAGTGACCAATATAATATTTTAAGTAAAGAACAAGACAAAATGTCACCCACTTGCTTTTAAATATCCCTTTTGCAATGAAAAAGGGAAAAAGAAAGTTTTAAATGGATATAAATGGTTATTTTCATAATAATTAATTTATTTTTATGATGATTATTTATTTCTAATTTTTATTAATTATATAATTACATTAAATTCATATGCAACATTGACATAATATTTCTTTAATTAAAATAAAAATAAAATATATGATTTTAAAAATATTATAAGTAATATAATTTGAGTGAGTTGTTATATTACAAACAAAATTTAGATAATTATAACATATTTTAGGTTTTATAAAGTTTTATATTTAAAATTCATATTTTACTGGATGTTTTAAAAGTCAAATTAAATTAATAGTATCAAAATTAGAATTAAATATATTTTATAATAAATAATGTTTTATTAAATAATTTAAAAATACTAAAAATATAATATTCATAAGATTAAATTGGATATGTTTTATAATATCAAACATGTTCCATTTACTATCCATTTTTTCTTTTATAATATCTTTCTTTACCCCTAAAGAGTAAACAAATTAATTCTACGGTAATTGTCAAAAAAGGTTGACATGAGTTAAAACAAAAAGGTAAGGGTGAAAACATCACCTAAACTTTTAAAAATTTTATTTTATGAGATTATATTGAATTAAAATAATATTATTGTTTAATATTATCAATTTGGATCCATTTTAATATGAAAATTAGTTTTTATTAATTTAATAATTTAAGAAATTCCAAGAGTTCCCCTCTTCTCTCTTATAAAAGGTATCCTTCTATCCCTTTTTATTCACACTTAAAAAGATTTTTTTTAGGATAATACCTACCCAAATAACTTTATTAAATCTCTCCCCATGTACTAGATTCCTTTTCTATCATAAAACTAACCTAGGATATCTTTTGGTGTGAATCTTTAGAGGTTTTCCAAAGAAGAGGTATATTTCTTAATCAAAACATTTCTGATTAATTTATTCTTATAACTCATTCATATATTTTTCAACCATGATGATATAATAACATAATTATATACCATATACATAGATATTATTATTTTAATGGAATAATCTATATACATCACCTTCTTCCATCAAATAGGAAACAAAACCATCGTTCGTGTGTACGATGGACTACCGTCTCGCAAAATGATGTAATTTATTTTCCATAACATCCTATTATACTGGTTTATAATTATGGATTTAATGTATATATATGATACTCATGAAATATTTATCATTACAGATAAGTAATATATCATTTATTTTCTTATCTTTTCAATCACTGAAAAATTTTAATCTCGTTCGTGCGTACGTGTGGACTATCGCCTCCACAAAGTGATGTGATTCATTTTTCATCCCCACATCACATGGATGATATATAAAAGTATATTTAAATAAATAATATTGTATTTATGATATTATTATCATTATGTAATGATAAAATATTACTTACCTTATCGTTTAAAAATAGAAATGTTACTCATGCATACATATGACCTACTGTCTCACTGATTGTAACGTTGTTCATTTTTCATGACCAAATTTCATGATTGGTTTTAAAAGTATAATTTATTTATAAAAATGATAATTATTTTGGATATTATATAATAGTGATCACTTTGACCATATTCAACCTACCAAAGTAATTTTAGAGATATGAGATGATTATAATCAAAACATCTGACATAAACTTAAATGATTAAGTCGTTGAATATAACAAAGTAATGAATAAAATAAATAGGATTAATAAAATTTAAAAAATTTCCTAATAATATAAATAATTGAAATAATTTTATTATTAATGATTATGATGAACGTATGTGACGAGTCACACTCAAGGTAAGGGTATTTCTTTTAAAAAACTTTTTTTAAGTTTCCCTTACAACTCTTTTTTCTTATATATACATAAAATTTAAAAAACAACTTATTAATGTAGTTATATGGAAATAAAACATATAAATGAAATTATATATATATTTTTAATTTCTTTGAAATTGTTTCCAAAGGAATCTTTTTATGGATTTTTTTGACTTTTTTACAAAAGACAAAAGAAATGTTCTATTTTAATGTATACATCGAAAATGTAATTTCCTTCCACCATAAATATTATTTTATTTTTAGATTAATTTAAAATATTTCAATTTTATTCAAAGAATAAACCTATTTCCCTTCCTTACATGTATTTTAGTTTGGAATATTGGTTTTGAAAAGAAAGGGAATTTCAATATCTGAAATTTATTTGTATATAGGTTCAAAATAGTTTCTCAAGGATTTTATGATAAAAGATGAAATAATAAAAATAGTTTATTCATGATATGGTACTTGATAATTATATATTATAATGGGTGAGACAGGTATATCTTATACAATAGGTGATACTGATACAACTTATATGATGGATGAGCCCAAAATAGCTTATACGATGAGTGCTCCCAAATAGCACTCCATTGTATTGAGTAATGTGTCTTATCTTTATAGGAAACAAATATGGAGTTAACCAGTGTGTTTTATCCTATAGGTTTAACTAGGCTCTATTTATTTTTGAAATGGTTTATGAATTTAATTATCTAAGTTTCCAAAAATGGTTTTCTATTTTTTTCTATCGGTTTATAGGTTTTCTTTGAGAAAAAGATGTGTATTTTTCATATGTAAATGATTTATTTCATATTCTCAAAGAATATTTTCATAAAGGAAAATATTTTATGGGTTTTCATGTTTTTTACTAGAGTAATGAATTTCTTCCTTTCATGTCTCTTACTGATGTTTTTGTGTCTAACCCACATTTTAAAATGTTTTTCACAGGGCACATGAGCCTCAGTCTAGTTAGTGATGACTTCTTAAGTGCATCCATGAGACCATGGATTGAATCTAGATGAAGGAAGATTTTTGGGTTACTGTAATAGTACTATAGCAGGTATTGTAGTAGTTACTATAGCTGGTATTGTTTAGTACTGTAGTAGTTGAAACTATTAACAGTCGGGCCACTTGTGTGGTCCTAGAGTCCTTCAGGCCTTCACGCCACCTAGACCATTTGGTCAGTAAGGATTTTAGGCCACATTAAAGCATTTGGGACACCGTAAGGACTTTGGGAAACCCTAAGGCCTTCGGGCCACATGATGTGAAGATGAAAACCAGATAGATTCTACATAGAACAAGATTCAAAGGAGAATTCAGAGCATGCACATTCACTAGAGTAGTGCTATCTGATTTGGAGGAATGGGAAGCTATGCAATTTTCTATCACTACCAAGCCTATGAATCCTTGAACATGATAGTTATCCAATAAACCATGAAAATGTGGAGAGCTGATAATAATACAGATGTTTGGGATGGGTGGTTTCAAGTATTTATAGTCTGGGATGAGTTCCTTTAAGACCTTCGGGTCTTGTAATGTCGTGAAGCCTAAAAGCCATGTATAGGTTCCCATTCAACCCTTTAAAAGGGGATTATCAAAAATGAATAAAAATTGAAGGCCTTTGGTTCATTCAAGAAAAATGTTTTTCATTGAGTTTTAGGATGGGTAAAAAAAAGAAGTTAAGTTGAAAGTATTGACGATTTTTCATGAAAAAATGTGTTTTTTTTAATGTTTTATATTATGAGAAACAGATATTGATCATAAGTTTCCACTTTTTAATATATGGTTTTTTATGTATGAGTTATGAAATAATTCTCTATTACTCTAAAATATAAATATCCTTGGTTATATAAGAAATAAAATTCTATTATTAAGAAACTTAAATATATAATGTTTAAGTTTGGGTACTTATAATATAACTGTAATTCGACATGAATATGTATGTGTGTGAGATATATATGGATAGGTATTCTAATAGGGAAAAAATAAAAAATAAATTGATTTAATTCAATTATTTTTCTTGAATAATATTTATTCTAATAAACTATTTTAAGACCTCACCCTCTATTTATTTATTCATATTCTTTTTATAAATTATATTTTATAAAACGTGAAAAAATGTTCATGTCCTAATGGCATGTTTTGAGAAGTCTCTAGGGATTACCTAGTGAGTGTTATACTCACCCCTGCGTGGGAAATTTGGGGTGTTTACTGATGTTGTATACATGGACATAAGAAAGGGAAAGGTATATTACTTATATAGTGATTATTATTAATTTGATTCATGAGGCATATGGAGTTATAGGTTGTAATTAGTTTAGGTGATACTTGGAATGATTCCACTTTAATTTCATGGGATTAGAAATCAAAAACATTTTAAGGCCCCTTCAATTTCACAGACTACTTTTTTAAAGTTATTTCTAAATTGTTATCTTATACATTAATTTTGTTTGATTTTTATGATATTTCAATGAGTGATAATATTTTTAACTTGATTATTTGGTAATTATTGGTAATAGAGATATATTAGAGCTTTTAACTGTATATATTTTTGGTCTCGCAATGATAGTATTTTCCATGTAATTTGATTATCATTTCTCTTTAAATTATATCAATTTTATTTAACATAATAGTTATGTTTATTTTTTATTAGTAACCTCTATATGATCTTTATTAAGTATGATATGAAATTAGTTTATGGATTCATGAACCCAAAATTTATTTATCCAATAAATAAGGAAATGAAGGACAAAGAAAAAATAATATATATTTTTGAAATATTTTAGAATGATGCAATTCAGTGTTTGATGATTCTTTATCTTGATGGGTATAAAACATATATTTCATAAAGTGTTATTTATTTTAATTAAATAACCACTCACATTATATGTTTATATTTTAGTATCCATTGGATATTGTGTGTTTTTTATAATAAAATATAGCTTACTAGTTATTCTCCATATACGGTGAACTGTGAGAAAAATTTAAAGCAGTATTAGAGACATAAGTTTGAATATTTTAGTTTATATATATGATAATAACTTTTTAATTTATTTAATACTTATAATTTTCAAATATTTAATTGAAGAACTCTAACCAGTTGATAAGAAAGAGGAAAAAAATATCAAATATGTGTGCGCAAAGGAATCTTCATTTATAAGTACTAAAATTTATCAAATACTTAAAAAGTTATTTTCAATTGATAAACTCTTTTGAAATAGAAATTTCTTTACCAAGGAGTAATCAAATGTGGCTATTATGTTTTGAGATTTATGTATAAAATTATTACAACCAAGATATAAAAGCCTGAAAATTTTGTTATTTTAATAAAAATCCATGTTTCCCTCCTTCTCCTTCTTTATTTTGTGTTAAACCATGCCTAGGTGAGGGATTGTGAACATTATGTTTCTTTAGAGATATTTCAAAAGGTTTTAGATATATATTTGTCTAAAATAGCTAGAAAAATGGATTTGACAAGTTTTTTTTTCAAATTGTTGTGTTCTCTAGGTATAAAATGGCCATGGAAAATGGAATGGCAAAGCCATGTCCAATCCATGTTGTCCAATGGTTTGGACCTCAGTGTAAAACATCTTAGAAACACTGACCATGGCATTGTGTAATCTGTTGTAAGGGTAGAATGGATTATAAAAGACCAACATAATGTAGTAAAAGTTGTTTCTACCTAGAAGAGCTCAAGAACCACGATGACTATGGCTAGGCCATGGTGCAAGATTTTTTAGCTTTAGGAAAGTTTTGAAATGGCCAAATCAATGCCTTCTTTCTCATATATTGAACTAACTTAAGGGTGGATATATTAATGGCTTTAATTTGGGGTTTTAAATTCATCATTAGTCATTTATAACCCCTATTAATTGAATTAACACCCAATCTTAGTGGATTCTTCACTCCCCAACATATTTGGATGAATTTAGAGAAACGTTTGAGTGTTGGAGTTTTATATTTGATCATACTTAGTTTCTCCCTTGTTTATGTAGTTATCACTCTACCTTTTATTGATCTAATGCCTCCTTCCATCCTCATTTTTTGGTGCTTCTGATTTTAGGTGATTCGGTGGAGAATCTGGTGAGTTCCTCTTCTTTGTGTGAATCTCCTTGCTTGGTATAATTTCCTATTTTCTTCTTGATTTGATCTTGGAATGGTGTTTTTATGTCTTAGACGATGTTTTATTTTATTGTCTAGTGAGGTAATTATAGAATTATTAGATCACCTATGTTCTTGATGATCAATGGTGTTCTTGGAAGTTGGTGGCTCTCTTAACAACCAATACCATTCTTGATGACTGATGAAATTCTTAATGATCTGTGGAATTCTTTAACATCAGTGTCATTATCTTGGTAACATCCTCTCTTTTCAATGTCCAAGATTGATGGTTCCTCCTTCTATAAACCAGGATAAAACTCTACCATTGTTGGTGGATGTTATTGAGTAATTGTTTATTCTACCTTTGGCGTGTTATTATTCTTTTCCTAACTCAATATCCTTGAAGTGTTTGTTGAAACCAATTCTATGAGTCATTAGCATGAAATATTGTACCGGTTCATGTGTAAACGTGTTGTGAGATACAAAGACCTTGATGAGCCTTGATTTCAACATTGAAATCCATAAGGTAGGATATTCTTTACCATGTAGAGTCTATGTATATGATCATTGGAATGATACGATGATGTGTGTTTTTATTCTTTAATTCATGATGAGTTTGTTTGCATGTGATCATTTTTTAGATTTTGATCACACTTGAGATATTCGATGTGTTCCTTGATATGATACCATTGTTTCCTTGTGATATATTTTGGTATATTCTATATTATTATTATTCTATTCAGGGTACTAAATTGAAAAGTGGACACTTCATGGAATGATATACCTAGAGGGTGAGCATGTTCAAACATTTCTTGTGACATGATGAAAGGACTGAGATAGATGACAAGGAATGATGGCCTTGTGTAGCCAGACTTGAGGGCATGATGGTCATATGTGATCAGACCCATGAGATGACAATGGGGCATAATGATATATGTGACTTTACCCATGTGGAAATAGTGGGTAATGATGGTTTATGTGACCTAGTCTAAGAGATAGCAATATGGTATGATGGCCTAATGAGGACTAGCCTGGTGGAAAAGAGAATTTATGACTATTGAGAAACTTAGATGTTGTCACCTTCAGTTGGGATGTTTTCCTGACTAAACTTTTTTTATTCTATCATTGATACAAAATAGGTATAGTTGGGGTTCATGATGGCTTTGTTAGCACACAAACACTCAGTATGGTTATTTTTTTGTATTTATTTATTATCATTAAGTATACTCTTATGCAAGTGTGCTCGGGTTAATGATTTATTGGTAGTGCCATAGTAGGTTTTATTAATCACACCCTACACAGACATCTCGATGTGAGTGAAACAGTTATGTATAGGGATCCAAGAAAGAGAAAGGAGCCCATAGCATATGGTTGATCCATGTAGTATAAAGTTGGAGTTGGGACCAGAACAGACTCTAGGGGTTACCAAAATTTAGTTATTTATTTATCTTATATATTTAAACTCTGGTTTGGCTTTCAACCTCAGGAGACCACTTCTTTATTTATTTTTTGTCATGTATTCCATATGACATTATGATTATTTATTTTCTATATGTCACTCTGATTATTATTTTATTTTATTATATTATTTGTGAAAAGAAATAATACTGAGGGTATAGTCTTCTCGCTGACATCGTTCAAACCCTTTCTGCTAGTCAGAATCCTATTTCATACAAGGAGGCACGCATGAGGTCATGTGACTCTCTAACTCAAAATTAGTGGTTCGAATTAGGGTATTACATAGGTCAGTTACACATTTTGAAAATGTTATATTTTATTATAACTTTTCCATTTATTTATCTTATGATCATAGTGATAATACATGTTGATTTTTTTATTTCTAACTTGTATCATTTTAATAACCCTTTAATTTATAATAGAAATGATCTAAATCATATATAGGGAGCATGAGGTGTTTATTTTATAAATTTTATGATCTTTTAGCTTATCTATTTATATTTTTAATAAATATTTTGAAATTTCAATTTGAAAATGTAATGGTGATGTAATTTTAATAAATCGTAAAGATAAATTTTTATTAATGAACTATATTGGATTTTGAATTTATTTTCATTATTTTTTTCTCTATTATAGGTTTCAGGTAGAGTATTATCATCTCAATTATTAAAAAATCATTTTCTATATGTATTGTTTTAATAATCAATGTAAAAAAATTACATCCGTTATTTTATATAACTGATGTAAAAAAAGAAAATTACATGTTGGTTATAAAATAATCAACATTTAAAGTCCTTAATTTTCTCTAGTTTTTGAATATATTTGATAGGTATATGAATAAGATAAAAACAATAGACTTCTATTGACTTATAATTGAAATAATAGATTTGATTTATAGTAGGTATCATAATTAGAAGAAGTAATTAGAGAAGAGGAAGAAGATGAGCTCTCTGGGAGACTCTACTCCTAAATCCTGAGGCGTAACCCATCATGTTCTATTAATAGCTGAAAAAATAGAAATTTCATCTTCAAAGAGTAATTGAATGTGTATATTTTGTTATTAGATTTATGTGTGATATAATTACAACTAAAATAGTTTCATATTTCAAAAAAATTATATTTTATTATAAATTTTCACTTTATTTATCTTATGATCATATTGATAATACATGTTGAATAATTTATATCTAATTTGTATTTAATTATTAACCATATCCCTTATAATAGAAATTTTATGAATCCTCAATATGGTGTATGGAATGATTATTTTATAAATTTGATTATTTTTTAGATTATCTATTTATATTTAAAATGTAGGTTTTAAAATTTAAATTTGAAAATGTGAATTTGTTATGATTTTAACAAATTCTTAATATAAATTTTTATTAAAGATCTATATTGGAATTTAATTTGTTTGGTGTGTTTTTTTCTCTATTGCAGGTCTTAGGTAGTTAATTATCCTCAAAATTATTAAAAAATTAATGTTCTATATAAATAAATTTAATAATCGATGTAACAAATATTATTTACACCAGTTTTTTTATATAACTGATGTAGAAAACATATTGCACATCTATTTTAAAATAAAAAACATGGAAAGTCCTTTATTTTCTATATTTTTTAGCATATATATTAGGTATCCATATGAGGGATAAAAAAATTGACTCATATTGACTTCCAATAGAAATAATAGAGTCGATTTATAATAGATAATATAATTAGGATAAAATGGAATTAAAGAAGAGGAAGAAGATGAACTGTCTGGTAGATGACTCTCCCTGTAACATTCCAGGTAAATAAAGAATAATAAATTTTCATATTTATTAATATTTACGAATTAAATATTAATTTTACTTTAAAGGGGTTTCTATGATCGATAGCGTACCCGATACGCAACGATGAGTTCCTTTGAAAACTTACGTTGCACACTAGTAATAAAATAATATTATTTTAAATTTTAGTTAACACGTAGCCATTGTACTGGAGAGAATGGATATAAATAACTAAAATATGATTATATATGTTTGTTAAATGTTTTTACATTTATCTAATAAAGGATAAAGGCTTAAAATACGAAAAGAATTCAATTTTAGGCTTATATACTCTAATTTTCACGAAAGGTCCACTTATCACCTTTTGACGGCGAACCATCATTAAATATAGTTTTGATCAATCTTATAAATTCTATCAGACCAAATATAACTCTTCTTTAGAATCGGGACATCAAAATTTACTTTGTGTAAATTTTTGGTATCTTTCCGATAAAGTTCATTTTTTTAATGAATAGTGTAAAATGTTGTATTTTAATTCAAAACCTCTTTTTAATCTAATTTATTTATATGATTAGATTATCATTTGAATTGGTTTTAAAGTGAAATTAGAAAATATTTTTACCATTAAATCCAATATTGGTCGTTGGAATTAATTTCACTTTGAAATCGGACTTAAACTAGTGTCAATATTTTGATACTTATTGTTTCATAAAAACACGCTATTTGTCATGACAGCGGGAATTAATTATTAAATTAATTAATGTGACTTATATGTTTTGAATTTTTTAAAATAGACTTAATTTTTGAATTCGGAATATCAAATATATCTTAGGGTGATTTTTTGGTATTTTTCTGAAAAACTTCAATTTTTGATGAATAGTGAAACCACTAAGTGGTAGTTAAAGAAACTGATTTTCCATTTAAATGAAACTTTGCCACTTCTGTGTTTTGAATTTCAAAAATCCGACATACATGGTTGTCATTAAAAAGTAAAATGTGGTTCAATGAGATTAAAATAATTTTTTGGTGAATAGTAACTATTAAGTTCTTAATCGTGATTAGTGGTAATTAGTGTAGTTTAGGGTAAAAATAATGTTTTAATAATATGAGATGAGCTTGACAAATGTCCTACCCTAATTTGATGTGTCATGGCCGACCAATACAAGCCATGGGTCAACTTGGGGACCCCGTGGAGCCACTTTGGTTGGGAAATGACATAAATAACTTTTTATTTAATGTTAAAGTAAAAAATGACACAAACATGAGTTATTTTACTAAAAAAAAATTTACATGGGGTTATACAAGTCATATTTTTGACTATAAATATTAATTATAAAGATAAAAAGATTTAATACATCATAGTATTTTTTTTATAATTTTTAGACATTAAATAAATTAAATTATTTATGACATCATGATGATGCAGCGATGTCCTCATTATTTAATGATTTAAATAAAATAGAAAGATAATGTATTATCTAAGACCTACACATGTAAAAAACCTATTGGATGAGTGGATTTCAAACCCTTATCACCTTATACTATAATTATATCAATGTGGGACCTTTTTAATCCGAAACTCATTTCAAAATAAAGTAACTTATCTTTACTTTCCAAGAGTGCCCCTCCTCTCCTCTTATAAAAGGCCCCCACCTCTACCTCCTTACCCACACTCCCAAAGCCTTTGTCTCGGCCAACCCCTAACCATTTTGGCTCTACACATCCCTCTCTTACTCCTTGAAGCCTCACTTTGGGCAGAAGTCTTCCCAAGGGAGCATTTGAGCTCAAAACAAGGGGATTTACCCGATTTTAAGGACGTTAAAGAACGATCGTGTCAAGTCAGACCCGAGGTAAGGGACTTCGTCTCAATATCCTTTCATTGAGGCATATTTCGTTTTATAAAAAACATTATTTTATATGGTGTATAAAACCCTTTCACTTTTACATTTATACAAAAGGAATCTTTTTCTACGAAGCGTTTTACAAAACGACAAAAAAGAATGTTTCTTTTAACATACGCGGTGACAACAACCTTTTCCGTCGCCGCAAGTATTATTTGGTCTTTGGCTTCCTAAAAAAGCCGTAATGTTTTTTTAAATGAAATAAATACCATATACTCTTTTATGTATTTTGGTATTTAAAATGGTATTTAAAATGGTTTTGTTATGTCAATATATTTAAGTGTTATATTGTGATCAAAGTGTGGAAATGTTTTCTTTCCATTATATTTGTTTTATGTCTTATGATTTTATAATGGTACATAGACATTTGACGGGTGGTTACATGATGAACCATATGACGGGTGGTTCCGTGAATACCAGGACGGGTGGTTACGTTATAACCTCCAATGCATTGGGTATGGAAGTCGGCCGTATGGCTATTCCATTAAGTATGTATGGAAGTTGGTCGTATGGCTATTCCATTAAGTAATATGTGTGGAAGTCAACCATATGGTTATTCCACTTAAGTATGTTTATGTCCCAAGTTACCTTTATATATGTTATGTGTTATTTATTTGGGTTTTATGGTAATCCTTTGGTTACAAAAAGGTAAGTAATGATACTTTATTCAGTGAAGAGTTTTTACTACTTCATGAAGGTGAAGGTATTACTTTGATAGAGTATACATGGTTTACTTGATGTTTGAAAAAGTAACAGTTTTCATTCTTTGTGTATCCCTTACTGAGCTTTTTATGCTCACCCCAAGTTTTTTTGAAATGTTTTTCACAGGACTTAATGTGGAATAAGGTCAAATATGGGATCAAGGGAATGTCATGCTATATAAAACATGGAACTAGACATGTTTATTTTTAAGAGTTTTTTTATGGAGACTTAGTAGAAGTGTCTACTTTGTAATATTTTGAGATGTAATAGTTATGTTCTAATTCTCTAAAACTCTACACTTGAAAAGATCCTCAATTTGAATTATTCATTTAATTCAATATTAAGTAAGGTTTAAGGCTGGGGCCTTATAGTTGGTATCAGAGGTCGGTTTAGACAACTTTAGGAGTTAGAAAATTGTTAAATCATAAGTTAATTTACGGTATGACTTAAATGATATTGCATTTGAAGATTACCATGTTGCTTCACCGAAGATATTTCTATGTTAAGAATGGTTTTTTCATAGAGGAAACAGAACAGATTTTCTGGGAAGGTATACTGAGGAAAATGACCTTTCAAATCAGTATCCTGAGATGGTCGGAATCAGAACTAAATAGTTTGTTTCAGTGATGGCTCAGTTGACTCAGGATACTACCGAAGGAGTTGAAAAGAACATTGGTGAATGCTCTAGATTTGGCACTTCCTTCCATGAAAGGTGATTTTGTTATATACAGTGATGCTTCATTGAAGGGACCTGGCTGTGTCCTTATGCAGAATGATCAGGTAATTGATTATGCTTCACATCAGTTGAAAACTCATGAGATAAATTACCCTACACATGATTTGAAATTAACTGCTGTTGTTTTTGCTTTAAAAATTTGGAGGAATCATTTGTATGGAGTAAAGTGTGCAATATATACTGATCACAAAAGTTTAAAGTATATATTCACTCAGAAAGAATTGAACACGAGACAGAGGATATGGGTGGAATTAATCAAGGATTATGATTGTACAATTCAGTACCATCCAGGAAAAGCAAATAAAGTGGCCGATGCTTTGATTTGAAAAAGTAATGCTTCATTAACCATGCTACGTTTGGAACGAGATCCTTTGGTTTTTGATTTGATGAACTTTGGCATAGAAGTTGTTGGTTCAAGAAGTTCTTCTGTTTTGTTTCAGGTATCAGTGAGATCATCCCTATCAGAATTAAGCAACTACAGAGGGAAGATAGTGAGTTGCAGAAAAAGGTAGAGCTCGTTCAGAAGGGTAAGTTGCCTGAATTCAACATTGATATTGATTGTGTTTTGAGATTTGGGAAGAGACTATGTGTGCCTTGTGATTCACAGTTGAAGAATGAGTTGTTATGTGAGGCTCATAGTTCCTCGTTTTCATTTCATCCTGGCAGTACTAAGATGTACAGAGATCTGCAGGAGTATTACTGGTGGGATGGAATGAAAAAGGATATTGCTGATTTTACTATGAAGTGTTTAACTTGTCAGCAAGTTAAAGAAGAGCGGCAGTTACCGAAAGGGATGCTTCAGCCTTTACCAGTGCCAGAGTGGAAATGGGAGAATATATCCATGGACTTCGTTGTGGGATTACCGAGGACATCTCGAGTTATAATGAAATCTGGGTTATTGTTGATCGCTTGACTAAATCTGCTCATTTCCTTGCTATACGAGATACTTTTTCCCTAGATCAACTTTCCCGTTTGTATATTAGAGAGATAGTCAGGTTCCATGGAGTTCCTCTCTCCATTGTATCGGACCGTGATCCCAGGTTTACTTCTAACTTTTGGAAAGGCCTTCAGAAGTCGTTGGGTACTGAATTAAATTTTAGTACAGTTTTTCATCCTCAATCAGATGGGAAGTCAGAACGAACAATTCAGACCTTGGAGGATATGCTACGATCTTGTTCGATGGATTATCAGGGAAGTTGGGACCAACATCTTTCTTTGGTTGAGTTTTCTTATAATAACAGTTTTCATTCCAGTATACAGATGGCACCATTTGAGTCATTATATGGGAAGCGGTGTCGAACTCCAGCATTTTGGGATGAAGTGGGTGAAAGGAAGCATATGGGACCAGAATTGGTAGAAGTGATGGCAGAAAAAGTTCAATTGATTCAGAAGCACACGAGAACAGCTCAGAGCAGGCAGAAGAGTTATGCGGATAACCGGAGGAAGGATCTATCTTTCGAGGTAGGTGATCATGTTTTTCTCAAGGTTTCTCCTTGGAAAAGTTTGATTAGATTTGGTAAGAAAGGAAAGCTGAGTCCAAGGTTCATTGGACCATATGAAATTCTAGAGAAAGTTGGATCAGTTGCTTACCGAGTGGCTTTACCTCCGAGTTTATCTCAGGTACACAATGTTTTTCATGTTTCGATGTTGAGAAATTATATGCCAGATCCATCTCATGTTTTGAGTCTAGAGGTAGTTCAGCTAGAGGAGAACCTATCTTATGAAGAACAACCAGTCCAGATTCTTGACCATAGGGACCAGGTGTTACGGAATAAGGTGATTCATCAGGTAATGGTTTTGTGAAAAAACCATGTGATTGAAGAGGAAACGTGGGAATCTGAAAATGCAATGAGGGATAAATACCCCCACTTATTTTGATAAGTGAATAAAATTGCGAGGACGCAATTCTCAAAAGGGGAGAAGGATGTAACATCCCAGGTAAATATAGAATAATACATTTTCATATTTATTAATATTTACGAATTAAATATTAATTTTACTTTAATAGGGTTTCTATGATCGATAGCGTACCCGATACGCAACGATGATTTCCTTTGAAAACTTACGTTGCACACTAGTAATAAAATAATATTATTTTAAATGTTATTTAACACGTAGCCGTTGTACTGGAGGGAATGGATAAAAATAACTATAATATGATTATATATGTTTGTTAAATGTTTTTACATTTATCTAATAAAGGATAAAGTCTTAAAATACGAAAAGAATTCAATTTTAGGCTTATATACTCTAATTTTCACGAAATGTCCACTTATCACCTTTTGACGGAAAACCATCATTAAATATAGTTTTGATCAATCTTATAAATTCTATCGGACAAAATATAACTCTTCTTTAGAATCAGGACATCAAAATTTACTTTGTGTAAATATTTGGTATCTTTCCGATAAAGTTCATTTTTTTAATGAATAGTGTAAAATGTTGTATTTTAATTCAAAACCACTTTTTAATCTAATTTATTTATATGATTATATTATCATTTTAATTGGTTTTAAAGTGAAATTAGAAAATATTTTTACCATTAAATCAAATATTGGTCGTTGGAATTAATTTCACTTTGAAATCGGACTTAAACTAGTGTCAATCTTTTGATACTTATTGTTTCATAAAAACACGCTATTTGTCATGGCAGCGGGAATTAATTTTTAAATTAATTAATGTGACTTATATGTTTTGAATTTTGTAAAATAGACTTCATTTTTGAATTCAGAATATCAAATATAGCTTAGGGTGAATTTTTGGTATTTTTCTGAAAAACTTCAATTTTTGATGAATAGTGAAACCACTAAGTGGTAGTTAAAGAGACTGATTTTCCATTTTAATGAAACTTTGCCACTTATGTGTTTTGAATTTCAAAAATCCTACATACATGGTTGTCATTAAGAAGTAAAATGTGGTTCAATGAGATTAAAATAATTTTTTGATGAATTGTAATTTTTAAGTTCTTAATCGCGATTAGTGGTAATTAGTGTAGTTTAGGGTAAAAATAATGTTTTAATAATATGAGATGAGATTTAATCATGTCCTACCCTCATTGGATGTGTCATGTCCGACCAAGACAATACATGTGTCAACTTGGGGACCCCATGGAGCCACTTTGGTTGGGAAATGACAAAAATAACTTTTTATTTAATGTTAAAGTAAAAATGACACAAACATGAGTTATTTTACTAAAACAATTTTTACATGGGGTTATACAAGTCATATTTTTGACTATAAATATTAATTAGAAAGCTAAAAATATTTAATACATCATAGTATTTTTTTATAATTTTTAGACATTAAATAAATTAAATTATTTATGACATCATGATGATGCAGCGATGACCTCATTATTTACCGATTTAAATAAAATAGAAAGATAATGTAATATATAAGACCTACACATGTAAAAAACCTATTGGATTTCGAACCCTTATCACCTTATCCTCGAATTATATCAATGTGGGACCTTTTGAATCCGAAACTCATTTCAAAATAAAGTAACATATCTTTACTTTCCAAGAGTACCCCTCCTCTCCTCTTATAAAAGGCCCCACCTCTACCTCCTTACCCACACTCCCAAAGCCTTTGGCTCGGCCAACCCCCGCCCATTTTGGCTTTCCACATCCCTCTCTTACTCCTTGAAGCCTCACATTGGGCAGAATTCTTCCCAAGGAAGCCTTTGAGCTCAAACCAAGGGGAGTTACCCGATTTTAAGGACGTTAAAGAACGATTGTGTCAAGTCGGACCTGAGGTAAGGGACTTCGTCTTAATCTCCTTTCATTGAGGCATATTTCATTTTATACACAACTTTCTTTCATATGGTGTATAAACCCCTTTTACTTTTACATTTATACAAAATGAATCTTTTTCTACGAAGCGTTTTACAAAACGACAAAAAAGAATGTTTCTTTTAACGTACGCGGTGACAACGACCTTTCCGTCGCCGCGAGTATTATTTGGTCTTTGGCTTCCTCAACAAGCCGTAATGTTTTTTTAAATGAAATAAATACCATATAATCTTTTATGTATTTTGGTATTGAAAATGGTTTTTATAATGGTTTTGTTATGTCAATATATTTAAGTGTTATATTGTGATCAAAGTGTGGAAATATTTTCTTTACATTATATTTGTTTTATGTCTTATGATTTTATAATGGTACTTAGACATTTTACGGGTGGTTATGTGATGAACCATATGACGGGTGGTTCCGTGAATACAAGGACGGGTGGTTACGTTATAACCTCCAATACATTGGGTATGGAAGTGGGCCGTTTGGATATTCCATTAAGTATGTATGGAAGTTGGCCGTATGGCTATTCCATTAAGTGATATGTGTGGAAGTTGACCGTATGGTTATTCCACTTAAGTATGTTTATGTCCCAAGTTTCCTTTATATATGTTATGTGTTCTTTATATGAGTTTTATGGTAGTCCTTTGGTTACAAAAAGGTAAGTAATGATACTTTATTCAGTGAAGGGTTTTTACTACTTCATGAAGGTGAAGGTATTACTTTGATAGAGTATACATGGTTTACTTGATGTTTGAAAAAGTAACAGTTTTCATTCTTTGTGTATCCCTTACTGAGATTTTTATGCTCACCCCAAGTTTTTTTGAAATGTTTTTCACAGGACTTAATGTGTAATAAGGTCAAGGATGGGATCAAGGGAATGTCATGCTATATAAAACATGGAACTAGACATGTTTCTTTTTAAGAGTTTTTTTATGGAAACTTAGTAGAAGTGTCTACTTTGTAATCTTTTGAGATGTAATAGTTATGTTCTAATTCTCTAAAACTCTAAACCTGAAAATATCCTCAATGTGTATTATTCATTTAATTCAATATTAAGTAAGGTTTAAGGCTAGGGCCTTATACTCCCAATGCCTAAGACATAACCCTCAATGTTCAAGAAAAAACTGAAAACCAAACACAATTTAATTCCTTCCACCCCCAGAAACTATCTTCCCTTATTTAATACCCCTTCAATCCCATTCAATCCCCAAAAACTTCCTATTTCATGTTACAATTTTTTTCTTGAGAGCTTATTAGTCCCCTAAATAATTCCCCTATAGTTGGCACCCCTTCATTCCATCCCACATACACATCCCCTTCCCCCATCATTCCTATCAATTTTGACCTCCTGAAAATATTCCTTGTCCCAAAGGTGTAAAACTTGATAAATATTATATGGTTAATAGTGCAGCCTCCCTTTAATATACACTTGTTTCTAGAATCACTAGAGTAGAATAGGTAAACAGCTAACTCTAACAAGTCCTTTGATTTTCTGGAACTGAGATTACTCCCGACACAATTAACTCTCTTTACACCCTTCTTAATAGAGTTAATAGTCAAGATTTTTGTTTTGGTTCATGTGCTACCACTATGATCTTGATTTCTGATTTTAATCCACTAATGAACGAACTCACATACTGTTTCTTAAAGATAAATGACATACTCAAATCCACCGACTTGAATTTATCTATATGTTCTTCTATTTATCCAATCTGATGTATCCACTTCAGAGATATCATAGGATCTTCATCAGTAGCACTACTGTATCACCTAAGAAATTCATCCTTTAGTAATGTCCAAGTGAGCACTGCCTTGGTATACTTAAGTGAGATAAAATAATATTGTTTCATACCTTTAATGATTAACTATACTAATATAACTTTAGAAACTTCCCAAATTCGATAGATCGATAAGTACATTTCAACTCTCATTATCCAATTAACCAGATCCTGTCTAAAAAAACCAATATATCCACCTATCTGGTTACTGTGTGCGTCACCACTTTCTCCAAAAAAAAATCTCCCTATCCCTCCACCTCGGATACTCTCTAGTAGACTCTCCACATATGCCTTGTGCATCTACATCACCATCGCCTTCAACTCATTCAACTATAGGGATATCACCTTCATCTCCTACATCGAATTTTCACATCATTTTTTTCCTTTAACTAATAATGTTGCATATTCTTTGATAATCGCAACTCTATTTTCCATATGTGTGGTTAACTAGGTACCATTATTTACACACATTTCATGAACAATATGTTCCTCTACTAGAATATATCTCTAATATCACTTTATCCATAGTTGCAACCCTTCCCTCTCAATAAAATCATAAATTGATAGGTATTTAAATGAGAGAGAGAGAGAAAAAGAGACATTGTATAATTCTATTAACCTAGAGTAGAAATAGTAGAGAGGATTTATATTAGATATAAGAATTAGGAGAAGACTAAGAAGGGGTTAGAGAAGAGAAAAAAGATGAGCTCCTTGATAGACATCACCCCCAAAGCCCGAGGCCTTACCCTCCACATTCTAGCAACATTTTAAAACGAAACACAATATAAATCCTCATCCCCCAATAACTATCTTTCCTTGTTTAATACACATTCCACCCTTAATATCTCAAAACACTTCCAATTTCATATTACAATTTATCCCCTAGAATCTTATTAATCCCTTAAACAATACCCCTATAACTGGTACCCCTTCGTAACATCCCACATACCAAGGAAAAATATTATTTTTTATGTCGGTTATATAAAATAATCAATGTTAAAAAGAAATATCCTAGTTCGGTAATAGAATAACTAATGTGGGAAGTACTTTTGATTTAGTATCTTGGAGGGGTTTTTAACATTGGTTATTATTATAAACAACATGGAAGTTTTTTCTATGTCATTTATTTTAACTAATGTTAAATACTTAATTACATCATTGATTACGAATATATCACTTATTAACAATCATTATAAATAAAAAAACTGATGTGAAAAATAATTTTCTCCAATAATGATGATTAAAAATAGTTGTGTAATAATCCAAACTTTTTAAATGATATTTTTTCCAAAATAAATTTGTGTTATATTATATTATATAATTATTACACACATCGAACACATAGAGATACAAACAACACGTTAATTAATTAATGAAATTCATTACATTATTCAAGGAATAAACCCATTAAAACTCCAATTATTATAATGGGATAAAAAATATAAAATAGAAAAACTATAATGAGAAAATATGAATCACCACAGTCTTCTAGAATCTTCCCTCCCATGGAAGACACTATAGAAAAGAAACAAAATATTAGTAAACAAATGAAAATATATGACCTTGGGAGGAAATTTTGTGAATACTTATTGAAATAATAAGAGTGTTATTTATAGTAGGTGATTAGATCATTGTAACAGTAATGTGATTATTGGAATAGTAATGTGACTATTGTAATAGTAACTTGACTATTGGGAATAGTAACCTCACTATTGGGAATAGTAATACGACCGTTGGAATTTTAATTTAACCTAAAAATAATAAAGTGTGATATAAATAATATTTATCATTAGTAATGTAAGTAAATAAAGATATTATAATTCCAAAAAATAAATTTCATGATTAAAAAACTCAAATAAAATATAGGCGCATTTCTAATAAACCATATTATAAAGTATTTCGTGATATCATAATTTTTATATAAAAAATTAAAATTGCCTATGTTATACATGTAATTTGATAAAATTAATATCATTTTTGAAATCATTACATTGAAATTTTCTAGGGGTGATGTTTTGGTAATTTTCTGAAATACTTCAATTTTCAGGTGAATAGAAAAGGTACAGTTCTTCACATAACTCATGTATCTTAACTTACATCATTCATGATGTAATAATGACCTAATAATATATATAACTTGGTGTTAAGACAAAATATATTTAATTTCATAAACTAATCATTAAAATACAATAAAAATAATTTCCAAACCTAAAAAGTATTTTCCAAAGTCTAAAGCCTAAATTATTATATTAAAATATTATTTTGTCATTTTTTCCACATATCTTTTTGATTAAGATAATAAATTAGGATTTTAAAGGGTTTTAAAGTCTTCAGTCATGTTATTTAATTCAAATAAAATTCATAATGTTAAGGATATCACTATTACAAGGTTTACCTTGGATATAATAAGTTATTCAATATTTTATCCTTAAAGTACCTTTCTCCATAAGTATAAATAACCTCACTCCCTCCCTTTATAAAAACACTCATCCCTCTCTTAAAAAATACAATAATATTCCAAATTCCTCCCTATAAATCCACTTAGAATTCCTAGGTATTTTCTTGGTTAATGAAACTCCAAACATGAAGGTATTTTTAGTGTCGTACAATAGAAGCTACACTAGGGAAAGAGTAAGTTTATATATACTCTTATCTCTTTTTCATATTATATTTATTTTTACAAATTAATTTAAAAAAATATTATAAAATTAATTATTCAATATATTAAAATTATATTAATGATGTTAACCAACTATAAGTATCATATTTATGACATATATAAATTTTAATCTTCCTTTTCTTTCTCTTTTGACAATGTCCCTTCAACGATCAGTTAATAACCAATGAGGACATTTCCAATCATTTTCTTTTTATAAAACATATGTTTGGTTACAATAAATTATTTATGATATATAAATTTATAAATTTATGTTTTTCTAAACTTTTTTAATTAATTACACTAATGTATAAACAACCTCAAATAGAAATAGTGACATCGAAACAAAACTGGAAAATTTAATGAAAACATGATATAAAAACAAATAAAATTTAACAATGTGTGTTATAAATTAGAATAAAATAATTATAATGGATAAATAGTTGAAAACATTAACATAATTCACTTTTATAACTTTTTTTATAATCCTAGTTTTATTACTTAGGAGGTAGAAAAGAAACGAAATAAAGTGTTATTTAAGGTAAGGGGATTCTCAAACCTAACTCCTTTTCTTTGGATTATCCCTCTTTCACAAAATCTTAGATATTGATATTCCTATAATTTTCCTTAAATATCATTTCATTAATCTTACACTATATTTTTGGAGATATACATTTTTCCACCTTGATTTTTAAGCCAAATACAAATTTTTCCCAAAAAATAATTTTCTTTCCAAAATACATCTTGACTTCACTTGAGTTGTTTCTTCTTTGCTCAAGGATGATGATCTTTATGAAAAATATGTTTTTCCTAATTAATTTTGGAATCAAAATTTTATTCATTAACTTATTATTGATGAAATCCTTGCGAAACCCATTCTTTTCCATGGGTTATTACATGACTGCGATTTTTATACATTATTTATGGCATGCTTGATTATGTAAATATTATGATGTGACTGGTGGGTCTAGAATTACATATACTTCCAATTTATAGGGTAATTTGATGTATCTCCTAAAAAAATTTGTATTATTCATGAACATGATACTATATTTTTTTCACAATGATGATGTTATTATTATAAACATATGTTATGCATGAACATGATGATAGCTTTGTTTATAACTATGTGTTATATTTGACCACTATAACATGATTTTTCTTGTTTTGGATAACCACATTCCAATACTTTATAAAAATTTTCCCTTATTATGTTGATGATGATCCTATGCTTATAATTTGATTATTATGATTATCTTCACCCATTTTATATTGATTCAAGTACCTTATTTATCTTTTTTATTAGGATTTTAGATCTCCCCTTTCTGTTTTTTATATCCTCATGTGACTACATATAGTAAGAATAATGTGAGAGATTTTATGTGGATAAAGAAGATATATTTTAATAATTTTTATGTTTTATTTTGTATAAGTGATGTATGATCCAAATTTTTCTAATATACTGAACCTCATGATCCTTGAATGTAAAACTATTTTTCTTATCTTTAAAATGATGTAATAGTCATATAATAAAAAGTGGGGTCACTATAGTTGGTATCAGAGATTTAGTTAAGTTAATTTTTGAATTCAGATAATAAAAAATTAGTTACAACCCTTAAGATAAGGCTAGGTATATTCAATCATCCAAGAATCTTTCTTTTAGACAAATTTTATCATATGGATCCCATAAGATTTTCCTTTAGAGTTAATTGCATAGAAGAATAAATTATTTATTCATGATTTTCTCACATATATTTTTTCCAAACCTCTTATATATAAGAAAATTGTTTGAACTAGGAGAAACCATGCCAACAACCCATGTGCGGGACAATGCAACAATTATTTGAACGACATCCCCAATCACATGGGAGGTGGAGTTCAAAACTTTGTGGCAATGGATACCCATTTGTTTCATGCTATGACCAATAACCTGAACCACATTGAATATCTGAATTCACCTAATAATGATAAACTAGTCATTAATTATTTTATTTGGAAACTACCACTGAAGGTTAGTGTAACTTCTGGTCCACTTGTCAGGGAATAGTGGGGTAACTCAATGGAGAAGATCGTTTTTGTGATATACTGTTCTGAGAAGGAGAAACTGACTCTGAATAACTATCATTTATTTGGGGAGGTTGATCAATAGTATTAATTTATTTATAATACCAATAAAAAGTATGAAATAGAAGATATGAATTGGAAATAATTTAAGAAAATATTTCTTAACAAGTATTTCCCTCGAACTCTTCAAACAAAGATAGTGAGTGAATTAATGTGCTGAAGAAAAAGGAATGTGAATTTGTCATAGATTATGAGGAAATAATCACATGTATTTCAAGATAAAGCTCAGATTTTTGTTTCAAAAATGATAGAAAAATAGATAGATTCTTTAGTGGTTTAAAACAAAACCTTTTATAGGCTATAACTTTCTAAGAATTTTGGAGTTATGAAGAAGTGGTCTGATATGATCACAAAGTAAAGATTAATTTTGGGTAACAGTCCGATGGATATATAGGTAAGAAAATAATAATGGATTTTCACTATGGTGGGTCAAATGAGGAGAAAAGAGGATCCAACCACCCACATGTCAAATATGAAAGAATAAGCACAGTGGGAATTGCCTCAGAGGGATAAGAAAATGCTTCAAGTGTGGGATAGAATTCCACCAAGCTCATTAATATCAAAGATACATGACGAAGTCAGTAAATGTGATGGAGGATATGAAGGTACCTCCTAATGTACCACCCATGGTTCAATTCTTCAACTTTAGGGGAAAAGGGTACTGTGAAAACTAGTGCAGTAAACCATGGGTCCTTGAGGGTAATCCGCATGAGCAACCACCAAAGCCAAAGAAGTAGGGGAAATATTATGCAATAAATGCTAATAAAGTAGACCATGAAAATGAATTCATAAAAGGCACACATCCTATTCACTCAATAATGGAAAAAAATTTATTTGTTTCTGTTTCTAATCATTCCTTTATATTCTACATGTTTACTAGAACTATTAAATTGATGCCCGAATACCTTAAAGTGAAGATATCTTTAAAAAAAACCTAGTTCTGTGATCATTGTAACATAATTGTTAGACTCTTCTCCTATTATATTATGTGTTAATATTATTCTATAGAATATCATAATACTTACCTTGGTGGAATTTTCTTCTATATTGGGTATATATTGAATCTCATTATATAGAGAAAACATAAACAGTCGAGAAAAGAAAATCTATTTTCATATTCGGAACCATCCAATTATCCTCTAAAAATGAAAGGAAGATCGTGAATCTCATTTGGGAAATCCCATTATGGTTTGGTAGATGATACCCTATGAAAAACATACCTTTATCAAATGGTTGAGTCAAAGGAAGGTATCAACCTTAAGGAAATTCCCATTGTGTGGGAATATACTGATGTATTTCTCAAAGAGTTACTTGATCCTTCCCCAGATCTTGAAGTATGTTTCTCAATAGAGCTCATTCCAAGACCCACTCACATCTCCAAATTCCCTTATAGGTGGCCCCAATTGAACTAGAGCAGTTAAATGTGTAGCTGCAAGATCATTTGGAAAATGGTTTTATATTCCCTAGTGAATTGCCTTGGAATGCGCTTATTCTCTTCATCAATAAGGATGGATCAATATAGTTTTATATCAATTAATGGGAGCTCAATAAGATATCCATAAAGAACAATAATCCCTTACCAAGGATTGATGACTTTTTTGATCAACTATGAGTAGATCATTACTTCTCAATGGTGGATCTTTATTCTATATATCATCAGTTGAAGGTGAAGAATGAAGATATTTAGAAAACACCGTTCTGTATAGGGTATGGGCACTGTGAGTTTATAGTGATACCCTTTAGAATTACTAATTCTCCTAAAATCTACATGGAGTTGATGAATAGAGTCTTTAGAGACTACCTTGGAAAATTTATGGTAGTTTTTATCAACAATGTTCTCATTTAATTCAGGAGATAGTAAGAACATGAAGAGCGTATAAGGATTATGCTTGTGACATTAAAGAAGGATAAAATGCATGCTAAGTTCATCATGTGTGACATTTGGATGTATAAAGTCACATTATTGGGTAACATGATCACAAGTGAAGGAAATTTTGTGGAACCTTCAAAGAAAAAGGCAATTGAGAAATGGTCCAGATCCACTAGTGTCACAAAACGCCATAGTTTTCTTGACTTAGTAGGGGACTACCGACATTTTGTGAGAAATTTATCATGATTTTCTAGATATCTAACTAATTTAACAAAGAACAGGTTAATTTATTTCTATATATAAGAATGTGATGAAAGATTTGAGATTAATAAGAGGTTGATTACTACACCTATACTCAAACTACCGACATGTGGAGAAGGTTTGGTGATATACAATGATTCTTATAAGAAAGTATTGGATTGTGTACTCATATAGAATGATAAAGTGATTGAATATTCTTCATGAAAATTGAATAACCCTTATAAAAAATACCTGACACATGATATGAAGTTAGTAGCTATTATATTTTCCTTGAAAATATGGAAACACTACCTCCATGGTGAGAAGTGTGATAGATATAATGATCACAAGAGTCTAAAATATATATTCACATAGAAGGAGATCAACATGTGTCAAAGAAGATGGTTAGATCTAATCAAGGACTAAAATTGATATATTCACTACCATACAGGAAAGGTGAACAAGGTATCTGATTCTCTTATCAAAAAACAACCTTCTACAATATCTATGATGTAGATTGAGAAATAACCTATCTTCAAGGATATATAAATGATGGATCTGGAAATCATAAAGGTATGGAATACATTCTACCTTACCGGAATGATTTCCCAACCATCTATCCAAGAGAAGACAAAGGAGGCACAATGGGGTGATCTGTAGCTTTAAAAGAAGTCTAAATAAGGTAATCTTTATTAATTTCATAATGATGATGATGGTGTGACTCAATTTGGAAGTAGGATTTGTGTACCTTTATCACCTAAGATAAAGAATGAACTATTGGATAATGTACATATCTCGTCTTTCTTTATCCATCCTATAATAACCAAGATGTACCATGATCTCAGAGAGTAATTATGGTGGTAAAATGGTCTTTCCCAAAATTACCCTACTGGTAGAAGCAGTTTTTGTAGTAAAAGTAGGGGTCGAATCCATAGGGAACGAAGAAGTAACCATGAGACACTAAGACTTGTTAGGGATTTTGGCTATGAAGTGGAAAACTTTGGTGTTTATTAGAATTGGTATACTATAGTACAAAATTAACGAAGATAATTATTTGAATTTAAGAAATAAAATAAATTAATATTTTAAAATAAAACAATTAATGAGCATGGGAAGATCCTAGGTTGTTTTTAGGACTAGAATGGATGTAATTATTTTCTTTAAAAATTTAATCTCACCAGTTTAAGAAGTTTTCAATCAATGAAATAATTCCCCAACATCATTAAAGAATTTAATCCCTACAAAATTCCAATTCTAAATACTAATTAACTTATAGGATCACTTTAATTTGAACTCTGAGGAATTGGATCATACTATCAATCAAAATATTTCATCGTTAAAATTGGAAAAGATAAAGAAGAAAATAAGTCACTGAATGGAACTATTAAAATAATGAACTAAATTAAGAATATAATCACATAAAATAACATCCTATATATCCTCAAGAAACTCCTGATAATTTATCCACTATAGGGTTATTCTTCCATTGATACAAATCGCTCAATGGAAGGCAGAAGACGACCTAAATAAGCGGGATTTAAGAAGAGGAAACAAAAAGATAATAATCTCTAACATGATTGTGTGAATGGTTTCACACCATGAAATGAAAGGAATAATAGTTATATTTATAATAAGAATATATATTAAGGATATTTAATAACATTAAAAAATAAAACTAGAGTAAAATTGAACAACATTCATGTAAAGAGGACACTTAAGACAAAAAAATCACAGCATATCATTAAAATGAAAACATACACCACTTCCTTTAATATCCTCCTCCACCACTACATTAAATAGTAATTTTTAAATCCTTGGGTATATCCCCAAAAATTCAAAGTCTTACTAATTAATTAGGGTTAACATAGGTGGGTGTAAAGTTAAGGGAGAGTGGAATTTTCGACCCTTTATAAAATTTGAATCCAACTTTCATCAACCCAATAGAGGTGACAAAATAAGATTTAGATGGATTAATTTGTGTGGTCCATAGAATAGAAAATTGAATTTATAGAAGTATTATAAAATATTTTATAATTTCATACCATTTATCCTCATATAATAGTAGTTATGGTAAAAATGGTGTGATGTTATTCTAGGCCACCAAATCTGGCCCAAAATATCATCTTCAACTTAGCCCACTTGGAAATCCATTAAAAACAAATAATTAGCTCTTGAAAAATTTAATTAAATGTTACACATGATTTAAAATATATCTAGTTCAAATTTTATCTTTATTGGGCTTATATAATTTCCTCTAAAATTATTTTAGTGGAATGTTGTTTAGTTCACTTTTCCCTGAATGTTCTAGGTTCCAAACCCTCTTTGGTCATCATCCCTATTAAATATTCAATAGCTCCAGAAGGATATATGTTACTCACATCATGGGATACTTGAAAATGGAATATGAAAATAAAATCAATACCATTGGGTGATTTAAAATGTTTTTCAAAATGTACCAAGTAAGAGTACACTTTAATTAAGAATTTCAATCATGATGTGAAATACTGTTCAAATTTTAAAATTCACAAATAATAGTGATTATAAATATTGAATCACATTAATATTATGATATATACAATGAATATTTTCCACTTTAAGATTATAATCATTTCCCCCAAATTTTTTTTAGTCATGAGAAAAAAGTATCTAAAAAATATGAAATTGAATTCCCTTTTCCAAAAAAACATTTTAATATTCAATTCTCACTAAAAGATATCATGTCAAACAACTATGAAACCTATAAAAACAATTTAACTCAAGATATTTTCCCAAGAATATATCAATACCAAGCCAATTACTTGGTTCAAATTCATCACTACATTTCATCTAATTTCAATTAATCATGATGATGTGTTTTTCGTCGCAATATACATGGGAGTTCATTTTTATTCAAGGGGAAAAAGATGGAAGCACTGGGTGGAATCAAATATTAACCTTAAGATTATTTTTTGGATTTTTTTTGTTTTATTTTTTATTTTTTTTTTGAAATTTTCCCATGGTAATTGAAATTTTACTCATTCAATTAAACCGTTATAGCAAGACTTTACAGATGACACCCAAGTTCAAAGTCCTTAGGGAACTAAGTGAAGCTCACATACTCAGGAATCATCTTGAGTTATCTCAATAAAAAACAAATTCAAATTACCACAAATAGAGATAAAATGCCCAAATCTGGTCCATAAAAACATAGAGTATTGATTCCCAAGTGTCAAAAGCTACACATTAGGTTAATCCAATGTTCTATGTGCAAATTTATTATTATTTTCTGTTTACTATTTTTATCATTTTTTTAAATACTAATGTTAAAATTAAAACAATCATGAAATATATGTTATTTATTATGGGACCCCAAGAATTCAAACTAATAAACCAAAATCAAGAGAATGTGCATTGTGATTTTTTTATATGAAATGGATGAAAATATAAATAGTGAAAAATTACATTAGACAGCCACACTTTCCAAAATATATTCTTATAAACTAAAACATTTATTAAAATAATAATTAATGCATGAAAAATTATTTGATATTAATTTTCAATGTTTTCAAAGTGTATAATAATGTTCAAGGTTAAATAAAATTTTCCTTCCACTTATGCACACCAAATTTTATTTAACATGTAAAAACGTTTTTTTATTTCTTTTAACCTCCCAACCTAGAATAAAACTATCCCCAGTGTTTAAAGAAAATAAAATTTATAAGGGGATAGAGGAATACAAGAGGAGTTATAAAATTAAATTGAAATAAGAAACATATAACAAAGTCACCTAGTGGTTGAAGTTAAAGTTCATGATGCTCTTAATTACTCCTTTGATCTCTATGTTAGTCAAATAAGCCTCATCAATGATGATAGTTTGTGTTGTTACACCTCGAATAAATGTGACATGACTAAAAATACATCAATCTTAGAATCCCCTAAATCTTACACACCATCATATTTATAACACAGTAGAAACACCATGAGGTTCCCTTAGATAAAACCAAACAAATACAAAAGGAAAGGGAAAAAATGTACCAGTTTATTTTGGAACACCAAACATGAAGTCAATGTATGGGTAGAAGCTGGGTTTCCTCCTGGAAATCACTTAGTTTAAAGTTGTTTACTTGAATTTGGCTGCCAAACTTTCCCAATACCAAATTTCAATATTTTAATGATTTCATATTTCTCCAATTATACTATATTGATATTGATATATTATTTAGAATCTATTTCAAGTAAAAATATTTGTTCTCTAAAGAGTTGGAAAATCTATGGAATATCAAAAATTGTTGATCCAATTAATTTTATAGTCTTTCCTAGGACATCAAACACTATTCCATATTTATTGGTTTCATGAGAATAAACAATGACAACTAAAAGGTTTTGGCTATCCCCAATGAATGAAAAGTTGAGGGAGGATATAAATTCCTTATTCTCAAGTTTGGGTTGATAAAAATTACTTGATATTGATAGGGAAGTAGAAACAAGCTTGATTGATTCATTTAGAACTGATGTTTTCCCCAAAAAAGTTGTTTAGTTAAAGGAATGGGTTCAAAATAAGATTTAATGATTTATTCTAAGGGTTCAATGATATTTGGTTCTGAAATATCATTAATGGAGATAGATTTTAGGGATTCATTCAAAGAAGAAAAACTTATGTCTTGAAAATAAAGAAAATATCTTTACTTTTAACTTAAAAAACCCTCAATAATTCTATGATCCTATTCATCTATTCAAAATTAAAATGTTGTATATTCTTTATTTTCATGAGTGGTTTGTGGGAAATTAGACACTCCACATAAGATTAAGGAAGAGACTATCAGTGTAGGGATGGGTTCCTCATAATATATTTCTAATCTCAAAGATGAAACCACATAATTCATTCTCTCTATTTTATTAAACAATTGTTCAAGAAATTTTTGAGGAATATTTTGGATAAGAGGTTGAACATAATATAATTCCTTAATATTTATCTCTTCAACTATCCTTGATAGGTCTTAAAACTTATCCTTTAAACATTCATCATCCCAAGGATTATACGTCTCACCGGGTGTGGGGTAATCATTCAAGGTTTGATCAAGTAAATTCCCTAAGTTAGGGGCTTCCCAATATTTATTTCCCATCTGATTACATCGTGGGTTTATGATGGGTTAATGTTAAATATACTCCATTGGATTAGACTGAAATTATGATTCGATATTTTTAGGACACACACAAATAGATAGGGGAAAAGATAAGATAAATGAGGGCGAGAATAGGGAATTCAGGGAGAGAATAGAGGTTGAGTGTATATCGTGACTTAATTGGGCCCCCAAAAGAATCACAAAAAATTTTCCTCAATCAAAATTAACCTACTGGTAGAAGCGGTCATTTTATTACAAGTAGAGGCTGAATCCACAGGGACTAAAGAAGAAACCTTAATACATTCATATTTTTTAGGAATTTCTTCTATAAAGTGGCCAAATTTTGGTTTGATTAGAATTGGGATACTATAATAATAAATTAACTAAGATAATGATTTGAATATAAGAAAAAAAACACCTTGATATTTTGAAATAAAACATTTAATGAATATTGTTTGATCCTAGGTTATTTCTAGGACAATAATGGATGTAATTGTTTTCTTTAGAAATTTCATATCACTAGTTTAAGAGATTTCCAATCAATGAGATAAGTCCCCAACATAATTAAACAATTTAATCACTAATTTTTTTTAATAATAATCACCAATTCACTTATATAATCACTTTAAAGAGCACTTTGAGGAATTGGATCATACTAACACTCAAAAATATCATCATTAAAATGGGAAAAGATGAAGAAGAAAATAAGTAATTAAATGGAACTATTAAAATAATGTACTAATTTAAAAATATAAGAACATAAAATTATATCAAATATATCCTCATTAAACTCACTATAATTGACCCAAAATATGGTTATTCATTCATTGATTCAAATCTCTCAATGGAAGGTGGAAGTCGACTTAAAGAAGAAGGATTGAAGAAGAGAAAACAAACAAATAACAATCACTTATATGGTTTTTTGAATGGTTTCAAAACATGAAATGAATGGAATAACAATGATATGGATAAGAAGAATATTTATTAAGGATAATAAATAACATTAAATAAGAAAACTAGAGTAAAATTTAACAACTTATATGTAAAGAGGACACTTAACGCAACAAAATTGTATCATAACATTAAAATGAAAATATACACAAATTAATTTAATATCCTCCACCACCACTACCTTAAATATTAATTTTAAAATACTTTGGTATATACCTATATAGTATAACTCTTCCCAATTAATGATTGTAGGCATAGTTTAGTGTAAAGTTAAGGGAGAGTGGACTTTTCCACCCTTGAAATAAAATTAGAGCCATCTTACATCCACCCAAAAGAGGAATCGAAATGATATTTATATGGATTAATTTGTGTATTAAATAGAATAAAAAATTAAAGCTATATAATTCCTATAACCTATAAACATTTTAGACAATTTTCCCTCATATATTATGAGTTATGGTAAAAATGGTGGGTTTTTATTCTGGGCCACGGAATCTGGCCCAAAATTTCTTCTTCAATTTTGGATGCCTATAAATACTTTCAAAAATTATATTTATCTCTTAAAATAGTTTAATGAAATGTTTCTCATGATTTAATCTATTTCTAACTCAAATTTTAGCTTCATTGGGATTATATAATGGCCTCTACCATCATTTTAGTGGATTGTTGTCCAGTTCACTTGGCCTAGAATGTTCTAGGTTTAGGAGCCACTTTGGCCATCATCCCAATTGAATCGTCAGTATCTCTAGAAAGATAGAATGACACTCATAGCGTGGGAGTCCTGAAAATGAAGTATGACAATAAAATTAAAACCATTGGGTGATTTATAATGTGTCTCAAAATGTACCATGTAATAGTTAACTTTAAGAAAGAATTGTAATAATGATGTAAAATAATGATGAAATTGTAAAATTCAATAAAAATGGTGTTTATGAATAATGAAGTACATGAATAATATGATATATAAAATTAATATTTTTTTATTTTGTGGCTAATAATACAACATGAAGAAGGATATTGTGGAGTATATCTCAATGTGCTTGGTTTATAATCAAGTTAAAGTAGAGCTAGAGAAGTCCAAAGGGATGATGAAACCATTGCCTATACCCATATGGAAATTAGAGAATGTCACTATAGAATTTTTCACTATTCTGCCAAATACATCCAAAGAAAACAATTAAATATGGGTTTTAGAGGATTGACTCACCAAGACTACCGACTTTATCACCATTCAGGAAGATTTCTCACTAGAACAACTTTCCAAGACACACATCAAGTAAGTGGTGAGGCTGCATGAGGATCCAATTTTGATCATCTCTTATTGTGATCCTAGTTTCACTTATAAATTATACAGAGGACTTCAACATGATCTAAATAATGAATTGAATTTAAGTATTTCCTATCACCCCCAAACCAATGGCCAATATGAAAGGATATTCTAATTCTCTAGGACATGCTAATAGCCTGATCAATGGAATTTAAAGGAGTATGGGATCATAATATCCAATTAGATGATTTCTCATATAACAATAGATTCCACTTGAGTATTCAAATGGATCCATATGAAGCTCTTTATGGGAATAGATGTAAAAAATACTACTTGTTGGGATGAAGTTGGGGAATAAAATATCCTTGGGCCTGATCTTCTACAAGAGATAATAGATAAGGTTCAAGCCATCCAATAGCATATAAAATCTATTCAGAGTGAGTAGAAGAGTTATGCACACAATTGTCGAAGGGATTTAGTGTTTAAAGTATGAAAAAAGATTTCCTTGAAATATCACAGTAGAAAAGATCCACGTGGTTTCAAAATAAAGGAATGCTTATCCCTAGATACATTCACCCCTTTTAGATCCTTGATCACATAGGAGAAATGGCATATTTTCTTGGAATTCTGAAAAATATGGCTGAAGTTTATGATATTTTCCACATATCACTCCTCGGGAACTACATACTGATCCCTTGCTTATACTAAATCTTAAGGTTGTACAAATAGAGAATGACCTCTCTTATGAGGAGTAGCCAATGAAGATCTTGTACCATAGAGAAAAATTTCTAAGAAACAAGATAAATCACCTTATCAAAGTCCTTTGGTGGAACCATAAGTGTGAATAGTTGATGTGGTAAATAGAGGAAATAATGAAACAAAATTACCCTCACCTATTCTCAACTGAGAATAGGAGTTGAAATTTTGGGGATAAAATTCCAAATGGGGGAAGAATGTAATGACCTAGACTTTTTAAATGATAATTGTTTTCTAAATAAATGTTTGTTATATTGTGTTATATAAGTATTATACACATAGTTCACATAGATATACAAGCAACAATTTAATTCATTAATTAAAATAATTACATTTTTCAAATACTAAACCCATTAAAATGATAATTATTATAATGGGAAAATGGAAAATATAAAAACAATAATGGGAAAATATGGATTTCCCCAATCTACTAGAATCAACTCTCCCATAAAAAAAATTATAAAAAAGAAACAAAAATATTAGTAAACCAATAAACATCTTAGAAAATGAAAATATATAACCTTAGGAGTAATTATAGTGAATATTTATTGAAAGAATTAATTTTCATTTATAGGAGGTAATCTGACCGTTGGAATAGTAACCTGACTATTGGAAATACTAACCCGACCTTTGGGAATAATAACATGGTCATTGGAATATTAATTTAACATCAAAATAATAAATTGTGATTTAATAATATTTATCATGATTAATATAAATAAATATAAATTTTATAATTCTTAAATATAAATATCATGATTAAAAAACTCAAAGAAAATATGGGCACATTTTTTATAAACTATATTTAAAAGTATTTTGTAAAAATCATAATTTTTATATTAAAAATTAAAATTACCTATGATATAAATTTAATTTGATAAAATGAATATAATTTTAGAAATAATCATATTGAAATTCTCCAAGGGTGATTTATTTTCAATTCTCTAAAATACTTCAATTTTCATGTGAATTGTAAAAATATATTTTTTCACATAATCGATGTATCTTAAATTATATCATTCATGATGTAATGATGACCTAATAATTTAAATAAATTGAGGTTATGAAAAAATATATTTTATTTCATAAATGATTTATTAAAATACAATAAACTTAATTTACAAACCTACAAAGTATTTTTTTTCAAATTCTAAAGTATAATGTATTACATTAAAATATTAACTTTTCATTTTTCCACCTTTCTTTTTGATTAAACTAATAAATTAGGATTTTAACGTGTGTGAAAGTCTTAAAATCATTTTATTAAATTCAAATTCATTTAATAATTTCAAGGATATCACTATTATAGGTTTTACCTTGGATATAATAAATTATTCAATATTCTTTCCTTAAAATACCTCTCATCAAGTATAAATAACCCCACTCACTCCATTTGGAAAACCAGTCATCCATATCTTACCAAATCCAATACTCTACAAAAATACTCCCTATCAATCCCCTTATAATACCTAGGGACATTTCTGACTATAAAAACTCTAAACATCAAGGGAGTTTTAGTGTTTTACATGGGAAGCTACACCAAGGAAAGAGTATGTTTTTATTAACTCTTATCTCTTTTTCTTATTCTCCTTATCTTTCCAAATTCATTTCAAATAAAAATCTTATAAAATTAATTAGGGATTATTTTAACATTATATTAATTATTTTAACATACTATAAGTATCATATTTATTACATATATAAATTTCAATTTTCCCTTTCTCACTCTTTCAACAACTTCTCATCAATGGTCGGTTAATCGCCAACGAGGACATTTCCAATCCTTTTCTAGTCACCAAACCTATGATCAGTTATAATAAATTATTTATGATATATAAAGGTATAAATTTATTTTTTCTAATCTTATGTAATTAATTATACTAATTTATTAAGGTCCTCGAACAAAAATAGTGACATCAAAACAAAACGGGAAAATTTAATAAAAACATGATATCAAAAAAATTCATATTTAACAAGTTATGTTATAAATTATAATCCAATAATTATAATGGATAAATAGTGAAAACAATGAAAATAATTAACTTCTATAACTTTGTTTTAATAATCCTACATTTATTACTCAGGAGGTGGAAAAGCGATGAAATAAAGAGGGATTTAAGGTAAGGGGATTCTCAAACCCGACTCCTTTTCTTTGGGTTATCCCTCTTTCATGAAATATTCAGTATGTATATTCATATATTGTTCCATAAATATCATTTCATTAATATTCCCTTTTCTTTTCTAGGATATGCATGTTTCCAACTGGATTTTTATTCCAAATACAATGATTTTCCAAAAAGTCTTTTCTTTACAAAACACATATGGACTCTACTTGATTTATTTTCTATTCCCTCAAGAATTATGATGTTTATGCCATATATGTTTTTTATAATTCATTTGGGAACCCCAGATTTATTCATGAAATTGTTCTTAATTAAATCATTATGAAAACCATTAATTTCCATGAATTATTTCATTACTGTGATTGTTATACATTCTATGTGGCATAAAATATTATGTAAATATTATGATGTGACAAGTGGGATCAGAATTATATATCCCTCCAATTCATTGGGTAATGTGATGTATCTCATGAGATAATGTGAATTATGAATGAACACGATGTTATCATTGTTCACAATGATTATTTTATTATTATGAACATATGTTATGTATGAACATGATTCTAGATTTGTTCAAAACTATGTGTGGTATTTTACTACTATGATATGATGTTTCATTTTTATGCATCTCCACATTCCATGTCTTTATAAAATGTTTCCCTCATGATGTTGATAATGATCTTATACTTATAATATGATGATGATTATTATTATCACCAATATTATATTGATTCAAGTCTATTATTCATCCTCATATTGGGATTTGAGATCACCTCTTTTTTTAATTTATATCCTTAGGTGACTATTGTAGTGTCCCATGTTTTTGGGATTGGATGAAATTTCCAAAGGAGTTTGGATTTTGGATTTTGGTGGATGGGTCATTTTCTACACCAATCTTCCCAATGTAATTCCAAGAATTTTAGCACTTAAAAGTGTTGTTTTAGTCTTGGTTAAAGTACTGAGAGGTTCCTCAAGTGTTCCATAGAGTTTCAGGAACATTGGGCTCCAAAAAATCAAACATAGGAAGAACTATTTAGGGTGTAGAGTTTTATTGAAATCGTGCAACCCCAGGTGAAATTGTGTAGATCTTTTAGTATAGATTTAGGTCCCACATGGTTTTTTCTAGACATGAAAGAGTAGATTCATGGTCATGAATCTTAATGTCGGTTCTTGATTGAGGTATAGTGCACAATTTGTGCACAGTTTCCCAAACCGTTTTCATGAATCGTGTGCCCCCCTTAGATAGTAGCTCAAGCATAGTTGTCGTATAGTTTTTCCAACCATGTGCCTCATTAAAGGGGGTAAAATTACCCTTTTCCCCTATTTTCTTATTTCTTTTCACCTTATCTTTTCTTTATCTTCCTACATGAACAGTATCCCATCGAGATACTCTCCAACTCCTACTCTTGGTATGAGGATAACTCACTCAAATGTTCCTCTGTTTCAAGCATTGTAAATTGTGTTTAAGATCCCCTGGTAAGTCTATGAATCCTCTTTCCTCCTTTCCTGATTTTCTTCACCACCATTGGCTTTATCTTTAGATTTAATCAAGCCTCGATATTGGATGTTGGAAGCATCCTTGGTATATGGAATGAGGTGTATAGTTTTTAACCTCAATTGGTTTTGTTTAAAAATGTATCATCATTGTGTAGTCCCAAACTCTTCGAGTGTCACTTTTAATTTGTGAAATGCCTAGACCCCCCATGTGATGGGTTTAGACCCCTCTTAGTATGGATAGAGGTTATAAACACAACTCAAACCACCCATTTAGGATGGGTTTGATAAATTTAATACTAATTATGGTTGGTATTATGACTAATCCACCCATAGGAAATGTGTTAATATAGTGGTTACACTTACGGTGTAATCCCCTTTGTTTTCCTTGCATTCTAATTCACCTATCTTTGGTGTATTAAGTTGATCAGTTTAAATGAGATGCTTAAATTATGTTTAATGATTTTTTTTGATGACAATGTCATGTTTTCTAATAAAACCCTTTGATGAGGTGCACTATCTTCTAACTAAAAGGGAAATTATTAATGTTTTCTATCTTACTTGGCCAATTATCATGGGTGTATCCTACAACCCCTATTGTTAATCTTTAAATTGAAATGATAAAAGGTCACGACCCTCTCATAGTGATATTTCTTGTGTTATGGAATATTTGTGGGCAAGGCCTTTTTTATTTATAATTGGAATGTAATAGTGGAATTAGTTAATGCATGGCCTGACGTAAATGATAAATGAATTATATTAAATTGATCCAATATGGCTTGAGCAATGTCAGTTCCCTTTTTATAGAACATAAGGATAAGGGATCATACTAAAAATGGATTACCTGTCGAGGATGGCTGGCATGGTGTCCACACCACATGTTTTGATAAGCATGATGTTCCACTCCCTCTCATGTATGAGGTTGGATATGGCTCACCTCTCTACTAACTGTAATACTCAGCATGGATACATATATTCATGATGTGATATGGGCATGGAAAATTTTCCCTTATTTATGATACTTGGTTTAGAATCATTTATTGATTGTAGATTTGGCCATGTCCCATCTCTTTGAGTTACACATGATACTTGGGAATGACGTCCCTTACTTATTATTATTATTATTAATGGAATTATGCATGGAAACCTGAGTTATGCTCTGGGTCCTAGCTAATACTACATATCCATGTACATGGATATAATCATCACTACAACTATAATGAATATATATATATATATATATATATATATATATATCTATATGTATATTTATATCTTTACTCAGAGGTATCCCAGCTTAGGATGAAGCAGGAAGCATCGACAAGGTGTCCCCTAGGAACTTAAGTAGACCTGTTTATAGATTTCAGTTATTTCCTTATTTACTATACCTACACACTACTGTACTTTATATTCATATAATGTATTATGCATTATACACTGTTGGTTTTTCCCTACTGAGTATATCTCACACTCTTTTAGTTATTCCATTGCATTGGGGTGCCCGATAAGATCTTCTTATTCACAAGTCCATGGTTTGTTTCTTGTTATTTTCATTGTATATGGGAGCTTAGGAGCATAGGATAGAGCTAGTACTCATAATTCTCATAGAGATCTCCTTTAGGTCTTTCATTTACATTATTATTTTCATTATAAATGTATTTTATTTCCTATTGTACTATTTTCTGCTTAATTATTGTAGTATAATCTGGTCATTAATGCATGGTTGTATTTCCTATTGGACACTTTTATACAGTTATTATATTTATCTTTTTATAATTTTTACTGAAATTATACTATATCCACTATTGAGTGATATATTTATTATCTCTTATACCATTGTGCTACTTTCGATAATGAGTTTATAGTATCTTCATTGTACCATTATTAGACCCTCACTTCTAGTCATCATCCTTTGGCTTATGGGTATGTGCGCTTGAGGCCATGTGGTAACCGGTCTGATTAATGGTTTCACATTCTATTAGTTAAAAATGTTATAAAGTGGTATCATAGATTTATTTTTCTTTTTGTATTACTATTTTGGGTTGGTATACTATAGATTAGTAATGTTTTAGCACTTGGTTAATAGTTGTGTTTGGGAGTGATCAACCAACACATGAGGAAAATTCCGAGTGGCCAGGGATGGGATTGTTGTTCGTGATTTTCCTTGTTACAGTTGATTATGATTTCACCTTGAGTTATTGGATTACTTTCTATTTCTGACTAATTTATGAGATTATATTATTTACCCTTGGCTTGGTATGGAGGGGTTGTAACATTATGTGCATCATTATAGGCATATAATAATTCATAGGTCATGCATATGTCATGCCATATAGATTGTATTTCTTGGTGATTTTTTATGTTTCTTTTGTGTTTATTGGAATTCTTGTTATATACCATATTAGCTATTTCAGTAACATGCTTAGTTAAATGACTGCTTAGGTATTTTAGTATCATGATCACCAATACTCCTTGCTTCTGTGATTTATTAAGTATGCTTACCTATACAACATGCTTCTGTGATTTTAGTTCTATGAGTAGTATGTCTATAGGTGTTCCATGTTTGGGTGGCTACTTAGTGCACCTTGATTTATATGTCATGCTTATGTACTTATCACCATACTTACCTATATTTGTTGTTATGTTTAGCATTCTTAATGATAATTTTAAAATTTATAATTGGTTATTAAAGTGACAGCATCAACCGAAATGGTGTTTTCCTGCATAGATTAATGAAGACGCCTTAAATAACCAATCATGAGGTATTTTATCCATTAAACATTGGTTACATGTGCTGAATCATTATGACTAAATGGGAGCCAATTTTCAATCTATAAAGTGTATGTGTGATTTATATACTATGAAATGGTGACCTATATAATCGAACCATATTTTATGAGTTTAATATACCTTTTGGACATCATTTAATTATAAAATATGCTAAATTTAAAATCATAAACAAATTGGTTGTGATTAAATAAGAGTCTTCCTATAATATGTAAAGTGTATGGGCGCTTTATAAATTGAGAATTGGAAACCCATGAAACTGAACAATCTTTTATGAGATTTACATACCTACGGACTGTAGTATAAATATAAAATATGTTCAATTTTATTTTTATTAAATTTTAAAGGGGTTCCTTATTAAGTCTTGTAACTCTATCACTTGGACATGATGACCTATTTGGATAAGTTATTAAATGAAAAATTGGATCTGAATAGGTTTATTGGGGCATATTTCTTATGGGATATACTTGACTTGATCCAAGTAGGTCGATCTTGGTGATTTGTGCTTATTAGATAAACCCATAAAAGGTATTTTAAAACTTGATATTAGCTGACTTGATCAGGACACTTGTAGGTTATATTTCTTTTGTCCTGCTTTAAAGCTATATTATATATGATGCATTGGTTAATTAGAATGAAAATTTCAACCTAAAGGGTGTTTTCCTCTGTATATTGGGATTGAAATTTTATTTAACTAAGCTAATTGTTATAACCTTATGGATAAACCAAATGGTTAAAAAGAATTTATGTGAAAAATTGCTTAATTATGATAGGATATCAGTTAAATAAATAATTCTTGAAAGGAAGTTGGTGAAACATTCTTGTGTGTCTTATGGGTTTAGCTAAATAAAGTATCAAATGATTATGCCTTCTGATTGGTCCTAGATGTTACTTAAAACTAAACCTTGAATTGTATAAATAACTAAATATGAATTTTTTTAATGCCTTAAAAATGAAACCTTGAAGGCGTTCATAGATTTACCCTTATGTAAGGGTAGTTAGATGTTGTATTTGGTATTTTCCTTGAAACAGGAATGTGAGAATTACCCTTGGACCCTTTCATCTATATCTTGAACTTAAATTATTAGATCTTAATCCTAGTGACTCTTCAGGAATGACCCACCACCCTTGTAGGGTTGATGATATATGTTTTAGTAGGAGGATAAAATGAGGTAGGTAGACCCCTTAGAACCTTAAAACCTTGTTAAATTCTTGTGAGTTGTTTCAGACATGATGTTTCGTTCAAGTTTCATTTTTCTAGAGTAGGACTCTCGGTTTCTATGTTGACCCCCCATTTTGGTGGGTGGTTATTAATCAGTTTTAACCTCATTAATGTTTTGAGCATCAATTAATTATCAATTAAAGTAGGTTAGACATTCTAAGGGCATGTTCGGCTACTTAGTAGGTCATGTGTCCCTTCTTCTTCTTCCTCTTCAGTGTTAGATGACTCAGGAGGTTTTCAACCAATTTTACAGTCATATGGTATAGTAAGACTTTGTGCTAGTTATTTTATGGGTTTTTAGTTACTAGGATTCATAGGGATGATAAGACTATAAATAGTGTCAAATGATGTGTTGTTGTAAAAATGAATCATGGGGTAGTATGCATCTATACATACAGTACTCATCAAGTTAATAAATTTTATAGAAAACTATATGAGTTTGGTAGAAACTATTTAAACCTTGAGTTGTTATTATTTAATCATAGGTCATATCTAAGGTAGAGTGGCTTGGGTGTTAAGGGAATCAAACTCATCCCAATGCTTGGGGTGATTTCGAAAAAGGATCAAGTGTTTTGAAACACTAGTCTAGTTGGTTGTGATTTTATGCCTGATGTTATGGCATGCATGATCATAAATCAAGAGTGTCACATGTGATTATAAGGTAAATATATCCTATAATTCTTGTAAGTAACTGATTACCTTTCATTTGAATGATCTCTTGGTAAAATCATGTTGGTCACCTCTAGGACCCATGGTTTGGGGTCGATAGAACATGTTCTATGGAATGATTATCCTTTTCAATAAACAATGACTAGGACCCTCCTAAGGTGGGGAGTGTCACATCAATTTTATTAATGTATGTCCTTCCAAATAGAAGGAACACAACCAAGAAGGAACAATTGGAAATGGTCAGTGCTTCTTTTGAATGCCCTTGATATTGGTGAGTTTTAATTTAAGTCGGTGCTTGTGAGGTATCATGATGATGATAGTGTTGGTTGTTTGCGCAACCTTTGAAAATGTTGATAGTTGGGTGGGACTACATTGGTTATGCTTGAGAAATTTTGGTATGACTATGGTGGTTAAGGCATCATATTTGGGTAATTATGATTCATCAACAGGTGATGTATAACTCTTCTAAAGAAATTCATCCTAAGAGGTTCGACTGGCCTTTATATTTTTGGTCGACATGATTGGTATAAAACTGCATTGTACACACCACCTTGGTTACTGTGAGAGTGTATCGAGTCTTTTTGTTAAATCTTTTTTTCATCTTCACATAATAGTGTCTTAGTAATGATCATATACCCTATCTTAATATCGTCTTAGATACACTGAGAGAGCATCAATTATACACCACACTAAATTTAAATTCTGATGGGCTTGGTAAATAAACTCTTGGGTATTTGTGTTCTGGAAACGTGCATCACTTATAAAGTTATGGTTAGTCCTAAGTGATACTTGGATTCCCAAGTAGGAACGCCTTAGATAGACTCATGGACACCATTTGGTTCCTTAACATGACTTATATTGGGTTTAATCAGTTTTCTTATTATGTTTACTTCTCAAAAATATACTGAAGTCTCACTTATAAATGACAGAGTATGGTTTTCCTAGAATGAGCTCCTTAGACTTTAGTTGGAAAATTCATGATTACCCTAAACCTCAGTCGAACTCATATGGGATGTTTAAAAGTGTTGATCCAAGTGTGATGAATCATGTTTTTACCCATGTTCATTCTAGGAAACAATAACATAATATGTAACATAAGTCGAAATGTGATTTGGTGGATGTGATTGAAGTAAACACACTATCCAATGGCCCGAAGGCCTTTAGATATTTTTTATTATTGATAAACCCTCATTTTAAGGGAATAAGGAGGAAACCCAAGGACTTCATGGACATAGGACAATCACACCTGAAGACAAAAAGAGATTCAACCTGATTGAAAACCAGAGCAGCCTCTCCCCAGCATAAAAACAAGATGAAGCACTCAAACGATGAAATACTAATCAGCAAGAAAGTTACCTGTGTCAAAGCACAGGCCCGATCCAATAGCTAATGCCATAACCTCTCAAACAACCGAGTCCGAAAAGCATTGCAAAGATTAAACACCAACTCTAAATCCTCCTCTGAGACTGTTCCAAGGATCAAGTCCAACTGCACATATCCCCACCTCAGTATCAAACCAAACAAACACAACTTTCAATGAAACCATCAAAATCTTAAAGAGATCCAAAACCCCTATAGAAACAGGAACCAAACAAAAAGTTAGAGCAAAGAGGAACTCTCCTGTGCGAACACCGGAACCGAAACCAAAAGAACCCCATTGTAACCCCAAGTCACCCTTCACACACATCCACAACAACCTGAAATGGAGGACAAACCAAGGATATGGAGACAAATATTTCTCACCTAGGACCGGAAGATCCAACAACATATCAACAGAGAATCGCCGATGTGGGGAACCGTGCAAGTCTGAGCCGGCAATGCCACTCTGGGATGGAGCAGATCAGATGAAGCCGTAGAAGAACCCACTTCGGATTCCAAATTAGACCACAGAAGGTATAAGGGGCCAACGGGAAGAGCAAAGAAACCTCTGATAACAATGCCACTGAAATTCACCAACATTGCAGTGGAAAAAAAACCATCACCGACTGCTGGAACAACCGCCAGAAGACACCCTACTGCAACCGCAAACATCCCCAACCAACCCCAGAAGCTACACAAAAAGGAAGGATAGCCAGGGAAGTGGATCCAAACCATCGTCACCCAGGACTGGATGGTGGGACACCGCACTCTGGAAGCGATCGCCGATGAGGGATCTGAGCCGCACTAATAGGAAATTCCACAACTGGCTAGAACTGGATAGAGCAGGACAATAGAATTACACACCAGAGTCCAAAACTTGAACCATGGAAAGCTGAAGACAGCAGGGAAGGGTAGGGAACCTCCGATGATAGCAACACAACACAAACCCTCCGAACATCAAGCTCATTATTCACGAACATTGCCAAGTCAAAAAACCTACAAAAAACAGAATGAAATGTTGAAGCCCACGACCTCACCCCTCCGAGCCACTCCCGATCTGCCATCGAGCCCCACCGGAAGCATGCTGGAGGCATCACCTGACCGCGCCATACCGAATCAGATCCACGAGCACGCCATCACGACCGAACCACCTCAGACCACATGCCGGGAGAACGACGACGCGACCGAGAATAGTTGGATAAGAGTGGATTTACTTGTTTCTTTGGTTTTGTAAATGAGTTTAGTGAGAAACTATTTTAATCATATTTTCATGTTAAGGTGGGTGGGATGTGAATGTTGACAGTGCCTTTCAAGGAAGCTTATGCGACCAGTTTTGGCTTGGTTGATCAGAACTCAACTGTTTTAATCAAATGAGAACTGCATTACATCCTCGAACATGATTAGGTTTCCAATATGAAAATAATCATGCCATAATAATCGTTGGAACTCTTAGGGCGTGATCTACAATATAATTTCAAAGGTGGCATATCGTGACATGGAATTGGCCAAAAAGTGTTTGAACCCATTAGAAATAAATTCCATGGGCTTGTAAATAAAAGGGATGATGATGTGATCATGTCTCAGGTAATATGGTCTTAGGTATGCTCTATCTCGATGTTCAGTTTTTAATTACAAGTGTTGGATTGAGTTTTAACAGATTATATATCGTGTGTAAAAGAGATGCTTGAAGGTGTGTTGGGTGTTTGAAAATACAACATGACTATTTGTACGGAACTTCATGATTGAGTAGGTTTGTTGTTGTTTTAGTTTTTTCCTAAATGCTTCTCGGCAATGAGAAGTTCTGAGGTGGATAGATTATAACATCTCGTGTTTTTAGGATAGTATGAAATTTCCATAGGATTTTGAATTTTAGATTTTGGTGGATGATTTGTTCTCTAGAATAATATTTAGATTGTAATTATAAGAGTTTACCACTTAAAATATTTTATTTTAGGATTGATTAAAGGATCGAGAGGTTCCTCATGTGTTACATTGAGCTATGGGATCATTAGGATCTGAAAAAACAAAAATGGGGAGAACTATTTAGGGCGCATGTTTTGTCTGAAATCGTGCATCCACTAGGTGAAACCATGTGGCTCTTTTAGTTAATATAGAGGTCTCACATGTATTTTTATAACCATGTAAGAGGAGTATTATATCAATGAGTCTTGTTTCTGGTTCTTGACAGAAGGAAAGTGCACAATTTTTTCACGGTTTCCCAAACTATGCACATGAACCATGGGACCCCCTCCTCATACAGTAGCTCGAGCATAGTTGGCACATGGTTTGGCCCACTGTGTGGCCAAATCATTCACCTCATTAAAGGGTGTAAAATTAAAAAAAATTAACCTATTTACTAATTTCATTTATCCTTCTCTTTTCCTTCTACTCCTCCTCTTGCAACATCCCACTAAGATCCTCTCCTCCTCACCTAGGTATAAGGATATCTCCCTAATCTAGACTCTGATTTGAGCCCCATCAAGTGTGTTAGAGATCCCTTGGTATGTCTATGATTCCACATTACTCATTTATCTATTTTCTTCACCATCTATAATACTAACTTCATGTCATCCAATTCACCATATTTTTATGGTGAATGTTCTTTTCTTAGTTTTCTCTCAAACTGGACCGTATCATTCCTCGATATTGGATAAGTGAAGCACCCTTGGTATATGGTAGGTGTTATATAGATTTACCCTTAAAGTTTCATTGTTTAATAAATTATCTTCATTGTTCCACACATTGGACACTCTAGGTGTATCTTTTAATTCATGAAATGGCTAGACCCCCTTGTGATGCGTTTTGACCCCTCTTGATATGAATGGATGTTATAACCTCAACCCAAAAACCCATTTAGGGTGGGTTGGATAAATTAAATAATGATTATGGTTAGTATTATGAATGATCCACCCATAGTATGTGTGTTATTATAGTGATTACACTTATGTTGTACTCCCCTTTGTTTTCATTACATTCTAATTCACCGCCCTTTGGTTTATTAAGTTCTTCAGCTTGAATTAGATGCTTAAATTACGTTTAATGATTGTTTTGATGAAAATTTCATGTTTTTAAAAAAAAACCCCTTGATGAGGTGTGTTATCTTCAAACTAAAAAGGAAATGATTAATTTTTTCTATCTTTCTTGGCCTGTTGGTGTTGGTGTATTCTATGTCCCATATTATTAATGATTAAAGTGAAATTATAAAAAAAAATTGCCCTATCATAGTGATATTTCTTATGTTATGGAATGTTTGTGGGAATAGACTTCTTTATTTATAATTATACTGTAATACTTGAAAGATTTAATGCATGTAATAATGTAAATAATAAATGAATTATATTAAATTTGTCCAGTGCGCCTTGAGAGAAGCTGGTTTCCTTTTTATGGAATGTCAAGCTAAGGAATCATAGGGAAAATAGATTAACTATATTGAATTATGACTGAGGGACCTCGAGTAAGGTTGTTTTCCATGATGTGTCACACCCTCTTAGTTGAGGATGGTTGGAATGAAATCCACAACACTTGTGTTTCTAGATATGTCATTCCACACCCCCTCATATAGGAGGTTGGGTACGGACCACCTCACTACTAACTGTGATACTCATCATGGAATCCTATATTCATGATGTGATATGGGTAGGGCCCATTTTCCCTTGTTTATGATAATCAGTTTAACATATTATATTTATTAAGGATTTGGGCATGGACTATATTATTCATTTAAACATGATCCATGGGTATGATGTCCCTTATTAATATTATTATTGGTAATATGCACAGAATCCTGAGTTGCGCTTAGGGTCCTGGATAATACTATGTATCCATATATATGGTTATATGTGTCACTACCCCTATAGTGAATATATATGTATATATATATGTGTGTGTGTCTGTGTGTGTGTGTGTATTTATATCTATAATCATAGGTATCTTGACATAGGCTGAAGTACGTATCGTTGGCTAGGTGTCCCCTAGGAACCTAAGTCGAACTGTTTGTAGCTTTTATTTATTTTCTTATTTATTATACTTGAATACTATTGTACTTTATATTCACACACTAGATTATGATTTAGACATTTTTGGTGGTGTCCTACTGAGTATATCTCACACCATTCTTGGGATTCCATTGCACTGGGGTACCCAAGCAGATCTTCATGTTCTCAAAAACATGGTTTGTTGCTTGTGTTGTGCATTGTATGTGGAATCTTAGGAGCATAGTACTGATCTAGTACTTAGGATACCCCTGGTGATCACCTTCTAGGATTTCATTTCTTTTATTATTTTCTTTATCCATGTATTTCATTTCATGTTGTACTATTTATTTCTTATTTATTGTAGCATCATCTGGTCATGTAGGCATGGTTGTATTTGTCATTATCCACTTATATACAATTATTATATTCATCTTCCACTAATTTTCCCTTCATTTATACTAATTTTGATGTTGAGTGATTTATTGATTATCTCTTATACCACTGTGATACTTTGATAATGATAATATACTCTCTTCACCATACCTTCATTAGATCCATGTTTCTTGTTGGTAGCCTCTAGCATATGGGGAGGCACACTTGAGGCCATGTAGAAACTAGTCCGACTACCGATTCTGTAGTCAGTCAGGCCCAGACGTTACAACTACATGTACTAAGGATAACATGAGATATTTTTGATTGGATAAAGAAGAGGCAGGGTGAAGGTAAAATGAGTGGAGGAATGGGAGAGACTCATAGAACCATCATATTAATGGTCACATTGCAAACCCAAATCTTGATAGAGATCACAGATGTTTGGAATTTGTCTCACTAGATCTGGCACTACATTATGGCCTCATTCGATTCATAATGGGAGAGATCCTTTGAGAGGATCATTCTTGAATCACAAGAGGAAAAATATCTTCCTAAAGATGATGTAAATAAAGATCCACACTCAAAAAATAAATTAATATCTTTCTTAAAATCTCTTAAAGGGTCATATCTACACAAAGTTTCAACATCAAAGGCTCCCCCATACAAAAAAAAATCGGAAGATGGAGGCTTCTCAGTTGATTCAGATCCCAAATCCATTCAAAAAAGATTAAATACGTGAAAGCTCTATATTATCAGGAATATCAGTTATCTGAGAGGGGGAAAACCATGGTCGGTTCCTGATATCAATCCCTAAATCTCAGACTATTGGGGAAAACCCAATTGGAAACTTGTTCTAATTGGAAGGGGCTATTATCATATTATTATAATATCCCAATAATATTTAAATTTCATTTGGAAAATAGGAAACCTATAACTGAAGCATGGTTTCCTATGCTTATCTGAATGAAACTTTTCATTTATTCCCTTTACACATAGGAACTCAAAAAAAAATGCGTATTATATTTCATGGTTTAAACTGGGTTTTCTAGAACCTGAAGATCTTAAATTATATTACCTATTGCACTGGTGTCCCCTTAATGATTGATCATCACACACTTAACGAAGAGTTGGGGCTATATTCAAGGGTTATTGTAGAAGAAAATTTTGACAAAAAATTACCATATGTCATTGGTTTCAATTCTAAATATTACAAAATATATGTCAAGGTTGAATATGAGCACAAGACCCCCTTTTGTGATTTATTCAATATTATTGATCATTCAATTTCAAATTGTAGAGTGGTTAAAAAACAAATTCTTCCACCCACTTGAAAGGAATGGACTGAAGTCAAAAGGTATAAAAGGGTAAATCACACACCTTAAGGAATATCAAACCCCACAAAAATAGTAATGGAATAATGGTGAAAAAGCTATGAGACTTGAATTCCTCAAGAGATTCCCCTGGTAAATCCTGGGTTGACCAAGATTAAGAGAATGAAAATAAAACTGAGGAGAAAGGAATTACTGATGAAATTGAAAAAAACATATATTTTTTCAAGTAGGCTCAATATAAAATCTTACTTCAAGAATCAAATATCAATAAGGAAGTTATATATGTGTATTAGGAAATTTTCAAGGACAATATTCATTCCATCTTTGATCTTAATGTCTATACATATAATATTGGAAATCAGGAGACACTTATCTATGAAGTAAAAGATAAGGAGACGATCATTGAATTATCAACTAAATAATGCAATGACCAAGGAAGATATATCATTGATGATAGATTTGATCAGTTAAATATTTCATTAAAACAGACTGTCAAGCCTGATGATTCCAGTATCTTGGATGAAAGTAAGATAAGCAGTCTGCAGCACTATGATGAATGTCCTCAAACTGATTGCAATATTCCTAATGGTAAGGGTGACACCCCATAAAATAAGAATGAAAATATAGGCTTATAAATTATATTGGAATCCAAAAATACAACATTCAGGAATCAGAGGATAAATTGGTTAACACATTCAACCCTTTTAAAACACATAACTTCATATAGAGACATGAGTTTAAATATGATGACCACAACACTTCTTTTAGAGCCCATATGATCAGTATCCAAGGGTAGGAAGATCATTCACAGAATAAAAAACCTATTAGCATGACTACATATGAAGATATATTAAATTCACATTTTGAGGGAGATGTCTTCAAACAATAAAATATTGGTGATAAACCAAAGACTCCCATGGAAGATCATATAAGTAAATCTGACAACATTATTTCTTCTAACTCTTCTATGATCAATCCTAATAAAGACTCATCCATTACCAATGAAAATACTTCCAATCTAATCAATAAATCCATGAAGAATAAAACCTATAGAGGGAAAAGAAAGGGGGTCCTATCCCCAAATGAGGGTTCAAATGAATATCTTTTATTGGAATTGTTATGGTATTGCTAACCCTAACACCATAGTTACTTTAAAAATATTTCATTACACTCATAAAACAAAAAAAATTATCTATGAGCATAAAATTAATTTTTATTCTGGATTTACTGTTTTAGATCATTTTTGGTTATTATTTTATTGGTGCTACATCAAATAATATTACAGTGTAATCGCTTTGGATTTTTGATCACTCTTCTATTAGCAATGTTAGTGCTTTTAATTTTAATAATCAAGATTTCACTTGTTAACTAACCTTTGAAAAATCACATATTTTCTGCACTTTCATTTATGCTAATAATAGATACCAAGATAGGAGATCTATCTGGTAGAACTTGTCTTCTATAAACACTATAATCCAATATCCTTTCATTATCGCTAGAGACTTCAATTCCATTCTTGGACCAAGTGAAAAGATGGGTCCAGTTCATTCTAAAATATCTTCTAGGGAATTTAGAGCTTGTATAGAAGACAATAATCTCATTGATATTAATTTTGTAGGAGCCAAATATACTTGGTATAGAAGACATAATAATAGGGTCATGGCTAGTAAAATTGATAGAGGCTTCACCAATAACAAAACCCTTTATAAATGGGATACTATTTCTAGCATTACATTTCCTAGACTAAATTTGGATAACCATTCGATTTTAGTTAGTCTCAATGCCAAAAACTCAAATATTGTCCTCCCCTTTAGATTTAATAATTCCTTGACCTCTTTTATTGAATTTGATAATATTTTCAAAGATACATGGAACTCTATGAATTTTGGAAATGATGATTTCACATGTATCATGAAATTAAAATTCCTAAACCAAAAAACTAAAGGCAATGTGTAAAGAAAAATCAAATCTAATTTATAATGGTCTTACTTCTATAGAAGACAGTCTTAACCAAATTCAGGTTGCCTCTATGAACACTGATTTTTCTAATGATCCTAAATAAGAAATTGAGATCTGTACTAAATTAAACTCTCCTCTTACTTTAAAATATGATCTTTAAAAACAGACCCCTAAAATAAACTGGCTTAAAGATGGAGACAAAAACACTAAATTCAAAAAATTTATGCAATGAGCTAGCAAATCTTGTAGACCTATTAACTTCCTTAAAGATGGGGATAACATTATTGATAATGAGGGGGTATAAAAAACCACATTGTTTCCTACTTTAGTAATATTTTTAAGGTTCCTTCTCTTAATAAGGACTTAATACCTTAAGTCATTCCTAGAATAGTGATAAACAATTAGAATTTTTTACCGACTAGTGTCCTTCTTGAGCATGAAATTAATGATGTTGTATTTATCCTGAAAATGGATAGTGCTCCTGCTCCTAATGGATTCACTAACTTCTTTTCTCAGCACTATTTATATATTATTCAAATTAATGTCTTTAAAATGTTTAAATATTTTTTTTCTAATGGATACCTTCTTGATGGTATTAATTCTCAATTCCTCCCCTTATTCACAAAGTGGAAAATTCCTCTAAAATTTATATATTCAAGTCTATTTCTCTTACTAAAACTCTTTATAATATCATATATAAACTATTAGAAAATAGGCTTGCTCATATTGCTAATAAAATTGTCTCTTGGGATCAATTTGGTTTCCTCAAAGGTTTAAACATTCAAGACTAAATTTTCCCAGCCTTTGAGATTAAAAATATTTTATAGAAATGTAATAGGGGGATCATTTCCATAAAATGTGATATTATGAAATATTTTTATGTTATGGATTGGTTTTTATTTTTATGGTCCTCAGCAACTTTGGATTCAGTGGAAATTTTGTTAAAATAATCAAAACTCATTTTGGTTCTGATCAAATTTTTATTCTAATTAATGGTTCTCCAAAAGTCTACTTTAATTTCACTAAATGTGTTATATATGGTGATCTGCTATCTACCATCCTTTTTTCTATTACAGAAGACTAATTAATATAACTTATAACTATTTTGGTTAATCAAGGAAAAATAAAGCCCATCATTGCCTCTAGAAACCTGATTGTTCCCTCTTATCTATCTCATGTGGATGATATCATTGTATTCCTCCTAAAAGACAAAAGGAATATCCAAAAGCATAAATCTTCCCTATCACATAATGAAGATGTGTCTGGTCAATCTATAAAATGAAAAAAAAGCTTTATTTTCTTTTGAAAAATATTTACTATAGCTAGAGAAACTAGAATTATAAATTTCCTTGGAATCAAAGAGGGATATTTCCCCTTTATGTATCTTGGGGTTCATATTATTTGGGGAAAGCCTAAAATTATATAATTTTCCAATAAAGTGGAACAATTAAAAATCAAATCTCATCTTGGAGTGGAAAATCGTTATCTATGGCAGGCCGACTTTTTCTGGTCAAATACATCATTGTCTCAAAAATGGTTTATTCTATGATGGTTTGTAAATGGACTATTGAGTTGTTTAAAAATATTAATAGTTGTATCAAAAAATATATTGGAAGAAATATTAATAGAAAACTTTTCACGGTCCCTTAGAATAATTTTTGTAAGCCCCTCGACAATGGGTGGATTGGTATTAAAAATATTAGTCTTTTTAATTAATCCCTTTAGGCTAAACTCCCTTGTGAACTTATAAATAATAAGTACTCAACTTTAAATTTACTTAGAGGTAGGTTTTATAACAAACTAAAAAAATTAACTTATTATACATGGATTCTTCAATCTGGACATCCATTAAGAATTATTTTTCTAAAATTATGTCTCAATCTAGATGGATAGTTAATAAAGAATCTTCTCTGGAATTTTGGTTGGATAAAAAGAATGGTTTTCCCCTTCTCTCTTTGGTGGACCCTATGAATTTACCTTTTGACACTAGTATTTTCATATATGATTTTATGAGCTCCCCTAATCTGAATTTACCCAATGAGATTAACATTATTTTTAATAACTATCCTTTTGTTAACACTAATGAATTTTTAGTTTGGAAACCATCTAAAAATGGTATATTGAATTATAAAATTTACTAAAATCATGATTTCATTAATGATAACTAGGATTTTTCTTGGTTAAGGAGCTTTAGCAAGAAAAGGGTTAGACCCTCCAGATTCACCATTGTTTAGAGAATATCCCATAATAGAGTTCCCACTTATTATTTTCTTCAATTTTTTGGTATTTAGATCTTCTCTAAATGTTGTATATGTAACCAACACAGAGAGGATGTTGATCACCTATTTTTATCTTATTCTACTAATTCTGATTTATCGAGATTCATATTTGACATTTTTAATCTCATATGGATAGGTTTGGACTCTATTCAGATACATCTATAAAGATGCACTACAATAGACGCCTCTCAATAGATAAAACAACTATTTATAGCTGTTGTTGTAGAACTTATGCACATCATCTGGTATGAAATAAATTTTATCATTCACCACAATAATGATTTTAATTTTCATGCATCTCATGTGAAGATCTTCACTACAGTCAAAGAAGATGGTATGATGCAAATAGGTACCTGCCACAATTCCGTCAAGGATTTAATTGTTCTTCATTAGAACATATTACAATGAAGGTTCATCTAGGTGAAGGGTATGATGTAAGTATTCTGGAAAACTCCTCTTCTCGGATGGATAAAAATCAATATAGATGGTGCCTCAAAAGGCAACCCGGGTCCCTCAGGTTGTGGAGTGGTGAGGAAAAAAACATAATGTAAATATTCTAGGATGTTGTTATGGTACTTGTGGTTTTACCTCCTATTTAGAAGATAATATGTACATAATCATTATTATGGTTGCACTTATAAAGAAAATAGGATGGAATAACATATGCATTGAAAAAAAACTCAACTTCCATCATGAAAGCCCTATGAAATGGAATGGTATTCCTTGCTTTTCCTCTCGTAGATATATGGATATATAGCCTCTATCACCTTTCTAAGATTAATCATGGGATCACCCATGATTATCGCTAGGAAAACTTGGTGGTGGATGTTCTTTCTAACAAAGGAGTTAACAACATGATCACATGGTTGGACAATATTTAAATGAATCATATTATGTTTCATGAAAAAATATTGTAATAAGTTTTCCACCTTCATACTTTTGTAGGTATTCACTTTATATTTATATAATTTTGTGCTTTGGTCTTTCAAACAGGGAATTACCATTTAAGAAAAGTGATGTATGATCCTAATTTTCCCAAGATATTAAACCACACAATCCTTGAATGTAAAACTATTATGTTGTTTATCTTTAAAATGGTGTAATGGTAATGTAAGAAAAATAAGGTTCCCTTTAATTTGTCTGCTAGATATATCCATGAATTATTTAAATGATACCCAATGTAAACGATTATTAAATATGTTTTTGGTCCCATTAATTGATATGATAGATTCTAAAAGGAGTCACTATTTTAATGGAATAAAATTTAATAAAAATCCTTATTAAATGTTTGTAAAACATGATACTCATATAATAAAAAAATATATCATAGAAGAATATAATCATTAACATTAAATTAAACTTTCATATCAGTTAAAAATGAGGATCTTAATGTAGGAAACTCCTAATATTAATAACCTAAGAAAAGTAGTTAAGAAAAATTATAAGTGCTAAAGGAATACCTTCCTGAATAAAAAAAATTGTTAAAATTATTCAAAAGGTGAATCTAGATGTTTATGTGAATAAAAAATGATTCAATTAAGGTTTCAATGTCATTATACACAAAGTGACTCAAATACCTTTAGTCTCCAATCATATACTCAATGTGATTGGGTATGCCAGTGACTAGGTGAAACTGGAGGTTTCCTTAAGGCTAGATCTAGTTATGGAATTCATTATGTCATAATTGATGTAAATGTTTCAAAAATTTGAATGAGTTTAACAAATGTACTACCCTAATATTTTAATAAATATTTTTTTCCAAAATAAATTTAATTTCTTCAATAACTTGCATTACACGCAACAACAATTTTAGATGAACTACGATATATTATTAAAATATTATGATCACCTAGCCATTGGAATAGAGGGTATGAATAGGACTAACTAAATTATTAAAATTCATGGTTTACACATTTATATAATTAATTCATTAGTAATAAATTAATTAAAATTGAAAATAAAAAATCATTTGAAAATAAAGTAGATGTTTTCCTGAAAAAATATTTTTATGTGTGAAATGTTTTTTACCCTAATAAATTAAACTGATCACTTTTATTGAATGGTTTTAATGAAATTTATATATTATATATTAAATAAAAAATTTAACTTCCATCTAATATATTTTTATTATGCATGGAATAATAAAAGATCTAGTTTTATGCTTAAAAATGTATTTTTCTAAAAAGCAGTTTTTATCCCATTTTTCATAGTTACGATAAAATTAATTTATTCCATTTACAAGTAATATATCAGATAAAAAGAATTAAAAATTAATTTTTTTTAATATTTTAAATTGGTCCCTTTTATTTTTAGTGCATATGAATAGTAATCGTGGTAAAATTTATCACCTCAACAAAGGGTAAATTGGGTTAATCTAAGTTAAAACCATGTGGTAAGGCCATAATTTTTAATCCTTATTCTTATTTTGTGATTTTAATTTTCCCTTTTCACCATAGGCTCTAAATTTATTTTTTTAACTGAAACCTTTCATGAAAATAACCTATAAAATATTTAAATCAATGGAAGTTACAAAATGTCACTCTCTTTGTTTTAAATATCTCTTATGTGCTCATATTGGGAAAAGAAAAGTTATGAATGAATTTAAGTGCCTATTTTGAGCTTAATAAAATTATTTTACTGATATAAATTTATTATTAATTTTTATTAATTATATAATGACCTTAATTTCTTATTCACCATTGATGTGATATTTCCCCATTTAATTAAAAAATATAATAAATAATTTTAAAAATATTAAAATTAATATAATTTGAATGGGTTGATGTGTACCAAAAATTCAATATATTTATATATATAACATATTAGGGATATTTGAAGTCATTATATTTAAATTTAGCATTTATATTTATGTATTTAATGTTAAATTAGATGAATAGTGTTAAAAAGACATTAATAATATTTTATAATAAATAATATTTTGTTAAATGATAAAAAATTCATAAAATATTATATTTATCCAAATGAATAGTATATAGTTGTAAACATCAACCATGGTCCATTTAGGAGCCGTTTTTCATTTTATAGTAACATTTTAACCCTTAAAGGTTTTAAAACATTATTATTATAGTAATGGTTAAAAGCATTAATAGGGGTTAAAACTAAAAGCTATAGGTAAAAATGTGATCCAAACTTGTCCAAATTTTATTGTATGAGAGTATTTCTAATCATAATCATCTTATATTATAATTTTATCAATTTGGATATCATAATTGATTTATATTAATTTAATATTTAAAGAAATTCCAAGTGCCCCCCCCCCCTCAAATATAAAAGTGATCCCCTCTTTTATCTTCATCAAATCACATTGATTATTCTAGAATGACCAAAATATAACAATATACCTTCTCCACTTACCTAGAAAAATACTAGAGTTTTTTTTATTCCCAAAATACCAACCCTATATCCCTTTAGAGGAGATCTGAAGGAGTCATTTCAAAGAAGAGGTAATCTCCTGAACCAATCACTTTTTTAAATGTTTAAATTTTAACTCATTTAAATCAGTTATATTATTCATAAAATAATAAATTCAGTATAATAAATATTCATAAATTTTATTATGATTATGTAAACACCATTATATTCCCTTTTTCTACTGTGTCCCGATCTGAAATCCACTAAGCAGTGATCCGAACCAGTTAGCCACATGTTTTCAAGAACACCTCCCCATACATTAAAGGCTACCAACTAGCAGTGAGGGTATATGATGGTACAGTGGGGAGACTATACCATCATGATCAGAGTGTAACATAGTGGTATACAATAATAATGAGTAGTGGAATAGTAATAAATAAACAACAATGGAATAATAAATCATCCAGATAAATAAACAGGCGGAAGCTTAATCAAAGCCAGATACAAAAATGTTAATCATGTTATAATGATCTACAAAAATGTAAGTACATGGTATATAGGGTTATAGGCATATAAAACATGCTAAAAAAATTAAAAAGAACAAAATATTTCTCCACTAGCATCATGATCATAGGCTTGATCCTCTGCATCTGTACTCCATACTAATAATGAGAATCAAACATCAAAATCTTGTTTCTTCCATTTAAATATATATAAAATCATGAAATTTGTTTGGGTAACATGGGAAGTTTGAACAAGGTTTTAGATATAATTAATAAGACACCACCAACAATTTCTATAACTATCCAGTCTATGAAAATATAATGAGCATTGTGCATGGAATACTAAAGGTAAAGCAGTAAACAAATAAACTAAATTGAACTAGGTTCCTCATGGGCTACCTGAACGACACTACCTACTTCAGCCTAAAATGGATATCCCTGAACTAATTTCAACCTATTAAAATATAATATGTATGTATATAGACATCATAATTCACCTAGAATACATGTATTCAAATATAATTGGTCCATCATAAAAGTCAAGTGTAAAGCATGGATGAAACACTTGCATGTTCTTTGGCTTGGAATATTTATCCTTAGATTTTATCAATTGGAATCCTTGGTTTTTAATCAAATGTGATATTTGGACCATCTAAGGCGATCCATAAAAAGAAACCCAAGAATCACTCCGGGATCACTATAAATACCCATCATCTTATGAGTTCATATAAGGTGATCTATAAGTGGAACCCAAGTATCACTATTTCCATGTTATAAATGCATAACCCGCTAAGCCCATCCATGGTATACCAAATAGGGAACCAAGTATCACTCTTGGAATAGTACATTAGCATTTAATATTGTGCCCGTCCAAGGTAATCCACTAGAGAACCATGTATTTCTCATGGGTAAAGTATGGAATTCACTTGATTAGTCCATCCAAGGTATTTTATAAAAAAACAAAGTATCACTCCCGACATATTTTCAATTCAATTTCAATTCAGAATTATAAATCTCAACGAGACCATCCAAGGTTTCCTTAATTTGTGACCCTTATATCACTCTCATCATGAAGAAATGGTAAGGTCATAGATATAATTAAAATCATACCATTTAACCAATTCACTTTAATCATCTTGGATGATTCATTTAATTCAGATAATTTAAGCTACAACATAAGGAGAAAGGGCATCTATACATGGCCTACCATTTTCCTTTGCTCCAAAACACAATATATTTGATTATTTACAAGGGAAATTCACACACCCTAATTAGTGGTTTAATTTAAATTTAAATGCATGAGGCTCTTATTCATTTAAGGAAGTCACACCCTTAGGGTGTCTCAGGTCAATTTGGTTATCATATGACATTGATTAGAGAGTTTATAGGACTATACTAAGCATGGTAAAGTAATTTAATTTAATTAATTAATCATTTAGGAGGTGTTATAGGAGGGGTTCGATGCATGGAACAATTTTTCCTGATATAAAGCATCAATATCTTAAGTAAAAAACAACTATAAAACCTACCTTAGGTTGGAATATGGCCACTCATATGTTATCGGCTTCATATTCGATGTAGAATGGGAGAAATTAGTAAAATAAACAAACGATTTGAAAATAGGGCATATTATCTCACACAAAAATAACACAAGATATGGAAAGATAAACTAATAAAGGAAGGTAAAAGAATGAAGAGATTGATAATATGCTTCCAACGTGATATATAGTGATGAAATTGGAGATTGAATGAAGGAATATATTTAATTCCCAAGGAAGAAGGCAGGAAGAACACCTCACGTGGTCGACTGTTGTAGAAAACAAGGGAGGAAGAAATTTTTTAAATTTGTAAGGAAAAAGGGAGAAAATGTTCATTTTACCTAGTTTTTAAAAGGTTATCATGGTTTGGACACATGTTTTTCCAAACCATGTGCCTATACTGGTTAAGTGTCACTAAGGGTGCAACTCTAGACACATTGTATGGAAAAATCATGTGGACCCTTCTAATCCACTGGAGTGCATCACACAGTTGTGTGTCCAAAGGAACATTGTTTTAGAAAAACCATTCAGACCTATATAGTTTATTTTAGCACCTACATGGTCGAGTCACACTATTTTCACTACCCGTGCACTAACCGTGCGACTTAGTCTGTCTTTCCAAAATTTGGATCTCCATCCTCCGAACATGCTCCAGACTCTCCCAAACGCCTCCTTATTCTACTAATCACATTACTAGAATAAAATTATAGGTTTTTATATTAAATAAAATACTCATACCTCTTCAAAAAATAATTGGATGTTACACTTTCCATCAAATGGGAAGTGAAAATATCGCTCCTGTGTATATACGGCTTACCATCTCCACATAATGATGCAATTAATTTTTCAAAAATATCTTTAATGAATGTGAATTATGATGGGTTTAATATTTATATATTATATTTATGACACAATTATACTTCTGTAATTCTAATATCATGTATAACTTTTTACTATCCAATCCTTTTGGAAATGACAACATCTCTCCTCCATACATGTGGACTACCACCTTCATGAAGTGATGTGATTTGTTTTTAATTTATATTTCACTTATATGGTAATGAGGATAAATTTAATGAATATTATTGATATAATAATAATATTAAAAAGTTTACCTAATATTTACCTTTTTTCTGTTCCATCCATTGAAAAATGAAAACATCGTTCATGCGTACGTACGACTTACTATCTTTATGAATGATGTAATTCATTTTTCTATACCTAAATTTTATGGATGAATATAAATATATTTATATATATTGAATATATATGATATTTATACCATGATTAAAATTCTATAAATGATGGATCTATGATACATGTATAAGGACTGAAAGTACCAAGCCAAAACTTACATGAAAAATGAAGCAATTATCACCCAAAATAGTGATTTTTAATAAAGAATTGTTAATAAATGGGTGATAAAAGGTTCAAAGTAAATCATATATGGTTTAATATATATTAATATGGTTCTGAAAAAATATTTATAATAAACTTATATTTATTATATAGGAGATTTAAAAATGTACGAAAGAAATCAGACCTGAGGTAAGGGGTGTTATGTTACAACCTTATTGTTTATCAGGATTGTTTATGATTAAGTTATAATGATGAAATTTATGATCAATATCTCAATATACTCATGTATTTCATTCTCCTATGTTTATTTCTTGAAAGCACAAGTTTTCCATTAATGTTTCCTCAATTTATGTACTCAAGAGACCAAAAATAATTTTTTAAGAAAAATCAACTTCATTTCTCTCTTGGTCAAAAAACATTTTTCTTCCATATCCATGTTTTCTAAAATAGTTTTAAATAATGTTTTCCTATTATCCTATGATTTTATAAATTATTTTTTAGCCATTTTTTAAATTTTTACAAAATTTTCTTAAAGTAATCTTCTTTTCATTTTCTAAACAAGGTACATAGTGACTTTTCCTACAAAACTATAGAAGGAATGTTTATTTAACTTATATGACATGAAAAAAACATTTCTGTCATGGTAGCTCAATTTTTTGAATCTTAATTTAAAATTTCCCATCGTAATTTTCAATTAAAATGTTTTCCATAACATTTTTGGAAATTTTTATATTTTAATGAAGTAATTTTAAAATATAAAGGCTATTTTCCTCAATATTTTATTAATGGTAATTTGATTCACCAATGATAAAAAATTTCAATGTTTCTTTTGATTTTCTAGGAATATGATCCAATAATTCTATCCTTATTATTTATCTAGATGGTTTATGTTTATGATGGCATGATTTTTATGAAACCTATTCATTTTCCTTGGGTTATGCTATCATGAAATGTTTATAAAACCTATTTCTTTTAATGGGTTCTAATATGATGAATAATTTATGATATTGTAGAACTCATATGTATGATTTTTGTTATGTGATAAGTGGTACATATATCTCCCTCCAGTGTATTTGGTAGATATTGATATTACATGAGATAAATAGGACTATAATAGGAGAGTGAACCTAGTTTGGTAAATTACTTTGTCTATTATGATTGTCTTGGGAGTGAACCTTGACTACTATAATGGTTTTTGGAGTAAACTCAATCCACTATAATAATACTAGAATTAAATCATTGACTACTAAGGAAATGATTTATATGTTTATGTTTATACTATAATTACATGCCTTATACCTATATTATGCTCTTATGGATAATGTTATTTGATTCCTTTAGGATTCATATCTTATAAACTACCAATATTTATGCTTTGACTCGATATTGTGATCTATGATATGTAGGATATGGTTTTAAAATGTTAATCTCGTGTTCTTATACCCATTTTCTTATATTATACTTATATGATCATTTATATCTCCCTTTTTTTACCCTTACCGAGCATTATAACTCACCATTTCTTATGTTTCCTTTCCTAGGTTATGAAGAAAGATTTTATGTATGATATTACTAAGAAGGGTGATAGTTATGAAGATATAAGTGGGAGATGATGTAAAACTATAATGAAATAGTTTTTTATGTTTCCAAGTTTCCAATGATACTATACATATACGATTATATCATGGATCATTATGTTATGTAAATAATATTCATCTATTTAAATATAATATCTATGTATGAAAATTTCAGGTTGCTATAGTTGGTATCATAGAAAGCTTTAGTTAAACTTTGAAAAATAAGAAAAGAAAACTTCTGTGAAAACCCTGGGTATATGTATAAGTATAGGATAAAATCATAATGTTTTGGTAATGATCATGAATGGACTAGGTTAAAACCAAGGTGTCATAGAAGAAGGTTTCATGATTTAGACATCCTATAAATTATTTTTCATGATTATGTGGTTTCCCACTATGATTATTATTGCACACACTATGATTTTGTTTTTAGGGAATAATGATAATGTGAAGGAATCATGTTAATGTTGAATGTGATATATAATGTAATGGCTATACTTCAAAGAAATATAATTTAATGGGATATGGAATGAAAAATGTTGTTTCTATGCTCACTCAACTTTCTTAAGTTATCGATCATACTGAGCTTTAAAACAAGAAAAGGAGGGAATAATGATCTATTGATTCCTTCACGAGGTAACATCTAGATCCTTTTAATAGGTCCATTGATCCACTAGTCACTGATTGATGGATCAGTACCATGAGAAATATATTTTTCATTCTCCAGTTTTTGAAACATGAGAAAGTTATTCTGGTTGTTTATCATTTGGAAGGTGAAGCAAATCAATGGTAGACCCTTATTAAGAAAATAAAGCAACAGGAAGAAATTAACGCTATGTATTGGGGTGAGTTCAAGATATTATTTCTCAAAAATTAATTTCCTAGTATTATTCATACAAAAAGCAGAATGAGTTCCTTGAGTTGAAACTGAAGGATTATTAATTCATTGGTACCAATGAGGTAAATTTTACAAGACTTGTGAGGTATGATTTTTGTATTATCATATAAACCAAATAAAAGGTTGATAAATTCATTAGTGGAATAAAATCAAGTCTCTAAATGTTGTTATCCATAATTTATTTAGTAACTATGAAGAAATCATTTGAGGTACTATTAAGGTTAATATGGATATTGGAGTTACCCATCAATATCATGGTCTTGACAAGAAATGAAAAAATGGAATTCAAAGGAAATTCTAAAAAACATTGAGAGAAGAAGATACAATTTACTTTATACTAAAATTTTATAAGTAAACATGAGGAAAATTATCTTAAGGGAACTAGTAAATGTTTCAAGTGTGTAAAGGAAGGTCATCGGGGACTCGAATACTAAAGTGATGGGAAGAAGTTAGCTAATGATGTGAATAGAGAGAAAGCACCATAGAATAAACCACCCACACTCTAATGTTTTAAATCAAATGAGTATAGGAATTATGTTAATTAGTGCCCAAATTCTAAGGTTAATGATAATGATCGATGTTAATAACCTCTTAATAGACAAAGAGAAATCTCATGCAATCACTATTTCTGATGAGGGGTATGATAATTATGTAGTTAAAGGTACACTTACCATTTACTCTAGAACTGCTAATGCATTATTTTATTATAGATCTACGCACTCTTTTATATCTAAAGAAATTTCTAAGGGTATCATAGTACCACATCCAAAATTATATGTTGAGTTATCATAAAAAACTCTTAATGGTATGATGATCGCATCCCAAGTCAATGATTCTTCTCTGGTTTAAGTTTTTGGGAATGTGTTTCCTGAAAATATTTCCATTATTCCTCTAGTTTAATTCAATGTTATTTTAAAAATTGATTGGATTTATTTACATAAATCTCTTAGGAAGGGAAGTTATGTTTGATATTCTGAACCAACCAATGTTCATCTATCAGTGGGATGAAAAAAATTAACTTATGAAGTAAATTACATATATAATATGGGTCAAGATTCCTATTCAAAAGGGGTGTTTGTCAAATATGTTTGGGTAGAAACTCTACATCGAGGATATATCTATTTTTTTGGGAATATATTGATCCATTTCCAGAATAATTTTATGGTCTTCCAAAAAATCATAAAGTTGAGTTTTCAATAAAACTCATACTCGGTGTTACATTTATTTCCAAGACTCCATAATGAATGGACCTGATTGAGTTACAAGAATTGAAGAAGAAACTCTAGTAGAATATTGACAAGGGATTCATTTATCCAAGTATTCCAACTTGTGGTGCACCTATTTTGTTTGTTAAGAAGAAATATGGATCAATGTGACTCTGCATTGATTATCAATAACATAATAATATCACAATCAATAATAAGTAACCTCTACCTCATATTGATGACTTTTTCGATCAACTGTGTAAATCATAAAACTTTTCCAAGACTGATATTCATTCTGGCTGTCATTAATTAAGGGTGAAGAAGGAGTACATACCCAAGACAGTATTCTATATAAGCTATGAACACTATGAATTTATAGTGATACCATCTGGTCTTACAAATTCCGCTACTATATTTATGGGAATAGATCATTTAGAGAATACCTTGATCAGTTTGTGGTGGTATTTATAGATTACATTCTTTTATATTCAAAGATAATGTAAGATCATGAAGATCACATAAGGATTGTGCTAAATACCCGAGGAAGGTATAATATTTATAAAGAATTTACCAAGTTTGAATTTTGGTCTCGAAAAGTCTCATTCTTGTGTCATATAATCTCATATGAGGGTATTCCAGTAGACCCTTTAAAGATATAAGTTGTTAAACATTTTCCCATACCAACCACTGTGACTGATATCTATATTTTTCTTGGTTTTTCTGGATAGTATTTGTTATTTTGGAGACTTTTTCATGGATATCTAATCTCTTAACCAAGTTAAATCATAAGGTAGCTAAGTTTCTTTGAATGGATGAATGTGAGGAATGTTTTAAGGAACTGAAAAGAAGGTTAGCTAGTGCACCTATGCTTACACTACCCTGTAGTGGAGAATGGTTTGTATATTGGGATCACTTAGTGTATAAGGTTATATTTGTTGTCAATAGTTTTCAATGAAGATCAAAATGAAGTAGATTAAGAATAACTCTAATAAAATGGAGGAATGGTGATGTATCATCCATATGAGGATGATTGAAGAAGAACACCATGCAATTATTCATGATTTCATGAGAACCATGCAAGAGCTTACCTGAAGAATAGAATCATATGATTTTCATGAAGTAGAGAATAATGGTTGATTAAGAAGAGAGAGTGTGGAAGGGATTGAAATTATGATATGGCCATTCATTTCACATTATATCTAAATCAGATGATTCTTTTCTGATTTGTATTTCACAAATATCATAAGTCAATAGAAGTTATGATGGAAGCCTTATTAGAAGGAAAGATGCAGGTGGACAACAAGGAAGCTAGAGTAATTTCCATGGAAACTCTGATGATTCTAAAGCTGATCCATCAATGGATATATATCATGATAGTAGAGTTTGGGATGAAAGAATAAGAGTTGTTGAAGAATCCAAATCATAGAAAAGAAGTATGAAGATTATGGTCTAAGTATATATTGAAGGTGGTGTTGTTCTCCAGTGTTTGCAAAATTTTTGGGCTTGAAAATCAGAAGATGAAAGACATGTGTTTTTGGTAGAGAATATTGTGCGATAATTTCAAGGGAATTTTTACGTGCAATTGATGTTTCAATATTATAACATAGAAATTTGGAAAAGGAATGGAGCACACGAAAAATGGGAATGTGCACTGAAAAATGTTGTGTGTGAAATAACTGGTTGAGATTTTTCACGGAAGCAGTGCCTCAGATCAGAAATACTGAAAATCAGAAAAGGAAAGAGGTGCACGAAAAATCAAATATGTTCATGCAATGTGCACAGAACATCATACTTGTGCATTTTAAATTGTTTGTGCGCAAAATGTGGGTTTGAGGTTTTACGTGCAAGGGGTGCCCTGGGATTAGAAATAAGAAAATCAACAAAGGCATGATGTGTGCAAAATAATCTAGTATGTGTGTGAAATTTTATGTTAGTGTGTGAAATACCAATTTGATGTTTTACGTGCAAGAGAGGATTCACCTTAAAAATGATGAAAAATGGAAAATTCATGAGGTGAATGAAAAATCTTAGTGGTGTGTGAAAATAAGGGAAGGTGTGTCTAATATAAAGAAGTGAGAGATAGTTTTAAGTGTAGGAAGGGGTTTTACGCACAGGGTAAAAAATGCCTATAAATAGGAGGTGACCCCTCTCATTTGTGAGAATCTCGACACTTAGACAAATCCTGAGCTCGGGCGCGTAGAAAAAATTTAGTATAGAGTGGTGCGTGAAAAGAAGAAGGGTTGCACGGAAAAGAAAGTGTTGTGTGAAAAAGGGAAGTTTTGTGTGAAAAAGAAGAGTTGTGTGAAAAGACTTTTTTGCCTAAAGGTGTTTTTACGCACAAGGTTTGAATTTTAAACAAAAGACACCTAGAAGGGTGTGAAAGAAATTTAGGGGTTCCGTAGGCCTTTGAAAGATGCTTAGCACTCTCAAAGCAGCATAAAAAAAGGAAGTATCGTGAACCATTCAGTTTTATGAAGAGAAGTTTTACCGCACACACACGACTGGTGTTTAACACCCTCATTTTACTTTTCGAAGAGAAGTAGAATGATATGTGAAACTAAACTCAGATCCAAACTTAAAGAAGGAAGTATAATGATACACTTAAGTGTTGGTATTGAGAATTAAAAGAAGATAAGGAGGAGAAGAAGAAGAACGGATTGTGCCTAACTAAAGATTGTGAATTATTTAGGGTAGTACAATTATGATGATGCTTTGACTATCCAGTCTGTGTGTTCAGTGCTTTCAAGTGCATCAATCAAGGACTTTTATTCAAGAAGTGTCTTGTGCTGGACTGAGACAAAGACTTCAATGAAAATCTATTGAAGAGACCTTCATGTCTATAAACTGAGTGGGACTTCACCCAAGGTGGAGAGCCAGGGGGGTCAATGGGAGTGACCCAAGGGACACAGTGAGCTATCCCTGAACCTTTGTAAAGGCAGTGTTCCTGGGATAGAGTGACTATTCTCAAACCATTTTAATCCACAACTAGTGAAGATTGGTGTAATTTGGAACGACCGACAACTTGCCGTCGTATACTCCTTAGACATATCCCTTAGTGGTGAACCAAGTAAAAAGTGATCTGTTTTCCTTCTATGTGTGTTAATTAATGCACATATCCATCATATAGGCTTAAACAAGTTCCTACCAATGTGGGAACGAGATCCAGAAAAAAAGAAAAACAATTGACACCCTGATTCACCCCCCCCCTCTCCGAGTGGTCTAGGGCCCTTCATTATAATATATAGTGATGCATCAAATAAATTAGTAGGATAAACCCTCATAAAAATGATATAGTTATATCTTATGCCTCATGATAATTGAAATTCCATGAGGAAAATTACCCAACTCATGATTTGGAGTTAACTGCAATAATTTTTTCATTAAATCTATAGAGGCATTATCTCTATGGAGAAAGGTGTGAAATATATACTAATAAAAAAATTTAAATCATATTTTCACTCAAAAAGAGATAAACATGCACCAAATAATATGGTTAGAGCTAATTGAATATTATGATTTCTCATTACATTTCCACCCTAGTAAAGTGAACAAGGTAGTAAATGCTTTCAGTCAAAAGGATCATGTTAGCTTATCTATGATGATGATCACAAAATATATGATATTTCCATAATTTGAAAGGATGTATCTAGAAAATATTGGAGGAAGGGGATAAATATTGAATTTTCAAATTATTTTTTAATTATATATCCATATGAAGATTAAAGATGCACTGAAGGAAGATGTAGAGCTATAAAAGAAGGTGAAAATGTTCCTGAGTTCAACCTTTATTATGATGGAATAATAAGGTTTAGGAAATGTGTATGAGTCCTTTCAATACTAGATTCAAAGAAGGATATATTAAATGAATCCCATGGTTCTTCATTCTCTATTAATCCTATAATTACAAAGATTTATAGAGATTTGAAAGAGTATTTATGGAGGGATGGCATGAAGAGAGATATTGCAGGTTATGTTTCTTGGCACTTGATATGTCATCAATTTAAGGTTTTGCGGCAAAATTATAAAGAGATGTTACAACCATTACCCATACTAGAATGTAAATGGGAAAACATCACCATGTATTTTGTCATCGGAATCCACAAAATATCTAAAGGGAATGATGTTATATGGGTTGTAGTCACCTTATAAAGTTAACAAAATTTATTTCCATTATAGAATATTTATAACTTTATCAAATTACTTGGTTATACATTAATTAAGTGGTAATATTTTATAGTGTACCAATATCAATTATATCTAATCATGATCTGAGTTTTACCTTGTAATTTTATAGAATTCATTAGTTAGATCAGGATACAAAGTTATATTTCAGCACTGGTTATCATCCTTAGATAGATGTTCAGTATGAGAGGACCATTAAAACTATATAATTCATTTTGATATCATGCTATATATATTTCAATGGTGTTTGGTATCAACACCTTCCTTTGGTGGAATTTTCTTAAAGCAATAATTTCACTCCAGCAGTTAGATGGATCCTTATGAAGCCCTCTATAGTGGGAAGTACAGAACTCTTATATGCTAGAATGAAGTTGGATAAATAAATCTATTAATTACTAGTCTGTGTGAGTAAATAAAATAGAAGTTTAGATCCATTAAATAGTAGATAATATTATCCTAGAGTCGATAAAAAATTTGTGCTAATAATTTTCAAAAAGATCTTGAGTTTGAAGTTGGTAACAAGGCATTCCTATGAATATCTCCCTAGAATAGGGTGATGAGATTTAGAAATAAGGGAAAGATAATCCCTAGGTATATCGGTCCTTTTAAAAGTCTTGATTGTATTAGTACAATAGCTTATTGATTGGTGCTTTCACCTAATATCTCTCAGGTTTATGATTTGTTACATATATCTCTCTTGAGGAAGTACATACATAATCCTTCACATGTATTGAACTCAGAGATCATACCACCGAAGTAAGATTTTTCTTATGAGTAAAAACTAGTGGAGATTATATATAATATTTAGAAAATTATATGAAACAATACCACTCACATGGTCAAAGTTTTGTGGCGATACCACCAATGTGGGGAAGCTACATGGGAACTTGAGGATATGATGAGGTAGAAGTATCCTAGATTGTTTTTATCAAAGTAATGGAATTTAAAGGGAATTTTTTTAATCAGTAAAGAATTTAACACCCTGGTATTTTAATTTTTTTTTAAAAATAAATTTTATTTCTTTGATAGCTTACGTTATACGCAACATCGAGTTTAGACGAACTGTGATATAATATTAAAATATTGTTATCAACTAGCCATTGGGTTGGTGGTTATGAATAAGACTAACTAAATTATGAAAATTTATGGTTTATATATGTATATAACGAATTCATTATTTATCAATTAATTATAAATAAAAATAAAAATCATTGAAAATAAAGGAGATGTTTTCCTGAAAATTTATTTTTATGTGTGCAATGTATTTTTATCCTAATAAATTAAATTGATCACTATTTGTGAATTATTTTAATGAAATTTATATATTATATATTTAATAAAATGTTATAACAACCATGTAATATTTTTTATAAAACATAGGATAAGAATAAATCCAGTTTTATGCTTAAAAATGTATTTCTCTAAAAAGAAATTTTCATCGCATTTTGTGCAATTACATTAAAATTAATTTCTATAATTTAGAGATATTGAATTAAATAAAATTAATAATATATTTATAATTAAAAGGTTCAAATTTAGTAAATATACCCATTTTAGTTTTTGCTAATATTAATAGTAATCGTGGTAAGATTTATCACCTCGGTAAAGGGTAAATCGGGTTAATCTATGTTAAAACGAAGTGGTAAGGACATAATTTTTCATCTTATTTATTATTATATAAATTTAATTTTTCCCTTATCACCTTAGGATCTAAATTGATTAGTTTAATAGACACTTTGTCATGAAAATTATTTATATAATATTTAAATCAAAGAATGTTACAAAATGTTACTCTCTTTGTTTTTAATATCTCTTATGTGTCTACATTGGGACAAAAACAAGTTATGAACAAATTAAAGTTTTTAATTTTAGTTTAATGAAATTATTTTACTACTATAAATTTATTTTTAATTTTTATTAATTATATAATGACCTTAATTTCTTATTAAACCCTTATGTGGTATTTCTCCATTTAATAAAAAATATGATAAACAATTTTAAAAATATTATAGGTGATATAGTTTGAACGATTTAATGTGTACCAATAATTATACAGATCTATATTACATATTAGGGAGGTTTTAAAGGATTATATTTTAATTTCCCCTTTTTCTTGATGTATTTAAAGTTAAATTAAATGAATAGCGTTTAAAATGTCATTAATGATATTTTATAATAAATAATAATTTTTTAAATGTTATGAAATTCATGAAAATATTATATTCAGAAAAATAAATAGGATATGGTTTTAATCATAAAAAATGGTCCATTTATGGGTCACTTTTAATTTTATAGGAATATTATTAACCCTTAAAGTGTAGAAAACATTAATATTATGGTAATTGTTAGAAGGGTTAATGGAGGTTAAAACAAAAAAATTAGGGATAAATGTAGTCCAAAATTTACCAAATTTATTTTATGAGATTATTTTGACTCACAATCATCTTATATTATAATATTATCAATTTGGATCCATTTTTACATCAAAATTAATTTATATTAATTTAATATTTTATGAAATTCTAAAAGTGCCTCTCCCCTCAATTATAATAGAGTGCCCTACTTTATATTCTTCACACCACTTTGAGCCTTCTATATCAACAAAAATATTTAAATTTATATTCTCCACTTTCCTATCCATATCCTAGAGGTCCCCCCCCCAAAAAAAGACTAACCCTAGAGGCCTTTTGAGGAGATTTGAAGGAGTTGTTTCAAATAAGAGGTAATAGCCTTAATCAATCACTTTATTTTTGATTTTTTATTTTACCTCCTCTAAATCAATTATATTCTTAATAAAATAATAAATTAAACATCATAAATATAATTAAAATTTATTATTATTATAAAAACTCCATTATAAACCCTCTATCCCATCAAATGGTAAGTGAAAGTATATCTTGTGCTTACGTATGGATTACTGTCTCCACATAGTGTTATAATTAATTTTTCATTGCTAAATTTTATGGATGGGTATTATTATGGTTTTAATATTTAAATATGGTATTTATTAAATAATTATACTTCTATAATGATAATATTATATCTACCTTCTTACCATCCAATCCTTTGGGAAACAATAACATTGCCCATGTGTACGTGTTGACTATCGCCTCTATGAAGCGATGTGAATTGTTTTTAATTTATATTTTACTTGGATAGTAATTAGGATGAATTTGAAGAATATATATGATATATTAATGTTATTTTAAAGGTTAATTAATATTTACCTTTGTTTCATTCCATCCATTGAAAAATGAAAATAGTGTTCATGCATACTTACTACTTACCGTCTCCATGAACAGTGTAATTCATTTTTCTATCCCTAATTTGTTTGGATGACTATATATATATATGTATTTAATATATATTATAATTATACCATGATTAATATTCTTTAAATGATGAAACTATGATCAAATTACAAGGACCAAAACAACCAAACCAAAATTTACATGAAAAACGAAGCAATTATCACCCAGAATAGTTATTTTTAATAAATAATTGTTAATAAATAGGTGATAAAAAGGTTAAAAGTAAATAATATATGGTTTAATATATATTATTATGGTTATGAAATAAGGTTTATAATAAACCTATTTTTATTACATAGTAAGTTCAAAAATGTATGAGGAAGTTAGACCTGAGGTAAGGGGTTTTATGTTACAACCTCATTATCTATCAAGATTATTTATGATTAAGTTATAATATTGATATCTTTTGATAAATATCACAAGATACTAACATTTATTCTTATCCTCTTCTTATTTATTTAAAATACATTTTTTCCTTTCATTTTTCCTCACCTTATGTACTCAATAGACCAAAAATATGTTTTTAAGTAAAATCAACTTCATTTCTCTCTTCGGTCAAAAAACATTTTCTTCCATATCCATGTTTTATAAAAATGTTTTAAAGAAGGTTTTTACTATTCTCCTATGATTTTTTAAATTCATTTTACCCATGTTTTACTTTTTTCAAAATGAATTGAAAGTAATATTCTTTTCATTTTCCAAATGAGGAACTTTGGGACTTTTCCAAAAAAATTATAGAAGGAATGTTTTTTGACTTATACGGCATGAACAAAATTTCATACCATCATAGAAAATAAATTTTTTTAAGATTATTTTACAATATATCATGGTTATTTTAAATGAAAATGTTTTCCATAATATTTTTAAAATAAAATTATATTTTAGAGAAGTGATTTAAACATGGAAAGGTTATTTTCCTCAACAATGTTTTAATGATCTTTTGATTCATCAATACAAACGAACTTCAATTTTTCTTTTGATTTAGTAAGAATATGATACAAGGATACCATCCTAATTATTTATCTAGATGGTTTATGTTTATGATGTCATTATTTTTATGAAACATGTTCCTTTTCCATAGGTGATGCTATGATGAAATGTTTATGAAACCTATATATTTTCATGTGTTCTGATATAATGAATGATTTATGATCTTGTGGCACACATATGTATGATTTTTATTATGTGATGGGTGGTACCTATAACTCAAAATAATTCATTGGTTAAGTATTGATATCTATTAATACCAATAGGACTGGAATGGGGGGTGAACCCAGTTTAGTAAAGAATATTTTCCACTATGATAGTCTTGGAAGTGAACCTTGACTACTAGGATAGTTTGGGGAGTAAACATGATCCACAATGATAGTCCTGAAAGTGAATCCTTGATTACTAAGGAAATTATTTTCTATGCTTATGTGTATGCAACAATTCTATGACTTACACCTATATTATGATCTCATTGGTCATGTTCTTTGATTACTTTATGATTCATGTCTTATAAACTGCCAAGATTTATTCTATGAATCCAGATTATGATCTATGATATGCAGGGTATCGTTTTCAAATGTTAATCACATGTTCTCATACCCTTTTATCATTTTTTTAAAAAAAGGGTGGGGATGAAGCCTCATTTTTATTATTAAAGAAAATACCTCTTTTGACTGGGTAGAGGGAGACCCATTACATAGCCCGAAGGCCCAAAGCCAAGTGGCATGAATACTAGGCTTGAAAGCCCATTTTTGGCCTGAAGGACTATTCAGTGAATAGTACCGCTACAGTACCTGGGCTGCTACAATCCCACGCTACTATAGTTCCTGCTACAGTGACGCCGCTGCTACAGTTCTGTCACTGCTATAGTATTGCTACAATGCCCTGCTACAGCGTTGCTATAGTACCCAGAAATTTTTCCCTACCCAGATTCGATCCTGGGTCTTTTGGATGCCAAACAGGAGCTTGTACCACTTGGGTACAAGATCGTTAGAAAATACCCTTTTCTCATGTTATGCTTATATGATCATCAATATCTCCCCTTTTTACCCCTACTGAGTATTAGATCTCACCCTCTCTTATGTGTAATTTCCTAGGTTATGAAGAGATGTTTTATGTATGATATACCTAATAAGGGTGATAGTTATGTAGATCTAAGTTTGAGATGATGTATAACTATTATGAACCAGTTGTTTTTGTTTCTAAATTTCCAAATATACTAAACCTATATGATTTTGGAATTTTTTTATGTTATGTAATGAATATTCATCTATTTAGATATAATATCTATGTATGAAAATTTCAGGTCACTATAAGAAATTTTAACCATATTTTCTAAAATTGTTGAGAAAAGGTGATTCAGATATATAATATCTAGGTTTTAATGCTATGTTAACGGTACAAGTGGGTAAAATTTCAAACTATAATAAGAAAAGCTAGTTGGAAATTCCAAAAAAGTTTCTTCAAGTAGCCAGTCATGGTCATTGAATCCTAGAGTTATCAGGAGGTATAAGTAATGATTCCATGGGATGATATTGTTCAAAATACCTAAAGTATTTTGAGAAAATCCATGAGATATCCATGTTAGGTATCAATGTTATAGTAATTAATTATTAATTTTTAAAGGGTATATGATACCAAATGTATAATTTATAAATGTTGTGAGATTAAGGAGTTCAAAATCAAGTGAATAATTTATAAAGCTTTTAGTTTTCATTTATGTGATAAAGAAAAGATTTGATACATCAAATATTTGAATGAAAATGAATATATCTAGATCAAATGAATCTAATTAATGGGTATGAATATTCATCTCATTTCCCTTATATGATAGGAGAAGATGTTTACTAACAAATTGTAATAATGGACGATATAATATGATACACATGTTTTATGATTCATCATATTCTATAACATATTTAAAAATGATACAAGGACAAAAATGTTCTATACCAGATAAAATGGTTTATCCAAATGTTTGTTTTAATATGAGGAACTGATATTCTGACACCACCAATGGAATATTTTAAATAATAAAGTATTATTTTTATATGAAATTTATCTAAGCACATATAATTCCATATTTGGTATGGAAACAATGATTTTTTTATTGAATAATAATGCTAAGAATAAATAAGTGTTATTTTTTTATTCCAAAAAGAACAATAATTTTATTTATTTACTGGGAGAAAGAAAGGGTACAAAGCATTATAGGGGTCTGAAGAAACGAATCACAGGGGTGTCACCCATAAAAAAGTCTGTACTCTCTGTGGGGAGGGACCATAGGGTGAAAAACTCCATGAGGGGAGGGTTCTTAGAAGCCTTTGAGTCTAGAAAATCAGCAACATGATTTCCTTCATGCCACATATGGAGTTGTTCCGTCTTGTTGGGTATGAGAGCCTTGCATTTGAGGATCCAATAGATAATATTCCAAAGGTTGATTGAGAGGTATTTAAGAGAGATCCATAAAATTTTATAGTTAGTCTCTAAGTTGGACAAGGTAATCTGATGTGAGTAGCACAAATAAATCCCACTAAATTTAGCATTAGCCTCCGCTTGTAGAGAATTACCTTCTTTATAAAGAATGTTAAAGGCATACAACAATGAACATGTAGATTCATGGACCACTCCCCCCCATTAATGACCCCATATATGCATGCCCCATCAATATTTAATTTAAGTACTTGGGGAGTGGGAGACCAACATGCCCAATTCCCCTCGTGTTTGGGTCTAGGTGATTTAGGAGAGAGTCTTCTAAAAGTATATCGCCTAAGAGAGGTACCCTCCTCCTAATGTTTCATCAGGCTCACGAGGTAAGATACAAGGCATGTGACTTTCATGGCTAGGGTAGCATCATACATGGTAGGAATAATGTGGTGAGCATGGTTGTGAGCATGCCAAATGGACCAACAACCAGCCACAAGGAGAATTGTTCGAGCCTTCTCATTTTCGATGTCCCTGCTCGACTCATCAAACCAGTACAGAAGGAAATCCCCCATATACTCTATTGCATCATAGAGAATTTTGAATTCACCTAGTTCATTCCACATCCTACATACTCAATATTTTGAGAAGAAGAGGTGAAAATTAGACTCCTCCATAAGAAGAAAACAACAGGGACACTTTGAGGCAAGGTGGATCCCTCCACCCTTCACAGCCACATTTGTGTCCATGGCTCAGTTACAAACTCTCCACACTAAGACGTTATATTTTGATGGGATTTCCTTGCACTAGAGGCTTCTCCCCCAAGGTTCACTTGTAGTCTCAACATGCTACATCCTTCTATACGCTCTGGCCATGAAATTTCCTAATGGAGATCCCATGAAGATGCACTAGTCATGGTTATTCTCCATATTGATATTATCAATCATATTGTTCTTATGGGTGTTGAGGATAAATTGGATGAATGAGGGATATTCGATGGATGGATTAAAGTAAAGGTTATGCATAGGGAAACCTAGAAAGCTTAGGACCTCACCCACCCAGTTACTTTACAAAATGTTGATATCACCATTGTCGAGAAACCATTGAGAGAGGTGTTAAAGAGTTGGGAGATTCCCCCTCAAGGAGTTCAAAAAGAGGGATGGTTGACCTATTTTTTCTCTAAACCCACATTCATATTTTTCTTTGATAAATATACTACAGAGAGATATTCCCTCAATGACCTCCCACGCCACCTCCCACGGCAGCTTCCCTATATCCATATTTTTTTATATTATCATGATATTTTGGATGAATATGGTTTCTAAGAGGTTAGTGTGAGTATATTTAAACTCATAGAAGTTCAAAATTAACAAATAAAATATTATGGTGGTTAAAATTCAAAAGTGGATTTTTATTTAATATATTAAAATAGTTTACTGTATGGTAGTAAATATAAATTTAAATAGTTATATTTAGTTCTTATAAGGACTCATAACCTTCTATCCTAGTCATTTTCATGTTTCTGAGGTCTTATGTGATTGGAGAAATCTTAGAGTAGGTTCAGAAGAGGTTGGGAGATGTAATATGGTTGAAGGAGATGTTCATGATGTGAATTGTAGTTCACGATGTGAGTAAGAAATTTTCATCCTAAATAAGAATTTGTTGCCTGAGAAGGGTAGTTTACAGGGTGTGATTCGAAACATGAATTTTGGGTTCACGATGTGAAAGGGTGGAGGAATAGATTCAATAAATATTTCCTTGAAAATTTCCAACATTAAAATTAAGTTCATGATGTGAATTAATCCAGGTTTATTCGATCGAGGAGATGTGTTTTTCAGTGAGTCTTAAAACCCAATCCATTTACGACATGAATGACACATTCATGCCATGAATCTATATTATGAAATGTGCCTATAAATAAAATTTCACTGTTCATTGTTTCTAAAATACCACCTAATTCTCCCAAACCCTAGGTGACCAAAGTAATTCTCTTAAGGTATTTTTAATCCCTTTTGAAAGGTGTTGATCTCTGGCTTCCCATGTTAAATCTATAGTGATCCAAGGTGTTTTTTTCCTTTTTCTCTTGTACTTTCTTATGTGATTAGTCTTTCTTACTCCTATTATATCCTTACAAGCTATGGAGTTTTATATCCTTTATTATCATGGGTTTACTTTGTTCTTTTGTGGCATGATTTCCTTAGAGGGATGTAGTTTCCTTATAGGAGATGTTATCAGAGATCCGCATTGTTGTTCTATTCTTGTTTTAGGAACGTTGAAAGCCTTCAGGTAAGGGATTATTTTCCTCTCCTTAGTTTTATGTGAAATCATTAAATTTTCATGATTTTGATCTTTGGGTGATGGGGTAATTAACCAGAATAAATATTAAACCAGAATAATAAAAATAAATTATTTATGGTTATAGCTATCAAATATATATTTATATAGTGATAATGATTTTCCTCTTGTATTTCTAGATAGTGTTATATCTTGATTTGTTATAATGTTTTTTATAATTGGGTTTATCATGTCACTATGATGAAAATGGTTAAAGAACATAAAGGTGGTAATGATGTTGGCTAAATAATTAAAGAGGAATGTTTAAATAAACTGTTTTTCTTCTGTTTTGATGAAATAAAAGTGATGATTAATGAATGTTTATTTAAAATTTAACTTCCATATATTAATGTAATTGTATAAAGAACATAAATATAGAAATGATTTTTGTGGTAATTAGTAAAAGGGCATGTATAATTAAAATATTATTTATTGGTTTTTTTAAACTAGAAGTTATGCTTGAAAGCGTGTTTAGATAATTAATATATTATCACAGACAATACCTTAGGTTACATGTACTTATAACCAATGATAAATGAATAAATTAACTTAATATGGTAATAAAATTGGTTACTTGATAAAGATAAATCATCGGGGATAAGCAATCCTATTTGCATGTGAAGGTTGGATGCCTTGTTTTTAGGGCCTAGATTCCCTGTTGACTTTGTTTGTTCTTTGATTCCTTATATGTTTACTGTAGATTTGATTCTTTCTATGTGACCTGATATGATCCTATTATATTTAATGGTTTATGAGATGTGGGTGGAGTGTCCCAGTTTGTGGCAGCATTTGATGGCTGTGATGGCGGGATGTATGGTGATATGCATGGTGGTGTTAGGGATGGCACTAAGATTGATTGGACGAGTTAAAGTTGGGATTTTCTATTGTTCTGCTAAAATCTGGGATGTTTTCTTGTTAATAAATCTTCTTAAATATTTGATGGTTGAGTTATTTGTTTCTACGTTCCTTTCCCCACTACTTGAGGAAGCTGGTTATTCTTGGTTGTGCACCTCTTTTATGGTAGCTTAGGATGTTTCCTATAGTACATGGAATTTGAGAACGATAAAGGATAATAAATGTTTTAACCCATGGGGTTGAAGGATTATTTGAATGAAATTAATAATAATCTTTAGAAACCATGAGATAGGTTATTTTATGCCTTGAGGTAATGGGAATTAGTTGGTGATCTTATTAAAGAAATTTTTAATGGTTAATTGGAAGAATTTATGTAATGATAAATGTTTAATGGGAAGAAAGAAATAAATGATGTATTCTTGAATGCTTGTGTGTATATAGGATACCTATTCCTTAGCATTGGTATCCAAGTGCCTATGATATGATAACTATAGTTGAGCCTAAGGTGAGGTTAATGCACATAGTGTGGTTGTGAGCTATATTATACCATGCAAGTTATGCGATTTTATATTCTAACCCACCCATGTTGGTTGGGTGACTGACACCTAGTGGAATCTGGGAGGGTGTTTTCCTCAACATCTAGGTTATCGAGGAATGGATGAATAACTACCCCCACTTTCCCCACTCTCTTCTCCCATTAGTATTATGTGTTGTGTGCATGGTGGATACCTTTATCATATATGTGTGTAGATGGATGTAATGACTTATACTTATTTCACACACCTGTATATCTGTATATAGTATCCCAAAGATTATTATAGCTATGAAATGTTTGGGTTGTGATAGTTTGAGGTATATTACATGACATTCAGGCTATGGTGGGTCCCAAAAACTACTCGATTACTATTTGGATATGTGGTATGAGATGTTGTGATGAGATGATATGATGAATGGGACACATCATATGATACTTACCCTGGGTGTCTTCATGTTGTATTAATTTTGGATAGATATGGATTTGGACATACGATGATAGAGTATAGTGGAAAACCAGTGGGGAAGTGGTAGTAGGGTACCTTATTTTTATATTATATTATATTATATCTTGTATGAAATAATTGATGATAGATAACCATGGGGAGGTTGAGATTATAGTATACCTGTTTAAGTGATGAATTAGTTTCACTTGTTATTCACTGGTCTTTATAATTATTTATTTATATTTTACATGGGAGTATTTATAAAGGATCCTACTAGGTATGCATGTTATGATCACCCTATATATATATACTATTTTTTATGTCTGTAGGAGCTGGTTGGTGATTGGTTTGGACATTACTAGCACATTGTTTGTTCAATATTCATTTGGGATTATGTGGTCACTACAAATGATTGTCTTTTGGCACTTTTAGTTCACTTTTTTTGTTGTTTCAATTATATAACATTACATGCATGTACTTGGGATCTTTTACCTTTTTTATGAGAAGGATTTGTATGGTGGTTTTTATCTTATCTCACTTTCCTCATATACTTTTAGAGGGTAATAAATCCTATATGTGTGTATGATATACCCTTTATGCTTATTTCTAACTCTTGGCCTATTGGAGGAAGAATTCAAGCATCATTATATCCCTTATCTCACTATCGGGTTAATATGGGTACCTTTGGGGGAAGGGGGTCATGAAAGAGTGCTATCAAAGGTTCAGGTTGAGGGATAGGATGGAATTTGATGGTAGGAACATGTGAGGACTACATGGGTTAGTAGTGAAATGGTGTGAGATAAGTTTTTTTAGCAATGTAAAAAAGAAACATTGGTTGAGACATGGGTATTTCGGACCCCCTATGATCTGATGCATGGACCTTTTAGTTTACCGATCCTAATAAACGAAGTGATACTAGTTTCATGATAGATACCTGGGAAAGGATCATGCATGATTCTTCTTTTCACCTATGATTGAAATGGGTAGATCTTGGGACTATTTTAAACCTTAAAAATTAACTAAATATTAAAAGTTCTATATTCCTCATTTAATATTCCCTAATATCTTTTTCTTTTGCAGGTATGGCTCCACGCTGGCATCTTTGTCGGGTTCAAGCTGAATATTTTCAGTAGGATGAGCCAGTAGATCATTAAATATTAGAGATCAGTGATGAACAAACTTTTATGAGGAAACTATAAGAGTTTCATTTATGAGGGGTCCATTTTGGACTCATTAATAGAGGACTAGTTAGAGGAGGGATTGATAGCCTTCAATTTGATCTATTCTTGAAGGGGTCATTGGGTTTTGTTGGTAGTGATGTTGTTGTGTAGAGTAGTGAGGAAATAATTATTGTCGTTCCTTGATGATCATGAAGTGTCCACAGTCTCATGGGAAAAGTTATGAGACCAGTTTTGATAAAAGTTTTTTCATTTAACCATAAAGGTGACTAGTCACTCATAGTTACTTTCCCTTCGATGAGGAAGTTCCAATATGTAGGAGTTCAAGATCTATTTTTGGATATTTCTCTGTAATGATTCAGACTTGTTACAAGATTATGAGGCTTGGTAGATACATTTATTTGAGGCTTTATATCTAGATATCTTGTTCTAGGTCACCATATTTATGTTATCGACATATATCAAGGTGTTGGTGAGAGAAGATTTCATTGGGAGGATGTTGGAGAGCACCTAATTTTCATGATAGAGGAGTATTCATGATTCCTTGTGTAGAAGTGTTGTGGCATGAGGTTCTAGCATACGCTTTAAGGGTAAGGTGTGCAATGGTGACACATTATTGGGGTGGTTCAGTGAAAATAGTTTGTTTCATGATCTTGATAAGCTTGAACTTCTCCCATAAATGGTTTTATTTGTGTTTCAATTATTTTTGTTTGGTTAGGGGAAAATTCAAGTGACACCATCTCTCTTATAAGCTCTAATAAATGGGCTTCATAGGGTTTGATCCTACTTGTCAAGGCCATTTCTTCTTCCATAATTGTCAATTATATTTTATCAAAACCCTTAATATATAATAATTTAAATGGTCACTATAAAATATCTATATTATCAATGGTTAAGATGATTAATGTTCTTTTAAATTTGACCATCTATATTTTATAATAGTTCAAAATATCCAAATTAGTGTGTGTATTTTCTATAACTACATTAGTTAATAAGGAATTTATTCATTTAAAAATGTAAATTAATTTATAAAAGTTTGGTTCATTACATTATCCCCCACTTTATAAATTTCTCCCCCAAAATTTCATTTTATACACTAAAACAGATGGAGCGCTTTTTTTTCATCACCTCTTCTGGTTCCCATGTTTCTTCCTCGAACTTTTGGTTCTCCCACGACACTTTGACCAAGTGATTTATCTTATTTCATAGAACTTTGTCTCTATGACATAAGATCTTCACCAGCCACTCCTCATATTAAATATAATTATCTAAGGCCACCACCTATAGATTCAGTATGTGTGATGGGTCTAGTATGTACTTCCTCAAGAGAAATACATAGAACACATCATGTACTTGGGATAGGTTGGGTGGGAGTTTTAGTTTATAGAAAATAGATTTTATGTGGTCAAGGATCTCAAAGAGGTAAATGTATCATAGAATAATCTTTACATTCTTCCTAAACCTCATGACTTTATTCCACAGTGATATACAAAAGAACACCTTATCTCTAACCTCATACTTCAGGTCTCAGTAATGATTGGCTACATAAATTTTATGCCATTTTTTTGAATTTCCTATAATTTTTAATGGTTTGAAACTTCTCTATAATATCTTGAATGATATTATATCCCATAAGATTCTACTCTCCAAATTCATCTCAACATGTTTGATTATGAAACCTCCTCCCATACAAAGCCTCTTAAGGTTCCATTTGAATTCTAGAATGGAAACTATTATTATTTGATAACTCCAATATGGGGAGGTGTTGATCCCAAAACCTTGGAAATTCATTGAACATGATCTAAACATATTATCTAGATTTTTAATGGTTCTATTAGACTGACCATACATCTAAGACTGATAAGTAGTAATGAAACCAAACTCTGTATCCAATTCTTGCTGAAAGATTCTCTATAACCCTGAGGTAAACCTTGGATCTCGATTAGATACAATGTAGAGTGGTACTCCATGAATTATTAAAACTTATATTATGTATATTTTGGTGAGTTTTTCAAGAGGTAAATATTATTTGATAGCAATGAAATGCACTGACTCTATAAGGTAACTGACTATTGTCCAGATGGAATTATTGACTTTAGATATTATAGGGGAGACTTATGATGAAATCCATGGTCATGTTTTCCCATTTCTAAAATGGTATGGGGAATGGTTTAATTGTACCATATTACTTTTTTCCTTTATCATTGAATTTTTTGAATACCAAGAATCAAGATATAAATTCTATAATCTCCCTCTTCATGTTTTCCCATTAGAATTTTTTCGTCAGATATCTATACATATTAGTACTTCTAGGATGAATAGAGAAGGAAGAGTTATTCATATCATATAGAAGTTACCACTTTATATTTGGTTTTTATGAGACACATATCTAGGTTCCAAACCTTATGACTCCATATTTAGCAAAGTTGAACTTTAGAATATTTTCTACCTTTTATTGTAGCTCCTCACCATATTTTTAGGCCTCCTTGTTCCTCTCAAGAATAGATGGTTGAGAAGTTATTTGAGCAATGTAGGATGAATATACTTTTATTATTCTCATTTACATACTTTTTACATCCAAGAATATTGGATCCATTTCAATCCTAAACATGGATAGGGTTGTAGGGTCCTTTTTAATCAGAACATCTCCCACTTTGTTTACCTTCCCAAGATGGTAATGGATTAAAAAATCATAATCCTTGATCATCTCTAACCACTTCTATTGGTTCATATTAAGCTACTTTTTTGTGAATATATAATTAATGATTTTATAATCCGTATATATGTTACACTTCGCCCCATAAGGATAATGTCACCAAAATTTTAATGTGAAGATCACTGCTGCTAATTCTAGATCTTGTGTTGGGTAGTTCTACTCATGGATATTTAAGTGGTGGGAGGCATGTGAAATCACGTTTTCATCTTTCATGAGTACACAAGCTAATACTTTTTTGATGAATCACTTTAGATCACAAATCCTTGTTCGTTGGTGGGTAATTTGTGCCTAGGTGTAGAAATTATCCTCTTCTTTAACTTTTTAAAGCTCTTCTCACATTCATCGGTCTAGATAAACTTCACTCTCTTAGGTTAGTGGGTTGAAAAATTGTGAAAAGTTTCTCAAAAATTGATAATAGTGCCTAGTTAATCTAATGAAACTATATATATCTATAATAGATGTTAGTCTATGACATACTTCAATTGAATCTATTTTTAAGGATCAATGTATATACCTTTATCCATTCCCCATGAATGTTATTTTATCCATCCTAAACTTGGATTTTTTTTACTTTTCATAAAAATTTTCAATTTCAAGGCTTTTATTATAGCATTAAAATTCACATAATGTTCCTCCTTACTTTTGAAGTTGATAAGAATATCATCTATAAAGACTAATCTAAAATTTTCAAGGTATTTCTTAAAGAGTCTATTCATTAAGTCCATGAAGTTATATAGAGAATTAGTGAGTCCAAATGGAATCATTATGAACATGTATTTCCCATACCTTTTATGAAAATACATCTTGGGGATATCCTCCTTCATTAACTTTACTTAATAATATCCCAACCAAAGATCCACCTTAGAGAAGTAATAAGCTATACATAGATGATCAAACAATTTATCAATCTATAGTAGAGGATACTTTTTCTTTATCATGATATCTTAAGATCATGATAATTAATGAAGTGGTGATTTGACCCATATTTCTTGTTGTAAAAAACGATTAGTGCACCTCATGGTGAAGAAATTGGGTGTATAAACCTTTCATCCGGATTCTCTTGTAGTTCCTTATTAATCTCACCAAGTTCAATAGTGGCTATTCTGTTTGGAGTCAGGAATGGATGATCTCTGGGTATGAGTTTTATTGAGAACTCAACCACTCATTTTGGAGGAAGACTAATAAATTCTTTGGGAAACACATCATCATATTCCCCTATAATGGGCATGTCATCAAGGATGATCTTTTCTTTAGTCTCAATAATTTAAGCTAGATATGATTTATTATAAGGCAATAATATCCAGGATTGAGATGATGATTCTAAAGGTTATTCATCCTCCTTCTTGAACTTTTATAGAACCAGAGGAAAATTTTTGATACATAGGGTGATTTCCTTCTCTCGTTAATTTATGTTGTCTCTATACAAGTAAATTCAATCCATACCCAGAATAGAATCAAATTCTACTGAAAGGAGTATCACAAGGTTTGTTGTAAAATTAATCCTGCAAATATGGATAGGGGATAAGTTGTATACTTGGGATTCAATAATTTCCCCATTTTTCATTATCACTAATAACTATACTTCCATGTTTTGAGGTGGTGTTTGAATAGTTATACTAAACATGCATCAAATAAAGTATTGCATAGAACTAGAATCAAATAGTTTATTCTCTATCCTTGAATGGATAACTAGAATACCTGTCACCATGTCATTTTTAGGATCCACCTAAGCAATTGTGATGGAATAATATTTTCCTATCTCTCTAGGCCTTGGAAGTTGTCATTTTTTATCGTCAAAAACCCTTTTATTAGTGAATTGATTATCATAGTGTCTTTATTCCTTAGAGTTGAAACATTGGGAAAAAAATTAAGGTTTGATTGGAGAATCCATTCATCCATAACATTGGTGGGTTTATCCTATCATAATTATCTATATAGGTTCCCTTACTTACCATACCTAAAGCATTTCCTTGTCCCCTTAAGGCAATTTTTGGGATGTTTCTTCCTGCACTTTTGACAAGTGGGATGTCATATTTTTCCCCATTATGATATTTCTCCATTTCTCCCCCATAATTAAACTATATTCCTCTCTTCCAAAATCTAAATCCTTGATAACCTTAAGATTCACTTATCTCCACTTTTACTTTGACGACAACTCAGACAATTTTCTCATAGTTTTCAAACTATCGAATAACCAAATATTTTTGTAGACTCAGATTTAGCCCACCAAATAAGTGGTCAAATTTACTTTTAGTGTCAATGAAAAACTCATAGATGTATCATGAAAGTCTTATCAAGTTTTCTATATATTCCTTAGTGTATTTATCATCCTTTTTCTAGAGGCTAATGAACTATCTCTCTATTTTAATATAGATGGTGCAAGGAAAATATTTATCAAAAAACATTTTTTGGAATTTTTTCCACTCCATCGCTTTGATCTCCTTATTGGGATATGTACTTTCTATCAAAATCCACCATTGATCAACTTCTCTCTCTATATGATTAAAAAATAGCAAAACATTATCTTTATAAGAGCATTGACATAAAGAGATGATATTTTCAATGTATTTGATACATTGTTCCATAATTAAAAAATCTAAAGATCAACTGATAATTAGAGGCCTTTTCACATAAAGGTATCAATTTCAACATTCTCTTTCTTATGGGGATGTGTGTTTTCCCCCAAATTAATGTTTTTGTTCAAAACATGAGTTAATTGAGAAATAATTTCCATGAAGTTACTAACTCCTTCTCTAATTGGTTTGATCATCTCATTTGGGTAGTCATTACATTGCTAATAACATTGGTTGTTGACTCGATTCCTCATATTTATATCCACTGACTAAAATAAAGGGAAAATTCTAGATGATAGTTTTCAAAATATTAATAATATAAACGTGGAAACTATTAACATTTAAGAGATAACTCATAGATAACATACATTCCTTAACCAATGAATTTAAATATTTCAGTCTAAGTTATCCAAGGTTTATTTACTAACATATAATTTTATGGTAATTTTTGTTCCCTTCATGATGGTTCAATGGGATATTGTGAATTTAATTAATCATATCCCTTGAGAGTGTTAAACAAGTTGTGCAGTAATGCCTCTTTATCGTGCACTAGGTGATGATTAAGTTAATACCCAATGCACCCTTTTCAGGGTTATTACCCCTAGGTACAACTATGTCAGATCCACATCCACTTATGGTATTTAGATAAGGATTTTTTTTCCTGAAAACCAATTACTCTATACTTTAAAAAAATAGGGATATTTTCCTATGTTTATTCTTATCCCTAAGGATATAACTAAGGTTTTATAATCTTAATGCCTAAAAATAACTAGACCTTTCTATGATACCAACTATGACATCCTATATCTTTAAAAGACCTTAATTCAAGATTTATTACATAAAGATACAATTAATACAATCCTAAAAGATCATAAGTCCAAGTGTCTTGGTTAATTATATACATAGCACAATAACATGAAACATGGGTATAACAATATTATTTAAAAACTCCCAAACATGCCTTTATATTCCACTGATCTTCTAATACTGCATAGGATAACCAGGGGACATACATAAGAAAGGGGTGAGATATAAATCCCATTAAGTGAATAATCAAAGAATAACATGATGAAAGTAATACATGTGATTCAATATTCATATCAAGGTGACATAAAATGGGTGATAATCATAAACTAGAACATTCAATATTGATATAATATTATAACATCAAGGAAACATAGGAATGTGGTAACAACATAAAACATGACATCATAAGTGTAAGTCAAGGATAACCATCAAGAAATAAAAAAATAGTGTGATTAGGATAACCTACAGTTCACCATATATAGTATTCCATGATATAAAAATTTTACCCAATATATTTTAGGGCTATATTATTTAATGCCCACCCATCAAATTCATATCATGTACATGCATTAGTGTTCCATATAGATCAGACAACATAAGAATGAATTTTATCACTTTTAATCCCATGATCAAGGAGTTTGGGTTAAATATATGGAAGTACTAGATAAATTAAGGATAGGTACATCTTGGTTAATTTCCTTGAGTGGAAATGGGGATGGGTATTCACTACACAATTGTTTGGCATGAAAAATCACAGGATGATTTCGGTAGCATAACATGTGTGCATCAAGATTTATAGAAGGATTTAATGAGAGTAAAAGGTGTTATATAATTAATTATAAATCATAAGTGAAGTAAAATGGTTGTGTGAAAACATATTCCAACATGAATAATTTGAAATCAAATGTCATAATACAAAGAAAGTGCTTGAATAAAGAGAAGGATGAGAGAATCCCATTACCTTGAGAGGGATCTTATAAAATTTTTAGAGGAGCTTATTAAGAGATTGGGAACACCTTGGGAGGGATTTGGAGAGGTATAAGGAGATTAAATTCATTATAAATGTATTTTTAGGGAAGAGAAGTGGGAGGTTGGGTGGGTATTTATATACAAAGAGTGGGGAATTCTTTATTAATTTCTAAACATAGGTTTTGGACTCTGTATGATAAAATAATAAAAACCAAAATCCTTCTCATGGATTTTCCCATGGTTTCAACCAAAGAGGAGTGGTTTTAAATATTTTGTAATTACAATAATTGAACATATTAAAATAATACCTTTGGTGATGTGGATGTGAGTCATGTTTAAAAAGAATTGATTTTAAAACCTTAAAATATAATATAGGATTTAATGGATTCATTAAAGGTTTATAAAAATAATAAAATAACTTAAAAACACATTATTTTAATAGGTAAATATATATCTGGTCTTGGATTCATTTTATGACATTTATTATATCATTTTTTTCATTATGACATCATAATACAAATCGTATATTTTTACTGTATTTAATTTTTACCCAAAAAATAAACTGCCTAAAAAAAATATGAAAAATTAACCATTGACTAATTTTGATGTTATGATTTCAAAAATAATATTTATTTAATAAAAATAATTATCAAAGTAGAAGAATTTAAACTTTTAAAGAAAAATCCTTATTTACTAGAAAATACTTGTTTTATGATAACAATAATTTTCTGACCCTTATAAAGATTACAATGGACTTCATTAAATTTTATTATCATTTTTATGAAAATTAATATTATTTAATAATATTATTATATGAAAGTATTTATTTCAATAAAAAATTAATTTATCAAAAAGAGTGTTAGAACAATATATTTTCTAAAAATAAAATTTTGTTGTTTCCATCAGTTAATATAGAATTTTTATATAAAGTAATAATGAAAAGGGATAAACATAATCATTATTTTATTATAAATAAAACATAAAAATTCATATTGTTGTGGTCTAGATACATAACTCCTTATTACTCTAGCATACTCTCTAAGGGTAAGGTGTGTAATGGTGACACTTTCTTGGGGTGGTTCAGTGAAAATGGTTTGGTTCGTGATCTCTATAAGCCTAAAATTATCTGGAAAATGTTTTCATTTATGTTTCAGTTATTGAATTTTAACTTAGTATCGGTCATGGTAAAATTATATTGATTTCATATCCCTTAGAATATCTGATAATTGGGATTCATAGGGTATGATCCTATTGGTCGAGGTCATCGTTTCTTTTTTCTGTGTCAATTAGACATTACCATAACCCATAATATATACTAATTTTAATGGTCACTATACAATAATTATATTATCAATGGTTAACATACTTAATGTTATTTTAAATCCTACTATCTATATTTTATAATGGTCCAAAATAACCAAAATAGTTCATGTGTTTTCTAAAACTACATTACTTAATATGCCCTTTATTCAATAAAAAAGTGAATTTATTTTATAAAATTTTAGGTTATTACAGTGACACTTAGATTATTTATCCTAGTCCCAATCACAATCATTAAAATAAAAATAACCCATATTCTTCCTTGAACATGATCCAGATCTATGTTAGGGAGTGTGTCTTGATTCGTATAGTTGCATATGTCATCATCATAAAAGTAAAGTATATCATTACCCCCTTTTCTCCATGATGTGTTAGCCTCCATCACCTCACTAAAAGGCTATGTGGTAAGGTGAAATCCCTTTCTATTTCCTCTAAACAAGATTCATATCAGTGTCGGGGACTAAATAACTATGTATGGCTTGATTCTTGATAGCATCCGATATGTAATGACGCTCGGATATCTTATCCCAAGCCCATCCATAAAGTTACAAAAATATCCCCTTCTCAAATAGTTCTTGATCCTTTACAATGTTACTTCACTTTACTAATGGCACCACACTAAGGTAGGGATTAATTCTCATTCCCTATGTATGATCTGGATCTTTGCAAAGGAAACCTTACAAATATTGTGTATGTATTGATAAAAAATTCCCCTCTTTCTTTGTATGAGTTAAATCTATGTAGGTAGAAATATAAGAAAAATGTAGGGCTTGATTCCTATTATCACGGATACATAGTAAAACCAGGATTCTATATCATAGGCCCAACCACAAAATCAAAAAAGGATACCCCATTTCCCTAGTGTATGAACCAAATCTATGCAAGGGACTAGAAATATAACAACTATGTATGGGTTGATTTCAGTTATCATAGGATACATATTGATTCTTTGATCTCCTATCATGAGCCTAGACATAATTACAAAAAAAACTCCCTCTCCTCTTCATGTGAGCTAAATCTAGACAGGGGTTTTCATTGAAAAAAGGGACGATGTGTGTGGATTAATTCCTATCCATAAAGGATACACAGTTAAAGACAAATGGATTTAGACACATAAATGATAAATGTCCCCAACTCATCTTAGTTCTTGATTAAATCACATGTCATTCATGACAGGTCTCATTCATTTCCAGCACTAAGATAAGTTTCTTCCACCTCCCATACAAGTCAAATACACACAAATCCAGAAACTATAAAATGGATGCCTCCTATATTTGATATAGATTTATGTGGGGGTCCTCAACATGGATTGTACCATTCGAATACCCATTTTATGGTATTATGTTCCCTATATTTCATATCCCTCTTTGTCATGCACCCTTATCCAACACAGTATGGGTTATTCTCTAATCACCAATTGTTTCTCACACCGAGAAAGACTCACATGGGATTAGAGGTATTGGATGATCATGTAACAACTCTATTTTTTCCTTGTAATATTTTAGAATATTTTAAGGAATATTTTTGAATCCATGTGCTGAGTTAGCATGGGATTTCATGGCTCGGAGAGCCTCAGTGCTGATATATTAAAAATAGTAAATATTTTATATCATGAATGTCCATTTTTTATGAATTAATGGAATAACTTCCAAACGGTGTATCAAATGGGAAATATGGGGCCTCCATTAAATCTGGAATGTAGGTTTTAACCCAGGAACGACATAAATGTTGAGCGCGTAAGGTTTTTGACATAAGTATGATCATGGGTGGATTAAGAAATAAATAAATTTATTTAATTAATTAATTTACAAGACCTAGATCCTCCCACCATTTAAAACTATTTATGGTTAAATACTAGGGTTATCCATATAACCATAGGGATTTAGAGGGATCATGGAGGAGAGATTTGGAAAATGTCAATCGGATAATGGATCAACGATCGGTACTTAGGAGTTCATCTTCACCAACAGATATTGTGGATCTCACAAATGAAAAAAACATAGAACCTTACCTTGTCAGTGATCAATCCAAACTTGAGGTAGGGCATTTTTTGTGTTGGATTTTATCCCTATTTGATTATCCTATGGTGAACATGAATCAATCTTTTCTAACAAAATTTATTCTCTAGTCAATTATTAAATTACAAGAATAAAATTTATATTTATATAATTAGGAATTGATATTACATTGGATAATCCCTGATTATTTTTATTCATTTTTCATTTAAATGGAAATAGATTGAGTCTAACTCGAAGAGTGGATGGGGTTCATTCCTCTTGTTATGTTTTATGTTTTTCTTCTATTGTTCTTTGTGTGTTCATCATTGGTATTTACTTTCACTAGAGGTTTGAAAAATACCTGTTATACAATCATTGAACAATCATTATTTGGTGCAAAAGATCATTAATGTGGGTTTAGTTTGGTGTTGATGGCATGAATGAGGTGCGGTGATGACCCTGGGTGATCAAGGTTCGGATCGGAGTCCTTCAGATCATGGTTTAGCATGGTAAAAGCATGGTGTAATGGGAGGTGATTACCTATATGACTAGATGGTGTAATTTGACCACTGGTAATACATCAGGATCTCATTACACCATATTCAATTTCTATAATAGATTATGTAGTTGGATTAGTAGCGGTAGTAGCACGGGTGGAACCGCATGGAGACCAGCAGTTTTTTGGAAAATCCTATATTACATGGAATTTAGTCCAAAGAACACATGTTATATAGTACCCTATGTGTGTAGGATAGGGTTTTTCATTTAGTTAAATATTACATTCCATGTAATTTACTCACACACAGTGTGACCCTAGTCAACTATCTTGGTGTGTATAAAAAGTATTCACCTAGGAGGTTGTGTGACCCAATATATATTGTGTGTCAGGGAAAACTCCATGTAATTTGGATAGTGCATAGTATTAGGGTACGGCCAAGTACATGGGCACGACTAATGTACATGGGTATAGGCTAGAGTACACGGGGTAAAATAGATTCCACGCCAAGTTAGAGACCAACCTCTACATGTTGTGTTCCCCAATTAGACACATAATGTATCTAGAGGAAGACATTACATGAGAGACAGTGAGACATGGGATATTTCAAACTCAAAGAGACATGTTTTCTACCCTATGGGACATGTTGTGTACTCCTTTTAGGGTTATTTGGATCCCTTGATCTTCTACCTTTCATATCTCCATTTTCAGGACTCGTATTTTGGCCCGTGAGTTTCCTATATTGAGTATTTTTTCACCTGGGATGTGATGGTGGAATTAATTTTGGAATCAAATATATGAAATTAGGTGTTTATTTTAGCACTAATGTTTTGGTGACAGTGATCAGGTGTGTTAATTGGAGTGCTTCTTGGGTTGGAAACCCCCTTGTCACACTAGGGCATAGGCCCCCATACTATTTTCATAGGTAGGGTTGGAAACCCCACATACTAAATTGTGTTTGGGTCCTATATCTATTGATTGGAACCCCGTATCTCTGAGATCCATCAAGGAGTGGATTCTAGTACAGTTTTTCATGATACTGGGAATTAGAGAGGGACCTTAGGAGTTGTATGCTGACTCATCATTCTTAATTGGGTTATGGAAATGGAGATCCCCTTTATATCTCATTTAGGTTTGTTATTGAGATTATTTGGGTTATTGATGTTATTGATGTTATTTTCATTGTCTCATATTCTGATTTATATGACTTTATATTGATGAGTTAACTACTCTCTCTTGATACATTATGTTTGGTGATTTCAGGGTGTCTTACTAGATATGAATATACTCACCCTATATGAGATCTTCCTACACATGTTGTGTCTTATGAAGATGGTAGACCATTCATTGGAGATATGATTAGACCAGGAGTAGGTGGAGATTAGTTGGAGCTTGGTTATTCTAGATGGACCATAGATGGTTCTAGAAGTTTATTTTGGGTATCTTCCCCCTTTTATTAGAAAGTTGAGTTATTTTCATGTTTTGGTGGGATTATATTTTCCCCTTTTCTTTTTTTACTTCTTGATGTACTCTAGTGTTGGATATATATTATTCATACCTTTACAATAATATTTATTTATATTTCCACATTATAATTATGTTTGGAGATTCGCACATGTGTGTGTGCAGGTGCTTTAGGCTAAGGCCTCTCATGTGTTTGTTACGCCTACTTAGTGCTAATCTCCATCCCCGAGACTATTGGCGGTTTTCTTGGGGTATCATTCTCATCTTACAACCCACTAGGAAGGTCCCAATGGTTCGGATCATAACAGAGTGGTATTATAGTATTTTTTCTTAGGTATAGAGTTTGGAGATAGTCTAGTTGTGAGGCATGTTTTGGGAACTAGGTAAACAATGTTAAATTGTCTCAATTTTGACTCTTTGGATAGGGAACTCAATGTTGGTGTGGCTGATAACATATCCATTCACCAAGACCCAGATAACCTACTTGTTGACTTGGAAAATATAGGCACTGTTTGGGTGGGGGGAATAGTACATGCGTCATATAAGAATGGTTGGTGGTTTCAATTTCTTTCTTGAGTTATCTCCCCAGATTTTCTCTTTGACCAAGTTAAATCATGACAATTTTTAAGATTCCTCTACGATGAAAGATAACTAGGATTTAAATAAAGTGTCGTGACTATGACTGGTTGAGTGATGAGGCCTCAATTTAGGGACCTATTCTTCTGGTGTTTCCTCCATGAGGGAATATATCGATGGTACCACATGTTGAGAAGTGTATGGATCCACCTCCAGCGGTCCAAGAAAATGATTTTCCACATGTTGATTAATTAATGTCTATATTAGTATAAGATGATGGTGTGTGTAGGTTTAGTGGGTTGTGTGAGTTTCAGTGATAGAGACTGCTCAGGTTTTACGGTGATCCAAACCCTCAAGTAGTGGATGATTGGATCGTGGAAATGGTCTAGGTTTTTCAGCTTGTGTGAACCCCGACTAATCTGATGGTTGTGCTAACAAAGAGTCTTCATCATGGAGAAATAGTTGGTTCTAGTGATACAAGAAGATGAAACACCTGTAATGATTTCACATCATGAGTTTCAAAGATAGATTTCTCCCAGGTTTCATAGTGGGTCATACCCCCTTCTCAAGTTGTAGAGGACTAGCTTGATCCTATAGTGCGAGTGTCCTTACTGGTTTAGAGTCCTCTTAACAGTGTTTCTAGTAGTGATAATTATCCAAATTGAAACAAGGAATCAATAGATCCATGTGTTAGTGACGTTGGACATGGATTAGGGCATCCAAAGAAGATTTACACTTTCCCCCCACCAAGACACGTTATTATTATGAGATTTAAAACTACAAGGTCGATTCATTACTGCCCAAAGTGGATAGTGTTGAGGTGTAGTGTATTAGTTCATTTGACTTGTATATTTGAGTTTTTTTATTGTGATAAGGTGTTGGAGTGATCCTTGATTGTGGTAAAAGTGGAAAGGGGAATGAATTTCTTTAGTTGATAGGATCTTATGACCAGAGGCTTTGAGTGTGGTTCAAGGTACAACATGTGTCCTCTCAACTCTAGTTATAGTTTTAGAACATAGTTGTAAGACAAATTCCCCTGAATGTATCCCCTATTCATGTTCTATTGACACCAGTGTATCCTTGCTCAACCCTTGTGTTTTGAGGATCTTATATAGGAGGATCAATTATCACACACTTCTACTGATAGTGTTACCTAACTCTAAGATGATTGAGTGACTCTTGTGGAATATTTCTATAGAAGGTGTTGAGACCCTATGATGTTTTCCTTAGTATAGATTGGTTTTATACCATCCATGTTCAGTTGACTATTATTAGTGAGAGTTTTAATGTTTCCAAGTTAGTGGGATGGAATTTTCCTTTTTTGATGAGAATAAATCCTAGGAAGAGAGGGATGAGTTCATGTGTAAGAGGATAGAGATGATTTCTTATTAGTTGGATGGTATGACCCTTTTAGCAATGGATGATTGAGCTTTTAGTTTCCTATGGTATTGGAGTAATGTGAGGAAGTATTCCCTGTGGATGTTCTAATCTTACCTCACCATAGAAATTTTGTTTTCTGCATAGACTTTCAGCCATGGACGATCTAATATCTTTACTAGCATATCTAATGACCCCATGTAGTTGAGAAAGGTAAAGGTGTGGTTTCAGAATCTAAAAAAAGGGTCTTGTTATACCTAGTTTATTTATATAGGAATACCAGTGTTTTTCACCTTAAAGTCGGATGTGAGCTTATGGTTAGGTATAGATTGGCATCACCTGAACTAGGTGACATTAGAGAGGAGTATCCACTCCCAAAAATCAATGAATTATTTGACCTGTGGTTAGGGGTAAAGTGGTTCTTAGTGATTTAACTTGGGATATATTATCACCATATTTTATTTTGGGAGTTGTATATACTAAAGGTGACTTTCCAAGTAACTACAAGTACCTTGAGTTCATGGTGATACCTTTTAGTGTGTTGAATGACCTGATGACATTGTGAGACTTATAAATCAGATTATTCGACCCTTATTGGATCAGTTTGTGGTAGTATTATTATTTGATGAAATCCTTTGGTACTCAACATTATTCTTGGAGCATGAGAGACACTTGAGGATGGTTTCATACATGCTAAAAGATAGCTAGACTTGTGGGAATCTCTTTAAATGTCAATTCAAGAATTACGAGGTCGACTTCTTAGGATATGACTTCTCAAAAATTGGTTTGATGGTGTACCCAATATAAAATGACGTAGTTATAGATTGGTATCCACCTAATAATGTGTATGTGATATAAGATGCTCATAGTATGGTTTTTTATTTTTTGTTAGAGTTGGGTGACAGATAAGTTGATCTCTTTGCAGTTGAACAATTATAGAATAGGATGGTGCAACACACCTCTAGCTGATGGTTTTTTCCTCCTCTTCTTCAGTATGTTAGGGAGTCACAACTTATATATATCTATTGTGAGATATTGTGTGACCAAATATTCAGTGGATATTTTCATGATGGATATTCCAAAGGTGGGGAGAACGTCACCCTTGTTTTCGGATGGATGTGTACACTGGTCATGGTGTGAGAAGAGGTATTGAGAAGATTTATTTCCCTTGGTACTATATCTAGGAGAGGTGAGAATGTTGTGGGATCATTTGGAAATGTTTTTGGTATCCAATGATCTGGTAACATGAATCTGAGCTTATCTCTCGACACCTCACCTATCCTTAAGTGAATTTCAAGGTTCCCAGATGGAAGTATAGATGGGATAGTATATTTATGGTTTTCTTTATGGGTATTCAACAAGTATCGAGAGGTCATGATGAAATTTTAGTGATCATAGATTGACTCATAAAATTATCCAACTTCCCAGAATCTGAGAGAATATCTTAGTGGGATGTTTTGGATGCCGATGCATGAAGGAGGTAGTTAGGATTCATAGAGTTACCTTGATGATTGTTTTAGACTGTGATTCTCACTTCACATCATGATCATGGAGAAGATGCAGGAGGCCTTTGGGTCTCAGTTTCAATTTATCATAGTGAATCTACCCGAGACAGATATCCATGAAAAATGGACCAATAAGGTTCTAGAGAACATGATTCAAGTTTTCATAATTTTTTAGACCATGTCTTGGAGGATATTCTACTATTGGTGGAGTTTTCATATCAAAGTAGTTACCACTCCACCCTAGGTGTATAACAATTCAGGGACATGTTTAGGAGACCCTATAGGTCACCGTTATACTGGCTAGATCTAGTGTGAAACAACAGTTATGGGCTTATAGTTGGTGATAGATTTGGTTGTAGAAGTTTTAATTCATCCAGGGGTGGATGAGGACTGTGAGGAGATGTCAGGGTCCTTTGTGGACAAGTGATAGAGTCCTATGAGGTTTGAATAAGGATACCACGTGTTCTGGTGGGTCTCCCCTTGATGAGGATTTCAAATATTTGTATGGGACGGTAGGCTATCTCCAAGGTCCTTAGGCCATTTTCTAGTTAATATTTTTCATTAAAGATGTGGAAAACCACTTAGACCTACCACCACGGTTATACCAGGTGCATATTGCTTTCTAAATGTCATAGCTAAGGAGATATGTGCATGATTTATTTCAAATTATTGATCAGGGTGAGCTAGAAATCAAGGGTGTAGTTACCTTTTTAAGGTTCCTGGTGGTGTTTTATAACTAAAATTAGGATACCCTTCATGTGAAAGTGTTTTTCAGTAGTTACATGTTTGTTGGAAGCACAAGAGCCTCCAAGAGATCTAATGGGAGTGGGATACTCAAATGTGAGATCAGTTTCCTCACACGTGAGTAGGTTTTTTCTTTTTTGGATGAAAATAATTAAATATAGGGACAATATAACAACTCTTTTTTTAACTTATAAGACCTCTAAATATTTTAAGGAATATTTTTGAAGCCAAGTGCAGAGTCAGCATGGGATTCTGGGGCCTAGAGAGCCCCGGTGTGGATATATAAAAAATATTAAATATATTATATCACATGCACATCGTTTTTCTAAATTAATAGAATAACTCTCAAACTATGTCTCAAATAAGAAATATGAGACCACCATTAAATACAAAATGTGAGGTTTACCCTAAGCATGAAATAAATTTTGAGTGTGTCAGATGTTTGGATTAAATACAATTGTGGGTAGATTAATAAAAAAATATATTTATTAAATTATTAAATCTCTAAGACCAAGATCCTATCCCTATTTAAACCCGAGTATGGGAAAATCTCAAGGTTAGCTGCATAACCCTAGGGATTTAGAGGAAGCATGGATGAGAGATTTAGTAAATGTCAACCAGATCATGGATTAATGATCAATACTAAGGAGTTCTTTATCAAAGGAGTTTGTGGATCTCACCAATGACAACAATGTTGAACCATTCTTCAATAGTGATCGATCCAAACTCAATTTAGGGTGTTTTTTTGTTTTTATACTCATTTAATTCTCCTATGGTGAAAGTGTTTCAATATTTCCTAATGAATTGATTCATGGGTTGATTATTAAATTACAAGTATGGAATTTATATTACTATAATTATGAATTTATATTTTTCTTGGATAATCCATGATTATTGTTATTCATTCAACCTCCTAATGGAAATATATGGTCCATCCTGAATAGTGGATGATGTTTCCCCACTTTTTTTTATTTTTTTATTTTCTCCCATTGTTCTTCAAGCATTCATCCTTAGCATTTACTTTGTCTGGTGGTTCGATAAATACCTAGTATAAAATCATTATAAAATTATTATTTGGAATAATTGATCAGTAATGTGGGTTTAGTTTGGGTTTTATGGCACGAATGAGGTATAGTAGTGATCCCAGGCGATTGAGGTTTGGACCAAAGACCTATGGTTTGTGGTTTGGAATAGAGGTAGTGTGGTGTGATGGGTTGTGATTCTCCGAATTATTGGATGGATGAAATATATCCATAAGTGAAAAATTGGGCTTGAATAACACTCAATCCAAGTAATATGAAAGATTTTGTGGTTGTATCAATGATAGTAGTGGAATGAGTGGAACCGCTTGGAGACCAGCATTTTTTTCTAAAATCCCATGTTATACGACACGTAGTCCAAATAACACACACTATGTAGTCCCCTCTCTACAGTGGATAGGGTTTTCATTGAGTTAAATATCACACACCATGTTATTTACTCACATGTTGTGTGACCTTAGTCGACCAGTTTAGCGTGTACAAGGAGTACACACCCAGGGGGTCATGTGGCCCCACAAACTATATGTCGAGGCACACACCATGTAGTTCAGATAGTTCATAGGCTCGGGGCACGACCAACTTACACATAAATGGGATAGAGTACATGGGCTAGATCAGATAGTATGTCACATTCTAGGTCAACCTATATGTGTCATTTACCCTTAGTGGACACACCGTGTATCTGGAGGAAGACATGTCAGGTGAGATAGTAAGAAATGGGTAGAGACAATCCCATAAAGACACATTGTGTACCCTATGGGACATGTTGTGTATTCCATTTTGGTAAATTTGGATCCCTTGATATTATTCCTTGCATATATCTATTTTCAAGACTTGGATTTGGGCTTGCGATTATCCTATACTGAGTAGTTTTCCATGTGGGATGTGATAGTGTCTGTCATTTTGGAATTAGAGATATGAAATGAAGTGTTACAAGTAGGATACTTCTTTCAGTGTCGATTAGTCAGTGACAATGATCAAGTGTTATCATCAGAGTGTTATTTGCAACCCCCAGTCGCACCAAGGTGTTGGTCCCCCATACTTTTTTCATAATTAGGGTTAGAAACCCCCATACTAAAATGGGTGTGGGGGATCTATCTATGGAGTGAACCCCCCCCCCCCTTCTTTATTCTATGGAGGGAAGATGGTCCTCCACTAGAGATAGTGCCCCCTCAGTTGTTGAAAAAAGTGGTGAAGTGTGGGACCTCCACACGGATTCTTGAGAGGTTACATGAGATGCATGGATAAGAGACAACCCCCCTTGACTATGGAGTGGAATGGTGATGTGTGAGTCCTCCACATAGATTTTGGTATGGTTTTACAAGATGTTGGGTATCAGAGATATACCTTTTGAGCTACAGGATAACTCATCATTCTTAGTTGGGATACAAAAATAGATATCCCCTTTCTCTCACAATTGGGATTATTTTTTATCATATTTGGGTTATGGATGTTATGGTTATTATGTTCGTTGTCTCATATTCTGATTGAAATGTATTTTTGTGGATGATTTGACTCATTTATCTTAAGGATTTATGTTTAGTGATTTCAGGGTGTCCTACTAGGTATGCATATACTCACCCCTATATAAGATTTTTCCATACATGTAATATATTATAAAGATGATAGACATTTTTTGGAGTCATGAGTGGACCAGGATCAAGTGTAAATTAGTTGAAACTTGGTTATTCTAGATAGACAGTGGATTGTTTTAGGAGTTTATTTTAGGTAACATCCCCCTTATTGTTAGTAGGTTGGACTCTTTTCTAGTTTTGGTGGTCTTATATTTGGACCTTTTCTTTTATTGTACTTATTGATGTACTCTGGTGTGGGATATATTTTATGAATGCATTTATAGTATGAGTTATTTATCTTTATGCATTATATTGGGGTATGGAGAGGCATCTATGTGTACTGGTACTTTAGGCTAAGACATCCCATGTGTGTTTTATGTCTACTCGGAGCTAGTCTCCAGCCACTGGCCTATTAGAGGCGATCTTGGGGTGTATTTATCAGCTTACTACCATACATGAAGTACCTAGTGGTTCATGTCATGATAGGTTACCCCAATGGAAATAACCACAAGCATCATGGCTAAAGATAGGATACAAAATTGGTAAACATTACAAGACCCTAAACTGTTTAAGGAAGATCTATTCATGAATTCTTTCTTTGAATAAATATGATTCAGATCTATATAAGAGCCCACAATATGATTAAATTTATATGTGAACTTACTCAAGGATAAAAACTCCCATGTGTCTCATTCTATCTGTATCAAATTACATTATTTAGCATAAGATCCTCATTAGTCCAAATCATGACACCCTAAACTATTAGTGAAATATACATAAAAATTATAATACTAAAAAGTTATAAATTTTGGTATGATAAAAATTAAATTCTCCACTCGATAAGATCCACATTTTAAAGAGATTAGGAAAAATCTAGATCTTAAATAAAAGAATTAAAAATCTTGAAGGGCCCATATTATGGCCCTAGAAAATAACTATCTATGATCATAAGACCCTTCTGGTCCAGGAAAAAGTTAGAGCAATGATTTGTCACATCCCTATACCTTAATAAAATTTTTAGTACATAATTAAATAACTTTTAGGGTGCCAAAACAATTATTGAATATTCTATTCTCCACAAACCAACTTCATATATTTTATATCTGAGTTAATAACAACTAATTTCTTGAGCACACATTCTCTTAGAATTATATATACCTTGATCACACATTCTCTTGGTTTATCTTTATATAGTATATTGGTAACTTGGAATAATTGATCTAAAGGGACCCCATTGGGATTAATTGGTGAATAATACAATTTACTCATAGCTTAGGACCTAGGGGATGTTTTGGTTCTGGAATAAAGGTCCCTCTTAAACCCCATTAGTTATTTTCTTGACTATTTGCAAGACTAGTTTCTACCATTACTAATAGTCGACCAACTCATATATTTCTCTTCTTCTCATTGACTTAGTTTTTCTTGGGTTATGAATTATATGTCTCGTAATCTAACTATTCAAGTGGATTCAACATCCTTGATGTTATGTCACCATATACCAAACTCATACTTGAGGAAAGGATGTGGTACCTCATTGTCAGTCCAAGCTCCATGACCATAAATTAAATTCTATTTTTTTCTTATGGTAGTATATACTATAAATTGACACTCTATTCACGATGGGTCTTCACCCCTCACTATATGAACTATCTCTAGGGTTCCAAAACCCTCTTTGGATAAAATTTTCTCTATACCCTACTTCATTGATCAGGTTTTTAACCTCCAAAACCCTCTATATCCCTTGTTAATGATTTTGTTCAGCTTCAAGGGACCATTTTACTTTACTATGTATGATTTGTATCTACATAAGGGCCCTACGTCTGTCAACTAGAGGCATCTTTACCATGAAAAAAGGACCTCTAATCCATGTGAGCCCTGACAACATTACAGAGGATCTCATCTTCTTAGAGTGATTTACAAGCATCCGCAACATGTTTTTTCCATATCATCCCCTCAGTTAAAACTCTTTAAATTATAATTTACATATCCTATAATCCAACTATCCATGTGGATTTTACATCCTTCACATTACATCACCTATAGAATACCCATACTTTAAGTAAAGATGTAGGGTTCCGGAACCCTTATCGAATACTCATCCTCCATGACCTAAAAAAGAATACAGGGTGCTGGAACCCTTCTTGAATACTCATCCTCCATGATTTAAGCTAGGATGTGGGGTTCTAGAACCCTTCTTGAATACTCATCCTCTAAGACCTATGTGGGGATGCAGGGTGAGAGAAACCATCTTGAATACTCATCCTCCATGACCTACTCCATATCTTAAGCATTTTAAATCCCTATAAAACCTTCATGTCCCTTGGAAAGGCATAGATCCAACTTCAATGGACCCCTGCTAATGACTATGCATGGTTTAGATTTGGAAAATGGACTCAAGACCATCAACTAGAGGTGTATTTTCCTGGAGAAAATGACCTTTGATCCCTTGATCCCTAACAACATTGTAGAAGAGTGATTTATGAGCATCCATGACATTTTAGTCCCATTTAATCACCCTAATTCAATCTCTTTGAGACATGATTTCTTTTTTCCATGATTCTATAATCCAAAATGTGATACTTTTCCCTCAAAGTATGTTCCAAGATATATGACCTTAAACTACATCAACCTATGGCCCGATCTATATGACCTTAAACTATAACAACATATGGTCTAAGATACAAGACCTTAAACTTTATCATTATTAGGTCAAAAGGAAGTTCAACCTAAAACACCAAAAACTTTTCAATCTAACTTACAAGACCTTAAACTGCCAATTTAACACTACCACAAATGCAGGCAAGGGAAGCGCTCGAGTTTTATCAGCACTAATCAGAAAGCAATGATAAAGGGGGGGGGTTTATCAGCACTGATAAATCTACCCTTTATCAGTGCTAAAAAAATGCACTCATAAAAAAAGAGACTTTTTCAGGGCTAATAATGGCGCTGATAAATGTTTTTAATAGAAAATATTATTGATTTATATAAAAATATTTTAATTATATTCATAAATAATGTTTGTATGAATACATTAAATAAAAAACACATGTTTATTATATTTATTATGTTTATGTTTTATTTATGTTTATTATGTTTATTAGTTTTAGTTATATCATTATTATATATTTATTATACTATATGTTTATAATATTATATATAAAAACTTTTTAATATATATATATAAATACTTATTAAAAATATATATATATTAAAAAAATTATGTTTCCAAATGAATGTTTCAATTGATGTGTAACAGACGTTCATATTCATCTCATGAATATGTTCACTGTTTACCCTAATGTTGGCTATATATATTATAGTACTATACTTCGTGTATTCATTCAATTTCTATATATATGAATCTTTATTTTCTCATAAATACTTAAAATTGTGATAAATATATTTAAATAAACAATAAATGTTTTTATTATATTTAAAAATATAAATATTTAGTTATATATAATTATATACTTTTTAAATATATTATATATAATTATAAATATATACAACTAATTAAATATAAATAAGTTTAAATAATTATAAAATTAAAAAATATTTTTTTAAATGATAAATATATATTTATGAATACATTTTGAATATATTTATTTTTAAATATATGTCTTTAATGAATATATACACAGACACACACACACACACACACACACACATATATATTTAAATACTTATGAAATTAAAATTAAAATTAAAATATCAATTTATATATATATTCATATATATTTAATTATAATTTAAATTATAAAATTATATATATATTAAATTATAATTTATACACACACACATACATAAATATATATATATATATATTTATATATTTATATATAATTATAATTTAAATTATTAAATTATAACAAATATATTAATTTTATATATTAATAAAATTATAAATTTAATAAATATAATGGTTATAATTTTATAATTATGAATAAATGGTATGTTTTATCAGTGTCAACTCAAAAGCGCTGATAAAACATCCATTTATTAACACTTTTTACTAGCGTTGATAAATGTTTCCCCTGATTTTATAAATGAACCCCAACTATGTCCCCTACCTTTTGTACCCCTCAAACTCTCATAGAAACCTAAACCTATGTTGCCCGATCCCCCTCCTTCTCCACTACCTCCTCCTCCTCCTCCTCCTACTCCTTTGCAGACTCCTCTTCCTTCTTCTCCTCCATCACCGCAGTTGTGAATGCATCCTCCAACTCCTCCATTGTCGTTTCCACCTCATACTCCTCCTCCACCACCACTGCCACCTCCTTCTACTCCTTTTTCACCACTGCCACCTCCACTGCTGTTGCCGCTGCCTCTGCTACTGACTCCACCGCCTATTCTACCGCTAGTGCTACCAGTAAGGGTACTCTCCCTTCTAGAGTAACTTCATTTCTTCCTCTTATTCTTGAAATAATAATAGCCATCATTTTTTTTCTCTTGGTTTGGTTGTTCTAGATTTTTTTTCGTATTTATTATCAATGTTTTGTGATATGATATTATTATATTTTGATCCATATTGAGTGTATAAATGATTTTGGGATCACTTTGATCTTTTGGGTGAAAATAGGAAAAGATACCAAGTTTCAAGGTTAACTCGCATGGTCTAGAAAACTATATAGACCCCATGATGTTGGGTCACACTACTGGAAAACTAACCTTTACCAACGGTTTGGAACCATTGGTATAGGCCTCCAAACCGTTGGTATAGCCTATACCAACGGTTTGGAGAACCGTATCCAAGTAAGCCATTGGTATAGGTAATATTAAATCTATATCAATGGTAATGGAACCGTTGGTATATAAATTCCAAAAATAAAACACCCGGTGGGATTTGATCCCAAGACCTCTAGTTTATAACTCAAAGACTTAACCACTAACCTAACATGACTTTAGTTTACATAATTCCATAAAAATATATATGTATTGTTCTAATTATTTTAAATTTTGATATATATAATGATCTCCGTAGGATGATTCCAAAAAAAACACTAGAATTTTCCCAAGAGTTCTGAAAACCGTTGGGAAAGGCCTAGACTTTTCCCAACGGTTCTCAAAACCGTTGGGAAAAGTCCAGTGTTTTTTTGCAAAGTTTGGCCGAAGGTTGAATTGTGGAGGCCCTTTGCCAACGGTTTTGGAAAACCATTGGGATAGGCTACCCTTTCCCAACGGTTTTCCAAAACCGTTGGCAAAGGGCCTCCACAATTCAACCTTTCCCAACGGTTTGGCCAAACCGTTGGGAAAGGGTACCTATACCAACGGTTTGACAAACCGTTGGTATAGAAGCTTTGGGAAAAATCATTTTTCTAGTAGTGTCTATAACCATTGTAGTGGTTTTACATGGTTAGTCCATGGATATATAACCCATGTGGTCAAACCATGCACTATTATTCTTCCCCCTAGATTTTTAGTTTTTGATACATTGCATTTTTCATCAATGTCAACGGTTCCTACCATTGTTGTGTGGTTGATTAAGGGAGTTTTATGGTTGTTTAAATTTTTTGGTTGATGTTTAAATTAATTATTTGGGCCTTGTTGTGTGGTATTTTATTTTGAAAAGTTGGTTTTATGTTATAGAAAATTTTATTTTTCGGATGAAAAAGTTGATTTTGGTGTTCATAAAATGTTTTAAAATGATAGACTTCCTATTCATTTTGAATTGGGAGATTTTTTTGAATATAAATTTTTTTAATGTGTCTTGGTTTTTAAAACTAGGCATGATGGTTTCTTTGTAAAATAAATTTTTATTATCTTAAAGTTTATAATAAGTGTTTGATTTCATTATGTAAATTTAAAAATAAATTATAATTGACAAGAATTTTTTTGAAATGATTTAAATTTATTAAAATAATTAAAAGTTAAAGTGGGATTTTATTATTAAGTAAAATGAAATATTTTCAAATGAAGTGTGTGATTTGGGTGAAAATATCCCTTAAACTCATTTTAAATGTGGAAATCTTAAGGAAATTGATTTTTGTGAGTGTTCAAATTTTAGTGAAGCATTTTTACAAGGGGTTGGATTGTTTTTAAAGAGTGTCTGTATTTAAAAAAATAACATGGAACATTTATTGAAGGGGTGTTGTTTAAATCAGAGTGAACATATTTAAAGACTTTTTGTATGTTTTAGGCTTAATAAATTTTGTGTATTTGATTTATTTACTTAGTGTCCATTAAGATTCTTTGTTTTATCTTGTGAAACATGAATGGGATTAGTTCATATTTACAATGTGGTATTTTATCCTCTCAACAAGGTCTTTAAAAGATGTGAAGAAACATACCCTAAAGTGAATTATTTTCATGAATAGGTATATCAAATTGGGTTGTTGGATTTACCCAAACTTCTTATGGGTGGTCAATCCAGATCATCATTTTCTTTAGGGTTTCTTAAATTTACATCCTTCCTTGCATGGTGATTAAGGTCCTCCTAAGGTTTTGATGTGGTTAGGTTATTTTCTATAATCCCTTAAGTTGAATTACCCAAAGTGGTCTGGGGTGGTGGTTTATTTTGTAATATGTTCTTGTTGAGTTGGAATGTCTTGAGGCTTTGAGGTAAATTTTATTTTATGTATTTATTATTGTTTTTTGGTTCCTCTTATGATAGGGTTTGTTTATAGAGGTTTTGAATATTATTTAGTGTTTTATGAATCATTTTTTTATCTTATAGGGTTCACCATGAGATGGTTCTCTCATGATTTTATGTCCTGGATCACCCCTTTCCTTTAATTTTGTGACCCAAGGTTATATTCACTGCATAAGGATATAGTAGGAACTACATAAGGGTATAATCTAATTACAAATACTTCATATGGGTTACTCATGAATATAAAATGACATTTAAGGGTTTCATTGGAGTTTTTAAGGGTACCTAGTGTCTACATATGGATTAGAAGGAGCTATAAAAAAACACTCTCATAAATATAGAATTCCTTAATTATGTTGGAAAATAATCCACTAATGAAATTTAAGCCCACATTATCCATTATCGGTGTGGGAAAAAGGTAGTATATCAACATTTCCTATGTTATACAAGAGCATGAAAAAGGATCAAATGTGTTGGGGTTGGAAGAAATATTGGACAATAGAGGAATCCCAAAAAATTGGGAGGTTAGTTAGGGAAAGACCCTACAAGAATGACTTGATTTACTAGTATGTATAGTTACTTGAGGGGTTAAGGCTAAGGGAATTTTAATTCTAGTAGAATAAAAGATATTAGAAAAATTATTCCACTGTGAATTGGGAACATCATGTGGAATGTTAGTATAATCCAGTGTTAAACCTTTAGAGAGGATCAATGTGAGAATGTTAAGGATGGGGAGGAAACCCAATAAAGGGGGATCTAACATGATGTATCAAGTATGGTTGTGAAGTTCATACTGAAGTTTTTATAGTTTAACATAATCTATAAAGCGTCTCTCTTAGGATTTATGTATTTGTGAAAATGCCTAAGTGGATCTTTTAAAATTACTCAAGTGTTTTGAAATGTTTCTTAAAAATATTATATGTGTTCAGCATACCCTTTTTTGGTTTTAAATATATTTAAAATGGTTTAAAAAAGAATTGGGGTTTGGAGAAAGGATATTTGGAACTAATTGGTTTATTTCAAAAATAATGTGTTATTTTGAAGAGTAATATGTGTAAATGGTTGTTTTTTAATGGGATTTCAACTATGATTTTTTAATGGGATTTTAAATATTATTTTCAAAGAGTGTTATTTTTTATAAAAAGTTTTTTAATATGATTTCAACTATGTAAATGGTTTTTCTAATTTATCTCTTTGTTATTTTATAAATAGTTTTAAAAAGAGTGTGTTATTTTTTCCTTGGTTAAATTTTATATCAATATTTTGTGTATTTATTTTGTTAAATATTAATATCACTGAATCAAATAGGATATATATGAATAAAGAATGGATGGATTCCAATCGTCTGATAAAAGAGTATGAAGATTGAGTGAAAGAGTTCATCAAGTTTGAAAAAGACCATGCATATGATCCTTATCAAATCCTTTATATGTGTTTATGCTATTGTTATTCAAGAGAAGTTATTCCAAAGGAGTTGGAAGAACACTTGATCTGTCATAGAATAGATAGAAATTATAAATGTTGGAATAAACACAGGGAAAAAGTGAATATAGCTAGTGAATGGGATAACACTGCATTTTATGGATCATTTGATATGATTACAAGTGTGGACAATGAAGAAGTCCATATCGAGGACATTATTACAGATGTGCATGATAATGAATATTGTATTAAGGAAATGAAAAGGAAAATTTAAGATGAACTTTTTGATTGCCCAAATTTTTTTGAGAATTTAAAGTGTTGTGAAAAGATTCCATTGTGTGATGGTTACACTAAATATATAGAATTGGTAGCTGTACTGAAGCTGTGTAGTTTGAAAGAATGAAATAGATGGAGTGACGCTAGTTTTATGGAATTACTTGCTCTCTTGAATGACATGCTTCTAGAAGATAATGAGCTCCCGAGCCGAACATACAATGCCAAACGAATGGTAAGCTCGATGGGCATGATCTCTGAAAGAATACATACCTACCCAAATGATTGTATACTATTTCATGAGGACCAAAAATCACTTATATAATGCCCAAAGTTTGGTTCTAATTGATACAAGAAAGATTAATTTGGTCCTAAAAAATTTACATGGTACTTTCCAATCATTCCAAGGTTTAGGTGCCTATATAGAAGTGAGGAGACTATAGGGAAATTGACATGTCACACAGACAGAAGAAATAAACATGGAAAACTATGGCACTCAGTAGACTCTCCTTTGTAGAATAGAATTGATCATGAGTATCCTGACTTTGGAAAAGATCCGAGAAACCTTCGTCTTGCATTATCTAAAAATGGAGTGAATCCTTTTGGTTTTCAAAGCAGCACTCATAGTACATGGCCAGTTATTTTGGTAAATTATAACTTTCCATTGTGGTTATGCATGAAATTATAACACATAATGTTATCTATGATTATATCAGGACCAAAAAAACCATGTAATGATAATGATGTTTATTTGTCTACATTTATTGAGGATTTGAAATTATTGTAGTTTCAGGTGTTATGATGTATGATTCTTACATAAATAAAGATTTCACATTGAGAGATATGTTGTATGGGATGATAAATGACTTTCCTACTTATAGAAATTTTATAGGATATAGAATTAAAGGAACTATTTGGTGTCCTGTCTGAAAACAATGTACACAATCAATTACGTTGAAACATTCATCAAAAAATGTGTTTCTAGGACATCATAGATTACTACCCCAATAAAATAAGTACCAATATTGGATGACATCATTTGATGGAAGTTAAAATAACGTACAACATAGTGTCCACTAATTATTGATCAACTATTTGATAAAGTTAAAGATGTGGACACTAGTTTGGGTAAACCATTTTTAAAAAACCTTATGAAAACCAGTTGGAAAAATAAATCAGTTTTTTTGAATTACCATACTTGAATTGTCTATACATTAGACATTTTTTTGATGTTATGCATGTTGAAAAAAATGTATGTGATAGTGTCATCGACACATTGATAAATGTACCTGGATAAACAAACGATGGAATTAAGTCTAGGTTAGACGTGATTGACATGGGAATATGAGAAAAGTTGGCCCCAGTTAAGGGTTAAAAAAAACATTTCTTCCTCCTATTGCACTCTTTTCGGGTAGGAGAGATATCGGTTTTACATCTTCTTGAATGACATAAAGGTTCTAGAGGGGTATTCATTGAATATCAAGAACATCATGTCAATGCATGATTTAAAGTTAAATGGTCTGAAATCACATGACTACCATGTTTTGATATAAGATCTATTTCCTATAGATTTATTTTTCATTTTGCCCAAGAATTTTCGTCATACATTAATGAAGATCTATTTCTTCTTCAAAGCTATATGTAGCAAAGTTATAGACCCAATGAAATTTCCAACTATGGAAAGAGAAATTTTCGTCATATTATGTGAATTGGAAATGTTTTTTCTACCAACAATCTTTGATATGACTGTTCAATTGATGGTTCAATTGGTGAGAGAGATTCGGCTATGTGTTCTTGTGCACTATACAAGGATGTACCCCATTGAACGATATATGAATATTTTAAAAGGGTATGTCAACAATTGAAGTCAGGTAGAGGGTTGTATTGTGGAGCGATATATTGTTGAGGAAGTCCTTGAATTATATATCGAATACTTGTCTGATGTGCAAAGCATTGGTCTAATGAAATCTCATCACACTCGGTGACTTGTGGGTAATGGAATTTCTGGATAGAAGGTTGTCACAATCAATATTAAAAATCAACAGTAAGTCCACCTTTCCATTTTTCATAACAGTTTCGATGTTGACCCATATGTTAAAACCCACAATGAAATTCTTAGGCATTTGAATCCATAAAGGGATGAAAAATGGATATAAAATAAACATAATCAATATTTTATAGGATGGTTTTAGGTCTATATTTTTAAGGGTTTAGATGAAAATCCAAACTCAATTTTAGAAAGACTTCGATAGCTAGCTAGGGGACCAAGTGTGTATGAATTATCTTACAATTCTTATGTAATTGATGGTTATACATTCTATACTAATGAACATGATGAAGATAGTACCAGATAGAATAGTGGAGTTACACTTGTAGCTGAAGTAATGCATGTTTCTAGTGCTAATGATAGAAATCCAATTTATCCAAATATGTCATACTTTGGCATCATCAAAAAAATATTGGAGTTGGATTATACAACATTTTAAGTGCCTCTTTTTCAATGAAAGTGGGTTGATAAAAGAAGTGTTCTCAAAATAGATGAGTTGTTATTTGTGAAAGTTGATTTCAGTAAGGAAGGATATGAAGAAATACCATTTATAATGGAATCATAAGCAGTAAAAGTATTTTATATTCCAGATCCAACAATACAAAACTAGTCAATTGTTTGTTATCAACCAAAACTATTGAAGAGTTAGATGAAAATTCAATGAAAGATGAACCTTTAATTGGGATGTCACAATAATATATCAGTGTTCATAGTGTAGACGACATTTGTTATGTCATAGGAAACCAAAATGAAGGTATTTAGATAGTCGATAGAGGGGTAAAATCCCTTCAACCATTTAAAAAATAGATTTCAATAATCAGGTTATATTTTTTTCTAATATAAATCATGTTACATTATGTTAATATTTATTCACTGCTTCTTTTATGTTATCTATATTAAATGTTAAATCACTTTTGTAGATAATGACTTCTGCAGGTGATGATGCTCCCAGTCCCCAGTCACAATAATCTTCTCAACCTATTGCTACTCATAGTGTAGACAAACAACAGGTTTCTCAACTTGTTTCCTTATGTTAATATATGTTCGTTGTTTTTTATGTTATTTAAATTAAACATTAAACCACTTTTGAATATAATTTCTTATGAACATAATGATGATCCCAATCCCTAGGCACAAGCAGTTTCCCAACCTCTTGCTGCTCGCAGGGTAGACGAACAACAAGTTTCTCAACTTGTTGTTGCTCCCAGTGCAGAGGTACAACCACCATCTGCACATGCCGATGCTAGCCCTCCAAAGCCAGAGGAACATATTGAAGATGGTGGATCTGATGAAATGAAAGGTGACAAAAAACCGGTGGTGCAGAAAAAAATAGGAGCATCATTGTTTGACGGTATCAGAAAAAATCATTAAGGCTAAAGAGGAAGGAATCAAAAACGAGATTGGATGGAATAATCGAGTCCAACATGTTAACCCCAACAAGGCCATGTTCAGTAGTTACATTTGAATCATCACTAAGAAATTCATGGAAATTGATGTAACTTCATTGCACCATGTTATGGCTAAGATTAAGACACTTTGGTGGGGAGATATTATGGTAACATTATGACATCATTTTTTTAATTTACTAAAAATTAAATAATGAAACATTGACTTACAGTTCATCATATCTTATAGAGTGCATTTATAGTAGATGACTCGCAAAAATACTATGTCTTAAGGGTTATTGAAAGGATTCACAGGGGTTTTATCACACTTTTAACAAAATATCATCTTAAAGATACTAAAATGAAAATAAAATTGCACCCACCTCTTATTTATGTACACCTAATAACCCAAGCATTGTGGGATGTGTTTTCTGGACATCATTTGAAGCTGTCTTTTCAGGTACACTGTGCCTAGTAATATTTTGTTTGATGGTACATGTATTCATTACTTTTATTGAGAGTGTTTTATTTATGAAACATCAACTGAGTGATGAAAATAAGAAATAGGCTGCAAAACCAGTGTACCCCTACCATAAAGCAAGGATGGGGTACACATCACTTGAATAAAAATTGGTACATGTTTTAAATCTACCATAATACGTTTATGTGGCATAAAACAAAAAAATAAATATTTTATTTTGTTTATATGCAGCTTGAATAGTCTAAATCCAAAGCCACTTACATCTCATGCCATGTGCTATGGAAGGAGGTGCATGTAATTAAAGATGGAAAACTAATAGATAAAAACACAAAAAAAGTGTGGGAAACATGTGTAAGTATGACATAATAAAAAAATTCTTTAAATCAATATTACATAACAATGATTACTTATTTTTCTATATTTTCTATCTGGCATAGTCACATGAATCAACAACACCCGCACTAGATGCAGACATACTTTCAGTGGCCTTCAAGCATCCAGAAAAGTATGGCCATGTAAGAGGTGGGGGTTTTGGGGTGGCACCCCAAACATATTTTGAGAAAAAAACAAGAAGAGAATCAAACTGAGGAAATTAAAAAGATAAGAGAAAGATTATCTATTTTTGAAGAAGAATTACAATACCAGATAGAGATGATAGAAAGTTTTATGGGGGGATGAAAATGGAAGAATCAACTGAATAACAAATCACACGTAAAGATACCGCCCACCCCCACCAGTTTTGTGGTGATCTATTTCCCTAAAAAACAATTCTTAACTAAGGTATTCAATTTTCTAATTTTTTTTTGTGAAATGTGAATTAGATAGACACTAAAAACTAATACCTTTCTTGTATATATATTCTACAGGGTGAAAATGACTATGATTTATATATATCAACTCCCACCCATCACCTTTTAGTGAGGTATACAGTGTTCAATATCCATAATGACATTCTACACAACAGACCACTTCCGACAGGTAATGTCATAGTGTCAATTACTGTAGCCCTAGAGCTGAGTGTCGAGCTACCTGTTCCAATTGTTGATGTAGATATTCATATGGTCAAACAATCTCTTAGAACATTCATCAAATGACCATCACATCTTGGAAAAAATCATGTTGACAATGGGGTATTCATTTCCAATTTAATTTTCAAGCTAAAACTTAAACATTTAATGAAAAAAAGTCTGAAACAATGCATGTTATTACAGACAGAAAAAGGGAAGGGGGTGAAATGAAATACAAATTCAAAACCATCTCAAGGATCAACCAACCAATCAAAATGATCTACCCAAATAACCTTAACCCCCTATCTTATTATCATTGAAAGATCATGTGGATGTGAAGTTGAAATATGGTGGTGCTCACATAATTAATTTTGAGGAAAATATGTTCAGAGGGGAAGATCCATATTTTATTGGTGTTGAGAGTGAAACTGAAATACTTGACTATGAATGGTTAGGTGGCTCAGTTGTAAATGTAAACATGAGGTATTATTTCATGATTTTATTTTCAAAAATCTGATATACTATGTTAATTATGACTAAATAAATTTCATATTTTTTACAGGTTTTTATATATATAACAATTGAAGGGATTTCCCCATGAATATAAATTCTCACTCATTAGTCCTCACATCACCTCTAAATAACGAAAAGATATAACTTCCAATAAAGAGGGTGAAATAGTGGCAAGCCTGCTCAAATCATTTAACAAAAAATTTACGGATGACTTCTTAATACCAATGATATAGAGGGAACATACTATAATTGAATCATATCAAATATATTTTAATTTCTTTCATTACTTATTCCTTTTTGTGTTTTTAGACAGTATTGGATACTCATTGCAGTCAATTTGGATACTCCCAATATTTTTTTTTGGATTTAATGCATGAATATCCAACAATCCGACTACAAATGATGGCGTTTGTCAATTGGTAATACACTACATCCAAAATTTTAGAACTAAACATCCAGTTATATAATTTATATTATCTTTTAATGTGGATTATATTATGATAGGGTGTTGCATGAATATCGTCTACATCATAGAATGAGGCCCGGGGAAAAGGACAAGCAACCTCACAAGTATTATGACTGGATAAATATCGGGGTATATATAATATGATTTCACTATCCAAACACATATAAAAAATTACTTATTTTTCTCAATATTTCTACATTGATCGAAACAAGAAAACAAAAAATACTATGGTTATTATGTTTATAAAATTATAAGAGATATCATATTCCAAGAACAAACTAGCATCCCTAAAGATGTATTTTTGAATATAATTGCTACTTCATTTAAAATATTTATTAATACTTTGTGTATTTATATTTTTCCAATACTACCATGACTGCAGAAAACATTCATATTCAAAAGATGATATAGATATTCTTAGAAATGAATGGGAAGTATACCTGATGGGAGAATGTACAAAAATAGCATGAAGATGGTAAAATTATCCAATAATTTCAACTTTAATAATCTTTTCTACCTTATATTTCTCTTTGTTTGATGGTATTGTTGTGATTTGTATAGTCTAAACACCCTGTTTAAAATCATGGCCATTGGTGTTCCTTGTTTGCACACAAAACGAATTGCATGTTGGTTGGTTTTGAAAATAACTTAGTGGTCCTCATTTATAGGGTACGTGTGTTGTTGATATAACATAAAAGATAATGAGTATCCAGAAGGGGTTTCCCCATCCCTTGAGTTTGTTGTGATGTCTTGAGACATAACGGACATAGGACCTCACTCCAATCATCTTATTTTCAACAACGAGAAGTGTTTTTATCCAAAAAGACATCGATTCAATCTAAAACATTGGCAGTTCCCCTCTTTAGTCGACCCACTGAAGAACCAACTGTCATATATTCATTTGGAGGTCCTATATATATAACAGTTGGTTATTCATTGGGTCAACTAAATCTATTTTGCCTAAGGAGGATGTAATTATGTTCCAACCATACAGGGATCAATGGTTTTTCCATAATTCTTCTAAATTGGTTAGATTGAGCATATTGAGCAGGTCAGGTCTCTTTTTTAGGTTTCAGAGGCAAGGTTGTATTGATTTTTAAGTAGAAAAATGCACTTAAATTTTTTTTGATACTTTATTACAATGATACATGAGTTATTTGTGATGTGTAGGAATCAACATCACCTCAATCTGACACATAGTGTCACCGGTATGACTCCAAATGTGTCTTTATTTAAAATTGACATTAATTCGAGTAAAAAAACACATTTAACATTCTGAAAACTGAGAAAGTTCATTCTGATTATTTTGATACATTAGTAATATGATCTATCAGTCATTTTTAATCTGGAAGAATCAACCTCACCTCAATCCAACACACAGTGTCACTGGTATGACTCCAAATGTGTCTTGCTATTTAAAATTTACATTAATTCAAGTAAAAAACAAAACTAACATATTGGAAACTGAGTAAATGCATTCGTATTATTTTGATACTTTAGGAAAACAATCCATGGGTCAGTTTTGATGTATAGGAATGAACCCCACCTCAATTTAACGCACCATGTGATAATTATGACTTAAAGTGTCTGTTATGAGTTTAAAATTGACATTTTAGATCAAAACATGTCACTCACTGAAAACCAAGAAAACGGGCTCCAATTGTCTTCAAAATTAAGGAATGATATTTGTAAGTCCTTTTTTATGTGTATGAAGCAGTCTCACATCAAACCGATGCACGATACGACCAGTATGACTCAAATTTCATGTTTTTAATTTGAAATGATATTTTAGTAAAGAAACAAAACTAACAGACTAAAAACCAAGGAAATGAATTACGATTGTTTTGATACTTTAGGAAAACTATTTATAAGTCATTTGTGACATTTTTGGAATCAATTGGACCTCAATTCAATGCACAGTGTCACTGTTATGACTCCAAATAAGTCTTGTTATTTAAAATTGACATTAATTCAAGTAAAAAACACAACTGGAATAATAAAAACCAATAAAATTCATTATTATTGTTTTTATACATTATTAAAATGATCCATGAGTCGGTTTTTATTTTTAGGAATCAACCCCACCTCAATTCGATAAAAAATGCGACCGGTATGACTAAAAGTTTCCACTATTAGTTTAGAATTGACATTTTAGCTCAAAACATGTCACTCACTAAAAACCATGAAAATGCACTCTGATTGACTTCAAAATTGAGTAAATCAATTTATAAGTCCTATTTGATGTGTATGAAGTAGTATCACATCAAACTGACGCACGATGCGACTGGTATAACTCAAATTTCTTGTTTTCAGTTTGAAAAGTCATTTTAGTAAAGAAACACAATTGACATACTGAAAATCAAGGAAATGCATTATGATTGTTTTTATACTTTAGGAAAATAATCTATCAGTAATTTTTGATGTGTAGGAATAAACCTCACCTTAATCTGACGCACGGTCCCATCGATATGACTACAAATGTGTCTTGTTATTTAACATTGACATTATTTCAAGTAAAAAATACAACTCACATACTGAAAACTAAGAAAATGCATTTGGATTGTTTTGATACTTTAGTACAATAATCCATGAGTTATTTGTGATGTGTAGTAATCAACCCCACCTCAATCTGATGAACGGTGTGACTGGTAGAACTAAAAGTTTTTTCTATCCGTTTCAAATTGATATTCTAACTCAAAATGTGTCACTCACTAAAAACCAATAAAATGAACTCTCATGGTCTTTAAAATTAATGACAGTGATTTTTCATTCCTTTTTGATGTGTATGAAGTAGTCTCACATCAAACCGACGCACGATGCGACCGTTATGACTCAAATTACATGTTTTCAGTTTAAAATAAAATTTTAGTAAAAAAAACAAAACTGACATACTAAAAACTGAGGAAATGAATTCCAATTGTTTTAATACTTTAGAAAGTTATCTATCATTCATTTTTTATGTGTACAAATCAACATCCCCACAATTCAATGCACGGTGTCACCGGTATGACTATAAATGTGAATTGTTATTTAAAATTGACATTAATTCATGTAAAAACACAACTAACATACTGAAAATTGAAAAAACACATTCTTATTATTTTTATACTTTAGTAAAACAATACCTGAGTCATTTTTGATGTGTAGGAACCAACCCCACCTCAATCTTACAAACGGTGTGACCATTATGACTAAAAGTGTCCGCTATCAGTTTAAAATTAACATTTTAGCTCAAATTTGTCACTCACTAAAAACCAAGAAAATGGACTCTAATTGTCTTAAAAATTAAGAAATGTGATTAGTCAGTTAATTTTGACATGTATGAAGCAGTCTCACATCAAAACGATGCACCATGTGACCGGTATGACTCAAATTGCCTATTTTTAGTTAGAAATGACATTTTAGTAAAAATACACAATTGACATAATGAAAACTGAGGAAATGCATTTAGATTATTTTGATACATCAGGAAAATGATATATCGGTCATTTTTTATGTGTAAGAATCAAAATCACCTCAATCTAATGCATGGTGTCACCGGTAGGACTCCAAATGAGTCGTGTTATTTAAAATAGACATCAATTCAAGTAAAAAAACACAACTGACATATTGAAAACTGAGAAAATGCATTTGTATTGTTTTTGATGCTATAGAAAAATGATATATTTGTCATCCGTGATGTGTAGGAATAAACCCTACCTCAATCCAATGAACAGTGTGACCAGTATGTCTAAAAGTGTCCACTATCAGTTTAAAATTGACATTTTAGCTCAAAATATGTCACTCAAAAAAAACCAAGAAAACACACTCTGATTGTTGTAAAAATTATGGAAAATAATATTTTAGTCCTTTGTGATGTTTATTAAGTAGTCTCACATCAAAGCGATGCACAATGTGACCGGTATGACTCAAATTGCATGTTTTTTTGGATTTAAATGACATTTTAGTAAAAAAACACCACTGACGTACTAAAAACTAAGGAAATGCATTCCAATTGTTTTGATACTTTAGTAAAATGATCTACAAGTCATTTTTGATGTGCAAGAATCAACTACACCTCAATCTGACATACAATGTCTCCGGTATGACTCCAAATGTGTCTTCTTATTTAAAATTAACATTAATTTAAGTAAACAAACACAAGTGACATATTGAAAACTGAGAAAAACAATTATATTGTTTTGATACTTTATAAAAATGATCCATGAGACAGTTGTGATGTGTAGGAATCAACCCCACCTCAATCTGACAAATAGTGTGACCGGTATGACTAAAAGTGTCTGTTATTAGTTTAAAATTGACATTTTAGCTTAAAACATGTCACTCACTAAAAACCACAAAAGTGTACTCTGATTGTCTTAAAAATGATGGAAATAGATTATTCAATCTTTTGTGGTGTGTATGAAGTATTCTCACATCAAATTGACACACGATGCGACTAGTATGACTCAAATTGCATGTTTTCAGTTTGAAATGACATTTTAGTAAAAAAAACTCAACCTCGCATATTAAAAATTGAGGAAATGCATTCCGATTGTTTTGATTCTTTAGGAAAGAGATATATCATTAATTTTTTAAGTGTAGGAATCAACTATACCTCAATCTGATTCACATTGTCACTGGTATGACTCCAAATGTGTCTTCTTACTTAAAATTGACATTAATTCAAGTAAAAAAACAAAACTGACATACTGAAAACTGAGAAAACACATTCAAATTGTTTTTATACTTTAGGAAAATAATCCATGAGGTAGTTGCGATGTGTATGAATCAAACCCACCTCAATCCGATGAATGGTGTGACCGGTATGACTAAAAGTGTCCGCTATCAGTTTAAAATTGACATTTTAGCTCAAAACATGTCACTCACTGAAAACCAAGAAAACACACTCGGATTTTCTTCAAAATTAAGGACAGTTATTATTCAGTTATTTGTGACCTATATGAATCATTCTCACATCAAATTGATTCACGATGTGACTGGTATTACTCAACTTGCATGTCTTTTGTTTGAAATGAAATTTTAGTAAAAAAATACAACTGACATACTAATAATCGAGGAAATGCATTCCAATTATTTTGATACTTTAGGAAAATGATCTATTAGTCATTTGTGTTGTGTAGGAATCAACCACACCTCAATATGATACACGGTGTCACCGTTTTGACTCCAAATGTGTCATTTTTATTAAAAATTGACATTTTTTAATATATTCTTCATATTAATGTTTAATTTATTTCTTTATAGTATTACTAAGGTAATATTTGTTTTATTATAAAGGTACAACATTTTTCTTGAGTTTGGGTGATTTTTTCAGTGACTATTACCATCGGAGGACATTTTTTATAGGGGACCACAAACGTTACAAAAGAAAACATTAATGTTCTTAACTGTTTGTTGGATAATTGTAAATGTAATTTCATAAAACATTGTTCATAATGTATATAAGAGTGTTTTTCGGGTATATACCATTAGTAAATATTTTTTTTATTCAGGATTTCAATTAAATTTATATATCATTTCTTTCGAAACCTTTGTGTGCGCTACTTGCTTTTTCATCATTTACATCGTGTATGTGGTTATTTGTATATATTATGGGTGGTTATTTTTTAGCAGGTTTTTACTGGTTTTTTGTAGGTTATTTTTGAGGGTTTGGTTATTTTTCTCTACTGTTTGGGTGCTGTTTATTTTTTACAGGTTGCTGGGTGTGCTGTTATATAAAAAGCTCACCCAAACAGGGAATCCTTTATCAGCGCTTCAAATTTCACTAATAAAGGGGACCTACCTTTAATAGAAGCTCTATTATCAGTTCTTTTTTAGAACTAATAAAGGCCTTTTTAGCGTTGATAAAAGCCTATTTTGTGGTAGTGTAAAGAGATACAACACTATCTATTTTGAAAACCTATAAATGGTGGTTTGGGAAAAATTTTAGTCTATACTTTCTAGACATTCACCTTGTATTACCTAAGAAAAATTGAACATTAAAAACAAATGTAAAAGGCATAAAACTTGTCAGGTTGAAAAACTATAACGGGAATCCAAAGTAGAATTTGATTCTATGCCCACTAATCCATTCCCTTGATGGATTAGGAAAAAGTTAGGGTGAAAATAAAAGATACAAAAATCGTAGGGGCCGTTATCTAGCCCTATAAAAAATCAAGTTATGCTCGCTAGGTCTACTAACCTAGGAACAAAATAGAGCATGTATCTATTTCCTATGACCCATATAAGGGTACCTAGTCCTCTCATGACTTGAAACTGTATAAGACATATTCTATCCTAAATGAAATTAAACTGGTTAGAGTGTCTTACTCTATGTGGCCTAAAGTTTTTGTATGAGAGCCAGATCGATGCAATATCTCCACTCAAATGTGGGTCATACCCATGATTCCAAGGTAATGTTATGGTATCCAATATCCTACATATGATATAGATCTACATAGTATATTTCATCATATATTTATTCATTCATGAACCTAGGTTAAAAATTTTATCCCCTATGCATAAGCTTAATCTATATAGGAGTTCTTTTCTTGGAACTATGTGTGGTTTTATTCCTACTCTCATGGGATATATAGTGATGTACAGATCTTTTATCTTGGATCTAGCTAAGAATCCATGTTCATCCTAATCCCTTTTCCATCCAAGAATTTTTACCTTATCTAATTTAGGATATCCATGCTCTAATCCAAGATTCCTCTTTTTGAAAATGCAATTCCTTGAGAAGATTATTCATCTTGGAAATCTAAATATTATTCATCTTGGTGACCCAAAAACACCTTGAGTCTAGATCATCCTCTTTGTGACACCCAAAATCACTAATTTGACAAAATTATTTTAGTAAATCTTTTTATTGGATTCAATAAAAAATACTATCAGATATCCCATTATACGGAAAAGTAACCAACATTTACCTTAAAATTAAATTCTTTTCATTCTAAATGATTCAATTTTTGGGAGTCAATTTGTGGAACTTTTAAATGGGTGTCATGCACTTTTTTGTGGAAAACTGGATAATTTTTGAATCCCATGAAAAAGGATAATTTAATTTTTCATGAAGGACTTTGAGAATATTTGAGGAGGTTTGGAAGTGGTAATTTTGATTAATGTCTTAGGATTTATATTATAATTTTATGGAACATATTACTTAGAAAATTTCTATGTAATTATGGTTGTGTTTAAAAAAAATTAATTTATTCATGGATGGCCAGCCTTCCAACTCGACCTAGCATGTGTGGTATTTTCCTCGACCATGCCAGGGAGTCAGCACAACTGGATAGACATGGTGACGGGGTGTGTTTGAGCACATTTGTGCGTATAGAGGGAGAAAAATCATTCTGTGGTTTGGTAGCACAGAAAAGGTTTCATCCCATGGCGGTGCCTAAAGAAGCCTGAAGCAGACCTAGTTACTCACATCTGGTCAATACTTTCTGCACTTTGGTTAATAATCTATTGGCCGTTCAGATTCCACATTGGTGTGGTACTCAAAAGATACATGACATTGTTCCACCACTATTAAATATATGGAAAGAACATTGGTCATCCAATTAAATCCATCTGCATCATTTTATCTCCAACATATCATCTTCAACCTTGTGAACCTTACCCCACAATGTATGAAGGATCCTCTATAGACTGACATCCAGCCGACTTCGATGGGCATGCTGAAGGGAATTATCCATGATCGAATTCTAAACCACCATGAATTCAATCTACACCTTTCATGCATGTGTTTTTTTCATGTAATGAGACATTTTCATAAGATAAGTATGTTTTTTGTGACTCCCATGAATATATGTGATCATAAGACCACAATAGTATCACACGAAGGAGTTCAAAAAGGTTTTCCATGATATATCCTTCTCATGATAACTATTTATTACATGGCATTTCCATGGCCAAATTATCATAAGATATCCTTGAGATCATGAAAAACGAATTAGGAAATCCTATCAAGGATGGTTCAACATGAACTTTTTAATGATCATGCAATGACCTTAAAAATGTTTTTCCATGATATAATGGGTTCATGCTCCTTGTTCTTCATGCGACACCTATGGGTTACACAATCATCTGGAGCATGGATCATCATAAAACATGACTGAAATAGGTTGTCTATAATGGGACCTTCCCAAAACTACTCTTCCTCATGTCACAAATTATAATTCACTTAAAACAACATGAAACCGTGTGCACATAAAGTTCATGAGCCACTACCATCTTGTTTTCTATCCCTACACTCCCTTAAGATTGTACATGTGACTCACACACCATGAAAATTAGTGGCGATCTTGGACTCATTTTCCAATATAAACCCCATAACTCCCATTCTTGGAATAAAAAAACAAATATAAATTAGAGAAGAGGGATTGATGAAAGGATAAAATAGATATGGGTAAATAAAAGGTGATAGGTATTGGATTGGAGGGAAGTAAAGGTTATTGTTTTCAAAGAAACCCTCTTGGTAATCACATGGCCATGTGACCTCTTATATCTTATGTGATCGCATGAATTCTTAATCTTCATGAGACGCCCTCATGAAAGACCTCAGTTATGTGGAACCATGTATCCCTAACCATTCAACCTAGCCTCTATTCAGCATACTTAGGCAGATAATCCCTTCACAGTGTGTTCATGTGAAGTGACTTCACAGGGTACCCTTGTGTGTCCTTCTTCATGTGTCTTGGATCATGTGCCCTCATTCATGCAATCCTGGTCATGCCACGGGTTTGAAGAAACTATCAATGACGGTCCAATCATGAAGTCACTCTTAATTATGTGAACCCTTCGTTGTGCAATGGCTACATGTTCCTGCAGTCATGTGGCCCTGTCATGCGATCGAGTTGGTTATACGACATTGTCCATGTGTCCTAGTTATGCACCTTTGGACATTCACCCCCAACCTTGAAGCCATGTTTTCATGAACTAGATCGTGAAAACCCCTAATCATGTGATATATTCATGAAATATTGTCCATGCAGCCCTTGGACATGAAACTTTAGTCATGCACCCCAAGTTATCACTATTACAAAATAGGAATTCAACAGTGCTAGAATAGGCATTTATCAGCACTAAAAAAGCACTCATAATCAGAGTGTGGTTAAAACCCCAAATATTTTATCAATGCTAAATAACATTGTTAAAGTTCCCCCTTAAAAGTGTTAAAAATCGTATTAATATGGTTCCTTTAACAACACTTTTTTTAGTGTAGTTAAAAAGACTTTTTAATGGTGCTTTTTTCAGCGCTCTTAAGGGGGGCATTTAATAGTGCCTTTTTAGCACAGATAAAGGAAGCATTGTTAAAGGGGATAAATTTATTTATTTTAGATGTCCATGAGCTTGACCCCATTATAAGCACTTCCAAGACACCTTTAACAGTGCTCCCCCTACCTTTATCAGTGATTTTCACCCCACCGCTACTTTTATTAGTGCTTTGGGAATTTCCAGCCTCATGCACGCCCGCCTGGATTCAAAGCCTGCACCTCTCCTTCGAAGTTGAAACACCTTTATCACTACACCATGTTTTTTTGTTTGTTTGATGATATTTCTATTTATTTATAAATATTTACATATATATTTTCTATTCATATATTTATATAATTATTTTTAAATACATTTATACAATATATGTGGGTGTGTGATATGTATATATATATATAATTATATTTATTTAAATATATTATATATTATATTCATTTACATATACTAAAATATAATATAAATATATATTTTTTTATTAATACACATGTATATATAAACATTGAAAATATATTTTTATAATGTAAAAAAAGGTTAGATATTTTTTAAAATACAATTTTAAAATATTTATTGATTTAAATATATTATAATATACATTTTTATGTAAATATGTTGATATATTTATTTATATGAGAGATTTCTTGTAAGTAATTATAATAAAACATCCATTAATTTAATTATAAATAAAATTGCATTGTGAAAAATGACAAAATTTTAAAACCATAATATCAATATGAACGTAATACCTGGGAATAAATTTATTTTCCACCAAAAAAGGCAATAATACCCCCTTAAATGAGGTTGAAAATTCATCGAATATTAAAATATTGGGGTACCCCAACTAAAAACTCGGTTTTAGAGGCCTTTTGGAACTTTTGGGCCTCTAAAAATGTGAAAAAGGTTTACCTCTGTCACCAAGGTCTTATAGATCATTGTAGGAATCAATTTGATATATAGTAGAGCTCAAATGGAAACACATATCAAAATTTGTGGTTGTTTGAATTTCGAGTTACGTTTTTAACTTATCTTATATCTTTTATTAATTTTTTGTTTTTTAACTTCAAATTGATATTAAATGACTATTACTTGGTAATAATAATCACATTATTAATTAAAAATATTTTTGAAATATTTTTAATCCATTTTCACTAAATATCTTATATATTAAGTGTAAATGTCTATTTACCTTATTTAAAACATATTTTAAAAAATATATATTATATTTATATCAATATATTTATATTTATATATTAATATATTATTTTTAATTATTTTTGAAGTATACCTTTATCAATGCTACTAAAAAAGCGATGATAAAGGGGGGTCTTTATCAGCACTTCTAAAAAAGCGCCGATACCCCCCTATAAGTGGTTTTTTACAAGCAGTGATAAAAGATCTCATTTATCAGCAATTTTAACAAAAGTGTTGATAAATGTGTCCCTTTAAAAATGCTATAAAAAAGCAATGTTAAATACCCCCTTTAACAGTGCTCTAAAATAGCACTGTTAAAGACCCTCTTTAATAGTTATTTTTTTACCATTAACAAATGGGATCTTTAACAGTGGTTTTAGCTAGCACTGTTAATGTCTTAGCACTGGATAAACCCAGTTTTTAGTATTGCATGCACCCACTGATGAGTGTATGACCCCCTTGTGGTCATGTGATCGCATGACCATTACTTAGTAATGTGATTGCCTCACCCTTATAAATAAATGAGGAGTTTCCTTAAAAATTCCTCCATTCTATACTCCCGGAAGGCCCTTGTTCCATTAAAGCATATTCAACATACCTTTTAGGTCAATCCTTCTTCATCCGTTTGAGGATAAATAATTAATATATGAAAAGGGAATCCACTTTTGTGTGAGACCCTAATTATTCTTTCTCATAGAGACAAATTCTTCTATGAGTGTGATCTTCCTTCTTCTTCCATCAGTAGATGAGTAATGGGATTATACACAGGCATACTCCTAGGTGTAAATCCCAATCATGATCTCAAACACCTTAAGTTGATATGCCACATTTTTTATCATATTTCCTCAAGTCAAGATTCCTTCTTGTGGTTTACTTATCATACTTCTATTTGTCAAGATCTCTCTATATATATTCCCTTTATATTCCTTTAGTCAAGATGTCTCCTTTGAGCATCATCATGCATCATGAGTCCAAACTCAGATGCTCCTCTTGGAATAATCCCAAATATGGGCATCCCCTGGGTGTAAGCCCCGATCAGTCTTTGGTCACCCAACTAGGTGTAAGCCCCAACCATTCTTTAATAAACCTCTTGTTTATATAATCATCTTGGTTCCCAAATATAGTAATCCAACTTGATGTAAGTCCCTAATATTTCAATATTCCTAAGCTCATGGGATTTATCCCTGTGATTTTATCCATCCTCTCCTCACCAACCGGTGGGCAAGGTATTTATGAACTATGAAGAATCGGATTCCTGTTATAAACAGGATACATATGACACCTATTCAAGGATCATTCCATATATCAAACACTAAAATTCCCACATATATATATATTGATATCATGTCTTTATAAATGGGAATATTCCCCATAGAGACTGTAATTCCTTCCTCATATCATCCAATTTCCACATTGTTATATACCTTGTGGAAATTAAAATCCTCTCTTTATGGAGTTAAACTACACAGTTCACGTCTTCACTATATGACATTAAACTATACGGTTAACATTCTCAACATATGATGTTAATCTGAATAGTTTACATCCTTGTCGTATGACATCAAACTGCACAACTTATGAACTACAAGGACTTTGATTCTAATTATAAAAAAATATACATAGGATGAATTTAAAGGACTGATATCCATTACCTATATGTTTTAATAATAATTATGAGGAATTTTATTCCTATTATAAAAAGGATATGTAGGGTTCCCTTTTAAGGCCTGGTCTCTATATCCCACACATTTCCATCAAGTCTTCCCACACAGCCATATTCCCCATAAATACCATGATCCCCCCATATGGATTTCATATTTTAATACTTCCTGTCAAATCTAATGTTCTTTCTTATATATCCATATTCTCCATGAGACTCGTAATCATATTCTCTTCAGTAAAGCCTAAATGTGTAAGCACCATACAAATTCAAATTCAATCATATGATCATACAATGTGTTTGATCTCATATTGTCTCTTTTTTATCACACCAATCACTACCCAATTGAGCTTAGAGATATATAATGATCATTACATTAGCATGATACAAATGCCTCCATGATGGAAATCCTCATTAGGTGTAAGTCCATATTTTTTCTTTATTTTATTTCAAAGGTTTATACTCCCACTGGAACATATTGGGGTGACCAAATATGAATAATCCACACTAAAAATACATATTTTCACACCTTTTATGACACATAGTCCCATGACATTGAACTTAGTGGGCTTTAATTCCTATTCTCAAAGGATACATAGAATTCCACTGTGAGGATCAATCCCAAATCCAATACACCAACCACCTCCCCAGATGGTGATAAAATCTATAGTTCCCCAATATGGTTATAAACCAAAGCATCATAAATTTGTAAGAGAATAATAGAGAACCTATAATGCATGAAATTGTTTGAATACACACATATATTCAATCATATCACTAGAACTGGGGTAAACAATATTACATTGGGATTTTGGAAGAATTCATGAACATATCTTAAATTTATAAGAGAGTCTTGTTCTAGAACCTATAATGAATGAAATTTTTTTTCATCCACACATATATTCAATCAGATCATTGGAAGAGGGGTAACCAATATTACATTGGGATTTTGGAATAATTCATAAACATATCTTAAATTTATAAGAGAGTCTTCTAGTAGGAAACAATTCCCCCCAATAGGGTGTGATGATCCTGACCACCCATCCTCTCAACCAATGTGAGTTTCTAAGAATTGTTGGTAAGAAACCCTAATGACCATCTACCTTTGGAAAGTAGGATTGTATATTGTTATAGATGTGGTAATTGTTTGGTGTTTCTAGTTCCATGAATAAAACCAAATGGAAATTTTCCAAGATATAGTTCATTGCCCGAACATTGGTATGCCTCATCTTGGGTCAAAATAATGGCACATACTCAAGATTTTGTAAAAAATAAACTTTCATCATAGGAATTCCCTTGATATGAAACAATGAACTCATATACAAAATGTTGATATATTTTGCATGTTGTCATCTTTAGTCAACATCTTACCTCTCTATCATTTTCTAGTAATGAAGTGTTGTTGGTTTTCAGGGTTTCAATGGAATAATTTCATCCAAACTGATGCATAACTCAATCGATTTGGTGCCACTCTATAATATGAAAGTGTATGAAAGGAACTATAACCTTGACATCGTCAAGACCGATAGTGTAGTATATAGGAAGCTGGAAAAATATACCCAAATATGGTTGTCATTAAATCTTAAATTATAGGTGATATTTGATAAAATATTTTGTTACTAATTAACAGAAAAAGATAATATTATGAAATTGATTATTCAACAAAAAAATACTTATACTTATATCAGTAGGTAGAAGATTATCAAATATGAGATGGTATATAGACAAATTATGTCTTGGTGTCCAGATGAAATAGTGTTCCTAACTCCATTTGTAATTTAAAACACTGAAAGTGATAAATAATAAGAAATTAAGTATAATAACTCATATTAGCATCATAAAATAGTAAATATGAGTGATCATACTAGTGTCCACACGTAGCATCACGCATCACATCCATTGGAAGATCTAGACTAGCAACAATAGGGATTAGGGGAGGGATGCACTCTCATGACCACATATGAATAAGGATGATAGATCCCCCAAGATCACTATGATCGGATTTTCATTCAATGCATAATTCTCTGTATGTGTATTCCAAGCATGAAGATTCCTAACTGTATCTCATAGACAAATCAAAGTCCTCAAGTATCCCCAAATACGTCATGTGGACATTTATAATAGAGTGATCAGTACAGATTTTCCCTTCAATGAACTGCAAGATATATGCATGGGTTTGAAGCATGATAGTCTGCTCATCAACATCAGTGGGTAAATGTGTGAAGTGCATGTTAAACCAGCTCATAGATATAGACCTTACATCTATAGAATAATCATCACCCACAATATGTTGGCCTAAAAATAATTATAAAATCTTAGACCAAACTCTATGGGTGGGTCGTATAACTGTAGCTCCCTAGATAAGAAGACCACGTATAACTACTATATCTTATAAGGTTATAGTCATTGCATCCTCAAGTAAGTGGAAAGTGTGAGTCTCAATTATCCATATCTCATTGAGGGACGCAAGGAGGTGATGATCAATAAATGTAAAATATAACTTAGTGACACCATAAAATATAACATGTTATGAGTATAGTATAATAGCATTTGGAGGCAGATTATGATGATAATGTTGTTCCCTACACAACCTAGCTCATCAAACCTCACGACCCGCTAGCATGTCACATGAAACTTATCTATACTGCTAAGTGGGTTGAGTAATATCCTCCATATCTACACATAAAAATGATATAACCATTAAGTAAGTGTAAAATTTAAATATAATGTTATGATTAATAAAATGTTGTGGTTAGTAGAATGTGGGATATAACAATTATGCTAATATCCTTTTCTCTTTCTTGAGTTGATAACATGGAATTACCTCTATTTTTCATAGAGAGTATTGTACATAATTACATACACATTATTCTTAAAAAAATTAGTTTTATAATTTTCCCTTGATCTTCTTGTTAGATAAGAGTATTAGATTCTCTCAATATCTCAAGCTTCAATCATGAATACCTTTAGGTATTTCTAAATTTTACAATCCTTGAGGAACAACTCTTGCATACTATGGTTCAATTTCTCTTCACAAACTTTATTTTGGAAAACCTTACAAGTTTAAATTTAAAACATTAATCACTAAATGTATAATGGACCTTACACAATTCACAAAAACCACCAACATCACTAACCTTAAACATTAATATTAGATTTCATATTTTCTTTTCACTTATAAATTATTTTCTTGAGCTAGAATATTATATGTAACTCCAAACAGAATAAAAATCCTTCTCATTCTTTTTCTTATTTTTTTTCATTTCCATATTTATCATTTTTCAACTTTGGACATTCATATTTAGTGTGTCATTTCGTTTTACATTGAAAACATAAAATATCAATATATGGATTTCCTTTATTTTGAATATTTTCTTCCAATTCATCTTCCATTGCTTCTTCTCACTTTTCCTTTTTCTTCATGAGTCATTTTAAAAACATTACATGTTTACTTAGATCATCACTTTTATCAAAATTATAATATTATAAAAAACACTAAAAGAGTTGTAAGAAACATGTTTAGAATACTTAAACCATCACTAGAGTTGAATAAATATTTTCATAAGGTTGATTTTCTAGTTCATATGTAATATATTTTTAAAAGGTTGATTTTAAATCACTGGAAATTTTACAAAATTACCCAAAAGGGAAACCTGAGGTTTGACCCTAATAAAATTTTTAGACAATACGTACATTACATTTTTTTCCTAAAATATATCATCACAGATGAGAATGAGAACTCATTCCAGCAATATTAGGGAATCACTTTCTATTATATCCTTCCCTGTGACATATGATTCATCTCAAACATTGGTCTTACTCTTAAGGCCAGTCCATCTCATTCTGAATCCTATTGGACTTCATTCTGACTCATGGTTGCAACCTATTGTTGTCATGTATCAATGTGGCATGATATTCATAAATTGGGAAATATAGAAACACTATAATAGGAATCCATGGTGAACTGTAGAAATTAGAAATGGTGTCAATATAGTACACTAGATCAACATATGTTTCCCATAATATGTTCACAGAGGCACATGTTGAAATAGTGTGTATGCATGGAAACCAAAATTCCTGAAAGTTTCCACAGTCACTATGCCTCTAGTCTAGTAATAACACCAACACATGACCACTTCTACCTATGATAGGGTCCTGGATCTCTTTCACATTAAATCTACTTGCTTCTTAGTTGAATATTCACACTCAAATAGTGATAGCTTCATCAATGTGCCTGTTAATTCATCTTTGAAAGTGTCATTCGTACTATAGTGCCTGATGAACATCATTAATATTTTATCTTCCTCTTTCTATGAAGTACCTTACACAATGAATTTTTTTTCCTAAAATAGGACGATTATAGGTTAATTGTGAAGCCCCTTGAAAATATCAGTAATGCACTCTATAGTGTTTGTGGTCATGAGATTGTACCTCTCCCCCACATCATATGTCAATGCCCATTTCTCTTTTGGAATTTGCATCATGTAGTCATACATTCCCTGATTAGTCTTTTGAATTCCTTCCAATTTTTGTTCAAGATACCATTGATCCAACTCATATCTTACATGAAAGTGATCATATTATATATAAATTAATATTATCAATACATTGAAATGGTAAAAAAAGAGAAACATATTGTATACCAAGCTTCGCGATAGGCTTATTCATATCTTCATAATGAAAAGTATTTCACATATTATTTCTTTAGTATAGTATTGATGATGTGTATTTTGGGATATATACATAACATGATTAGAATTTATTACCTCCTTTATTACCTGATGATGATCAAATATCAAGCATACACCTGGAATCCTTGTGAAATGGTTCATAATACATGCCAAAAACTAACTTCAAGATTTATTATCTTCCTTCTTCACTGTAGAAAATACCAATGGGAGAGGTGTATAGTTATCATATTTGGTTTTCATAATTAAAAATATGCTAGTATACATTCCATATAGAAACATTTCATCAATATGTACGAACTTTTTTTAAAAAAAATGTGGTGATACATAGAATGAATTCCCAGAAAAACTGAAAAAATTTAACATGAGAAGGATTGACTTTGTTATCTTTCAAAACATGTTCTCTTATATCCAGGTGGAATACAATTTGGGTGTTTTTCCTAAATATTGATAGAAATTGTGAGAACACCTGATAACATTCCTCCCAGTCACCATACACCTTAACAATTTCTTTCTATTTCCCCATCCATGTGTTTCCATAAGAAATATTATAACCAACAGTTTGTTGTATAATTTTCTACACAAGGGATATAGGAATATATTACCATATCCTAATCATCTTGAAAATAATGGATGATATAAATTCATTATCCAATAATGTATGATCTTGTGCCAGGTTAGGCTACACACAAGTATGATATGCCTCAATCTTAAAAATCCTCCACCGACCAAGAGAAATGTCAGGAATCTCTCTCAAGAGAAATCTAAAATCATCACCAGATTCATTAAACTATATAAAATATTTTGTATATTTTGACCCATCAATTAAATATCTACATTTTATCTCAATATAGAATCATTTCAGTACACTTTTTAGGCATTTTTTCTTGGAAAACCTCTTCCAACATATAATGTTTTCTCTATTGAACCAAATCTATCCTCTATAACTCTAGGAAACTCAGTTGTAAGTGTAATAATATTACAATAAAATTTAAGAAAATGTGTCATATATTCCAACCCTGATGAAAAGAGTGGTGTATGATTTATCGGGTATTGAGGCTTATGTACAACCATTCCATTTCTACCAACTTCTTCCCCAACATCTATATCATCCTCCTCATTGTCACTATTTCCTCATTATGTTCCATCATTAAACACTTATTCATCATAAAATTTCTATTACATCATATCCAGGTTATCAATTTTTTTGTCTTCTTATACATGATATGGAATATCTGCATATTCTTGGGATGGACCTTCTTCGATGAATCTTGTATACCTCTAGTATCGTACACTAGAAGGTTGTCATTAGACAGTAGAAACCTCCATGTATAACTCCATCAAATCATTATCATAACATTGGTTAAATAACATTGTTTATTATAACTAGTCCTCATCATCAACCAATGGACAAACTAGATGCCATATCCTATCCTAGAATTGAAAATATATATAGTTAATAGACCAAATAATCTAATTGGGTCTTAAATTTAATTAACCATGAATTCTTACTTGGACTTATCTTAGGGTAACACAATCACTTATGATAACCATTAACGTTGGTTGTCTACTGTATGAATCATCATGAATAAGTTTGAATAACTTTATCACAATAGTAGACATAGGCATACATAATTTTATATGTGAAAAAATTTATTTGTGATCATGATTCTAATAGTGTTAACAATATTCACTATGAGGAATAATCATGTAACAGTACAAAAAATGAGTCATAGTGGAAGTTGTTTTCTACTAGTGCTAGTTTAAATCACCCAGAACCAAATTAGTGTTGGTTACACAAACCACCATGTATTACGTGGTCAACATCCAATTAGTGACAGTGTAGATATGCATCTTTTTTGTGCATTTACCGATATTTTTATATTCATTTATTAGAGGTTTTCTTCATTAAATTTTTAATTAGGGTGAAAATAAATTAACTATCGCTAGATTTTTTAACAGTGATTATAAAAAACCTCCATAAAACAATTAAATAAAAAACTAAGAATTGATTGAGAAACTACTACTAGTTATTTTTTACGATTGTTTCTTTTAGCAACAGTTTACAGAAACTACCACTAAATATATATATATATATATATATATAGTTTTTTAATTATTTTTAATACAATGTAACAAAATATTAATTAATTAAAAAATATTGTACAATAAAGTCAAAAAAATATACACAGCTATTATTCATACATCTATGATTAATCCATTATTCATAAGCTCAATAATCATATACATATCAAATGGGTCCAACATCTGCCTTCAGCCCATGACCATAATTTCTATCTCCACCTCCACTACATCTGAACAGCTACATAGCTAGACTCATCATATACAAAACTAACCAAATCAATGCTATATCAACTGACACAAAAAGAATATATAAAATCAGAACAACTGAACATAATAAATAATAATTAAAGTGAAATCAATGATAATGTTTATCAATACCAGAAAAACTATAAGCCATAAAAATTTCCTTCTAAATAGTGTCATGGATCAGAATGATCAACCTATTTCCTAATGTCAGAACCTATAACCTATAATACAAACCATAATATTTAAGAAAACTAATAAGAAACAATATATGCATAAAATATTTTCATAATTTTTCACATTACAATTTTTATTTTGTTAATCAAACATATGACATTTCAATACAAAATAAATAATATATCTGCCAAGACACTTTGAAAACTTAGAATTATTCATTTAAGATATGAATAAACTCCTATAAATCAAAATGGATAAATATATAACAATATAAACTATTTTTAAATTAACACGTGTTTATACCATCTAAGTAGTGTTTAAAGACTTTGATATCTATTAAAACTAATAATTGAGTCATTTTGAGAAGACTACATGAAGGATTGATGATATGTTTACTCATATATGTTAAAAATAATTCAATTATGGTTTTCATATGATTTCATGTCAATATGAGGTTTTTTTCTATGGTTTTTATCATTACATGCATGCTTTAGAGTTTTAAAATGCCAAAAATGTGTTTACAAACATCCCTAGAAAACCACCACTTAGATTGATATAGATTCAATTACTACATTTAAGAAATTAATCTACACTAATTTTCCCATGATTTCAAGGCACTCTATGATATTTTTCATAGTTTGACCCCATAAGGAATGTTTTTAAAGACTTTGATATCTATTAAAATTTCTTATTGAGTCATTCCAAGAACATCACACATTGGATTGCCATGTACACTACATGTACACATCAAAAAAGTTTAAATGATAGTTTTCCTATGATTTCTTACTAGTATAAGGTCATTTTATATGGATTTGACTATTATATGCATGTTTTAGAGTTTTAAAACACTAAAAATGTGTTTATAAATATTCGGAGAAAATTTCCACTCAAATTCACGTGTCACCAATTCCTACAGTTCCAAAATAATTCTAGACTCATTTTCTTATGATTTAATGGCATTGAAAGCTTTTTTTCTTAGTTTTGACCCTATGAGGGAAATTTTAAAATACTTTGACATCTATTAAAACTGATTATTGAGAAATTCTGAACAAAGCACATATCAGATTGATGTTTCATCTACTCATACACATTAAAAATGATTTGATGATAGTTTTCCTATGATTTCATGCCAATTTGAGGTCATTTTCTATGGATTTGACTATTACATGCATGTTTTAATGTTTTAAAACACTAAAAAATTGTTTATGAATATCCTAAGAAAAACACCACTTGGATTGATGTTAATTAGTTCTTAAATTTCCAAAATAAATATATGATCATTGGATAATTATTTCATGGCACCCTAAGCTCATTTTCTTGTTTTTGACCCCCTAAGGCATGTTTTTAAAGACTTTGATATCTATTAAAACTAATTATTGAGTTAATACAAGAAAAAAACAGGTTAGATTGATATTATGTATACTCAAACACATAAAAAATGATTCAATGGTGGTTTTCCTATGATTTCACTCCAATATGAGGTCGTTTTCTATGGTTTGGACCGTTACTTGCATGTTTTAGAGTTTTATAACACTAAAAAAGTATTTTTAAACATCTCAAGAAAACCAATAGTTATATTGATGAGGGTTTAGCTCATAAATTTCCAAAAAAAAAATCTATGATCGTTGTATTATGATTTCATGACACTCTAAGCTCGTTTTCTTGGTTTGACCCACTAAGGCACATTTTAAAAGACTTTGGTGTCTATTAAAATGGTTTATTGAGTCATTTTGAGAACACCAAATGTTTTATTAAAAATTATATAATCATGCACATCAAAAATTATTCAAAAGTGGTTTTCCTATGACTTCATGCTAATATGAGGTTTTTTATATGGTTTTGACCATTACATGCATGTTTTAGAGTATTAAAACACTAAAAATGTGTTTATGATCATCTTGATAATACCACCACTCATATTGATGTGTATTCCATTCCTATATTTCCAAAATAAAAATACGGTAATTTTACTATTATTTCACAGAACTTTGATCTCATTTTCATGCTTTTGACCCCCTAAGGAATGTTTTTAAAGACTTCAATGTCTATTAAAAGTAATTATTAAGTCATTCTGATCACACCACATTTTGTATTGATGTGTCCTCAAATCATACAGGTTAAAAATTATTCAAAAATGTGGTTCATCTTATTTCATGTCAATTCAAGGTTTTTTACTATGGTTTTGACCATTAAACTCATGTTTTAAAGTTTTAAAACAATAAAAATGCATTTACAAACATCCTAAGAAAACCACCACTCAGATTGATGTAGTTTTAGTTCATATATTACCAAAATTAATCTACGATCATTTTCCAAAGATTTCATGGAACTATGATCTCATTTTATTGGTTTTAACCCCCTAAGGAATATTTTTAAAGACACTGATATTTAATTAAAGTATTTATTGGGTCATTCTGAGCACATCACACATCAGATTGATGTTTTTTTTCTTGATCACATCAAAAATTATTCAAAAATGGTTTTTCTATGATTACACACAAATAAAAGTTCATTTTCTATGGTTTTTACTATTGCACAAATATTTTAGAGTTTTAGAACACTAAAATATGTTTATGGAAATCCCGATAAAAATACTACTCAGAATGATGTATTTTTTGTTCCTACATTTATAAAATAAATCTAATATCATTTTCCTATTATTTCATGGAACTGAAGGCTTTTTTTCTTGGTTTTTACCCCTTAAGGTGCATTTTTAAAGACCGTGATATCTATTAAAACTGTTTATTTAGTCATTCCATGAACAGCACACATCATATTGACATGTCACCTTTTTTACACATCAAAAATGATTCAACAACAATTATCCTCTGATTTTACTCTAATTTGAGGTAATTCTCTATGGTTTTGACCATTACATGCATGTTTTAGATTTTTAAAACACTAAAAATGTGTTTATAGAAATCCTAAGAAAACTGCCACTCTGATTGATGTGGTGTCAGTTCCAACATTTTCAAAATAAATATTTGGCCACTGTGTTATGATTTCATGGCACTATGAGCTTGTTTTATTAGTTTTTACCTCATAAGGAATGTTTTTAAAGACTTTGATATCTATTAAAACAACTTATTGAGTCATTACCAGCACACCTCATGTCAGATTGTCATGTTATCTACTAATAAACATTAAAAATGATTCAGCGATAGTTTTCCTATGATTACAAACCAATATAAGGTCTTTTTATATAGTTTTTATCATTACACACATGTTTTAGGGTTTTAAAACACTAAAAATGTTTTTATAGACATCCTAATAAAACTGCTACTCGGATTTATGTGGATTCAGTTCCTACATTTCAAAAATAAATCTATGGTCATTATCATATCATTTAACTGCGCTCTAAGATCATTTTCTTGGTTTTCACCCCCTACAGAACGTTTTTAAAGACTTTTATATCTATTAAAACTACTTATTATGTCATTATAAGCACATCGTACATCGAATTAACATATTGTTTACTCGTACACATCAAAATCAATTCAATGAAGGTTGTCATATGATTTTAGGCAAATCTAGACCCATGTAATTCAAATTGAACACTCATCTCACATTACCTTAACTCCCCCTCATAGAAGAAACCCAAAAAGATACAATACCATCATAACAATAATGAAAATAGTCATTTGAACATGTCATGGGTTTAGTTTAGAATTTACCTCTAGAAGATATATTATTAGGCTAGAAATTTCATTGAGGATTGTGCCCATCTTCCTTTGAAATATAGAAAGTAAGTCATTTTTCATTATTGATCACCATTGATCCTGTGTTTTCTAATAGGATTCATGTCCATGCACTTTTTCTTTCATCCTTGAAATTTACCTTTATGTTTTCTTGATCAATGAGATTGCATGAACCCCCACTAAATGGTGTAGAAGTAAATTATGATGATGAATTACCAAATATATATTATATATTTTTCCTATAGCACATCCCTCATACACACACTCATGTTTCACTTTCCTTAAAATGAGTGCAACTATATCATTTTGGGAAACTGATGATGATTGTGCAGGGTTTGTATTTCAGGCTTCTTGAATTTTAACTTGTTGATAAAACAATATTAATAATGAATTTATAAATTATCTTAACTTCATAATATTGTCTATTTTATTTATTTTTCATTATTATATTTTTATAATAATTAAATAACATTAAATGGAAATGGAAATTACTTGTGCTAACGTCTCTAGTGGGTTCATTCATGAAAATTCCAGTAGGTTTCCAATGGATATTAAGCCACATCTTTGTTCATCCAACTAGGTGGCATAAATTTCAACCCATTATATATATATATATAATTTATAAAAAAATCCTTTATTTATAATAATATAATATAAATAATAATATATAAAATACAACCAAGATTACTCTTTTTCTGGAAAAATAACCCAGGGATATGAGGAATGACTCGTTTTTCAAGATTCATTGTACTTTTTTTAGATAATTCCTAGAAAAAATAGGAACATTAATAAAAATTTTATTTTTCTTGTTTTTATGTTATTAAGATACTGTAAAATATTCAAATTCATCATGATATGCATCCCTATTAATATCAAAAACCATATTCTATTGGTCACAAGACATGCATTCAAGAACTTTCTCATAAAATTTTCATGTGTTCATACAAATTTAATTAAACTCATTCCATAATCTCCACTTAAAGTATCTCTATTTATTGCCCAAAATTTTCGAGGTCCATGAGCATGAAATGGTGTCAAGTACATAAAAATGAAAAAACAACTAAGAAAACATAACACTTTATAATTATATTAATAATTTTAATCACACATTTTAAATAATTCATCAATGAATATTAAATTAGTATTACCTTTAATTGGTTTCCAAACATCTCATTATTCTAAGATATGAGAATATGCCTCCAAATATTACAATTAATGGGAAGGCTCATCGTCTCACAATCAAGCTATCCAAGAATCTATCCATATATTCTATGTGAATCACCAGTAGGAACCCTAAACTCATCAAATGGAATGATAAATTTAAATTATTTCACGTCCCACACATCAACTATATTCATATTTGTATCACTTTTGTTATTATCATTACCTGTTTGACAAATTCATTAAACAGTTAATAAAAATATATAATTTTTATTTAATTAAATGCATACCAGTAATGGTAACTCTCCAATATCTCCTAGATAGAGGATTTAAAAACTTCTCCACCATTGGAGGTGCATCAAATGATGATCTAACAATAATATTTAAGGAATTTTGTGGCTTTCTAAAAGTCTCTGGTACAGTAGAATCACTCAGATCCACTGGAGGTTATGGTAGATGCAGTGTGCTATAGGGTGATGATTGACTAGGAGCTTGAAATTTTCTTGTTCTTGGAATCCTTGTAATTAAAATCTCTTAGAATATATTCAATGTAAAAAAATAAGAGGTAAAATATTTATGCAAAAAAAATAGAATAATGTATATATGTATAGAACACTTATAGATGTGAAATTATAATATAGTTACATTACCAATTTATACATTCAATTATATTTATCTTCATTGTCCTCATATTTATTAACCTAAATTGTGAATAGTACTTAATTTTAACCCTATGTTGAAAGTTTTATTGTTTCATTATTTCTAGGGAAAAATCGTTAAATGTTAAATCATTATATTTATCTTCATTGCCCTCATATTTATTGACCATGATAGTTTAAATTTATTTTATCAATAATATTTACATAGTATCTCACCTATATAAGTGTAAATTTTCCACTATTTTGAGTTTTCAAGCCTTCTTCATGATTAATTGTATAAAACTTAAATCCTTGAATAGTGAAAGTATTAAATCTCTAAGCCTACCTTAGAGGACCTCGAGTCGAGAACTTCAAATCATCAAAAATTTCAACTCAATTATCAACACTCATTGTCTATACAAGAATACATAAGGTATTACTTTTAACATAATGAAAATAACTACACTTAAATAAAATTAATATGAGTATATACTTTCATAACTAGAAAACCATCTAATAATATCTTAATTAATAGATTTTTTTTAATTATGTATCATTTCTAGATTTACCCATTAGTCGTCTCTTTTTTACAATCTCAATTATTTAAAAAATGGATTTATAATAAGACTATTGATTAGAACATATCTATGTGCTTGTAGTAACTCTAATTCAGTCAACGTAAAATTTGAGTTCTTGTTAACTAGTCATTCTGTAGTTGGAAATGTCAATGACCATTTTTCATAATGATAATTATTAAAGATATCATAAAAACATAAAACATTATTTGATCTAGTATCAATCCCATTTAAGTATCAAGTAAAAAAGTCAGAAACTCTTTGACTATATAACATTCAGAAGTAGAGCCTTCTAGTTGAGCTTTATTCCTCACACATGACTTCAAATGACCTAAGTACCTAATGAAAAAAATATAAGAAATTTATTAAATTTTTTATAGAATTATTTGATAAATTGAATTCATCAATAAAAATAAAAATAATATTATCATACCTCTCAATTAGATACATCTATTGATAGTGTATCAGTCAACCAAGTTTATATTCCTCAAAAAAATAAATAGTTAAATAAATCATGATAGTGAAAAATAAAGGGGTAAATAACATCTTAAAATGAAAAAGTGTCAACATACACCAAATGAAAAAGTTTAAATCATGTATCTTTTGATGTTTTAATTCAATACACCTTGAAATGCAACTTTAATATCCATCTAGAACATTTTCATTCTTTAAATTTTAAAGTAATACATCTATCTAATGATTTTTCGTTGAAAAAATAGTTTAAGGTACTTTACATTATAATCTTCTCACAAACCAGACTTTATATTCATTTCTTCCAAATCCTTATAAGCATTAAAGTGATCCTTCAATTTACCCTGGTCATTAAAAAATGTAAAAATTATATTATCATATAAGTTCTTATCAATATTAATTACATCAAGATTATGATGTAGCAAATTAAACTCCCAATAAGTATGTTTGAAAAATATACTCATTTTCTTCCACTATTGTGTTCCAAATTCTCTAGATATTGTACCCCATGCCATTTTCCCCTTATTTTAACTAATTACATTTTCAAAATTCTATAGTGGCATTCATTAATTTTTCTAATATTTCTGAACTAGATAACAAATTTAGTTACTTTATGAATTCAATATCTCTATTGAATTGTGTCTTATTAAACCCAAATTTATGATATGCATCAATAAATCAATGATGAAACATAAAAAACAATTTTATTCTATGAGGTAATCATTGAGATTCAAAATCAAAATTAAAAATCGGACAAGCCAGACTGGTATAAGTTTTCCAACTAGAAAAATTTCCTAGTATAGTAATGTATCTAATTGTCCACATTAAATCTATATGCATTGTAAAGTCCCAATTCTGGAAGCCACCCAAAGGTTCCCCATACCCAGTTGGTCACATGGCCTCAAGCGCATTTCCCTGAATGCCAGAGGCTGATGACTAGCAGTGAGGGCCTTAGGTGTGATAGTGGAGAAACTATGCCCTCATTGTTAGAGTAACATAGTGGAAGAGAAACAAATATACAATAGCGGAAGCAGTAAATATCTAACAAAAGTCAACAGCGGAAGACTTAATTGATAAAAAACTGGAGCACATATATATAAAATGATGCATGATACACATGTCTTGTAAAATAACCAAACATGTCACAATGTTGAATACAAATAGTACTAAACCAAAGTACAAAAGAATAAGATAAATATCTCCTCAAAATCGCAAGCCTAAGCTTGGTCTCTTACTCTCCAACTCCATAGAAAGTCAAGTACCAGAAGTAGAAGGGCACTTTCCATTATCAATACATGCAGCAATATAATCTGTTTGGGACCAAAAGCATGACCCAAACAGGGTGTGAGACTAAATCCCATTAGGCAACCACCAGAAGATCTGTGCCTAACAGTCAGTGAATATATGGTAGGAAAAAGTACAGAAAGTAGTAAACAGGAAAGTAATCAGCAGTAAATAATCCACAGTTAGAATATCAAGAAACATCTAAATAAGAAGCTAAACACAAATAGGTAACCCTATAGGAAGTACTCACAACCCATCCCCTCTGGTACTACCTAACAAGTACAAGAAACCCTCTGGGTAGTACACTCAGTCTAACCCCTTTGGTTCTATCATAAGAATATATAAATAGACTCTCTGAGGAAGCTCAAACAGTCAATTCCTCTTATAATCTAAGGTAGTAAAGGAATATCTAAGGAATCTCACATGGTAAATACCCCGTATATCCCCAAAGTCAAGGACTCTCTTTTGTCAATTCCCCTTACAGCCCAAAGTCATTCAAGTAATTCAAATACTCTCTGAGGAATCTCACATGGTCAATACCCTTATAGTCTAAAGAAATTAAGGACTCTCAGAGGAAGCTCACTCAGTCAATTCCCTTTATAGCCCCAAGTGGTCCTAGGCTCTCTGAGGAAGCTCACTCGGTCAATCCCCCGTATAGCCTAAAGTTCTCAAAGAATCTCCGAGGAATCTCACTCGGTTAATCCCTCTTATAGTCTACTACACCATGTTCTCACGGCCCTGTGTAGGTCAAAGAGAATAAAAATGCAATATGGACAAAGTAAACCTATAGAACTACTTGGATAACCAGTCTATTGTGTGTCAAGCATGTCATAACAACAGTCACACCATCCTACAATACTAGGAATGGGAAAGTAAACATCAGCCTAACAGGAAAACTAGACCCAAAGGTCAAAATAGAAAAACATACATGGTAAGACATTCAAAGAATAGCAATTCACCCTATTCACAATCCAATTAACTTTTACACAAGCATACAAGCACAGAAGGTAGTCAACATGGTTTAAATGGTAAACACACAATACCCCATTGAAGGGTATTTGTTATAATTGCACATAATACTCAATGACTTTCAACAGAAAGTCACAAAACACCTACCTCGGTGTTGGGATATCACTATATGTGAGCCTCGAGGCTTGAATCACCTTATAATGCTGAAGATCTACAAAATTTTCTAAAATTTTCAACAGAGTATAACTTGAGAAGGAAGAGGAATCATGAAACGAAGCTCAATAAGAATAGAGAGCTTACCAAGGTGATCCCAACGCAATATACGGTGGTCGAATCAGAGATCATATAGAGGCTCGAAGGCTCAGAGAAGAATTGTGGTCAGATGGGTTCTCTCGGTCGAACAAAACCTAGAAGAAGGTATTTTTGGCCATTAGACGCAACCTCGGTGCGTTTAATGAAAAAAGAAAGTACACAACATGTTATTTTTAAGTACACTATGTTTATTTTCCATTTGCATACTCCTCTTTAGGAGGCCTCCATGTAAACATCACACAGCCGTGCGCATGGCTGCTATATGGCCAGCACACGACTGCCTGCAGTAACCGAGTACACGACATGTACTCATAAAGTACACGGTGTGTACTTAGAAAATTTCCAGAATTTCTTATTTTTCTTAAAAATGACTAGAAAAAGAAAAACATACCTTAAAATAAGATCCAAGTTCTTAAAACTTCCCCCCTTAAATAAATTCATCCCCAAATTTCCCTAGCACGGTGTTAGAGAAGAAACCCCGAATAGATCTGGCCATTATGCTTGTACATTGGCCTCCCTCTCCCAAGTCTTGTCCTGTACCCACCCGTGATTTCATAGCACACGTACCAGAGGACCAGACCGGCCATGGAGAACCTTTGTACTACAATTGACAATTCGAATAGGGTGCTCTTAGAAAGAGGCATCCACTTCAAGCTCAACCTCCTCAGGTTGAAATACATGAGAGAGGTCTGAAAAAGTAATGTCAGAGTTGAGAAACATGGAAAACGTCATGCATAGCTCGATACCTCTAAGGTAACTACAACCGATAGGCAACCGACCCAACTCTCTCTAATACCTCAAACAGCCCAACGTACCTTGGTGAAATATTACCCTGTCTGATAATCCTCTTGTGTCCCAACCTCGGTGTGACACATAGAAAAACCTGATCCCCGACCTTGAACTCCAGAGGTAATCTACAATGATTAGCATAAGACTTCTGTCAAGACTGTGAAGTTTCCATCCTCTTCGGAATTAACTCTATCTGCTCTGTGGTCTCCTGAACAAGACGAGGCCCCACCAAAATTGCCTCTCCTACCTCCAGCCAACATAAGGGTGATCGGCATGGCCTACCACACAAAGCCTCATAAGGTGTCATCTGAATAGTTTTTGAAACTATTATTGTAGGAAAACTCCACAAGAGGTATATGATTCTCCAAAAAACCTCCAAAATCTAGGATGCATGCTTGGAGCATGTCCTCAAGCACCTTCATTTTATGCTCAGACTGACCATCTGTCTGAGGGTGGTAGGCTGTACTCAAAAGCACCTATGTACCCAATGATTTCTGTAGCCCCTTCCAGACTCAAGAAGTAAAACGTACATTCTTTTCTGAAACAATGGAGTGTGGAACTCCATGCAGATGTAAAATCTCATGGATGTACAACAGTCCCAGCTCATCAACACTAACGCTCTCCTTGATCAGAAAGAAGTGAGAGACCTTCGTAAGTCTATCAATGACAGCCCATACTGCATCATTCCCTCATGTCGGCCTCGGCAAACCTGTCACGAAATTCATCACGACGTTGTTCCACTTCCACTAGGGAATGGGTAACTACTATAAAATCTCTACTGGCCGCTGATGTTCCGCCTTCACCTGCTGATAGATGGAACACCTCATGATGAAACCAGAAACATCCCTCTTCATACCTGGCCACCAATACTAATGGTGTAGATCACGAAACATCTTGGTGACACCAGGATGAACTGCCTAAACCGAGGAATGAAAATCCTGCATTAGCTCCTCGTTTATATCTGTTGGCACCCATACATGCCCCTGGAAACACAGGATCGCATCCCTGCCTATGGTCCATCCTGGAATAGGGTCCTTTCCTGACACACTTTCCTACAGGACTAGGCCTTCAGAATCCGATAGCTACCTCATTCATACTCGATAAAGAAGGGTAGATGTAACAACTATAGAAGAATGAAACATCTAGGCTTGACTATTGTGCACCGCCAAATACATCTCCCAGAATATAGCCATAAGCTGCCACTCACCACTGGCCTCCTGAACTGCCTATATCCGAGTCCTCCGGCTCAACACATCATCCACTGTGTTGTCTTTCCCAGGCATATAAGAAATCTCAAAATCAAAGGACTGAAGGTACTCAACCCACCTTCATCGCCTCAAATTCAGATCATGCTGAGTGAAGATATACTTGAGACATTTGTGGTCGGTGAAAACCAAAAATTTATCGCCCAAAAGATAATGTCTCCAACAACATAAGTCATGAACAGCTACTACTAACTCGAGATCGTGCATCGGGTAGTTCCTCTCATGTGGCCTCAACTAACGAGACCTGTAAACAACTACTCCTTCACCCTTAATAAGCACAGCTCCTAGACCAATACCTGAAGCATCACAGTAAATAGTATAGATCTTTCCAATATCTGGAAATACTAGTATCGGCACTGAATTCAACCTCTCTTTCAGCTCTAGAAAGGATGAATCACAAGAATCTGACCATAATAACCTTGCCCCATTCTTAGTCGGACTCATCAGTAGTGCTGCTAAGTGTGAACAGTCCTGAATGAAATGTCTATTGTATCCATCCAATCCTAGAAACCTCCTCACTTCAAATACATTCTTTGGATGCTCTGAGGAAACTATTTCTCTCACTTTCTCTGGGTCTACTGAAACTCCTGTCTCTGAGATAACATGACCCAAGAAGTGAATCTGATCCATCCAAAAGTGCCATTTTGAGATATTAACATATAACTAATTCTCTCTCAGTGTACTCAAAATTATCTCAAGATGTGTGGCATGGTCATGTCGAGTGTGAGATTACACCAAGATATCGTCCATGAAGACAACCATGAAAGAATACAAGTATGGATGGAACACTCAGTTCATAAGTTCCATGAAAACTGTAGGTGAGTTCGTGAGATCGAACGACATAACCATATACTCATATAGACCATACCTACTCCGGAAGGCTGTAAAAGGTATATCTGATGGTCTAACATGAAACTGATGCTAACCGGACCTTGATTCAATCTTCGAGAACACCTGGTCTCCTCAAAGCTGATCAAAGAGATCATCAATCCTTGGTAAGAGATATTGGTTCTTGACTGTCAACTAGTTCAGCTTCTGATAGTCCACACAAAGCCTAAGGGTATTGTCTACCTTCTTCACAAACAGAAAAAGATAACCCTAAGGAGAAGTACTGGGTCAGATGAAACCCTTTTCCTGAAACTCCTCCAACTACTTCTTGAGCTCCTACAACTCTGTTTTAGCCATCCTATAAGGAGGAATGGATACCGGTTTCACTCCTAGCACAATATCAATAGAAAATTCTACCTCGCGTTCTAGAATAAAACCTGAAAAGTCCCTTGGAAATACATCTCTAAAACGATCGACCACTGGAGGAAAGTCTAACTGTGAATTCTCATGGTCGTCCAGATATAGACTAGCAATCTAGGCTGTAACTCCTCCCAACCCATGATGATCGGGTCGTGCTCTGCTCACCTAGACATCCCACTCGCCCCTATGAAGAAAGGATCCACCCTCTGGTGATATGAAACTCAACCTATGGTGATAACAATCGAAAAATTCTTAGAAGGGAACTAACCAGTCCATCCCAAGGATGAAATCATAGCATGTCATCTCTAGGACATAGAGGTCCCATAAGAAGTGACACCCACCAATCTCTAGAAATAACTCCCTGCACTGATGTACACTAGCTGTTCTAGTCCCCAACGGAGTGTCTAGCATCAAGATATCAGCAGAGGAAAATATGTAGAGCCCAAGGCTCTCCACAAAAGAAACAGATATAAAGTTATAGGAAGACCCTGTATCGAAAAGAGCAGAAGCTAAAACTGAGGCTACTTAGATCATACCTCGAACTATAGAGGTCTTGGATCCTGCTCTTGATGGGTCTTCTCTACTACAAAAGTCTGACCTATGTCACAGCCCTGTGACCCTTCCTGACCACTCTGAGCTGATCCACCCTACAGCCGCTGAAAGGCTGGAAACTAGCCTCCATGACCACGACCTCCACCTAGGCTAGAATGGCCAGAAGAACTCCAATTCCCTGACTGGTGAAAAACTGGTGTCGCTGCTCTTGAACACGAAGTCATAGAAGAAACCCTGTCACTAGATTCTAGTGAGAATATCTGACAGAAGCAATGAAGGTGACCCATCTTGACATAAGATCAGTACTCCACTTGGTCTCTCGGAAAATGTGGCCTCGTATGCCCACTATTCCTGCACCGGTAGCATACCACCTGGCTACTAGAAGACGCATCCCGACTACTCTGATCTCCTCATGCAGACTCTCTGCAGCACTTCCTACTATCAGTAAGAGGAATACTAACTCTTTATGTCGAACCTCCCTAGCTCACAGATCCATAATCCCTCAGATTGCGCTCTGTGATCAGTGCCTGGTTGACGATAGAGGATATCGAAGTCAACCTGAAGATGTTCACCTGCGATCGGATGTTGTGCCTCAGACCATCCTTAAACTTCCATGCAAGGAAAAACTCATCACCTCCTGAAAAAGGCGCGAAATGCTTCAGCTCTATGAAGTGAGAGGAATACTCCATAACAGTAAGAGTACCCTGCTCCAGACTCATGAACTCTTGGGATCGATCGGCCCTCAAGGTCTCCTGATAGAAGTAATCATAGAAGATGCACTGAAACTCATCCCAATACATATTCTGCTGGCGTCCCACCTGTGAGATCACATCCCACCACCTCTTGGTGGAGTCTCATAGCATGTAAGTAGAAAGCTTCACCCTCTTCTCTGAAGGTATCTCCAGATGTTCAAAAATTGTCAGCGTGGCTTCTAGCCATTACTCTACATCCTGGGGTCCTCCATCCCCTGAGAGAGTGGGAGGATGTTGTTGCTGAAAGACCCGCATCAATTCTTCCATCGACGGGGCAGGAGGAAGGGCTCCCTAAATGGTCTGCATCATCCTCAAAAATCCCTTTCTGAACTGTGCATTAGGACCTATGTCGGGTATAACAGCTGGTGTGAAGACTGGCATGACAGGAGGATCTACAGGTAGTCCTTGATCAACCATGTTCGGTGTCACATCACCGCCTGGAAACTAGCGCACAACCGGAGGACACCTCGGTGGCATGACTCTACAAGGTCAAGTGCACACCTTAAAACAAGATTGTCAAGGACTGAAAACTAGAATTTTAAGAAGGGAACAGGAGAAATAAATCACCCATGTTTTACAAAACATGACTACACGGCGTGTACAATTCCTACATGCCGTGTTCCCTTAAGTCATTTACAAGGGCGTGTACTCCTTCCTAAACTAGTTTTGTAACACCCCAAACACACGGTGTATTGTCTTAACACATGGAGTGTACTTGATTACTCTTTCCCTGCCCAAGTCCTTCTACACAGTCAAGCCACATAGCTCCCCTAAGACAAGACTACACGGTGTTTTCAAAGTAGACACGACGTGTACTAGATAAGATTCACCAGGCCCGTGTTGTTAGTGACACGAACTGACACACAGCTCACACTACACGACAAGTTCAAGGTGGACACAACGTGTACGTGAAAGGATAACACCGACCCGTGTTTTTAGTGACATGGTTGGGTACCTGGGTCAGACTACACAACATGTTCAACCCTGACACAACGTGTATAGCTTATGGTTTATCTGTCAGTGTTGTTAGTTACACGGGTGGACACAGGGTCAACACTACATGGTGTGTTCAACTAGTACATGGCGTGTTCCCACCAAACTTTCCCCATCCCGTGTCTCTGCCCACACGGCCTATGACACGGTTAGAGACTACATGGAGTGTACTTAAGAGAAACTGTTTCCTCTTGAACAGAAGAACACATGGCATGTATTCAAAACTACACGGTGTGTATTCTAGGTTTTTCTGGGCATTAAGCCTCAAAAACGACTCCTATCCCCATAAAAACACTGAAACGAACCTTTAAAGTTCCAAATTCCGATCCATGAGGGCCCATAATCACCGCGAATCAAATCTTGGAATCTTATACATGTTATAACAAGGAAAACAAGGTAATGATCCACCAAATTCCCATCTATGAGGGCCCATAACACCTCAAGAACCAAATTTTGGAGTTCATTCAACAAAACCTTACACAAACAATACCCTATCAAACAACATGTATTTTTATCAAGGCATCTATCACAACAACATGCATATTCTACAGAAAATATATCACAACAACATGTTATTGCTAATGCATCCTAGATGGAATGGCTAGAATTCATGACATGTGATTTATAGAAAGATCATGTATGATGCATGAGATGGCATACACTCATATCATCGGGTTGCGACAGAAATAGAACCTCAATAACATCAACAGTAACAACACAAAACATGTGAATCACCCAACGGTGAAAATCAAATCAACTCTAAAATTTCAAACAAGAAAAATTGCCATCAATGAGGTAGATTGGATTTTCCCTATACACGGGTTAGCTACTCCTGGGCACAGTTTATTACCAAGTACCTATTCTTTCCTATCCCTAGATAAAGGATCCAAATAGTAAGTCAAGAGAAAAACTACCTCTGATAACACTTTGTAACGTCCCAGTTCCGAAAGCCACCAAGAGGCACCCCGTACCCGGTTGGTCGCATGGCCTCAAGCGCATTTCCCTGAATGCCTAAGGCTACTTACTAGCAACGAGGGCCTTGGGTGTGATAGTGGGGAAACTATACCCTCATTGGAAGAGTAACAGAGCAGAAGAGAAATAGATATACAATAGCAGAAGCAGTAAATATCCAACAACAGTAAACAGTGGAAGACTGAAAGGATAAACAACTAGAGCACATATATATAAAATGATGCATGATACATGTGTCTAGGAAAATATCCAAACATTTCACAATTTTGAATACAAACATTACTAATCCAAAGTATAAAATAATTAGATAAACAACTCCTCAGCATCACAATCCTAAGCTTGGTCCCCTACTCTCCAACTCCACACCAAGTCAAGTACTTGAAGCAGAAGGGTGCTTTCCTTTATCTGTAACTAGAGCAATATAATCTATTTGGGCCCAAAATCATGACCCAAATAGGGAGTGAGACTAAATCCCAATAGCAAACCACCTAAATATCTATGCCTAACAATCAGTGAATATATGGAAGGAAAAAAGTACAGAAATCAGTAAACAGGAAAGTACTCACTAAAAAACAATCCAAAATTCCAATATCAAGAAACAACTAAACAAAAACATGAAACCCTCTAGGAAGTACTCATAGTCCATCCCCTCTTGTCCTACATAACAAGTACAAGAAACCCTCTGGGTAGTACACTCAGTCTAACCCCTCTGGTTCTATCACAAGAATATATAAATAGACTCTCTGAGGAAGCTCACACAGTAAATTCCCCTTATATTCTACGGTAGTAAAGGACTCTCTAAGGAAGCTCACACAGTCAATTCCACTTATAGCCCCAAGGTCAAGGACTCTCTGAGGAAGCTCACTCAGTAAATTCCCATTATAGCCCAATGTTGTTCAAGTAATTCAAAGACTCTCTGAGGAAGCTCACACGGTCAATCCCCTAATAGTCTAAAGAAGTCAAGGAATCTATGAGGAAGCTCACTCAGTCAATTACCCTTATACCCCCAAGTGGTCCTAGGCTCTATGAGAAATCTCACTCAGTCAATCACCTTTATAACCTAAAGTGCTTAAAGACTCTCTGAGGAAGCTCACTCATTCAATCGCCCTTATAGTCTACTACACCAGGTTCTCACAGCCCTGTGTAGGTCAAAGAGCATAGAAAAGCAATATGTCCAAAGTAAACCTATAGAACTACTTGGATAACTAGTCTACAGCATATCAAGTATGTCAGAACAATAGTCACACCATCCTACAATAATATGCATGGGAAAGTAAACAGCAGCCTAACGGGAAAACTAGCCCCAAAGGTCAAAACATGAAAAACATGCCTGGTAACACATACAAAGCACATAAATTCACCCTATTCACAATCCAATCAACTTCTACACAAGAATACAAGCACGGAAGGCAGTCAATAGGGTCTAAACGGTAAACACGCAATACCTCATTCAAGGGTATTGGTGAAAATTTCACATAATACACAATGTCTTTCAACAAAAAGGAACAAACCACCTACCTTAGTGTTGGGAGATCAATATATGTGATCCTAGAGGCTTTAATCACCTTAGAACGTCGAAGATCTACAAAAATTTCCAAAACTTTCAACGGAGGATAACTTCAGAAGGAAGATGAATAATGAAACGAAGCTCAAGAAGAAGATAGAGCTTACCAAGATGAACCAAACGCAATTGACATCGGTCAAATTGGAGAATGGATGGAGGCTCGGGGGCTCGGAGAAGGATCACGGCTGTACAGGTGCTCTCAGCCGAATGAAACCTAGAAGAAGGTGTTTCTGTCCATTAGACATGACCCCGGTGCGTTTAATAAAAAAAATCAATGTAAATGGAATGTACTTTTGAAGTACATGGTGTATACTCACCATTTTCGTACTCTGCTTTAGGTGGCCACCAAGTCAGCCCCCACACAGATGTGTGCATGGCCACTACACGGCATGTACTCATAAAGTACAGGGCGTGTACTTTGAAAATTTCCAATATTTCTACTTTTTCTCAAAAACAACTAGAAAAGAAAAAACATGCCTGAAAAGAAGATTCGGGTTCTTACATGCATTTTTAATAGTTTTCTCATTGATGCATCAAATGTTTCTATTCCATCATTTCATAATTCCCATAATTCTTGGATTAGAGGTTGATGATATACATTAATGTCATTTCCAAGCATTTTATTTCTTGAAATAATCATCATAATAATGATATAATTTATCTTTATACACATTCATAGAGGTAGATTATAGAGGATCAAAAAACTGCTCATATGATATAATTAGTACATAAAGTACCAAAAGTGTTAAAATCATAAAAATCCAATCCCAAACATACATTTTTATGATCTGAATAAAAATATAGATATCATGAATAAAACACCTTCCATGATATTGAATCTTTTGGATGTCTCATCGATTCATTGTTGTTACTTTCTAAAGCATGAAACTTCATATCATATGCAGTGTTAGATAACATGAATAATATTTACAATTGTAGTTTCTGAGGAAAATAATGAAATACCTTTACATGTTTTTTATTGTTATGATTATTCCTGATGTTGCATTCATTTGTACTCTAACTACTAATCATTGATTTTAATCTACTTGTATGAATTCTTATTCATTATTCTTTATTAGACTCTTCTTCCCAATAAAGTATATAATCATTAGGGCATGCATGTATTTTTGAATAATTAAGTCAAAATCTATTGATGCTTTTCTTCATTACATTGAATGATGAATGGATCTTAGATTCACAAAATGAATCATGAAGAAACTCTAAGATCATTGAAATTTCTTTATTAGTAATTCCATAGAGATGATTGATATTATATAATGTTATTAGAGTGGACAGATTTGAATACTTGTCACACCCTTCATATAGTTATTTATTTCTATATTCACCTAATTCATAAAACTCATTTTTTAGTCACTAAAGTTATGATCAAGATTATCCTGATTAGGATCAACTGAAGAATATTTTTATCTATTATAATATTATTCATCATATCCTTTAAAGACAAATGTTTCATTTATCAAGTTTCAAACTAAATTCTAATCTGGTGGGTCACTTTGTGTTTCATTGATATGATAGTCATTGCTTTGACTTCCAAAAATATTTGATTCAACATTCCAAATCTAAAATAAATATCGATCGGGAAAATGTGTCAATATTAGGTTCTCGTATACTTCATTTCTATTCAACCATCGCTTGAGATTTAAATTCGGATGTATACATTTTATTCAACCATCCACTAATTGATTTACAATTGGATAATCTAAAAATTCTTCAAAACCCTTAGAATATTGAGGTGTGTTTTGGGGTAAATGTTAGGTCCTAGATCTCATTATCCATTATATTTTTGAGTTTTGGGTGTTAGAGTCACCCTAAGTATATATAGAGTATTTTGGAGAGTGTTTGGAGGAAAATGGGAGTGCCACTACAAAAAAAAATCATGGGTGCAGCGAGGAAGGATACACTACGTCTTAGTGATGGTAGTTGCGGGATAGTGGGTCCATGTTGCATCATAGGTGGACTCAAGAGGATAAATGGGGATATTTTCTTTTTAGGCCTAGCTATAAAATGGTGAGGAGGCTACGGTGTAGTGAGGTTTTGAAGCTACTACCAAATCAGGGGTAGTTATTTCATGGTGGTTGGGTTGTGGCGTAGGCTCCCAATTAGAGAAGGGGGATCTATGCCATAATGTTTAAGGTTGATCCATAATCCCCATATCCACTTTAATAGGATATGTCTAGGGATATCATAGGGGATTTTACTGAGGAGGTTTGTGTCATGGCCTAGGGAGATTACTCTATAGAATTCCTATTTTCCAACAAGTTGTGGCGTGCTCCAAGGGGTTGCATCGTGGTCTTCAGTTTTCTGTGGGTCTATAAAAACCCCAAGACCCCAGAACCCAGATTCTCTACCACTTCTTCCTCTGAAACCCCATGTTACCAAGGGTTATTTTTTAGGTTCTTTTAATCCTATTTCAATAGCTTCTGATCCCAGCTTCTAGTGGTCAATATGTGGTGATCCAAGGTACGTTATATCTCTTTTTTATTGTGGGTTCTATCTGTTTGATATAATTTCCTACCTCTTATTCTTTAAATATTATGAAAATTCTAATATATTAATCTAATTAGGTTTTAATTGTTTTTTAGGTTAATTGTGGCATTATATATTTGGGAGATGCAGTTTCCTCACATGAGAGGTGATCATAGATCTGTGACATTGATATGTTCTCTTATAAAGATCATTGAATATTTAAAGGTAGGGGATTCATTGCTTCTATTTTATTTACATACAATCATAAAGTTAGCATAGTTTATCATTTTTTATAGAAATTTAATTAACCTAATTCATATAACTTGATTAAATAATGAAATTTTTTTATGCTTAGCAATCGCATGTTGTTACTTTCTGCCCTGATAATAGATTATATCTTGATTTTATAGATAGTTTCCTATCTATACTATACTTTTTTAGCATGTTGTTATGAATATTTTATCATATTTAAATTGATGTAAAATTCTAGAGAATGTAAATCCATAATTAATTGATTAATTTTCTTAAGAATTTAAAGAAGAGGCATGTTTGTAATCCGATGTTCCTTGTGATTTTATGATATTCAAATGGATTCAAGTATAAATGCTTAATTTAAAATGTTGTTCAGTGAGATAATAAATTTTCTTAAAGAAAATAAATCATGATAATTCTTATCTATGATATATATATATATATATTTATGTATATTGAAATTCATGTTAGTTGGGAATAGTTCTTCTCTCAGTTTGTTGAAACTGGTTTTACTCTAGAGATAATGCTTAAATTTTGATAATTTGTTATAATTGATTTATTAGGTTACCTATAGTTATAACCATTGAATAATGAATCTATTAATTCAATATGGAATAAAAACTATTTGTTTTATAAAGATAAATCTTTGGGGTTGAGATTGCATGGTTGTTTATAAAGGATAAATGCCCTGTGTTGAGAGTCATGAGATATTGATTTCTTATGAAGGATGTATTCCTTACTTTAGGGAATATATTTACCTATAGGATATGTTTTTTTGTTTACTTGTGATTTTATTTGGATTTTATCCTTTCTATATGGTGTGTTATGAACTCAGGTTGGATAATGTGATATGGGGCGGGGAGGCCTGAATGATGTGGTAGTAGTTAACACCTGTGACAGTGAGATGAAATGGGATATGAATGTGGGTGTTAATTATAACATCATAGATGATAGAACAGGTTGAATCTATTCCTACCTATTGATTTTATAAATTTAGAATCTTTCTTGATATGAATTTGTTTATTTGTCAATAGCTAATTTTCTTTTATCTATTTTCCTTTCCCCACTGCTTGAGTTTGATGGATGTTCTTGGTGATATCCCTTTAAGGTAGATTGGGATTTATTTATAGAGTTTATGTATTATGGAATGATGTTAATAATGTTTAATAAATGATTTTACTCATGGGGTTGGTTCTTGGTTGAATTAAAATGTTAATGAGATGATCTTGAGAAACTGTGCACTCGGTTTGGATTATACCTAGAGAGAATAGACTTCATTTTGATGGAATATGAAATGTGTAATGTGTTATAATGTTAATGGTTAATAAATTAATTAATTAAAGGTAAATTATAAAAAAGAAAATAATTAATTTAATGTAGCTATTTTAAATGCTTGTGTGCTTATAGGATATCTTATTCTTAGTAGTGGAAGTCGAGAGTCCACGATAAATTAATTGCAGTTATGTCTGAGACTAGGTTATTCCCATAGTGTGGTAGTGATATATATTATATCTTGTATATTATGTGATTTCATATGCTACCCTTACCATGTTGGTTAGGGTGAATGACAGTCATGGAATCCGGGAGGGTGTTTTTTTCCAACATCCCGGTGGGAGGATGGATGGATGACTACCCCCTCTGGCCCTGCTCTCTTCTATTGGATGTTTCATATGCTATTATTCATGGAGGTTAGTTTCGTTATATATATGTGTGTAGAGGTTTTTAATGGATTTTTATTATTTTACACACATGTATATCTAGATATATTATCCAATGTATTATTATAGGTATGATGTGTATGGGTTGTGACAGCCCGAGGCACCTTACTCAATGTATGCGCTATGATGACTTGAGGAATAATACCTGATGTATGATACACACCATATGGGCTATGGTGGATCCAAAAAACTAATTTGTTACTATATGGAGATGTGATATGGGATGATGAGATGATGTGACGCACAAGGTGCATGCTTTGTTACTTATCCAAGGTGTTTTCAGGTTGGATTAATTTTAGAGAGAGATTACTCAGGATGTGTGATGTGGGGGCAGAGCAGAAAAATAGTGGGGAAGAAGTAGTGGTGTAACCTTTTTTATTTGTGTTATATTATATTCTCTCTTTTATTCTATACTTGGTGAAATATAACTATGGTGAGGATGGAAACTTAGTATACCAATTTAGGTAATAAGCTAGTTTCATTGTTGTTCATTATGTTTTAACATGCTTTATTTATATTTTGCATGATAGGATCTAGAGAAAATCCTACTATGTATACTTTTATTCTCACCTCACATATATATATAAATTTTTTTCAGGTTAGAAATATTATGTTGGAGATCAAGGTGGATATTACTAGCTCATGGTTTTTCAGGAGTTGTTTGGGATTCGTGGTCATTGTCGAGTTACCTTTTTGGTACATGTAGTTCCCTTTTCAGATGTTTTAGTACTATATAATATTACATGAATGCACTTGGTATTTCTTTTATATATCTTAGAATGTGTTGATTGTTGTATTTGTCTTATCTCTCTCTTTTACATGTTCTATTACAGGGTAATGCCTCCCATTTTTATATTTGTTATACCCTCGATTCTAGTCTCTAAACCAAGGCGTACTGGAGTTGGGACTCAGGCGATCACCATCCCCCTTCTCTCATTGTTGGCCTAAGAGGGGTACCCATCGTGGGAGGGGGTCATTACAAACTAGTATTAGAGGTTCAAGTTGAGGGATTGGATAGAGTTTGGAGTTAGGAACATGTGAGACTGGATGGGTTGGTAAGCCAATGGTGTCAGTTAAGTTTAGTAACTGATGTAAACATTGGAGATTGGATGAGACATATATATTTAGGATCCCTAATATCTAATGCACAAACCTTTAATTTTACTTTGTCTTCTAAACAAATTGATATTAGTTTCAAGGTAGAGACCTAGGAAAGGATCATGCATCATTTTATTTGCACCTATATTTGAAATGGGTAGACCTTGGGATGGGTTGCACTTTAAAGAATAAAATTTAATAATTAATTAATTAATTTTATGTATTCCATATTCTATGTTTATGATTCTAACCATTTTTTATTTTACAATAATGTATCCAGGTTGACGTTATCATTAGCTTTTTACTGAAGATGTTCATTAGGAAGTGCGAACAGATCATCATAGAATATAGGTCAATAATGATGAAACTTAGAGAAAGACATTGAGAATTTTAGTTCCATAGTCTATAAAAGTATGAGGGTTACATTTCTGACTCGGCCACAAAATACTAGTTAGAGGAGGTTGAGGTCACTTTCAGTTCAATCCTTCCTTGGAAGGAGCAATGGGTTTCATTAGATGGAAGTGGTGGATCTTATTCCCTGAGGATTATGTGGAGTCAATAGTCTTACAGGAGATGTTCTGAGATCAGTTCCGAGCAGAGTTTCTTTCTTTGGTCTTGATGGTGGTAATTCTCTAGGAGTTACTTACCCTTCAATAAAGGAGTTCCAATGTGTGAGAGTTTGGGATCCATTTCAAGACCCATCTTTGATATGATTCAGACTTGTTTCAAGATGAGGAGGTCAGGGAAAGACATTTTGAGGAGGATTTTCTTCCATAGATACAATTCTAGGTTACCCCATTTACTTTTTTAAATTAACTCGAGGTGCTACTGAGAGTAGAGGTTGTTGAGAGAACTTTGGACCAAAATAGATCATCATGAGAGGGCAGTCATCAATATTCATCATGAAGTAGATTTGGGGTTCTGAATTTTTTGGAAATAAGAGTATTTATTTATCCAGGGGTAGGTCCCATCCCTCATAACTTTGTATCTCTAGGGGTGGAGGCTCTCAGCCCTATTAAAAAGGATCTAATATGTGTTTTTCTTGTATAGGTTAAGGTCATCATGAGTGATAGTGCCTGAAATTTATGAGCAGTTATCATGTGCCAGGTGTTCCAATTCTGGTTCCTCTATTAAGGCAGTAGTAGAAGGGTGCTCCAGTTTAGGATCAGTAGAGAGAATATGGGGTGGAAGATGATATCCATAAGATGCTACATATCCTTAGATAATAGACTGAAACCATAAAGGTGATCTTCATTAAGGTTAGATATTGGAGAAGGTTTTGGTCATCTTCATGCTCTAGCATTGTCAGCATTGGGAAATCCAAACATCGATCAGGTACCCTTTTCTTATTTTCTACAAGGATTCATGATTTTTTTATTTAGGTGCTACACAATGATTCATATCACCCTACCTTGTCCATTCGTTGGGATTTAAGTTGGAGATGATTCCAGTTCGCTTAGCATTGACTATTCCATTTGGAGGTTGAGTTTATTTGTATGAAGTATATAGAGACTATGAGATAGTACTGCAGAAACACTGATCTTGGAGAGACTTCCTATGTTTATGGATACCTCCATATGAAATCATCCTCATCATAGATTGTTTGTATTCATTTCAGTCTATCGTAGATTGATTCAAGATGAAAGTTATATTATATTATGTTGATGGAGAGATTGTAGTGTTCTTTGGTAAGTGAGAATCTCAAATGGGCCACAAGTGTGTTTCATCCTTGTTGTACATGATGGCTGAGTTGATACTGAGTTCAAAGAGGTTCAACTAAAAATGTTTCCTAGGGTTGTAGAAGAGTACCCTAATTTATTTCTTAAGGAGTTTGTTGCATTACCCTCTCAATTGGAGATCTATTTTGGGATAGAGATATATCTATGTGTGTTTCCTATCTCGATGTCTCTGTATAGGATAGAAACTTTCGAGTTGTGAGAGCTACGAGTCCAGCTTGATGATATATTGTAATAGGCTTTTTTGTAGAGCGTGTGACCATGGGGTGCACTAGTTTTGTTTATGAAGAAGCTTGATGGCATTTTTTTCCTTTTTATCAGTTATCGTCTCTTGAACTAGGTGACAGTGAAGAATCACTATCCTCTTCCAAGTATTGATGATTTATTCAATCATATGAAAGGAGTAAGTTGGTTCTAAAAGATCGATCTATAGTTAGGATATCATCATATGCAGGTAAAGGATAAGGATATTCTGAAAACCACTTTCTATTATCATCATGGAAATTATGAGTTCATTGTGATGTCATTATATGTGACAAATTCTCTAGCCATGTTCATGGGGTTAATGAACGTAATGTTCTAAGAGTTTATAGATAAGTTTGTGGTGGTTTTCATCGATGAAATCCTTGTGTAATCCACATCTAAATAAGATAATATAGATCATATTCATGCTGCTTGGGAGTTCTTCATCATCATCTGTTGTTCAAGATGTTATCAAAGTGTGAATTTTGGGCTCATGAAGTTCATTTCTTGGGGCATGTGGTATCCCATCAAGGAGTGGTTGTGGATCCTTCAAAGATAAAGGTATTTTTTTCTTAGGAATCCCACAATATTATTGCAAAGGTGAGAAATTTTATTGGTCTTACAGGCTATTATAGGAGGTTTGTAGATAATTTCTCTCAGGTCGTGACTCCTCTAACATCCCTAACCAGAAAAGAGCAGGTGTTCTTATGGACTGACCAGTGTTATGAATCATTTGATTACCTGTAGGAGAAGTCGGTTTGTGCTCTAGTACTTTGTTTTCCAGTAGAGGGAGTTTGGTTTGAGGTTTTTTGTGATGCTTCATGTCTTGTTTTGTTCTATGTTCTGATGTAGTAGAGATTTTTTTTCTTATTGATCTTATCAGTTATGTTATCATGAGAATAACTATGCTACCCATGATCTTGAATTGACAACAATTGTGTTTTACTTGAATTTGTGGAGACATTAGCTCATTTGTGGGAATTTTTTTTGTATAGATCATAAGAGCTTGAGGTAGGTCTTATCAAATCATGTATTAAACTTGAGATAGTATATGTGTATGGAATTATTTAAATATTACAACTTTGATATTTTATATACACTGGGATAGGGAAATATTATAGCTGATTCATTGAGAAGGAAGTCACATAGTGATGTTGTGTGTGAATATGGATATTCTTAGAGAGTGATGGAAGAACTCTCATTGATTCATCCGGATATGGGAGTGGTTGGAGGTGAAGGTTTTCATTTACAAATGAATGTGAATCATTTTTAGTTCAGCAGTTATAGGATTCCCAGTTGGAGGATTCTAAGGTGGAGGTATGGAGAGACTGAGTTGTCTTTGGTGATACCCCTGATGGTTGGTTTGAGGATGAACAACACCATGTGTTTTTATAGGGGGTGATTTTTTCCCTTTAGTGATGTGTGAGGTAGTTCTCCAAGTATAAGATACCATGTTAGTACGAGTATAAATTTTCTAAAGGAATTTGAATTTTTGTTTATTAGAAGGGTCAATTTTTTTATCAAGACTCAGAATGAGATTCTAAGATCTAGAATTCGTCAAAGTAATGTTGTGAGATGAGGAATGATGCTCAGAAGGTATCCCAAGTGTTCATATGATCTTTCTAGGCTTCAAGTTATGTTTTAGGAGGTTTCGGTGTGTTTTACCTAGGTGCACGGTTTGGTGTGTGCAATTTAGGAGAAACCATATAACACTTTGATGCCCATAAGGTTTTCAATTCATTTTAAATTGAGCATGGTTGTATTTTAGGGTTACTAGATGGTTAAGGACAAACCTTGTGGGGTTTAAGGGGAAACTTTATGAGGATAAAGAGGTTATGGACATGTTTAAGGGCCTACGCATTGTTTCATTCAAATTTTGAACCTTATTATAGTGGGGTGTGGCATAGTTGTCACATAGTTTGGCCAAATATACAACCAAATTTTTTACAAGGTTTTTCTTAAACAAATTCAACCACACGATTGGTGTATGGTTTGGAAAACCATGCGACGAAATCATGCAGCTGTCTAGATTTTATTAAGTGAGGTATTTTACCAAAATACCCCCTCATTTTTTCATCCCCTCTCTCATATTCTTCAATCATTCGATGTGCATGGACCTTGGGGCTCCCAACCCTCTTCCTCCTCCTTCCATCCTTCAATTTTGGGTGCATTCATGGTGTTTCTTTAGCGTTTAAGGTGAGATTTATCTTCTTTATCCTTCCCTTTCCCTATTTCCACGGTTCTTCATAATTTTTGATGTACGGTTTTAGGGATTTGATTCTAATTCCACCAGAGAATTATGGAATTGGACAAGGATGATGGGGATTTTTGTTGTCTTTCATAGGGGAGATCCCAAGATGGATTCTACATGGTATTGTATGGTGTTTCATTAAGGTATGTGTTCATAATGAATTTTTGTAGGTTGCTTATAATGGATTAATTTAATTAAGTGTTGAAATGGTATCGTCTCTTAGGGATTTTCCTAATAATGGTGTTGGTATTCCCTTTTTGACCTCCCATGGAGGTTTCTTAGAGTTTTAATAATATTTGAGTGCGTGGTGAGTTTTCTGATAATATTCCATGTTGGGTTTTTGTTAATTAATTAGTTATATTAATCATAATTAATTAATTGTTAATTCTTGGTGTGAGGTAGTATCTTGTATGGTTGTGGGTAGTTCAGTTGGATTCCAAAGAGTTTGGACAAGTCTTGTATAGTCCTTGGAAAGGCCTTCATGCTTTGGAAATGTTATGGAAAGATTCATTAATGGGGTGGGTGGTCTAAGAGCTTTTCTCATAGTATTTTTAATTTGTTTTATGTGTATGTATTATGTGATTTAAATTTAAGGTGTTGAGTGTTTTCTACCCTGGATTGAGTAAATTGGTTTTGGGATTAGGATTGATACCATAGACCTTCAACAGATCCTATTGGATCCATGGGAATTTATAAGACTAAACCTACTGTCACCCATGGGGTGTTTCATTTCATTGAAATGGTAAAGTTGGGTTATAAATGAGTAAAGAGAGTGGGTTGTGAGGTTAAATCAGTTTAACTTTTTAGTTGGATTGATTTAATTGTTAAGGGTTACTTATTAGTACTTGGGGATCAATGTTTTAAATATTTTAATGGTTTATTGGAATGATTTTATGTGTTAATATTTTATGAAAATTTTTATGAGGCTTTTGAAATAGTTTTAAATGTGTGCATTGGGTTTTGAACCAATTTTGGGTGTAAAATGGGGGAAATCCTTGGTTTGATTCAGTTCATATTTTAAAATGAGGTGTTGAACTCCACATTATATATAAAAATGTATTTATAAGTGGATTTCAAATATTTATTTGAAATGGGTGGGTGGATATCCCTTCGGTGAAATGCCTTAATGGATCTTTTAATGATTTTTATGAAAAGGACTTTGGGATAGTTTTTTGTGAAAGGTATGCCAGGATCTTGGAAAATGATAATGGTTTAAAAAAGGGGGGTTTTGGTTTCTTAATGTTTTGTATGGTCAAAATGTTGAACCTTGAAAAGTGATTGTTGGTGAAACAGTTAAAGGTATTAGTCATGTATTTCCACAACTATGGAAAGAGATGTTAGTCAAGGTGGTCTATATTATTTTTTGGTTGTTGTCCATGGATGTCTACACCCATATTTTAGGATTTTTTTGTGTAATTCCACATAGTTGTTGGGTTGTTGGTCCTCGAGGTCTACACCCATGTTTTAGGATGTTGGTCATAATGGTCCACATCATTGATTGGGATTGTCAGACATGGATTTCAGTATCCCCAATTGGATTCTGAGACTAATGATACTGGCCCTATTATTTTATTAATTATGGTTTAGGTGGTAGACTCCGATTCTGGTAATGATTGATATTGATGTATGTTTCCTCCTAGAGTTAATGATAAATGAAAATACCTATTAGTTATTTATAGTACATATCACCCTATGATATGATTTTAGATGATCAACTTCTATCGATGCATGTTGGTTGGTTTGGGTTTCACCTTAGAACCCTTGATCCATTGGGTTACTAGATAAAAATTTGTTTCTTTTAGATGTATTTTTCTTTCTTGTAATAGTTATTTATTTCATTACTTACTTGTATACACTACCGTTTAAACTGGTATTTTCTTTCGACATATTTAGTGGTGGCCTACTGAGTTTTAATCAAACCTTTCTCAGGGCATCGCTGCACTTGGGAATCCAATCAACTCTCACATATTTATTATAGGAAAAGGTTTGGGTTGAGGCCCATGTTGATTTTCACATGGTTAGGATAGATAGCTCGAATATTTTCAGGTGATTAGATAGGTTTATCTCGGAGATTTTGTGGAGCCTGTATAGTAGTTTATTTTATTTTTGGTATGTCAAGTAACCCACTGAGTGAGATATTGGTTGTATGTATGAAATGGTTATTCATACCTTTATTTTATTTCATTTTATTATAGCATGCTCTTATTTCAGTTTATTTATTATTTTTTCTTACTCTAATGTGTATGATATTTGGTTATTTACATCTGATTGTGCACTCTGATATGGGGGTATAGTATCCTCACACCACCATCGTAGACCCCTACTGCTAGTAGGTAGCCTTTGGCATATTTGGAGGCATGCTTGAGGTCATGTGGCAAACTGGCTTAGGGAACCGATTTAGTGGAACCCAAGTTGGGATGTTAAAAAGTGGTATCATAGTAGTTAATTTCCAGTTATTTTACTATTTTGGGTCTGATAGATTGGAGATATAGGAATGTGTAGGAGCTTTTGATGGATACCAGGCTGCTGCATCGTGAACACCTATTCTAGTAATAAGTCTAATTTATCGGGGTTTTGATTGATGTTATTGGGTTTTTATGTTATGGTTGTATATGATTTTCACTTTGGGTGACACACATGTTGTTTGGATTTGATGGTTTATGATAGATTTATTACTTTTGGACAACTGGCAAGAGGTCTGTGATTTGGTTTTGAATCTCGGCCTATAGAGGAAAGAGTCATCTCATGCATCATGTTAGGAACATGTGATCTGTGTGTTATAGGTCTTCTAGTGCATAATTTTATGGATTTTCTTCTGATGGTAGGTTCTATGGATCTACTTTGAGGCGTTCAAAATGTAGGACACTGATATAGTCCTCATTCAAAATAAGTGTATTTACCATAGAAAGTCAGTATGGTATGTTTACATGGTTACTGGACCCCTTTGTGGGTGGTTTGTTTAGGTTGGTAATGAGGCTGGGTCCTCTAGGGAGTAGTCTGATGTGTAGTTGCTCGGAGAGGATATGTGTCCCGGTTGTGAGTGGTTAGGTTTGATTGTGATGAATTTTATATTTAAGACCCTAGAGATAGATGTTTTGACATAGTGATGTCATGTGGCATTGGGATGGGAGCATATTTGATTCCCCATGAGTTGTGGCCTTTTATGAGTTGGCATATACCTATGTGGTAGGACCCTATGACTTGTTATGAGATTTAACTGGTGGGTCTAGGTGGGAGATCCCAATGTATTTCTTGACGCAACTCCAGATCAGATATTTAGTGTCGTCTAAATTTTTTGGATGACCAGTGAGAGGGTTTGGCCAATTTTTAAGTGACTTTGGGTGAAATAGGCACAGGTGGACTTTTTCGGAATTTTTATAGTGGTTCATGATGGTGAAACCTATTTTCAGGTTTAAGTTCATTAGATGCCTATATATTTTGAGAAATAGAACTTTTTTTTATCAATTCTGCCTGGTTGTTGGTTTATATAGGAAAACTCTCATTTGGGTTCCTATCCTAGGTAATGGTTGTGCAAGAAATATGTGTATTATGGTTATGAGTTGGATCGGGAGCACATAAGGTGCTCGAGGAAATGTGGGTTCAGGTGAATGACTTTGCCTCAGGTGGCAACCATGCATGTTCAGTTTTTTGTATAAGTTACATGGAGGTTTCTAGTTTTCTTATAATGGAAAGAGCTTGGAGTTTTGATGTTTTGGTAGCGCATTTGGTTTTTGGGAGTATAAACAATTAGGTGTCTGTCATGGTTAGCTATGGATGCATCTTCAGGAAGACGGTAAGGGCATAAATGGTCTCAGTAGAATTTTTGTAATGATGCTTGGGTTTTGAGTGATCGGGAAAGTTTTTTTTTCTTTAGTGAGTTGATTTTAGTTTTGTAAAGCACCAAGGGTGATATATGCTAGGTGAAATTAGAATGTAAGAGAGTCGTAGATAGTGAATGGAGCTTATGATCTGAGTTTTCATAGTATGTGACTCATTAGAGTCAAAATATGGTTCTATTATTAGGTTACACAATTGCATGTAATGATTAATTTTTAGTGGGATATTGGAGACCAAGTCGGCGATGGAACATTGTGAAATTTGGTTTGTGTATTAGACATTACAAGAGAGTACACCTGAGGTGATTGAGTGGAGTAGGCAGTTGTGAGTAGGATGAGAACTGGTGTGAATGTGATCAGATACTTGTGGGCAGGGGGGACCAGGGTCTTTAGATTTGTTTCAAATGTCCTTACAGATTGAGTTGACATTATAAATGGATAATTTTTGGTGTTATTTGCCAATTAAATATTAGTGTACTCTCATTTTAGAGATGATCATGTCCATTATCTTGATATCATTCAGAGTATGTTGAGATGAAAATGTATATACGCCTAGGTAAATTAATGTCTCTATAGTTTGATGGAGGACCTCCTTAGAGGTGGAGCTCATGGAGCAATGTATGTGGAGTTTCATGGTGTAGGTTCATCAAAAAATATCTATGATTATATCCATATGATGGATTAGATGTAGGAAAATACCACGGGCACCACTCTTGGGAGCTGAGGATAGGTTATAGTAGATGGTTTTTTTACTGATCTAGTGAGAGAGAGATGGACATGTAAAATTCTTGGGTTTTAAGTGAATGGAACATGGGTCATGGTGGCTGTAGTTTCTTAAGGGTGGTGATGAAAATGACACTACTATGGTAGGGAGTGATGTTTCATTTGTAGAGAGACAACCCTCATGTTGGAAGGGTTGCAGGTGTATGGAACTGGTTGTGGAACGGTCGTGGTGGCATTAAGATGCTAGTGAAAAAGACTATTAAGGTTCTTGATTAAATTCTATAGGGAATGATAATGTAAAATAAGCTATGTTATATGGTAAATCCAATCACTGGCTTTAGGCTTGAAGTGGTTCCCAAAAGTATTTTGAGGCGCATGTGTTAGAGGCGACAATGTGTGCGATAAGACACAACTACAGTTTTGGGTTAATAGAGGATCTGACTATGGAACCTCACTAGGGGTCAGGTATGGACTCCAGTGGGTGTGTTTGGGTGGTTTCGGAATGTCTTTGGGAGTGAAATTATTGTGATAAGATAAGATGGTGATGGACCAGTAGTTGAAATCGGGCGTTTTTTGGATGAGTTGGTGGAGGATAGTCCGACTTGGGTAAACACAATATGTGGGTGTGGAAGGTTTCAAGATACATCTATCATTTTGTTTTTGGAATCATAGGTGTGTTTTGGGTTTGAATTGGTCCTTCAAGGAAAATCCAATATGTTCTTTGTAACGACCCAAACTATTATAAATAAAATTCCCCATTTGATTTAATTAAATGTCTTATCATGTATTATGGTTATAGAAAACACATTAAATTATTTGGTTTTATATCCTATCAGATATAAAAGACCATTAAGCATCGTTACCTTTGATAATATAGTTGTTGAACAGTGATCACATGATTAGTATAAATATAGGGTTTTAGTAAATCCAATTGACATCAACAAAGGAAGTAATGGCCTCAACCAGTATGATCGTACCATATGAAGCCCATTTATCAGAGCTTCTGAGGGAGATAAAATCCCTTGGATTTACCCCTACCCAAATCCAATATTAGATCCAATAACTTAATCATGATAAAAACCATTTACGGGAGAAGTTCAATCTCATCGAGATCACGGCCCAAACTATGTTCGCTGAACCACTCCATGAAAGTCTCACTGTCGCACACCTTACTCTTGGGGAGTTCACTGGTGTATTAAAGGAAAATGTATCAAGACCCTATAAATATTATAAAAGTACATTATTTTTTATATAACAATGAATATATTTTCATCCTATTATTATTACTTTATAAATGGTTTTTATTTTGTTAAAATAAAATACAAATAGTATTTTTGGGTAATATTCAAATTTAAATAATGAATTTATTTTGATGAATTAATGGATTTTTAAAATAAATATTATTTTAATAAAATATTATTATTAAATAATTTTTATTAGATATAAATTATCATATAATTTTTATGAAGTCAAATGTGATTTTTATAAGGGTTTGAAAACATTTATTATAAAAAAACCAGTATTTTCAATAAATGTCAGCTATTATTTTAAAAGTTAAAGTTTACATATTTAGAAAATTATTTAGATAAAATTAATATAATTTTTCTAATCATAATGTTGAAATTATCCAGTGGTGATTTTTTTATAATTTTCCGAGATGATCGAATTTTCAGGTAAAAATTAAATACTGTATAAATATACTTTATGTATTATGACATCATAATGACCCAAAAGTGATTTAATAAATATTATAAATGGGATACATGACCAAATATATTTTTTCATTTAAAATAATGTGATTTTATGTTTATTTGGTTAATTTTATAAACCATTTATGAATCCTCCAAAACCATTAATATATTTTAAGGTTTTAAAATCATTTCTTTAAGAGTATGACTCACTTCAACATAAGAAATGGTATTGTTTTACTAAGTTAGATCCTTGGACTCATAAAATAATTAAAACCAATCCAATTTGGAAGAAACCATGGGCGAAAACTATGGTAATTTTTTTGTTTTTGTTATTTTATTATATAGAGTCCAAAACCTATGTTTCGGAAATAACAAAGAGATCGCCACCCATTTCCTATATAAACTCACCCAAGATATCATTTATATTAACTAAAATACCTTGGATCATGTTCTTAATCTAGCCTCCCCTATCTGGAGTCCTCCCAAGATTCCCCCAAGCTCTCAATAATCTCCTCCCAAGTATTTGGAGTCACACACTCAAGTAAGGGATCCTCACCTTCTATTCTTTATTCAAGTTTCTTTATTATCTTATACCTTTTATTTATAATTACTAATGTTCGGATATGTATTTCCATATCCCTATTATGGCCTGTTTCATTTCTAAACTATTAGAGACCCCTTTCTCTTTAATCAACACATTTTAAGAATTTTTATGTGATGTTGTTATGCTGTTGAAATTTAACCGTGATTTTTTCATACTAAAACAATTGTGTAGTGAATACCATAACCATTTCCTATCAAGGGTGTTTAACTTTTTAAACTTATAATTATTTGTCTTTGGAATTAAATTTATTTATTCCACACTCCTTTATTATGGAATAATATATGATTATGAATGAATCCATGTTGTATGATCTTTGTGGTGCACTTAAGCATGAGAATGAAATGAAAGTGGCGGGTGCACCAGAATTATATAGTGCTCTAATGAATTGGGTAATGTTTAGTCTCATGAGACATCTTGTTGGGAAAGATATTAAACCTAATTAATTTATGGGATTTTTTTCTATCATTATATCTTGGTAGTTATCCTTAACTTTTGTTTATGATGTAGTGTTTTAAGTTGTTGTCACATTTCCCTTGTTATAAATATCATGTATATGATGCCTTATTATTAATGTTTATGATTATCACACATTTTATTCCCCTTTTATATTCCTATTGTCTTACTTGTATCACCTTATTCCATGTTTATTCCCTTACTGGGCTCTATATCTCACCCCTTTCATATGTATGTCCCCAGGTTAACTCGTGCAGTTTTAAAATCCACGGAATTTCATAAACATGTTAAGGAATTTTTCAAAAATGTTATTGTAACCCATGTTCAAGATGTTATGCTATGTACCTAATCCCCAAATTCACTAGAATTATCAATCTTCTAGGCTATATTATGTGTAATTTAATATAATAAATAATGGATTAATGTGTAATAATGTACATGGTTTTCATAGTTGGTAGCAAAGGAAAAGTTTAGTTATTTTTGGGATTAGTATTATAAAACTATAGGGAATGCCTTAATAATAACACTACGTATAAAAAACATCCCTAAATTTTGGTAATTATAGATTAAGTATCTGATTAAGAAAATAAATCCCAATCTGGATACTATAAGCGAACATAGCTCTGGCACAGATGTACATAGGGGTAAAACCTGAAAACACCTTATTGAGCTAGACTCTATCGAGAACTGGTGCACAAAAACAGGTCTTACTGCATTCCTGGTTTGACACTCTCAAGGGATATGATTTGGTAAATTCATAATCTCATTATGAACCAAGGGAAAAAATACCCATAATAATATATGTTAGTAAATATATCATGGATAACATATATTGAAGCCAAGAAATTCATAAGTTAAGGAAATAATTGTAATTTATAAGTTACCCCTTTAATGTCATTGGATTCTACTTTATGTGGTTAATAGTTTAAAAATAAGCATACATAATTTTCCTTTTATTCTTGATGATGGCTGTAAATAGGAGGAATCAGTTAAACAAGAAATGTGACAAGAAATGTGATGACTACCCCAACAAGATTCCAAACTCGATGGGAGTAGGAATCACAAACTTTATGATGATGCTCTCTAAAATGAATCAAGTTTTTAATAGAAACTTGGATCTAGAGGAGCACCCAAATCCCCTTAAGAAAGAATAAACTTTAATTGAGTCCTTTATGTGACAAAGGCCTCCAAATTTGAATGGATCGCCTGATACCTTAATCATAGAACAATGGATCAAACCCATTGAGAATATCTCTTCTATCCTTAAATGTTCTGAACAAGAGAAGGATTTACTATATGGTTATTTTATAGAGTGATAACCTGATTATAAGTAGACATTGATCAAGAATATGAATCATAAGAAGGAAATCTAAGTAATTGGGTGGAAGGAATTATGTAAAAAAATCAATAAATATTTTTCTCACATTCTTCGACATAAAATAGAAAGGGATTTTCTTTCCCTTAAGAAAAAGATGATGAATCTATCAAAGCGTATGAGGAAAAATTCACAAGACTTCCATGATACACCTATAAATTTTTTTTACCCCTGAATTCAAGGTGGATCACTTCTTTAGTGGGATAAAACCTAGTCTATAAAAAAATCCTTGGTGATCCATGACTTTGATATCTATGAGGAAATTGCCTGATGTTCCCTCAAAGTTGAAATGGAGATCAGCGAATCACAAGGGTATCATGGGAATAAGAATCAAAAAGTGGATTTTAATTCTTGCAGTCTGATGGGGAAATCTAATAGTGCTAATAAATTTCAACATCCCACAGGTCAATGGTGTAGAAAAAATCACCAAAAAAATTTCCTATGTGGGATGAGGAAAGGATTTAGGTATGGGAAGGAAGGACAACTAGCTAGAAATTACTAATAGGAGAAACCCACTGATGTGATAGAGGAAAGGAATTCTTCAATCAACCCTCAGTTCATGGTTCATTACTTGAACTGCAAGGAACCAAGGCACTTTTCAAATCAATGCACTAAGCCAAGTGTTTTCGAAGACAACCAAAAACCTCCAAGGTAGAAAGGGAGATATTTTTACATTATAACCACTAAGGTGGATCTTAAACATGAAGTGGTGACACATACACTAGTTATTCATTCATGTATAGTGAACAAACTTTTTAATTCTAGTTCTACACATTCCTTAATATCATGAAAGTTTATTAGAACTATTCAAACTCCACCAAAAAACATGGGATTGGAGTTATCGATGAAAATGAAAAATGGGGAAATTATTACATTTATGGTATATAACTCCTTCCCTATCATAATTTGTGGGATGAAATTCTTAGTGAACCTTTTCATACTCCCTTTGGTGGAATTTGATGCAATTCTGGGTATGGATTGGCTTTCCCTATATAGATCCAAAATAAATTTCCACGAGAATGAAATCATTCTCTATATCACGAATCAACACCCGATTCTATCAAAGTTCAAGGAAGAAGATGAATCTTCTTTAGCGTCAACATCACAAGAATAGATATTATTTCCCTATGAGCAAGAGTATCTAGCTCAAATTATTGAGTCTAATGAAAGAATCATCCTTAAATACATGCCTATTGTGAGAGAATATGATGATGTGTTTCCCAAAGAATTTCTTGGTCTTCCTCCTTGTCAATAGGTTGAATTTTCAATAGATCTTATACCTGGGGTGTTACCATTATCCAAGAATTCATGTAGAATGGTTATTGTGGAACTTGAAAAGATGAAGAAATAACTACATGATAATATGGATAAAGGGTTTATATGCCCAAGTGCTTCACTATAGGGTTCACCAGTCCTCTTTGTCAAGAAGCAGGATGGGTTAATGCGCCTTTTCATTGATTATCATGAGCTTAATAAGATAAAGATAAAGAACAAGTATCCTCTAACTTGGATTGATGAATTATTTGATTAGCTACCTGGAGTAAAATACTTCTCCAAGTGGATTTGTGTTCAAGATATTACCAAGTTTGGGTGAAGAAGGAGAATATTTCCAAGACTACTTTTTGTATGAGGTACGGGCATTATGAGTTCATAGTGATGCCCTTTGATATTACTAATCCTCCACCAATCTTCATGGACTTGATGAATTGAGTCTTTAGTTATTACCTCGACAAATTTTTTGTAGTATTTATAGATGATATTATCATACTCTCTAAAATAAAAGAGGATCATGAGGAGAATCTGAGCACTATTCTAAAGACCTTGAAAAAGTATAATCTTTATGAAAAGTAAAGAAATGTGAGTTCTGGTTAAAGGAAGTCTAATTATTGGGACATACATCACAAGTAATTGGATATATATGGACCCTTCAAAAATAGATGAAATTTAAGGATGGATGAGGCCAACATATGTGACAGATATCTATAGTTTCCTTGGATTATCTAGGTACTATCATCAATTTTGGAGAAATTTTTAACTATTATAAAACCCTCTAACCAAGATAAATCAGAAGGGACTCAATTTTTCTTGGAATGATGAATGTGAAGAGATTTTTAAAGAGCTAAAAATTAGGCTTACCATTTCCCATGTGCTCACACTACCCACAAGTGGAGAAAATTTCATGGTATTTAGTGATTCTTAGAAGAACAGATTAGGTTTTGTGTTAATAAAGAATGAAAAATTCATATCCTATGCTTCAAAGAAGTTGAATTTTTATGAACATAACTACATAATGCATGATTTGGAGTTGGATGTAGTGATATTTTTATTGAAATTATATTTTCATTATCTCTTTGGGGAGAAGTGTGAGATATATATGGATCACAAAAGTCTCAAGTATATATTCACATAGAAAGAGCGGAATATTCACCAACAATGATAGTTAAATATATTCATGGACTATGACTGCTCAGTCCACTAGCATCCTGGTAATGAAAATAAAGTAGAAGATTCTCTAAGTAGAATTTATCCAATAATTCTATCATTGATGAGAATTGAGATGGATTTGATCTTATTATATTTGAAAAGGATGGACATGGGAATCATAAAGGAATGAACATCATAAATCCCTTCACAAATGATTGATCAACCATCCCTTATATAAAAGATAAAGGATTATTAGATAAATGATCTGGGAATTTAGAAAAAAAATATAAAATATATGAAAAGGGAAATCCTTCGATTACAATGTTAATGAAGAAGGTGTTGTGATATTTGGGTCAATATTATGTGTACCATCAAATGTTGAGTTAAATAATGAGTTGTTGGATGATGCACATAGCTCAACCTTCTCCATCAACCTAGGAATCACAAATATGTACTAATATCTACGAGAAAACTATTGGTGGGACAATATGAGGAAGGAGATTGTGGAATATACATCAATATGTATTGTATGTCATCAATTGAAAGAAAAAAGGAAAAAAATACATATGGATAATGAAACTATTACCTATACCTACATAGAAATGGGAAAACATCCCCATGGAATTTTTCAATGGTATTCCAAAGACATCAATAAAGAATAATGATATATGGGTTATGCTGTATATTCTTAGAAATATTGTTTAATTCATTGTTATTTGAGAGGATTTCTCACTCTATCAACTTTTAAGGATATACATTAGAGAAGTGGTGAGGCTGCATGGAACACTACTATCAATTGTATCCAATCGAGATCCAATATTCACCTCTAATTTTTTGAAAAGTCTCCAACATGCTTTGAATACTAATTTGAAATTTAGTACATCTTATCACCCTCAAACCGATGGCCAATCTGAGCAGACTATCCAGAAACTTGAGGACATGTTGATATCATGCTCTATTGACTTCAAAGGAGGATGAGACCAATACCTTCCTCTAGTCGTGTTCTCATACAATAACAGTTTCCACTCTAACATCCAAATGGCCCCCTATGAAGCCCTTTAAAGGAAGAGGTGCACAAACCCTTCATGTTGGGATAAATTTGGGAAACGAAAACTGTTAGGTCCTAAAATGGTCAAAGAAATGGTAGAAAAAGTTAAGAACATTCAAAATCACATCAAAGCTACTCAGAGTTGAAAAAAGATCTATGATTACAATCATTTAGGAGACCTAGAGTTTGATTTTGGATACATGTTATTCCTCTTTATATCTCTATGTAATAAGGTCATGAGATTTGGAAAGAAGGGATAGATTAATCTAAGATACATTGGCCCCTTTGGGATCCTTGATCGCATTAAAACGGTGGCCTACCGACTAGAAATCTCACCTAAACTATCTCATGTACATGATGTATTCTTTGTATCCCTCTTGAGAAAGTACATACCAGACCCCTCACATGTACTTAATCTATATGTGGTACCATTGGATAATGATCTCTCATATGAAGTACAGTCGGTGAAGATCTTATATCGTAGAGACAAAGATCTACAAAATAAGACAATTCACCAGGTCAAGGTGTTGTGGAGAAACCAAAAGTTTGAAGAAGCAATGTAGGAACTAGAGGAAGTGATGAGGCAGATTTAACCTCATCTATTTTAGTGCGATAAATGATAATTTCAAGGGTGAAATTTCATAAGGGGGATATTTTAACGAATTGAACTATTATAAATAAAATTCCCCTTTTGATTTAATTAAATTTCTTATTATGTATTATGGATATAAAAAACACATGAAATTATTTGGTTTTATATCCTAATGGATTTAAAAGACCATTAAGCATCATTACTGTTGATAATATATCAGTTGAATAGTGGTTGCATGATTAGTATAAATATAGGATTTTATCAAATCAAATTGACATAGACAAAGGAAGTGATGTCCTCGACTAGTAGGATCATACCATTTGAAGCTCATTTATAAGAGAATCCAAGGGATATATCATCACTGGTATTTTTTCTTGACTAATACCAAGATGAGATCCAAAAACATAATCATGATAAAAACCATTTATGGGATAATTTCAAGCTCATTGAGATCATGACCCAAACCGTGTTCACTAAACCACCCCATGAAAGTCTCACTATCGTGCACCATACTCTTAGGGTGTTCGCTGGTGTATTAAATGGATATATATAAAGACCCTAGAAATATGATTATGGGCATTAATTTTTATAGAATAATGAATATATTTTTATCCTATAATTGTTACTTTATAAATGATTTTTATTTTGATATAAAAAAACATTAATAGTAATTTTGGGTAATATTAAAATTCAATTAAGGAATTTATTTTGATGAATTAATAGAATTTTTAAATAAATAATATTTTAATAAAATATTATTATTAATTTTTTTTATTAAATATAAATTATCACATGGTTTTTATGAAGTCAAATGTAATTTTTATAAGGGTTCGAAAACTGTTATTGTAAAAAACCCATCATTTTCAATAAATGTCAGTTATTATTTCAAAAGTGAAAATTTACATACTCATAATATTATTTATATAAAATTAATATTATTTTTTTAATCAGAATGTTGAAATTATCCAATTATTAGTTTTTCATAATTTTTTGAGACAGTCAAATTTTCGGGTACTAATTAAATATTGTATAAATATACTTTGTGTATTATGAATCATAATAACCCAAAAGTGATATAATAAATACTATAAATGGTATTAATGACCAAATATATGTTTTATATTTAAAATAATGTGATTTTATATTTATTTGGTTAATTTTATAAAGCCTTTATGAATCCTCCAAAACCATTAATATATTTTAATGTTTTAAAATCATTTCTTTAAGAGCATGACTAACTTCCACATAATCAAGGGTATTATTTTATTAATTTTGTCCCTTTAAATTATAAAATAATTAAAACCACTCCCATTTGGAAGAAACCATGGAAACAACTATGGTAAGTTTTGTGTTTTTTGTAATTTTATTATATAGAGTGAAAAACCTAAGTTTGAGAAATAATAATGAAAACCCCATTCATTTCCTATATAAACCCACCAAGATATCATTTATCTTCACTAAAATCAATTTAAAGTGTAATTAGTCTTCCATACCATCTTTATATTCCTCCAAAGGTTCCCCCAATTTCTCAATAATCTCCTCCCACGCATTTGGAGTCACACACTCAAGTAAGGGATTTTCACCTCCTCTTATTTATTCAACTTTGTTTATTATATTATGAATTTTATTTCCAATTAATAATGTTTGTATATGTATTTACATGTACCTATTACTACCCATTTAATTTACAAATTAGTATTTACCCCATTCACTCTCATCAACCCGTTTTATGAATTTTTATGTGACGTTGTTATGGAGCCGAAATTTCACCGCGATTTTTCCATGCCAAAACGATTGTGTAGTGAATACATACTCATTTCCTATCATGGGTGTTCAAATTTATAAACTTATAATTATTTGACTTTGGAATTAAATGTATTTATTACACAGTCATTTATCATAGAATAAAATATTATTATGAATGAATTCATGTTGTATGATCTATGTGTCACACTTAAGCATGAGAATGAAATGAAAGTGACGGGTGCACTCAGAATGATATAGCACTCCAATACATTGGGTAATGTTTAGTCTCATGATATTTAATATTGGGATAGGGATAAAAAATTATTAATTTATTGGAATTTTTCCATAATTATGTCTTCGTATTTAGAATTGACCTATGTTTATGATGTAGTGTTTTAAGTTGTTGTCAAATTTACCATGTTATGATTATCACGTTATATCATGCCTTATTATTCATATATTTGATTCCCAAACATTTTATTACCATTTTATATGCCTATTTTATAACTTTTGTCACCTTATTCCATGTTTATTCTCTTACTGGGCTTTATAGATCACCGTTTTCTTATGTATATCCTCAGGTTATCCCATATAGTTTTAAAAGCCATGGAATTATAGAAGCATGTTGAAGAAGTTTTCAATAATGTTGTTGTATCCCATATTCAATATGTTATACTACATACCTAATCCCTAAATAAACTATACTTCTCAATATTTTGGGTTGTATTATGTGTAAATTTATGTAATAAAATGTGAATTAATATGTAATAAAGAACAAGGTTGTCATATTCTTAGTTCCTACATGGGCGGCAAGTGTGTGTCTGTTCCAGTTGGTTTTCGATGATGAGAATGGAAGCTGATGATTATTGTAATTATTATGGGTGTTGGGGCAGAATAATTTATGAACCATTCCAATCATGTGGTGGTAGTGTGAGTTCTAGGTTCTTTTATAATTTTTTTATGGTGGAAATGCTAAGCATCGAAAGTTGGTGGTTATAAGCTAAAGCTTATTGTTAGGATCACCCTAGCTCCACGATTTATTGGGTGATTTTGTAATCAATGTTTCCATTGGATGGTATCATGTAAGAACCATCGTGTTGTTTCAGTTTTGACAACAATCATTGATTTGAGTTTTGGTCGGTTGAGTTCCTTGATTTGGAGGTTGTGATTTAGTTTTGTTTTGGGAATTTGGAAACAGAATGAGGCTTTTGGAAATAACTGGTGATTGAAGTACGTCAAGAGGTGTAGATTAATGACCACTAGGACTTCTCAAGGATGAGAAGTATTATGGTGGGGAGGTTTTAAGATCTTATTTCCATATGATTTTAATATTTATGAAGTAATTTTAATTTTAATTTACTTGACAGGTCAAATTTAGGATCAAGTATCATAATGAGATTCTGAGATTTGGAAGGCCTAAAAGTAATTTTTTAGATGAGTAATGATTCTAAAGAGGTATCTTGGGTGTTTGTATGAGATTTTGAGGCTTTAAGTTAAGTTTTAGGAAGTTTTATCATGTTTTTCCAAGTGCACAGTTTGGTGTTCACGATTTTGGGGAAATCCTACAACACCTTAATGCTCAAAAGGGTTTCATTTCATTTTTAACTAAACATGGTTGTGTTTCATGGTTACCACAGAGTTAAGTGTAAATTGTGTGGGGTTCAAGGGGAAACCATGTGAGGATTTGGAGGGCCCATACAAGGTTCTTGTCATGCGCATAGTTTGAGACAGACCGTGCACCTTATTACAGTGGTGTGTGGCACGGTTGGTTCATGGTTTGGAAAACCTTGTGGTCAAACCATGTGGTAGTTTTTTCTTGGATCGTGCCAACTACACGATTAGTTCATGGTTTGGGAAACCATGTGGTTTCCCAGATTCCACAAAATGGGTTATTGTTCTAAAATACCCCCTCAGGTTTTTCATCCCCTCCTCTTATTCCTCCCTAATTCGGTGTACACAGACCTGGGGGATCCCAATCCTCTTCCTCCTTCTCCCACCCTTTAACTTGGGCTGATTTCACGGTGTTTCTTCAGTGTTTATGGTTGTATTTCTCTTCCTTCTCCTTCATTTTCCCCCTTTTCATGTTTATTTCTAATTTTGGATGTGCTGGTTTAAGGGTTTAATCTTGATTCCACCAGAGTATGGTGGAATCAACCAAGGATGATGGGGTCTTTTGTTAGCTTGTATAGGGGAGTTCCCGATATGGATTTCGCATAGTGTTTCATGGTGTTTCGTTATGCTATGTGTTCATGGTGAATTTTCATATTTTTTTAATGGATTAATTTAATTAAGTGTTGAATGGTATTTTATTATAGTTATTTTCCCAAGAATGGTGTCTATGGTATATTATGGACCTCCAATGGCAGTTTCTTAGATTTTTGATAAGAGGTGAGCACCCGGTGGGTTTCTAAACAATATGAAAAGTATGGTTTTGGTTAATTAATTAGTTATATTAATCATAATTAATTAATTATTGATTATTCATGTGAGGTTGGAGATTAGATGGTTGTGGATAGATTGGTTGGATGCCAAAGAGTTTGGACGAGACTTGGATAGGCCTTGGAAAGGCCTTTGTGCTTTGGAATTGTTATGGAAATATTCATTAATGAGGTAAGTGGTCTAAGAGCTTAAATCATAGTCTTGTTTATTGGTTTTCTTGTGTATTTATAATTTTTCATAAATTCCATGTGTTCAGTTTTTGATAACTTGGATTAGTTAAATTGGTTTTGAGCTTAGTATTGATACTGTAGACCTTCTACAGATCATGTTGGGTCTATGGGTGTTTATAAGACTGAACCTATGGTCACCCATGGGGTGTTTTATTTAAAATAAATGGTAAAATGGGATTGTAAATGGGTAAAGAGAGTGGGTTACATGATTAAAATAGTTTAGATCTTTGGTTTTCTAGATTGAATGGTTAAGGGTTGCTTGGTAGGACTTGGGGATCAATGATTTAAAATATGTGAAATGATGATTGGAATGCTTTTATTTGTTAACATTTTATGAAAATGTATCTGAGGTTTTTGATATGGTTTTAAATGTGTGCATTGAGGTTTGACCTAGTTTAGGGTGTTATATGGGGGGGAATCCTTATTTCGATACAGTTCTTATTTTAAAATGATGTTTTGACATCCACATAGCTTATAAAAAGGGGATTATAAATGGATTTATAATTTTAATTTGAAACGGGTGGGTGGATGTCCATTTGGTGAAATTCCTTGATCACTCCATTAATGATTTTGATTAAAAGGATGAATTTGGCCTTGTTTTGGTGTAAAATGTCTTTAGGGATCTTGGTAAATGATAATGGTTTAAAAGGGGGTTTTTTGTGGTTTTTGAATGTTTTGCAAGTTCAAAATTTTGAACCTTGAAAACTTATTATTGGTGAAATGGTTAAAGGTGTTGGTCATGACGTTCCAAACCTATAGAAAGATATATTGGTCATGGTTGTCCACATAATTGTTGGGTTATTGTCCATGGAGGTCTACACCCATGGTTTAAGATGTCAGTCATGGCAATACACATTGTTGTTGGGTTGTGGGACATGGAGGTTGACACCTGTGGTTTATGATGCTGGTCACATTGGTCCACATCATTTATTGGGTTTTTCATACATGGAATCTCGTATATAACAACCCTACTCTTTATAACACACTTAAACATTATTTATTACATAAACTTGCACTTAATACAACCCTTAAGATCAATATTTCTAGTGTCTGTTGGGATTAGGAACATTACATGACAACTTAAGACATAAAATTAAACATATTTATTGAAAACTTCTTTTACATGACCATAACATTCCTATGTACTTAGCATTGCATGAGATGACCTGAGGACATACATAAGAAAATGGTGAGCTATAAATCCCAATAAGGGGGTAAACAAGGCATAAAATGAAGAATAAAATACATGTTAGGAAATATTCATATCAATGGATCATAAGAGATACATGAACATAAATACAGGATATAGTATGATTATCATTACATAGAAATGTGGCAACAATATACAACATGATATTAGCATGAGCCAAGGCTCATTGCACATGGATTATCATGAGTAAACCCCCATTGCACATGAATTAGAATGAGTAAACCCTCATTTCACATTAATTATCATGAGTAAACCCTTATTTAATATGGAGTATCATGAAACTAAATATTAACCAATCCATTATATCACCATCAAGGCGTGCCCTTCATAAGCATTTTAATCTCATACTTAAGTGTGCCACATAGATCATATAACATGGATTAATTAAACATCATAATTTATTCCATGATAATGTAACGTGTAATACATGAATTAAATTATATAATCAATAAGTATATGTGCATAAAGTTTAATACCCTTAATAGAGAAATGGGCATGGTATTCACTACATGATGATTTTAGCATGGAAAATCGCGGTGCAATTTCAGCAGCCTAACAGCGTGACATAAAAATTCATAAATCTAATTGATGAGAGATAAAGGGGTTTATCATTATATATACATGAAATTGAAAGTAAATTTTTCATATAGATATATGTCCCAACACAGGTAATTTGGAAATAGAACTCGTAACATAATCAAGAAACTTGAAGAAAGAGGAGAAATAGAATAACTCTTAGGAAATTTGGGCATGGTAATGGGTGTACATGGGACGGATTAATGCGAGATAAATAGGTCTATCATCATTAAAAAATAATTGGGGAAGTATGGGATATGTGCTAAATCATACCATAACATTTGTAATAGAAAATAAAAGGGTATAACAACCTAATGAACCTTGGATAAAAATGAGAAAGGAAGGAATCCCTTACTTGAGTTTGTGACTTAAAAAGATTTAAAAGGGTCTTATTGAAAGATTGGGGTGCCTTGGGAGGATTATAGATAGGGGATGGAAGATTAGGGGAATTATACAATGATTTTGAGTGAAAATAAGTGGGATATTGGGGGGGTTTATATAGGAAAGGAGAGTAAATTCTTTATTATTTAGGTTTTGGACACTACACACTAAAATATTCAAAACCACAAACCATACCATGTTTTTTGCCCATGGTTTATGCCAAAGGGGAATGGTATAAAATATTTTACATGTTAAAGGTCCTAACATATTAAAATACTAAGCTTGCTTATGTGGAGGTGAGTCACACTCTCAAGGAAATAATTTTAAAATGCTAAAATATTTTATAAGTCTTGCAAGGTCCAATAAGGCATTATAAAATAAGTAAAAATATATAAAATCACATTATTTTAATAGGAAAACATATATTGGGCCTCTAATAACCATTATATTATTTATTACATCATTTTGGGGTCATTATGATGTCATAAAACACATATTTTATTTATACAGTATTTAATTTTTACCCAAATATTTTACTGTCTTAGGAAATTATGAAAAATTAACCATTGGATAATTTTGATATCCTGATTCCAAAAATAATATTTATTTTATCTAAATAATTTTATAAATATGTGAATTTTTACTTTTAAAATTAAAACTGATATTGATTGAAAATTCATAGGTTTTGACAAAAGTAGTTTTCAAACCTTAATAAAAATTACATTCCACTTCAAAAAAATTAAATACTCATTTATTATTCATAAAATTAATTTGACAATAATAATTTATTAATATATTAATTATTTCAAAAAATCATTAATTCCTTAAAATATGTATATTCTGTTTTATCGTATAAAAATATAACTCTTATCAAACTGATTACTTAATAATTTACAGATAAAAAACTGATATAATAATTATTTATAAATTTTTTTTATAATTTTATTAATAAAATCCTTAGTTTAATATAATAATGTATATATTTCTCAAAAGTACCATTTTTACCCGAAGAATCAATTTATTAAATTCATCATTTTTTTAAGAAATACTATTCTCATAAATGAATTGATGGAATAGGAATTTTATTTAAAAAAATGGATTACACAATAACTAACTAATACCTTATTACATAACCCCTTATAACACCCACATAAGACCTAAGGGTAATGTGTGTGATGATGACAGACTCTTGGGGTGGCTTGGATAACATCGCTCTGGTGGTAATCTCTATTAACTTGAACTTCTCCCATAGGTGATTCTGTTTAAGCTTAACGTGTTGAAGCTTGGCTTGGGCTTGGTAATGAGCAAATCCCAATGATGCTATCTCCTTTCCAAAAATTAAAAAATGATCTTTGTATGGCCTGAGTCTACTTGATGGGGCCATCCTCTCCTTTGTGTCAAAAGGATTCTTTTTAAAATCCTTAAATTTATATTAGTCATGTGATCACTATTTAATGTCTATATTATCAATGTTAATGATACTTAACAATAATTTAAACTCAATAAAAAAACAGTGCACGTTTTTTTCTACAAGACATTAAAAGAAACATAATTCTATTCAAAAATGATCGGGTCATTACAACATTCCCCTTTAATAAATTTCACCCTTGAAATTTCTTTTTCCCACACTAAAACAGATGAGGGTAACAATGCCTCATCACTCCCTCTAGTTCCCATATTGCTTCTTCAAAATTGGGATTTCTCCACAACACTTTGACAAGGGGAATTTTCTTATTTCGTAGAAATTTTTACCTACGATCTAAGATCTTCATCGGCTTATCTTCATAAGAGAGTTCATTCTCCAATGGTACCACCTCTAGATTGAGTAAATTTTATGGGTTAGGTATGTATTTTATCAATATTGATACATGTAATACATCATGTACTTGAGATAGGTTCGGTTGGAGTGCTAGTCGATAGGCCACTTCTCTAATGCGATCAAGGAAATAAAAAGGGTTGATGTACCTTGGACTAAGCTTTCCCTTATTCCCAAATATCATAACTCTTTTCCGTGGTGATATGAAGAGGAATACCATGTCTCCAACATCAAACTCTAGGTCTCTCGATGATTTTCAGCATAGCTTTTTTATCGACTCTAAGTAGGTTTAATGTACTGCTGAATTGTCTTAACCTTCTCCACAATTTCTTCGACCATTTCTAGACCTATAATTTTTCTCTCCCCAACTTCATCCTAACATGTCAGTGTTCTACGCCTCTTCCCATAAAGGCATTCATAAGGAGCCATTTGGATTCTTGTGTGGAAACTGTTGTTGTAAGATAACTCAACTAGAGGAAGATATTGACCTCATCCTCCTTTGAAGTCCACAGAGAATGCTCTCAACATGTCCTCAAGTGATTGGATAGTCCACTCAGATTGAACATCACTTTCAGGAGGATAAGTTGTAATGAAGTTCAGCTCAGTATTCAGAGTATGTTGGAGACTCTTCAAGAACTTAAAGGTGAATCTTGGATCTAGATCACATACAATCGATATTGGTACACCATGAAGCCTTACTACTTATCTGATGTATTTTCATGTAATTTGATCCAATGATAAATTCTCTCAAATTAAAATGAAGTGTGTAGTCTTTGTAAGATGATCTATAACAACCCAGATAGAATTATTTAATTTGGATTTATTCAAAAGTCTGGTGACAAAGTCCATGGTGATGTTTTCCCATTTCTATGTTGGTATGGGTAATGGTTGCATAATCCCCTTAGACTTATGCCTCTCTTCCTTCACATGATTAAATACCAGGAACTTTGATGTATACTCATCGATATCCTTATTCATGTTATCCCACCAATAATTATCTAAAACATCTCAATACATCTTTGTGTTTCCTGGGTGAATGGAGAAATTCAAACTATGTGAATCATCCAAAAGTTCTTTCTTTAACTTTATATTTGATGGAACACATAGTCTTAACCCAAATCTCACAATTCCTTCTTCATTAACATTTACCTCTAAGTAAATCTTTTTTCTGATAGTTTTCACTTTCTCTTGAATTCCCATATCATCCTTTTCAGCATCCTTTAGGCTTTCTAAAAGATATGGTTGAGAAATAATTTGTGAAAGGATTGATGATGTTCCCTTCAGTATAACTACCATGTCCATATTCATCAAATCTAAGAAGATTGGATCCTTTTAAATTTTCATCAATGATAGAATCGATGGGTCCTTTCTACTTAGAGCATTTTCCACCTTGTTCTATTTCCCATGGTGGTAATGGATTGAGCAGTCATAGTATTTGATCAGCTCTAACCATCTTCATTGGTGCATATTAAACTCTTTCTGGGTGAATATATACTTGAGATTTTTGTGATTTGTATATATTTCACACATCTCCCCAAAAAGGTAATGTCACCAAATTTTCAAAGTGAATATTGCTGCATCCAACACCATATCATGTGTCAGATAGTTCTGCTATTGAACTTTCAATTGCCTTGAAGCACAGACAATGACTTTGTCATTTTTCATCAACACACAACCCATGACCTTCTTCGATGATTCAATAAATACCACAAAAAGTTATCCACTTGTGGGTAGTGTGAGCACGAGTGTAGTTATAAGCCTCCTTTTCAACTCCTTGAAGCTCTCTTCACATTAATCATTCTAAGAAAACTCGACTCCCTTCCGAGTTAGATTGGGAAGTGGGTTTGAAAACCATGAGAAATTTCTCACAAATTGGTGATAATATCAAGATAACCCAAGGAATCTACAGATATCCATCACAGATGTTGGCCTCGGACATCCCTCAGTTGAATTTTTCTTGGAGGGATCCACATAAATCCCATTGTTTGTGATGATATGACAAATAATGACACTTCCTTCAACCAGAACTAACACTTTTTGTACTTTTCATAGAGTTTCTCCTTTCACAAGGTCCCCAGTATAGTGATTAGATTCTCCTCATGATCCTCCTTAGTTTTAGATTATATTATAATATCATCTATAAAGACAACCACAAACTTGTCGAGGCAATCTCTAAAGACTCTATTCATCAATTCCATGAAGATTTATAGAAAATTAGTGAGTTATAAAGGCATTACTATGAATTCATAGTGCTCGTACCTTGTACGAAAATCAGTCTTGGGGATATCCTCCTTCTTCACCCTTACATAGTAATTTCCCGACCACAGATCCACCTTGGAGAAGTATTGTCCTCCACGTAGCTGATCGAACAAGTCATCAATTCATGGAAAATGATAGTTGTTCTTTATTGTGATTTTTTTGAGCTCACGATAATCAATGAAAATTTTCATTGACCAATCCTTCTTTTTGACGAAGAGGATTGGTTCACCCCATGGTGAAGCACTTGGGCATACAAACCCTTTATCAAGATTCTCCTATAGTTGTTTCTTTAGCTCTTCAATCTTCACAATAGTCATTCTATATAGAGTCTTGGAAATTGGCAATGCCCTGGGTGTGAGATCAATCGATAATTCAACATCTCTTCTAGGAGGAAGACCAGTCAATTCATCAAGAAACACATCAATGAATTCCCTCACAATATGCATGTCTTCAAGGATGGTTCCTTCCTTGGACTCAATTATCTGAGAAATATACGCATGATAATAGGGTAGTAATATCCATGCCTGATATGATGGTTCTAAGGAAGATTCATCCTTCTCCTTGCAGTTGTATAGAATCGAGGGTCGATTTTCCATATGGAGAGTATTTTTTGTCTCACAGTAAATTATATTGGCTGTATATAGGGAAAGTTAATCCATGCCAAGAATTGCATCAAATTCTACCAGAGGGAGTATGATGAGGTTCACTGGGAATTTCATTCCAAAAATTGTGATAGGGGAGGAGTTACATTCATGTGATGCAATAATTGCCCCATTTTTCATTATCACAGACATCTCCACTTACATGATTTGTGGTGGTGTTTGGATTGTTCTACTAAACCTTTGGGATATAATAGAATGCGTAGAACCATGGGTGATAACCATAACTTTCACTTTTTGATTATGGTTCTACATTATCCAATATTGACTTAGGGATGAGTACTTTTAAACTATTGAACACATAAAGGGGAATACAATGACATAAATATATAACTTAAAAATTACACTTATTTCCTTAAATTATGAATTTATATGCTTTAATCTAAGTTATCCATGATCTATTTCCTAATGTATATTCTTATGGTCTTTTTTTATTAACTTAATAATGGTTCGTACTAACTTATGAATTTACCGAAGCATATCCCCCAGGAGTGTCGAACCAAGAGTGCAGCAAGGCCCATTTTCGTGCACCAGTTTCCATTCGAGTCTAGCTCAAAGAGGTGTTTTCGGGTTTTCCCCTAAATATATCTGTTCCAAAGCCACCTCTACTTGTTCATATCCATACAAGGATTTATTTTCTTGATAAACCACTTACTCTATACTCACCAAAATCTAGGGATGTTTTTATTATATTTAGTCTTATCCCTAAGGGTTTCATTAGGGTTTTCTAATCCTAATCCCAAAAATAACTAAATATATCCTATAATACCAACTATAATAACTCTTCTCTTTATTATACACATAAACATGATTTATTACATAAAATTTCACTTAATACAACTAAGAAGATTGATATTTATAGGGTATTTGGGAATTAGAAACAATATATGACAACTTAAGACATAAAATACAACACCTTTATTGAAAAATTCTTTTATATGACCCCCAAATTCCATTGTACTTAGCATTTCATGGGATAACCTAAGTACATACATAAGAAAAGGGTGAGATATAAATCCTAGCAAGGGAGTAAACAAGTCATACCATGAAGAATAAAATACATGTTATGAAATAGTAATATCAACGGATCATAATAGAAACATGAATATAAAATCATGATATAGCATGATTATCATAATATGGAAACATGGAAACAATATGCAACATGATATAAGCATGTTCCAAGGCTCATTGTACATGGATTAGCATGAGAAAACCATCATTGCACATGAATTAGCATGAGTAAACCTTAATTTCACCAGAATAATCATGGGTAAACCCTAATTTCACATGACATATCTTGATACTAAACATTACCCAATTCATTGGAACGCTGTCAGGGTGTACCCTTTGTAAACATTTCAATCTCATGCTTAAGTGTGCCATATAGATCATATAACATGGATTCATTCAAAATTATAATTTATTACACAATAAATGAATCTGGAATACATACATTAAAGTATATAATCAATAAATATATGTTCATAAAGGTGAATACCCTTGATAGAGAAATGCACATGGTATTCACTACATGATGATTTCGGCATGGAAAATCACGGTGCAATTTAGGCTGCCTAACGGTGTGACATAAAAATTCATAAAACTTGTTGATGAGAGAGAAAATGGTATCTAATTATATATAAATTAAATCTATATTAAGGTGTTTATATAGATATATTTCCCAATATAAGTAATTTGGAAATAGAAGTTGTAACATAATCAAGAAACTTGAAGAAAGAGGAGAAATAGAATAACTCTTACGAATTTTCAGCATGGTAACAGGTGTGCATAGGAGGGATTAATGAGAGATAAATAGGTATCTCATCATTAAAGAATAAGGAGGTAAGTATGTGGGAGGTTCTAAATCATACCCCAACATTTTTATTTGAAAATAAAAGGGTATAACAACCTAAATAAAATTGGATAAAAATGAGAAAGGAAGGAATCCCTTACTTGAGTGTGTGATTTAAAAAGCTTGAAAAAGGTGATTATTGAGATATTGGGTTGCCTTGATAGGATCCTAGAGAGGGTAGGGAATAGTATGTATGTTCTCTAAGGATTTTTATTGAAGATAATTTGGATATTGTGTGGGTTTATATAACAAAGGAGAGGGAGTTCTTTATTGTTTAGGTTTTGGACACTACACACTATAATATTCAAAATCACAAACCATTCCCTGGGTTTTCACCATGGTTTTTGAAAAAGGTTAGTGGAATAAAATATTTTATAAGTTCAAGGTACGAACATATTAAAGTATTAGGCTTTCTTAAGTGGAGGTGAGTCACACTCTCAAGGAAATCATTTTAAAATGTTAAAATATTTTATAAGTCTTGGAGGGTCCACTAAGGAATTATAAAATAAGTAAAAAATAAATAAAATAACATTATTTTAAGTTGAAAACATATATTGGATTGATAATACCCATTATAGTATTTATTATATTATTTTGGAGTAATTCTTGATGTCATAAAACACATATTTTATTTATACGGTATTTAATTTTTACCCAAAAATTCGACAGTCTCAGAAAATAATGAAAAAATCACTGTTAGATAATTTCAACTTCCTGATTCTAAAAACAATATTCATTTTATCTAAATAATTTCCTAAATATTTTAATTTTTACTTTTAAAATGAAAACTGACATTTATTGAATTTTCATGGGTTTTGAAAAAAAATTGTTTCAAACCTTAAAAAAATTACATTTGACATTGTTGGTCGGAGTAGAGTACTCAAGAGGGGGGTGAATTGAGTATCTATAAAAATTTATATTTTAAAAGGTATTCTTAAAAAGGTTCCCCAATAATGTTAAATATATCCCAGTTAATCAAGGTTATACTGTTATGAAAGTTTGACTATTTAAATAACTTTTTAGAAGATTGATTAATTCTCAATAATCATAATATTAGTTATTAACATTAATTTTGAAGCTATTATAATAAGTCAAAACAATTATAACTTCTTTCCAATATTCATTATTAAAATAAATTTAGTGATTTTTGGATTAAACAGTAAAACAGTGAAAACTAAAGTAAAAAAGCACAACGGATATAAAAGAAGTGGTTCATTCTCAAGCTGAGACCTAATCCACTCTACTTGGTGATCACCTTCCACCAAGTAGTTTATATAAATATACTTTATCCACACCCTAGATCGGGGTTAACAACAACAAACAAGATTGTCCTGGTCACATGACCTCTTCCATAGTTTTTCATGGGAAAACACTAACAAGTCACACAAGGGATTCATCAACACTTATCTGTGGGAATACACAGGTGTAAAAAGATGTAAGATAAAGGATATCTTTTATCCTTTAGTTTGATGTAGGATTTAGTGTGTGTTATTATACAGACACACACACACTGCTCGAAAGCTAAAAATAGTACACAATAGAGCATAAGTATAGAGATAAGGTTAGAAGTGCTCTGAGTGTTAGTCCATGCAGCTATGGACTTCTGGGATGAAGTTGATGCAGAAATCGAGTCATCACATGGAAAACAGAGTATCTCAAGTCAGCTATATCTGTCTCATGTTCTTCTTGATGTTTATAGTACGAAGATGTCCTTGACTCTAGGATTCGAATATTCTTTTTATGTTCTTCAGCAGTGTCAAGTTGCATGTATCAGCTCTCTTCTCAAAAATGTTCTAAGTGTTTTTTTCAATATCGTTCTCACACCCTTGCTTCACACATTCTTATTTATGTTCTGCACTTTCCTTTTATTCTAGAGTGCATGTGTTGGAGCTGATAGGATGCATGTATTCTGCACCTCGTAGCTCATACTGTCAGGTGACATGTCTACAAAGAAACATTAATTATATCATTTCATTTTAAAATCTTCAAATATGACTGTTAGAAATTAAATTGAAACACCACAAAATGGATTAAGAAATGGTGTCACAGTCTGTCTGGAAATGGTCTCCATGAAACGATGTCTCCTTAAAACGATGTCTCATTGAAACCGTGTCTTCTTGAAATAGTGTCTTCTTGAAATGGTGTCTCCTTGAAATAGTGTATCCTTAATTTCATTTGAGTGATGAGATAGTCATGATGAAATAGTTATATAGGGATCAAGAACCATTATCATAGATGCGATGCTTGGTCATAGTGTTTGGTTAGAGTGTCTGGATGATCACAGTGTCTGTATGTTCAAAGTGTTTAGATGGTCACAGTGTCTGGATGGTCATGATGTCTGGATGGTCACGGGGTCTGGATGGTCACAGTGTCTGGATGGTCAGGGTGTATGGATGGTCATGGTTTCTGGATGGTCACGGTGTCTGGATGGTCGTGGTGTCTGGTTCCTTTTCCTAAAAAACAAAACCGGTGGCAGACTCACAGTGTATCAAAGATAGCCAAATATCAGTATTTAGACTTAAGCGGTGACATTCATAGAATGGATTAGACTTAATAAGTCATCAAAGAAATCATTATAAAGTAAATTAAATATAATTCACAAGTTTTATTCAAAGTATAAAGATACCAATCCTCTGTACACATGATTGAAGATAAATTACATTGCATTAACAAGTTTTTTCAGAATGGATAGGATTTTTTATCATTAAAACATGATTAACACATGAGGAGTCCAACAATCTACCCCTTTTTGATGATCACAAATCATGTGAGTGAGATATATATTCTTAGAGAATGTATCTCTTGTGTAATTATAATTTAGTGCATATAGAATACAGGTTTCTCCCCCTTTTAGGATTATCAAAAAGAGTAAATAAGACAACAAGAGTGCACAATGCATTAGATGGATAAAGAGTGTCATTGAAAATAGTAGTTGTCAAAACAAATGCAAAAAGATCCCTATCAAAAGATAGTAGTCACTATTCTTCATCACTGGCATGTCTTCTCTTTTCCCTTGGCAACAACATTAGAAGAATAATTCGTAAGAGGAGAGGTAGAAGTAGAATAAGGGAGTGAACTAGTTGACAGAGAAGGTTGTAGATGCCGAAAAATGATCTCAATGGATGAAGGAGGTTTTGGTGTGACAAAGTGAAGATATATTTTGACCTGGTGATCCATTCCAGGGTCTGGGAGGGACACGTGAAAAAATATCAGAGGCACGTGAAAAAAATATCTCCCATGTGAAAAAACGCGGGATCTGAGTAAATTTTCTACACAGGCGTGAAAACTTCCGTGCCATCGACCGCAGGCACAGAAATTTACGCGCGTCCTCCCCCACACAGTTGAACTTTCACACTGCCAATATTGGTGTGCAATCTTTCGTGCAGACCGGTTTCCGCGCAGATACAATGACCTAGAGCACCTATAAATAGAAGGCCACCCCTTTAACTCAAGGACAACTGAAGAATCTGAATCGTCTCCTCTGCATGAAATCCACCTCTCCTGCATGCAAAATCTCTCCTTAAGGTATGGTATTTTTCGTGACAGGTTTCCAGAGGTCCACCTTTGCGTTCAACCACTTAGGCTTAACCCTCTCCCAAATCCCTTTGTGTCTCGTCCACTGCGTGAAATCCCATCCAATTGTGCGCAATCCTTTCCAATTGCTCACAATCCCTTCCAATTGCATGCAATCCCTTCCAATTGTGAAAAATCCATTCCAATTTCGCAAAATATATTTCAATTGCATGCAATTCCTTCCAATTGCACTCAATCCCTTCGAATTTCACACAATCCCTTATAATTGTGCGCAATCTATTCCAATTGTGTGCAAAAACGCCACCCCCTTTGCACAACAAACCTCTCCAATTGCGCATCGACCCGGTCGTTTCTGCGCAATTGACTCAATTGTGCGTCGGCCTGGAATGTTCCACATAATTGTTCTATTTTGGGTGCAAGCATCCCACTTTGTGTGCATATGTTCGATTTGTCTCTTTCGGACATCATTTTTTGGTTCCTCCCAAGCCTAAAACATCTACGGTGCAAACATTTTTCTCATACGACCTTCTAGGCATGTACGAAGTAACTTTAAAGTCCCTTGGACGATCTCGCCCGTTGCGTTGCTTCTACTCATGCTTCTTCGCACAGGCACGCTAATAGTTGTTGCTTCTTCGTATTGGAATGATAATGGTTTTAGCTTCTTTGAATATCTACGCTAATGTGGACCCCCAATGGGATCACCTCATGACATCCCCCCGCCAAGGTGTTGCATGTCCCTTCTCTTCACCAAGGTGTAGAAGGTGCCGATTATGTAAGTCCTAGGGGTGCGGAGTTCACCCGCCTCATCTGAGCTATAGGTTGTTAAAATTCCAAGTGTCATCATCCTCAGCAAATGACATTAAACTATAACCTCACCCCATTCCTTCCATGCGAGGTGCCCCACCTTAGACATTCTGCATGCCCACTGGTCTCCACGGGAGTGAGATCATTCCTCACATGGAATGACATCATATTTATTGGAATGACGTTCATCCATGGGGAAAGGTAAACCACCTTGGTGTAAGCCCCTAGACTTTATTGCAGGAGGTAGAATCCCTACCCCTCATCTCTTCCGTGCCAAATCCCTCTCCCACTGGGCTTTGTCACCACTCAGGCCTCCACCCTAGTGTAAGTACCAATCTCCATCTCTTTGGGCCACTAACCACGTGTAAGCCCCTATTTCTTCTTTGGGATACTAACCACATATAATCCCCACTCTACTTCCCATGGATGCACCTTTCGCGACATGATCTTTGGGTCTTTGTTGTCTCTTGTTTCTCACACCGAGCATGACTCACATGGTATTAGAGTAAGCATTGACCATGACATACTTTCTGGACAACCTAGAGTTTAAGCCCCACACCACTCTTGAACTACGATGTATTTGATCCTTACCATGGAGGGGTACGGAGGAAGCCTCCTTGAGGTTTAATCCCAACAACCATTGGTCCCGACCATCTTCATGTCGGTTCACCACACCACTTCTGAACTACGAGGTATTTGATCCTTACCAAGGCGGGTTACATAGGAAGCATCCCAGAGGTTCAATCCCAACAACTATTGGTCCCGACCATCTTCACGTCAGTTCACCAAACCATCCTGAACTGTGAGGTCTTTGATCCTTGCCAAGGTGGGGTACATAGGAAGCATCCCTGAGGTTCAATCCCAACAACCATTGGTCCTGACCATCTTCACATCGGTTCACCACACCACTCCTGAACTACGATGTATTTTATCCTTGCCAAGGCGGGGTACATAGGAAGTCTCCCTGAGGTTCAAGCCCAACAAACATTGGTCTTGACCATCTTCACATCAGTTAAACAAACCAATTTTAAAATGCGAGGTCTTTGATACTTGCTAAGGAGGGGTACGTAGGAATCCTCCCTGAGGTTCAATCCCAATAACCATTGGTCCTGACCATCTTCATTTCGGGTCACCAAAACATCCTGAACTACGAGGTATTTGATCCTTGCCAAGGTGGGGTACGTAGGAAGCCTTCATGAGGTTCAATCCCAACAACCATTGGTCTTGACCATCTTCACTTTGGTTCACCAAACCATTCTGAACTACGTGGACTTTGATCCTTGTCAAGATGAGGTACGTAGGAAGCCTCCCTGAGTTTCGAACCCAACAACCATTAGTCCCGACCATCTTCACATTGCTTCTCACTCCACTTGAACTATGTGGACTTTGATCCTTTCCAAGGAAAGGTACCTAGGGAGCCTCCCTGAGGTCCAAACCCATCCAGTGGTAAGCCATATCAACCCCATCCAGTGGTATTTTGTTGCGACCCCCATCCAGCGGCAAGCTGTTATTATCCCCATTCAGCAGTAAGCCTTTGAAGTCTCCAATAGATGGTAATCCATTTTAAGATAAACTAAGTGGAATTTGATTCCCTACCACGAGGATACGTAGGATGTCTCTTTGAGACTCAATCCCATCATAATCCTCATCATCGAGTCAACTCCATCTCATTCTCCATCCACTTCATTAAACCCTCCATCGTCCATCCTAATTCTTACACAGGCCACCACATCCCGGTGGGATCATGCCACCTCATTCCCCATTACCCTAACAACAATCGGGAAGCTAACCCCATGTTGGCCTCAACATCATTATTCCCTCCAGGGGTTGCACCCATCTGATCAACTCTATTTAGTTTTCTAATCTATCTGATCTATCTCCGCCAGACGTTAAACTCACGGCATACCCTTTGTAAAACATGGGAATGTGAGGAAAACCTCTGATACATGCCTATGGCATATGATTCCCCGCATCCAATGTTGGATGCCTCGGGCTTCCGCACCCTCGAGAAGCCCTGTAATAAAGGGAAGAAACCCAGACGTGCCAGTGTCCCAGTGTCCAGACACACCAGTGATGTACAACATGACTAATCCCCTGACTGAAGGTTGCTTCCTTGACTGGACCCTTTGAAATTTCTCGGCAGAAGTAGTGTAATTAACCGGGGTCCATGAAGATATGTCACAAGGAAGAGTTTCATGAACATTGTCTTAAATATATAAGGGAGACCCGGACTAAGTGAAGAGTTTTGAGGAGGAATCCATGGAAGGAAGAACTGACATCCCATCATCTCGTTTCGATCAAGGAGCAGACATCCCTGAACTAGTAATGGATGTCTCTAGCCTTTGGAAAGAGGGAATGCTGGGCAACAAACAATGTCTCTATCCCCCAAAAAGATGGACGCGCGCACCCCAAAGAAAGAGTCGAAAACAGAAATGGTGAACCCGACGTGAAGATCTTCTCTTCAATATGAAGATTAGTAGCATTCAAGACATCAGGGGACTAGAGTGTCACAAGATCTAGTTATCCGGCGCCGGGTCTCTCCAAGTAAATAGCGGGCCTGGCGTGAAACTCACCAGAAGTTGGGGTAGTCAATATTTTGGACATCCTGGTCTACGACATTGTCAGCGTGGATCTACATTACCATCCATGGAAGATGGAATGGTGTTGGGTCACTGGTCGTCGATTCCCTTTTTCTTACAGAACTGATGAGTTAATCTCCCTATGTTCAGAAACCAAGCTGCCGCACCCGGAACTCGATCATCGCATGCCCACCGACGCAGGGGTAAGGGTGGTACCAGCGTGACAATCCCGCGTGGTTCTGGCTCTTCTGAAATGGTCTCAATGGCCACAACCACTAGGAGCCTCCGCCCCATATCTCCCTCAGAGTTCATCTAAAGAAGTGTGATCAATGACCTCATACGCTGGTACGAGGAGGGTATTATTCTAACTCAGGATATGGCCCACCCGGATTTAGAGGCATTTGTGCCTTATTGTCAATGACGCCCCAAAGGGCCGTGAAGGGAGTCGTTGCACCCCTTTCCAACATATAACTATTTCGGGAGCCTCTCCTCGGAACGCCTTGATGACTCCCTGCCCTACGCCAACGAGGTAGGGTATATTCAGGTCAGTCCAGCCAGGATCCCATTCTAGGGACTCCCGGTGAGGGCCCCCACCCGGCTGCGTTAGTGCCGCCACCCGGTCTTACAGGAAGAGAAGTAGGTAAGCCACGTACCTGCACCACCGGCTCTGGTTTGTCCGACTCAATGCCAACATCGGGCAGAAGCTGAAGAGGATGCCTGCCAAGGGGCATCAACGTCAGCAGATATAGTGGTCTGAGCCACCATTGGCCCATATCACCAACTCTTTGTATATGCTGAGCAGAGGAATTTATACACCCAACCTGGATCGAGGCCCCAACCGCCCGACGGGTAGGGTGGGTCGACTCTCTTGGTCACCGGCATAGGCGGTGGTCACCACAGACTAACCTGTGGCAACGACACCTAGTACGAAGGTCCTCCCGGTACCACTACCATGGAGAACGTGGATCTTCCCCGCTTCTAAGATTGGTGTGGAGGTCCACCACGTGCCACCTTAAATCCAAATGAGGGTCCTCCCCAGGGCAGTGACACTCAGTACGGAAGTTTCTCTCGTGCCCACTACACCAGATATGGAGTCATTCCTCCCGCCACAGACCGTTGGTATGGGGACGTTTCACATCTGGTCGCTCTCCAAAGTGGGGGCCCTCCCCGTGTCCTCGTAGCAGCTAGATAAGGTCCTCCTCATCCCAGCAATCAATGGAGTGAGGGGTGGCTTCACTTCAAGATATCCCAGCATGGAGGTCTTACCCGTGTTCAGATCGACCAGTACAAGGACCCTCCTCATAATGATGTCACCAGGAGAAATAGGCATGGAGGTTCCCCCATGCTCTTACTGGTTCCATAGGAGGTCTTACCCACCCCAGTGCTACCTACGGAGGTCCTCCTCATGTCCCCTTTGATATTTATCGCGGTGCTCCTCACACCCCGACTTACTCAGGTGGAAACCCTCTCCTCCCCAGCACCAGTACAGCCGAAGGACCCCCTCATTTCAAAAATCTACCATGTTCTGAAGAGCCATCCAGGTGCAGGAAGGCGGGTCGTCGTCTCCATAAGAAGAATTCTAGGAAGGTCTGGACAGAGATCAAAGCAGTCCGCTTCTTAGACTCCAATGCAGAATATGACTCATCATTGGAACCCTCCTCTCACTCCTCTGAGTCAAGGGTTGAGGTAGGAACGAGGCGCATCAGCCTCGTACTCCCGGAAAGCGAAGTCCACCGTATTCCCATGTCCCTCCATAGGTATATCCATAAGGAAGAAGACATGGAAATCCCATAGGTTAGGGTCATGCAATCACCACCATCATCACCAAAAGAACTCTCAACCTCGACTAGAGATCACAAAGAGCTATTTTGGGGACCAATGGTGGAAGATCAGCAGTGGGGTCCTTAGCCAGTAGCCCCAGTCCCTACACCAAGAACTGAAGCCATTAGCCCATCCTATCATGTTATAGAGACCATGTCATTACACTCTTTAAATGAAAGCTCGGGGTTTGGCAATCTAGAATCCTGTTTTTCGTATTCTCCATCAGCCAACCTACTGGTCCAGCGGTCTGCCTCAGTACTGTTGTTGGTTCCTCAGCCGCCTCCAGTTGACAAGTGGGGCAATGAAGGTCCAGACCCTAAATCTGAGCCAAGGATCTTATGGAATATCCTCACAGCAGACCACTTCCCTGAGATGTTTTGGCTTGTGGAAGCGCTGAATTTCTGCGCATCAGAATCCCTCACCCCATAAGAAGTTGAGTGTTTCCGTAAAACCCTATGGGTGATGCATTTTCGTCTTCTTCATTAGAGAGTGGTTTATCCCAGGAGACAAGCGCATTTTGAAGACATTGGCGAGCAATTCCATCTAGTTGATTTGGCCGCACTCCTCATGGCTCAGTGCCTTGAGTCACCAGGTCACCATAAGGCCCTCCAGCAAATATGTGTCCAGAGTTTTAAGGTACTTCACAAGATTATCAAGGAGTCCTCCCCCCACGTGCAGATCCATGGCTGGGGACAATATGCTGCCATCCTCTTCAATCCTATTCTATGGAAACCCGACTCTCTAGGAGACATTGAGGACATGCTCCTAGGTAGAGTCACTGTCAACATGGACACCCTATCAGAAGGGGGAAATTAGTTGGATCTCCTGGACGAGGACCTCCCCCCTGAAGGTGTGCCATAGCTACTGGACCCCTCGGGGAGGGTTACTCATCAACAGAGAAGCCTGCTGGGTCTCTCTGCACACACCGAGGCATTAATCCTTATCCAAAATCATGATAAGGGTAAAGAGAATCTCAGAGCTTCCAAACCCTTCGAACCATCTGGCGTATGGTAGAAGACGGAGGAAGACCCCGAAAAATTTGTGTTGCATCAGCAACTTGCCAAACAGAAGAAGTTGTTCGATGACCTCCTAGCTGAATGGGATGCAAAGCGACGACCAGAATATAGTAATCCTATGCAAGGGCAGTAGGGGCAGGAACAAATTCCCCTTGGCGAGCTGCCTCTAGGAGATCCTGATCATCCTGCCCCCACGGATAGGGTTGAATCCAGAACATACGTCAAGAGGGCATGATTTGTCTCGCCAAACCCTCTAGAACAGCATGAAAATCCAAGAGACCTATCTCGGGTTCCCCCAGGTGCCCCGAGGGTCATTCCTCCAGCCGCTCCATGAGCCACTGGGCCTACATACCTTGTCGAATAACCTTCCAATGCACTCGTGGTTAGGGATCTCTTTCAAGACAGAGACCCCTTTCCAAATGATCCAATGGCAGCACTCATTTCCCCCCTTGAGGTGTTTGAAATGCGACAGGTGGAAATCCCACCTAATGGAAAGCCATATCCAGCATGGGTGGATGATATGTCCTCACCTCAGAGTTTCAGGAATCCCACATTTTCCCCCTTCAATGGAACAGAGGACCCGCCACAGCACTTGGCCCACTTTATCTCAAGGTGTGGACCCATGTTGGGGACCCCAGCCTAATAGGAAGCCGCCAAAATCTAGTGTTTTTTGCATACATTAGAAGGATCAGCATTCTTCTGGTACAACCAACTCCTCATCAGATCAGTAACCGGATGGGAGGACCTCCATAGACAATTTCTCTACCAGTTTTGCCCCACTATGCAGAAGACGAGTATTGTGGTCCTCTTCAAGTCCAAGAAGAGGCCTGATGAGCACCTCGCCGACTTTGTCACCTAGTGGAAAGGGCTCACATACTCCCTTGACATGCCACTGACTCAGGATAAATTACTGACGATGTGCATGGGAAATATTAAGATGGAACTGGTCCCCTCTCTGATCACCGAGAACTACCTTGTAGGATTCTGAGACTTCTCTGATAAGGCCCAGTGCCTGGAAGAATCCCTACAACAGGCTAGCCAGACACGTCCGTTGCCTCCTACAATCCCCGCGAGAATGGTCTCCAGGGATGAGCCCGCCGTAGTGGCCTAAATAGAGGCCCCCAGACAGCTGTAATTGTTACCAGTGGAGCTACCTCCGCAACCTTGCAGAGGCCCGCCACCACAGGTGCAACCTCCAGCCCAGCAGCGGCTGCCTTAAAATTGGCAGGTGCCCCCGCATAATGTTCCTCCACCGCCCAGGCAAGATAACCAAGTTCCACCTCCTCAACAAGATCTTCTAACCCCCCATCAAGGTTAGGCTCCAAGGTCCCCCTTTCCAGAGAGGATAAACCCGACCTACGCATTCAACGAGACATAGGTCCCCATTTACTTTCACAGTTCCTTGGAATAGGGAATTGTGAATTTTCCTGAGTGTAGAAGAATAGAAGAGGAAAACCTTACTGATCACCCTAATTACTACCCCTATCACTGGATTATTGGGAACACTCTCAATCAGTGATATGTGTTCAAAGACTAGATTCAAGACTAGGTTGATAATAACGTAGTCGGGCTGGGCCCAGCCCCGACACAGGTAGCATGCGTCTTTGTGAGGCCATACAATAGTAGCGAAAGTGAGGGTGAGTGGCATCACGTTTCTAGCTATGGATCCCATAATTATGATGACTAGATGGCTCAAAAAATGGATTCCCATCACCATGGTGTTATCCGTGAGTGCCTGAATCGGTTAGATCCTTTAGAGGATGCAGGTACTACTTCTACATCTTCTTCTCAGTCGTCCTTTTCCCGGAAGAGCAAACACCGACGACACAAGGGAAAACAAAGTCCCCCAATGATGCCATCGTCATATCGCACTCTTATCCACTTCATGCTCATGGAGATGGAGATCCCTCCTAGAATCCATCCAGTAGTGGAAAAATCTTCAAGTGATAGTCATGGGTACGCCTCGGTTAACACCGTAGATCTGGTAAATCCCTCGATGATTCCTGACAACGAAGAGCGCCAGACGGATCCTCCCAACTTCCCCTACTGTCACCAGCGTCAATAGAGCCATGGCTATATGGGCCATCAGAGTTCCTCGATCAGCACTTATATCCAGGCTATGCATGATACCAAAACAAGGAAACAAGTTTAGTGCAGAGCTCATCATGCGCAACCTTCTCAATCGGTGGCATCAGGCCCGCCTTCGTCGTCGTTCGTGTTGCTGGATCTGGAAGAGCCACCTCGACCATGCCGCGACCAGCCACGCCCTACTAAAAGATGGTATCAGTCATCCATCCCTCATCCAGTAGCCACTCTGTAGGATTTGACTAGTGAGAAATGGGATATTCCCAGCACTAGTCAGCCGTCGGTCCAGCAGGCAGGGGCCACAGTACCTCCATTCATAGAATGACCTCCTGTAAGCATAATTTCACGTCTGGCATGAAAGTATGATGTTATTAAGCATTTTTCCAGTATCCTAGAAATTCTATCCATCCTTGAGGCCCTTATCCTATCGTCAGATATGTGTGAGCCCCTCACAAAGGCTTTAAGAAGCCCCCACCAATTTGATACGGAAGTAGCAGCCTCATAAGATTTCCATGATAAAGTGATTGAGAATGTTGAATTCCATACCGTTATCTCTTTATCAAGAGAAGATAAAGTCTCTCCCATATCGGGGCACATTCTCCCACTACACATCACCAGCCAGTTCAATGGTGTGGAAGTCTTCCACTATCTTGTTGACATGGGCTCTGGGATCAACCTAATCCCGACACGAACACTGTGAAAACTGGGATTTTTGGAAGATGATATGAGCCCCTCTGACATAAGAATCCAGGGTTATGATAGAATGGAACAGACACCGGTCGGTAAGATCCACTTGAAGACCCAATTCGGTGGCCTAGTTTCCAGCACTGAGTTTATGGTTGTCTCTCAGGACACCGCCTACAATGCATTGATGGGAAGGTCGTGGCTCCACCTACATGTGGTAGTTCCCTCATCATATCAACAATGCCTCAAGTACTCCATCAATGGTCGGGTTGGCGTGCTTCAAGGAGATGCATCTCCCTTTGCCTCTTGTGAATCCCGTTATCCATATGTCAACTACTACAAGAGCAAGGACAAGCAGATTCAGACCAATGAGTTCGAGCATGCTCTGACTGCGACCGACCTGTGGATAGATCTAGATGATTCCAATGTCTTTCCAATCCACTGTTTGGAGGATACAACCCCAGACATGGGACAATGCTTCGTTGTGTCTGGAAGGATGGGGAAACAAATTCCTAGGCCTAGATGATGCTGGAAGATCACCTCGTGCTCCAATACAAACTAGGCTCTGGTGATCCCTGAGCCCCCTACTCCCATAAGGTATCGAGACGTCTGCCCCATGGAAACGATAATACGTCATACCTTCTTGTTCCACTGGGGTGGGATAAACCGGCTCAACACACAGCACCATTACTTCTTTGACATCATCAAGCATGGCCCCTTGGGCCAAAGATCAGATGGGATCGAATCAAAAGCCTTCATCACTATGGTTGTGGCAGCACAGGAGTCCACCGATGTAGTATCCAATGACACTCAGGCTAGTACCAGCCTCCCATTAGGATCTGCTGACTCTGAAGCAACTCCCACAGTGGATGATTCCTCCTCTATAAGTGGAGAAGTAGATTTAGAGGATGATCCTACCACCATTAAAGAGGGTGTCTCCACCATGGTCGATGAACTGGTACAGGTGAACCTCGGTAGCAAGGTAGACTCGATACCCACATTGATCAGGGCCACCATGCCTCTCGAGGAGCAGCAGTGGTACATAGACTTCCTGAAACTACATCGTGATGTATTTTCCTAAAGCTACAATGGGATTCTGGGACTATATTTTTAGGTAGTCGTACACCGCCTCAGTCTCCCAATGAATTATCGTGGGTTCAAACAGCCTCCCAGGAAGATGCACCCTTCTCACGGTGCCATGGTAGAGGCGGAAGTTGATAAGCTCATCTGAGCCAATTTATTTAGGGAGTTCTAGTACCCCAAATTTCTAGTCAACATTGTGCCAGTTAAGAAGAAGAATGGACAAATCAGAGTCTGCATCGACTTCTGGGACCTCAATTATCACTGTCTGAAGGATGATTTTACTCTTTGTTATGGAATTGTTGATCGATGCTATAGCTGGGTTCCAGGCCCTCTCCTTCATGGATGGTTACTCCGGATACAACCAGATTTGAATGGACCCCAAGGACGAGGAGTCCACATTTTTTAGGGCACCCCAAGTTACTTTCTATTACCAGGTTATACCCTTCAGCCAGAAGAATGCAGGTGCCACCTATCAGCGGGCCATGCACCACATATTTAAGCCAATCCTTGGGACATTGGTGGAGTGTTATGTATAAGATCTGGTGGTCAAATATTTCTAGAGTTAGGACCATCTCAAAGACCTTGATAAAGTGTTTGGATTCCTTCGTTCCTATCATAATAAGATTAACCCATTGAAGTGTGCTTTCAGAGTCACCTCTGGAAAGTTTCTAAGCTTCGTTATCAGATACCGGGGCATCGAGATTGACCCAGAGAAGATAAAGGCCATCATCCAAATTCCACCCCCGATCAATATTCATGAGAAATATTCAGGAGAATCCAGAGCTTTAGGAGATTCATTGAAAATCTGGTCATCAAGTGTAAGCCCTTTTTTCGACTCATGAAGAAAGTCACTGCTTACAAATGGGATGAAGAGTGCCAGACCGCATTCGAGGAAATCAAGCAGTATCTGCTCCAGCCTCCGGTCTTGATGCCACCAATGTCCAGAAAACCATTAGTCCTTTATGTGACTACCCTGGACTAATCTCTTGGTTCCCTTCTTACCCAGAAGAACAACGAGGGGACAGAGAACAACCTTTACTACCTCAGCTGCATGCTCCTCAATAAAGAGACTAGATACTATCTTATCGAGAAGATTTTCCTTGCACTGGTATTCGCAGTACCGAAGTTGTGACATTACCTGCAGCACCATGAGGTATAGTTGGTGTCCCGAGTATACCCACTGATGTACATCCTAAACCACCCCATGTTGACAGTCCATCTAACTCGGTGGGAAGTAATTCTTTAGCAGTTCGATATTAGGTTTTTCCCTCAGAAAGCTATCAAGGGGAAACCATTGGCAGACTTCCTTGCTTCCCATCCAGCTCCTGCTGACCAGTCCTTGGATCTCGATTTCCCTAATGAGGCGATCCTCTCAGTAGACCAAGTCATTCAATACTGGCATATTCACTTCGATGGTGCTTCCGGGAGCTCCACCGGTAGGAGGCTCAATGATCCCAGGCTCAACATGGTAGGCTTGGGTATCTTCTTTATTATCCCGGCACAAGCCATTATGTCATACTCATTACTATTGTCAAAAGGCTGCACCAACAATGAGGCAGAGTATAAGGCTCTCATCACTGGCCTCAAGATGGCCCTCAAGATTGATGTTCCCCATTTGCATGTGAAAAGGGATTCCGAACTAGTCATCAAGAAGATCAATGGTGTCTATGTCATTAAAAAGAAAAATATTGTACCATTTTTGGAGCGCACTCTCTAGCTAATGGATCAGTTCCCATCTTGTCTTGAAGTTACTCATGTCCCTCGATCTCAGAACAGTCGAGCTAACGCCCTAACCGACCTGGCTGCATCACTTGCAGAACCTGAGCCAGATGATCTGATTATCTACGTGGAACATCAGAGAGTCTTGTATCATGTATCCCCAAATGATGACGATGGCCTGCAGGTGATCCATCTTACCACTGGTGCCTCGATGTCAGTACCCCCATATGCAGTGGTTGAAGTGGCTCCTGACTGGAGGGCCCCCTTTTTCGAATATCTCCAAAATGGTTACCTCCCGACTGATCAGGCCAAGCATGAGCGAATCTGACACCGCGCATTTCAGTTTACCCATCAGAATGGTCCCAGTCATGATCAGATCCTCTACGAGTGCAGGATGGATGGTATTATCCTCTGTTGCATCCAAGGAGTTGATATTTCTTAGGTCATGCAGGAGGTTCATGTCGGTTCCTACGGCGCCCACCAAACTAGGCCAAAGCTATCTCACCAGATCTAGAGACTGGGGTACTTTTGGCCCTCCATGATCCGTGATTGCATCGAGTTCACCAATAGATTCCATGCATGCAAAATTCATGCTAACATTATGCATCAGCCACCGAAGCCTCTACACTCCACCAAGTACTCTTGGCCATTTGTGTTATGGGGACTCGATGTCGTGGGACCATATCCACCGGCGACATCTCGCTAGTGAAAATTCATCTTGACAACTACATATTTCTTCTCCAAGTGGTCATAGGTAGTTCCACTCAGGGAGGTCAAGGCCCAGTCCATTGTTGACTTTGTGAGTTCCAACATCATCTACCGATTTAGAGTCCCTCACGCTGTCCTCACTGATAATGGCACAAACTTCTAATCGGATGAACTGAAGAAATTGTATGCTAAGTACAACGTCCAATCTAACCATACCTCCCACTATCATGCGCAAGCAAATGGACAGATAATGGCGTTCAACAAAACCCTATCTAACATTTTGCAGAAAATGGTTGTCCAGAATAAGAAGAGTTGGTCGGACAAGCTCCCCAACGCCCTCTGGGATTATTGGACAACGACTCGTAATTCCACCCAACAAACCCCATATTCACTAGTGTATGGGATGGAGGCCATCCTGCCCATCTAGATTAAATTCCACTCATTGCTCTTGGCTATCTATGATCAGCAAGCACCAAAAAAGGTAGATGAAATCCATCTGGATGAGTTGGAGGTGCTCAACGAGAACATGCTTCGTGCCATGCACAATCTGGAAAGGCATCAGAACAAGATAGCCCAAGCTTTCAACAAGAAAGTTCGTCTCTGCTCTTTCCTGTAAGGTGATCTGGTATTGGACCTCAGGACACCAATGATACTTGGAAAGAAACCACCCAAGTTGGAGCCCAAATGGGAAGGACCATTCGTTGTTCACAAGGTTTACCCCAATGGTTTGTACTCACTGGTAACCATGGATGGTGAGCATATAACTCCTCTCACCAATGCCAAGTTCCTCAAGAAATACTTTTCCTGAACCCTCTGGTCCTACAAGAACCTAAACTTCTTGGTCCTGAAAGACCCTAGACTGCCTGGTCCTGCAAGACCCTAAATTGCCTGGTCCTACAGGACCCTAAACTGCCTAGTCCTGTAAGACCCTAAACTGCCTCATCCAACAAGACCCTAAACTTCCTGGTCCTGCAAGACCCTAACCCCTTTGGTCCTGAAAGACCCTAAACTGCCTAGTCCTGCAAGACCCTAAACTGCCTGGTCCTACAAGACCCTAAACTGTTGGGTCCAGCAAGACCCTAAACCCTCTGGTCCTGCAAGACCCTGAACTTCCTGGTCTTATAGGACCCTAAACTACCTGGTCCTACAAAACCGTAAACTACCTAGTTCTGCACAACCCTAAACTGCCTGGTCCAGCAAGACACTAAACTGCCAAGTCAAACAAGACCCTAAAGCCTCTAGTCCTGCAAGACCCTAAACATCCTGGTCCTGCATGACCCTAAACTACCTGGTCCTGCAAGACCCTAAACCGCATGGTCCTGTATGACCTTAAACATCCCGGTCCAACATGACTTTAAACTGTTAAACATCTTGCATGATGTTAAATTGTATGTCGTCTTGCAAGACGGTAAACTGAACCCCTGAAGACTACGTACGGCTTGATTCCCATCTACATGGGATACGTAGGAATAATCAAACGTTTCGTCTTGAGTCCAGTCCCCAAACTCTCTTCTTTGACTATTCTTCCCCAGTATTAGACCTCTTGGAGGATCCTTAAACGGCATAGTAAAGGTTTATTTGGCCTTGATCATGTTAGGATTATGATGATAGAACCCTATTCTCCCTCCTCATTCTTCTAGTCTCCCACATCCTCACTGCATAATGTTAAACTGCATGGCCTTTAAGAACTACATACATATTGATTCCTATCCTCATGGGATACGTAGGACGCCTAGAAATTTCATCTGTTGGCCCAACCCACACTTCATAATTCCCCCCTTAGGTCGGGACACATGGTACAGTACATGATTTTTCCCCAATTCACGTCGATATCATCTCAATCCCTCCATACGTCTCGCTCCCCAGAGATGTCTGTCACTTTCACTGCCCTACTTGATGTTAAAATTCATGGTCATAGCTATGATTCACCTTCTCCTTTGATTGGGACTCCATCATCTTTCACATCCAAAAGGACCCCCGACTGGCATGGATGCTCGACCTAAGGGCTCTCCTACCACTTCGCTCTAATTCCCTCAAAGATTTTGAGCAACAAATTGATACAAGTCCCGCATTGAGAATATGGTCAGTGGTTGATGCTCATTTGTGTTCCCATTTTAGGTCACAATACACAGACTCTGTGTTTCGAAAATGGTTAGTTAAAATCATTTTTCGTTGTCACCACCCCCATTCTCCCAAACATTAAGTGTGGAGGTTTATCCTAACTGTTATATCTTTGAGTTGTGACTCCTTTTGGGCAATGCCAGCTATCAGACCCTTATTTGATAGGGAAATCCAGACCCGACTCCTTATTTCCCACACCGAGCACTACTCACGTGGGCTTAGGAACTATGATGAGGCGGTAACCTCACAAGAGGTCATATGACTACAGTTGGCCGGGATGCCCAGCCTCAGGTCCTTCAACCCCTTCGGGCCCCTCATCTAAGTTCTCATTTAGGATTGTGTGGTGTAATACAAACTCATGTCCTCATTCACGTCGGGTTACTCGCCGTGTCATATACATCTCTGGATGAGATGCCTTTCCCCTAACATCATCCTCATTGTAAGACGTTAAACTAAAAACTGGCCGGGAATTTTCGTCCAAGGCCCAGCCTCAGGCCCCTTGGCCTTTTTGGGCCCCTGGACCATGTTCTCACTTAGGGTTGTACTATACAGACTCACATTCTTATTCATGTCGGGTTACTCATTGTGATGTACATGCCCCTCGTTGGTGTATCTGTCCCTTACTTTCATCATCCATTTTCTAGAACTATGTGTGTCTTGATTCCCATCCTAATGGGATAAGTAGGACCACTCAAATTGCTAGACATCGAGTCCATCCCCATCTCTTAGATATCTTCCTATTATCTAGGCCCCTTGGCCTACATTCTTCCATTAGAGGGATATATGGTGTGTTATGGGCTTAAGTCCTCATTCACGCCAGGTTTGTAACAGTCGTTCCATGCACCTATTTCTCCTGAAAGTTCTCTACCCCCTTATTCTATACTCATATTTTCAAATTGGCTGCTCTCAAGTTGAGCCCCTCGACCCTCTACGGTGGTTCACCAATGTGCCCAAGAGTATTTTGGTTCAGTGCCCAGAGTGTCAGATTCTACGTGGACATGCTTTCGCCTATTTTTCAGGTTTCTTGTTCCCCTTCATTTGGGATTCCATACTCTTTCACACCTGAAGGGACCCACAAATGGCATGGATGCTAGGCCTAAGGGCTCTCCTACCATTACAGGCCAATATCCTCAAGGGTTTCAGACAACAAATCAATACAAGTCCTGCATTGAAAATATGGTCAACGGTCGACGCTCATTGGTTTGTCCCCATTTCAGGATAACATGATATGGATACTGTGCTTAGAACACGGTCAATAGTTATCCTACATCATCACACTAACCCCTTCAAGTCTTGAATGTTTGTCGCATGATTCACATCATTTTCCACTCCATCATGTCCAAATGGAATTTTGACACTCCTGGAACTATCCCTCAGTGCGCATTTTCATGTTAGGAGGACAAAATCCACGGTAAAGGCATTATTAGGGGCTCCACACTGACTTACCTTTGGTGTGTGTTCCAGGTATTGAAAAAAACCCTCTTCCACCCTTGTTTCCCACACCGAGTTTGACTCACACAGGCCTAGGGATCAGGTTGAGGTTTGAATTTACATAGAAGGATTTCGCTCCTATATGGTCTGAGATACAAGTCCATAAACTAAGATCTCTTTTAGAACTATGTATAGCTTGATTCCCATTCCCATGGGATATGTAGGAATGCCTAGACATCTTGTCTTTGGGTCTAGCTCAAGTTCCACTAATTTGTCTCTTTTGTTCTGCCTTCGGGGCTTTAACTCTTACAGGACTGTGTGGCGTGGTATTGGACTATGTCCTCATTCATGTCGGGTTTTCTTTAGCTACACCATGTATGCCCCTTTCTAGGAGTTAGTCCCCTCTACTTCATGTCCCACATGACATGAAACTGTATGTTGTCCCACACGTCGTTAAAAGGTACCTTCAAGAGCTACGTGTGGCTTGATTCCCATTATCATGGGATACATAAGAACACCCGTACATCTCATCTTCGAGTCCAACTCAATTGGGAGATAGTTTCTCCTGCCCCTTATCCTCTAATCCCTCCTGGCCCCTCGACCTGAGGTTTCCTCCTCGGAATTTCACACGGTATGGTGTGGACCTTGTCCTCATTCACATCGGGTATGATTTATCACGCCGTGCACATCCCCTATGGAATATCATCTCTCCTTTATACGTCAAATACATATAACTTTAAACTATGATCCTTAGTCCCACATGACTTTAAACTGTTGCATCTATCCTGCAAAACATTAAAAATTCATGGTTGGTCCCATCACATGAACCTAAACTGTGAAATTATCATCCTGGTCGCACGATGAAAAATGGAACTGCATTGTGATATCCTCACCTGAGGGGTCGTCATGTTTAGTATCGGTTACACACCATACCTTTTTTCAATGCCGACATATGGCTTGATTACTGTGGCATACCTAGATTTTTTATCCTAGCTCCATCGCTTCAAAAAAACACATTCATCTTAAAGGACAAACAAGATCAATCAAATACCACTTCTTTTGGTGCAAGGGCCTGACCCGCATAACCTTATTATCTCTAGAACTGGTATCTTACCGTGTTGTTCTTATAACTACGCACAACATCATTCCCCTACTCATGGGATATGTAGGAACTCCCGTGCACTTTTTCTCAGGCCCAACCTAACTTTCGTTTTCGGTCCCTCGACCTAAAACCTTCCCAAGAAACACATGGTGATCTGGACGCCAGGTCCTCATTCACGTTGGGTGTTATAATTACCTCACCATGTGTCTCCTATATTCCTTACCATATATGGTCTGAGCTCTATGACCCTAAAATAAGATCATAATTTTTCCTTTCCGCAATATGTTAAACTACACGACATCCTTCAGAACTACGTATGGATTGATTCCCATCTTCCTGGGATATGTAGGAATGCCCAGACATCCTGTCTTCGGGACCATCCCTAGGAATCTGAAATCTTGTCCCCTCCTTTTTTGGCCCCTTGGCCCGAACTCATTTGGGAACATGTGGTGTGGCGAGTACCTCTTAGGTTCTCATTCATGTCAGGTTTTCCAATAACCGCACCATGTGCTTCCCATATCTTTTCTCTATGTGTTCCGAGTTCTATGACCCAAAACTAAGATCTCCCTATGGAAACAGCAGGTCATGTTTAGCTATTTCGCTACCATGTGCATAATATATTAAATCAAGCCCCCTTAATGGTCCACCCTAGGACCTTAAGTTGAAAGTGTGCAACCCCATGACCATTGTCCTTGGGAAAAAACTCGACCACATGACCATTGTCCTGCATGTAAAACTATGGATGAACTCATGAATTACGCGCAAGCGAAGCAGGTTTTCTTGCAAGATAGGGGAAGTTTTTCGCGCGTGAGATCTCATGACTTATCGCGCGTGAAGAATCCATACAGACTGAGGGACCCGTGAGGGTTTGTATAGGCACGGAGTAAGGTTTTAACTCGTGCGAAAAGTGATTTGCATGCCAACTCCCCGATTTTATGTACATCTGTAGTTTTTTCCATGCGCTGACTCTTGGAAGTTAGGTGTCTCGACATTTCCCTCAGAATCTGACATTTTCATCCCTTCGCCAATCCTATTTCTAGGGGGGGCATTTGTAGGCACCGAAAAAATGATCAAGGGATGAAGGAGGATTTGGCACGACAAAGAGAAGACATATTTTGACCCGGTGATCCATTCTGGGGGGCTCGGGAGGGCCGCATGAAAAAATATCAGAGGAGCGCGAAAAAAATATCCCCCACGCGAAAAACCAGGGGATCCGAGAAAATTTTTAATATAGGAACAAAAACCTCTGTACCATTGACCATGGGAACATAAATTTATATACAGCTGCCCCGCATGGTTGAACGTTTGCACTGCTGACATTGGCATGCAATATTTTGCGTGGACTGGTTTCCGTGCAGATTCGACGACCCCGAGTGCCTATAAATATAAGGTCGCCCCCTCAACTTTAGCACGGCTGAAGAATATGAACCATCTTCTCTATGCGAAATCCACCTCCCCTATGCGCAACAGATGGCCTTCAAGTATGGTATTTTTTGTGATAGGTCACCCAGGGGTCTGCCTTCAGGGGTGACCACTCAAGCTTAACCCTCGCCCAAATCCCTTTGAGTCTCATCCCCTGTGTGAAATCCCTTCCAATTGCTCACAGTCCTTTCCAATTGCGCGTAATCCCTTCCAATTGCATGCAATTCCTTCTAATTGCATGCACTCTCTTTAAATTGCATGAAATCCCTTCCAATTGCATGCAATCCCTTCCAATTGCGTGCAATCTCTTATAATTGTGCACAAAACCGCGACCCCCTTTGTGCGCCAAACCTCTCCAATTATGTGCCGACCCAGTCTTTTCTATGCAAGTGACTCAATTGCGCATCGGCCTAGCATTTTCCACGCAATTGTTCTATTTTTCACGCAAGCCTCCCTCCTTGTGCGCATGTGTTCGATGTCTCTCTTCCGGACATCATTTTCGGGCACCTCCCACGACCAAAACATCTACGACACACATCATTTTCTCGTACGGCCTTCTGGGATCGTATGAAGTAACTTTAAAGTCCCTTGGACGATAATTCCCTTTGCATTGCTTCACCTCATGCTTCTTCTCATAGAAACGCTAACGGATATTTCTTCTTCACATAGCCACGTTAACGTGGACCCCCAATGGGATCACCTCACGACATCCCCTAGACACGAGATTTAATGTCCCTTCTCTTCACCAAGGTGTAGAAGGTGTTGGTTATGTAAGTCCAAGGGGTGCGGAGAACACCCGCCTTGTCCAAGGTGTAGGATGTTAAACTGCCAAGTGCCATCGTCCTCAACAGATGGTCTTAAACTATGTCCTCGCCTCATGGCTTGCACGCGGGGCGCCCCGCCTTGGACATTTTTCACACCCACTAGTCTCCAAGGGAGTGAGATCATTCCCCAAATGGAATGACATCCTCTTTATTAGAATGGAATTCATCTGCAGGGAAAGGGAAACCACCATGGTGTAAGCCCCTAGCCTTTCTTGCATGAGGTAGAATCCCTACCCCTCCTCTCTTCCATGCCAAATCCCTCTCCCGCTAATCTTTGTCACCACCCAGGCCTCCACACTTGAGTAAATCCCAATCTCCATCTCTTTGGGCCACTAACCACACGTAATCCCCTGTTTTTCTCTTTGTGCTGCTAACCACATGTAAGCCCCAATCTACTTCCCACAGACGCACCTTTCACGTTGTGATCGTCAGGTCGTTTCTGTCTCTTGTTTCTCACATCGAGCATGAATCACATGGGATTAGAGTAAGCATCGACCATGACATAATTTCTGGGCAGCCTAGAGTGTAATCCCTACACCACTCTTGAAATATGAGGTCTTTGATCCTTGACAAGGTGGGGTACGTAGGAAGCCTCCCTGTGGTTCATGCCCAACAACCATTGGTCCCAACCATCTTCACGTCGATTCACCACACCACTTCTAAACTACAAGTTCTTTGATCCTTGCCAAGGCAGGGTACGTAGGAAGCATCCCTGAGGTTTAAAACCAATAACCATTGGTCCCGAACATCTTCACATCGATTTACCAAACCATCCTGAACTATGAGGTCTTTGATCCTTTCCAAGGCGGGGTACGTAAGAAGCCTCCCTGAGGTTCAATCCCAACAACCATTGGTCTTGAAAATCTTTACGTCAGTTCACCACACCACTCCTGAACTACGAGGTCCTTGATCCTTGCCAAGGCATGGTACGTAGGAAGCCTCCCTGAGGTTCAAGCCCAAAAACCTTTGGTCCCAACCATCTTCACGACGGTTCAGCAAACCATCCTGAACTATGAGGTATTTGATCCTTTCCAAGGTGGGGTATGTAGGAAGCCTCCCTGAGGTTCAAGCCCAATAACCATTGGTCCTGAACATATTTACATCGATTCACCATACCATTCTGAACTACGTGGACTTTGATCCTTGCCAAGACAATGTACGTAGGAATCCTTCCTGAGGTTCAATCCCAAGAACCATTGGTCCCGACCATCTACACGTTGGTTCCCGCTCCACCTAAACTATGTGGAATTTGATCCTTGGCACGACAAGGTACCTAGGGAGCCTCCCTGAGATCCAACCCCATCCAGTGGTAAGCCATTGCAACCCCATCCAGCGGTAATCCTTTGCGACCCCCATCTAGCGGCAAGCCGTTATCAGCCCCATTCGGCGGTAATCCATTGAAGTCTCCAATCGATGGTAAGAAATTTTCAGATTAACTATGTGGACATTGATTCCCTACCACGTGGATACGTAGGAGGTATCTTCAAGACTCAATCCCATAATCACTATCATCCTCGAGTTGACTCTACTGATTCTACATCCACTTCATTAAACCCTCCATCATCCATCCTAATTCTTACCCGGGCCGCCACATCCCGATGAGATCATTCCACCTCATTCCCCATTCCCCATAACAACAATCAGGAAGCTAACCACATTTTGGCCCCAACATCATTGTTCCCTCCAGGGGTTGCACCCATATGATCCACTCTAATCAGTGTTCTGATCAGTCTGATCCATCTCCACCAAATGTTAAACTCACGACATACCCTGTCTTAAACATGGGAAGCTGGGGAAAACCGCAGATACATTCCTATGGAATATGATTCCCTATGTCCGATGTGGTATGACTTGGGATTCTACTCCCTAGATAATCCCTATAATAAGGGGGAGAAACCCGGACGCGCTAGTGCCCCATTGTCCATACACTCCAGTGATGTCCAACATGACTACTTCCCTGACCGAAGGTTGCGTCCCTAACCAGACCCTTTGGAATGTCCCGACAGAAGCAGTGTAATTAAATGGTGTCCATGAAGATATCGCACTAGGAAGAGTTTCATGAACAACATCTTAAATCTATAAGGGATACCCAGACTAGGTGACGAGCTTCGAGGAGGAATCCACAGAAGGAAGAACCGGAATCCCATCATCCAGTTTCAATTAAGGAGGAGGCATCCCTAAACAAGGAACAGATGCCACCCAACTTTGGAAAGCTGGAATATGGGGAAACAAACAACACCTCCGTCCCCCAATAAGATGGATGCATGGGTCCCAAAGAAAGTGTCATAAATAATGGTAAAGAAAGACCTTCAAAGATAGAAGGGGCCAAAGTAGGGGTAGTAAAAGACCGAGGCAACTATTGATCAAGGATTACGGGCCTTATCTAACTCAGATAATGAGAGACAGACATAGATGTAGAGGCAAGGGTATTAGAGGAAAAGGTAGGGAAACTAGATCTTAGGGGTGAAGCTATAGGAGCCCAAATGGCAGCACTCTGAACATGAAGATAAGGCTGAAAAATCTTGATGAAGTTAGAAATGATCTCTCTACCATACTGCATGGATTTTTCAAAGTCATCCTTGTTATCTATAAACTTTTCCAACAGAGGAGTGAAATCTTGGTGCTTTTGGACTTGAATTTTGAAGTCTTGAGTAACAGGAGGGATTCTCATATTCTCAATAAGGTATTTGAAGTGGTTGGTCATGTCATTCTTAGAGAAGATCTGATTGAAGTAGAAATCCACCTTTTTATCAATTTCTTGTTGAGAATCATTGGAATATTATAATGGATTCTCACCAAATCAAGAACTTTTTCACTGTTCTTGATAACTTCAGATAAAGATTCGTTATCAAAGCCACTGAGCACAGCCTGAAGTTCTTCTTTGACAACTGTTCTGATCAGATCACTGTCTAAAGTAGGTTGAGATGATTGTCCAGAGTTACGAGAATTAGTGATAGCTGAGGTAAGAGACTTCAGTTGATTTTGCACTTTCTAAAGAAAACCTTTATACTCATCAGTTAACTTGTTAAGACCAACAACAAGCTCATACATCTCTTGAAGAAGTTCCTCGTTTATTTCACCCACCTTGTCAGCTAAAGAATTCAGGTTAGGTTGAATCAGGGAGGTTACTTCCTGTGGAATTTGACTACCAAGATCTTCAGCAGGATGAGAAGCAAGTTCAAGTATCAAGTTCATCAATTTTTGCATATCTTCAACCATACCACTTAGAGTCCTTACTTCATCACTAAGATATTTATTCTCAATTCTGGTTTCTTGAATCTGATGGATCATTTTTAACTGAATCTACTATATAGTCTTTTCCAATAACAAGACAACATCTCTTTCACTCAAATTGGTTCCAGGAGTAGGTTGATTATTCATGAGCTTTTCAACCCTAGCTAGTAGGGTAGCTCCAAATTATTTCAGATCATCCTTATTTACTATGTTTTATGGTTCTTATAAAGGCTCATGGATAGAATCTGAGATAGGATCAGGTTCTTTGGCAGAGATAGCTTCAAGACAAGAGGCCATTTTCAACTGAAAAATAGTAGAAAGATAAAGACCTTTTACTATGACTTCCTATGAATCATTCACATCGAAATAACTAGGAAATTTATACCATGTATCCACTGATCTTGGATCAACCAGATTTGGTACTTCAACACTTTCCAGACAAGGGGCTCCTCCCCCTCAACATGTGTATCTTTCTCATGGATTAGAGGTTTAGGTCCTTGATTGATTTCCATGATTTCATCCCTAATTTCTTAATCCATTTCCTTTCTAGAAAACTAAAAGGCTAGCTCTATTCTCTCTTCAGCAGAAGGAATAACTTCAAGATCAGTTTGTTCCCTTACATGTTCCTCACCAGCAGCTTTTTGCACAAGAGATAGATCTTCTTCTATATGCTCTTATACAAATTCCTTTTCTCTTTCAATAGAAACATAATCTTCTTTTGAAGAGGGTTGTTCTTCCAAATCAATAACCTTTTCAGGAACATGCACTTCTTTATCAGCTATGTCTTGAAGAACAGGTTCATTTTCCTCATCATTCAGGACAATTTTTATTATAGGTGCAAAAGCCTCTTCTTCATCATCTTCTTCTTCTTCAGGATACTCAAAAAATTCATCTGGTTCTAAACTAGGATCTGAAACATCTTTAGTTCTTGAAGGGTGTTCCACTAGATTGAACTTTTCATAAATCTTATCGTTTTCTTCCACCCATGCTTTCCTCCATGGATTCCAATTGATTTTTTCCCTTTACTGTAACTTTTGAGAGACAAAACACATAATCCTTGATAACTTCTTTATTCTATCCAACCAAACCTTTGGCATGAAGCATGGTTGAAATAAGGATCGAATAGAACAGGGAGGTTGACTTGGAGGTGCTCTTGATCAATTCACGCATATGGAGTATGACATACTTACATAGATTTATATTATGCCCATTTTTCATTAAACATATCAAAAATACTTCTTGATGCTTGACTAGAGTGAATTCACCTTTTCTGGGGATAATCAGATTCTGAACAAATTTAAACAAAAGTCTGGTTTCTCCATCCATCTCTGAAGCTATAGCTCTCCTCTTAGCTTTATTTCCAATTATGCTTCCCAAAGAATCTTCCAAAACAAAAATATCACTTAGAGGTGGATGACCTCTCTGATAGTACTCACAAATACCCTCATGAGGTATCCAAAGGCCTGGAGCCCATAACCTCTAAGAAAAAATGAATCTCTGTCCATTTATCCAGCTTCTCACAACATAGCCATCTTCCTTATCAAAAGAAAATTGAACATATTGGTAAAACTATGCAACTAATTTTGGGTAAATAGGTCTATCCTCCTTAGTAAACGAATCTATCCAACCTTGTTCTATTTGAACTTTCAACACCAAAGACTTACTTTTCAGAAGCCACTTAGGGAATATCTCTTTTTTAGCTATTACTATTATGTTCACTAGATTCGGATTCAGAGGACCTTTGGGTGCTATCTTTAGTGCGATTTTACTCTTATTCTTTGAACTACGTTTCTCAGGAGTTGACGATGATGGGTGTTTCATCCTGGGTATTCATAGAGGGTTCTAGAGAGAGAGAGAGAAAAAAACTGAAGGAGGACAAGGGTTATGGTTTGAGAGAAGATAGATCGAGTGAAGAAAAGGAGAAACTTCTTTATTTTTTATCATTTAGGAATACCAATCATCGCACAAACAAAAGTGCGGTAGAGTAAAAGGGTAAAATAAGTAATTACCGTGACATGGGTTCTAATTTATAAATGAAATAATGTAGCATCTTTATGGTGAGACAGTAACTGGCTCTCATGGTGAGATAGTAATGGGCATTCATGGTGAGACCGTAATAGTGTGATTTCTAAACTATGTGACTGTATTGTTTGAGACAGTAAGTGTCAGACAATGGCAGAGAAATAGTAACTGTGAGACTGTAAACATGAAACAGTAAGTCTTAAGAGAATAAAATTATAGAATTGTTAACATTAAACAGTAATATCAAGATAGTGATTTGTGAAACCGTAAGTTGTGAGATAGAAAGATGTAAAACCTTATGATTACTACTAAGGTTTATCATTCCTAATTCATGTATGATGTAGTCTATTCTTTCAGAATTTAATGGTGTGGTGAATATATCAGCGAGCTGATATTCAGTACCAATGAATTCTAAAGTGATATCACATTTATGATAATGATCTCTCAAAAAGTGATGTCTCACATCAATATGCTTTGTCCTAGAGTGTGAAACATGATTTTTTGAGATGTTAATAGCACTTATATTGTCACAATTTATAGGTACATGCCTCAATTGATATCCATAATCTAGTAATGTGTGTTTCATCCACAAAATTTGTGCATGAAATCTACCAGTAGCTATGTATTCATCTTCTGAAGTAGATAATGCAACATAATTCTGTTTCTCAATACACCATGATACTAGTGAGTTGCCTAAAAAGTGACATGTTCTAGAGGTTCTTTTTCTAAATAGCTTACAACCACTGAATTCAGAATTAGAATAACTAACTAATTCAAATGATTTTCTTCTAGGATAGAACAATCCTAGATTGGGTGTATGCTTGAGGTATTTTAAAATTATCTTAATAGTAGTTAAATGAGATTCCTTAGGATTTTATTGAAAACGAGCACACATACACAGACTAAACATAATGTCAGGTTAGCTTACAGTTAAGTAGAGTAAACTTCCAATCATTCCTCTATAATTGGTTTGATCAACAGATTTTCCATCTTCATCAAGATCCATCTTAGAAGTGGTACTCATTGGAGTGTCACTACTTTTAGTGTTATCCAAACCAAACCTTTTTAGTATATCTCGAGTATCATCATTTTGAAAGATTTGAAATCTAAGAAGGAATTTTAGTTTACCCATTAAACTCATTTGAAATTCATTTTGCATTATTTTTGAAAAATAAATACATAAATAATTTCTTGAAGATCCAAAGATAATATAATCTACATAAATTTGAACTACTAAAACATCATTGAAAATTCTTTTTATAAAAATGGGTGGATCAGCAGTTCCTTTTGTAAAACCTTTGGAAATAAGAAAAGTACTTAATCTATCATACCAATCTCTTGGAGATTGTTTTAAACAATATAAAGATTTTGATAATTTTAAAATATGATTTGGAAAATGATGATTTTTAAAACCAGGGGGTTTCCCAAAAAAGACATCCTCGGCTATATACCCATTTAGGAATACACTCTTAACATCCATTTGATATAGTTTGAAATTTAAATGTGCATCATAAGTAAGCAGAATTTTGATGGCTTCAAGTATGGCTACAGGTGAAAAGGTTACCTCATAGTCAATTCCCTCTTCTTGACTATAGCCTTGTGAAACCAATATATCCTTGTTTATAACTATGTTACCAACTTCATCTACCTTATTTATAAACACCCATTTAGTGCCTATAGTGAATGTGTCTTTGGGTATTTCAACAAGTTTCCTAACCGTGTTCCTTTCAAACTGATTAAGTTCTTCTTGCATATCCATCACCCAAAATTCATCATTTATAGCATCATTAATGTTTTTAGGTTGATGTTGTGACAAGAAGACTTTATATTCAACCTAATTTCAAAGAGAAGCTCCAATTTGAGTTCCTTTATCTAAGTCTCCTACAAAAACATCTAAAGGATGGTTCTTAAGAGTTATAACGGATCAAGAAAAATATGGACTGGTGATTTCAGGTTCCTCAATAGGATCTAGTTCATTATGACCAGAATCTAAAGAATTTCCAGAACTGGAAGTTTTCACAGATTCATTTACTGGATGGTTAGAGGATTTTGAATTAATGTACAGATTTGATACATCATCCTATAGGTTCCCTATAGTGGTCTTGGGATCATGTGGATCTTTTTCCTCAAATACGACATGGACAGATTCTTCCACACATTTAGTTCTCTTATTAAACACTTTATAGGATTTACTGGAAATTGAATATCCTAAAAATATTCCTTCACCACTCTTAGATGAAAATTTTTCATGATTGTGCTTAGTATTAAGGATATAGACTTTGCAACCAAAAACTTTCAAGTAGCTATCTTTGGTTTTTCTATTGTTCTAAAACTCATAAGGAGTTCTTTTAATAATATATCGAATCAAAACACTATTCATTATGTAGCATATTTTATTTATAGATTCAGTCCAAAAATAAATAGGTAGGTAATACTCAATAAGTATGGTTCTATCAATCTCTTGCAGGGTTCTATTTCTTCTTTCTACAACTCCATTCTATTGAGGTGTTCTAGGGGGAAAAAAATTATGACTATAGCAATTTTGTGAGAAAAAGGATTCAAACTCTGGATTTTCAAACTCACGGCCAAGATAAATTATAGAATCTTACCTTTTTATAACATAACTTTTCATTACATTTTACAAAACTGGGGATATTTAAGGTTTAGTGTGTTGGAAACCAGGAACTCAAAACATTAAAACATAAAACATTCTTCTTAAACACTTGAAAGGCTTCTTCTTATGTTCATCCTAGGTCCATTACTGCATCTCATAACCTGGGGACATACATCCAAAGAAAGGGTAAGAAGAAGGACCAGTAAGGGAAACATGGGAAACATTTAACATGTGAACTTGAGATACATCAATTAAGTCATGAAAAAGAACTTTAAGTCATGAGAAAGAAATAATGATGCATATCATAATAAAAATAACGTATTTCATAACTTGAATATGTGGCTACAAAATTTAACTTAGACAATCATGAACATATCACCAAGTTAAACCCCAATGTGTCATTAAAAATTACCATGGTAAACCCCAAGGTATCGTTAAAATTGTAATCTCTAGTGGTTACATCATTACCCAATGCAATGGGGCGCTATTAGGGCACACCCTTAAAATTGTAATCTCTAGTGGTTACATCATTACCCAATGCATTGGAGCGCTATCAGGACGCACCCTTAATTTGTCTTTATTATCCAGTGAGCCACATATATCCTCATCAAACATTTCATAAATAACCCATATATCATAAAAGAAATGGGTTTCATTTCATAATCATAACGTTTTAAAAACTGCTTTTAAAGACCTGATCCTTATGTCACTTTAAACCCACAGAAAAAAGAAAGCGGGTTTTCATGTACGTAAATCCCAGATTTTAAAATAGGAAATTTTGATATATATGTTAATACCCCTATAGAAGAAAGATCTTTGAGTATTAACTTAATAAAATAAAATAATTTGAGAAAAAGTGAGAGACATTTTGAGACGAAAATTCTACAGCCTAACGGCTATGTTAGAGGGTTTTCGAAAACATTGAAAAGAGAGGGTACATGGGTCAACCACTCCTAAATGATCCATAAAACAGTATAGGGACAGAATATAATGGATATATGAACATGGTAATGAAATTTTAAGGACATACCATTTGAAATAAAAAACATGGAAGGAAGACAAGAATAAGATTTTTCTTATTAAAATCAGCAGCCTAACGGTGTCACTTAAACTTCAAAAAATGAATTGATGAGATAAAATAGGGTCTCTCATAATATGAAAATGAAAGATCAGTATGATTGATATAGAGATAATACCCCAACATAATAAAAGGAACTTGAAAGACTTGACATGAAAGTAGAACTTTAAAAAAAAGAGAAGGGTGAAAGAATCCCTTAAAAATTCGGCAGCCTAACGGTGTCACTTAAACTTCAAAAAAATGAATTGATGAGATCAAATATGGTCTCTCGTCATATGAAAATAAAATATCAGTATTATAGATATATTGATCATACCCCAACATAATAAAAGGAACTTTAAATACTTGACATGAAAGTAGAACTTTAAAAAAAAGAAAAGGGTGAAAGAATCCCTTAACAATTCTGCAGCCTAACGGCGTGACTTAAACCTCAAAAAAATGAATTGACGAGATCAAATAGGGTCCCTAATCATATTAACATAAACGATCAGTATTAAATATATATATATCATACCCCAACATAATAAAAAGGAACTTGAAAGACTTGACAAGAAAATAGAACTTGAAAATGAGAAGGTTGAAAGAACCTGTTACAAAAATTTCTGCAGCCTAACGACGCCACTTAAACATTCATAAAATGAAATGATGAGAGTCATAGGGGATCTCTCATCATATTAACATGAAAATGGAAGTAAAAGGAATATAAAATAACATCCTACAACATAAGAACATGGAGAATAAACGAAATGACTTAAAATAGAATATTTGTAAAGAAACAAAGAGGTTGGATCCCTTACCATAAAACGTAACTCTTAAAACTCAATGTTTGGGACCTTGAGGGCTTGGTGGAACATTGCGAGGACTCTTTGGGAGGTAAGAAGACTATAAATTCGTTTAGGATGATTTTGGAGTCGAAAGGATGAGAGGATGACTTGGTATTTATAAGGAAAGTGAGGGGACAAGGCATTAATGGCCAATGGACACCTCATTGGTGGTATTGGAAAAACCATGGGCTTGCCCATGGTATTTTCCCATGGTATTGGCCACTTGGGACACCTAATACCTTATATTACTATTCATAAGTCGAACATATTGATTACATACTTAATATATCATTTAATGATGTCATCAAACACCCGTAACTTAAAAAATGTATTTTCACTATTCATCGAAAATTCATCTTTCTCAGAAAAAACCCAAAAATTCACCTTAACCAAATATCGATTCACTAATTTCAAAAATGAACTCCATTTTATAAAAATAATTTTCTAAATAATTTTAATTAAATTTTTAAATAAATACACTATTCACCGAAAATTCATTTTTTTCAGAAAAATCCCCAAAAATTACCTTGATATAATATCGATGCCCTGAGTTCAAAAATGAAATCCATTTTATAAAAATAATTTTCTAAATAATTTTAATTTAATTCTTAATTAAAAAATACTATTCACTCGAAAAAACTAATACTTGACTAATAATTTATGAAACCGTTATTTAACCATTTTATTGAATCACATTACATAATCAAGGTGCCAAGATTATATTAATACTTTCTTTAAATGAGATTACTAATCCATTTGGTTACATTACTAATCCTAAGCATAAAATCACTATTTATAATTTACTATTCATCAAATATTAAGTTGATCTTATTAGACTCTAAATTTCGTACTGAACATAATTGTAGAATACCATTTTTAAAAAATCATTACCCTTAATTGGTAATCTAAGGTTTACATAAACATTTTTAAAATATCCTTTTTATAAAATTCATAAAAAATATGCATACTATATTAATCCGGTCATTTGAAAATTCATAAACTTCATCATAAGAATAAATCACAATTTTTATTTAAAACAAAGGATTACACAAGGCATTTACGGTCTCCTTACATAGCCCCTTATAACCCCAGCATAGAACCTAAGTGTAGTGTGTGCTAAGGTGAGAGAATCTGAGGGTGGCTCGGCCAACATCGCACGAGTAGTAATTTCTATTAGCTTGAACATCTTGTGAAGGTGATTCCATTCCAGCTTCACACTATGAAGTTCAGCTTGGGATTGGCCCAGATCAAAGCCCAATGGTGCCACCTCCTTCCCAAGTTCTGTTAGATGGGATTCGATTGGCCGGAGACTACTGGATGAGGCCATCGAATCATCTTTCTATATTAATTAACCAAGATCACTTGTATTTTGAGACAACAATCGAAACGTTTAGTTTCAAGCGGTCATATTGACCAACGGTCATATAACAGTTGAAACCCAATGGTCCCATTTTAATTATACTCATGTTATCAAATGAAATAGTTTTGTTGAGTATAAAATAAAATAACACACAAAATTAGGAAACAAGATTTATTCAAAATTTCGGGTCGTTACATTCTTCCCCCCTTAAGAAATTGCGTCCTCCCAATTTTTAAAATTGGGTTTAGAAATTTCATTGAATGTCCCACATCGAAAAAGGAGTCAATAAAACTATTACTTTAAAAGAAAGAAAGGGAAGTACAAAGGTCACCCGAGTTAACCCACACTAGGATTCCATGTAGGAAAACATGGACATGGAGGAGAAAACAAAAGGGTCATGTTTTATGGGAGAGTGATAGAAAACATGATTAGGATAAAGTTAACCACAATAAAATCACAAACTTATGATGTGTGTAAATGGTCTTTTATTACCCTGTAAGAAGCTTAAAGCAACAACGTTTTTTTACGTTTCTTTTAATAATTTTAGGAATTTATTTACTACATATAATAAAAACATAAGGAAATATACCTACCTTCAAGTAGAGTTTAATCCTTTAATAAGTTTCTACCAAAACTAATATTTTCTCCAAAAAATGTGCATTAAAAAAAACTTGGTCTCATCAAAAGCACAAGAATCATCTTCTAGAGAATCACATAATCCACCAAATATTAACTATATCTTTAAAAATTATCTCAAAAACAGAAAGGTTAAGATAAAACAACTCTTCCAAAATAAAGAACCCCATAGGAAGGGAAACTACTTTTAAATCTTAAAAATTCCATGGTACTACCCAAAGTTCATCATAGTCCATTCCATAAATAACTGTCCTTAAAATTCCTCAAAATAAACCAAACTAATATTGAAACCCAAATACAAAAAGGATTTGATAACATAGTCTTCCAAAATAATCTTCATAGTTCATCTCCAAACAACATCAACCACTCCTAACATCTTATTACAAAAGTTGCTAACCTAAACATATTTTCTCCAAGATAGGTTAATCATTTCCATAAGTAAACTATATTACCATAAGTTCACCTTAAATTTGTTGATTCTTTAAAATATAAGTCAACATTTTTTCCTCAAAGAAAATACCGTAGTAATCTATTTACCTCGAACACATAGGGTTCCCATAATAGTGAATGTATTCCAAAATAATAATCATCTTTTAATCCCCTAATCATCTCTGTCATATTAATACGGAAATCGTCACATTTCCTATCACATTGGTTGTTGGGACATGTTCTTCAATTTCCCACCATTAACAAAGAAAAGAAATTATAATTAGGGGCTTAAATACTGAGCCAATAATCATGAAAAGAAACTTAAAGAATAGAAGGATAACTTGTAGAAGAAAAGTATTCCCTAACTTGTGTTCCCTAGGTTACAAAATTGGTTATCCATGATCATATATTCTTATGTGAATCATTATTTTATTTTATCTTTGTTCCTCTAATAATGGTTCATACTATGATTATGAATTTAACAAAGCATATCCCCTGGGAGTGTCGTAACCAAGAGTGCAGCACGACCCATTGTCGTGTACCAGTTCCCGTTCGAGTCTAGCTCAAAGCGGTGTTTTCAGGTTTTACCACTATGTACATATGTGCCAGAGCCACCTCTACCTACTCGTATCTAGATAGGGATATATTTGCTTGGAAACCCCTAACTCAATACTCACCAAAATACTAGGAAGATTTCCTATATTTAAACATTTCTATAGGGTTCTTCCTAAAGTTTTCATATCCCTAATTTCCACAAATAACTAAACAATCCTTTGATATCAACTAAAGAATCCCACATTTTTATAACATAACTCTTCATTAAATTTTACAAAATTGAGGATCTTTAAGGTTTAGTGTCTTGGAAACCAGGAGCTCAAAACCTAAAAACATAAAACATTCTTCTTAAACACTTGAAAGGCTTCTCCTTATGTTCATCATAGGTTTATTACTGAATCTCATAACATGGAGACATACATCAAAAGAAAGATTGAGCAGAATTCCTAGTAAGGAAAAAAAGGGAAACATTTAACATGTGAACTTGAGATACATCAATTAAGTCATGAAAAAAAACTTTAAGGCATGAGAAATAAATCATGAGGCATATCATAATAAAAATAACGTATTTCATAGCTTGAAGATGTGGATACAACATTTAACTTAGATAATCATGAACATATCACCAATGTAAACCCCAAGGTGTCATTAAAAATTACCAAGGTAAACCCCAAGGTATCGTTAAAATTGTAATCACTAGTGGTTACATCATTACCCAATGCAATGGGCGCTATCAGGGCGCACCCTTAAATTTGTAATCTCTAGTGGTTACATCATTACCCAATGCATTAGAGTGCTATCAGGGCGCACCATTAATTTGTATTTATTATGATTTGAGCCAAATATATCATCATCAAACATTTTATAAATAACCCATATAGAATAAAAGAAATGGGTTTCATTTCATAATCATAACATTTTAAAAACTTCTTTTAAAGACGTGATCTTTATGTCACTTTAAACCCAAGGAAAAAGGAAAGCGGGTTTTCATGTATGTAAATACCATAATTTAAAATAGGAAATTTTGATATATATGTGAATACACCTATAGAAGAAAGAGCTGTGAGTATTTACTTAATAAAATAAAATAATTTGAGAAAAAGAGAGAGACATTTTGAGAGGAAAATTCTACAGCATAACGGCTATGTTACATGGTTTTAGAAAAAATTGAAAAGATAGGGGACATGGGTCACCCACTCATAAATGATCCATAAAAAAGTAAACGGGAATAATATAAAGGATATATGAACATGGTAATGAAGTTTTAAGGACATATCATTTGAAATGAAAAATATGAAAGGAAGAGAAAAATACGATTTTTCTTATGAAAATTTGGAAGACTAACGACGTCACTTAAACTTCAAAAAATGAATTGACGAGATCAAATAGGGTCTCTCATTATATGACCATAAAAGATAAGTATGATAGATATATAGATCATACCCCAACATAATAAAAGTAACTTGAAAGACTTGACATGAATGTAGAACTTTAAAAAAAAGAGGAGGGTGAATGAATCCCTTAAAAATTCGGGAGCCTAACAGCATCACTTAAACTTCAAAAAAATAAATTGAAGAGATCAAATAGGATATCTCATCATATGAACATAAAATATCAGTATGATAGATATAGAGATCATACCCCAACATAATAAAAGGAACTTGAAAGACTTGACATGAAAGTAGAACTTTAAAAAAAAAGAGAAGGGTGAAAGAATCCCTTAAAAATTCGGCAGCCTAACGGCGTCACTTAAACTTCATGAATTGACGAGATAAAATAGGGTCTCTCATCATATGGACATAAAATATCAGTATGATAGATATAGAGATCATACCCCCAACATAATAAAAGGAACTTGAAAGACATGACATGAATGTATAACTTTAAAAAAAAAGAAGGGTGAAAGAATCCCTTAAAAATTCAGCAGCCTAACGACGTCACATAAACTTCAAAAAAATAAATTGACGAGATCAAATAGGGTATCTCATCATATGAACATAAAATATCAGTATGATAGATATAAATATCATATCACAACATAATAAAAAGTAACTTGAAAGACATGAAAAGAAAATAGAACTTGAAAATGATAAGGGTGAAAGAATCTGTTACAAAAATTCCGACAGCCTAACGGTGCCTCTTAAACATTCATAAAACGAAATAATGAGAGTAAGAGGGGATCTCTCATAATATGAACATGAAAAGGGAAGTAAGAGAAATATAAAATAACATCCTCCAACATAAGAACATGGAGAATAAAAGAAATGACTTAAAAGAGAGTATTTGAAAAGAAAGAGAGAGGTTGGATCCCTTACCTTAAAACGCAACTCTTAAAACTCAATGGTTGGGACATTGAGGACTTGGGGGCACCTTGGGAGGACTCCATGGGAGGTAAGGATACCAGAACTTCGTTGAGGATGATTTTGGAGTCGAAAGGATGAGAGGATGGTTTGGTATTTATAGGGAAAGTGAGGGGACAGGGCATTAATGGCCAAGGGATACCTCATTGGTGGTATTGGCAAAACCATGGGCTTGAGCATGGTATTTTCCCATGGTATTGGCCAATTGGGACACCTCATACCTTATATTACTATTCATAAGTCAACCATATTGATTACATAATACATCATTTAATGATGTCATTAAACACCCGTAACTTAAAAACTGTATTTTCACTATTCATTGAGAATTCAACTTTCTCAGAAAAAACCCAAAATTTCACCTTAACCAAATATCGATGATCTGATTTCAAAAATGAACTCCATTTTATAAAAATAATTTTCTAAATATTTTTAGTTTGATTTTTAATAAAATACACTATTCACCGAAAATTATTTTTTTCGGAAAAATACCCAAAAATTACCTTAATATAATATCGATGAACTGACTTCAAAAATGAAATCCATTTTATAAAAATAAATTTCTAAATATTTTTAATTTAATTTTTAATTAAAAAACACTATTCACTCGGAAAAACTAATACTTGAATAATAATTTATGAAATCGTTATTTAACCATTTTACTGAATCACATTACTTAATCAAGGTGCCTAGATTATATTAATACTTTCTTTAAGTGAGATTACTAATCCATTTGTTCACATTACTAATACTAAGCTTACAATCACTATTCATAATTTACTATTCATCAAAAATTAAGTTTTTCTTATTAGACTTTAAATTTCGTACTGAACATTATTATAGAAGATCATTTTTTGAAAATCATTACACATAATTAGTTATCTAAGGTTTACATAAAAATTTTTAAAATATCCTTTTTCTAAAATTCATCAAAAATATGCATATTATATTTATCCTGTCATTTGAAAATTTATAAACTTTTTCATAAGAAGAAATCACAATTTTTATTTAAAACAAAGGACTACACAAGGCAGTTACGGTCTCCTTATATAGCCCCTTATAACCCCAGCATAGGACCTAAGTGTAAGGTGTGCTAAGGTGAGATAATCTGATGGCGGCTCGGTCAACATCGCACGAGTAGTAATTTCTATTAGCTTGAACTTCTCGCGAAGGTGATTCTGTTCCAGCTTCACACGATGAAGTTCAGCTTGGGTTTGGTCCAAAGCAAAGCCCAATGGTGCCACCTCCTTCCCTAGTTCTGTTAGATGGGCTTTGATTGGCCCGAGACTACTGGATGAGGCCATCAAATTTTCTTTCTATATAATTAACCAATATCACTTGTATTTAGAGACAACATTCGAAATGTTTTGTTTCCATTGGTCATATTGACCAACGATCATATAACAGTCAAAAACCAATGGTCTCATTTTAATTATACTCATTTTATAAAATTAAACAGTTTTGTTGAGTATAAAATAAAATAACACAAAAAATTAGGAAACAAGATTTATTCAAAATTTCGGGTCGTTACATTCTTCCCCCCTTAAGAAATTGCATCCTCACAATTTTTAAAATTGGGTTTGGAAATTTCATTGAAAGTCCCATATGAGAAAAGGAGTCAGTAAAACTATTACTTTAAAATAATGAAACGGAAGTACAAAGGTCACCCGAGTTAACCCACACTAGGATTCCATGTAGGAAAACATGGACATGGAGGAGAAAACAAAGGGTCAAGTTCTGAGGGAGAGTGATAGAAAACATGATTATGAGAAAGTTAACCACAAGAAAATCACAAACTTATGTTGTGTGTAAATGTTCTTTGATTACCCCTTAGGAAGCTTAAACCAACAACGTTTTTGTTTTACGTTCCTTTTAATAATTTGAGGAATTAATTCACTACATATAATAAAAACATAAGGAAATATACCTACCTTCAAGTAGAGTTTAATCCTTTAATAAGTTTCTACCAAAACTAATATTTTCTCCAAACGATGAGCATTAAAAAAAACTTGGTCTCATCAAAAGCACAATAATCATCTTCTAGAGAATCACATAATCTACCAAATATTAACTATATCTTTAAACATTATCCCAAAAACAAAAAGGGTAAGATAAAACAACTCTTCAAAAATAAAAAACCCCATAGGAAGGGAAACTACTTTTAAATATTCAAAATTCCACGGTACTACCCAAATTTCATCATAGTCCATTCCATAAATAAATTTTCTTAAAATTACTCAGAATAATCCAAACTAAGATTGAAACCCAAATACCAAAAGGATTTGATAACATAGTCTTCCAAAATAAACTTCATCGTTCATCTCCAAACAACATCAACCACTCCTAACATCTTATAAAAAAACTAGCTAACCTAAACATATTTTCCCCAAGATAGGTCAATCATTTCCATATGAAAACTATATTACCATAAGATCACCTTAAATTCATTGATTCATCAAAATATAATTCAACCTTTATTCCTCAAAGAAAATATCATAGTAATATATTTACCTCGAACACATAGGGTTCCCATAATAGTTAACGTCTTCCAAAATAATAAAAATATTTTAATCCCCTAATCATATCTGTCATATTAATATAGCAATCATCACATTTACTATCACATTGGTTATTGGGACATGTTCTTCCATTTCCCACCATTAACTAAGAAAACAAAGTATAATTAGGGGCATAAACTAGCCAATAATCATGAAAAGGAACTTAAAGCATAGAAGGATAACATGTAGAAGAAAAGTATTCCATAACTTGTGATCCCCTAGGTTACAAACTAGGTTATCCATGATCATATATTCATATATGAATCTTTAATTTATTTTATCTTTGTTCATTTAATAATGGTTCATACTAAGCTTATGAATTTACCAAATCATATCCTCTGGGAGTGTCGTAACCAAGAGTACAGCAAGGCCCGTTGTCGTGTACCAGTTCCCATTCGAGTCTAGCTCAAAGAGGTGTTTTCAGGTTTTACCCCTATGTACATCTGTGTGAGATCCACCTCTACCTGCTTGTATCCAGACATGGATATATTTTCTTGGCAACACCTTACTCAATACTCACCAAAATACCAGGAAAATTTCCTATATTTAAACATTTCTATAGGGCTCTTCCTAATGTTTTCATATCTTAATTTCCACAAAAAACTAAACCATACTTTGATACCAACTATAGAATCCCGCCTTTTTATAACATAACGTTTCATTAGATTTTACAAAACAGAGGATCTTTAAGGTTTAGTGTCTTGGAAACCAGGAACTCAAAACATGAAAACATAAAACATTCTTTTTAAACACTTGGAAGGCTTCTCTTTATGTTCATCCTATGTTCATTACTGCATCTCATAACCTGGGGACATACATCAAAAGAAAGGGTGAGCAGAAGGCCCAGTAAGGGAAACATGGGAAACATTTAACATGTGAACTTGAGATACATCAATTATGTCATGAAAAAGAACTTTAAGGCATGATAAATAAATCATGAGGCATATCATAATAAAAATAACGTATTTCATAACTTGAAGATGTGGCTACAACATTTAACTTAGACAATCATGAACATATCACCACGGTAAAACCCAAGGTTTAATTAAAAATTACCAAAGTAAACCCCAAGGTATTGTTAAAATTGTAATCACTTGTGGTTGCATCATTACCCAATGCAATGGGGGCGTTGTCAGGGTGCGCCCTTAAATTTGTAATCTCTAGTGGTTACATCATTACCCAATGCATTAGAGCGCTATCAGGGCGCACCCTTAATTTTTATTTATTATAACGTGATCCACATATATCATCATAAAAAATTTCATAAATAACCCATATAGCATAAAAGAAATGGGTTTCATTTCATAATCATAACATTTTAAAAACTGCTTTTAAAGATGTGATCTTTATGTCACTTTAAACCCACGGAAAAAGTAAAGCGGGTTTTCATATATGAAAATACCAAAATATAAAATAGGAAATTTTGATATATATGTGAATACCCCTATATAAGAAATATCTTTGAGTATTCACTTAATAAAATAAAAGAATTTGAGAAAAAGAGGAAGACGTTTTGAGACGAAAATTCTGCAGCATAACGGCTATGTTACAGGGTTTTAGGAAACATTGAAAAGAGAGGGGACATGGGTCAACCACTCACAAATGATCCATAAAACATTATAGGGACAGAATATAAAAGATATATGAACATGGTAATGAAATTTTAATTACATACAATTTTAAAAGAAAAACATTGGAAGGAAGAAAAAAATAAGATTTTTTTTATGAAAATTCGGCAGCCTAACGGCGTTACTTAAACTTAAAAAAATGAATTGAAGAGATCAAATAGGGTCTCTAATCATATGAACATAAAATATCATTATGATAGATATAGATATAATACCCCATCATAATAAAATGAACTTGAAAGACTTGACATGAAAGTAGAACTTTAAAAAAAGGGTGAAAGAATCCCTTAAAAATTCTGCAGCCTAACAGCGTCACATAAACTTCAAAAAATGAATTGACGAGATCAAATAGGGTATATCATCATATGAAAATAAAAGATCAGTATGATAGATATATATATTATACCCCAGAATAATAAAATGAACTTGAAAGACTTGACATGAAAGCAGAACTTTAAAAAAAGAGAAGGGTGAATGAATCCCTTAAAAATTCGTCAGCCTAACGACGTCACTTAAACATCAAAAAAATGAATTGACGAGATCAAATAGGGTCACTAATCATATGAAAATAAAATATAAGTATGATAGATATAGAGATCATACCCCAACATAATAAAATGGAATTTGAAAGACTTGACAAGAAAATTGAACTTGAAAATGAGAAGGGTGAAAGAATCTGTTACAAAAAATTTCGGCAGCCTAACGGCACCACTTAAAAATTCATAAAACGAAATGGTGAGAGTAAGAGGGGATCTCTCATAAAATGAAAATGAAAAGGGAATTAAGGGTAATAGAAAATAACATCCTCCAATATAAGAACATGGATCATAAAACAAATGACTTAAAAGAGAGTATTTGAAAAGAAAGAGAGAGGTTGGATCCCTTACTTTAAAACGTAACACTTAAAACTCAAAGGTTGGGACCTTGAGGGATTGGGGGAACCTTGGGAGGACATATTGGGAGTTAAGGAGACCATAACATAGTTGAGGATGATTTTGGAGTCAAATGGATGAGAGTATGGCTTGGTATTTTTAGGAAAGTGAGGGGATAAGGCATTAATGGCCAAAGGACACCTCATTGGTAGTATTGGAAAAACCATGGGCTTGCCAATGGTATTTTACCATGGTATTGGCAACTTGGGACACCTCATACCTTATATTAATATTAATAATTCGACCATATTGATTACATATTTAATAAATCATTTAATGATGTCATTAAACACCCGTAACTTAAAAACTGTATTTTCACTATTCATCGAAAATTCAACTTTCTCAGAAAAACCCCAAAATTTCACCATAACCAAATATCGATGCTCTGATTTTTAAAATGAACTCTATTTTTTTAAAATAATTTTCTAAATATTTTTAATTTAATTTCTAAATAAATACACTATTCACCGAAAATTCATTTTTTTCCGAAAAATCCCCAAAAATTACGTTAACATAATATCGATGCCCTGAGTTCAAAAATGAAATCCATTTTATAAAAATAATTTTCTAAATATTTTTAATTTAATTTTTAAATAAAAACACTATTCACCCGAATAAAACTAATACTTGAATAATAATTTATGAAACCGTTATTTAACCATTTTATTGAATCACATTACTTAATCAAGGTGCCTAGATTATATTAATACTTTCTTTAAGTGAGATTACTAATCCATTTGGTCACATTACTAATCCTAAGCATAAAATCACTATTCATAATTTACTATTCATCAAAAATTAAGTTGATCTTATTAGATGCTAAATTTCGTACTGAACATAATTGTAGAATACCATTTTTTGAAAATCATTACACATAATTAGTTATCTAAGGTTTACATAAACATTATTAAAATATCCTTTTTCTAAAATTCTTCAAAAATATGCATACTATATTTATCCGGTCATTTGAAAATTCATAAACTTCATCATAAGAAGAAATCACAATTTTTATTTAAAATAATGGATTACATAAGGTAGTTATGGTCTCCTTACATAGCCTCTTATAACCCCAGCATAGGACCTAAGTGTAAGGTGTGCTAAGATGAGATAATCTGAGGGCAGCTCAGCCTACATCACACGAGTAGTAATTTCTATTATCTTTAAATTCTCACGAAGGTGATTCCGTTCCAGCTTCACATGATGAAGTTCATCTTGGTTTTGGTCCAGAGCAAAGCCCAACGGTTCCACCTCCTTCCCAAGTTCTATTAGATGAGCTTCGATTGGCCCGAGACTACTGGATGAGGCCATCAAATCTTCTTTCTATATTAATTAACCAAGATCACTTGTATTTAGAGACAACAATCGAAACGATTAGTTTACAGCAGTCATGTTGACCAACGTTCATATAAAAGTCAAAACCCAATGGTCTCATTTTAATTATACTCATGTTATCAAATGAAACAGTTTTGTTGAGTATAAAATAAAATAACATAGAAAATTAGGAAACAAGATTTACTCAAAATTTCGGGTCATTGCAAAACTTCCTAGGGATTTAATTCTATGTCCACTAAGATTTTCTACAGTTTTAGAATATTTAGTAAAATGAGAGAAGGCTTCACTTTTGTGAGCCAAAAATAAAGTCCAAGTATATCTAGAAAAGTCATCTATAAGAACAAAAACATAGTGATTCCCATTTAACCTAGAAACTCTAGATGGTCCAAACCAATCTATGTGAACTAATTCAAGAGGTTGAGAAGTTGGCACTTTTTTATTTGGTTTAAAGAAAATTTTGTGTTGCTTTCCTTTTTGACAAGGATTACACACTTTACCATTTGGAAACTCGAGTTTGGGTAGGTTGTTGACTAAGCCTTTTCTAGTTGACTTTCTAAGGGGTGAGTGTTACAGTGTCCTAGTCTTCTATGCCAAAGCCAAGACTCTTTGTGAAACACACTTAAACATGAGGCATTTTGAGAGGCTAAAGAATGTAAGTTAACCGAATAATAATTTTCATTTCTTAATTAAGAAAACACTAATTCATTTTTAGAATTAAAAACAATGCAAGTATCATTTTTGAATTTATCATTAAATCCATCATCGCATAATTGTGAAATACTAACAAGATTATACTTCAATCCATAAACAAAAAATACATTGGAAATCAAAACTGAGTTAGAGTTACAGATTTGGCCAAGTCCAATGATCTTTCCTTTGGCATTGTCACCAAAGGTGACATGTTCTCCATCAATTTATATTAAATTCTTGAAGCATGAGTAGTCTCCTGTCACGTGTCTTGAGCACCCACTGTCCAAGTACCATATGCTCTTACAGAAACTCTTTAAGTATATTTCTTACCAAATAGTCAAATAAAAACAGATTTTGGTACCCATAGTTGTTTGGGTCCAGTAATATTAGTGATAAGTTCTTTATAAACCCATATCAACCTCATAGGTTTACTATAATCATTATGTAAATTATTTGAAAAATAAAATCCATTTGGTCCAAAAAATCTTGAAACAATAGAAAGTGTGTCATAACTTGAACTAGTTGAATTTTTTCCAGAACTAGGAGTAAAGTTGTATGTCCTAGATTTAGAAAAAAAATTAGTTCATCCAAAATTTATTTTTCCAGGTTGATAGCCAATGCCACTAGTATATTTAAGAGTAATTATTTTACCTAGAATTTGAGTAAGAGTATTTTTCCCATTGGTAAAATTTTCTAAGTCTTTCTTCAATTTCTCATTAAATAGTTTTAGTTCATTGTTCTCTTTGAGTAATTGATCATTTTTCTCTTTTTCAGTTGTAAGTTCAGATTTAACAATTGATGTAAGAGCATGTTGTTTCTTCAATTACTTGTATTTATCTTTTAGTTCATTGCATGTATATTCTATAATATTACAATACTCAAACATTTCTACATTATACATATTTTCAGAGTCACTCTCATCTCCAGAATAGTATGAACTATGTACAGGAGATTTCTGTAACGCCCCGACCCCAGTTCCCCAGAGTCAGTGCATTATTACATAACATTGGCATGATTACAAGAAAGATAAAATCTCGGAAGACTGATTAGTTTAGTAGACTTGGAAACACTAGATATATTCATAATGTTTTACATTACATCATAAAAATGAAAACTACAACAACATAGTCTCCACAGTGTACTCTCTTATCCCCTCATACTATCCCTGCAAGTCATTCATAATTTACTTCTTCGCATCCTGGAAAAAATAAAACATAGAAAAGGGGTGAGCTCAAATGCCCAGTAAGGATAAAAATATAGATAAAACTTTATAAATAAGAATAAACATTTAAGGAAATGTATAACTAAAACAAAAGCCTTTTAAACTTGAACTTCAACATAGTATGGAAAAAATAAAATGAAATAATGCCATTTACTTATTCACATGGATATTCTACTAATCAAATAATCACATGCAATATCAATAACCACTTTCACAATGATGGAATGCATAATTACAGACAATCATAACCACATATCCAAAGCCTCGTGCCAAGACTACAAATAAGATTTTTCCAAGTCCTTGTGCCAAGACACTAGTTTGTCTCATGATACCTACCAATGCATCCAGGAGCTATAGTGGGCTCCACCCGTCACAAATTAATTCCAATGCATTCCCATGTGAAAAGGTTGAAACATAACATAAACATTCATATTTAAACTAGCATACAAAATGTAAATAATCCATCCATAAACCACGAATGGTGTAAGAATAACACATCCACAGTCAAACACATCACAAAAACTTCAAAACAATATGGAAGTTTTGTATCATAATAAATCAACATCAAATAAACATAAAATCCATCAAAGGATGTTGAAATAGAGGAAATCAAAACTGTTTGAGATAAATATCTCTTTTTTTGAAATCATTTAAAAGTCACACATTTATTAAGGAAGTAATTTAAAAGAGATTTTTGAATCAAAGTATCCCATAACACTTCGAAACTTTTGAAAAGAAATATCATTTCAAAACATTCATGTCCATATAAATTAATCCTTAAAATCATTTTGAAAACATGGACATTAATTAAAAATATTTAGAAAGATAAATCTTTAAAACATTTAAAATTCTGATTTTGATAAAGAGTGCCTTTCAGAAATTCTTAAAATATTCATTTTGAAATCATTTAAAATAACATAATTATAAAATAAAACATTTACTTTGAAAATATCCTTATAATATTTTAAGGAAAGCTTTGAAAATTTTATAATGGTAGAAAATAGCCGCACCCACCGTATAAGTTAAAAAAACATTCTTACCTTAATTCTGTCGAAAAGGTTAAAAAGGACCTTGTTTGGAAAACAACGGAAATATTCTTTTATAAACTTCTTATAAAAATTCAAAAAAGGGTATAAATGACTTTAACCCATATTTTGTAAAATAGTAAGAATTTTTTGAAATACACTTTCAAGAGACATGGATGTGGATGATAAAGAGGTCCCAGTAGATAATTACGTATAAACAACCTCAGATAATGAAGAGATTGTGAAATAACCTTTACCTTATACTTTTCCTTGGTTGGGGGTAGGTTAAGCTGTTGTATAATTGTTAAATAATTGTTATTAAATTATAAAAGAATAATATATATTAATATGATATCATATATGATCTTTTAACATTTCTTGGTTAATAATATTTTAGAATTATCATTGTTTCGGGTGTTAACTTACTCGTTTTCTTTTATATGTTTTGTTACATAAGTTGTGATTTTCATGGATAGGTTGTATCTAAATCATATCCAGAATTATATCAAGTCCTTAGTCACTATTATTAATCATCAAATGAGAATTATACTTGAATGGATACGATGGAGAATGAATCTCATCGCGTTCATGGAGATGGTAGTCCGTACGTACGCACGAGCGACAATATCATTCTTTTGATATTAAAAGAATATATAATTGGATAGTATATCTTATATACAGAATAATTATCATGTTATATTTATTATTTACATGAATTACACATCATTATTATACCCATACAAATAATAATTTATTGAATAACAATTACACCACGACGTGGAGACGGTAAGCCGTACGTACGCACGTATGGTGACATGTCATTCAAAGGATGGATAGAATATTGAATATGGTTGTACCGTATTTATAATAACATCAAATTATATATAATATACTGGAGTTATTATTTTATAATTGTAATAACAAATAAAGAATAAGTGGAAGAAAAAAGGAACTTGAAAAAGGTTGGTGAAATCATTATCTCTTCTTCAGGTTCTTCATTTTGATTTGATCAAAAGGGATCTTTAGGTTGGCTTTATGACTAAAGGAAGGAATATAGGATGAATTTATGGATGTTTAGAGATTATTTGGTCAGGGTTTGGCTGAACCAAAAGGCTTTGAAGGTGTGAATTAATGAGAAGGGGGAGTTCCCTTTTATAAGAGGGGTGAGGGGCATCTTTGGAAAAGCTGGAAATATTATTTTATAATACGTTCATATTCATTTTATAATGGCCTCAAAGTGTATTATTTAAAGTTTAAGGTGGGTATAGGTCGAAAACCTCCCAACCAATAGAATTTAGACAGGTTTGGGTCACTATATTAACCTTATCTTTAAGTATTAACTCTTAGTAAATTAGTTTCACTTTTACAATGTCTCTTTGTATTTTTATATTATATGGTTAATAAACTTACTATATACATCCAAGAGATCCCAAAGTGGTCCATTAATGATAAACCTATCATTATATAAGTCTCTTGGATGATCCTTAGATTTTTAGGAATTGAATATCAATTAATAATATAATATTTGTTTTAAAAACTCTTTTATGTCAATTTTGACACTATTCAATAATTGATTTTTGTGAGAATCATAAATAAATTATTACTTCTAAAAACGTTAATTAAGTAAATTATAACATGTTATATTAACCTATAAAATTAGTGTAATTCATAAAAAGTCTCAAATTATATTTATTTGTGTATTTATAATATCAATTATATTAATTTTTTAATATTATGGTAATTACTACATCATCATTGTGTCATAAATAAATTAAATTATTTAATGTCTAAAAATTATAAATAAAATATCATTATGTAGGAAATCTTTTTATATTTCTAATAAATATTTATAATCGAATTTATCTTATGTGTATCCCAATATTAAAAATGTTTTTCTAAAAGATATTTGCTTATGTCATTTTTGTATTTATTTTAACTTAATTAATATAAAGTGTCATTTTCACTTACAAGTTGCTCCATGGGGTCCACAAATCGACCCAAAGATGCCCATGGTCGGACATTTATCCACCAATAATGTTAGGACATGTTTTAGGGTAATTTAATATTATTATAATATTATTTTTGTAACCCTTATTTACCGGATTTACCCTTTAACCATGGTAAATAAAATATTTACCGAAGTAATTATTCAAAATGTCTAAAAATAAAAGTTATATATTTAAACAATTTGGACATCCTGATTCAAAATATGGAATCCATTTTTCCAAATTCAAAACACAGAAGTGTCAGAAATTAATTTAAAATTAATTCCTGCTGTCAAAACAAAAAGCGTGTTTTTAAGATATATTAACTATCAAAAGATTGATACTTGTTTATGTCCGGTTTAATTGTGAAATTATGTCCAATGAACAACATTGTATTAAATGGTAAAAATAAATTATAAATATACTTTAAAACCACTAAAATTCATAATTTATCACTATTAATTATTTTGATTAAAAAAGGTTTTTTTTAATTAAAATTTAGTAATTTTCACTATTCATCAAAATATGAAAGTTATCCGAAAAGTAACAAAATTTCACCCTAGGCTAATTTCGATATTCTGAATCCAAAAATGAAGTCTATTTTTAAAGATAAAATTTATAAAATTTCAAAAAGTGGGTATTACTATTCATAACATCTAGTTTTATTAGTTGTGGTGTGTGTTAGAACTTGAAGTTTCGTACAACACACTCTACTGTTTTATTCAAAGAGAATTGTGACGGGGAAGATTGGGGTGTTACATTGTAAATTTTTGATGTCCCCATTCTAAAGAATAAATTTATTTAGTCAAATTGAATATATAAAAGTTTTAAAATATTGGATTTTAAAAAAAGGGTTTCACTATTAAAAGTTGGTAAAAATGCATTTTTTGAAAAATACTTCTTTTATCTGAAAAAAGAATTTGTTCTTACATTATGTCTAAGAAACTCATAATATGGATTCTAAAACTATAAGGATTATATAAAGTTTAAAATTTAGTTAATAATATTCATAACCTCTTTTGAGCAACTTGTTTGGTAAGTCATGGTGCGCTTGAACTCGGTGTTGTGTGTAGTGCAAGTTATTGAATTATTTTGAAGAAATAACACACTATGAAATCTTGGGGTTGTACAATTTCAGTGTTACCTCAGACATGTTTGTCATAAAACACATTTTTTCTTTGTTATCCTGTTCATCATGTGAATATTTTGAGTCACTTGAACTTTCCTCAGAGGAACTCCATGTTGATTTCATTGCCTTTTTATAATTTATATCTTTGTCTTCAAATATCTTTTTGTACTTGAGCATTGGACAGTCATCCTTGATATTTCCTTTTCTCTTACATTCATAGCAAACAATCTCATCAAACTTGTCACTTCTTTTCCAATCTTTCTTCCGTCTTCATTTTTGATCACATCTTTCCTTGAAGATAGGATTTCTGAAAAAGTTCTTCTTCTTGTAGAATCTCTTAAAACTTCTGGCTAATTGAGCCATCTCCTCATCACTATCAGGTGATGATTGTTTACAGCTAGAACTTTCTATAGAAATATCCACTTTCCCTTTTTCTCTGTGTTTAGAGGTGGTGGTCTTAAACGGAACAGATTTTATTTTGAGTTCATCCTCCTCATCATTGTTGACTTTAAACTCCTCTTCATACATCATCAGTTTCCGAATGAGCTCTTTTACAGGTAGCTTACTGATATCACATGATTCCCTAATAGAGACAGAGGTTCTGCTCCATCTGTTAGGTAGGTATCTGAGAATTCTCACGATCTGTTCCTTATTAGTGACTTATCTTTCAATAGAAATCATTTTGTGGACAATTTCATTGAACCTGAGATACATGTCAGAAATAGTCTCATCATGTTTCATTTTAAAGTTATCATATTTAATAGTATAGTTATTAAGTCTCATTTCTTTCACACTAGATGTTCCTTCATGTGAAATAGACAAGGTATCCCAAATTTCATGGGAAATTTTACAAGTACAAATTCTATTAAATTCCTTATATCCTAAAGAGAATTATAAATAATTCATAGATTCGAAATTGTTATTGTAGGTAGTTTTGATAGGTTCATACCAAGTGATTCTATCAGTATCAGGAATATTATATTCATCTATAATTGAAGACCAGATTTCAAAGATCGTACTTTCTAAATGCATTTTCATTTTAATTTTTCATTGAGAATAATTGGTTAGATTATAGAATGGTGGTCTGTTTGTTACAGAACCTTCCAATCTGTTATCCATGATAAATAAATAATTTAAAAGAGATAGAAATTTTGAATTGATTGAAATTTTCAGATCTTTAAAGTAAAACTACAATCACAGCTAAACAGGGTTAAAAATTTAGTTTTAATAAACAATACTCTAATACCAAATGTTGGTCAGAGTAGAGTACTCAATATGGGGGTGAATTGAGTATCTACAAAAATTTATGTTTTAAAAAGTATTTTTAAAAAGGTTCCCCAATAAAGTTAAATACAACCCAATTAATCAAGTTTATACTGTTACGAAAGTTTGACTTCTTAAATAACACTTTAGAAGATTGATTAATTCTAAGTAATCTTAATATTATTTATTAACATTACTTTTGAATCTATTCTAAGAAGGGAAAAAAATATGACTTCTTTCCAAGATTAACTTTCAAAGTAAATTTAGTGATTTCTGGATTAAACAGCAAAATAGAGAAAACTATAGTAAATAAAAAAGTGGATATAAAACAAGTAGTTCAGTCTCAAGATGAGACCTAATCCACTCCACTTGGTGATAACCTGCCACCAAGATGTTTATATAAATAAACTTTATCCACCCCCTGGATCGGGGTTAACAACAACACACAAGACAATTCAAGTCACATGACCTCTTCCATAGTTTTTCATGGGAAAACACTAGCAATTCACACAGGGAATTCTTCCACACTTATCTGTGAATACATAGGTGTAAAATGATTTAAGAGAAAGGTTATATTGTATCCTTCAGTTTGATATAGAAGACATTTTTTGTTATTATAAAGAAACACACACACTTCTTGAAATCTAAAAAAAGTACACAATAGAGCAGAAGTATAAAGATAAGGTTAGAAGTGCTCTGAGTGTTAGTCCATGCAGCTCTAGACATCTGGGATGAAGCAGATGTAGAAATAAAGTCCTCACATGGAAAATAATGTATCCCAAGTCAGCTAGATCTGGCTCGTGTTCTTTATGATGTAGATAGTGCGAAGATGTCCTTGACTATGGGATTTAAATATGCTTCATATGTTCTTCAGCAGTTTCGAGTTCCATGTATCGATTATCTTCTCAAAAATTATCTAAGTGTTTTTTTAATTTTCATGCTCACAACCATGCTTCACACATTCTTGTTTCTAGGCCACACTTTTCTTTTATTCTAGAGTACGTGTATTGGATCCGAAAGGATGCATGTATTTTGCACCTCGCACCTCATAGGGTCATTTGACATGTCTACAATGAAACATTAATTATGTAAGTTAATTTTAAAAGCCTAAAATATGACCATTAGAAATTAAATTGAAACACGACAAAATAGATTAAGAAATGGTGTCACAGTCTGTTTGGAAATAGTGTCTCTATGAAATGGTGTCTCCTTGAAATGGTGTGACCTTGAAACGGTGTCTTCTTGAAATGGTGTCTTCTTGAAACAGTGTCTCCTTGAAACGATGTCTCCTTCTTTGCCTTTGACCGATGAGACAGTCATAATGGCATGGTTATATAGGGATCCGGAACTGGTAGCATAGATGCGGTGTTTGATCACAGGGTCTGGTTACGGTGTCTGGATGATCACGGTGTCTGGATGATCACGGTGTCTGGATGGTCATGGTGTCTGGATGGTCACAATGTCTGAATGGTCATGGTCACGGAGTCTGAATGGTCACGGTGTCTGGATGGTTATGGTGTCGGGATGGTCACGTTGTCTGGATGGTCATGGTGTCTGGATGGTCACTGTGTCTTGATGGTCACAGTGTCTGGTTCCTTTTCTAGAAAAACACAACTGGTGGAAGACTCACGGTGTATCATACTTAGCCAAATATTTATATTTAGGATTAAGTAGTGATATACATAGAATGGATTAGAATTAATCATTCATCAAAGAAATCATTATAAAGTAAATTAAATATAGTTCACAAGGTTCATTTAAAGCATAAAGATACTAATCATCTGTACACATGATTTAAGATAAATTACACAGGATTAACAAGTTTTTACAAAATGAATAAGATTATTGATCATTAAAACATGATTAACACATGAGGAGTCCAACAGACATCATAAAAATTATAAACTCATTTATTATATATAAAATTAATTCAATAACAATATTTTATTAATATATTAATTATTTTAAAATTTCATTAATTCCGTAAAATATACACTTTTTGTTTTATCTTATAAACATATAACTCTTATCAAAATGATTACCTAATCATTTACAGATAAGAAACTGATATAATCGTCATTTATAATAATTTTTTGTATAATATTATTAATGAAAACCTTAGTTTAATATAATGATTATATATTTCTCAAAAGTACCATTTTTTACCCGAAGAATCAATTTATCAAATTCATCATTTTTTTAAGAAAGAATATTCTCATAAAGGAATTCATGGAATAATGATTTTATTTATAAAAAGGGATTACATAATAAGTAATTAATACCTTCTTACATAACCCCTTATAAAACCCGCATAAGACCAAAGGGTAAGGTGTGCGATAGTGACAAACTCTTGTGGTGGCTTGGATAATATCACTCAGGTGTTAATCTCTATTAACTTCAAATTATCCCATAGGCAATTCCATTCAAGCTTAACGTGGTGAAGTTTGACTTGGGATTAGTCAAAAGTGAAGCCTAATGATGCTACCTTATTTTTGAGCTCCGAAAAATGATCTTTGTACATCCCGAGTCTATTGGATTAGGTCCTCCTCTCATTTTCCTATGTTAAAAGGATTCTTTTTAAAAACCTTAAATTTATATCAGTCATGTGATCACTATTCAATTGATATATTATCAACGGTAATGATACTTAATGGTAATTTAAACCTAATAATAAAATTGTGCATGTTTTTTCTGTAATACATTAAAAGAAAGAGAATTTTATTCATAAATGATTGGGTCGTTACACTGTATCCTTAGTTGGATTCCTAGACTGATGTTCCTGGAGCTATTGTTTTATTAATTATGGTTTAGGTATTGGACTGAGGTTTTGGGAATAGTGAATATTATCATCTTGGGTCGATACATGTTGGCTAGTCTGGGTATCACCTTAAAACCCGTGTTCCATTGAGTTACTAGATAAAACTATGTTTCTCTTGAGATGTATTTTCCTTTATTGTACTTGTTATTTATTTCATTTTTTACCTATATACACTGTTTTTTAGACAAGTATTTTCTTTAGACACCATTGGTGGTGGTATAATGAGTTTTACTCATACCCTTCTTGGGTTTCCAATACACATGGGTTCATGAACATCTCTCACATGTTTATTACAGGAACATGTTTGGGTTAAATCTTGTGTTGAGTTTGACATAGTCTGAAGTTTCAAGTGACTAGATGGGTTCAACTCAAATATTTTGTAGATCCTTTCTAGTAGTTTATTTTATTTTTGTTATGTAAATTTACTAGACTAGTGTGTGTTTAGTTGTATGTATTACATGGCCATTAAATCCTTTACTATATTTTATTTTATTATAGCATGCTCTTATTTCAGTTTATTTATTATTTCTATTTAATCTTATGTGTATGATATTTGGTTATTTAATTCTGGTTGTGCACTCCGATATGGGGGTATAGTCTCCTAAAAGTACCATATTATACCACCACTGCTAGTCTGCAGCCTCTAGTGTACAATGAGGCATGCTTGAGGTCATGTGGTAAATGAACTCAAGGCATTGGTTTAGTGGCATTCAGGTCGGTATGTTACATAGATAGTTCCATAGATCACCCTTAGTGGTATATCCTATAATGGAAAATATTTACTGAGATTTGAGAGGTCAGTTTTTGTGGCCAGGGTCGAAGTGTATAGTTACATAGTTTTTGTCTTGATGTTTGGTCTTCCATAAGGTGAATGTTGAGCACTGTGCTCCCAGTGGTTTTCTCTAGCCATTAGATGTTTCCTGGTGGAATTGGGAGGACATCTTGATGGACTTAATTACTAGTTTACCTAGATCTCAAGTAGAATGTGACTCTATATGGTTGATATTGTATCTTTTGAAGAAATCATCCCACTTCCTAGAAATCATGGATTCGAGCTTAGTGGAGGTTGTTTTGGGGAAGTATCTGGAAGAGGTTGTGAGACTCCATGGAGTCTCAAGGATGACCATATCTGATTCTGATACTTGTTTTACCTCTAGGTTTTAGAGAGGTCTATAACATGATTTTGTCTCTCAGATATTCCTTAGCACTACTTTTCATCCACAAATAGATGGTTAGATTGAGTGGAATATCCAGACTCTTGAAGGCATGTTTTGTTCTTGTGTCCTAGATTTTGGAGGTTCATGGATGAGGCACATGCACTTGGTTGAGTTTTCTTACAATAGTGGTTTTCACTCTACTATTGGTGTGATGCCGTTTGAAGATTTATATGGATGAAATTTTCATTCTCCATTATGTTGGACTGGGGTTGCAGAAGTAGAAATTTTTAGGCCAGAACTAGTATATAGTATAAAAAAAGGTGATTTAGGTGATTCATTAGAGGATGAAAGCAATGTAAGATCATTATAAATACTATGATGATCAAAGGAGGAGACCTATAGAGTTTGATATTAGAGATCATGTGTTTTTTGAAAGTGAATCCTCATCGTGGGCAGTAAAGGTTTGGATGTGGGAGTAAGCTTTCTCCCTTGATTGTTGGGACTTTTGAGGTGTTGGATCATGTTTGAGTCATCACATATCATATACCACATCTCTCATAGATAATTTAGATACATGACGAGTTTCATGTGTCACAGATCCACCATTACCTTCATGATGACTCTCACATCATTGATTGGGGTGAGATTGATGTTGATGATAAAGTAACCTTTGAGGATCATCTTATAGAGATCTAGGACTACTTGGAGAAGGTATTTTGTGGGTGTATTATTCTATTGGTTCATGTCTTTTGGTGGTACATTGGAATTGAGGAGAGTACTTGGGAACATGAGTCGCAGTTATGTTCTTAGTACCCTATTCTATTTGTTTTTTAGCACTTCTCTTATTATAATGCTCATTGTGGTTGTTGAACCTTTTACCGGTTTATAAGACAGTTTTCTCTTGTTGCTTGTTGTGTCCTTAATCTCATTTGAGAGGTATCTCCCATAATAGTGTTTTGGAGTTGTTTTGTATATTGTGTGGTTTCATGCTTGTCTCCTCTAAGTGGGGTAGTTAAGCTACTATGATGGCGAGATCTGTGATAGGTATCTAACACGGTGGTTTTTCAAATGCCCCATTTCTCTTTCTTTATCTCCAGGTTTGGTTTGAATTCTGGAGGATGATAATGTTTTGTACGGTATCTTATGTAAGGGTCTAGATCTCTATATCCCTTTATGTTGTGAGTTTTGAGTGTTAGAGTCACCTGAAGGAGGTTCCAAGAAGTTTGGAGAGTGATTGGAGGAAAATGGGAGCGCCACTACCAAAAATTGAATGGCTATGATGTTGAAGGATACACTGTGTCATAGTTCCAATGGTTGTGGCGTAGTGGATTCATGATGCAGCATAGGGGATATTTGGAGAAGAAATGGGGACACTTACTTTTCAGCCATAGCTAAGGCCTAGTGAGGAGGATGCAGTGTGATGGGGTTTTGAGGCTACTGCCAAATCAGGTTTAGTTTCACCGTGGTGATTGGGTTGTGGCGTAGGTACCATGTTAGAGAAGGGGGTTCTATGGTGTAGTGCTTAAGGCTACACCATAACCCCTATATCCAATTTATTAGGATATGGCCAAGGATCTGGAAGGGGCTTTGACTGAGGGGGGATGCATCATGGTCTAGGGAGATTATGTCATATAATTTCTATTTTTCAAAAGTCTACAACATGTTCCAAGGGGATAAATCATGGCCTTCAATTTTGCAATGGGTTTACAAATACCCTAAGACCCTCGAACCCAAATTCTCTCCCACTTCTTCTTCTCAAACCCCAAGAAAGAAAGGGTGATTTTTGAGGTTCTTTGAAGCCCCTTTCAATAGGGTTTGATCTTTACTTCCAGTGATCGATCAGCAGTGATATGAGGTACATTATATATCCCTTTTCTAGTGGTTTCTCTCTATTTGATCTCATTTCCTCCTGCTTATTCTTACCATGTTATGTTGGTTTCTCTCCATCAATCAAATGAGAATTTCTTTGTTGTTTTTCGATGAATTGTGGTACGAATTATTGGGAGATTTATTTTCCTCATGGGATAGGTGATTAGAGATCCACGACATTGATATGTTCTCATGTGAAGAACGTTGACACTTTTAAGGCAGGGGGTTTGTTGATTCTCTGTTATTTATGTGCAATCATAAAGTTATCATGGTTTATTACATTGGATGAAAATTGAATTAACCTAATAAATATTGAACTGTATTAAATAATCAAATTAGTTTATCCTTAGCGATCACATGTTTTTCTTTCCATTGTGATAACGACTTACCTCTTCATTTGTTGGATAGTATTCTATCTATACTATGCTTTGTTAGCACATTTTTGTGATTGGTTTACCATGTTGAAGTTGATAGAAAATGGAAAATAATGTAAAACCCTAATTAACTAATTAATTGGATTAAGAATTTAAAGAAGCGGTGTGTTTTTAATCTGGTGTTCCTTGTAATTTGATGATATTCAAATGGATGAAAGTATGCATGTTTGATTGAAATTTTTTTTCCATGAGATAATAGAATTGGTTAATGAACTTTAATCATGATAATTCTTATCAAATATATATATATATATATATATATATTAAAATTCATGTTAATTGAGAATAGTTATTCTCTCGGTTTTTTGAAATTGGTTTTATGCTAGAGAGAATGTTTAACTTTTGATAACTTGTTAGAGTCAATGCCTTAGGTTGTCCATAGTCAGAACCTATAAATAATGAAATGTTTAATTCAAGATGGAATAAAAAATGGTTGTTTGATAAAGATAAATCTTTGGAGATGAGAGTGCATGTTTGTTTATAAAGGCTGGATGTCTTATGTTGGGGGTCGTGAAATCCCATTTTCTTGTGAAGGTTAAATGCCTTGCTTTAGGCCCTAGATTGTTGTGTTGACTATGTTTTCTGTTTGTTTGCTTGTGATGTGATCTGGATGTGATCCTTTTTATGTGATGTGTTATGATCCTAGAATGGATGATCATGGGATGGATGATGTGATATGGGGTGGGGAGGCTCGGATGATGTGGCAGTAATTGACATATGTTATAGCGAGATGCATTGGGATATGCATGTGGGTGTTAGGGATGACACCAGAAATGATAGAATGGGTTGAAGCTGGGCATACCCTATCACATCCTGACCTAATAGGGCTTGAACTGCAACTACCCCAATTCATCCTTCGTAGTCTAGGGGGTGCAGACAAGCACCAAAATGAATAACTAGTATGGGAGGCTTTTTCCTAAAGTAATTGTGCACACACACATGACCATATCAATGCACAAGTACTGAGGAATAATAAATAAAAATATGATAAAACAAGAATATAGACCATGCATGTAAACTTCTATGGTGTACAAGAGTATGATTGTGTAAACTGAAAAGTAAAAAAGGAAAAAATACACGCCCCACCAGAATGATTTTCGAACCTAACAAAAGTAAAAAAGTAAAACACTAAGAGATCCCAACTCATGATCTCCAAGCTATGAACACCATACGTGGTCCAATGCACCAGGTATCTTTATACTCATTTGTAGTCACCACTGACCTATCCTTTATCTACATAAGACATGACATGTGCAGGAAAATCCCATGTAGGGGTGGGTATATACATACCTGGTAGGACACCCCTAAAGCTAAAGGGGGAGCAGTAAGAGACATGATAAGAATAGACAGATAGATTAACCCAAATAAAGAGAGTTAACAGAACCCAACAACCTGGATAAAGATATATATACAATCAAACCGAATAATCCCAAATGAGAGAGAAATGGGATCCCCATCTCACAGTCTGTCCTAGGAAAAGATTTCCAACAGTTTTAAAAGGCTATCAATGATTCCCAACATCTCGCGTGTCTATCCAGTAAAAACTCCCAAGTCAAACCATACCATGACATTAAGTTACACAGTTGAGGGGACATAATATCTAGGTAGAGGGATCATTCCTTGTCCTGGTAGGAGGTTTCCACTCAGTAGATAGGTAAAGGACCCATGCCCTATCTTGGTTGGAGGGTTACACTCAAGTACTTGATATAGGACCCATGCCTAGCCCAGTTGGAGGGTGACACTCTAATGGTCAGTAGAGGACACATTCCATGCTTAGCTGGAGGGTACCACTATAATAGTTGGTAGAGGACCCATGCCCAGCCCGGTTTAAGGGTGATACTCTAATAGCCAAGGACCCATTATCTGATACTCCATGAGGGTTCCACTCGAATAGAAGATCAAGAACTCATACCCTACCCAGTAGGAGGGTTCCACTAGAATATTATCTAGAGGAATCATTCCCTATTCAGTTGTAGGGTTTCACTCTATAGATAGATAGAGGAACCATGCTTTATACCAATAGTAGGGTTCCACTCTAAATGCTTCTCGTGATCCTTCCCAATCACTTCCATCATCGAGCATTACCTAAAGAAGCATCACATACAAAACATCTCGCATCATATCTAAAAATTCAAAATAGAGGGAACCATCACATTCTACATGGAAAAAAACTTAGGATAGGTTACTCATAGGCCAAAATTCAAGTCTAAATGAAGGATATATGAGAGGTTAAAGTTTCCTCACAAGAGAATATGGGGTACATAACATGTAAGGAGACCCACATGGCATGTGGTCTTTCTCCCTTTCATGTCTGTGTCCCTAACGGTACACATATCACTAACCGTGTAACACTACATGGTGTATAGGTGGACTACACGATGTGCCTCATCCACCCGAGGTCCTACCCGTACTCCTGGTTGTGTCCATGTAAGCCCACCTGTGTCTGTGTACTTTGGTACAAAACATATATCTCATCATGCCCATTCTTGTGTACTCCCGGAGTACATTCTGAGTTATCAGAACATGTGTCACATGGCATGTGGGGGTCCCATAGAGCGTGTGATACTTATAATTCCACATGAACCCTAACATCATGGATTCTTGTGGAACACGCAGTGTGTTCTTCTAAAATACACGATGTGTAGTTGTGTTTTCCCCATATTATCAGATCTAGTTCCACAATTCATGATTTTAACCTACCATCACTTTTTTTACATGTTTCTCACCCTAAAATGGTGGAATAATCCTTTGAAAAGAGGTTTCAGCCATCTAATGGCTAGAAATCAAATCTCAATTGCTTCGCTCGAACCCAGAACGCACAATGCATGTCTCCCATCACATCCTTATTATCTCAGATCCTAGATCTATGAATCTATCCCCTTTTATTCCATGATTTATCCCCACTCATCCTTTATTTTCCAAAATGTTCATTTCATGTGAATCTTCCACGATTTCGAGAGTCCGATCGAGCTCGATACTACCCGACAATGTCGAACCAAGACCCTGTAGGCCAATCAGTGAAGAAGGCGATGAAAGATTGAGAGAAAAACAAAAAAAACTAATGTAAATGATATTTTCCCAAGCATTCATGTCCAAGAAACGCAATTGGGGATCTCTAGGGTGGGTAAAAATGAATAATCAATTAAAACTGGTACATGGGCACATGAAAATGCTTACAATTAATGTTGATTAAGAAATGGAATTATATAGCTCAAATAGTTTAATAAATCAATGAAGAATTCACAAATTGAGATGTCCAATTTGGGAATTGGTTCATTAACTGATGAATAATGTGGTCGCCAACAAAGAATAGGATTCATTGGGTTTGTTGCACGTCGATCTTCCTGGATCCAAAGATTTTTTGTCATCTGATACAGATTCACCAATGATAGGTGGAAGAAAATCCTCTCAATTATCCTTGGATTTATGCGACTAACCATGGAGAATTTTCATAATGATGAATTTATGTATTAATTCCATTTATTTTAGATTACTCAATTAATTAATTTAATTAATTTATTAATCCATTGAATGTACCATCAACAACAGTTTTATCTGAATGCCCTGTGCTAACCTACTTTAGGTCATTCCTAGGGTAAACCTTGCATTCCAAACTCAATCGTGGTCTTAGATTTCTGATACAAGATTATATTTAAGATTTATCCAGTTTTATTTAAGAAACTGTGTGTGTGTAACATAAAATACTTTTAATATTTTTATAAAAATAATTTCAGGCACACTGGGCCTCAAAATCGCACGTCGTCTTAGTGCCTAGATCTGAAAATATATCTAGAAATATTCCAAAGTTTTACAAGGTAAAAAAGAAGGTATCTATATAATTACCTACTTAAATATTTTCATCCCTAAAAATAAAAACTAAACAAAAAGCTCAGGATATTGGTCTTGTATCTGGATCTCATACTCCCAGGAGCTCTCCTATATGTTCTCATGCTGCAACAACACACGAACCAATGAAATGGTCCATCCATGAAGGGTTCTCTCCTACTGATCCTTGATCACCACTAGGTGCTCTAAAAAAGTGGCTTCATCCTCTCTGTCCACCTCACCCTAGTCAATAACAAGCATAGGGTCATGCACATATCTTCTCAGTTGTGACACATGGAAGACATTGTACACTCGCCCCAACTGAGGGGGTATGGCAAGACGGTAAGCAAACTCATCAACCTTCTGTAAGATTTTGAATGACATGATGAACCTCAAGGATATTTTTCCTCCCTAGATGAATCTCTACAACCCTTACCATGTGGATAATCTCAAGAAAATTTGGTCTCTATGCTCAAACTCTAAGTGCATGTGATGTCAATATGCATAAGATTTTTGTCTACTCTGGGTTGTCCTCATCCACTCATGAATGACTTGGACCTTCTTCATCATCTCATAAACCATCTATATACTCATAATATATGCCTCACCGATCTCTCTCTATCACAAGGGTGTCCCGTAGGGTCTCCCATATAGGGCCTCAAAAGGTTCCATGATGATAGTAGAGCGATAGTTTTTGTACGCAAACTCTACTAAGGTAAAGTGACCCTCCCAACTCTATTGGAATTCTAACACTCAAGACCTCTTCATATCCTTGAACATCTGGATAGTGTACTTGATCCTCCCATCTATTTGGGGTTGAAAGGTTATACTCATCCTCATCTGGTCCTGAATGCCTCTTGTAGTCCTATCCACAACCATGATGTAAATTGTGCATAATTGTTATAGACAATAGTCAATGGCACCCCATGAAGGTGAACAATCTCCTGCATGTACATATTCCCCAAACCCTCCACCAAACTCTACTCCCTTATAGAAAGGAAGTGTGTTGACTTCATGAGTCGTTCAACTATCACCCCGATGTAATCATGGTATCTCGCTATTTATATAATCCCTATCACAAATTCCATGGATAGGTTGTACCATTTCCACTCTAGGATATCAAGGGTATGCAACAAACCTACCATAACCTGGTGCTCAACCTTCACCTGCTGACAGGGGATGAACCATGAGATGAACTCAACCATGATCTATCTCATGTCGGCCCACCAAGACTATTTCTAAAGATATTTATACATATTTCTTACACTGGGATGTACAAATAAGAGAGATGTGTGAAACTATCTCATCACCTCCTCCCGCATCATGTCTGAGACCACTGTCTATCCTTGAAAAAATATGGTTGGATTCCCTCCTTCATAAAAATTCATCAGGTGAATCCCTTAAGGATATCTAGTCACGCAAGACCTCACAGTCGATGTCTCTCAACTAGGACTCTCTCAAAATATAAAGGAGTGGAGGAGTAAACACGATCAACTAAAGAAAAAATGTACCCTCCTAATCAACCAGGTTCATCTATAAGGAATCCAAATGCTCAGACACCTCTTGCACCAAACGAGCATGAGACTTACTTCTAAGAGATTCTAGTACCATGTTTCCCTTCCATGTAGTATAGATTATCTCAAATTCATAACCCTATAGAAACTCTAACTAGAACATCTATCTTAGGTTCAAGTATCTCTATGTGAAAACATACCTGATATGTTGATGGTCTAGGTAAACCATAATGTTCTCTCTCAGAAGATAGTGTCTCTACATCCTTAGAGTGAAGACTACCATTTCCAACTCTAGGTCATGAGTTGTGTAGTTTTTCTCTTAGGTCTCAACTGTATTGACCCATATATAATAACTATATGTATTTGAATCAATACGTAGTCGAGACCATCTCTAGAGGCATCAAAATACACTACATACTCCACACCCCCTCTGGTAGTCTCAAAATAAGGTCACTCATCAGTCTCAGCCTCATCTCCTTGAAGGTTCTATGACACATCTCAGTCTAGGTAAACACTTTTCATTTCCATGTTAGGGTGGTTAAAGGGGTTTCAATCCTACATAATTCTACCACAAACCTCTTCTAGTACCCCACTAAGCCAAGAAAACACTGCACCTTTAACACACTCTTGGGTGGCTCCCAAGAAAGCACTGAATAGATCTTCATCGGGTCCATAACTAATCCATGCTAAAAAATGACATTCCCCCAAAAGTGAACCTCATGAATCTAGAACTGACACTTCGAGAGTTTACCATAAATTTAGTTCTCCCTAAGTTAATCTAGGATCATCCTCAAGTTCTCTACATGATCCTCATATGATGTAGGGTATATGAGTATGTCGTCAATGAAGATAACCACAAACTAGTCCAAGTATGGCTGGAAAATCCAGTTCATAAAATCCATAAACATGGTGGGTTCATTCTTCACAATAAAGGGCATCACTAGGAACTCGTAGTGTCTATAGCGACATCAGAATGATAGATTTGGAATATCAACCTCATGAACTCTCAACTTGTTGTATCCGAACCGAAGATCAATATTCAAGAACCACATTGCACCTCACAATTGATCAAAGAGGTCATCAATCCTTGAAAAGGGGTCCTTGTTATTTATCATGGGCTAGTTGGGGTGATGATAATCCACACAAAACTACATTCTCTCGTTTATATTTTTCATGAACAACACTGTAGCTACCCAGGGGGACACATTGAGTCTGATAAAACACTTCTCTCAAATGTCCTCCAACTACAACTATAGATCCCAAAGCTCGGTAGGGGTCATATGATATGCTGTATAAGTTATCAGAGTGGTCCTTGGATGAAAGATGATACAAAAATATATCTACCACCTCAGAGGTAGTCCCAAAACGTCCTCAGGGAAGACATCCATAAATTCCTCCATGACTTAAGAAATCCAGATACATGAAGAGATTGTTGAACCAAGGGAAACACTCTCCAACTGATAGGTGATGGGCTATAGCCTCCTACTCAGAAAACCCACTCATCCAACCATTAGATCTTTCTTCACCATAAAGGAGAATCTCATCCCATCAGTGTGAAGGTATCTGACTCATATATAGTGAATGTGAATTTTGTATCAGCTTATGGATAACCAATCCATACCCAATATGACATTATGGGGTTTCATCATGATTACTAAAAGGTCCCATGAGAACCTCTCTTCACTAAGAAATATCTCACATTGTTGGAAAATAAAATAGATAGAAGAAGTGTTCCCCATAGGAATCTCAAGACAAATATGTTAGGCTAATGCCTCAACTGAGATCTCTGACTCTCACAAAAGGAGTAAATAGATGAAGTAATGAATCACATCTATGTCTACTAATACTGATGTGAGAGTAGAATAAATATAGATTGTATCTTTAATCATCTCACGTGCTGCTGGGTCATAAGCCATCATAACATGTAGCGATCTGTGGCCCTGGCCGCTAACTCCCTAAGCCTGATGTGGGATGCCTGTTGGTGGTGGTGGAAGGATATCATAGCATCTTCCGCCACCCAAATCTTCTCCTCCTAAAGCTCCACCTGCTCCTCTTCTAGATTTTCCTCCCTGGGGGCTACCCTAACCTCACCTAGGAGATTTCTTATCACGGCGTTACCTATACCGTGGCGGACCGTCCACTATCTATTTTCACTCCTCAGCACGTCGGGTCAAGAAATAACATATCATGTGATCTTGACCATCACATGCATAACACTATCCCTCTTCAATATTCCTCAGTCATCTGTGCTACCCCTAACCATGTTTCCAAGCCTGATCCTAGAAAGATCTCTCATGTTAAGATCCTCTCGACTGATGTCTGCTAGATACTGCAGATGAATCAACTCTCTAACACCCACTTTCAGCTCCAAATGTCTATAATCCCTCTAATAGGAATCTCTCAATCACCAGTGCTTGCTCTAACACCCCATCATAGGTGGGGATGCACAAGGGTACCACATTAGCATGGACATCTTTATAGAGTCCCTACTCAAACTTTTGTGATTGGAAGTAGCCATCTCGAATAATATCAAGGGAGTACTATGTAAGGTCTATGAACCTCGTAGAATACTCTGTAATTATTATCCCTCCCTATCGTAGCTCCAAAATCTCCTGAATCCGAACTAAGCACAAACAATTTGGCTTGTACTCATCATAGAACAACTACTAGAATTAAGACCATGAGAGTATCGAATCATCATGCATCTGGGTAACTAGACTCCACAAGAACCTAGTTGTTATGTGGAAAATACGAGATTATAGTGAAACCACTTGATAGGTAGGTGTCGAGATAATCCTAAATACTTAGACCACCAAATACTTCCAATCCTCCACTACATGGGGATCTGGCTCACTGTAGTACCTCAATGGCCTCTAGCGTTGGAACTCACAAAGTGTGCTAAACCTATGTGCATACTTAGCATGATCAGAAATAATGATCTAATTCTCAATAGGTGGGGATTCTGTTACCCATCCACCTAGAGTAATAATCATAATGGATGGACCCTGAACTGAGGCCTCATTACATATCGGATCATCATCACGATTCGGAACTGGAAACCTGGCTGGATGGCATCGTAAAGGCATCCTGGAAATTTAATCAAGACATACCACAGTTATATTAGCATATATATATATATACAATGGGAATCTAAATAATTAAGGACAATCAAAAGACTCGGTCTGATATGATTCAATCACCATTGATCCCTACAACTAATGTCTCGGTATTCCAAGTTGACAAGAAGGTAGTCAAGGTCATGGAAAATGGATATGTTGGTCACTCGCACCATTATTGGGTTCCCTGGCCTGAAAGTCACACTTGAGAAACTTTAACATGGTTTCTCTAAATATCAACCAAATTCTCATAAGGGGACTACTCCAAACATCATCCCAAGGAATAAAATTCTCTTGTACCAATTATTCATGACCCGACCCAATGGGGCTCGCGTCGTAAGTACCCCAAGCCTTCCTCTACTGGTCAAGGGGTGGCGAAAAGAACCAAAAGGAATAACTAGTATGAGAGGCCTTTTCCTAATTTACCTATATGCACACACTCTACCATATCGATGAAAAGTGTAGATAAATAATAAGGAAAATGATGTAATAGCTAGAATACAAACCATGCATGTAAACCTATAGGGTGTAAAAGAGAAAAATAGTGTAAATTGAAAATTAAAAAGGCCAAAATACACACATAACCTAAAAAATGGGAAAGTAATATTCTAAGAGTGCCCAACTCCAGATCTACAAGCTCTGACCACCATACATGGTCCAATGCACCATGTATCCCTATGCTCATCTATAGTCACCTCCAACCTACTCGTTGTCTACATAAGACATGAAACATGTGAGAAAATCCCATGAAAGGGTTAGTATATACATACCCAGTAGGGTGTCCTAAAAGTTGAAGGGGGGGAATTAAGAGACATGATAGGAATAGATAGACAGCTCAACCCAAAGTAAGAGAGTAAACAGAACTCAACAACATGGATATTTATACTCAAACCAAAGAATCCCAAATGATAGGGTAAGGGGATCTCTATCCCACATCCCATCCTAAGAAAAGTGTGCCAGTAGTTCTAAAAGTCCATCAATGATGCCCAACATCTCAGGCCTTTTTCCAGTAGAAACATCCAAGTCAAACCACACCTTGCCACTATGTTGCACAGTCGAGGGGCCACAATATCTATCTAAAGGACCCATGACCTATCCCAGAAGGAGGGTTCCACTCAGTAGATAGATAGAGTACCCATGACCTGTCTCGTTAGGAGAGTGCCACTCAAGTAATTAATAGAGGAATCAGGCTCATATTAGCATTAGGGTGCCACTCTAATGGTCGATAGAGGACTCATGTCCAGCCCAGCTGGAGGGCACCACTATAATAGTTGGTAGAGAACTCATGCCCAAAATAACTAGAGGACGTCACTCTAATAGTAGAGGACTCATGCCTTGATACCATAAGAGGGTGCCACTCAGATAGAAGATAGAGGACCCTTACTCTGTCTGGCAGGAGGGTGTCACTCTCATAGTCAATCAAGGACTTATGCCCTGCCCAACAGGTGGGTGCCACTCAATGAGTAAATAGAGGACTCATTCCCATCCTAGTAGAAGGGTTCCACTCTATAGATAGGTATAGGACTCATGACCTATCCTAATAGGAGGGTTCCACTTTATGAGCCTCTGGTGATCATGCCTGACCACTATCATCGTTGAGCATCTCCTAAAGAAGTGTCTCACATGGGACATATTGAATTGTATCTAAAAATCCACAATAGAGTGAATCATCATGTTCTAAGTGTAAAAACACTCAGGATAGGCTACTCAAAGACCAAAATATGAGTCTAAATGAAGGAGATACAAGGGGTTGATGTTTCCTCACAAAATAAGAAGGGGTACACAACATGTGAGGAGACCCACATGGCGTGTGGTACCACTCTTCTACCTGACCGTGTCCCCAATGGTACATGAATCACTAACTATTTAGAACTACATAGTGTGTAGGTGGATTACACGACATGCCTCAACCACTTGAGGTCTTTCATGTGCTCCTGGTCATGTATGTGTAAGTCTTCCATTGTCTATATACTTCGGTACACGGTGTGTGTCTGGTCATACTCGTTCCGATGTACTCCTAGAGTACATGTAGGGTCTCCAACACATGTTTCACATGGCATGTTGGGGTCCCACATGGCGTGTGATACTTATAATTTTTTGTGAGCCCTACCGTCACATATTCTCATGGAGAACATCGTGTGTTTTTATCAACTACACGATATGTAGTCACGTTTTTTCCATATTCTCAGATCCACATCCAAGATTCCAGATTCACACTAACCTCCATCATTTCTGCCATTTTCTCAACTAAAAATGGTGGAAAATTCCTCTGATAATCAATTTTGGCTCTCCGATGGCTGGAAATTAAAACCCCATTACTTCACTCAAACTCAGCACAAACCGTACGCGTATCTCAACGAACCCTCATTGCATCATATCCCAAATCTATGAAACAATCACATGTTATTACATGATTTGTCCTCTATAATCCTTGCTTTTCAAAAATGTTTGTTTCGTGTGAATATTCCATGATTTCGGGGGTTCGATTAGGCTCGATCCTTCCAAGCAATGTCGAACTGAGACCCCGTAGGCCAATCTGATAATAAACACAAAGAAAGATTGGGAGAAAAATACCAAAAAAGGTTAATGATTGTTATCCAATAATTCTTGTCCAAACAACACAATTAGGGGATATATAGGTTGATAAAAAATTAAATAATCAATCAAAACTCATACAATGGTGCATGGAAAGGCTTTCAATTAATGAAAATCAAAAAATAGAATAATCCTGCTCAAATAGTATAATCAATTAGGGAAGAATACACAAATTGATGAGTCCTACCTAATAATTGGATCATTCTTCAATGAAGAACTTTCTCTACACTGAATAAGAGGAGTTGTTGCATCCACTACATGTTGATCTGATGAATCTAGAGGTTCATCGTTATCTACTTCTGATTCTCCAATGAGAGGTGGAAGGAGATCCTATAAATTCTCCCAAGGTTTATGAGACTAACACTAGAGAATTTTCATAATGGGGAATTTATAGACGAATTTTGTTTAGTTTGGATTAATCAATTAATTAATCTAATTAATTCATTAATCCATTGAACGTACCGCCAACGACTATTTTATCTGAACGCCCCAAGCTGACCTATTTTAGGACACACCTAGGGTAAACCTCACGTTCCGGACTCAACTGTGATATCTAATTTCTAATCCAAGATTCTATTAAATATTTATCTCAATTTTTAAATAAATTTTGTGTCTGTAATATAAAATATATTTAATAATTTTGTAAAATTAATTTCGGGAACACCATGCCTCAAAATCGCACGTCATCTCAGTGGTTGGATACAAAAATATATTTAAAAATATTCCAAAAGTTCTACAACAGAAAAACAGGGCCTCTACACACCTTTTGATGTGAAAAATCCATATTTTTTCTTGATATGAATTTGTTTATTGGTCAATGGTAGAGTTGCTTATTATCTGCTTTCCTTTACTAATTACTTGAGGCAGTTGAATGTGCTTGGTCGCATCTCTTGATGGTATCTTGGGATATTTTCTTAGAGTATGTATATTATGGATTGATGTTAATAATTTTAATAAATTATTTAACCCATGGGGTTGGTTCCTTCTAGAATGAAAATGTTAGTGGGATGATCTTAGGAAACCGTGGACTCAGATTAGATTATGCCTGGAGGGAATGGACTTTACATGGATGGAAGATGAAATGTGTAATGTGGAATAATGTTAATGGTTAATGAATTAATTAATGTAAATAAAATGATAAAAAGTAAAATAAGTAATTTAATGTATCTATTTTAAATGATTATGTGCTTATAGGATACCTAGTTCTTTTTAGTGGAAGTTGAGAGTCCGATAGACATTAGTTTTAGTTCAGTCTGAGACTATGTGATACCCATAGTATGGTTGTGAACTATATTATATAATGTATATTTTGTGATTTCATATGATACCCCACCCATGTAGGTTAGGGAGAATGAAACATAGTAGACTCTGATAGGGTGTTTTCCCCAACATCCCGGTGAGAGGATATATGGTTGACTACCCCATATGGCCCCACTTTCATCTCTTTACAGTTTAATGTGTTGGTATTCACAGAGGTTAGTTTCTCTATATATGTGTGTGTGGAGGTTTGTAATGGATTATGGTTATTTCACACACATGTATCTCTGGATATAGTATCCAAATGATTATTATAGGTATGACATGTATGGGTTGTGATGTCTTGAGGAACCTTACTTGTTGTATGGGCTGTGATGACTTGAGGTATAATAACTGATGTATGATAAATTTCATAAAGACTGTGGTAGATCCTAGAAACTACTTGGTTAGTATATGCAGATGCGATATGGGATGGTGATATTATATGATGCATGAGGTTTATGTTGTGTTACTTAGCCAATGTGTTCTTGGGATGGCTTACTTTTGGAGAGAGATGACCCAGGACGTGCGATGATGGGGTAGAATGGCAAACTAGTGGGGAATCAGTAGTGGGATACCCATGTTGATTTATTATTATATTATATGCTCTATTGTATGTGATACTTGGTGAGAGATATACATGGTGAGGCTAAGAACTTAGTATACCTGTTTATGTGATGAGTTAGTTTCAATATTGTTCACTGCAATTTAACATGTTTCCTATATCTTTTCCATGAGAGGCATCATGGATGATCGTACTCAGTATACAGTTATGTTAACCCTATGTATATATAAAATGTTTTATGTTCAGTAGGAGCATGTTGGAGATCAGAATAGATATTTATTTTTTAAAGGTTGGGGCCAAATCCACATTTATTATTAAAAAAAGACCTCTTTAACTGGGTATAGGGAGACCCATTACATAACCTGAAGGCCCAGTGGGAATTTATCCCATTACATGGCCCGTAGGCCCAAATTTATGGCCCAAGGCCCATTCTGTGAATAGTATTGCTACTGTCGAGTTTACCGTTTTGGTAATTATTGTAACACCCTAATATTTTATGATAATTTTTCTTTTAAAATAAATTTAATAGTTTTTGTTGCACACAAAACTGAGTTCACACGAACTGCAGTATATTATTATGTGATTATTACAACCTAGTCATTAATTTGGAGGGGATAAATGGTACTAACTAAATTTTAAATATATATATATATGTGTGTGTGTGTGTGTGGTTTATTTATTTATAGAATAAAATTTATTAGTTATTAATTGATTATAAATAAATAATAATAATAATAATAATAAAAGAAGTGTTTTCTAAAAAAATTGTGTGGTAAATATAGTTATATCATAATAAATTGAATTAGTCACTATTGGTGAATGATTTCAATGAAATATATATTATATATTTAATAATTTTTTTAATATTCATATAATATTTTTACTATGCATAGGATAAGAATAAATCAAGTTTTATTCTTAAAAACAACATTTCCTAAAAATATGATTTTTATTGTGTTTTGCACACTTATTTTAAAATTAATTCCTACCACTTATAGGTATTGAATTTTATAAAATGGATTCCATATTTGAAATAATTATATCCAAATTTATTAAATTGGTTCCTTTTAGTTTTTTTTCAAAATGAATAGTAACCATAGTGATTTTTGTTACCACTATAAAGGTTAAATCATGTAATTATGGGTAAAAATAATATTATAAGGACTATAAATTGACCCTAACACTTTCTCCAATTTTATTTTATGAGTTAGTTTCGTCCATAATCATTTAATACTTATATATATGACCATTTTTTACATTATGAAGTGATTATGACCCACATAATATTTTATTTAAAGAAAAGTCAAAGGTGTCACATTCATAATTTTACTAACTATAACATTTTTAATCTAGTGTTGCCCAGAAGATATATTTTACTATAAATTGTATTTTAAAATATAAAAGAATTTTATTCATCATGGTATTTTATTTCTAATTTTTATTGAATAAATAATTACCTTAAATGATTTCACAACTTTGATGTAGTAATTATTTAAATAATGGAAAATAAAATAATTGATATTAAAAATATTAAAATAAATATAATTTCACATAATTAATGTTGTAAATTTTTTTTATAGATTACCTTAATATATTAGGGATGTATTAAATTATTTTTTTCTAAGTTATCTAGTGTATTGATATTTTTAAAAGTCAAAGTAATGAATAGTGTCAAAATTGTTGTGAAAAATATTTTGAAATAAACAATATTTTATTAAATGATATAAAATTCCAAAAAATATTAAATTCATCCAAATGACTTATATGAGGTTTAAAATGTCATCCATGGTCAATTTATGGATCTTTTGGAATTTTATAGAAACAATATTTACCCTTAAAGAGTGAAATCCTTGTTGTCACGGTAAGAGTTAAATGAGTTAAATAAGGGTTAAAACTAAATGATAAGAGTAATAATTTGACATAAAAATTTTTAAAAATTATTTTATGAGATTATTTAGACCCATAATCATATTTTCATTGAAATAAATCACTTTGGATCCATTTTTAATTGAAAATTAATTTATATTGATTTAATATTTTGAGAGTTTCCTAGAGTGTCTCTCACCTCAATTATAAAAGGGAACCTTCTCCCTCGCTTATTCACACCACTTTGAGCCTTATATATATAAAAAAACCATGATAATTTCTCTTTAAAAAATATTTATTCAAGTTATATAGGTCCTGGTCTTCCAAAAATATCAACGCTATATCCCTTAAGAAGAGATTTAAAGGAAGTCCACTGAAGAAGTGGTAATTGTTTTTACCAACTCATTCAAGTTCATTTCTTCTTCTACTTCCTATTCATGTGTTATTTATATGGAAAATTAATAAATACAGTATAATATATATGTTTATATTTTATTATTATTATGGTACAACCATGTTCCATATTTTATCAATCTTATGAAAAATGAAATCATTGTGTGTGCGTATGTACGGCTTACCATCTCCACATTGTGGTGTAATTTGTTTTACATCACCATTTTACTAGGATGATTATAAAGATGAAAATAATGGATATGTATAATAATTATGACCTGATATTGATTCTATAAAATTAATATATTATCCAATTCTTTACCCTTTCAACCATTTAGAAATGATATCATCGTTCATACGTATGTACAACTTACCATCTCCACGAAGTGACGTGATTCATTTTCTATGTTCAACGTTTTAAAATGGTTATAAAGATGTATTTAATGATTAAATTGATATTTATGACATTGATATTTATTTATATGTTTCATTTATATCCTATGCAAGAGATCTGAGACTTTCAAGATAAAACAAACATGAGAAAACAGAACAATTAACACCCAAAACAATGAAATGAATAAAATATTATTAATAAATGAATAGTAAAATGTTATAAGGGGTCAAATATGATATCATAAATTTTAATATGATTATGGTATAAGTTAATAATATGTTTAAAACTACTTTCCATGAGTTTTGTACTTTTATGGAGGAAATCAGACCTAAGGTAAGTGTTTATTTCACAATCTCATCATTAATCGAGATTGTTCCTATTTAAGTCTCAGCTGGTGAATATTTATCTTCCATATCACTTTTTTCTAAAGCGGTTTTAAAAAAGGGTTTTACTATTCTCCTATGAATGTTTGAAGTCATTTTTACCCATGTTTTACTTTTTAAACAATGGTTTGAAAATAGTATTTTTATCATTTTCTAAACAAGGATTTTTATGAATTTTCTAACAAAAATATACGAAAGGAATGTTTTTGTTTTACTTATGCATCATGAGAAGATTTCCCTGCTTTCATGACACCTTAATGTCTTGAGGAATCCTTTAAAAATTTACATGGTTCTTTTCAAAGAAAATGTTTTCTTTTATAATTGTGTGTCTTTTTAAATAAATTATATCAAAGTAAAAAAGGCATTTCTCTCAATAAATTTTCAATACTTTTATTTGAGTATTTTTATCTTTGTCAACATCCTTTATTGTATCTTATGACTATAACACCCCCAAACATTTTATGGTATGTTTCTCTTAAAAACTTTCAATTCACTAGATGGACTATATTGTATGAAGCACTGAGTCTCTGTGCAAAAAAACTTGGTTATTTATAGGATATAGTCATAACCTAGCCATTAAACTTAAATTTTCCATATATATTCTTTGAATTTCAAAAAACGGACATACATAGTTGCAGTCAGGGTGATATTTGGAGTCTGATAGAATCAACTTAATTTCTAGTGAATAGTAACTTACCCTTATGAATAGTAACATTCCCTTATTAATAGTAATATGAACCTTATGAATGGTAACCTTACCCACAAAAGTATAAATAAAATGTAGGCACCTTAAAAATGAAGATGAATATTTTAAGTGATGGTATTTGTTGATTAAATGACGATTTTAATTAAGATTAAATTTCTCATATTTCAAAAATTATTTTTGAGAAATGGAGTTCATTTTTGTATTCTACACATCGAAAAAAGGTTAGGGTGCATTTTTGGGATTTTTCTGAAATACTTTAATTTTTGGTGAATAGTAAAATACAGTAATTATGGTATAGATACATTATGAGATAAATAAATGATTCCCTACATCATGTCTGATGTAAGAAACCATTAGTTCAAACTCACATGAACTTATTACTATTTTTGGTCATAGAATTATCACTATTTATTGCCTTAGGGAAAAATAATAAACTAATGATTAAAATATTAAAAAAACCCTCCTCCCCTCCACTATATAAACCACCCCTAACCCTCTCTTCCTCCCACACCACTCAAGCTTTGAGCAATACCTATGTTCTAGAAAATACACTTACCAATCCCTCCTACCACATCCAAGACCTTCTAGTCTCACCAAAAGTACAAAAAAAGTCCTTAAAGAGATTCTCAAGGAGGAGTACTCTAGAGGTGAACCTCTCTCCCTTTTTCTTTCAACTTCTTTTACAAGTTATATGCTTTTATTGATCTATTATCACCTCACCACATCCAAATTCAATGATAATTCCATTATCTTACATGAATTATAATTTTATTATGCTAATGTAATATTTCATCCTCATCTCTCTTTTTTCCCTCCTCTTAAACTAAAAATGAAAATACCATCTGAGATGTGTTAATTTATCACATTCAAGGACGACAGCTTTTCAATTTCTATTACTATCTTAAAGAATGGTAATGAAACCTTTTAAATTGTTGAACCAGATCATAATATATATATTTTACCTTATATAATGTTTTTTAAATCCTTACACACTCATAATATAAAATATTAATACAAATCAAGTTCATTGTGGACAAAATTGCCAAGTTAATCCTAGTGTTTTTCATTAACTTCTATCTAATGAGACATCATCATGGTATATAAACAGAATCATTATAAGATCATTTATATCTCTGTAATGTCACTAATAATATATGTTACAATTCTGGATGTTTAACCATATTTCAAACGAACTTCCATTCATGAATACAAGTAAACCGATCATGAAAACCAAGGAATAAAATGCTTCCAAAATAATAAAATTGAGCCTATTAAACCCATAAAAGGCCATAAATGATCATAATAAGGTTAAAATAAATTAATTACATGTATAGTAGGTTCTTTAATTAGTAATTAACTAAGATAAATTTTATTATTCAGGTTATTAAGATCAATCGAAGAACACATTCAGACATAAGGTAAGGGGTTTCTCATCTCACTTTTATTTCTATGAAATTTCCATTGTTCACCACTTATTTTTTGTATGTGTTGTATGTTTACTACCATTTGATATATAATATCATGATTCTCTTTATATTCATGGTGTTCAGTGATTCACTTGATGATTATTAACTTCATTTATTACAATGTTGTACATGACTTTGTTTCGGTTTCCATTTCATTGTGATTTTCTTAGTATTGTGCACCTAATCATTCTTATGTGGTGTACCTACTTTCCCATTGAGATCATTTTTTATTTGAAATTTTAAATATATTATATATCCATATTCTAGTTTCATGGATATTATTATTATCTAATCTGTATCCCATTTTACATATAGTGCTTATTTTGAGTGTTGTTTTAACTATGGAAATATTGATAAATCTGTATCCTCTAATCTATATGGATATTGAGACGACATATTAACAACTAGAAAATTCACCTAAGTCCACAGTTTGGAACCATGTACGTAGGCCCAAAAACCTTGGCAATAGCCTATGGCCACGATTTCGAAAAACCGTGGCCACTATCGCCATGGAAGTAGGTAATTAAATGGTATAAAAAAATCCAGTTCCCCCTTGCACCCCACTTGCACCCCCATTCCCCCCTGGACAGCCCCGTGAACCCCCCTGGATAGCCCCCCTGCACCCCCACCCCCTACACCCCCATGCCCCCCCTGGACAGCCCCTTACGCCCACTAGACAACCCCTTTCACCCCCTTTCACCCCCATGGACATCCCCTTGCACGCCCTGGACAACCCCCTTTCACCCCCTGCTC